>JAQPPZ010017052.1:31530000-33930000 GCA_028583015.1 Wollemia nobilis
CTAGAATGCTCTGATACCAATTGTTATGAACCTCTCTTCTTATTAATAATAAATCATTCACCAATATGCAGAAATATCAAACATGCATCCACAAATAAATTCCACAATAACAATCTACACAATAAAATAGAGAAAGATAATACCCTTGAGGTAGGGCAACACCAAGAATACTCCTTAAGGAAGGAATCACTCCACAAGATCTCCAGCTCCATGAGCCAAGACTACTATAAAGAATACTTCATATACAATTTGGGGTACATCTCTTTTTATACAAGAATGTGATGGTTCACCTTCCATGAGTTACAAGGTCACCCATGTGGTGGTTCACCTTCCATGAGTTACAAAGTGCATAATATTATAATATGGCACTATGTTATTTATTATTATAATTTTATGTGTCATCCATGCCATAATACAATATTATATTATATCCCCACTTTGTATACTTAGGTACCTAATAGTTGTTCCTTGCAACATTTCATGGAATCGTAATGGACTGGTACATGAGATTGCCAAAGGGCAAGTACTAGACTTGGGATGAGTTGCATGAAGCATTTGTGAAGGAATTTCGATTGTTCCACAATGACGATGAAGTCATTGCTGAAATTTATAGAATGGAATAGGGTGAGAATGTTAGCAATTTGATGCTATTCTTCACAGGTTAATGAATTCCAGAATCAATAAATCAATCACATATCAATATCAAACCATATATGAAATCTATTCAATATCATCAATATTATGCATCCATAAAATGAACACCACACTGAAACTTTTATTGATAAAACTCAAGCAATGCATAAAGCAAAGCTTATTTTAGTTACATTTTACATGGCTTTGTCTTCAATATAAAGATACATGAGACTCTTCACATTACATGACTCTTGGCCTTTGCTCTCCTCAAACTCACGGGAGAACTTGACTCTTCATATTCCTCTCTTACATAATAAGTCCCACATATTACATAGAGACAAAGTATCTCATGATTGCATATAACTCCCTACTTCTAAACTAGACACATCACACTCATAACTCTTCACTTCCTAACTAGACACCTCACACACTTATGCTCACTTCTACTAACTTGACACATACTATATACATAAAATCAAACTCACATCCTAATCTAAATATTTACAATGGGACCAAATAATGTAATACTTTTAATAGAGAACGAGTTTGTTTGTTCGTATAATTGGAGGTTGAGGGGTTTGTTTACCCATTTGGAGGAAGATTTGTCGAATGCATTGAAGAAAAGGTGGTTCGTGGAGGGACTTCTTCCTACGTATAAGAAGAAGATTAGGGTGGTCCCTTCGACATCATATCAAGAGGCCTTGGAGTGGGCCTTGAACTTGGAAAGTGATGCAAAAACATCATTAAAGTGTTGGGGTCATGTGGACGAGAGTGACCTTGAAGATGAAAGTGATTTTGATGTTGAGAGTGAATCTGACAATGAGAGTGATGATTTTAAAAATGAGAGTAGTTCATTATTCATTTGTTGGGGACTAGAAGTCAAGGAAGGACGTGACTTTGAAGAGAATAATAATGACTTTGAGGATGAGGGCGACTCAAAGAATGCAAGACCATTGCTACAGGTATATGTAGCACAAAGTAGATTGTACCAAGGGGGGATGCTACTGGTGATGTAGTTTGTTACAACAACCAAAAAACTAGAAGACGTTGAATTGAGTATGATATTGTGGCAAACCTATTGTGCAATGTTGGCGATGCCATTTGTGGGGGCAATTTGCACATGAATGTCAAAGTGTTGCAAGTTGAGATAAACCAGTGATGCATATAGAGTTCAAAGCACCGGAGAAGAGTCATAGTCCTAGCCGGGAAGCACAGGAGGTGAACTTGATGCACTTGATTGCAATTGAGGAGTTCAATCGAAAAAATTATGGAAGAGGTTGATGCAAACGACAAAGTGAGTGATGTAGATGACGAAGTGAATGATACCAATGATGAAGAGAGAGATTGTTTGGTGTTGGACCGTTTGCTAGGGCCATTTAGCCATCTAGACTTGGGTCATCTGGACCCAAGGCTTGATCATCAAAGCCTAGGTCGTCTAAGTTGGGACCCTAGTTTTCTATTGGGGACAATAGGTCCTCAGGCGACCCTTGGGCCATCTATCCCAAGGAGAGGGTTGTCTGGATCTTCCCTAGGCTATACAATAGGAGGTTGTACAATAGAAGGTCGTTCAGTGGGAGGCCATACAGTAGGAGGTTGTACAATAGAAGGCCGTACAATGGGAGGCCATACAATAAGAGGCTGTACAGTAGGAGGCAATACAACAGGAGGCCATATAGTAAGAGGTTGTATGATAGTAGGTTGTTTGAAGTTGGGATGATGGGTACTAGGCCATCCGATAATAGGCTGTATAAGATCATCCTGTCTGAGGCAAAATTGTTTGGAAGTAGGCCGTACAGGGTTGGGCCGTTTAAGGCAGGACCGTTTGAAAGTAGGCCATAGTCGGACCGTCTGTCACAGAAAGTGGACCATCTAACTTAGGAGGTGGGCTGTCTAGGCCAGGAAGTTAGCCGTTTGAGACCAAGGGATGTCTATCAGAGGCTAAGGCAGGGCTGTTAGACGCCAAGTAGTAGTCATTTGGAGTTGAGGGGAAGTTGGTTAATTGGGTCGAGTGAAGGCTACCAAAATACAGACAAGGAGAAAAACTCAGTTCAGACAGTGAGGGTATCAATGGTTTTGCCATTGAGGTTTCGGGGCACTACCTCGAACCCCGCGGGGTTGCTGCCCTCAACCCCACAAGGGGTGTTGCCCCTTGATCCTGCAAAGAGGCTTCTACCCCCTTGACCCTCGAAAAAGGTGGCGATGGGCATTGCCTGCCATGTTGGTCATGATGATATGACTGATTGCAGAAAGTGGAGTGAGAAATCGAAGAACTGTGTTGTTGGTAGCAGTTTGAAGTGATGCCAATTGCAAAAGATGTTTGGAATAAAAAAAAAGTAGAAGGAGCGCAACAAGAGTTTCCAGTACAAAGTTAAATGCTTTTATCCCCAGTGTTAAGCTCATGTGTCATTGAGGACACCGACAAGTGTAGAGGAGGGGATGGATGCAAACAAGTGAATTCACATGTTTGTGTAATTAGTGAATAAGTTTTGTCATTTTGTGTTATTTGTAGTTCGTACGCAAAGTGTTTGATGAAATGTGTGTATGTATAATTAATAAAGTTATAAAGTGGTGATGTAATATTTCATGCGATAATGTGTAATGTTAAGAGAAGTATTAGTTATGTGCGATGAAATGAAATGTAAATGTAAGTCAAATGTAATTTAAGAAAATGATGAGGTGTCAAGTAGGTAGTTAGTTGGAGGATGCAACTACCTCCTTAGTTCTATAAATAAGACCCCTCCCTCATTCATTTGTGTTGTTGGCATGGTATTGAGGGTTGTATCAAAGGTGGGTGTTGTATGTTGGCATTGCATGTGGTAGTAGAAGTGGGCTATAACCAGGCATGTATTCGTGAGATACTTGTGCAGGGCCATACAATGATGATGTTGCTAGGTTGCATAGTGAAGTTACCAGACTGTACAACAGTGTTGTTAGGCCGTATAGTGAAGAGCCTAGGCCGTGTAGACTAAAGGCAAGCCGTCTAGACTAAAGGCAAGCCGTCTAGCTAGTGTCAGTTGTATGGAAAAGGGTAGGCCGTCCTATTCGTAGTTGTGTTGTTTGAATGTTGTGTGGGGCCGTCTGAATTGTTGTGCTGGGCAGTCTGATATATGTTGTGTACACAGTGTATGCATTGTAATTGTAAGATATTCACATTGTTTATTTTGTTCATTTAAGTGGTAATGGACTTGTGTTGTAGGATGTTGTATTCCATGTCTACATGGATGACTCAACAATGATGTCATCTAGAAGGGATGTGGTGTCAATATTAACATGGGTAGAGAGGTCAATACCTTCATAATTTTTTGGAAGAGATCCTAATGATCCATGAGATAATATCTTGTTGAAGATGACTTCGCTTTGGATAATGATAGTTCAAGTAGTAGGATCAAAAAGTGTCTATATGCTTTTGACTCTTTGTTTTTTGCAATGGTGTATCTATGAATTATGGTCTCAAGTTTGTTTTACTTTACATGTGGAATGTTTGCTATACGTCATAATTCAATGAATAATCTACCAACAAGCAACTATGGCCAACAATACACTTTAGCTAACAACAACAAGCAACTATGGCCAGCAATACACTTTAGCTAACAACAACAAGCACTCATGTATCTCTCACATAGATGCATACGTATAGCTATAACGGGAATTGTAGGAGGTTTGCAACTATCCAACTACCTTCGAACTATTCGTTTACATAAATCATTAAAATACCCTATTAAAGTACATTATGACAAACACTTTGCCATGAGCATGTTATTACAAACACTTTGCCATGTGCGCATTATTATAAATACTTTGTGTACACACATTCAGGCATATACATTCCTATGCTCAAACAGGCATTCATGCAGATGTGTCAATATTCTGCCTACATCTATCCCCTCTAGACTTGTCAGTGTCCTCATTGACACATGAACTAAACACTGGGGATAAAAACACTGAACACTATATTGGAATCTCTTGTCATGATTCTTCCATTTTCTCTTGTTCTAAACATCTTCCGCAATTGGCTTTAATGCAACCCATTGCCAACAAGATATTGTTCTTCGATTGTTCATTTTATTTCTACTATTGGCTGCATCCATTGCCAACAAAATCTCAATCCTTCCTCGAGTTTCAATTATAGAAGAAAAATGAAGCAGACTGTTTGACAATCACACAGATGAGAGACATCGACAGCTAAGGTTAGTGGGAGGTATATTTTATCTTGAAGAATTTTCGTAGCCCTCTCCAGATTTGTTCCATAAAAGGGAGGCATATTGGTTTATATGATAATAATGAATTGTTACTGGTAGTTTTGCTGCTTCCTTTTTGATGTGCTATTTGTTTGTTGTATTATATTTTACATTTGCTTAAACATTGAAAAAACCAATGCGGACATGTGAGGGAACTCTGACAGACAAAAGATATGAAATCATGAAGGAAGACCGTAGTTTTTCACACAGATGAGGGATATTAACATCTACGGTTGGTTGGAGGCATACTTCGTCTTGAAGAATTTTTATACCCCTCTCCAGATTTCTTTAAAGAAGGCGAGCTATGTTGGTTTATATGATATTAGTGAATTGTTGCTGCTATTTTCCTGCTGCCTTTTTGATGTGCTCCTATTTGTTTGTTGTATTATGTTTTATATTGTACATCACATTGAAAGCCCATGCATAATATTTGGTGGGGACATTTGTTTGGAGAAATGTGAGGAAACTCTGATGCCTAAAACATAGGAAATCATGAAGGAAGACATTAGCATCTAAAGGTTGGTTGGAGGTCTGGAATTTCTATAGTCCTCTCCAGATTTGTTCCAAAAAGGGAACGTGTATTGGTTTATGTGATGTTATGAATTGTTACTGCTAGTTTTGTTGCTGCCCTTTTTGATGTGCTCATATTTGTTTGTTGCATGGTAAGAAAACTCGCAACATGACAAAAACATGGCATTCCAGTTTTGGATGGTTTCTTAGCAGCTTGAAAAAACTCGACAAAAAAAAATGAAGAAAATAGTTTAATTTTAAAAATACATCTAAAAAAAAAGTAAGAGAGCAAGAAAGTTGATTTTCTATTAGATTTTCATAAAAAGAGTTCAATTACAATTCATGATCATGAATGATCATCAAAAACCAACAAAATACAACATACTAAATATAAAGCAATTTTAAACTGCTCTTTGCTTTCCCTTTATTCCCCTCAAATTGAATGCTTTGCCGTGGACAGATGATTGAACTGGAGGGTCCTTAGGTATAGGATCATCATGGTATATTTTCTCCAATCCTTGAGTATGTTCCACTTCTACCTCTAACGCCTCGATGTCCTCTGGAGTGAACTCTATATCCTGTGGACCTTCAACAATACAATCTATAAGTGGATCTAGGTCATCCAAGTCAATCGCCTCATAGGAATCATTTGCCTCCACTTGTTTGGTGCAAAGCTGAAGATTGTATTGCACAAAGACAAGGTCATTAAGGCGCTCCTGGGTCAACCTCTTATGCATTTTGGTGTGTACGACTCAAATAGAGACCAATTGTGCTCACACCCATAAGCGCTACAAGGATGAATCAAAATGCAGGTGACAATACTTTTAAGATTTGGTGCTCTAGCACCATAATCTTCCCACTATAAATCTATAAAAAATAATTTTTACAAGTTATAAACTTATATTGGTAATTTTGTAAATTACAAATACATGTAAAAAAGTTTAATTTTTACCTGATCTCAAGGTCATCCTCGATTCAATATAAAAAAGGGATGAAAACAAGCTCCTTTGATCCTCCTTGTAGGGTATGTTTGGTGGGATCATCTATCATCCTATTAGTGCAAATGTAGAATCCCCCTTCCTTTTCATCATTATTAAAATTGGAACTGAAAAAGAATTTGGGGTTCAAGAAATTCCTTGTTGCATGAAGAGGTCAATGGAGTTACCTCAGCCATTTCTTATCAATGATATGCCAAATGGGTTTGTATTTGTGGTGATTGCCTCCATTGTATTGTTAGTTGACCTCTTTTGCCCTATCCATGGCCTCACATAGATATCCCATTGCCAATTTCTCGTCATCTACAAGACGAAGAATCTTGATCAAGGGTTCTATTACTTGCAATTGACAGTAGAAATTAATCATCGTAAAATTACTAGATATCTATGATTGAAAATTAGAAATCTGAATATTTAATTTTTAGTTAAATTCAGAAAATATACTAAAATTAAAGATTTAGACAGCCAAATAGTTACCTTGATTATTTCTTGCATGATCACTCAAAATGGTGTAGGAGCTAGTTCTGAACAGCCTCAAATAAAGAAATAGTGTTGAAAGTCAAATGCAATGCGCACAAATGTAAATGAAATGCAATTTTGTAATGTTTGACGTCAAGGATGATGACGTAAGCATTTGATAATTTAAAGTTTGTAATGTACGACAAAATGCATGTGATTAAGTATGTGCAATGGAGGGTAGTTAGATGATGTGTCCGGGTGGTAGTTGCTGTTAACTACCAGCCCTCAAGGATAAATAGGACCCCCCATTCATTTGAGCGGGTATCGTGTATCTATCATAGCCCATCGCAGACAAATATGTAATGCAAGTGTTGTACGGGTAGGACTGAATGCAATACTATCCATTTCATCCTTCATCTATGTGATTGTGTATATTGTGTGTGATGTCATTGCTGTAGCAAGGTAGATCTGTAGGTGTTCTTTCCAAGTTTTGTGTGCAGGATTGAAGTAGTAGTTGTAGTCCGGAAGTGCTGTACGAGAGTGTCGTACAAGTCTTGTTGACGAAGGTTGTCGTACAAGTAAAGTCACTATTGTACAAGTGACTACCGTTCAAGTCATTGCCATACAAGTGGAAGCAAGTTGCTGTACAAGTGACTGTCTACAAGCAGGTTGCCGTACAAGTGGAGGAGATTGATGACTGCAGTCTTGATTGACCATTGAATCTATCATATCCAATTGTTCCTCCAAACGTTGGAATACTCACCACCATGCTACAAATGGGTCATTTAAGATTTGTCTTCAGACCCTCTCCAACTCCTTTGAATAATATGGCAAGGCATACCATTTCCTTACAAACATCCTCTTTAGAGTAGGTGATGCAGCTAGAAGGCTTTGCAAGGTGAAAAAGTTGGAAGTGAATTGGGTGACACCTAGGTGAAGAATGCCCCTTCCCTCATTGTGCTTTCTCATCAAATTGAGCACCAATGTATGGTTGTATACAAATCTTGTAATGCACTTTGTCTCTTCAACCATGGTCTTCACGTATGATAGTTTGCCAATATCCTCAAGGATGGAGTCAATGCAATGGGCGGCGCATGGGCTCCAAAAAATAGAGGGGTACTTCTCCTTGAGATGTCTATCCACAGATTCATAGGCCGTTGCATTGTCCATGACTACTTGGACAATGTTCTCCACTCCTACTTTGAGCACAACCTTCTTCAACAAATTAAAGTATTAAACAACAATTGCACACTCTTCACCTCTTGTGAGGCATCAACTAAATAAAAAAAGACCATGGATCCACCTGAAGCTAGCATGAGATTGAGGGGCGTGAAGTTCCTTGCATTCGTCCATCCATCAGATAGAATGTTGCAACCCTTTTTACTCCATATCTTTTTGCTCTTCTATAAGAACACATGTGTTCATGACAAACTCCTCCAATAAAGGCCATCTAAAATCTGTTGTTGTAGGGGGATTCATCCCTTTGCCAACCTCGCCTATTGCCCCAAACATGGATTCCCAATAAGGACTGTTCATGCAACTAAAGGGAATGTTGTACTAGTACCAAAAATTTGTCATTGTTGTTTGTGCTTCCTTCAACTTCTCCTTTCCCCATGCGGTAGTCTGAAGGGTTGTCTGCCTTGTGTTTGAGGCATTAACCGAAATTTGCCCATAAGCTCGCTACATGCGAGGGTTAAGGACAGGCTCTTTGGAAGTGGCGACAATATCTTCCAATTCAGCGTTATCCTGATAAAAAGATGCCCAAGGCCCTACTCCATGTCCAATTGCAACCTTTGTTTGTTTTGCCTCTATCTTCTTTGCCTGCTTGGTGCACATCCAAGCCTTGACCTCATTTTTTATTGTATCATCCGCTATTGTGTAGGGGTCCACATCATGGCCTTTTTGCAATGCTTTGACATCGGGTCCCTCCTTGGGCTTGGAGTTGGGGCTGTTGACATTGGGTGACTTTTATGCTATAGCTTTTCTAGTATTGTAAAATGAGTTGGGGCTTTGACATATTGCTATCGGCATTGGTTCCTTGGTCCTCAACAAAAGAAGCCATCTATTTTGTAAGGGGAAAAAATGAAAATGAAAAAGCAAAAGATAATTACTAAGACTCAAAGACATGGACTTAGAGGCTCTAGGAACAGCAGAGAAGAGAGAAAATAGAGGTAAAAACCTAAAACAAAATCTAAAAATGTCTTTAGAAAAAATACCTTTGAAATCTTGTGTCAAGGAATTAAATCTTAAAAAAGTGGTGTTAAATCCATCAAACCGATCTCCAAAAGTAGTCTATGATGTCTGGTTGGCCTTCGAAAAATTTCTGTTTTGAGCAAGAGAAGGGAACAAATGTCAAAATGAGGGGTTTTCCCCTTTTTAAAAATGATTTTCGCATTCTAGTTTGTGTGTGTGATTTTTGCCAACTTTATGCGGAGAAATCAGCATTTTTCTCATCAATTTCTCTACATCAAGAAATAAATTAAAAAAAAAATCTCGCCAAGCTGGAAATCTCGTGACAAATCGATGAGTTTTCCTACTATGGTTTCTTGAATTATGTTTTTACATATTGTATCAACATTGAAAGTCCATGCATAATATTTGTTGGAGACATGTGCATGGGGGAAATGTGAGGAAACTTTGATGCATAAAAGATAGAAAATCATGAAGACAGGGTTTTCACGCACATGAGAGACATCAACACAGAAGGTGAGTTGGAGGCATACTTCGTTTTGAGGAATTTTTATAGCCCTCTTCAATTTTGTTCCGAAAAAGGGAGGTGTATTGCTTTATATGATTTAAGGAATTGTTGCTGCTAGTTTTGCGTCAGCCTTTTTGATGTGCTCCTGTTTGTTTGTGGTATTATGTTTTACATATTGCATCAACATTGAAAGCCCATGCATATTATTTTTTGGAGACATTTGCATGCGGGAAATGTGAGGAAACTCTGATGTATAGATGATTGGATATCATGGAGGAAGACTGTTTTTTCACACAGATGAGAGACACCAACATCTAAGCTTAGTTGGAGGCATACTTTGCGTTGAGGAATCTCTCTCTCTCCAGAATTGTTCCAAAAAGGGAGGTGGATTGGTTTATAGGATATTAGTGAATTGTTGCTGCTAGTTTTGCTTTTGTCTTTTTGATATGCTCCTATTTGTTTGTTGTATTACGTTTTACATATTACATCGTCATTGACAAAGTCCATGCATAATATTTGTCGGAGACATTTGCATGGAGGAAATGTGTGGAAACTGCATAGAAAGAAGTTAAGAAATCATGAGGGAAGACTGGCTTTTCACATGTGTATAATATTTCCCTAATACCACTTGGAACAATGAAAAGATTAATTGGTACTATTTGTCAAGAAGCAAACAAGTGCTGATTGTCTTAAATTTGTGGTAAAGTTACAGATTATAGGAAGGAAGGTGACTTTACCTTGTTGATGTTACTGTACTCAATGGTCAATGCATTTGTGTGAATATAATGAGTCATAGTAGATCATATATCTGTAGAGAATATGTTAAAATTTAAAAGGCGATAGCTTCAGGTGCAGCCTAGGATTTATACCTAGGTTGCCTTTCAAATTTGCTGTTTGGCTGTATCATACTAAAAAAACAATTAGAGTGCTAAAAAAACAAGTAATATACTTTTTTGTACCATAGGACCAAAGAGAGATACTTTGTGCATGTCCACCCCTTTTAGTAAGTACAAAAAAGAAATATTACAATTTAAGATTTGCTTTCATTTGCTTGTTACAGCATTGCTCGGTGAGATTTAGAATAACTTGTTTTGATGAAGTTAGAGGCTGCCAACAAGCTAGGATAAGCCTCAAATTTGTGATTGTGATGCTCTGGAATGTGAGCACATTAAATCTGAACGGAATAAGAAATTGAAGTTTGAGAGTTTATTTTTGACTTTCAGTACCCGTGGGTGAGAACAAGCTTTTACCAAATATGCATTATGAAAGAAATTTGAAAATTCCATTAGTTATTGTTGAACTTCTGTTATTAAGCTTTCTTTTAAGATTTCCTATTTGTGTTAAATACGATCTAATAATATTGTAATAATGTAGAGTAGTTATTGCTTTCAGGAGAGATTGGCCAATATGAAAGCATTGAAGTGACAATCTAACAATGCACTATCATTTCCTGTGGTCTTGGGATTGGTGCTTTAGATTGCAGCAAATACAAAGTCTTTCTCTCTATATGCAAAGTTGGGTTTTCGTCCCGTTGAATGCATCAGTTACTTTGAAGGTTCAATGCGTGCGAATCTACAAACTTTGGAACTTGGAAGAGAAGGTAAAACTAGACCTGCTGTACATTTTCACTTGAGAAAATGTGAGTACCTTATATTTACCTTTAATTTGGATTCCTTTCTTTTCACATGAAGTACTATATGCAAACTTGCAGGGTTTAAAGTAAGGCATATGGAAGATATGGATGTGCATCCTTGCTCAGAGCTTCATAAAAGTGTGTTAGGATATGAACGAGAGACCGATATATTGGCGAAGCTCCATATGAATCCAGCAAATGCATGGGTAGCAGTAAAGGATGGCATATTACAGTATGATATTGAAAATTTCTTTTTAGAGTCTTTGATTATTGTTAACCAACAATAGTTGATGCAATATTCATGTTGTATTTTCTCCAAACTCATATTCCTGTTTAGACAAATAGAAATCAAATTTTATGTTTGTGAAATAATGATAATGAATGCTGCTAATTATGGGTGTAAGGTATCAGGAGTCAATCGGCTGGGCAATAAGACGGGAGTTTTTCAAAAAATTGGAAAAAAATCGGCAAAAAAAAACCCGAAGAAAACAATTTATTTTTTTTGATTTTTTTTTTCATGCATATTACAATGAATTAACATTATGCAAATCAGATATTGCAATAAAAACAACAATTCAAGTCAAGACATCATACAAGGCTCAAGCTTTAAGTACACATGAAAGTGACAAAACACATCCTGTATTGCTTATAATATGAAAAGGTACAAATTTACAAGTAACAAAAAGGTTTCATTTTTTATATGCCTGCACATGGAAACAAGTAAGAACAAAGTTACAATCACTTGAAAAAAAGGAAAAAAACCTAAACCCTAAACCAAAAGGCTAGGGTTTAGCATTTAAAATTGAAACATTGACAGCTGAGAAATGGGCTTGCTTACATAGTTATCAAGCAGCAATATTTACTTAAAAAAGAGGAGGAAAAAAACCCTAAACCCTTTAGGGTTTAAACTTCAAGTTCAAGCTGAAAAATGGGCTTGCATACATAATTAAAAGGCAGCAATATTTACTTATTTACTTAAAAAGAGGAGGAAAAAAAAACCCTAAGGCCTAGCCTAGAGTTTAGGGTTTAAACTTCACAGTTTCAAACATTAACAGTTGAAAAATGGGCTTTCATACATAGTTATTAGGCAGCAATATTTACTTAAAAAAGAAAAAAAACCCAAAACCCTAAACTAGGGTTTCAGATTTAGGGTTTCAACTTTAAACTTCTAAGTTCAAACAATAACATATGAAAAATGGACTTGCATAAAAAACCCTAAATTGGCCACAGCTTGAATAAAAAATTCCAAAAAAAAAAATTATTATTAAAAAAAAAAAAAAATCAACAAAAAAAAACAATTTGCAGATTTTTTGCCGATTTTTTCAAAAAATCAACAAAAAATCGCGAATCGCGATTTTTTCAAAAAATCGGCAAAAAATCGCCTGCATCGCGATAAGATGCCGATTTGATCGGCCCAACATTGAGACTCGTTGGTTACGAATCTGCCATGAGGAAAGGATTTTGGGTTAATGCGCCCAGATTCGCCCACCAACTAGAAAGGCCGGAAGGAAGAGATGCCTTCCGTGCCAATCTCCGGAGAAGGCCGGCTCCTTGGGGGGTTTTATGGTTTAAGCTAAGAGTGCGGGGAAAGAGATAAAGAAACGGAAAGAATTTACAAATGTGATTGGAGTTGGGTGGGGGGAACTAACGGTACGGCAACACATCAATCACCATTACTTACTGCATCATAAATACAAAGCATGACCGGGAACTGCAAAACCTAAGTATACTTTACGTATTAAGCGGTGTACGCACAGCTACAATGGTCCCCTAGCAAACATTCTCCCTACAAGGAGAACTAACAGCACGGCAATGCATCAATCACCACTACGGACAACAACATAAACAGAAAGTAACCAAGAGATGTCAGAGCCAGGTATATGTGTTATGCAGAGAATTTATACGCACAGCTACAATGGTCCCCTAGCAAACATTCTCCCTACAAGGAGAACTAACGACACGACAACGCATCAATCACCACTACGGACAGCAACGTAACACACAGGCGATGGAACTGCTACCACATCTATTCTATGTATCCTCTAATCTATGAAGTTCAAAAGTACTTGGCCACCAAATGCCGAAATGAATCAACAAGCCATGACACAAGCAATGCTTTAGGCACTCGATCACCAAATGCTGAAACGAATCAACGAGCCGTGACACGGGAAAACGTAAAGCAGAAATATAAAGGAGAGGCAGCATAAAAAATAAAAGCAGCAAAATAGAACCAGGCATACAATTTATATTTATAAGCAGAAGCACGGTTACAATGGTTCCCTAACAGACATTCCCCTTCCACCCCTTACAATGAAAACATGGTGGGTTTTTATAGCCCGAGTCCCTCCCGTTACATTAATGGGCACAAAGTCCCAGTCAAACACTAGCTGACAAAAGCGGCGAAGGAGCTGCAAATGCTGACCTTTGTCGGACCGGACTGTACCCGCAGCATGGTCTTCCTGGAAGCTGGACAGCTACGTGGCAGCGTGTTGTGTAGAACTTCTTCTCGGCAGGAATGCGGGCAGCTGGAGCAGGTAGAACCTCCAATCAGCTTTAAATGAGGCCATTGGCATAGGTAGTGCAGCCCATGCTCGTCCTTTTGCTCGGCATGTCTTGGCTCAAATCCCGAAGTTGGACACTTGTCAGATGATGGATGATGCTGTTTGACACGTGCCTGCCTTGAAAGGCAGTTTATCCAACTTCGCCTGGGATCAGAGCGCCATCGGGTTGCGAGGCGAGAAAACAGCGCAGTCGGGAAGGCCTTCATGCCTTGGGTGTATTTCCGAGTTTGTTTCCCTACTGCGCACCTGTCAAGGGCGCACTCCGACTTCGTTGCGAAGTCGGACTGCGCACAGGTGAAAGCTGATTTCTGCCGCCGTACGGACTTCGCTCCAGCACTTAGTCATTTTTCTGCCGGCCTGCCAGCCTGCTACAAGGTGCGCCCAGAAAGAGGGCGAAGTCGGACTTCGCACCAAAACTGGGCGAAGTGCGAACTTCGCACCAAAACTGGGCGAAGTACGAACTTCGCACCAACACTTAGCCATTTTCCAGGGCAACTGCTGTCAAATTTGAGATCCAACTGAGGGGCTCCAAGAAAAAGGGGGGAAGAAAGAGAATGTAGGGAAGAGAGAAAAAGGGAGAGAAGAAGAAAGGGGAAGAGAGGAAGAGGGAAAAGGAAGAGCAGCACTGCTACAAAACTGAAAACATTGCACCCCGTGCAAAATGTGGCAACATTTTTGGCGGCTCGCGGGGTGTCGAGCTCGCCTCGGCGCAAAGAATCCATGCCTTCATCCATTGGGTGCAGAGGAACTTGCTTCCCCTGCTTTTTGCTGCTCTAGCTGTTCTCCTCGTGGCAACTGTTCTTCAGATTCACCTTCGTCAGTTGCCTCCTCAGAACCATCTTCCGAAGGCTCTCCAGCTTTGGCTTACCGCTGCGTGGAAAGCAGAGACCGCGTGCAGGTCGATGGTGAAGTATCTTTTTCCCAGCTCCTGGAAGTAGGAGCTGATCTTGCAGCATTTGGACACCATCTGGGTGACCTGACTTTCTTGAATTGGCTCGGTCCAGCTATCAATTTCAGCTGTATCTGCCTCAAAGGACCGCCAATTCTTTTTCACCTGTTCAAGGGTGAGAAACTCACCATTCTCAACAAAGCCTGGGCACCCTAGTTCGGAAAGAGCGTGAAAGGGAGCCATACAAATGTCTCTTTCATGTTCAAATGCGTCCAACATTCGTCTGGCAACCCTCACCTCTTCTACTTTCTTAAAATATTTATGCAAGGTTACCCTTGCATCTGCCCATTCTGCGGCGAATGAGGACATGGGGGAGAATTGGAGGCCATCGCGCTCTCGCTCTTGAAGATTTATTGCCAGGTCCAGCCATTGCTTCGCCTGGCGTTCGGCCTCCTCTACCACGGGCTTTCCACTGGGGAGAAACTTCTTGAATTCCGGATGCGAAATCCAGAACTGACATAGCCTTATACGTGTGGGGCTTGCATCCCCGCAGCAGATCAGCTCGCATCCCCTTAACTTTGCTCTTCGAAAAGACCGTCGCTTGAGATGCTTTCTCTGCAGATTGCGACTGCGCCTGTTTCAAAGACTCCTGGAGCTGAGAAATCTGCTCCAAGGCTGCCTGCTTTTCCGTTGCGGCTTCTTGCTGAGAAGCGGCCAGCTGGGCTTTTAATTCATCTATTTCTCGCTGCGCCGCTTCCAGCTGCTCAGTGGACCTGGACAGGTCCTCTTCAAGCTGTCTTGTCTTATCCTGCAACCGGAAAAGCTCTTCCTGTTCCTCCAGATTTTTGACAAGGAGATTATCCGCTTTACGGAGGATTCCCTGAATCTCGTGTTGCGAGCGAATATCATCAAAGCTCTTCTCCTTTGTCTGGAGCTCGTAGTCCGCCCTGGTCATTTCCCGGAGAGGCTTCTTCACTTTCGGGATTAGCTTCTCTGTTGTAAGCACTCTCCTCTCGAAGTTAAACTTGGTGCGCTTTACCGGGGCGGCTATCTCTTCAGGTCTCCTCCGCTTCCGGTTTTGGAGGAAAGAGATAGGGTATTCTACAGCTCTCGTTGCCAGAGGCAAGTCATCCGTATTTTGGAGGTCGTCCATGAAGTCTGGTTCCCCCAGCCTAGGGTTTTGCTGAGACGTCTCTCCTGCGGGAATGGAATCGGGAGGAACCGGACGGACTTTGGAAGGATCGGCCGCTTCTGAGGGCGACCGGGAAGTGGAGATGGGAGCGGCTGATGCTGAAAGGGTTTCAAGCGGCTGAGGCGGTGGATGTAACGGTGAATGCACGGCTTCAGCACTAACCTCAGGCGAAGGGTTTGGGGTTTGACTCAGAGATAGGGAAACGTTGGGGTTACGAGCAAACTGGTCGAAAGAGTGGGGGCCGCTAGAAGGGTGTGGAGATGGGGAGGAAGATGCGGCCACGGCTTGCTCGGATTGAGCGGGAGATGGAGTAGGAGTAGGACTAGATGAGACCAGAGAGAGTGGGGCAGCAAACGTACCTGCGGGCTCCGCCTGAGCCGATGTTGGATGAATGTCTGCGGTTCTGGTTCCGGCGGCTGGCTCAGGATCATCCAGAGAAACAACCTCTGGAGCGGCTGGACGCGGCTGCGGCTCTGCGACCGGTTGCTTTGCACCGTCGAGGCTAGGTCGCCTGATTCTTTCAACCCTCTTCCTCTTCTTATCTTCCGGAACAATGGCCGGATCGGGGAGGAGAGGAAGTAGGTGCAGCGGGCGCTGATGTTCCCACGGTAAACTTGTACCGGGGTTTGACTTGCAGAAGGTCTGCCGCGGGCGGTCCGGTCGCTGGTGGTGCTGGCGCCTTTTGTGCCTGAAGGGTCACCTCGGGCGTTGACTTGATTGGTTTCTGCGCCTTTTCAGGCGCCACCTTGGAAGCCACGGGTTGCATTGGGTCCACTTGGATGTCTGCTGGGCCCGCGCTGGCAGTTGCCGAAGTGTACAACTGTTGGGAGGAAGACCCTCCTTTATAACCCTCAAAGGGACCTCGGGGAACGTAATCTTGATATGCGAATGGCCGCCAGCTGTCATGGTGCTGGTCATATAGAGCTGAAAAGTCGTCATCAACGGCCAGATTTCTCCTGGTGGATTTGTCGTGCTGCGTGCGGCACCTCATCTTCCAGCATTCAATAATCTTTTCTTTTGGCCAGTTAAGGCCTGCTATCTTGGAGATGAATTTTTTAAACCCTGGAGAAGAGAACTTGTGGTCCGGGTTTCGCTTGGGGTCATATGCTACCTCCTCGCAGTAAAAATCCTGCCACGGAGGCGAAGCTTCCATCAAGTCAATTTCCCAGTCGAGGTCAACATGGACCACATCGCATCTGTCTTCGATTATATCCGCCCGGGGGCAGATATGCGTGAACTTTCCCCTTATCCCGTGCGGGTCGTACTTCCAGTGCTGCGGCAACAGAATCAGGCCAATGCGAAACAGCTCCTGCTCGAGATAGACATACTGTCCTACCTCGGAAATCTCAACGTTCGCCCGGGAAAGAGGATATTGAAAGATCTGGCCCCTTTTCTTTCCCGGGCCGAACTCCTCCTCAACGTAATCCATCCGACGGGCAACCTCCATCCCAAGCGATGATCCGTGCACCGGTAGGGCAGCGAGATGAGGTTTGCCCTTGAATCCGTAGATTCGACCACAATCCCCTGCGTCAGTCTAAAAACGTCCCCGAGCTTCTGATTCAGCAAAGAGTTCGTCATTTCCCGCGGGGGGCGAGGGATCTCGCCATCGCTGAAGACTGACATGACCAATCCCAGAAAGTTGAAGTTGAACTTGTAGTAAGACCCTTTCCGGTATAGGTCATCCGTCCAGTCATAGACGGGCTGTGGCTCTCCCCTCTCATTGACCTTCTTCGAGTTCGGGATCGGCATCGGGAGTGCAAATGATACAAACAAAGCCAAGGGGGGGAAGCGGACCGAAATTCGGTGGACTGCTTCTTACGGAGCTTCACCGAGTGGAGTGGATGGCGTATGCAAGCCGATCCCCCGATCGAAAAAAGATGGGGCGCTTTCCACTTCTCTGCGCTGCTGGTTCGTAAGATTCTCCACACAGGAGACATTCTGCCAGTGCTAGCTGGTATGGTTGTACCAGCTCGTCAGAGTCGCGACCGAGGACCCACGCCAGAATGGTGTATAAGTATTTGCTACGAAACCTCGCCAAGGGCATGGGGCCGGTTGGCCATTGTCCAGCTGCAAGCGGGGCGTTCAGCTATGAATTGAGGAAATCCCTCATCCTTTTTGTATGCATGAAGCGTCCCGCTTGCTCGCCCAGATTTATCTTTCTGACGATTGTCTTTGGAGTCATACTCCAACCCTGGGGCGAAAGCTGGCTGGACAGTCTCCCTGCGCAGCGCGAACAAGGGTTTACAGCTGGAGCTGCAAATTTGCCGGGTAGGCTGGTGCCGTAA
Organism: Wollemia nobilis; assembly: GCA_028583015.1. Taxonomy (NCBI): domain Eukaryota; kingdom Viridiplantae; phylum Streptophyta; class Pinopsida; order Araucariales; family Araucariaceae; genus Wollemia; species Wollemia nobilis. The sequence goes on from JAQPPZ010017052.1 coordinate 31,548,094, forward strand.
TGTCGACAATCGGGTCTACCGGCTCCGGGCATTGATGGACGGGAGGGCACAAGAACCGGAAAAGGTTTGACTTGTACGCCGCCCGAAATGGTGAGAGGGCGAAACCTTGTCAGCCCAACTCTCCACATTTGTCCGCAGCTTAGTCAGGCTCATAGAAAACGAGCCGTCCTTGTATCCCGCCAGGTAATTTACCGGAGGTGGTGGGGCTTGCCCACGTTGTACTTTCTTTGGCCGGGACTTTGACTTTCGCTCCGGCGGTGTTTCACTTCTGAAAACACCTGGCTGCGGTAAATCCTCGGGTTCGCACCCTTCGCTGGATTGCGCTGGCATTGGCATCTTTCCTCTGTCCATCTCTCCGAAACAGCAATAATTACGAATTCAGGGCGTCTGCAGCAGATTTCGCAGTCACAGGAATAATCTGTACAGTCACAGGAATAATCTGCACGATTTGGCATGTCTGGATGCATCTGACCCCCTTTTCTAGATAATGACAGCGTCATTAATGTCGCGCAGGAGGGGGTAGGTCGGCTGGCAAGTGAAGGAGTTATGTTTCTTGGGTGGCCGCGCAGGAGAATGTTTTGAAAAATGTATCCCGGCTGCCGTGCCATGCTTCTTTGATTGCACTTTCATTGAAGACTGCGCAATCATTAAATTTATCTTGAACGCTGCGCCATGGCTGACGTCACTGCCGCAATCTGGGCACACTGCTCAAGAAAAAACCCCTTGGTGCGGAAACCCATCTCAAACCGTCGCAATGCGCCTTGGGCCCAGCTTGGAACTTTTTAGAATATTTTATTCATTTTTTTAAAAAACTGTCCAAGCTGGCCCAGAAAACAAGGCGCAATCGGACTTCGCCCAAAGTTGGGCGCGATCCGACTTCGCCAGCGCAGTCGGACTTCGCCCAAAAATCGGGCGCAGTCCGAACTGCGACTTGCATTGAGACTGTTTCCCTCTTCTTTTCTTACTGCGCCCAAGGATTGAGCGCAGTCCGGCCCTTGCAAACTTCGGAAGAATTGGCGAGAGTTTAGAGTTTTGTTGCCTCTTGGGACCGGGTGCACGAGCTGCGCTAAGAAAATGGAGCGCGTTCGGACTTCGCCCGAAGTTCGGGCGAAGTTCGAACTTCGCGCGAAGTTTGCACTTCGCGCGCGAGCTGTGCGCAGTTCGTACTTCGCGCGCAAGCCGGCCGAAGTCGGACTTCGCGCGCGAAGTCGGACTTCGCTCAAAACTGAGCGCAGTCCGATCACTCGTGCCCTTGCAGTTTTCTCCCTTCAAACTTCGCTCTTTGGCTGGCGCGCAGCCCGACTTCGCTGCGAAGTCGGGCAGCGGCCAACACTTAGCCGTTTTTTTGCTTTCTTCTTCACTCAAGCAGCCCCTTCACGAACTTCGCCCCTTACGAGGGCGACAACGGACTTCATTGCGAAGTACGTATTCTCTCCCATGTCGCGGTTTGGCTCAAACAAAATAAAAAAGCAGAAAGCTGGAAAGCTGTACATGCTTGGAAAAGCAAAAATGCATAAGGGAAATTTTTACAAAGAAGGGCCACTCGGGCACCTTCGGCGACGGTAAACTTTTAAGTGGAACCCGTTAACGGGGGATAGGTAGGAGGTGACCCTCCATATCCTGAAATACATAGGCATTGAACTGGTTCAGCCGGGCAATCTGATAAGGGCCCTCCCGGAGGGCATCAAACTTCCCGTGGTTGCCCGGCTTTGCCTTATATGAGTCCCACTTCAGCACCAGGTCCCCGATTTTAAAAACTCGGGCAGTGGTGCCTTTTGCAAACCAGCCTTGAGTGGCTGCAATATGATCAGTGAAGGCCTGGTATGCTTTTTCTCTGTCTTCTTCCAACCTGCAGGGAGTTGGCACGGTCTGTCGTCCACCGGGTCTCCACTTGCTCTGTCTTCGTCCAACATCCATAGGGCGGGGATTTCAATGTGGGATGGCATGACGGCCTCTTTGCCATAGACGAGCGCATAAGGGGACGTTCGATGGATTTCTTGAATGAAACTCTGTCCGCCCACAGCGCCCGGTTCAGGAGTAAATGCCAAGTCCGCTTGTTTTTGTCAATGGTCCTCCGGATGATTTTCAGGAGGTTCTTGTTAGTAGACTCGGCAAGGCCATTCCCCTGCGGGTAGTAATTAGAAGACATCTTGTGATAAATGCCAAGTTTGCCAGTGTACTCCGTGAGTACAGCGCCTGCGAATCCCGGACCATTGTCTGTCACAATTGACTCTGGAACCCCGAAGCGGGTAATCAGGCTCTCAAGGAACCTGATGACCGTTTCTTGGTCTGCGTTCTTGGTCGGGATTGCCTTTGCCCACCGTGTGAAGTAATCGGTGGCTGTAAGAATAAACTTGTGTCCGGCAGAGGAACTAGGCGAAATCACCCCAATGAAGTCTAGACCCCATTCTTTGGAACGGAGTCTCGGCTTTGAATCGGTTGAAGGGGGCGGGGGTGCTTTTCTGTTTACGCCGACAAACCTCGGCATTGATCACACTTGGAGCAGGACCGCATAAGCGTACGTAAATAGAGTGGGCCAATAGTACCCAGCTCTAATTATTTTTAAGGCCGTAGGCCTTGCGGAATGATGACCCCCAGGCATCCCGGAATGAAAATCTCCGAGGACCATGGGCTGGTCTGATTTTACGACGCACCGCAACAGGATGCCGTCGATGTTTTTGAAGTAAAGCCCCTCGGGGCGAAGAGTGTACTTAAGTGCACCTAGCCGAAATCTCCTTCGTTGTGAGGCGTTCAGGTGATCTGGACATCTTCCGGTGCAGAAATATCTCACCAGTTCATCTGTCCAATCACTCCCCTCCGATAAGGAGTTGGCTAGGTAGATGCGTGTCGCTGTGTCCTCCCACTTACAGGCGGAGATGCCGGCTACAGCGCTTCGGGCCAATTCACGACACAAGGCTCGGCCCTTGATAAGCTTGGTGGGCCGCACTTCGATGTCGAACTCCTGGATTTTTGCAATCCATCCTGCTCTCTTGTGACCCGGTTCTCCTTGTATGATGAAGCTTCGAACGTCCGGGTGAATCACAAAGACGGTCGTTTTGCTCTGGGAGACAAAATGCCTGAACTTTCGGAGGGATTTCATAACAGCGTGAACTTGCCGCTCTATAAAGTTGTACTTTTCCTCATGCGGCTGAATCACTTGGCTCAGGAACGCTATGGGGCGCTCCTCGCCATCGTCTCCCTTCTGAGTTAGGACTGCAGCGTAACTTTCGGGTTCTCCCACTGCATAAAGGATGAAGTCCTTGGAGTAGTCCGGGTTTATCAACACCGGAGCTTGCGCAATTCGAGCCTTGATTTCCTCGAAGGCTTGCTCTCTCTCATCAGTCCATTCGTAAATTGTATCTTTTTTCAGCAGTTCGGCCATAGGCTTGATCACTGTGCGAAGTCCGGAATGAACTTCCGCACGAAGTTAATACGACCGAAGAAGGACTGCAGCCCTTTTTTATCGATGGGGGCGGCAAGCGAAGGAGGGCTTACGCTCTGTCGGGGTCAATGGCGAGGCCTTTCTCGGAGATGACATGTCCCGAGCGGCTTTCCTTCTTTTACCGCGAAGACGGACTTCTTCGGGTTTATAGAAATGCCGAATTCTCGACACCTCTCAAATATTTGCCGCAGGTGGGAAACATGATCCCCTCTTTGGTGAGAGAAAACGGTCATGTCATCAAGGTAGATAACAATGATCTTATTGAGCAGCTCTCGGAAGGCCAGGTCCATGGCCCTTTGGAATGTGGCACCAGCATTGGATAAGCCAAAAGGCATGCGGTGATAGGCGAACGTCCCCCACTTGGTGGTGAACGCCGTCTTATGCTTTGGTCCTCATCTTTGACCCAAATCTGGTTGTAGCCGGAAAATCCATCTAAAAGTGAGAATCTGCGGGCTCCAACAACGATGTGTAGAATTTGGTCGATTTGGGGAAGCGGATAGTGGTCCCTGAGGGAAGCTTGATTCAGGTTTACGAAGTCGACACAGAGACGAATGTCGCCATTCTTTTTCCTCACGGGCACCAAATTCGCGACCCAGGATGAATGTTTGATGGGGTAGATGATTTTGGCCTCCGAGCATCTTCAAGAGCTCGGCTTTCATCATGGCCTCAATCTTCGGATTTACGGCCCTATGCTTCTGTCGGAATGGCTTGGCGCCATCCTCTAGCTCAATGGTATGTTGGATTACATTTCTGTCATACCCCCTCAAATCCTCGTAGCACCAGGCCACGATGTCGGGGAACTCTTGGCACAGTGATCTGATCTGCTCAAGTTCCTCCGAGGTGCAGTCTGTTCCGACCTTGATAGTTTTACCAGGTTCAAGTTCCAGGTCGGCATACTGCCTCGGGTCTACTTTGATCCTGTGAGATATTGCTCTGTCATTACGATCAAACAGACTCTCCAATGTAATCGAGTCCTTTTGGGACATGATTATTTTTAAGCTGTATCAACCCCTCATATTGCTCGTCATCAGGGTCTCTACCTTCGATTGAACCAACTCCGTTAACCAAAAATGTGACGATCTCCTCGTCACAGTCGAACACCTGCCGGTGGGTGTCCTTATCGAGCACGAAGGCACAGTAAATAGTGCGAACCGGCTTCGGTTTACGGACAACGTCATCGGCCGGAACGTGCACTGGCTCCAACAGACGCTAGAATGTCAGCGTGTTTGTTTTTCTCACGCGATATCGCCTTGACATTCAACGAGTCGAACGACTCCATCAGGTCCCACACCCGGTTGCGGTACGCCCTAAGATAGTGTTTGTTTGGAGGCGCACTTGTTCGTAACACGGTGACACACCGGCTACGAATCTCCAAAGATCTGCAGGTGTTTAATCCCCGGCCTCTCCGCCTTTCGCAAACCCAAGCACGGGGCTTCGTACTCCGCCGAGTTGTTAGTGCGGCTCCGAGGCCAACCTGTAGGTATAGTCCTTACGGATTCCGGTCGGAGAAACCAGAAGCACCCTTGCACCGGCGCCATTTTTGCATCGCGCGCCGTCAAAGAAAAGCTTCCACAGCTTCTCAGGTGCAGGTCCTACTTCTTTTGCAGCTGACTTGTCAAGCCTCTCGGGTTGTACGATGGAGTAACAGCCCTGCTCTGTCTCAATTACGGCATTGAAGTCCCGCAAAGAGAACTCATCTTCAAGCTGTAGCACTTCGAAGGCTTGCTCTGTCAGCTCTACTGTCACCAGCTCTTCCTCTGACAACTGAACCATGCAGTCCAACTCTCCTCCGGGTATCTTCTCTACTAGGAAGGTGGAAGGCTTCTCATTGAAAATTTTCAGTCTCCTTCCTTTGAAGGGCACTTCCATGTGTGAGTAGTCTAGAGACAGGTACCCGCCCAACTTCGCGGTGAACTCCCGAGAGAGACACATGCCGAAGTAGGGAGCCAAGTCAACAACCACGACCTCTTGGATGACCACGATGTCGAGAGCCTTGTGCAGCCGGATAGGGATGTCCTTTATGACACCAAGCTTGTCTTGACGGGGGTGCCGTCTAATTGCGGCACGCCTTGGCTGCTCCGTGTGTACTCCATCCCGATCTCATCGCAGACGGCTTTCGGCATCACAGTCGTGGAAGCACCAGAGTCCACCATGCAGTTGTGAACTATGTGCCCTTGCATCCGTAAAGACAGATAAAAGGGAGGCGGTCTGTTCTTCCCGGTGGTCGAGGCCTGTCGGAGGTTGAACCGGGACAGCGGGCTGTATACGCTTGCCGCTCTTCATGTTCTTCGAGAGATTCTTGCGACGAGATCCACTGGCACGGGAGCGAGAAGAGCATCATACATGCTGATTCTAGCGGGTGTTCTTTTCAACTCGTCTACTATGCTGTAGCCGAGGTGCTAGCTCCTTCTGCTTCTTTTGCCGGCTCATACTTCGTCCGGTACTGCTGGGTAGCCTCAACTCGTTGTCTCTTGGTCAGAGACGGGTACTTCGACTTCTCCTGGGCTTGTTCTTTGGTTTCAGCTGGAGGCTGAGGTACGGGAGCTTTAGCCGGAACTGGAGCTTTTGCTATAGGAGGCTTGGTTGGAACAGGGGCAGCCTTTGCCGGAGGAGGCTTGGCTGGAGCTTTATCTTTGGATGCCTTCTCCTGGGCTGTGTAGGGCCACAGCCGTTTGTACGGTGGCAGCCCACCGGGCTGCGCCTTTTCTCTTCTGGCATAAACTTGCAAAGGCTTGGCAGCATCTGCGGTTTTCTTTTCTTCCTTGGCGGGCGGCACTAAATTCTCCTCTGGGAGGGCAAAGTTGGCTTCGCCGTCCAGGATCATGTAGAGTTCATCGTCCTCTATGGCGCTGCCGACAAAGTCTGGATGTAGTCCTTGGTGCAGTGTGCAGTCTTCCTCCGAATGCGGGTCATTGCACGTAGTGCACCAGTTAACCTGGTCGGAAGGACCAGGCGGGTCTTCTATAGCAGCATTTCTCGGAGGCGGACGCCTCTGCAGCTGGTGCTCCGGGGGCTTGTCTTTTGTCAGCGCCGGGGCGGATATGGCCTCCTAGGAGCGAGGTCCATCTGGGCTCGCTTCTTCTTCAGAGCGGTCATGTCATTGGACATGGCATGATATCCCGAGGCCAAAGCCCGCACCTCCTGGAGGATTGTATTACGAATGCTACTGTCAGGAGGCGGCAACTGTGCCGGTGGAGGCAATGCGGCTAATGGAGGAGGGTTGGAATAAGGTGCGTACTGAGGGGAAGCAGGAAGTGCTGGAAAATGCGGAGTGGGAGGAGGCGGGTGAGGATAATGCAATTGAGGCGGGCCGTAAGGAGTTACGACCGGCGCCGGATTCCACTTCTGCTGGGGTTGCTGTCCTGATGTGGACGGCGCACCACCAGAAGCAGGAGGATACTGGGATCTGGGGAAGTCAGGATGAATGGGTTCCTGCACCCTGGACGGGAGTCTGCCGATAGAAATAATGTCAGCTTCAGCTTGCTGGGCAGCCTCGTACAGAGCAGGAAACTCGTCTATTCTGGCAATCTTCAGCGGCAGGCATATGTCTGAGTTGAAGGATCTCAGATAGTAGTGAGCAGCCATGCCAGCTGAAGGCCGAAGTTCGCGAGGTACCCGTTTCCGGGATCTCGCAAACCTGATGTTAAAGTCAGATATCTCCTCTTGAGGGTGTCTCTGGATACTTGGGCCCGATGCGGCAAAGAAGTAGGGTCAGCGGACTCGTTGCATCCTTTCACGAGCCTTACGGCAAGGCGGGGCCACCACTGTGATGGATCCCTACGGCGGCGATCTCCACCAGTAGAGAAGCTTTCCCCTCAGGGAAAGGGCAGCAGACAGGTCTTCACACTCTCATCAGTAATGGAATGTAATGCGGCCAGGGCAAGGATGTCCTGGATGTGCTCGTACGCCGTCTTGCCGTAGCCGTCGTATGTAGGGATAGACTTTAAAGCAGCAGGGGGCACAGCTTGCTGTCCGACCAGGGCCAAGGGCCCTGTGGAGTCCACCGCCGGGAAGAGATCATCGTCATTCTGCTGTTGAGCAGCCATTTCTTCTTCTTCTCCTCCGTCGGTTGTGTACTCAGTGTCGGTACTTTCCGAGGATGCAGATGCCTCTTCTTCCTCGGCCTCTTCTATTTCGTACTCAGCTCCTCCGACCTCGGCTTCGGCTTCTTCTTGAATTTCAGCCTCGGCTTCGTCGACACGAGCTTGCGGATCAGCCAGCCTGGCAATTTCGCCTCGAGCGTTGATGTCCAGTTCGTAAAAGTCAGGCGGGCTTCTCGGATCCCTTGCTCGCCACCTTCTTGTTTGCATGAAGGTGCTGGGACCGATCTTTCAGACTCAGAGGATTTGTTCGTGCAGAGTCGCCAGGTGTTCTGATTTTGAACAGCAATGAAGCGAACACCAGTGCTTCGATTCTGTTTGGGGGTGGGAAACTTCCTTGGCCCACCGAGTGCTCAGAAACTGTTGCGCCAGGTGGGGACTGATCAGAAAATCTCTCTTCAAATGTGGGACCTTGGTCCCACCGGGCGTGCCAGAGAAACTGTTGGTTACGAATCTGCCATGAGGAAAGGATTTTGGGTTAATGCGCCCAGATTCGCCCACCAGCTAGAAAGGCCGGAAGGAAGAGATGCCTTCCGTGCCAATCTCCGGAGAAGGCCGGCTCCTTGGGGGGTTTTATGGTTTAAGCTAAGAGTGCAGGAAAGAGATAAAGGAACGGAAAGAATTTACAAATGTGATTGGAGTTGGGTGGGGGGAACTAACAGTACGGCAACACATCAATCACCATTACTTACTGCATCATAAATACAAAGCATGACCGGGAACTGCAAAACCTAAGTATACTTTACGTATTAAGCAGTGTACGCACAGCTACAATGGTCCCCTAGCAAACATTCTCCCTACAAGGAGAACTAACAGCACGGCAATGCATCAATCACCACTACGGACAACAACATAAACAGAAAGTAACCAAGAGATGTCAGAGCCAGGTATATGTGTTATGCAGAGAATTTATACGCACGGCTACAATGGTCCCCTAGCAAACATTCTCCCTACAAGGAGAACTAACGACACGACAACGCATCAATCACCACTACGGACAGACAACGTAACACACAAGCGATGGAACTGCTACCACATCTATTCTATGTATCCTCTAATCTATGAAGTTCAAAAGTACTTGGCCACCAAATGCCGAAATGAATCAACAAGCCATGACACAAGCAATGCTTTAGGCACTCGATCACCAAATGCTGAAACGAATCAACGAGCCGTGACACAGGAAAACGTAAAGCAGAAATATAAAGGAGAGGCGGCATAAAAAATAAAAGCATGAGAACAGAACCGGGCATACAATTTATATTTATAAGCAGAAGCACGGTTACAATGGTTCCCTAACAGACATTCCCCTTCCACCCTTTACAATGAAAACATGGTGGGTTTTTATAGCCCGAGTCCCTCCCGTTACATTAATGGGCACAAAGTCCCAATCAAACACTAGCTGACAAAAGCGGCGAAGGAGCTGCAAATGCTGACCTTTGTCGGACCGGACTGTACCCGCAGCATGGTCTTCCTGGAAGGCTGGACAGCTACGTGGCAGCGTGTTGTGTAGAACTTCTTCTCGGCAGGAATGCGGGCAGCTGGAGCGGGTAGAACCTCCAATCAGCTTTAAATGAGGCCATTGGCATAGGTAGTGCAGCCCATGCTCGTCCTTTTGCTCGGCACGTCTTGGCTCAAATCCCGAAGGCTGGACACTTGTCGGATGATGGATGATCTTGTTTGACACGTGTCCGCCTTGAAAGGCGGTTTATCCAACTTCGCACGGGATCGGAGCGCCATCGGGTTGCGCAGGCAGAAAACAGCGCAGTCGGGAAGGCCTTCATGCCTTGGGTGTATTTCCGAGTTTGTTTCCCTACTGCGCACCTGTCAAGGGCGCACTCCGACTTCGCTGCGAAGTCGGACTGCGCACAAGTGAAAGCTGATTTCTGCCGCCGTACGGACTTCGCTCCAGCACTTAGTCATTTTTCTGCCAGCCTGCCAGCCTGCTACAAGGTGCGCCCAGAAAGAGGGGCGAAGTCGGACTTCGCACCAAAACTGGGCGAAGTGCGAACTTCGCACCAACACTTAGCCATTTTCCAGGGCAACTGCTGTCAAATTTGAGATCCAACTGAGGGGCTCCAAGAAAAAAGGGGGGGAAGAAAGAGAATGTAGGGAAGAGAGAAAAAGGGAGAGAAGAAGAAAGGGGAAGAGAGGAAGAGGGAAAAGGAAGAGCAGCACTGCTACAAAACTGAAAACATTGCACCCCGTGCAAAATGTGGCAACAAGACCCAATTTTATCGCGATTTTTCCAATCTTTTGGCGATTTTCTTAACTATGGGTGTAACTGTAAATAAGTTGCTAATGATAATGTCATCTTATTTTGTTATGCAGATTGTTCCTTGATTTGTCAATGTTGTGAAATAATAGCACAAATATTGAAGGAATTAGGGCTTTTGCAGTATTGGAATTGAGTTGGAAATGTGACATCTAAGTAGAAATAGTGTGGTCCTTTACTAGATTTCCTAGTATGCAAATTTCATGGTAAAAATAATGGGCCTATTTTTCAACTTCTCTAGTTTTGTTTCAATTATCTCAAAAAGACTAGTCTTATATTGTATTGGATGCATCTGGGTTGATTTTTTGTAGAATCTAGTGCTAGAATGTTTAGAATTCCAGCTAAGTCCCTTAAGATCAAGAGCCACTGCCAAAAGATTGTGTATTTGAAAAGTTAAGCAGGAATAAAATCAAGAACACATTCCAGTCTGTTAGTGTATGATATCTACTCAAATTCAAATAACTGAAAAGAAGATTGATCTGCTTTATAAAGGGTGACGAGATCTATAATTATATGAGTGTCTGACTGAAAAGAAAACATTTGCTGATTAATGTTTGTTTATTCATATATTAATGAATATGATATTTAAGAAAAGTTAATTTGTCTTGCGACATACGATTGTGACAGTTTTTACACATACTGTCTGCTTTCTTAAAATTTATGTGTGGACAATGCAAAGCGATAGCTGTTAATTTAATTAGTCAGAAATCATGATAGAGTAAATTCTTAGTATAGAACATTCCTACAAGGTGAGCATAACTTCTAAGCGCATAGCAGAAATATATCACATACAAAATGAGAAAATAACTTGTAAAGGGCCAAATGCTAGTTTCATCTTCTGTAACTAGCAAAATGACGAGCAATTTAACCTACTTAAAACTAGCCTTCTTTCTATTTAATATTTGCTCCTACTATCTTGAATAGTGTTAATCTTCCTTCATTTCATAAACTTGGGAAACCACCTGTCATCACTTCTGGGTAGGAGCATATCAGATATGCTTCCGTGTGAATTGCTATAGCTAACAAACTTTTATATATGCAGATTGAAGTTTGCAATGATCACCAAATTCATTTCACATTGAAAGGGATTTAACCAGCCAACTGCGTGTTTCTCCATAAAATATTTCTCAACATACCTTCCAGAATTTCCCCACAAAATAAAAAGCATATGTAATTGTTTGATTAGGTTGGGATAAATAACACACTGTAAATTTTGAATAGAATGAATATTGTTATTTATTTTGATACTACCCATTTCTTTTGATTTTCTTTTTTGGTAACTAATCTGTTTTTTTTTTTTTTCCAAATGATTTATGTAGTAAAAGTATTTCTCTTTCAAGGGTGGGCTACATTTTCTAACACTTGGATTTCTGTGATAGATTTTATCATAGCTTATAACTGCCACACATTACTCCTTTTTATAAATCACTGCAAAAGGAATTAGTCCGACTATTAACCTGTTTTGTTTTTCAGAAAAGACATGTTTTCCAATTTTTGGATAGAGGATTGACCCTTTAAGTTATTGCCTTTGGTTCACAGGGCATATACAACAGGCTTCTGCATAGATGGTCATTCAGTAGCTGTATCGGAAGAGGCATTATTGACACTTATTCAAGACATTTGTCACCAAAAGTGTGAGTATTTTATGAATATTCACATCCCTGGACGCATCTATCCGTTCTTAATAGATTGGGCACTCAAAAATGGACTGCGATTAATGCGGTTCGTACACTTACTCACCACTAGTTTACCTGGTCTGTTAGATGCAAAATGTATGCATTTCAAATTTTAACTTCATATCTTGTTAACTGCAAAACGTATGCATTTCAAATTTTAACCTCGTATATTTATGGCCTTTGTTGAGGTTTCAACATCAAACACTTAAAATCATCCCATTTGACTGTGAGTTATTTTGATGGTGCACTTTAGTGTGTACAGTGTCTAGAGCTATGTTAGTTGTTTCCTTAAAATTATCGGTTAGGTTATTATGTCAATTCAAGACTTCTTTTGTATGGGGAGAATTTATTTGAGGCTTCTAGGAAAGAAGAAAGTTGTCTTCCAATATTTTCATATGGGCCTTCAGTCTAGGAAGGATAATAGCTTCAAGAAGCAGTTAGTAGAATTCCATGAAAAATAATTGAAACAAAAAGAATGGTGGCCATTTAAAAGGCAACAACAAGATCTCAAAGCAGAATAGATAACAACTTAGGAGACTAGCACTGCGAAATCTTATGTAGGTAAGGATTTCTCTTATTTCTGTTATTATACCTGTATTTTATTCTGCCACATATGGATTTAGAAGATACGTGGATTTTTGATTATTTTATAGAGCTCAGGGTGTTTCCTCTGCTATGTTGGATAATATATAGGTGTTAATTCTAAGATGATCAACTTATTGAAATAAACTTATCTTTGGCTTCTATAATCAAGTTAGGAGGGTCTTGTGGAAGAAACAATTATATCTAAAGACTAAGATTTAATGGAACATTGAAGTCTCAAATGAGAGGGAGTGTGATTATTTGGACTGAGGAAGTTTTTGTTAGGAAGTGAAGACAGTATCCAGTTTACTGTCAGCAGATGTCATAAGTGTAGCAAACGTCGGACCTGCTAGATGTCTGGGTCGGACGTCTGACCTGCTAGACGTCTGGGTCAGACGTCTAGGCAGCAGGCCAGACGTCTGACCTGCTAGACGTCTAGGCCAGACGTCTAGGCAGCATACCAGACGTATGGACTGCCAGACGTCTTGGTCAGACATCTAACCAAGTAGACGTCGAGATAGTCTAAACGCGGGAGACGAACAGGTTCAGGCGCCTTCCTTGGGAGCGGAAACAAACAGTTTTTTGGAGGCTTCCGTTGGGAGAGGAAACGAACAGTTTGAGTCTCCCTTCTGCTCTATAAAAGGGATGTAATCCCTTGCATATGTGAATGTTGTTGAAAACGTTGAGAAACGTGAATGTAAAGTTTGCGTAAACTAATAAAAGGAGAAGTTGCCATTGCCCCGTGGTTTTTCCTGCACATTGCAGGTTTCCACGTAAATCTCAGTGTTACTTGTGTTGCTTGTTATTGTGTTTCCTCTTGTAGGTAGAAAATATGAAGTTTTTCCTAACATCTGGTATCAGAGCTAAGGTTTTGTGCAAGTGGGAGCTGCAACAATGACAGGAGGTGTAACCAAGTTCGAGATTGAGAAATTTGATGGCAGGAACTTTGCTCTATGGAAGATGAAGGTGGAGGATTTGCTGGTTTAGAATGACCAAGCTCAAGCCTTGAAAGGGGTCGCGAGTAAACCGAGTAGCATGAAATATGAGGAGTGGGCAACGCTTGACAGGAAGGCGGTTTCTACAATCCGTCTCTACCTAGCGGACTCCGTTTGGTTCAATGTAGCTGAAGAGAAGACCACGGAAGCCCTTTGGCAAAAGCTTGAAAATTTGAATGAAACAAAATCAACAACAAATAAGGTTTTTTCTGAAAAAGCAACTTTATAGCTTGAGGAAGAAGGAAAGTTCATCCGTGGTAGATCATTTGAATGAGTTTAATACTCTTATCAGTAAATTGGTTTCAGTTAATGTGAAAATGGAGGATGAAGACAGAGCTATCACCCTACTTTGTTCCCTCCCGAAAACTTGGGATCATATGGTGATGACCATCAGTAATTCATCATCAGGAACTCTCAAATTTGATGATGTGGTAGCCGCTTTGTTGGCAGAAGGGTTGAGGCGAAAAACGTCTTTGGAACCCTTGACCAATGAAGCCCTATCCGTGAGAGGTCGATCCTTCGAGGGGAGCAAACAAGGTAGAAACCAGTCCAGATCTAAGTCTAAAGGACGTAAGCATAAAGGAAAGTGCTGGCATTGTGGGAAGCCAGGACACTCAAAGGACTGTTGGCAATTAAAGAATGGTGAAAAGCAAAATCAGCCATCAGTTGAGGCCAGTACAGTAGATTTAAGAGAGACGACAACATGTGAAGCCTTCTGTATAAGTAACAACATATCTATTTTATCTACCTGGGTTTTGGACTCAGGTGCATCTTTCCACATGTCTCCCCACAAAGACTGGTTTGACAAATTTCAACTATACTGTGGTGGAAAGGTCTATTTGGGTGATGATCACCCTTTAGAAATTGTGGGAAGAGGGGATATAAGGTTCAGGCTGGACGATGGTAGAGAAAGGATGTTATGTGACGTGCGACATGCGCTCGATTTGAGGAAGAATTTGCTCTCAATAAAAATGATGGATAAGCTAGGGTATTTTGTCACTTTCAGTAACAACTACTGCAAGATTACCAGAGGAGCTCTTGTAGTAGCAAAGGGAGAATCTTATGGGACCTTATACCGTTTATGCGGTGATACGATGACAAACCATGCAACAACAACAATTTCTGTTCAGGATGCAATAATGCTATGACATCAATGCCTAGGCCATATAAGTGAAAAATGCCTCCAAATTCTGCATGACAGAGGTATGCTTTCTGGGATTAAGTCTTGTAATTTAGACTTATGTGAGCACTGTATTTTTGGTAAACAAAAGAGGGTTTGGTTTACGGCAAGTCCTGGTAAGAGGTTTGATTTTCTGCAACTTATACATTCGGATATATTTGGAGCAGTCCCCACTCGGTCCTTGAATGGCGCCATCTATTTTCTGACTTTTATAGATGAATATTCTAGGAGAGTGTGGGTTTATTTTCTGAAGAAGAAGTCGGAAGCTTTGCAGAAATTTAAAGAGTTCAAAGCTCGGGTAGAGAAGAGTTTGGGCAAGTCGATTTTATGTCTCAGGTCAGATAATGGGGGTGAATATTGCTCCAAGGAATTTGATAAATTTTGTATGCAAGAAGGTATTAAGCACCAAAAGATTGTACCATACAGTCCACAACAAAATGGTGTGGCTGAGTGGATGAATCACACAATCATGGAACGTGCAAGAATCATGCTTAGCGCAGCCATGTTGGAGAAAAAGTTCTGGGCAGAGGCTGTTAATACAATTGTTTATCTTATTAATAGGTCACCTACAGCTGCGTTGGATGGACAGATTCCAGAGGAGGTTTGGTGTTGTAAGCCAGTTGATTACTTTCATTTGCGTACCTTTGGCTGTGATGTGTTTGCCCATGTACCCAAAGAAAAAAGGTCCAAGCTTGACACGAAGTCAAGCAAATGTGTTTTTCTCGACTATGGAGATATAGTGAACGGGTATAGACTATGGGATCCTACTGCTCACAAGGTAATTATTAGTCGGGATGTAATTGTTGATGAAAAATCCATGCAAAGGAAGGAGGTATATCAAAATCCTAATGTTGTACCTGTTGAAGTAGAATTGAGTGAAGATGAACATGCTGAAGTTTTTGATCAGCATGCAAAACAACAAGTAGAGCAACCACAACGATCACAAGACCAAGAGCCATAATCGACAGATCATTGGGTTAGAAGATCTACACGTCCACAAAAGTGTTCGAAAGGTATTCTCATGTGTATCAGTCCTCTTTTGCTTTGTTAACTGATGATGGTGAACCTAGTTCATTTCAGGAAGCTAGAGAATTTGAAAATGCAAAAAAGTGGAGGAAATCCATGGAGGAAATCGAGGCACTTCGCAAGAATAAAATGTGGGAACTTGTGGATATCGCACCTGGAAGAAAGACTGTTGGAAACAAGTGGGTGTACAAAGTGAAGAAGAACATCAATGGGATGTTGGAATGCTATAAATCTCGCTTGGTGGCAAAAGGCTATGTGCAGAAGTCAGGTATTGACTTTAATGAAATTTTTCTCTCCAGTTGTGAAGATGACTACTATTAGAGTTCTACTTGCACTTGTAGCTGCACAAGATTTAGAACTGGAGCAGCTTGATGTAAAGATTGCTTTCTTGCATGGTGATCTCGAGGAAGAGTTATATATGGATCAGCCTGAGGGCTATGAAGAAAGAGGCAAGGAGCATTTGGTTTGCAGACTGAAGAAATCACTGTATGGGTTGAAACAGGTGCCAAGGATGTGGTACAGGAAATTTGACACCACGAAAAGCCAAGGTTTCAGCAGGAGTGAAACTGACCGTTTTGCATACTATAAGAGGTTTGATGATGACAATTTTACTATTTTGTTGTTGTATGTTGATGATATGATGGTTGCAAGCCCCAACATGAAGAAAATAATTGATCTTAAGGCTCAGTTGACTAGGACATTTGAAATGAAGGATTTAGGAGCAGCAAACCAAATTTTAGAGATGAAGATACACAGGGACAAAAAAGGAAGAAAGATATGGTTAAGTCAAAAGTCATATGTGGAAAAGATTCTATAGCGCTTCAATATGCAAAATGCAAAACCAGTTAGTACCCCACTTCTTCCAACAAGTGTCCTAGAACGGAAGCAGAGAAGACAAGCATGTCTCGTGTACCGTATTCATTAGCAGTAGGAAGCCTCATGTATGCCATGGTGAGCACTAGATCGGATATTGCCCAAGCAGTAGGAGTAGTCAGCCGGTACATGGCAAATCCTGGTAAGGAGCATTGAAATGCGGTGAAGTGGATATTCAGATATTTAAGATCCACTTCAGATGTTGCCATTTAATTTGGATCCGCAGATTTGCAAGTTAAAGGTTTTGTGGATTTTGATTATGGTGGAGATAGAGATGGGAGAAAGTCCACTACAGGATATACCCTCATTCTTGCTGGTGGAGCAGTGAGTTGGGCTTCTAAGTTGCAGTCTGTTGTGGCTTTATCAACCACTGAAGCAGAATATATTGCAGCGACTCATGCCAGCAAAGAGGCAATTTGGCTAGAGAGATTGTTGGGTGAGTTCAAGGTAATGCAGGAGAAAATTACGTTGCATTGTGATAGCCAAAGTGCTATTCAGCTAGTGAAGAACAAAACATTCCATGATTGCACGAAACACAATTGATGTCAAGTACCACTTTATCAGAAATGTGGTGGAAGAAGGTAGGATCCTATTGCAGAATTTGAAACTGAAGTGAATCCTGCAGATATGCTTACAAAGTCGGTCAAAGTAGAGAAGTTTGAGTGGTGCAAAACTTCTCTGGGCTTGTTGAAAAAGTAATAAGGGCAACATTGAGCAATTGGCATTGGATGAAAGATATTTGGCAGAAGAATTCTTGAATACTGACTTTAAGTGGGAGAATGTTAGGAAGTGAAGACAATATCCAGTTTACTGTCAGCAGATGTCAGAAGTGCAGCAGACGTCTGATCTGCTAGATGTCTGGGTCAAATGTCTAGGTAGCAGGCCATACGTTTGACCTGCTAGATGTCTGGGTCAGACGTTTAGGCAGCAGGCCAGACGTTTGGGTTGCTAGACGTCTTGGCCAGACATCTAGGTAGTAGACTAGACGTCTGGGCTGCCAGATGTCTTGGTCAGACGTCTAACCAAGCAGACGTCCAGATAGGCGTCTAAACGTGGGAGACGAACAGGTTCAAGCGCCTTCCTTGGGAGCGGAAACAAACAGTTTTTTGGAGGCTTCCGTCGGGAGAGGAAACGAATAGTTTGAGTCTCCCTTCTGCTCTATAAAAGGGATGTGAGCCCTTGCATATGTAAATGTTGAAAACGTTGAGAAACGTGAATGTAAAGTTTGCTAAAACTAATAAAAGGAGAAGTTGCCATTACCCCATGGTTTTTCCTGCACATTGCGTTACTCCATTGATAGATGGAAGATTATGAAGTCTTCTGGCCAACTTGTCTATGCATAAGCATGGAGGACAAATATCAAGATAACGAGCTTCGTAGCACATATGAAGTAGGTGAATGCAATCAAACTTCAAAACCGACTATGAAAGTCAAGGAGGAAAAGATAGCTTTTCCATAGAATTTTGTTATATAGTGTAGATGATGCGTGGACAGATCAAAGGTTGACACATTCGTTTGACATGGCAAGACATAAAAGAACTAGACACCAAGTACGAGGGTCTGAAGATGGTGTAGGTCAACCTTGGTGAAGGTGATGAAACAAAAATGATCTATTGTGGAGATGAGACAACTTCTAAAATATTCATGTAGTACAAGAATATCTTCACATGGACGTATAAGGATTTGTAAGAGATTCCACTTGAATTGTGCACACATCGAATTTCATTAATTCCAAGCGCATAACCTACGAGGAGAAGGCCATATAAGATGAATCCTAAGTATGTGACCTTAGTGAACGTGGGGATTGAGAAGTTTCTAGATGCAGGTATAATCTTCAAAGTGATGATGAGCGAATGGGTGTCTCCCATCATTGTATGCAGACAAATTGTTGTCTGGTTTTAGTTAATAAGTTTTGTCATTTTGGTGTTATTTTATAGTTGTATGCAAAGTGTTTGACGAAATATGCGTACATATATTTAAATAATGTTATAAAGTGGCAATGTCATAATTTAATATTATATATGATAAAGTGAATATTAGCATGTACGACAAAGTCATAAAGTGACTTTGGAATGAAATGAAAATGTAAGTCAATGCAAATCATATGTAATTTGGAGAATGATGAGGTGTCAAGTAGTTAAAGGGTGCAACTAATTTTTAGTTGTATAAATATGACCCTTGCCTCATTCATTCATACGAAAGGGTTAATGGAGGCATGCAAATGATGGTTGGTTGTTGTTGGCTGTAAATGTATAGTTTCACCAAAGGGAGAGTGCATTGTTGTAACCAACTAAATCCGTGTAATGATGTATATGCAGGAAACCCCAAAATGCTATTACTAGAGAAATGGCAGATTAGATGTTATTGCTGTACAATTGCTATATATATAACATTTGCGTATTTTATTTATTATTTGCTGTTATTGTACATTGCCTGTGTGTTGTTATTTTAAAGTGTTATGAATCTAGAAATGGAATTCAGTTTCCGTACATTAAAAATAATATCTACAATCGTCATCAGTTTGAAGGAGAGTAGTCAAGTCCATGTTTGCATGGATTTTTGTAGTTTGAATGCAACGATAATAAAGTATCCCTTTCCAATCTCATTTATTGATTCAATTTAGAGGAAGTAATAGGGCATAAAATCTATTCCTTTTTGGATGGATTTTCGGGCTACAATCAAATTAGTATCACTGAGGAAGATAGGTTGAAGACAAATTTTGTTGTAGAGAATGGTATTTATGTGTACAAACAAATGGCCTTCGGTTTATGCAATGCTCCTCTATCATTTCAAAGGATCATTTTGTATATAATTGAGCAAATGTCAACAAGCAACTTCAACTTATTTTTGAACAACTAGTTACTGTACAGGAAGGAGGAGCACTTGAAGGGGTTGAAAAAATGCATGACATTATGCATGAATGCTCGACTTTCTTTGAATCCAAAAATGTATGATGTTGGTGTTGTATGTGAAGTTGCTAGGGCATGTGGTGTGCAAGGAATGATTGAAGATTGGTCGTAATAAAATTTGCATTGTGATGAGCATGGAGGAACCATACAATGTGAATTTTTTGAAATCGTTCTTGGGGCATGTGAAGTATTATCGACGCTTCTTCAAGAATTTTGCACAAATGCCCCATTTGTTGGATACATTGGCACACAAATCTATTCATTTTAGGGCACCAAAATACATTCGAGAAGCTAAAGGCGAAGTTGGTTTACACACTCATTTTGGTGTTTCCAAATTTGAAGAAGGAATTTCATGCCCATGTTCATACGTCCAATTTCACAATTGCATGTGGGTTGGTGCAAGAAGGAAAATTTGGGCTTGATCAACCCATATATTATTCAAGGGCAAAAAATAACTAGAGAACAACAAAGAGAAGCTCTGGAGATGGTGTACATAGTTTAAAAGTTTAGATATTTGCTCGTGCGTCCCTTTGCTTTTTATGTTGATCACCAGGCGTTGTTTGTACCTTATCAATAAGTTGATAATTCGTGAACAAGTTAGTAGATGGCTTGATATGTTGTAGGAGTTTGTGTTTTACATAGTGGTATGATTGGGGAAGAAACACGTTATAGTGATTTCATTGTCAAGGATTTGCTTAGGAGAACTTGCAAAACGAGTGTTTGAATTTTTTTATGCATATTTTATTTCATCACTACGTTGTGATCATGGTACAAGTACATCAAAGAATACTTGTTGATGAGGGAGTTGGCGAAGGAGTTGTCAACATAAGAAGGTTGTAATAAAGTCTGCGCCATTCTAACTGATTGTTGGACTATTGTATAAAATTAGACTAGATGGAATTTTGTGGAGGTGCATGATGGACAAGGAGGTGAATGCATCACCGAAGAAGGCTCATGAAGTGTTGGCAGGAGGACATATGAGGCTAGATGTGATCATGAGGAAGGTGCTTCTGGCAGGGTTGTGGAGGCCCATCCTCTATTGTGACACAAAGGAGTTTGTGATCGCGTGCGATACATGTCAATGAGCCAAGAAGTGTCTGTGGAGAGACTTCTTGCCATTGCACCAATCTCAACCACAATAATTATTTGAATGGTGGGGTCTAGATTTTGTTGGACCATTGAAGAGCAACAAAAGAGGTTGCATATACATTGTTGTGGTGACTGAATACTTGACAAAGTGGGTAGAGGTGAGGGTGTTTCCAGATAACTCTGGAAAGAGCACTATGTGATTCCGAGATGAGTAGATCATTACAAGGTTTGGAGTGCCTCTTTAGTTTACAAGTAATCAGAAGGTTATTGTATTAATAAAATTATTCAGAAGCTAACCACGAAGTTCAAAATGTTGCACTCGTCATCAAGTTCATACTACCCTAGGACAATAAGGCATGTGGAAGCAACAAATAAAGTTTTGGTCTATTTAATGTACAAAACATGTGGAATTGAAACTATTGACTTGGAGGAGAAATTGCTAGCAATTCGACAAGCGTACAAGAATACATACAAGTCGATGGTGAATGACATGCTATTCCATCTTATGTATGATAAGGAGGCAGTGGTGCTTGTTGAATTCCTAGTGCCAAGTTTGAGAATAGCAGTGGAGAATCATCTTGGCGACTAAGAGAGCCTAGAGGAGAGAATTATGATACTCATAAAGATGGATGAGAAAAGAGTGATGACATAGTGGGCCACAAAGTTTTCCCAATGTTAGCGCAAATGTGGCAAGACAAGCATTTGCAAAAGTTGAAGTTGAAAATAAACAATCTCATGCCGAAGTATAATGTTAAGAGAGAAATCAAGTCGAGGAAGTTGAACACCTTATGGCGTGGACTCTTCCAAGTTGAAGAACTATTGGACAACGACATAGTAAGACTGAAGAGACTAGATAAGACATTGTTTTGAGATAGTAAATGGTTCAAAGTTGAAATCGTACAAGGTTAGGGTGTAAGTGAACCTTGTCAATTATGAGCTATATGGTGAATAAAGGAGTATGGGCATATTGACAATCACACCAAGTCAGTATTTGGAGTCCTTTGAGGGGATCTTGATAAATGGATTTGGAAAATGTAGCGGGGTAGGAGAAGAGTGGTGCACAAGACACCAGTGACTCTAAAAGTAGTGAACTTGTGGAGCAGTTGGCGTGGTTGTACAAATAGGAAGCCATAAGGAGTTAGGGAAATGACATGCAACTAGTGGTAGAGCAGGAAGAATTGGAGGCTGAAACCACTAAGCATAGGAGATTGTAGGTGTATGTCAGTTTTCCTAATGCCAAAGAAAGTTAGAGCACACTTGTAGATGAAGATGTGCAATGGATGGTGGAGAGGCATGTCAAGTTAGAAGTGCCACCATAAGAAGAAAGTTGGGATAACAAGCTAGGAGGAAAGAATGAGTTTGTTGGTAACCATTGGGCGTACGCAATAAATAATGCATGAAGAAACGTAGTGATTCCATGAAAGAAATGAATAATTGAATGTTTAGTTTGGCGAATTGTAGAGGCATTGTGTGCAAGGATTGATGTAATTGTAACATGATATGCAAGTATGTAGCAAAAATAAACCGTCTGAAGAAGGACCATGTCTATAGGATGTTCTCGGAGGAGCATGACAAATGAGAAAGTATTAGGAAATTTTGACCATTGTGCGATACAAGTTAAATTTCTAGAAGAAGACTGTTGGGAATACCGGCTTGGGGAGTGATATGGGGACAAGTAGATTGATAGTTTTACCAAGTAGAAGATTGGTAGAAATCAAATGAAGAGATGTGCATGCAGTGTTGTGTGAACCTGTTAATGGCAACAATGCACTTGGAAGAGCATTGCCGAATGGATGATTGATTGATGATAACTCATCTGCGATAGAAAATAGTAGTGTATCCTTGACGAGTTTGAGCATCAAAGAACAAGATTAGAGTAGTACCAACTCCAACTTAGGCTTTGAGAGACAACTTAGATAGAGAACACCATGGACAATGTTGATCTTTGCCAATGATGAAGTTATATTATTACCACTAGATGATTATCTACCAAACAATGGAAATTTGTTACCAACTCACATTTTTTAGGATGTAGAGTAAGAAGGAAGAGAAGACTGGTTCACAATCACCTCGGACGATGAAGAAATAATTACACCATAGTAGACAAATAGATGAAGCAGAACAAGGGTAGTCAAACCTAGTTGGAGTCTAGGGGTCAATGAAGATACTATGCAAGTTGAAATTCGACTAAGTATTGAGTAGATGATGTTGGGACAAGTATTGATTGTTGTCGTCTACCAAAATTGAACAATTCCTTAGGTAGTCTGAGTGGGTTGTTAATTCCACTAGGTTGTTTGAGGTTAGCTTTCAATGAGGGCCTCTTAGGCCATTAGGTCCCCTAGGTCATTGTTGAGTGTTAATTTTACCCAATTGTGAAATTACACTTTCCCTTAGGGTTTTGATCCCAAAACCTTCTCTTGCAAAGAAGTTAAGCAAATGACTTCTCCAAGGTCTTCGCTATATTAGCATTTGCATATGTGTATTAGTAATCTCAATAAAAATATATCAATTCAATGCTAGGAACACCTTAGTGATTGCAAGTAACTGTAAACAAAGGGCATGTGTTGGTTTATTTTACCATGCTACTTTAATGATTGTTCATGAAACCAAAATAAAAGTAAATGTGAATTGACCCTCATATGACCACGATGTAACCTTAATTCCTTTTATCTTGAATGATTTTAAGGTAGATTTTATCTTCCTTGATTAAGTGGATTTTAAACAAGTTTTATCTTGCATTAAACCCTACTTTAAAGCATGAAATAGAAGATTAATTTATCTATGAATGTGAATTTAAAACGATGACTAGGTCCATTAAATTTAGCTTTTATCATGAAGATAAAGAAAGCCTTTGATGTAATTGATAAATTGTTCTTCTTTGATGAAATTAATTTTCATAAAGAGATACCAATTTATTGCTTGAAAATAATAGCCTCATAATGTCATGATGAATTATCCCTCTTAAATGAAATTAATTTTCATAAAGAAGAAGTAATTTCATGCTTTAAAACCAAGACCTTTGATGTAATGATAAATTACCCTTCTTCAATGAAATCAGAATTTTCATGAACAAAGGTGCATTTATTGCTCCGAAAATGATGGCTCATGAAATGCCCTGAAAATTTCCCCTCCTCTTTGTTCATTTATTGCTTCGAAAATGAAGGCTCATGAAATGCGTTGGAAATTTCCCCTCCTTTTATGAAATTGAATTTTCATAAAGGAAATGTCATCTTATGCCTATAAATGAAATGCAGAATTTATAAATCTGATTTGTCTCCAAAACTTGAATAAAAAGAATTTCCGAAATTATAAAATAACTTAAAAACAATAGTTTTCAAAAATTAATATAAAATCGAAATGAATCCGAATCTGTTGCGTATGGAAGATTGATGTTCGTTCTAGGCAGCCATGAATTTATTTTTGTCTTTTTATTTTTTTACAATTTTTATTTTAATGCCTGAAGTTTTAAAAGAAAATGCAAAATGAAAGTTTAGAAAACAGAAAATAAAGTCTGAAAATAAATTTAAATGCTGAAAACAGAAACATGCAAAGCATTTCCAGTTTGATGGCACCCCGTCCTGCAAAACCGAAGCTGTGAGAAACTCTTACATGCAACCTATTCCATTCCAACCTGCATTCACACAATCAGAATAAAACAGGTGCTAGCTCCTAAGGTACAGAAATAAATTTCAGATTCCAAATATTCGCCTAATGTAACCCAAAATGACATTAACATCATCTATAAATTCGAAAACTGAAAAAAGGAAAGATAAACAATAAATCCAACATGCAGAAAAAATCTCCTCCTTTCTTGCTAACAAAGCCTCAAATTTTTGAAAACGCATTTGCATTCAAGAGTATTTCATTTTTTACAGGGTCATTTTGGAAGCGCTTGGCCTTGCCAAAAAAATCCAGCCCCTCCATCCTCCTTCGATGCTGTATTTGAAATTTCCTATATGCCCTTTCGTTTCCACTACCCCTGTTTTGGTTTCGTCAAACGTTTGGTTTCTCGTAACGGATTCCCCCTTTTTACTTAATTCCGCTTTGGCCTTCTATAACATTCTTCACTTAATATTCGTAACGCCTCAAGGCGTGATGATTAGCCACCTGCCTTTAAAGGGAATCTACACACCCTCCTTAGGTAAGGTGCTTTAATTAAAATCTCCACGAGCTCCATTTGTTTTGGCCAATGTAACCTTCACCTTAAAAATTTCGAACACATGGCACTCATGCTCATCCTTCCTTTTGTTTCAGAAGGTTTAGCATTAGGTTTAGGATGGCCCACTCCCGTGGGCATAATAATTTTTTTCTATAAAATGGAACTATAGTAGGCCCCTACCGCGAGATGACCGCCATAACCCCTATCACGACATAATACTTCAAATTATTAGAAGATTCCCCGCCTGCATCAACTCTGACCATGACCATTTGGACGTTTCCGTCGCTATGCTAGGTCGTCGGTTAATTTGGGGTTCTATTGGGCCATCTCATCCTCCACGTGAAACTATTGTTCCTCAGCGCTAGAATACATCCTACAATAGCTTCGACGTTTCCGCCTGTTGAAATCTATGCTGTCCTATCAACTTGAATCGTTTTTAATATTATCCCCCGACTTCGTTCGTTTGCTGGACGTCCTAGACACGCGTGTAGTCACGCCTATTCCCCAGTCTACTGCAACTCGTCCGCAGACCCCTTCTCTCGCTGTCCACTGTCTCGAACTCATTGCGCCGTCGCCGTGACATCTGTGCGTATTCTTCTATCCAACCACGTCCGACGTATCGTCAGGGTTTGCCTTCGCCACGTCGCACACGCTGCAAGCTGTCGGGTTCTCTTCGACGTGATCTACGTTCATCGTTCCTGTCACTGGTTCTCAAAAAACCACTAGTCGTAGCCAACATTCACTAGAGTATCCCGCCGGTCTTCGGAAACCCACGGCATCGCGCTACCATACCGTAGTAATATATATCCACTGTTGATACCTATCCATCCGCTGACGTCGTCCAACTTTGACTGCCGTAGCTTGCCGTTTATGCTGTCCGCCGTCCGAACTCCTCGATACACATCACCCTTACTAAGTTTTTCTCGACGCCTTGCCTCCACGTTGACAGCATCCACTTTCGACTGCACCTTATGAATGCGTCTACACCGTGTTTTGTCCTGACGGACACGTCTGCCTGTGTGTTGACGTTTCCGCCAAATATTCAATGCAACATCTCCCGGGCGTTGTGTACATAGGCTCTTTTGGTCCAGGGTCTTCGCTTCAACATAGCTGCCCAGATAATGTACATTTGGTTTCGCAAAGATCCCAACTGTCCTCGCGAGCCGTTTGCGCCCGAGCTCATCCCAAGTTGCCGAGTCGAGCCCTTTCTCGAATTTCAAACCAAGTGAAATCTTAAAATAAATGTTCTCTGTACATATTCACCGTTGCTCCAACGTTGCGACTGTTCTTCACTACACCTGCGTTAGCGGACCTCTCGACTTCAAATCGATGCCTACGTAACTGCCATTCTGCGCGGATTCTCTATGCATCACATCCCATTGGTATCCCCATCATCTTCCAGGTTCTGTCTGCGAGCCGCTTCGAAGACTGGTAGGGGTCGTATTCTATCAAACAGCATTCTGGCAGGGTTATTCCCCCACTGTGTGCTTTGTCCCGCCGAAGACGTCCATGTATCGTCACCGTGGCTGCCACGCAGCCTGCTGTAGGGCCCACCCTTAATATAGTCCGCTACGAACCATATATACCGCGTATGCCGCATAATCATCCACCGGTGTGTCGTCGACGTCGGATTTAGGGCTATCCGTTTCGTCCCCGCTAGTCCATGTGGGCGTCTTGGCGAGTCAAACCTCCTCTTCCACGCTGGCCGCGGGCTCGAATCGCTTCTGGTTTGCTACGTTAACTCACTCTACGTCGTGGGCCCGCCAGTTTTGCGTTGCCCTTCTCGCACTCGTCGCCGGAGTCTTCACCAACATGTGCTGCGTTCGACGTCCGCTGTTGCATTTTGCCCAATAGACCAAATTTCACCCCAATGCCGTGGACCATCCGGTTTATGTCACGCGAAGTTTTCCTCCGAAATGGCGGCCAGGTCATCTACGTCCGAACCCTCGACGACACGCTCTCCAATACGACCTTGGCGTCTTCGACGATGTCCTGCAGAAGATCAAGATCATGTATATTAGTTTTCCATTAAACTCATAACATATGTATATAAGGCATGCATGCCTTATGATTTAACTCTATCTTCCAACATTTTGCTTTATGTATAATATACATCCGTGATGTTTATTTTACTTATTATTATTATTTTTATTTATTTTTTATTATTTTTTTGAGTAATATTTTTTTATACACGTCCATCATGGGGATTGAAACAAGATCACATCCACATGGAAATTTATTTTTTTATTATCATTATAATGTTTTATATATATATATATATATATATATATATATATATATATATATATATATATATATTATACTTTATCTTTTTATTTCATGATTTTAATTTATTTATATATTATATATGGATATATATACATATATAAATAAATTTTGTTTGTTTTTTTATTTTATTTTTTTATCATTTTTAACTTTGATTAATTTCAAATACTTAAATTAAACAAATTTAAGATATTTGGAATCAATCAACACTATGAAACTAACCAAAAATGAAACAAACTAAAGGGCTCAACAACATAAACCTAACCTAAGAAGGACACAATGAGAATGAAAATACTCATAATCAACATTCCCAAAAAAAAACAAAAGACACCTCCTAACCATGGACATTGGAATCCCTACTGCAAATACAAGATCAGGGACCTGACGCTATCGCTCAAATGCAAGCAAACATATCAAACAACCCGAAATTTAAAAATGTGGGTCCCCAAGTCTTGGGGCTAGTTGTGGAGCAGCCACAACAATCATCTAGGACAGTCCGATCCAGGGGGAGGTTGTCATGATTTCTCCCTAGCGATTTGGGGGAGTGATCAACCCTATATGACCCATATGGCATCTAGTTAGAGGGGAGTGTCATCTAGGCAACCCCTTGGTCATCTGGTAGGGACATTAGGCACCCATACAAACCTTACACAGTCAGGTCCAAGAGGAGGGTCATCTGAACCCTTTCTAGATCATTTGAGCCCATGATGGTCCCTAGGCTATGAGGTGTTCAAGCCAAGTTGTCAAGTGTTCAAACTAGACCATCATGAGTTCAAGCATGACTGTCTAGATGGCTAGGTAGACCATTTGGCACCTTGGGCCGTCTGCGCCAATGGGACAAACCACCTAGACGACTAGGAGGTTGTTTAGGCTAACAAAATTTGAAATTTTATCCATTAAGACAGAGCGCACACACTTACCCTGCGACTTTGCCATTCACAAAGATAGAAAAGAAGCTGAACATATGTAAGACACATCACACAAATTGAGCAGTTGTATGGGTGAAAGTTGGAGGCGTTGAAGTGGCAGTTAAGGGAGTGGAGGCAAACATGGTGTATATAAGCCAAGTGTCCCTTTACCTGCCTTGACTTATAAAAAGGGGTAAAGAGATCTTATTTGCACATTTTAATGTGCAGAAGAGCCGAAGAGTAGTAAGGAGCAAGTGCAAAGTAAACCAACAAGATGCAATAACTATTGAACCAATATAAGCTAGGGCACGCATTGAGACGTCAAGGAGGCTAACAAAATATAATTCGCTACAAGAAATTCTACGATAACCAAGGTTGAGGTCAAACTAGTTGTAGAGAAGCATTATACCAGAGCATTGGAGTTAGGGGATGCCGATGTTGTAGCTAAAACAAGGGTTTTGCTGAAAAGCCTCATTCAACAACACTAAAAATTCAAAATTTAATGTAGGTGAAGTTGTAGCTAGGAAGCGCAATGGCAGAGAAGGAAAGGTGGATTTCAAAGCCTAGCGAGTCAAGAAAAATTGTGTAAATCGATGTGCTAGAAGATATCTAGATGATACAATGACAAGGAGAGTGTTTGAAGAAAGGAGACAATTGCCCACACAATAGAAGTGGATGGTTAGAGCAAAGAAACAAGTCATCTAAGGGCTTAACTAGGTTGTTTAACAACCTGAGTGGCTGTTTAGTGAAAGAAAAAAGTCGTTATGAACACAAGTTATGTCATTTGACAAGGGAAGTTGAAGAGGGTTGTCCAGGACAAGGAGTGTGTTGTTTGATAGGAGAAGTTGGTTTTCTGGGATGAGTACATTGTACAAGTGAGAAAGCAAAACCACGTCATTTAGAAGTAGAAGTGCATTGTATGAAGGATGGAGTGGGTCGTTTGGAAATTAGGATAGGTTGTTTGACAAATCACCCAGGTCATTTAACAATTCACCTGAGTTGTCTAAGCACACAAGTAGGTCGTTAGGGTTTGGAGGCAGGCCATCTAGGCTTGCAAGCTAATAGGAACTAGTTAGGGCATGCTCAACAAGGAGAGCGACATGAAACATAGGGTATTTTCCACGTGGATCTGTGTGAGTGCCACACCACTTGGCGAATGGTTAAGACAATTGGAAGAGACTTCTAGAGAGATTCAAATTTAAACGCCTATTGAAGTGAGTGCAAGTGAAATGCAATGGAGGCTGCGAGTTGTAGGAGGTGAAGGCGACTAGGATCTATGAAGAAACCCTTCTAGAGTTACCCCTAGTCTTGTGTTGTGCAAAGGACTTAGACCATGCAAAAGTGTAGGCTTTCATGGAAGTCTTTTGGAACACATGTACCACCTGGATCGAGAAGGACGTGAGATGAAAGCCAAATGAGGGAGCTTGCAACACCAAAGAGAAGGTGATGATTGGAGGTAAAGGTGAAGGATGCAAAACTTTGGATGATGATTGAAAAGGGAAAGGAAAGGAGTTGGCAGCATTCCCATAGTTGAAAGCAAAGGAGAGAGAAAGAATGCAAACATCTCTAGAAGAAATTACTTGGACAACACCTATAAGAGAATTTTGTAGGAACTGTTGGAATGAAAATCTTATATATCACCCATTAAAATTAGTTTTTTTGGGAAGCAGGTCTTCATATCATGCAAATCAATAATTTTGATAAAGACTTATGAAATTAGTTTTTTTGGGAAGCAGGTCTTCATATCATGCAAATCAATAATTTTGATAAAGACTTATGTAAGTTATATTTTTGTAGATGCTGGAAAAGTATGACCCAAAGAAAAGAAGCATATCTAGGTCAGAGGCAAGCAAATGTGGGTCATATACTCCCTAAATAATTTCATACGCATGTTTGAGCTACTTGGCACGAACAATAGACCAGTGAATGAGGGGATAAAGCCCTTTAAATTACAAATATTCACGAATAAATTTGTAAACATGAATTCGAGAGAGGTTGGTAAGTTGATGAAGCATGGCGATCGTGGTTTGAAGATGCAACATATGAAGACGGATCAACTGTGTTGTGTGATGAACATGCTGATGCCTATATTGTTGGGAGAATAATGAACCTCAAATATGACCACCTTCTCATGCCATAAATAAAGGGAATCATATGCATAATAAAGTTTGATTGGGTAACCCATTTGTTAGATTGCATTCAGAATTTTCTACTGTCATATACCAAGATTTTTTTTGATGGCACTCCATGCCATAATGTTTCTAGACACGTAAACGTATGAGAAGGTCCAAATTTTAGGGTTGAGCCTACCTCAACATATTTTATAAGGAGCTCCTATTATTTTCTGTTGGACCATCGAAGCCCCCACGGTGAAAGGACGTGCCTTGAAAGGGCAAAAAAAGAGAAAAAACAACAAAGAAGAGGAAGGCACCAACAATGCAATTAGTAGAGTCGTCAAAAGAAGAGGAGGATGAAGGTGATGGCACCAATGCATTGGCTAAATAAGATGATGAGTTTGAGATGAAAGGAAATGAGGAGCAACTACCTATTGCTAAGGATTTGGAGGAAGAGAAAAAGAGAGAAACAACTGGATTAGTAATGGAAATAGATGAAGCAACATTTGCAGCCTCAATTTTAAATGTAGAGGCAAATAGTGAGGATCATACGTCCCAAGGGATCGTTTGAGAATGCAGTTGTTGGCACAATTGGCAAAGCAAATTAGAGGTGTTGCACGCATTGTGTCGGTCGCTTTCAAGGTTAGATGTATGTTGCAGTGCCATATAGTGATGTTGTGCAAGCCATAGCACAATAGGTCACTAGGAGAATTTCAGAGGTCACACTTGTGGATTTGGGAAGATGGCCTATGCAAGTAAGCATCGCAGGTGTTATTGCCAGTACCAAGAGAGAGGCTTCATAGGAGGGTACAAGAGCAAAACAATAGCCACACCAATCAATAGGTATGTGGGAAATAATAGTAGTGGAGAAAACGATGCAACAAAAAATAGGAGAGAAAAAGTATGCAGGAAGTGTTGCAACTAATACCAATTGTAGTGGATGATAAGATGGATGCCGCTTTGGAGGTGATGAACACTTCACCTCCAGGAGGACTTGAGAGTCTATAGGGACTTGGAGATGATATGGGAACACCAAGGTTGTATGGAGGAGGAATGCAGGTGACACCAACTTTCCACTAGGAGAGTTATACTACCGAACCACTGCAATATAAGTTACAAGAAAGTTGATTCTTTAAGTGGTTTTTTATTCTATTCTTCATTTGATAATCAAATACAAGGAGTAAATTGGTAGACACATTAAGACCCCAAAAGATATGGCATTAGGAATGGTTATGTAATTGACATATTTCCACATAAAGCCTTGAAGGAGCAATATGTTGATAATGGACATTCCAACACCATGTACTTGGAGTTGTAGCAATACATATCTTTGTTGAGGTGCCTAAACAATAAGCTAACTACAATATAGAGAACAAATCATTGTTTGAGTCAAATAAACTTTGTACATGTTGGAGAACAAAGGACTAAGGTACCATTTGGAGTCCATGCTTCCAACTTTGTAAGTTTACTATTACAAAGATACATCGTTTTTAATAACATGTCTAGTGGTTGAAGATGAAGAGTAACCCTATTCATTTTGTTGAGGTTACACAAACAAACAAATAATGGGATTGCATACACTTTTACAAGTGTTAAAATCAACCATGGGTAATTGTATTCATGGACTTGGTCGGTGATTGAAAATGCAATGTGAAGATGATTATATGATTATTTTTTAGTATAGTTGTAGGTTTATGAATATGATGGCAATATTAGACCTACTAGAATCTATTGTGTTAGACCCTAACAACAAACTCTTAAGCTAGATATGGACTATGTATTAGGGAATGATGCAAATTAGGTAAAATTGAATGATACTATTTCATCTTCATATTGTTCAATAGATGGACATTAGGAATTTATTGCGAGTTAATTTGCTGCAAGGATACCATTGTAAGCATATAAAGCCTTGGGATGAAAGCATATCATATTTTCAACATTATTATTTTTGCATAGTGCATGGATCCAGTAATCAATAAAATATTAAACTCCATTTAACATTTGTTGAAAGTATTGCTAGAGATGATAGATTTCATGGAGTGAATTCAATAGATTCATACCCACGTATACCCAAGTTAAAGACTATTTAGTATAGGCTTAAGCATAGTGTAAGGCTCACATGATTGGTACTTGGTGGATAAGAAGTTTGGTTGGTGGCATTGACATTATTTGACTTGTGTGAGCAACAACCATGGTTGAAGAAGGGACATTAAGGTTGATGCACTATCATCCATTTGTGATTATCCAATAAATAAGTGATAATGCACTCGAGTATGATCTCTTAAGAAAAAGACCATATACTTTGTTAAAAATAATAAAATAGAATTAAATGAGCCATGAGTGTTGGATTATAGAGATAAATTGGTGCAAACTTTACCAAGAGTAGATGACTTGGTTTGGATTTCTTAAAAAGTACTATAATAAATAAGTCGCTATTCCACAACATAGGACTTGAGGTTCACAACTCAAAAGGATTGATTTGCACTATATTAAAGACAAGATAGAATACCCAAACATAGGAAGGTACCACTATTTGTTGCAAGTAACATGCACAATACCTTATCTAAAAGAGCAAATAAATTTGATATTATCATGGGGCACAAATCCCTCTTGTTAGGGCTAAGGTGACACTTATGGAGATAAAGAAGTAATGCTAGTAGATAATTATAACACAAACAAATCAATGTAGTTCAATAAGAAAATATCCATAATTTATTAGACAATGACAAAAAATAGCAATATGGCAAATACATTTTGATGTACAATGATGTAAAGCCTTATATAGACATTAATTTGGGCTTGACTTTAATCCAATGAACTATGAATCTAATCACTATTCTTATGGTAATGAATTGCTCTTAACAACAAATATATCAATTGCCTCAAGGGCTAGGTGGATTGGTTAGTGCCTATCTAGCCAGGTACTTACCAAGAAGAGACCCAGGTTCAAACCTTGGGGGCATGCTTGTTGCAAAGGTAGTAGTCTGATCTGAATCCTTTGAGTGTGTGCCAGATTGACGACGACGGTACAAGTCCCGAGCGATCTGTGGTCCATTTCACGCCGGGTTATAAAACAACGAGGTGGAACAGGGGTTATAGGGGGCAGCCCCAAGATTTGAACCCTGCTTGGTATTAGAAAAGGAATGTGGATGTAACTAATTCCCCTATATATATATCAATTGATCTTTAACAACAAATATATAATATTCCTAATTTTGTTACCTAAATAATTTTTTTTTATATTGGTGATCCCCCATTCAGACGGGAGAAACCTTTGACTCAATTGCCATGACCATGGGATATCTCTTTCACTAAATTTGCTTAAGAGTTGCACTTGGTCATGTTTGTTGGGGAATGTTGCATCTAGTCTTGGATATAGTAATTTACCGAAATTATTTTCACTTAACAGATTTTGGTAATTATGCACATATCACCTAACAACATTTAAGCCTAGGTCTGTGCATTGAAAACCTAAGTTTTTAACCACTTGAACTCATACCATTTGATTACCTAAATAAACGTTAAGGATGTCAGTGCATTTTTTGTAATAGTTAAAGTTAAAATTGATTGACATGTGGTTTAGATACACATGGATTGGATAGTTAACAAGTTCATACAGAGAACATATACTAGAGATTTAAGGTTTCTATATATATGTGTGTGTTTTATTTTTCTCATGAAGTTATGGCATCATCTTTTATTTTTTATTTTTATTTATTTATTTTATTTGTGGAAAACATCCCAAAAGGGATGCCACTTTCGGGTAAGACCCAAGGAGGCAGGGGTATCCATTCCGCCAAAAACGCCCAGGACTCGGACCTGGCCTACCACCTTTGACATACTCAAGGAGCAAACAAACACACAAAACCAATTTAAAAATAAGTAAATAAATAAGTAAATAACAACAAAAATAATAAAATAAAATAAAAAACATGCTCCTTGAGTGTGTCAAAAACAAAAGCACAACCAAACACGCACAATAAGATAAAAGAAACCACAACACAAACCACATAGAAAAACACAAGAACCACATAACAAAACACAAACAAGACAAAAACAACAAAACACTACAAAGACATAACCCAAAAAAAAACATGAAAAATAAACACAACCAAAACCTAAAAAATAAAAAATAAAAATAAAATAAAAATAAAAATAAAAAACAACCAACAACAAACAATAAACAAAAACAAAAAACATAGAAAACACTCACACATAAAAACACGAATTAACACAAACAAAGAGAAACCCAAGAACAAGAATGAAAAAAACACAAGAACAATAACAAAAAACATAAAAAAAAAAAAAAAAAAACAAAAACACAAGAACAACAAAAAACAACACAAAGAACACAAAAACAAAACAAAACAAAAGAACCCACCCACCTTAAAAAACTAAAAAAAAAAAGAAAAAAAAAAATTGAACATAACAATGACCTATCTAGACCAGAAGACTATTAAGGCAAGAATCAACAGAGGAAACAAAAGAAAGAATAGAATGAGCTAGGGAACTAAAAAAAACTGAATGAACCAAAAAAAAAAAAAAAAAAAAAAAAAAAAAAGAAGAAACTAGGTACCTTCGAATCGGAGCCATCCAAAGAAATGATAGAAAGAAGAGCTTCCCTAATTTGAGAAGCCCACCATCTAGGAGGGTGGCCATAACAAGTAAGATCACCTTTGTCCAAAGCCCAATTAGCTAAAGCATCAACACTCTTGTTTTGATCTCCGACCACATGATTGTAATCAACTTTCAAAAATCCCATCCTGGATTAATTGAATCTTCTCAATAATTCTTTTTATTCTCCAATCCACCTTATGATTCTTAGAGGAGTCTTCAAGAGATTAATCATAAGTTGAGAGTCGACTCAACTAACACCTTTTCCCATCCAACCTTAGTAGCCTCCTCGAAGGCCTCTCGAGGATACCATACCCCTCAACAAGGTTATTGGAAAGAATACCCAAATTCTCAAGCAAAAGTAAAAACCAGGGAGCCATCTCGAAAGTCTACCAATTCCTCCCACATCGGCTTTTCCAGGGTTCCCTCTAGAGGCTCCATCAATATTGACTTTTCCAAAATCCTTAGGAGGAGGTTGCCAATTTCTTGTCCTATCCATCTTACTAATACTCACATTCCCTTTAAGTTGGTTGCCCTTAGAAGATTTAATCTTCAATCTTTGCATCACTTGATCCCATCTTTGGTGGGATTTTTGGGGTGATTAAGGAGTTGATGGACTGATTCAACTAAGTTGGCTATGGTCTTTTGCCAAATATAGTGAATATCCTTCCTATCTTGATTAAAAATTCGGCTGTTCCTTTCATTCCAAATATTCCAAAGAAGAATGGTAGAACCCATCCAAACTAACTGCCTAATAAAATGATCAACACCCTCTTGATTAGGCCAATCCCTCCAAAGCTGTTCAAAAGTAAAAAAAATTGGACCATCGTAAGCCAAGTAAAGTGGCCATTCTCCTCCATAGCTCAGAGGCTAAAGTACACTCAATAAAAAGATGGTTGAGAGTTTCTACATTCTCTTCACACATTTCACATCTAAAAGGGCCATGAAAACCACGCTTCATAAGTTGCTCACCAATAAGCACCCTACGATGCAATAAAAGCCAATTAAAGAACCTCACCTTAGGCCAGAGCTTTTGAGCCCACAATCGAGAAAAGATGTCAGAAGAATGGTTGGGATTATTATGGCATAAGGTCAAATAACCTTGAGCAACCGAATACTCACCCTTAGTAGTGTTGTTCCATCCAAAACAATCTTTTTCATGGGACCAAGAGAGGGATCTCATATGAAGGATGCCTTGGATATCTTGTCTTTGCCTTTCTGGGATTTGAATAGGCCAATCCTCAATAGGGATCCAATATCTACCAACCTTTGAATTACCAATATGGTACCGACAATAATTAGCCACCTTTATCCAGTTAGCTCGGTGAAGCTCCTCCATCCAAGGCCTCCAATCGGGAAACTGAGTTATCAAAGGCTTGTGACCATCCCAAGAATCTGCCCAAAAATTTGCTTGTTGACCATTATGAATGATCCAAAATAAATTTTCCTTTATTAAATCCTCACCAGTCTTAAGACGCTAAAAGGAGAACCTTGTAGAAGTGATAGCGAACAACTTGGACAACATAAAAAGAATTCCCAAGACATATCAAACAATAAAAAACTAAGCGTTAAATGAGAAGGCGAAGGTACCAAACTAAATTGATACCAGATGGTACCGACATAATTAGCCACCTTTATCCGGTTAGCTCTGAAGCTCCTCCATCCAAGGCCTCCAATCGGAACCGAGTTATCAAAGGCTTGTGACCATCCCAAGAATCTGTCTAAAAATTTGCACGTTGACCATTATGAATGATCCAAAATAATTTTTCCTTTATCAAATCCTCACCATCTTAAGAACTGCTAAAATGGGAGAACCTTTGGTAGGAAGTTGATAGCGAACAAGGTCTTCAGGACTTTTGTTCTCAACATATTTAGCACGGAGATTATTGGCCCAAAGAGCATTGGGGTTATGCAACATCCTCCAATATAATTTAGCAGCTAAAGCTTTGTTGTTATTAATAGAAGACCGGAATCCTAACCCCCCTTCATTCTTAGGAAGACATAAAGTATCCCATTTCACCAAGGCCCATTTTCTTTTCTCCTTAGTACCACTCCAAAGGAAACGATGATTGATTTGATCCAATTCTCGAAGAACAACCTTTGGGATATTCAAAACGGAAGAAACATAAATAGGAATAGCTTGAAGGACTGATTTTACCAAGGTGATTCTACCCCAGAAGAAAGCCACCTGTTGGTCCACTTTCCAATTTTCTTCTTGACTTTGTCCAACAACCAATTCCAATCTTTATTTTTCTGCCTTTGAATATTTATGGGAATACCTAAATAAGTGATTGGAAGGGAGGTCTTCTTATATCTTAATTTATCCAAGACCATGGATTCCTCGTCTAGCAGAGCAGTGAAAGAAAATAACTTTAGATTTGTCTTCATTGATCAACTGCCCAGTAGCCTTAGAAAAACAACTAATGATTTGCTTAATATTAGAAGCTTCCTTAACTGTAGCTTTACCTAAAAGAGTAGAGTCATCCACAAATTGAAGATGAGAGATAGGTCTAGCTCCATGAGCAATGGTAACTCCCTCAAGGGTTTTGTTTTCCCTCTTTTTGGTTATAGTCCTACCCAAGCATTCAACAAGAATGATGAATAAATAAGGGGATAGCGGGTCACCTTGCCTAATACCTCTGGAAGCTAGGAATGACCGAGAAGGCCTACCATTGATAAGAACTAAGTAGGAAACCGAAGAGATACATCCCATAATCCAATCCATCCAATCCTTAGAGAAACCAAATTGCCTCAAAACTTTGATAAGGAAGTGCCAATCCACTCTGTCATAAGCTTTGGATAAGTCTAACCGAATGAACATGGAAGGAGATTTTTGCATATCCATGGAATGGATGGCTTCCTGAGCAAGAACTATCTCATCTACTATTTGACGTCCTTCCACATAACCCCCTTGCTCTGGGGAAATAATCTTATGCAAAAGAGGCTTCAACCTTTCTCGCCATGATTTTAGTAATGATTTTGAGAAGAACATTACATAAAGCAATAGGTCTAAAAGCTGAGATATGATCAACCTCTTGAGCTTTTGGAACAAGAGTAATATAAGTTTTATTGATAACCTTCAAAATTTCTTTGGCTTTCCTGGCTTCTTCCACCACCTCTAATAAATCAACATGAAGGATATCCCATAACTCTTGGTAGAACTCAATGGGAAAACCATCAGGACCTGGGGTTTTCCATTTTTGCATTTTAAAAACTACTTGTTGAAGCTCATTGATAGTAACAGGAGCAGTCAAAATAGAGTTCTCCTCATAAGTGATAAGAGAAGGGATTGCTTGAAGAACATTTTGTTGTGAAGCCGAGTCAAGAGGAGTAGCAACAAAAATATTGGAAAAGTAATCAACAACAATAGAGTTCATGCCATCCCAAGTATAAACAACATCTCCAGAATCTGATTTTAAGGAAGAAATAAAGTTGTGAGATCTTCGAGCTAGAAGAGATTTGTGGAAGAAATTTGTGTTTCGATCTCCTTCTTTGAGCCATTGAATTCTAGATTTTTGCTTCCATAAGATTTCTTCTCTTTTTTCCCATTCCTCTAACCGAGTTGTGAGTTTAATTTCATCTGCACTTCTCTTCTCTCGTGAGGCCATCTAAACGGATTTTCTTATTCAAATTTTCAAGATGAGCAATAACTTCATATTTTTTTTATGAACATCCCCAAACTCTTTCCAGTTCCAAGTCTTGATTTTGGATTTAATGTATTGCAGTCTTTTGGCAAAACAGAACATCTTAGTCCCATGCCTAGGTTTACCTTCCTTCCACCATTGTTGCACACGAGGTCTGAAGGAAATGTCTCTAAGCCACATTAATTGAAAACGAAAAGGAGAGAAACTCACATTGGTTTTCCACATTTCCACCATGATCGGCCAATGATCCGAACCAACATTATTAAGAGTCTTCACTTTAGGAATGTGACCATGGATTAAGAAATTTTCAGAGAGCAAAAACCTATCCAATCTCTCCATTATACAAGCTAAGCCTTGCCTTCTCGTTAGACCAAGTCATAAGGCCATTATCTCGGTTGGATATCCACAAGATGGAGGTTTGCAATATATTCGCTCATGAGGTCAGTGCTTTTGTCCAAATTTCTATTTCCCCCCTTTTCTCATCCAGAGAGAGGATGGTATTGAAATCTCCTCCGATCAAGATCCAAGCTTCAGGAAAATGAGAGATAATATGAGTAATATCCTTCCATTGTCTTCTTTTTTCCTCCAAAGAAGTCGGAGCATAAACAATAATGCAGAGCATAATTTGGTTGGAATGTCTACTTTGAATAGCTATAGCCAACAAACCCCAACTGCCAACCATATGGTGAATAACTACCTCTTTTGGGTCCCAAAGACAAGCAATGCCACCAGAAGTCCCTTGGGAACCGAGGGAAACCACTTTTCCAGCTGGCCAAATTTTATCGGCAATTGAGTCCATATCCTCCATTGACATCTTTGTTTCTTGAAGGAAAACAAGATGTGGATGATTTATCTGAATCATTCTTCTAATTTCATTTTGTTTTGAAAGACTCCCTTTGAGTCCTCTAATATTCCAAGTGATGATCTTCATTAATACCAGGGCTAAAAAAGTTGGGAAGGGCATTAATCTTACCTTCCTCTACAAGCTTTTCACCTTCTTTTACCATATGATATTGATTGGTCTTGCGACCTGCTTTTTGATTAGAATCCATCTTCAATTTTTTTCTCCCTCGTTTCTTGACTTATTCCAATTGAATCCGAGATGGCTTCTAACCTTGAAGAATGCTCGTACACAGCCAAAATTTTACTAGATGGTTCAACGGAGTCTATATTGGGACCTGCATTATTTGAAGTTTTGACATTTGAAAGATTGTTTTTCTTGTGTAAATTTTCTCCTTTTTTTTTGTTGAAAACCTTTGATTTGTTGGTTTGTCTCTCGAGTTCTTCCCTTCATATTTAAATTGTGTTTCTAAGATTTCAGTTTCCATTATTTCCTCTTCCTCACTTGGGACATCATTTGTGGAAAGGATTTCAAACATATTAGCAGATGACTTTGATTGATCCTTCATAACTGGTTTTTTCTGAGTGTTCTTCTTCTTAGGTATTTGGAAACCTGCTGAGTTTATATCTTCTTTCTTTTGATCAGGAATTTTATTTGGGCAAGCACCGGCCAAATGACCATATTCATGGCAAATTCTACAACGAAAAGGAATGTTCTCATAGTCCACTACTTGCTCCCAAGTGTCTTCCCCAAATTGTAATGTGATCTTTTTAGGTAGGGGTTTGTCAAAATCCATTAAAACACAAATCCGAGCATAAATAATATGTTCAAAATTTTGAGTACAATCAACAGTCATCATAAAAGTTCCTAAAGAGTTTCCAATTGAAGAAAAAACAGTAGGATTCCAAAATTCAATAGGGAGGCCAAAGAGTCTAACCCACACGGGAGCTATAGAAGGCATCTCTTCTTCGGCTTTAAATTTAGTATGCCGGGGCTTCATGAAAAGCCCCGCCCTTCCAAAAAAC
Organism: Wollemia nobilis; assembly: GCA_028583015.1. Classification (NCBI taxonomy): domain Eukaryota; kingdom Viridiplantae; phylum Streptophyta; class Pinopsida; order Araucariales; family Araucariaceae; genus Wollemia; species Wollemia nobilis. The sequence goes on from JAQPPZ010017052.1 coordinate 31,587,829, forward strand.
CAAGGACCCCCTTGAAAAGTTTTCTCTCTATCTTCATTATTAGCAAATAAAACAAGAAAATAACCATTTGGATAAATAGAGATTTGTAACTCACCTTTAGTTTTCTAGCTTTTTGCAGCCCAGACTTTGAAAGCAGATAGACTCGGACGAAAACCCATGAACCGACAAATTAGTCCTCTTTTTTCCAAATCTTCAATGCCAATCTGAATGTTACCCATATCAAGCTTAACAATAGGAGTTCCATCAACCGTTTTAAGACATCCTGACTCCGTTTTCCTGGGATCAATCTTAGGCATTCTTAGAGGTTTATGGGAAGCCCTAAGATTGATATTAGCATTGGGCTGAGGCTGTCCACCATGGAGGGCATCCCTAAAATTCATTTTTGGGGCTGAGTCTTCGAAATTCTTACCCTTGACAAGGGTTTTCACAGTAGAATTATTTTGTGGGTGCACCTTAGCACCATATTCACTTGAGATATGAGCCATTTTTTGATCAACTGCTTGAAACTTGTTTCGTGATCTCTTTAATCCTTGCCCTAGACGCCGTGGAAAGGTATGGTTTTCACTTTTCTTTTGTGCAGCAAATTGGAAGCCGTTGTCACTCAAGTTCACAGTATGATCTGTTGAAAGACAAATTTCTAACCCATCTTGGATCCCCTGCAACATTTCCTGCTAAAATATTGAGCATAAACCACAAAAATATTGGCCGCTAGGGCCCGAAGGCCCTAAAAACCAACCTCTGGAGCTGCTTGCACTCAACCCAGATGAAACCCTCGCATAGCCGCTTGCCAAATATCTCGTTCACACATAGGGATGCGCTAGGATCTGTGTTGCTCCAAATGATATGAAAATTGGTGGAGACGTTCTAGGGTTTTTCAGGCATCTACCCTCAAAATTTCAGCTCAATCCGAGTCCGGATGAGTGAGATATGGCCGAAACGAGTTCGACAGTTTGGGCAGTCCTGCGAAAAACGTCCCTCCACAAATCTGTCTCCCTTTTTCCAGAAGTACACAATCGCATCATCTTTTATTGTATTATCTTCTTATTGACATATTTTGGAGAGACATTTTTCATTATCTTGATGTGATATATATTTATTTCTTTTTTTAATATACATATCCATTGTGTGCATTGTTGACCCTTATTCTTGTGATAATAATGTTGGTCTATACCTCATCATGCTTGGAAACCTCAAAGGTTTTATGACATATTATGGAGAGAGACATTTTTCATTATCTTGATGTGATATTTATTCATTTCTTTTATTAATATACATATCCATTGTGTGCATTGTTGACCCTTATTCTTGTGATGATAATGTTGGTCTATCCCTCATGATGCTTGGAAACCTCAAAGGTTTTAGTACATAGACATATAAAAGGATAAATTTGAAGTCAAAGACAATAATAAAAATCAAATCTGGTGAAAGGTTTTAATATGACTCAAACATATAAAAGGAGAAAAATTTAAAGTTATATACTGATAAAAGTGAAAGGTGAAAACCATAAAAGATAATAAAGAACGAGGGGCCATATGTCATATTGATAAATCAATCTAGTAGACATGGCAGTCCATTAGCAAAATTGGAATAGAAATTAATTATCAAATATATATATATATATATATATATATATATATATATATATATATATTTTGTGAAGGAAAGAGAAAAAGAGAAAATAATGAGACAAATATTATCTATCCCAAGGTTCGATCCTCTTTCTTAAAGAAAGAGTTATATAGTTTTTTGAGTCATAGAGGACTATAATTTTTATATATCAAATTGAATAGAAGAAACTTTGTAATCATTTTGTTCACCTTTGTGATGAATATTCGTATTAATAAAGGTACCGATTCAAGATTGCATGACACAAGGAATAAAGCATCTATAAAACTCGAAGTACCACATCTTGGAAGAGATTAAAACATAATTTGAATTAATATTTATCAAAACATGGTTTCTCACGTGAAGATTCACTTGAGCTATAGGTTGTGGTTGGAGCACATCTTTCCCCTTTCTTGTATACATATGTCCATCCAAGCTTAATTCTTTTATATCCATTAGATGTTTTACTTGTGCAAGGTCATCCTTATGAATAGTAAGATAAAAACAATAAAAATAATGTCATCTAGTGATAAGAAAATGCATAGATCCAATTTCTATGTTGAGCACTTGATGTGAAGTGTGATGGAAGGCATGCCAATATGCATTTTATTTTGATTTTATTTGCAATCATTATTCTTTTGTAGATTCTAAAATGCTAAAAATGGCACTAAGATTTCAGATAGACTAATAAGGTAGCTCTAATAACTTTGATATAATAAATCAATAGTATTATCCTCATAAAGTTTAAGTATATACAATTTTGTTTGACTAAATTATAAATCTATTAGATGAAATCAAATTTAATATGTAATATTTACGATTAAAAATTTATAACAATAAATGTAGCTAAAAGTACAAAGGAACGAATTGTATGTTGGAGTTTTATATCTATTTTAGTGTATGTTGCTATCCATCAAATGTTCATGTGTATTTCTACACTATTATAATTCTTTTTTAGTTGTGCATATGTTAGGATCAATTTTATGTTTCTCACTCTTTTGGAATCTTTATAGCAAATAAATTGATCATTTAACAAAGGTTCTTTAAAGAAATTTAGTGGTTTTCATTATAGACTAAGGACATGTTCTATGATTTACCATTCTTCTACATTCTAACATCAGTAGGGTACCAGTTTATAACTATGGCTCTTTAAGCTTTTTCATTTTTTTAATTTTTTTAATTGGTTATATGAGATAGAAATGATCCCACTTGAAAGTCAAGGAATTTAATTGGTTGAGCTAATGCCATTTGATGTTCTTTAAGCTTATTTTTCTTTGAAATTAGTTAAAAATTAAATGAAACCAATAGTTAATATAACGATTGTACATGAAACTACCATCATATATAAACATGCATGAGTGTATTTTTTCTTGTAGTATAAATACAAATTTTTAAGTTGTAAAATTTCCATTGGAGTGTTTATAGCATGCTATTAATAAAATCTTATCAAAGTCATACAAAATCATACAATAATGTTTTACCTCTATTGGTCAACGTTATAAGAGTGATTAAAATGGTTAAAATACTCCTCGATAGAAATTAAATTAGTAAAGTGCTTGCTTAGCCAATTATCATCAAATGTATAACTCCAATTTTTATGCTAATCATGTGAAGTACGTTAGAAGGAAAGATGATATGCATTTTCTTTGATTTTATTTCACTTTTGTTCCTTTTTAGTTGTTAAAAATAGTAAAAATGGTATCTAAATTTCAGAAAACCTTACAAAGACCGATAGAAATGATTAGAGTACTCCTTAAAAGAATATATTAAAGTTTTGCTTATCCAATTATTATCAAATATACAATTCCAATTCTTATATTGAGCTAGTTATGTGAAGTGCGATGGTAAATGTTGTTCTTCCTATAAATATTAAAAATTGGCAAAAAGTGTTTCTAAGATTTTAGGCAAGCTTCATCAAAGTATAGTGTTGGTATGATATATGAAATAGCATTGCTCTTAAAAGAAAATAATGAACTTTGTGTTTTCTCGACTTATAGAATTCGTAAATCTATTCAAATTTAAAATTCTGGTCTTTGTGATTAAAAGTCAAAATCAAAAGTATGAGGGATTGAATTATAGTTATGGTGTTGATATCAGTTATAGTGCATGCTATTGTTCATCAAGTACCTATGGGCATTTCTATGATATTCTATCTGTATATGCTAAAATCCTTTTTTGGTTTCACTCTTTTGGGATCCTTGTAGCCAATATGTCACTCATTTAGCAAAGAGTTTTGCATTAGTAAGATAGTGGCTTTTTACAACTTGAAGACATCTTTGATTACATCATTTTCATCTTGAATTTTGACCATTGTCCTAATTTCTAATCCTCAATAGGGTATCATCTAATTATGTTTCTTTAAGTTTATTTTCACTTGAACATTGTTGACAATCAAACCACTAGATAATATTAATATATAAGAAATTACCAACACACACACACACACACACATATATATATATATATATATATATATATATATATATATATATATATATATATATCATTGTAATATTGCCTCTAGAGTGTTTATACTTTCTTTTTTGAAAATATCATTAAAATTATACAATGAAATAAGCTTTCTTGTCCTTGGTAATTTCCATTAGTTTAAAATTGCTCAATGAGTAATGAATTACTCAATTTTCAAATTTGGCATGCAGGCATGGTTGGATAATGGTCATCGGAGAATATCAATCACCTTTACAAGGATGCATATGGTTACCGAGCATTGACGGTTGATATTATATTGTTTTGAGTACGTTTATGACTTTTGAGACTATGAAGACAAAATAAGGAACATAATTATATATTTGTTTGACTAGAAACCAATTCTAGGAAAAGTTCATTGATCAAGTTTGATGTTATTAGTGTGATATATATAATTTCTATATAGTTTTCAAAATGGATTTGTAGTAGAACATCTATAATTTTGTCTATATTGATGCAACCCACAAAGCACATAGTTCAAGATATTTCTAGGGCCCAAGCAAACACCCAAAATATCAATAACATGGATATGAAAATACATGATAAAATGATGTGATGAGGTCTTTTGTTGTCATGAATCTATATACCTCATGTCAATGCATAGATCCAAAGATCACCACAAATATGTATATCATTTATTATTGTATAACATATAAAGTAAAATGTTAAGATGTTGAGTCTTTACATAACTTTTATACCCCTTCTAAATTTGACTTTGGGGGCTTAGGAAGATAGCATAAATCGTACAATGTCTCTTAATAATAGCTTCCTAGAGTTTAAGCTTTGCATAACTTGGTCTTTGTTAAAGGTGTTATAAAAATGTTTTCAATTTGATCTTCAATTCTATAGTACTCAAGGACGATTATACATTCCTTAGTCATTTGGTATAGTTGTAATGTGCACGATGGTGTTGTGTCACTAGGTCATATACTTAGGTTGTATAGTATTAAATTATCATAGAATATTATGGTTGGCCTTGTGCGTGGAAACCAAGCTCATCCATTAGACTATATACCCATATTGCTTCTATGGACTCATTCATTACTCCTAAATTCTTGGTCTATGTGATACATAATGAAACTACATTTTGCTTATTGCACATTTAAATGTTTAGAGTCAAATTCAAAACATATGTATTCTTGAGTGGATGTTTGAGTATCAACATCACTTTTCTAGTCCAAATATCTATAGCCCATGAGTATAGTATCACCTTGTAAGCTTAATTTATTGTAATATTTAATCATACTAACATAATAGTTTTTAATAAGCAAATCGACAACAATAGATCATTCAAAATAAACAATACTTGCATTCACTTAAATGCAATACAAAGAACAAACAAATTAATCCAAGTACTATATACCAAATACCAATCAATGCAAACAACCAAATGATGATAACAATGTTGAGTTGCTTCAAGGGGGATACCTTTCAAATGTTAATCGATGCAACCAAAAGAGAGAAAATATTTTATGGTTCTATCATTATAACATACTCTTCATTTATAGACATCATTGGAAGGAGACAAACCTTATGCAGATGCCAGTTCCAACATGGCATCGCCACAAGTGCCAACTTAAGCTTGATTAGATGTGTGTGAGTGATGAGTACATATGTATTTTGATTGTAAATAGTTTTATTTTGTGTTTGAATACTCATGTTTCAAAATTTTTACACAATATGATCAAATATTATGTGGGCAAAGTGTTTGGCGTTATGTGCACATGTAATGACTTGTTATATGCAAGGCAATTGCTATTAGCAGAAAAGTATGACGACAATTGCGTAGTTACATAACTACCTCCCTTGCTAAATTTTATTATTTATAGACCCCCTACATTCATTGTTGGAGATCATTTGTATCTATTCAGTATCTTGATAGTCACTGTCTGTGTATCATTCACATCTCATGTACGAGTGTTAGTAACTATACTAAGACGTGCATATATCATTTGAAGTAAATTATTGTTCTTGTTGGTAATTTAATATATCTTTGAGATTCCTTTTATGTGCATAGTTTTGATCATTGTTATTTATGGTGGTTGTTATTGATGTTTATACTTTCTTGTACCTTCAATTTATAAGAACAACTATTGTGCTACATTTGGTACTATTGTCATAATGAGCTTGGAATGGTGATCACAATGACACTAAGAAAAAGTGGAAGGTGAATGGCAAATAATTCAAAGGATGAGCATGGTGGACATGGATGTTGGCAGATAAGAGAGAAGCCAACGTGCAAATCTCAAAGACTTGTACAACAATCCATGATGTGCAAGCCAACTCATAAAGGAGTAGAGCATGATGAAGAGGTGTGTGAGGACCTATACAATAATCAATGCAACAATCAACATGACAACCTGTGCAATAATAGTTGACAAGGTGACTCACGTGATAACCAATGTGGCGAAGAATAACTATAGACAAAGGAGAATACACACAAGTGGTACAATAAAAAACACATGCCAAAGTACAATCATAGACGTAAGACACAGACAATAATAATGCAGGAGGAATTTTGTTATTGGAGGTATAGCATGTGTGGCCCTCTTCAGAGGCAGGAAGCCCTCACACGAAAAATGGAAGAAGGAAACTTGATTAGTATAAAGATATTCTTCCTAATGACATATAAAGTGGACGAAGCAAGTAGACATGCAAGTGGATGCACATGAATATTTGCACATGAAAGAGACACATGAGGGTTTGCACAACGAGTAGACATGTGAGTGTTCGTACATGAAGCAAACATGATGTAGGATGACAAAAACTAAGCAAAGATTAAGGGCTTAAAGCAAACAAGGATCTTTTTGACCATATCTATTGGTGACTATAACTAGTAGGGTTGTATAAGAGAATTCAAGTTTGGTAAGTGGTGGCTTCGACAGTGACATAGGTCACACAAAAGATTTCAAGTTTGGCAAGTGTTGACTTCGACAACAATGCAAATGCAAGGGAAGTTTCTAGAGGTTTGGAGGACAAGAGTCAAACACATAGGCAACCACAAGGAAGTGTTTAGGATACCAAAGTTCACACAAGCATATATGTGAAAGAGGTCGCATAGTAGCATTGTAGTTGAAGGAGGGCATGTTTTCTTGTGCAGGTTGGCGATCAACCATCATAATCAAGTTCGTAAAGTAGATAAGAATCTGACGAACAATAAAAACATCAGGAAGTACCAAATTCAAGTCAAGATCAAGCTTCAACATAACCAACGATCGTTGTTATAATAGGTAAGCAAAAGTGTCCAAAGTTCATAAGAGACTAGAAGGAAGATCCTAAAAGGTATATGGATACATGTGTAACCTATGGAAGTCCAATGGAGTTGTAGACGAAGATTCATGGTTGCATTTGTTCCCAACCATGCTACATGGAATTGTAATGACTAGCACTTAAAACACAAATAGTTATTTGCCACATGGGATTACTTAAAGATAAGATTTAAGTTGCTTTAGGATGATATTGAAACCATTGGATATATACAAAAATACCAAGACATACAATTATCATCTAAAGGTGCTTATTGATAAAATTGAGAAGAAACCAATAGAGGAAATCTAAAGGTGTTGGTTTATGGATGGGATTCTTGCATGTTATAAAAAAAAGATGAGGGTGGTGTCACAAACAATATGGGAGGAGGTGTGAGATAGAGCCCTCAACCTCAGAAGTGAATTAAATATTGTATAGGCAGAAGAAAATGCAAGTCAAAATAGATATGATAGTGACTTGGACAATAAGGACTTGAATGCAACTATTCAAACATTGTGAAAGGATTTACAGTGCATGATCAAAAATATGAAATGCAAAAAAAGAACAAAGAATATGAGGACATATGGTGTTCAGATTGTAAGACAAAAGGTCATACAAATGTCAATTGTCTAAAGAAATTGCATTGTAATATTTGTGAAGTGAATGGGCTTTCTATTGAAGATTATTCATTTAGTCTAAAAGAGCATACAACATCAAACTTTAAGCATGTAAAAGGAACAAGGCTCCAAAAAACAAGGACATCAAAGAGTGGATAGGGTATTACGAGTGGTAGATATTAGAACAATCACCAAGGGAGGAGACATGACACACAAAATTAGTGTGATACATGTTTGGTGACAAAAACAAATTATAGTATGATTCTAATGAAAGACCAATTGTGCAATGTAAGTGTCAAGAGTGGGGACACTTTGCACAAAAGTATATAAATGCACCAATGGGAAATGAAGGTAATAGGGCAATGGTGTGTCAATGGTGTATACTTGACAACCACAAAGAGGTGAATTGTTTGAAGGCCAATACCAACAACTCATAGAATGTTAACTTGATTCACATTTAAGTTAAACCTTTGGAAAAACATGTACTTATCGCTACATGTGTGGAAGCAAAGAATGCAGAGTATCCAAACTCTACGAAGGAGAAATAGAAGTGGTAGGAGGCACTCGTGCAAGTTGAAGAAGCAAGAGAGTGCAATGATAATAGAAGGATCCCATCATAGTGGAAGAGGAAGAGACATCAACAAAGGAGTTGATGTTGTAAATGCTCTACACGAGCATGTGAAGACATCCAATGTCTTTCACATCATATTAGAGCTTCATGCGACAATTGGAGAGTTGGTTTACACGATAAGAATGGAGAATGTACAAGCCAAGGTATGACGAGATAAGTAAGAAAGGATCAATACATAAACTTGATAATCCTAAATATTGATATGGGTAAAGGCTTACACTGATTCACATTAAGTTTCTTGAGCACACATTGAAGCAAGTGATCAAGGATGGGGGCTCTAGTGTAAATGTTTTGCGTAATTTTTTTTACGATTGCCAAAATTTATACTATACAAAGCATATCATTATGAGATAAAAATAAAAGAAGTCTTGCCTATCCCAAAAGTGAATATTGTGGAGCAAACATTCATTTTGGATTTTTTGGTGATTGTCATCCTAAAACTAGCATATGATGCATTTTTAGGATACGTTTGGTTGCACATGACAAAGGTTGATCATAACTAGGAGAAAAACCATTTTACATTATATACCACAATTTGAAGAACCACTATCAAAAAAGAATTAGCATCTTTGGACAAGTCTGGAGAATCTTCATTTGATGAAGAAAGGACAAATGGAAAGGAGTTGAATGAATATTTGTTGAAATTAAAGGAGTACATGAAGGATGAGGGGTACTTGAACAACAATCTTCTCCATTAGTGGATGGAATATTATGAGATATTTCAATATGTTTGTGTTTGATTATGCTAGAAGGAAAGGATGAAGAATCTTGCAATGTAGGTGAAGAGGAGAGAGCAACCAAACTCGCATGAGTTGAAGGGGAGGAGGTGTCATTCACTCCTAAATGTCAATGACATACAAATAGATAAAAAGCTGACACATTCTTGATGTGGAAAAATAAATGAAAGATCTTGATATATTTGATTATGAAGGTCCAAAAATAGTAAAGGTATATTTTGGTGAGAAGGATGAAGAAAAGATGATAAACTTTGGTAACGAATGGGATCCAATGTTAATGGTAGTAACATTTAAATTTTTGATGCAGTATAAGGATGTTTTCACATCGATGCACAAGGAGTTATAATAAATTCCATAGTTCTACTTGCATTGAATTCCTTTTATCCATGGAGCATAACCTTTGAGGAGAAGGTTGTAAAGGATGAATCCAAAGCATGCAACCTTGTTGGATATAGAAATTGAGATGTTGGACGCTAACACAATTTTTAAAGTGTTTGTTAGCAAATGGATATCCTCCATTATGATGAGCTTGAAAAAAGAGAGCAACTAGATTTGCATGTGTGGATTTTCAAAGTTTAAATATAGTCTAGTAAAAAACCTATTCCTAATTTCATTTACATATTCTATTTTGGAAGAGGTAGTTGGACACGATATTTTTTTTTGGATGGATTCTTGAGGTATAACCAAATATTGTCAAAGAAGATAGACTAAAGATAACTTTGTTATGGAGAACATAATTTATGCATAGAATTAGATGCCTTTTGGTTTGTCAATGCACCCACCATATTGCAAAGGATCATTTTGTAATTTTTAGCAAATATCGTGAGGAAAACTAAATGTATTCTTGGACTACTAGTCAGTATATGACAATACGAAGGAACATTTGAAGGCATTGGAGGAGTGCATGCCATTATGTATGAATGCTCGACTCTTCCTAAATTGGAAGAAGTGTAAGTTGTAGGTACCATATGAAAAGTTATTATGACATGTAGCATGCCAAGAAATATTGAAAACAAACCTCAATAAAATTTGGATCGTGATGAGCATGGAGGATCCACATGACATGAGTTTCTTAAAGATATTCTTGAGGCATATTGGGTACTAGAAGTTTTCATTAAGAACTTTGTGCATATATCACATTGCTTGGATGTATTGACATGCAAGGGTGTTCCTTTCACATGGATGGATAGTGGATAGATGAAGCATTAGTAATCCTTCAAGGAGTTGAAGGCAAAGTTAATTTGTGCACCCATACTAGTTTTTCTAGATTAGAAAAAGTTTTTTCACGTCCATATAGATGTGTTCATTTTTTCAATTGGGTGCGGGTTGGCATAGGAAGGTCATTTTCAGTTGGATCAGCCCATATACTTTGCAAATTGGTTGTTGTCAAGAGCATAGAAGAACTACAACATAGTAGAAAACGAGGCATTAGGGATGGTGTATGCGATGTAAAAGTTTTGACATTATCTACTCATAAAATCTCTTTGTATTCTTTGTTGATCAATAAGCATTGATGTAACTCATCAACAAGTTAATAATACATGAGTGACTTACCAAGTGGATCATCATGTTACAAGAGTTTATTTTTGAAGTGATGGCAAGACCTAGTAAAAAGCATATACTAGTGGATCAATTATCAAGTATTTGCTCAATAAAACCTATAAAGAGAGGATTATTAGACAAGTTCCTCGACACTCATCTGGTTGTGATTGCTTGTCGTCTTAGCACATGTATGATTGGATGTAGCTATTGATGAGTGACCTACCAAGAGAGATATCGATAGCTGAGAGAAATAAGATAGTCATAAAGTTAGCCCAATTTCAGTTGATTGATGGATTGTTCTACGATATGGGAGCTAACAAACTTTTATGACAATGTGTAATGGATGAGAAGGTGCAAATAATGTTGAAGGAAGTTCTTGAAGAGTTGATAAGAGGTCACATGAGTCTATATATAACTATGAGGAAGGTCCTTTTATTCGGGATATGGTGGCTACCCTATATCACAACACAAGGAAGTTCATCATGGTATGCAATACATGTTAGAGAGCTGGTAAGTTGCTACAATGAGACTTCATTTTTATGGCCCATTGGGGTTTGGATTTTATTGTACCTTGAAGACCAACCAATGAAGAAAATGAAGGTGCATGGTGGTAGCAATATAGTATCTAACAAACTAGGTTGAGATAAGAGCATTGCCTAAAAAATCTGGCAAAACTAGCACACTTCGTGTATGAACAAATTATCACGAGGTTTGAATTGCCATTGTAGTGACAAGTGATTATGGAGGACAATGTGAACAAGATTATTCAAAATTTGACCATGAAATTCAAATATTCTAGTCATTATAAAGTTTATACTATCCAAGAGAGAATGGATATGTAGAGACGATAAACAAAGTGCTAGTTTCAGTCTTGTACAAGACTTGTGGAGTTGAAGTGTTGATTGGCAAGAGACATTACCATTAGTATTATGGTAATAGAGGACAACATATAAATCGATAGTGAATCACATGACGTTTCAACTTATGCACAAATAAGAGATAGTAGTGCTGGTTTAGTTTCTAATATCCAATATAAGGGTAGTCATGTAGAATTACCTTGATCAAGAAAGCCTACAAGAGAGTCTAGTGATATTTACTAAGTTGGGCAAGAAAAACATGACGGTGTAGTGGGCCAAAAAAATTGCAAATATCGATAGAATCATTGGCATGAAAAGCATGTGGAAGATGAATCTAAAGGTCAATGACCTCATGCTAAAGTTTAACAAATGAGAGGTCAAGCTAGGTAAATTGAAAGCCTTATGGCTTGGGTTATTTTAAGTTGATAAGGTCTTGGAGAATAACACAATGTGATTGAGGAGGTTGAACATGACACACTGTTCCGATACAATAAATGGCTAGAAATTGAAGCTGTGTAAGATTCACACACAAGTGAACCTTATGAATCATGAATTATTTACAAAGTCATGTTCATATGGACTGCTTGATACACTAAGTCAATCCTTGGGGTCATTTGAAGGGATCACAATTCTCAAAGTTGGATAATACATTTGTTCAAATGGGAATGATGCAATATGCAAAAGTGACTTCAAAGACAAATGTCTTTGAGAGCAATTTGCATGGCTACATTAATAAGAGGTTGCAAAGTACGATGAAAATAACTTGTAACGAACAAGAGGAGTTGAATTGGCTTATGTTTCCCAATGGAGGCTGCATGTGCATGTTAGCATCCTTGATGAAGAAGCTTGAAGTTGAAAAGGTTGTGAGTTTTACGATGAAGGAACATACTTGATGACAAGGCAACTTAGATAAGAGATGTCACTTAAATTAAGGAGGTCGAGGTATGCAATGGATGAGCTACACAAAGGGGATCATGATGAACAAGAACAAGTCTATTGGTGATCATTAGGCACTTGTAATAAAGGATGCATGAAGAAATTGATCAACCACATAGGTGAAGTGAAGAGCACAACATTTTGATCGAATACTTATGTAGGTAACAAGTTGAAGGATTGCAATAGTTGTATGAGGCCATGTTCGTATGCATGAGTGTAGAGGAAGGCACAAGTTTGGAAAGTGTTGTTGAAGGGGAGTGTAGATGAAGAAACTTTGGAGCATATTGTATACTATTGTGTGACACAAGTTGAAATTCTAGAAGAGGAGAGGTTGTCATAGTAGTTTGATGAGTTTTGAAGCAAGACAAAGGAACATAGGTGCTTTGTTGCATAGCTTCAAGTGACTTGTCCTATAGTCCCACATGAAATAGGGAAGTGCACATGATTTGTGTAGTATTGTGTGTAGGATGACAAACAACATTTCCTTCATCAACTCAAGTAGTGAAGAAGAATAAAGCCATGACAACTCAAACTCTAGGTTAAATAAGATTATGTGAGAGAATTTTGTGGAGTTGCCTCGACAATTATGATAACCGTCTAAGACTGTTATTGTGCATGCATAACTTCTATCAACATCGAGTAGTGTATGAAGATGATGTAGTGGGAGCCTATTTGATAGATGTGTAGATTTCATGCATGTGAGACAACATGGTGGAGTCCTAATTATGAAGTATTTTGATAGATAATTAACTAATGGAGGAACATAAGATTTAGGGTCCAAATTATCAAGCAAGAAGACACGAATTGCATATATAATGAAGTAGATGAGTATGATAAAAAAGAATCAAATTGAGTTGGACTCTTGTTGATGCAAAATGGTTGACTATACCTTTAATAGGAATTTGCATAATACAGTATTTCAAATGATTTTATGATGAACAAGTAATTTCAATTTCACTTTACATTTTATATCTTTAGAATGCATAGTTAGTAGAATGGTTTATTTAGTTGCTTGATATTCTTTGATAATGTAATATAACATTTATATTTGACAACTCCTTGACTATATAGAAGGGTAGCCACAACATTTTTGTTTACCTTATCTAGACTAGTTAGTCTATGAAATAAGTTGGGGACTTAAGCCAAACTTTTCGGTGAGTTATACAAATTTAATTTAATAGTTCTATTAGATTTTATGTTTTATTCTTTTGTTTAAATTTAAAAAAAGCTTATATTTCTAAGGATGGATCCAATTGGCCTAAAATTGTATTGAATCTCTTTTATCTTTGAATTTCAGATTATATTTAAGGTAATCATGTTAAAAACTTTAAAATTTGATTTTTGTCATTATGCAAGTAAAAAACTTAGGTACCATCTACACATACTTGCCACCTCAGTTTATGAACTTGATTTCAATTTTATACTTTTATCCTTTGGACTTTAAATGTAAAGTGATGTTAGTTATATGTGATTATCTACTTGGCCAAATATCATACCCAAGGTTTAAATTTAGGTAACCTTCGAATGATTTGTCCACTTACAACACCAAAGCTGAAACTTAAGTCTTTTTTCTTCAATTTTTACTTCTTCAATCTTAAGATATTAGAGCCAATGCTCGCACATTATTTGAGGAGGGTCATGCATGTGTCATTTCAAATCTTGAAGTAGTTATGTGAAGTAACATATAAATAGGTGAAAAGCCTATTAACTAGTGCACTTATTTTGGTTGTATAAAATATGAACAAGTATTTCATATATGTACAAATGCTTGCAAGGAAGGATTAGAGGGTTTGTTGTTGTAGGATGGATGTGTAATTTCATATGAGTCATAAAATATCAAAGGATATGAAGTAAATTACCTTGCAGATTATATGATTTAGCTAAAATTGTTTATGTTTTGACAATGTGAAGACATTACCTTCAGACGAAAAGAGTCAAACTGAAGTTATATCACCAAATTTTAAAGTATATTTATCCAACAAGATCTAAATGCTTGATAACATAGGTGGATGGAATTCCTTCGTGATTATGATTTTGGCATATCCTATACTAACCATAAGGAGAATAAGGTTGCAAATTCTTTGAGTAGGAGGAGACATGGTTGTGCATCAATGGTGGTAAGTTCAAACCTTAAAATAAAACTCAAGCATCACATTCAATATAGTATAATGAATTTAGAGAAGCCAAACTTAGTGGTGAACTAAGCAAAGGGAAATATGTTGGACAATATTTGGATGATGGAGTACTTAGATTTCTAGGGGATTTATATAAACCATCAATAGGCAAGATGAGAGCTCTTATATTAAATGAAACCCATAAGGTACCATATGCAGACCATCTATGTATGTTGATTCACGGAAATTATGTTTTTGGCCATTTATGAAGAGAAATGTGATAAAATTTGGGGCAAGGTGTTTAGAGTGTCAAAGTATACACAAGGAATATCAACATCTTGTAGGCCTATTATATCCCCATGAAATTATAGAATGAAAATAGGATGTGGTGTCCTTGAATTTATTTATAATATTGACATTAAACCAACAAAGCATGAATCTCTTATGATGGTAGTAAAGAAAAGACCAATGTTACATATTTGCTACTAGTAAGAAACAAAATTGAGGCTAAGGATGTTGGTCAACTTAATGTTAAAGGAATCTATAGGCTTAATGGAGTACCTAGAAATATTTTGAGTCAAGGATTCTCTATTCACATTATGCTTTTGGAAGCCATTTAAAAATGAATTGGGTATTTAATTAAACTTTAGTCTATTATATCTCTCAAAACTATATGGATAAACAAAAAGATTTTATCATGTGTTGGAAGATACACTATGGATGTATGCAATAGACCAACCTAAATAGTAGGAGAAGTATCTAAGTTTGGTTTAGTTAATTATAACAATAGACATCATAACTCTAGTAGAATGGCATGTTGTAAAGTATTATATGGAATACTTTGCAAAACACCTTTGATTTGGGACCAATTTAAAAATAAAGTTATCATTGGATCATATAACTGTTATAGGATATAGAGAATTAGGCAAACTTGATCAAGAAGAAAATCAAACAATTTCAAGACAAGAAAAAGAGTTTTAAAGATGCATAAAGATCAAGGAAGAGTTTTTTGGTTGGAGACAAGGTCTTTATTAGAGTTAGACCTCATAGAAACTCTTCCAAATTTGAAAAGGAGGAGAAAATTGTGCCCTGATTAATGGATGCTTTTGGAATTATTGAGAGAATAGGGTAAAAAGAGTATCACTTTGATCTATTGCCTACTTTATCTTGTATACACAAAGTCTTCCATGTGTATTTACTCAAAAAATACATTTCCAATTGTAGGTGGAAGAGGAGTGGGATTTCATTGTTTATCTTGTTGTCATTCTTGACAAAAAACACTAGGCAACTTAGAAAAAAGTAGTAGACTAGGTTTTAGTTTCGTGAGACAATTATAATGTGAATTTATCCACCTAGAAAAATTTATATGAAACACCACAAAGTTATCTACACCTATTTCATTAACTTCTAAAAGGAATTTTTTATAAGAGGAGGGGGATGTAATGCCCACATTTTTAATCCCTTTAAAAATTAGATCAATGGACAATCATTGAGGTCATATGATCAATAGTACATTATGTGTTATGATTATTTATTGATGATGGATAGTAAATGTGATATTAATATTTTTATGAATCTATGCAAATAATATTGATGTAGTGTACCAATCAATTAGATTAAAGTTGATGATTATGGTGCTTTTATGAAATTATATTAATGTGTGGAAAGAGAGAAAAGTGATCATGTGTTTTGCATGTGAGGACCCTAGTTGAGGGTAAGATAAAGCATTTTAAAACTATAATAAATATTTGTTACCATCATAATTTTTTATTATTTCTTGCATTCTAGAAACTAAGATATGTTGTGAAACTTGTCTATTGTAAAATTTAAGTTAGAAGTGTATGCGCGAACCTATCATGACATGGAGAGGATAATACTGACCGTTGAATAATTATTAAATGACAACCTTAATATCTTAGATTATTATTTAATACATGTACCTTGAATTATAATTAACCTAAAAAAGGGAAATAATAGGAGATGATAGTAAATCCAACCAACACTTTTGATGCATGAAATTGGGGGCCGACCACACAAAAATATGGTGATAGTGGAGGAGAGAGAAAATTATTCACAGTGGAGGGAAAATGAGAAGATGAGAAAAAATAAGAGAAAAATAGATAGAGACAAAAAAGGAGGATCAAAAGTTAGGGGAGACTAAGGAAGAATATACAGAAACTAGTTAAGGAAAGATAATCCTCCATGAAATGGAAATAAAAATATTGGTATATTATTTATAAAAATTAATAAATAACCAACTCCTATCCTTGTCTAATATCTCTATGAAGTGTGCATGTATTGGTTATGATATTTGTGCTATTGTTTGAATACAAGGTCTATATGTAAGGGTAGTTTAGTTTTATATTTGGAAGCAAACTTGTAACTATATTAGTGGATGAAACCTATACGTTTTTCAAGGTCAAGTAATTATTGTATTTCAGTTGCAAACATGGGACATGTTGAAGGGTAACCTAAGGTTATCAAATGCTAACATGGAGCCATGAGTGATAACTTCTACATGGTTGATGTTGTAGGAGAGGAGTTGGGAGAAACATCCTATAGGTGAATGCTAGAGCAAGTTGGGCTCTTTTGAGTTAAGATAAGGAAGGATGATACCAAAGTGTATTAATTTTCTTGATGTCTTTGTTCCATGTTGAAACGCCCTTATCCCACCCCCATACTACAACTAGGTGAAATTACTTATGGAGCTCGTTGAGTACAAAAAAACTATCTTTTATTACAAGTGCATTGCTTCACTTCTAGGTGATTCAAAAATAACTATGAGGAATAACCAAGGAACAATCTTGACCTTTAAGTTGAACCTTTAGTGTTCAACAAGTCTAATGCCTATTATATTGAAATAGATCATATAGGTTCCATTAGAAGATGGGTGTATCCTATATATCATCTTGACATAGTGAGGGTGTTAGGAGCTCAAATATATATATGATGCACTTGTATGCATCTTTGTTGCACTCTGCATAATTTTCCTACTAGTAATTTTTAATTATAAAACCTGTGAACTTCATTGTGTTTGTAAATTATTTAGATGATTTTCATATGGATGATATTTGTTGTTCCTGTGTTGTTGTAATTGTGATATGTTAATTAAAGATCTCATGTAAAGTAAGTTTAGAATTTTTGTGGGACTTGGAAGGAAGAAGGGTGGTAAAGCCTTATCCTCAATATGGTTTCCTATGTTGGCTAGAGCTACTGGAGGAGTCAATCTCAATTTTAAAATTTGAGAAATACCTTGTTATAATGTGGCAAGAAGGGTTTGTGCCTATTTAGTGAACAAAAGATAATAAAGCTATAATTTTATATAACGTATGGTTGTGGTTTTGATGAATATAAAGTCTTGTTTATGTAGAATGGTTGTTTATACCTTTAATCAAAATTTGTATTATGTAGACTTTCAAAAGCTCTAGTGATGAACAATTAATTTTAATTTTGTTTTATATTTTATACTTTATTAAATGCATAGTTAATAAAATGGTTTAGCTAGTTGTGTAGTATGTCTTGATAGTATGTTATAACATTTATAATTGGTAACTTCTTCACTGCATTAAAGGGTAGTGATAACTTATTTATTTACCTAATATAGACTAGTTAATATTTGAAATTAGTTTTGGACTTTAGTAAAACTCCTCTATGAGTTATTAATAACCTTCAATAGTTCTACATGCTTTGGTGTTTTTGCTTTTTGCAAGTTGTATTTTATTCAAATTTTGAAGCTTATCTTTATTAGCAATAGAGTGACTTAGCCTTCGCAAGGTTGGAATCTCTTTTATATTTAGATTTTAAAGTAATAATGTTATTTATTTTTTAAATATAATCATTGTTATTACCTATGTTTTAAACTTGGGTATCACCAAATTAGACTTGCCACCTTGATTTTTGAATCTAATTTCCACTTTAGAGTTGCATCCTTTGGACCTAAAGTATAGAGTGATGTAAATTATATGTGATGGTCTACTAGGCCAAACATCATACCCAAGATTGGAACTTGGGTAACCTTTGAACAAGTTGGCCACTTAAAACACCAAACCTCAAACTTCAATCTTTGTTCTTTGTCTTTTAGTTCTTTGGTCTTTAGACTTTAGAGTTGGATGACAAAATGTTCTTTTAGGAGGGTCATCCATATGTTATTATTTTTTAATTATAATAAT
This sequence comes from Wollemia nobilis, assembly GCA_028583015.1. Taxonomy (NCBI): domain Eukaryota; kingdom Viridiplantae; phylum Streptophyta; class Pinopsida; order Araucariales; family Araucariaceae; genus Wollemia; species Wollemia nobilis. Next base: position 31,606,770 of record JAQPPZ010017052.1, read on the forward strand.
TCAACTATCAAGATTAAGTGAACTTCACCTTGAGATTTTATGTAAAAGGCTAAATTTTGACATTCTATCATGTTAATGCCTAAAGTAACTTTTAATGCATTCCCTTGATAACTTACAAATTATTTTTATATAGAAAAAAATTCCTAAATTAGATCCTTTCCAAGTTGGTGTACAAATTCATGCCATGTTAGCCTTCAGACCACTTAAATTCAAAAATTTGATCCTAAACATTGGTTGCCATAATCTTAAACTTAGAGCTCCAAAGTTTTGAACCCTTGAATTTAAGCTTTGATTTTTAAGCCTTTGTAACTTAAACTTTAATTTTAAACCTTGAATTTTGTGTCTTTATAGGCGAGTGTAAATATCTAATATGAGATTCCATGTTCTTTTTATTGAGTTTAGTGTGAGAAACCCCTACGACCAATGCTTAGGGTTGGGCATCCCCATCCCAACCATGATCTCTGATAAGGATGATAGTTGAGCTTATCAATAGGGGCCAAACACATAGCCATACACACACACACACACCTCCTCACACACTCACTCACACCATAGTTTGAACCTTAGACCTCTCGAAGAAGAGCCAAAGCCCGAACCGTTGCAGTGTCCCCCCTGAGACCAATATGAAATTCCATGTTGTCAAGCCCTAATTAGGGTTATTTTTCTAAATTTTATTGCATCAAATGAGCTTATATATAACTTGAAGTAGCTATAAGAGGAGAAAAGGATGTAGATCTACAAGATCCTCTCTTTGTGACTCTCTTTGTCTCACTTTCAAGGGGTAATAAATATTTGATTTGTAGTGAATCTATGAATTTTGAGTAAATTAAAGAACACAATCTAAGGTTTCCTTCCTAGATTCCTTGTTTCTAGTTCTTTTAAAAAACACTAAAAGAAACAACTAATTTTTTTTAAACTTTTGGTACACAAGAGATGCAAGATGCAAACAAACAAGTTTCTTACATTATATGCATTTTTCTATTAATGTTAATAGAAAGGAAGAATTTTACTTTTATTTTTAAGGTAAGGATACAAGATGTTGTGTAGCACACAATATCCTAATCTACATGTAATTTTGATTTTTTTGCAAATGCAACCTAGTTAAGATATTCAATTTTCCCTATTGATTAGTATGAAACTTAGATACTTCAAACTCTAACCAAAACAACACAACTTATAGGAGAAGCATAAATTTATAAATACCAATATAAGTGTTGTATTTATTTTTAAAGCATTGAGGAAGGGCACAATTTTGTTCATGGAATAAATACATATTAAAACATCCAAATAATTTTACAAAATGATAACAAAACTAGAGAAATATTGAAGGTAAAAGGTAAAGTAGTTTTTAACATCCATAAGGCAATAGGTCATATCGGACAACCCTCATTGAGGATGTTGTTTACCCAATATATGGTTTTCCAACCATAATTTGATTATCAAAGTATGGTGTGAAGTAAATGACCCAAAAAACACAGCACCAAAGTGCAAAAAAAACACAATAGTTACTGTAGAGTGCAAAAATTGTAGCGAAGCACAACAGTCTAAATTGGAGGGACCTAAAGTGCTCAAAAATTGATGAAATTTTAGGAGTGATTTTTTTTTCAAGAATACCTTTCCAATGATGTATCACACATGAAAAAAAGAGCTGTAAAACAAAAGTTATGAGCTCTAAAAGTTGATTGTAGTTTTAAAAAAATACGGACAACAAGAATGCTTTTCACAAAATGAATGGAATAGAATGTTGTTTTTTATTCCAAATAAAATTAGAAGTGTTATAAAGTTTTTTATACAATATCCTACAACTATAATACTCTATTTTACATTTACAAGAGATAAAATTAAGCTACAACACGTCATTTCATATCATAGGAAGTCCAACAGTCATGGTGATTCTTCAAGGTCTGTAAAAACTTTTGTGCTTCAAATTCATGGAAGAACTTTTGGTTTTCTATTTATTAGTAAGCATCAATATCCAACATACTTCCCCTTGATGTTGATTGGTAAGACAAGTTAATCTCTCAATCTCAATTTTTTTTCTTTATTAACACCTTTGGTAAACAGGTATGCAAGATGTTTGGTGTTGCAATATTTCAAATCTACAACCTTCTTTTCCAATATGTCTCTTATGAAATAGTAAACATGGTTTTCCTTTCCTTCCACTTCAAATACTTGAGGAACTGAATGTAAACCTCCTCATCTAGATAACCATTCAAGAATGCACTTTTCACATCCATGTGATAAACTTTCCACTATTTATTGACTGCCAATGAAAGAGCCATATGGATCGTCTCTTGTCTTGCAACATGAGCAAATGTTTCTTTACAATCCACACCATATGTTTGAGTGAATAATTTTGCAACCAACCTTGCTTTGTATCTTTATATGCTTCCATCACTATTAAAATTTGTTTTGTAGACCTACTTGGATCCAACAATTTTCTTGTCCTTGGGCAATTCCATAAATTTTCAAGTGTTATTTTTTCAATGGAATAAATTTCTTCTTTCATTGCTTGCATCCAAACATCATTAGTACAAGCATATTCATAACATGAAGGTTCAAAATAAGCTTCAAAAAATAGAGCATAACTCACCAACTCAACTTTTAGTTCTTCTTCATCATCACCATATATTTGGAGCTTCTCCAATCTTGAAACAACTTGGTCCAACTCTTGCAATTAGCTTCTTATTAACCTCCTTTGAAAGTTCTTGTACATCATTTGGTTGTATGGATGTGCTTTTAGCATTTTATTTCCTTTATTTGTATCCTTGGTGGGACTTTTAGATGAGCTACTTGTGCTTGAACTTGATGCAATCACCTTTGAAATTGTTTATGGGCTGCTATGTGGGCTTGGAGGAGTAGAGGGAATATTTGAAGGTTGTCCCCCAACTGTATTATCTTCTTCAACATCAAATATTTTGGCTACTAATTTTTTATGATTGTACACTCCCCCTTCATAAAAAAATTACATCTCTAAAGACTATAACCTTGTGAGTTTTTGGATTATATAGTCTATATGCCTTACTTGTTTCAAAATATCCCACAAGAATGCATGGCTTACTCTTGGGGTCCAACTACTTTCTCACTTCATCATTCACATGTGCATTTGCAAGACAACCAAAAACTCTCAAATGACCTACAATGGGTTTGTGCCATACCATGATTCACGTGGAATCTTCTTGTGTGGTGCTCTTGTGGATTATCTATTAACAATGTACACTGTTGTATCAACTACATAAGACCAATAAGAATTGCTCAAACCTTTTATCTTTAACATACTTCATGCTATTTCTACAATGGTTTTATTTTTTCTCTCAGCTACCCATTTTATTGTGGTGTATAGGCGGTAGTGAGTTGCCTCTTGATGCCATATTGTTTACAAAAATTATTGAACTCATTTGAATAAAATTCTCCTCCATGGTTAGTTCTCAAACACTTTATTTTATATCCACTTTCATTCTCAACAAATGCTTTAAAAATATTGAACATGCCAAAAGCTTCATCCTTATGTTTCACCCAACACTTAAAAAATAATAAATGAATGTGAAAAAATATGAAGACTTACCCAAACTTTATGTTTGCATAGGTTGAAAAATATCAGAATGTACAAGTTGGAGTGGGTATGAGGCCCATCATGATTTTCCTTTTGGAAACTCCTTATTTGCATGCTTTCCAGTCACACATGCTTCACACACGCCCTTGTGCTCTCCAACATTAGGTAGGCCATTTATCATGTCTTGTGAAGATAAAAATTCCATACTTATAAAATTCAAGTGTCCAAATCTGAGATGCCAAAGCTAATTCTTGTATTCAAGTGCCATGTGGCCATGTTCATACTCCCTTTTCGTCCAAAATTCAAAGGAAACATCCAATTATTTATCATAGGAACAATGGTGACCATAAAATTTATATTATTCTTATCATAAATGATACATTCATTGTTATCAAACACAACATTATAGTTTTTTCTACAAGCTATCCAACACTAAACAAATTATTCTTCAAATTGGGAGCATAGTAGATATCATGAATTTTATTTGTATCTTCTTTAGTGCCAACCTCCATGGTGTCTTTTATATCCAAACCCAAAGCATTATTGTTCCCAAGAATGATATTGGTCTTGAAATTCTCGTTCACATTAGCAAACAACACTTTCTTTCTAGTCATGTGGTTAGAACAATCAAAATTTAGATACTAAACTTCTTGACTAGTTTTTTTAGGCATGTCATTAGTCAAAAATAAATTATCTTGTGTAGCTTCATCCTCACATACATAGTGGGCTCTTCTATCTCTATTTGTGATTTTCACTCCACAATATCGTGCAATGTGGCGCATTTTATGATAATTATAGCATTCAAATTTTTTCTATCAGCCTTTTCATGTCCTCTTCCAGTAGCAACAACTCATGTTCCTCTTCCTCCTCTACCTCTTGAGTAATTCAGATTTATTCTTCTTCCATGTGCTTGTTTACTTGTTCTTGGACCAAATTCATCATTCTCAAAAAATTTCAATTTAGAATTAAAAGCATTCTCCTCATTTTCCTTACTGCTTTCTCTTGGTCTTTCCTCATGTGACATAAGAGAACCAACTAGACAATCTAACTCAAGTGTAAAAAAATCTTTACTCTCCTAAAACAATATTGCAACATGATTCCATTTAGGGGTAAGATATCTCAATACCTTCTTCACAACCACCTCCTTTTTCAAGGTCTCTCCAAGGGTGGCCATATTTTTCACCATATCCTTCACTCTAACACAATAATCACCCACATTTTTGGCCTCTTTCATTTGTAGATTCTCAAACCCTTTCTTCATGGTCTGCAACTTAACCATTCTCACTTTGTAAATTCCTTGGTAAACCTCTTTAAGAGACTTAAAAGCCTCCTTGGCTTATGTAGCAACATTAATATGTGGAAATAAACTCTTGTCAAGAGTAGATAAATATGGTAGAGGGCTAATGAATTCTTCTTTATTTTCCTTTTTGTTGTCCTATCATTTCCTTGTAATGTGTTTCAATCAGGTGGTTCTTCATAACCACTCTCCACTACTTCCCAAATATCTTTTCCAATTAATAATTTTATCATGTTTATGCTCCAATAATCATAATCTTACCCGTTAAATTTTGGAATGGGTAATGATTTTTTGAAGTTGACCACTAGACTCAAGCAACAACAAATAAAGTTTTTCTTCAATGGACTTGTCCAAGAACTTGATCAATTGTTATACTAGCCATGAACCCAAGTTCACTCAAACCCAAAAACCAACCAAGCTCTAATACCAAATGAAGTAAATGACCCAAAAACAATAGAGCACCAAAGTGCAACAAAAATGCAACAATTACAATAGAGTGCAAAACTTACAACAGAGGACGACAGTTTAAATTTGTGGGACCAAAAGTTCTCAAAAATTGATGAAATTTTAGGAGTTAATTTTTCAATATCTTTCCAATGGTGTATCACACGTCAAAAATGGAGCTATAAAACAAAAGTTACGAGCTCTAAAAGTTGATTACAATTTAAAAGAAAACAAGAACAACAAGCATGCTTTTCACAAAATGAATAGAATAGAAAGTTATTTTTTATTTCAAATAAACTCAAAAGTGTTATAAATCCTTTTTCATAATATCTTACAGTTATAATACTCTATTTTATATTTAAAATAGAGAAAATGATGTTACAACACTTCATTTCACATTCTAGAAAGTCCAACAATCATGGTGACTCTTCAAGGCTTGTAGAAACTTTTTGGCTTCTTCAAATTTGTGGGAGAACTTTTGGTTTTCTCTTTCTTAGTCAACATCAATAGCTAACATGGTGTACAACTTTACCTCCCATAGGATTCAAACCTTGGACCTCTATTCAAATTTCCAAAGTCTCCACTATTAGGCCCACTTAGGTTGTAATAACATAAACTTAAATGGAGAGAGGGCACTAAGTCTTACCTATTATTAACTCTAAAATGTTACTACCTAGAATAGAGCTTTGACTTGAAATTTTCATAAAAACTTGACTCTTGATTCCTAAACAATTATCTTAAGATTGATATAATAAGAATCAGGTCCATACACTCTTAAGGATTTGCTTACCAATGATAAACAAGGATAATAATAAATATGGATAAGTTACTCTAATACAAACAAAAGGTTCAATCAAAGAGTATAAAATAAAATAACAAAAGACAATACAATATGAAAAATAAAGAAAAATCATTGTTGTGCATCCAAGGTGCCACCTAGAACATGTTTTGATTGCAGTTGAAGACCCTTTTCTAAATAGAGGAAACTTGTTCCTTGACCTACAAAAGCATTGTTGATGGTGCAACACTAATGATAGCACTACAATACTAATTCATGCTCGTTGTAGTCAAGGCATTATAATTTATAATTCTAATTGATTAAATATTCTCTCTATATAGATCTTGGTAGTAGTTTTGTATATTTCTTGACCACTTCTTGATACTCCAAGGAGGCTAATTTTAACTATTTTCAATTATATGACTACTTGGGGAGTAGATTTTATTGATTGATTTGATTAGGTGCTAATAGAATTTTATTTATTGATTGAATCTTGATTGATTAGGATCAATTAGAACTTGGCACTTGACTGCACTAGTTGAAATATGGTATTCAAAGATGAATAACTTCCACTTGCCTTGCGGATAGGATATAGTGAAATTAGAGAAAATCTAGAGGATCCTTTAGGTTTTTACTCAAGGTGCCTTGATTTACAACAAGAAGTCCCAATAGAGATGCTTAGAGAGGATGATAGGTGATGCTTACTTTAGATTGTCCAGTTTCAACATTGATGTTAATATTGCATACACAAGGGGTCACTTAGACAAGTAGGCAACACTATTGGTCTCTTTGATTTTAAGAGTCTTGTTCCTAGATAACTTAAGTTTGGTATTCTAGTGGGGGTTAGGGGAGGTGATGGGCAACATATAGAAGTTATAGATAGTGTTTGCTTAGGGGCTAGTTATCCTGACATAAATATACCACACACTACATTGTGTTGCTTATAAAAGTGAGGAGGGCCTTACAAGTTACACACTTATTTTGGTGTGACAACATGAACATAATGCAGTGGCATAAACTATAGGATTGTGAGGGATGACTAATGATACAAAGGTGTCATAGGCCTATAAATGGGCCTATAATTTTGAGGTGGGATAGGTGTATCTACATAAGGAAGTTTTAAAATAGGTATGATGAAAAATTGATGACCTACAATTCTAGGATATGATATGTCATCCCTAAAGAGGGAATCCATGTTGGGATAAGGATGCATACTAGATAATGTGTATGAGGCAATGAAAATGGGCGGTTGAGCCATTTAGAGAGTGAGAGCTCTTCTAGTATGAGTGAATGTTCTATTAGTTTGGGTTGGAATAGTATATCCCACTAGATTTGTATGGTACCATTGGTCATCTAGAGAGTAGGGATTTATGGGACTAGTAAATCTAAAATTTCATCTAAAATTAGATGTGGATGATCCCATCATTTCCAACTTAGGGATGAATGACCCAAGGATCATGAATATGCACTAGGATTAGTACAATATATTTTATTCCTAATGGATCATAGTGTATGGATTGAGATGCTCAATGAATTACCAAGGTGGGCACAGTGATATGTGCCACGACTAGCTAGGTAGTGGAATCATTTTAAGGAGTAGTGGGGGGGTTACATGGTGTCAACACTAGGGGATACAAGAGATTTACTTACCATTAATAAAGGTGAGGCTATCCCTATCCAATCATCTTAGTAAACTGTATAGGTGGAGAGGAATAAGTAGTCCTAACAAGTTACCAATATGCAAGTCATGGTGGCAGTCTTGGTTGCCAAGCAAGATCATACACATGTGAAGATAACAACATAGACCTAGGAGTAAGATGTATGATTTTATTGTAGTTTCTAGAAATATATGGAATAAACCATTACATAGTATTGCTTAACAAAATAAATACATAACATAAAAAACACATAATATAATGGGGTATCCATGGATAGCAAATGATCTTCACTAAAGAAAAACTAATTACAATCCAACCAATTAATCAATGATTTATGAGATGGGATACCCAAATATATGATGCCTTTAGGTCAAGGTTGTGATACTAACCTTCAAGAATAATATAAAAACTTACAAAAAAACCTTTTACAAGGTTTACATAGGTCCAAGAGGTAAATATAACAAATACAAGTGCTAATAGTCAACTATGGCCTCTAGAGAAGCTTAATCACCACATATTCCAATATCCCCCATTAATATAAATGGGGGACACAAGGAGAGATCTTTATGTTGAATCCCCCTTAAGGGATACTCTCCAACTCCAAGAAGCTCCTCCATGCATATGAAAGTGACATTGAGCATGATCTTTGTCAAGATATTTATTATCTACTCTAATGAAGGCACAAAAACTAGGTCTAACATACCACAAACATGTATACATCTCACAAAATGCATCTATATCTCAACATGCTTTATCCATTTATGAAACATAGGATTACAGAAAATCTAAATAGTACTCTGATTGTCACAACAAAGAGTAACAAGAAAAATTTGAGGAATGTCAATCTCATCCAAAATAATTAGCATCCACTTAAGATGCTTAGTTGCCTCATTGGAAATAAAATATTCATCTTTCGTAGAAGACTAAAAAATTATGGATTGATGTTTGGAACACCATGAAATCAAGCCAAATATCAATTAGAATAGAAAACATATGTAGAAAGTTGCTCATCCAAATCATTCACCCAATAAACATATAAAAAACATGACAAAATCATAGAACTAATAGGATAGTGGATTCCCATATAATAGGTCCCTTTGATGTATCTAATAATCTACTTTGTTGTTATCCAATGACTCTTTCAAGTTGCTTTCATGTACCTCACGCAATAACTAATAGCAAAGGCTATATCTGGTCAAGTTTGAGATAGACAAGTCCTCACACAAGAGGCTAATATAGAGTGACATCAACTAAAGGTGTTGTGCAATCATCCCAAAGTTTCAAACCTAATGCAAAGGAATTTTGAGGAGGATTGCATTCCTCCATCATAAATTGGTGAAGAAGATCCAAAGCATACTTGGGATGAGAAATAGTAATGCTAGAGTCTATAATGTGGATTTCTAAAAAATAGTGTAAAAGCCCTAAATTTTTCATCTCAAAGGTGAAGTGAAGCTATGAATTCATAGCCTAAATCAAAGGAATGAAGCTGCTAGTATTGATAAGATCATAAATATATAATATAATGATGAAAACATCATGTTTAGCCTCACATCACTAAAATCCATAATTGAGACAAAAGGAATGAATCTTACCATACCAAGCATGAGGAGGTTGCTTAAGACCATACAAATATCTTGTCAAGTGACATACCAATGGAGTAGGTCACTCAAATTTAAAACTAGGTGGTTGTTACATGTAGATTTCTTCATAAATTTCCCCATGTAGAAATGCACTCTTCACATCCATATGATTAACCTTCCATGCATAGGAGGTGGCACTAGAGAGAATCATCCTAATAGATTCCATCCTAGCCATAGGTGTAAAAGTCTTAGAATAGTCCATTCTATCCTATTGAGAGAAACCCTTGGCAAAAAGATGCACCTTGTACTTTTCTATTTGACCATTCAATGTGTATTTGGTCTTGTAGACCCATTTACACCCCACAATATTATTATTTTCTAGAAGAGAAACCAACTTCCAAATCCTATTTTTCATCAGTGCTTCATACTCTATCATCATATCATCTTCCCATTTAGGCTTTCCCTTATCCTATGAGTATGTGATAAAATCCTATCAATGGGATACCTTCAAAAAAAAATCTTAGTGAGGATCCTTCTAATGTCACACAAGGGATAAAATAGGTTGCTCATCCTCTAAAAGCATCTTAATCCACTTGAGTGTAGGACAAACACAAGAATCATGTATATCCTGCACTATCTCAACATAATAAACTAAAATAGAAGAATCCAAATTATCATCACTCATCTCATCATGCAAGGCTAGAACATTTTGAATTATTATATCCTACTCATCCTACCTTGCTCTAGGGGAAGAAGAAACTATAGGTGAATGGGTCAAATAAATAAGCAAGGAATAACCACTCGAGGAATATGAAGGAAAATATGTTCTAATGGGAATAGAACCTACCAAGATATCTAAAGAACCAAGTAAATCTAAAATAGGTAGAGAATCAAAAGAATAAATAGCTAAAAATTTTGGAGGGGTGAAAGGAATAACCAAAAGAACCTCATCAAAAATGATATATTTGTTGATCAAGACCTCATACCTCTAAGGATCATAGATATGATATACCTTTGAGGCATTAGAATACCCCACAAATATTTATTTTTGGCTCTTTGGCACCTCCTTTAAAAAATTCTTGGATATGTGAGCCCATGTTAAATATCTAAAGATCCAAAATTGAGACACATCTGGCTTGTCCCCTATCAATTTGTAAGGAGATACCATCTCTTAAATTTTCTTGTTAGAAACCTTGTTAATAATATATCCTACATAAGTAATAGCCTCACCCCAAACCTTGTGGTATCCTTTCAACCACACCATTATATTTAGGAGTGTATTGAATAGTCCTATGACATGCTATCCCATGAGAAGCCAAACAATCATGAAAAAAATCACTAACATATTCACCACATACATCTATTGTTAGAGACTCGATCCTTCTATATAGTTGAATTCCAACAAGATCCTTGAAAGTCTTAAACCTCTCAAATACCTAATACATAGTACAAATAGTATATACTAACACATATCTAGAAAAGTCATCAATAAAAAGTACCTATTTCTTGAAATAGAAGGTGTACCCATAGGTCCACATATATCACTATGTATGATCTTCAAAGGGTGATATTCCCTCTTAGCAACTTCTTTAGGAAAGGTCTTGCTATGATGTTTTTCCAAAATGCATCCCTCACATACACCACTTGGAGGGATATGTTAGAATCCCAATGACCATTTTATATTGATTCATGTATCTTAAGGACCATAGTTTATATGCCCAAGCCTATGATGCCACTTTTGATTCTCATTATAAATATGTGCAACCATAGCAACAAGAATTTTCATGCTAGAAGAAGTAGCAAAAAAGGAAAGTCTTTCACCCAACTTATACATGTGGTTAGTTTCATCGCAATATCCATAAGCAACAAAAATGAACCCATTATCTATATCCTTAATCACCCATCTATCAGGATAAAATTCTACCTTATTTTTGTATTAGTAGTGTGATATATAGATAAAATGTTAGGGCCAATATTAGGAACATGAAGTACCTCATAAAATAAAAATAACCTAATAGTGATGTCTCCAATTCCTATAGTTCACAATTAAGGCTCATCTCCAATCATAACATATTCACTTACATGAGTTTTGTTATAGCCTTGAAGAAGGTACTTGTGCTTTGCCATGTTCCTAGTAGCCCCTAAGTTTTCTATCCACTCATATGAAGAGATGGATATTCAATATGCAAAATGAACTACATGTGTCTATGAGTTTTCTCCATAAAGAATATCCTCACTTTATGCATATAAGAAAGCAACATTATCACTCTCTTTCTTGTTACTTTCTCCAATTTCTTGATATAAATTATATACGGTTTTGTTGTGTCCTTCATTTTTGTAAAACTTATAAGTAGGCTTCTTGGGATTTTAGGTGGCATGGTTAGGACCATTTAATAAGGGTACATGATGATCTATAACTATTCTACCATCTATAAATAACAAAATTAATGTATAAAACTAAAAAAATTGTGTGATTTAACAAAAGAGAGACTCAAAGCACTTTCATATGCAAACGTTATGGCCCCTAGAACTTTTGCCCTAATATCGCAAAAAATACCTCTAAAATTTTTGAATTATACAAAAAAATAGTATGTGCAACAAATGTGAGGTTGCTACATGTCATTGTGTGAGTGGCTAAGAGGGTGCTTACTGTGTGTTGACTATGCAATGTACTAGCAAATCATGTGATGTTAATTATCATAATCTAATTTGTTGTCTTATCTATGAACCATGTTACACCACTTGCCACTGTCTAATTTACTCTAAAATCCATGTGTCACCAATTTTAATGTTGACTATGTGATCTACTTATCATGTTTGATGAGATGGAAAAATATAATTGGCCAATCCCATTTTTATAGGTACCAAGTGGTGTATGATTTGTTGGCCATTTTGTATTCATTGGGAATTTTGTTCAAGATTTTGAGTTCAATTTTTGAATGTAGTGACAGTATATACTTGCATCTTTTGCTTCTATATGTAATGTTTTAAATAATTGCACATTTCTGATGCATGTTCAAAAAGTTCCTTTTTGAATTTATCTTTGTAAATATTAATGGAGAAATGTCTGCTTGAAGTCCAAAAAAATGGAGAAGACAAAGGCCCGAAGAGAAAACTTGGCAAATTTGACATGCATTTACGTTCGCCCCAAGAAAGAGGCGAACGCCCCATTCGCCCTTGAAAGGGGTGAACGAGTTCAAAATATTTCACAAAGGTGAAAGGTCAAAGATTAAAGTCGCGTTCGCCCTTCCTTAGGGGCGAACGCGTCGTTCGCCCTTCTTAGGGGCGAACGCGCCTCGACAATGTATGGTGGCGCAAGCGCCCGAAAAGTAGCTCAAATTACGTTCACCCTGGTTGAGGGGCGAACATGATGTTCGCCCCTCCCATGGGTGAACCAACATATATGGTGAAGCAAGGTCATCGTTCGCCCTTCTTTAGGGGTGAACGTGTCGTTCGCCCTTTTAAGAGGTGAACATATTTTTTATAAGGATGTCATGCACGCCTTTTCAATTTGAGATGGGGCGAAGCAAATGTTAAGACGAAAGTAAATATGGGCGAACAGAAAATTGGTCAAGATTTCAAAGATGTCAAGGTCTTGCGCATTTAATTAATGATGCCTTCCGTTACTCCATTTTGTGGATCACGAAGGGGAAGGCGAGAAGAAACGAGTTTTCATGATTTCCAATGTACCAAAGGCGCTCTAAAGAATTTAATGTCTTTTTTGCAATCTGTGCACTCTCGCCCGAATTATAGATTTTCAAGAATTTGTCTTCTCAGGAGGATGGATTTTCAAAGAATTCAAGGAGGATTTTGTTGGTTTTGTCTTTGATCTCGGGACATTTTATTCTCCTATGTATTAAATGAAAGAGGCGAAAACCTCTATAAATACTAGACAAATTTCATTGTAAAGAGAGGGGTTAGACATTTTGCGAGAGATTTCTCCAAGCTCTCTGCATTAATACAAGGCATCAGATTTTTGAATTTGCAAGTGATCTTGTGTGTGGTTACTTTCTGTGTAGTGTGCTTCTATTTTCATTTGCTCATCTTGTTTGTTGTTCTATTTAAATTCTATCATTGGATTTAAAATTGCTAATAAGAAGGTGAATGTTGGAGTGCCATTTTGATAGTTGCTATGGCCAGATCATGAGCTTGTTCTATTCTGTTTCTTTTTACAAATGCTACTTTGTGCTTGGGTTTTTTCCTGCTAGTTAGTCTAACACCAGCCTTGCACTTTGGCCTATGGCCATATTTCCCATTTCTTTCTGCATATTTCCAATTTCTTTCCTGCATCCTTAGTCTTTTACCAGTGTAGGATTTAGTTAGGGAACCAACCCTCTCTGGAGATTGGCACGGAGGACATCTCTTTCCTTCGACCTTTCAATGTTGGTCGTATCTAGGGTGCATAAACGTAGTGTTTATCAATTAGGTAGATATTTGACCAACAGTTTTTGGCATGCCCGATGGGACTATAAGATTCCACTTCCAGCAGTGTTAGGTTTGGTGTTCACCTTTCTGCTGAGATTAGAACATCTGGCGACTCAATTTTATCCAGAACTCCATAGGTGTGAGGACGGCGAAAGTTGTCTCTCATGAATACAAGATCGAAAGCCAAGAATCTTGATAATCAAATTGAGTTTTATGAACTTGATATCCAAAGGTTAGGAGAGCATCCTCAAATAGCCACTTTTCGATGGACGTCTTCACTCCCTCATATCCCATCCATACCATCTGTTTCATCTTCTCGGTTAGCTGGTGTGTTTTCCGCTCTCGTAAGTCCAGTAAGTACTACCACCAGTTTTCCTCAGCCTCCGCCTAGTACAACCGCTAGCGCTCCATAGCCTACTCCCCATATTCCCATTCACATGGCTCAGAATCCCCCACCACACCAACAATAGCCCCCAAGGTAGTTCCCCGCATGGAATAGCTCCGGAGCCTTGAATTTGTAGGCGCAGAATCCAGTACCTCAAGCTGCTCTGAAGGCTTTGCCAACATATGATGGTACTGGAAAAATTGCATATGAGCATATCCAAGATGTGGCCTCTCTTGCAACTATCCATGATATAACTGATGAGGATGTAATGATAAAACTTTTGGTTTTGTCGCTAAGGGGAAAATTGCTATATTGGTACCGATCTTTACAGCCTGGTACCATTACTTCATGGGATCAATTGGTAGAGTTGTTGATTAAGAATTTCCATGAGCAAGTTGATCCGTATTCTTTGTTGCACCAGTTCACCATGATTCAAAGACATCCATAGGAAGAGCTTGTAGATTTTAATGTCCGATTTGCGCGAAGCTGGCAGAGGGTTCCAGATGGTTTACGATCGACGCATGAGCAAGCAACATTTTATTATCTTCGAGCACTCAATACTGATATCGGTATGGCGGTGCACCAAGCCAATGTGACCACATTCCTAGATCTGTACACACAAGCTCAAAAGGCCGAATCAGATTTGATTGTTGTAGGTAGGCTTCCTCCGAAGGCAACAATACCTATTCTCCCTGATCTCCCGCAATATCTTTACTCTAATGCATTCTCGTAGCCTATGCCATCAATGTATCCAGTCCCTTCATGGAATTTGAGCCCCCCTCAAGTGGCCCCTATCCCTATCCCACAGTCATCCACTATGAGCTTTCCATGATTTCCTGCTCCATCAGTACCTCCACAACCTTCGTCCATTTCTTTTCCAACATTGCCAGCACCTCCAACCCCTTTACCATTACCCACACTACAAGCACCTTTGCCATTGCCAGCGTCGACCCCATCGCCCAATTCAGATCCCCTCACCACTTTGTTACAAGAAGTGAAATCCAATAATGCGGCTTTGAGGATGATATCTAATGAGCTTACAATGGTGAGGAAAAAACAAGCCGAAGCTGAGTTTCGATCAAGAAGATTTTAGACTCCACCAATCACCCGAGAGCAAGCGTCTACCAGTAGGGGACCTGAGAAAAACACCATGGTGCAAGTAAATGATGAAGTTAATATGTTCGAAAGAGCATATTGGTGTTCTACATGCAATGATCCTCACGATGAAGATACATGTATGGTGCATTTGAACTATGTTCAGACATTGGCAGAAAGTTCTTTGGGTGGGCAAGTTAATATGATTCGAGAAGTGGAGCATAATTGTATGATGTCATCCCTAGAGCAAGTTTCAGTCCTCACTAGGTCTAGGAAGAAGTCGATGATTGTTGATCCCATGGAATTGCAACCTTTGAAAGTACCTACAGAACCAAAAGCGTAGGAAGAAAAGCGGTCATCCCCGATGAAGACTCCTGATGTTAGAACCAAAGGACCTGATGTTGTTAAGGTGAAAGATCTATTACCTAGGCAAGCTCAAGATAAAGTGCAAGCTAAGCCTTCAACTTCGCAACCTACGATGACCGCTCCAGTTTCTAGCGAAACAAGAGAGCAAGCTAAGGAGAGACTCAAGTATCCTTCATTAACTAAAAGGCAAAGAGTAGAAGCTACGCAACAGTATCGAGATAAGTATGAACGACCCCTGGAGGAAAAAGTCTCAGCTGCTCATAGCTATAGTATTGTGGAAGAAATGAAGAAAATCCTAGCAAGGATTAGTTTGTACGATGCATTGTAGTTACCTGGGCAGATTGATTTGTTACAAGAATCCTTGAAGACTGCCAAGGACCAAAAGAAATATTGTTCACAAATAGTCTTGGCTCAAGCGCTCCCCACTTCAGTGATAGGAAAAAATAGGCCTCCCCCATTTTATTTATCTTTGAGAATGGAAGGGTGGATCATGCATAATTGCATGATTGACTCTGGTGCTGCAACTACTGTCATGCCAAAGGCAGTATGTGAAGTAATGGGGATGGAGTATACAAGGAGTAGTCCAGGAGTGTTGCAGTTGGATGGAACTCTAGTTAAGACTATTGGGGTAATCAAGGACATTCCAATTGTGCTCCATAGTATGCCATAAATTACTGTCATCCAGGAGGTGGTGGTTGTTGATTTGGAGCCCTATTTTAGCATGTGCCTTTCAAGGGAATTTATAGCTAAGCTTGGAGGTTATCTTTCCCTAGATTATTCACATTTGGAGATACCATTCAAGGGAAGGTGAATCCACATTTATAATGAGAAGCCTTCACCTTTTCATATTGAAAAGATAGAGGAGGCAGAACAAGTTCCAGGCACGGTAAACATGATGACCGAAGAATTGGAGGAAGTTGATCTAGTTGAAGAAGCACTTGATGAGCTTCGCCTAGAGGAGGAGTTTCTACTGATAGATTTCAATGCTATGATTGGGATAGATATTGGTTGTTACTCAATCCAGAAGACAGAACAGTCCAGAGAGAAGGTCCTTGAGTCTCTAGAACCTATTTTGCACTAGTTATGGAAGTTGTTCTTTGATGGTGCTCGATGTAAGAATGGTGTAGGAGTAGGTGTTGTATTGATTTCTCCTGAAGGAATACAGAAAACTTACTCCTATAGATTGACCTAGAGCTGTACAAATAATGTAGCTGAATATGAAGCGTTATGCCTTGGCTTGAAGAAAGCAGAGAAATTGGGAATTGAATAGCTACAGATTTTTGGTGACTCCGAGCTTATTGTCAATCAAGTTACAAATAGATGCATGTCAAAGCAGCATTATTTGAAGGCTTACCACAACAGAGTGTGGGATCTGTTAGAAGCATTTAAAGCTTTGAATATTTAGGTGATTCCTCGAGAACAGAATAGACATGCTGATATTTTAGCTTCCCTTGGCGCTAATTATTCTCCTGTTGAGCAAGTGGTCCGAAAGCCAAAGACGGTGAGGGTAATTTATAGGCCTTCCATTCCAGATAAGAATCTCTATTGGCAAGTGTTTGATAATGATGAGAAAATAGTGAATTTTCTGCTCAAAGAAGTTGCTAATGCCGATGATAAAGTCCTTGTGGAGGAAGAAAAGGAAGGAATGATTCAGTTGAGAAATAATCATATTCCTAGGGGATTGATTTCATTAGAAAGCTTGTTTGATCAGAA
Source organism: Wollemia nobilis (assembly GCA_028583015.1). Lineage (NCBI taxonomy): Eukaryota > Viridiplantae > Streptophyta > Pinopsida > Araucariales > Araucariaceae > Wollemia > Wollemia nobilis. The sequence goes on from JAQPPZ010017052.1 coordinate 31,624,064, forward strand.
TGATAGGGCTGATAAACATAGGATTAAGGTGGATGCCAAGGAATACAGAGAGTTGCAGTTGGAACCAGGAAAGATCATTAATATTGGGACTGATTGTGAATCGGATGAGATTGAAGGCATTAGAAATATGTGCTACGAATATCCAGATATTGTAGCATGGAGTTATCAAGACTTGAAAGGATATGATAAGAATGTGATTCAACACACTATTGAGTTACAAGAAGGAGTTAAGCCTTTTCGATAGAAACAACGTCCTGTTAATCCTAAGATTGAGATCCTCATGAAGGCAGAATTGTTGAAGATGCTTGAGGCGAAGATCATTTATCCTATTAAGCATTCCACCTGGGTAGCGAACCTGGTTCCTGTAAGGAAGAAGAATGGAGACATACGTCTGTGCGTTGATTTCCAAAATTTAAACCAGGCATCACTCAAGGACCATTATCCTCTGCCTCAGATAGACCAGATTCTTCATGTTGTGGCTGGCGCCCAGAGATTCTCATTGCTAGATGGCTTCTTTGGGTACAATCAAATTTGGGTAAAATATGAGGATCAATATAAGATGGCGTTTACTACTAAGTGGGGTACATTCGCTTACCAGCGGATGCCCTTTGGGCTTTCAAATGCTGGTGCTACTTTTTAGAGAGCCATGGACGTCGCCTTTGGTGAGTTGCTAAATAAAATCATTGTAATATATCTTGATGATATGACGGTGTTTTCACATTGCAGAACAGATCATGTTACCCATCTGAGGCAAATATTTGAGAAGTGTCGAGAATTTGGGATTTCCATAAATCCAAAGAAGTCAATTTTCGCGGTTAAAGAAGGGAAGTTGTTGGGCCATGTGATCTCGCAAGAAGGATTGGCCATAGATCCTGCATGGGCCGAAGCGCTCATGAAACTATCGTTACCCACCAATAAGAAAAACTTGTAGTCCTTCTTTGGACAAATAAACTTCATTCGCAAGTTTATTGCTGACTTCACCCAAGTCTTCAAGCCCATGACTGAGCTCTTGAAGAAGAATGTTGAGTTTAAGTGGACAGAAGCTAGGAAGTGAGCATTTCAAGAAATCAAAGAGAGGATTACTCAAGCGCCAGTTTTGATCAATCCTGACTACTCCAAAGACTTCATCCTCTATGCAGTAGGTGAGCAGGAGAGCTATGCTATCATGCTAACATAGAAACAAGATGATGGCGAGGAGAAGCCTATTGCTTTTCTAAGCCAGGTTATAGTGCCGCACTAGGAGAAGTACAACTTTATAGAGAAGCAAGTTTATGCAGTCATGAAAGCATTGAAGAAATTTTACCACTTTGTTTCCCAAAGTAAGACTGTGGTTTACGTCATTCATCCTGATGTTCGGAACTTCATAGTCCAAGGAGAACTGGGAGAAAAAAGGGTTGGTTGGGTCACAAAGATCCAGGAGTATGATGTGGAGATCCGACCGATGAAACTGGTTCGTGGACGTGCTCTGTGTCAAGAGCTGGCCAAAAGCGTTGTTGCTGAAATGACTGAAGCAAGTCATGAAGATGTGATTTGTGTAAATAATGCAGTAGGTGACAAGGAGTGGACAGAGGAATTAGTTGATTACTTTACTTCTGGAAGGTGTCCTAGCCACCTTGATCCCTCACAGCATCGACGGTTCAGATTGCAAGCGCTCAGGTATGTGTTGTTGCCTAATGGGCTATATTATAAAAATATTGATGGTGTACTCCTTAGATGTGTAAAAGCTTTCGAGAAGGGAAAAATTTTGGAGGAGTTCCATTTTGGGCTATCAGGAGGACATTATGCAGGCAGACCTATGGCTCTAAAAATTATTCGGGCAGGATACTATTGGCCAACTTTGTTCGTCGATTCGCATAAAATAAGCCAGCAATGTGATAGTTGTCAAAGATATGTGGGTCGGGTCAGAAAAGGAGCATTACCGCTACATCCAATCCAGGTGGAAGCACCCTTTCAATAGTGGGGACTTGATTTTATAGGTGTTATTGATCCGCACTCCTCTGCAGAACATAAATATATCCTGACCATAATAGATTACTTCACCAGATGGGCGGAAGCTATACCCACCAAGAAAGTTGATCAGGCGACTGTTATTTCTTTTCTGGAAAGCCTCATCACCCGATTTGGTATACCAGATTCTTTGGTCACTGACAATGGTACTCCCTTCATCGAAGCCAAAATTATAGAATTCGCTAGAAGATATGGTATTTACCTGAAGACATCTTCCAATTATTACCCATAGGGGAATGGATTGGCCGAGTCTACTAACAAAAATTTGTTACGGATTCTAAAAAGAATAATGGGTGGCAATAAGAGGAGTTGGCACTTATTATTGAATCAGGCACTTTGGGCCGACCACATTTCAGTAAAGAAGTCTATAAAGACCTCCCCGTATGCTTTGGTTTATGGGAAAGAAGTTGTCCTTCCTACCCATATTGAGCTTCCTGTGCTCCAAACTTTGTAGATGTTCCAAGATGAAAACGAAGAAAATAATCCTATGGAGGCAAGATTGGCACAGTTGTTACAATTAGAAGAAGAAAGGGAGCGAGCTTACCACACTTTCACCGAACATGCTGCAGAAATGAAGAAGTGGTTCGGGAAAAGAACAACTGACCAGAGCTTTCAGGTGGGCGATCTAGTATTAAAATGGAATGAAAAGAAATCCAAGCCCGGAAAACATCATAAGTTCGATGCAATATGGGAAGGTCCTTTTCGGATCTCTGCTGTCACTTCTGCTAATGCATTCCATCTCTATGACATGGAAGGGTACGAGCTTCCTATTCCGATGAATGGCCTTCATCTGAAGGCTTATATTTCATGATTTCAAATTGAAGGTAACACCCTGTATATATGTAAATATTTTCTGTGTTTTCGATGGTTTTGCATGTGTATAAATATATTTTAAAAAAATCTTGTTCGCCCAAAAATGATTAAGTCAAGTTGGGCAACGACGATGTTGAAGAGGCTTCACATTCGCCCTATGCAAGGGGTGAACACTACGTTCACCTATATTTTGGGTGAACGCGCTTTCATGATGTCATCGGGAGAAAAGCAAAAAGAAAAAAGAAGAATTCGCATAGTGCTTTAAAAAAAAAAAAAAGGAAAAAATTGTAAAAACGTACGCTAAAAGAAAAAATCTTAGCTTTTAAAGGAAATCTATTTTAAAAAAAAAGCATGACCATGAAGCTCTAAAAACTCAGTCACCCGCATAGAAGGAAACACTTTCGCACGAAGACGAGAATCTCCCACGAACTCATGAGCGCCTGAAGGACTTTCACCGAAGAAGAGATTTCCAAGCATGTTGTCTAATTAAATGTGATCCAGGGTACGTGGCGATAATCGAAAGCAGTAGGCACCAAATTTGAGCAATAATTTCCAAACGTGGGAGGCATTCGGATTGAGCTTTCCAAGATGACAGTAAGAATTAATGATTGGTTGATTAACGGCTAGGTTGGCTCCCCTAGTAAGCTAGGGCACGCTTTTCTATGTGATTACGCAGCATAGAAGGCACGAGTCTCCAGGAGAATCTAGTGGTAAATCGAAGGGAAGGGTTTTGTGCCTTGGAAATAGTGTATGAGTGGTTTTTCAAGGATTATTCCTCTTCGAAGATGCACTTGCATTTAATTTTATAATTATTGCAGTAGCTGACAATGCTCCTATAAATTTTGGGAGGTAAAAAGGCCAATCTTGTTTTCCCTTATTATTTTAAAATTTTTCTTGCTTCGTTGTATCTTGCGTTTCAAGTGCAGAAGAATTTTCAATAGAATTTTTAGAGGTTTCGAAGCAGAAAATTGTAGAGTCATTCAACGCTTTGTCAGATAAGATGGGCAGATGCAGTAAAGAGCCGAATGAGGCATAGGAGGTTGTAGAGGCAAAGCCAGCTAAGAAGCGAGAAAGAAGTTCTAGGGCTAAGAAATCCTGAAGGAACGACTATGTCGACCTAGACCCCTATGAAGATAAAATGGCAAAAATTGGAGATTGTTTGATTACACACAAGGGGGTCGATCGGTTAAGGCAAGAGGTTGAGACTACGGTGAGCCAGGGAGTTTCATTTAATAGTTGGCTCACAACGCCTCATAATTCATAGCTTTCATGGTACCTATGTTCGCCCGTGCACCCATGCCCTGAGCTGGTACAACTAATTGCATAGTTTTATGATCCCTCTACCAAAGCTATGCGAAATTCTAGGAAAGAGATTCTCTTTACAATTACACTGGACGAGGTCCGAGAGGCTTTTGCATGTGGGTTGAAGGCCCCAAGTTATGTAGTAAACAAGAAAGTTCATACAGACGAGCAGGAAGACAGGTATGTTTCCACAGTTACTATGAGATAATTTATGGAGACACAACTCATCAAGGAGCCGCAGATGGGGCAGCTACCAAATTTTCCCAAATCGCTTTCAGAATTTAAGAGCCAAGATATTTATTCTATGCTTGCCTGGATTGTTGGGTTGCCCTCGGATGAGACAGTGCATAAATGGCAGGCGGCTATGGCTCAATGCATTTGCAAGGTGGAATTTTATTCTCCTACTGCTATGAGATAGGGTGGAAATCCAATTTATTTTGATTGGGCTGAGTTTATTTCTCGAAGGATTAATTCACAGTTGCAGAAGTTGCAGGATGGAAAGTCTAAGTCATTTTGGCACACTTCGCTATTGGTCTGGTTCTTTTTCTTTCAGATGTAGCATCACTTTTCTTTTATCGTAGTAACATAGTTGGGCGAAAAGGATGAGCCCTTACCTATTTACAAGTGGACTCAGGTGTTGACGAAATGAGAGTCTGTGTACAGCTTTAATAGCTGGTTTTTGGGGCCTACGATTGAACTACTTTGTGGAAACTGTGATAGGGTACCGCATGATTTGAGAGATGCCATTATTTCAGAAGAGAGGGGTGATATCTTTTTGCTCACTCAGGGCGTGGTTGTTCAAATTTTTGGGTACATAGGTAAACCATTTTTGTTGCCTTATTTTTCTACTATGCATATTTTTGCAATGGAAGTTGTGCGTCAGATAGATTACGTCAATGACATATATGGCGTCGAGCGAGGGAAGAAGACAACTTGCACTATGCCTTTTAAGTTTGGGAGTATAGAAGTGAACTAGGTTGGGAAAAATCACCTTTTGATGATGGTGCTTCAGGACCTAGGATTAATTGAGTTGCCGCAACGATGGTGTTACGACCCTCTCGACAAATTTTTGGAATTTATCAAGGCAAAGACCTTTCATTGCTGCCCATGCCCAGATATTCAGAAGTGGTGTAACAATTTTGATGGGCTAGACATGAACTGGCACATAGAGAAAATGTCCTCCCTTCCTCCATGGCATGATTATTATGAGCAGGAAGTGGAGTATAATCCAAAAAAGAATAAAACACATATTCCTCCTCCTGGTCTGTTCAGAACTGTTAAAGAAGCTAACCCCGAATGGAGCGAGGAGAAAATCATGAACTGGTGGGTGATGCACATTCATCAAAGGAAGCCATATGCTGCCTATGGGTTGAAGCTTGATACTCAATTTTCCGAAGCTTATGATAAATTTGTGGAATCATATCAACCCGTCGCTTTCACCACCATTTTACCACAAAGCTTTCAACAGTCCAAAAGTGGCGAAAGTGAACCGAAGGAGGAGAACCCAATGGTTGAAGATGAGACCAAAGAAGAGGATGAAGAAGAACAATAATATGTTTTTTGAAGATGGTCTCAAAGGACAAAGCGCCCTCAGGAGGAGGCTCCCATGCCCAAGCAACAAAAATAGCCGATGGTGCCCCCATTTCCAAAAGCGGCCAAATGGCCTCGAACCAGCACAACCACTACATCCACTATTACAGTGCCCATATCTTCGGGTGCTACGATTTCTATCATGCCGAGTTCCACAACCACTTCTATGCCGACAGTGAATCCTTCACCCAATAACGAGCTCCCTACTTCATTTGCACAAATATTTCCAATGGCACAGCAAGAGGAGGAGCAACTTTCTGAGGATTCACATGTCAAAATTTTGAACGAGGAAGTAGCTCTTGATGTTGAAGAGTGAGAAGAGGAGGTAGTTGCACAACCTCCTCCATCAACTGAACAAGTGGTGCTTGCACCCCAAGGTACGTCATCTCTTCCCTCTTCCTCTCTCTCTCTCATGGAGCACGCAGTGGTTTCTTCTTCGGTCCCATCTATCACATTTTCATCCCCTCCACTCTCTATTTCTCCATCCTTTGGTATTCCTTCTATTTCATTTTCCATGGTATCCTCTTCTGCTTCTACTTCTTCCACTTTTGAAACCATTGCTGCTCCTTCTTTCATTCTCGCTCCTTCGTCCTCCATTTCTTTTAGTTCATATGCATCCGAGTCAAATCCCTTTTCGCATCCCCTTCCCTCGGTCATCACTACCTCTACCATCGTCATTGTTAGTATGCAAGCTCCACCTAGGATTAGTGTAACTATAGCCACACTTGTGTCTACCACCTCATCCACCCTTTCTCTCTCTTCCACTATTCTTGCATCTGTTCCTCCACTTCTATCCGTGTCATCCGTGTCCGTTGGGCCTAGTCGCTCAGAAATTTTTATCCCTTTTACACCATTTTTGGAGCTACAGACTATCCCAGATGTGCAGGTAGCCCGAAAGTAGCTGGATATTGAAAAACTAAATCGGGCGCACCTGAGCTCTTCCCAATGGTTGAAAAGTATGTGGTGAAAAGAAGCTTCGATGCCGGTGTGGCCAATCAAGAAGGTGGCTTTTGATCCAATCACCAAGGAGGCTCATGTTACAACATTCACTCCACTGATCCAGAAACCCCAAGGTGAATTGTAGCCTGAGGATTACATTTTTGAGACCATAACTGAAGACCTGATGTGGATTGATCCCATTGAGAAAATGGGTAATATGCAGGTGGATATGAGCTCATTGTATCTGCATGGGGAGCACTATAAGGAGAAATATTTTGAGGTGCAAGATAAGATGCTTGAGCTTGAAAATGCCTTGGCCAAGAGCAGGGTGACAGAAGAAAGAATGGCCACTGAGAATGAATATCTATGCAATCAAGTCAAGGTACACTTGAAGGAGCGCGATGCCGCTCAGATTGAAATGCATAGTCTTCAATAGCAGGTAGAAGAACTCAAGAAGCATCTTGAAGAGAAAGCCATGCCTATTGTAGGATTTTCACGTGACAGTGTTAAGGACGCTCACCTTCGCTCCATTCAGAATTCTATAAAATTGGCTATGCATGTTATTAAGGTACTACAATACTTATGGGAAGCGTAGATACAGATCCAGCTTGGACAACAAACAATTGATTCCATGGAGGAATTGCTTTCACCCTATATGGAGATAGCTATAAAAATACAAGCTTTGTTGAATACTACTTTGCATATTCGCCCCCTCAACGAGATGGATTACGCTTGGTCCCGAGCATGGATAACACTGTGGAGCTACTTTCAATGCATGGACCTAGTGAGGGAGGGGCGGGCTGTTCTCAATACAATTGAGCGTGAGCATACCATTTCAATGTCTCATTTTGAGACTATTGACCGGTTGGGTTTTACCACCTTCGTAGATGAATGGGGCGAACCTCTTTCGATGGAACAGTTGTAGGAACTCTGGCGTACATTCATTGAAGATACTTCAAAAATTGATGCCTTGGAAGAACCCCTTGCTGAAGCGCAAGTGTTGCCTTTGATGGAGAAGTATACGCGCTTGGAGCTGTCACTTTATGAATTGGCTCAACGTTCGAAGTGCCTCAGCTTGATAGATGTGCAGAATCTTCGCTTCATCTATGAGTCCCTCAATGTTCGTTGCTTGTTTACCATTGATGCTTGGCATGATGTTGTTCGTGCTTATGAGGTTCTTTCAGAGACCATCATGGAGCAAGAGGAGAAAGCGGTGGTAGATCATGAGGCAGTGGCAAAAGTAGTAGAGGAGGCTGAGCATGCTGAAGTACTTAGAGTCATGGTCGAGGCAGAGAGACAAGAGCGTGCATAGGTAGAAGCCCTAGATGATGCATCTACGATAGTGGCGTCAACTACATCAGCTGAAGAAAAGGACTCTGCACCCAATGGATAAAGGCTTGGGATCACTTGCATCCATGTGAGCTGGATACCCCATGAGTCACCAAGAAATGTTGGCCATTTTGTATTCATTGGGAATTTTGTTCAAGATTTTGAGTTCAATTTTTGAATGTAGCGACAGTATATACTTGCATATTTTGCTTCTATATGTAATGTTTTAAATAATTGCACATTTTTGATGCATGTTCAAAAAGTTCCTTTTGAATTTATCTTTGTAAATATTAATGGAGAAATGTCTACTTAAGTCCAAAAGAATGAAGAAGACAAGTCCTGAAGAAGAACTTGGTTAAATCGCCATATATTTACGTTCACCCCTAAGGAGGGGTGAACGCCCCATTCACCCTTGAAAGGGGTGAACATGTTTAAAATCTTACAAAGGTGAAAGTCACTAGAGCACAAGGTCGTGTTCGCCCTAACATTGGGGTGAACGCGTCATTCGCCCTTCTTAGGGGCACACGCATCGATAATTATGGAGGCGCATGCACCCAAAATCTCATATTAGGTTTGCCCTAGTTGAGCCCCCCCCGGGTGAACCAACATTTTGGTGAATTGAGATCACGTTCACCCTTCTTGAGGGGTGAACGTCCCATTCACCCTTTTTAGGGGTGAACATACTTTCTTGTAGTCACACGCGCCTTTTCAATTTGCAATGGGGCGAAACAAATGTTGAGGCAAAAATAAATATGGGCGAATGGAAATTTGGTCAAGGATTCAAAGATGCTAAGTTTTACGCATTTAATTAAGGATGCCCTCAGTTACTCCATTTTGTGGATCACGAAGGGGAAGGCGAGAAGAAATGAGTTTTCATGATTTCCAATGTACCAAAGGTGCTCTAAAGAATTTAATGTCTTTTTTGCAATCTGCGCACTCTCGCCCAAGTTACAGATTTTCAGGAATTTGTCTTCTCAGGAGGATGGATTTTCAAAGAATTCGAGGAGGATTTTGCTGGTTTTGTCTTTGATCTCGGGATATTTTATTCTCCTATGTATTAAATGAAAGAGGCGAAAACCTCTATAAATACTAGACAAATTTCATTGTAAAGAAGGGGTTAGACATTTTGCGAGAGATTTCTCCAAGCTCTCTGCATTAATACAAGGCATCAGATTTTTGAATTTGCAAGTGATCTTGTGTGTGGTTACTTTCTGTGTAGTGTGCTTCTATTTTCATTTGCTCATCTTGTTTGTTATTCTGTTTAAATTTTGTCATTGGATTTAAAATTGCTAATAAGAAGGTGAATGTTGGAGTGCCATTTTGATAGTTGCTATGGCCAGATCATGAGCTTGTTCTATTCTGTTTCCTTTTACAAATGCTACTTTGTGCTTGGGTTTTTTCTTGCTAGTTAGTCTAACATCAGTCTTGTACTTTGGCTTGTGGCCATATTTCCCATTTCTTTTTGCATATTTTCCAATTTCTTTCCTGCATCCTTAGTCTTTTACAAGTGTAGGATTTAGTTAGGGAACCAGCCCTCTCTGGAGATTGGCACGGAGGACATCTCTTTCCTTCGGCCTTTCAATGTTGGTCGTATCTAGGGCGCATAAACACAGTGTTTATCAATTAGGCAGATATTTGACCAACATGCAACAAATGTGAGGTTGCTACATGTCATTGTGTGAGTGGCTAAGAGGGTGCTTACCGTGTGTTGACTATGCAATGTACTAGCAAATCATGTGATGTCAATTATCACAATCTAATTTGTTGTCTTATCTATGAACCATGTTACACCACTTGCCACTATCTAATTTACTCTAAAATCCATGTGTCAGCAATTTTAATGTTGACTATGTGATCTACTTATCATGTTTGATGAGATGGAAAAATATAATTGGCCAATCCCATTTTTATAGGTACCAAGTGGTGTATGATATCCCATGTCAACCACCATAAGGATTGCTTATAAGGCTTAGTATCTACATGAGAGATAATATTTGGAAACTTCCATTTCTCTTCTTGAAGTTTCATTTCTTCACAAAATACATATTTTTATTTAAAAACTTCCATGTCCCTTCTTGATGTTTCCTTTATTCTAAAAAGCATCTTTGTTTTCCTTTATAAGACTAGATATGAATGATATTGGGAGGCACACATTTTGTTGAGAAAAACCTCTCTTAGTGATTTTGTGTGTTCTTGTTCATACCAATTACTTTCTTATATCAATTGGTATTAGAGCCCATATGATTGTGATTTGTATCTAGTCTAAAAAATTGATCAATATTTTCTAGAGCCCTCATCTTAGGTTGGCAAAGATATAGTCTCCATAAGGGTTTTTTCATATTACCCTTGCTATATTTGTATTCAATTTTTCTTAGGTTTCACATTATAGAAACTTTAGATCTCATTTTCAAGGTATTCTAAGGTTTTTAAAAATTAAAAAATTGATCTTTGATCCATTTAAACGTTTGGTTCATTGAGATATTTAATTAAAAAATATGAAATTGTAGTTCTAGATAAAAAGTTATGTCCTCTGGAAGGTTCCCTACAAAAACCAAAATAATTTTGCTCATCCCTTTTACAATGGGTCCTAAGTAGGATACACAACAAGAAGAGACTTCTAAAGGATAAATGAACATGAGTACTCTCCAAAGTCGAGCAAAGAGCCAAAATTGGATCATGAAAGATCTAGTTGCAAGATTTCAAATGGTGCTCCAACACACTCCAATAAATATGCATGTGGCTCAAACCCAAGGATTCCAAAACCAAGGAAGATTTGACAGTAATAAGCTAGAATAAAGCATCATAAGATCCAAAAGGTTGCAGTCCATAAATCATATTTAGACCTAGACTAGTGGTAAAATCACCAAACAATGCTTGTAGAAACAATAGAGAAGATCAATCAGTGGGAGGAACACCAAGTAGCACTCAAGAAAATATTTTACCCCCTAGCTACATGTGGAACATGTTAGCTCATCAACTACAACTCAGGCAAGCTCAAGGTCAATCAATTTAGCAGTATATCAATACCTTCAACAAGATTCAAGTCAAGATCAATATTTTAGATGCAAAAGAGGTACTAGTTAATGTTTTTTGGGGCTTTATCCTATCCTTCATAAAAAGCTGGCTATGTTTGAAATCGAATCCTTAGATAAGGATTTTAAGCTTACAATGGTTGCAAAAAATAAGTTAATATTTAAAACGAGAATGTAATAGGGTACCTCTAAGCTCTCCATAAACAATAGTGGCCAATTAAAATTTTCCAATCAATCCTCCCCTATTTATACTAGTAACAAGAAATAATTTCATAGCTATCACAAGGGTTGGGGTCATTAGAATGAGTGCAAGCTGGTCCTCCAAAGTAAGAAATAAGGAAAAACTCTCCTTGTGGAAGAGGAACAAGAAAAGCATATGAGGTAGAGGACCTGCCTATGATAGAAATTGAAAATACTATAGAGCTTGACCTTGCCCTTGTTCTCATAACTAATAACTACTCGTAGACCTCTCAAGAGTCTATATTTACATAGAATTTACAAATAAAAAATAATATGGTTCTATTAATCATTGAAAATGAAAGCAAAAAGAATTTAGGGGATGAAAGGTTGGTTACCACTCTTTAAATTCCCACATACAATCATTCTCACCCATACCATCTAAGCTGGGTATAAGAACATGGTCCTCACACACTAATTAATAAGGTTTGTGTAGATACATTTGATATAAGGTCTTTCTAATATATAATTGAATGTGATGTAACACCCTTGGATTGCTCAGACCTCCTTCTTGGGTGTCCATTCTAGTATGATCGCAGTGCAATTTATGATGGATGATTAAATACCTACATGACTAAAAATGATGGTAAAGTGTATCGACTTACTTCTACTTCCAATTCTAAATCATATTTTATGTTAGGAAAGCCTACCAAAAATCTGGTAAAGTTATCAAGATATTAACACTCTATGTCATCCACCAACCTAAGGAGGATAATAAAGGGTAATTTATTCCCTCTGATACAAGAAATTTGATCGAGAGTTACTCAGATGATTATGATGAGGCAATTTTTATAGCAGATTACCTCTCAAAAATTAAAACTTTAGAAATATAAAAGCTAATAGAAATATAATATTGAGATACCTACCTCCAAATATGCTATAGTTATTAAATAGGAAGGATATCAACAATTAATCCCTTTTATGTAGAAACAACATCGACAATCTCAATAGTCATCCTCTCAAGTGTAATAATCCCAACAATTCTGCAAAAAATTGGCCAACATCTTCAAATGGCATAGGAAAATATGCAACAATAGCCTCCTCTTGGTCAATTATCATCACAAATATCATTGATATTATATGGTCAATTGTTAGTTTCACAACCTCAAGTGCAACCACATATCATCGAGCACTGCCATTTGTTCCTTCTAGTTTATAGTAACAATAGTCATAATTGTCAATAGTTGCTCTTCAATAATAGCAACAATAGCCATAATAGCAAATTTAACTACAATAATAGCCATAGATTCAAATGAAACCTTGAGCTATTCAGTTAATATGCACACTAGTGTCACCTGTAATTTATCCACTTGAAAAACAACATCAATAAAATCAATCTAGAGTGTCACTTTTAGAAAGCAAGCACCATGATCAACATGCGGAGCAAAAAAAATCAAGTTACCAACACAATATTCCATGCTAGACATTACTATAGAGAGCACCACCACCTTTGTCTACAAATACATCATTTCTAAATTACCCATTGTCACATTCATATCCTATTTTGCTCGAAGGTTAGCCTCAACACTTGAATCCTCATTTTGATCCTTTTGATTTTCAACATGTAATTCTAGATATTTATCCTCATTTTAATGTAGATACCATTATTGATATTTGGACACAATCCTAAGAGGTAAGCTACATACTTGGTTGGTTGTAAGGGTACACTACAAAACTAAGCAAAGTAGGTCTCTAAGTCATCTTTTCAGCAATGTTTTCCCCATATTTAGGATAAAGTGAAGACAATTTCCACTCAATAGGGATGGATTGGTAAGGCTTAGTATCTACATGAGAGTTAATAATTGGTTAGTTAATATTTGGAAATATCCATGTCTCTTATTGAAGTTTCCTTTCTTCCATGAAAAAGCATATTTGTATTTGGAAACTTCCATGTCCCTTCTTGAAGTTTTATTTCTTCTAAAAAGTATTTTTGTAATCCTTTATCAGACTAGATATGAATAATATTGCTACGTGTGCATTTTGTTGAGAAAAACTCTCTTAGTGATTTTGTTCATGCATGTTCATACCAATTCCTTGCTCATATCAATTGCCATGTCAACCTAACTAGAAAATGTCATATTAGGCTCTATGTTAGCATCCACCATATGTTTTATTGGTATTCATTACATGTTAACACCCTCAAAAACTACCACCTATCACCTTATGTTATTTGACTAGATCACCACCTCAACTACCACATGTTACCTCAAGATTTATGCTCCTACCATGTCACTTATACAGACTACCATGTGAGCCATATGGACTTCCATGTGTCAACTTAGGATTTTTGCACTTGGTCCCATCTTAGCTATATGGAGTACCATGTATCACCTCAAGAATCATGCATCTATTTCCACTTTAGCCATATAGATTACCATATGCCACCTTGATACGCATGAACATATATCCACCTCAACTGTATAAACCACCATGTGTCACCTCAGGATATGCGAGACTAGTGCTATCCCATCTATATAAAAAACCACATAAAATTTGTATGGACCTACCATATCATTATGCTAGCGTAAAGTGGGTTTCGCATCACATCATCCACCATGTTATTAGCCATGTCATCAGCCATATAATTAGGTTTATTGTTATCATCATAGGTAAGCATTTGGTTGTTGTTGATGTCATCAAAAAAATAAGGGGTTTTGAACTCATGACCTCCTATGGCCAATGCCTTGGGTAGCCTCCTATTAACCACCCCTAAGCACCAAGCTTGAGAGGAAAAATATAAGCCATAAACTTAAAATACATTCAATTGCCAAATATCCCTCCTTTCATGTCAATGACGTAGGATTGCACTAGGATGATGCAAGTGCATCTAATAATTTATCTTCCCACCTATTACAAGGAGTATTTATCAAAATATTCTAAATTTAAATTGTAAAAATTCAAAATTTGAGGGAAAGGCACTTTTTTTTCAAACATGATTTGGAAGTACTTGGAGGAAAATGGAAAAACATGTTGAACTATTACCCCAATAAATTTTTATAAAGAATCCAAAAATACTAATGGTTCATCCATATCTATTCTACTTTTTCCTAAAAAACAATTTATCAAATATAATCAATTAGGCCCTCCTCTTATGCCTATGTAGCAAAATATTGTTAGACCATTTTTGGAACTCTTTCAAGTGGCTTGGAGGTATTTGTTAAGCATGCAATTCTACCCATGACTTCTTTGGCACCAAGGATCTATCCAAGAAATTTAACCTCTTATTTTCTTCTTTCATGATAACCAAGTAGTCTATCCTCTCAATACTACTAATAATGGTCACCAAAATCCAAAAAAGAAAATAAAATAGATTTTGTTTTTTTTTTAAATCCATAAAAGATAAATGAGGTTTTCAAGAAACATAAACAAATGCAATCTTGAAACTAGGGTGTTCATATGGTTAAAAAAAATGAAAAAACAAGATTGAGTACTAGTGACAGGAAAGATGAACCTACTGGAGAATATTTCTCCTAGAACAAATTTATTTATTCTAATGAGATCCTCTCAATCCAAGTCCACTTGGGGTTTTTACTAGAAAAACCCTTCTTTAGATTATGTTGTTAGCTTTCAAAAAATATTCTTTGTTAGCCTCCACAAAAATCATCTTCAAGAGAAGCTAGTCGAAGAAACCCCTACCAAAAAAAGCAATCAAATAATAAATATTCACATTCACTTTGATACCATATCATATTTCATAGTAATTTCTAGAAATGAATGGAATCAATCATTACCCAATATTTCTTAACAAAATAAATACACAACATAAAGAACACAAAAAATAATAGGGTGTCTATGGGCACCAAATGATCTTCACTAAAGGAAAAAATTTGCTCCAACAGATTAATAAAATGATCAATGATAAGGGCTCTTTACAACCAAATACATTATGCTTTTAGCTCAAGGTTATGATACTGACCCTCAAGAATAAAATAATATAAAAATTTACAAAATACTTTTTATAAGGTTTACATGGGTTCAAGGAACAAACATAACAAATACAAGTGCAAATTGTTGATCATGACCTCAAGAGAAGCTCAACCATCATATATTGTTATAAAGGACCGATTGATCTAGTAGGTCTCATCCCTTAGTAGGAAGGTTAGTACTAGCAGTGATGGTAGTTAGCAAATATAGTCTCATAAATTATATGGTGAGAACATAGCAAAGTAACACTATCGATATGATATGACTACCAAGGGATATTGTAAAGCTATAATATGTCATGATATTAAAAGTGGTATAGTCCACACACTATTAGAATTCTTACCATATGCTAGCCTCTATTGACGTAAGTTACCATCATTGTCCTATTTGAGGATGAGGACTCAAAATTACATCCGCACACCTACCCATTATTCATAATAGTTGGTGATAATGCCACCCCACCAAGAGGAGTAGGAGTAGCACAAACACTAGTTCTCAAAGCTGAGGGGCTGTCACCCATGAGGGCTAGATTTATAATATAAGGATGATGTATCATATGACAAATAATGATGATGATGATGATATATATATATATATATATATATATATATATATATATATATATTTGTGTGTGTGTGTGTGTGTTTCTTTTGGTTCATGACTCTTGAATTTATGGATATATGATGATGTTAATTTACCTTATGTTTATTTAATTTGACTCATTATGTATGATTCTTATGATTTATGATGTGATGAAACTAAAAAATGAAATTTGATGATGATCTTGGTTGATAAAAATTGTAAATAGTTTAAATAATTAAACAAGATATATTCCAAACAAATTTGTTCATGTCAACTTTTTAAGACGTGCCTTGTAGGTCTTTTTATGATATATATATATATATATATATATATATATATATATATATATATATATATATTAAAAAATAGTTCTTCTTGGGAGGATTGTAGATGTGCTCTAAATGCTTTCATATGATACATTTTATGATACAATTATACAAAAGAGATGTGCCAAAGGGACTTTAGATGTGCCATAAAGACATAGTTATGATACAAATATGTACAAAATATACATGCCTAGAGATACTTTAGATATGTCATAAAATGTGTTTCTATGGCACAAATATGATACAAGAATATAAAATAGTTGTGCCTAGGGGGACTTTAGATATGCCTTAAAGGAATTTCTATGATACAAATAAGATGCAAATGTGTAAAAAAGTTGTACTTAAGGGGACTTTAGATATGTTGCAAATGTGTTTCTATGTCCAAATATTTACAAAACATGTGACATTAAAGTGGCAGATGTGCTCCAAGATAAATATCATTGAGGACTCTATTGTACCATAAAGGCATTTATTTTAACCCTAGATAAATCTCTTTGAGGACTCTGTTGTGCCATATAATACTATAGATATGTCAAAAAACATTAGATGTACCACAAAGGCAATAGATATACCAAACGCCATTGGATGTGATATAAATGCATTTATTTTACCCCAAGAAAAATGTCTTTGAGGACTCTATTATACCACAAAGATGGTATATATATCATAAAGGCATTGATTTTTCCTAAGACAAATATTATTGAAGATTTTACTATACCCTAAAGGCTATAGATTTTCCAAAAGGTATATGTGCCATAAAGATGATAGATATGCCAAAAAGAATTAAATGTGCCATAATGGTATTATATATGTTAAAATACATTGGATGTGCCACAAAGGTGTTGTGGATTGGCTTCTTTATGATATTATATTGACATAATAATGTTGAAAGATGAAGCAATCACAAAAATAAAGAAGATAATGAATTGCCCCTTTAAAATAATAATGGGTGACAACAATTTATTGGGGTGAGGTTTATATTCCCCTGACCTATATGGAAATAGTTTTGATAATCCTACATAGGTAGTTTAGACATACTATTAAGGTTGACCAAAATTTTGCATGAGTACAAAAACATGTGCAAGAGTAAATGGATGATAGAATTTTTATAAGAGAGATCTAAGTATTTCAAGATAAATTTCTTTGAGAAATTTTGTTATACCATAAGGTTTCAAAAGGATATAAATTAATGAGGTAAACAATATAATGAATTTCCCACATTCAAAAGTGATAGTGGATTAAAAAAATATTATTGAGATAAGATTTATATTGCTTCCATGCCTATATGTGGTTAGGAATAGTTTTGATGATCCTACATAGGTGGTCAAAACATTCTATTGAGACCATTTGAAAAATTTCATGTGTACAAAAAAATTATGGAGTAAGATCATGAAAAATAATTGAAGTTCTTTTTAGTATATATTGAAATAATTTGGATAAGGTAACCTTTAAGTAATTTAAGGATGTGAGGTGGTGAAGGATGGTAATGGAAGGGTATAAAAATCAACACTTTTTACTATTACAATATTCATCATACAGTAAAAGATGTAAGTTAGAATATTGTATAGTGATTATCAACAAGATTAGAGGTAAGCAATGTCTGAGGATGAATTATGAGAAAAACCCTAAAATTTATATCTAGATTGAAAGAGATAATGATGAGGATTTACCACTATCAACATCTCTAAATATTGTAATATTCATAATGTGAAAGTGGATAATGGTTTGGAAATATCAAGTAGTAAAGTCATATAGCTCATAGAAATGTAATGGATTAGATGAGATCGTTGTCTACTGGACCTATCAACCTTGACAATTTGAATTTAATGAAGGAACATATGCCTTGTTTAGTATTTTAAACATAAATTTGCAAGGTTTATGAGTATAATATACATGATGATAAAAAAAATTAGGAGAGGTATATGTGTCTACTAGCTTAAGAGGTTTGAGAGGATGTAGACCTATTAGCATTAGATTCCTAGAAATATAGAAAAATATTGATCCTAACTAGAATCATCCTTTGCCAATGAGTAAAGATGGTGGATTAGTGAAATTTTGATATATATACAAATATTGGGGATATTACCATGCCTAAAATGAGAAATATTTTATTTTTAAGTGAATAAAAATTATATATTTTCCTCTTAGATGTAGATTAGTCCTCTTACCATACTTGGGAATATTGGGCAAGAAGAAATATTGAAAGGTAGGATTAGAGGATTCCTATGATGTGAAGAAGAAAGGGTAATTAACGGGTAGTGAAGACAATATAGACCCATTGGAATAATATTCCTATAAAAATAGAAAATGAAAACTAATTCTAACTAGAGTCATACTTTTCAAGTGGATAAATACCCATGTCTTCTAGGAGAAGTACATTGTATTCAAGTGGATAAATTTATGCCTTATTTTGCATCTTAGGTGCAAAGGAATCCTTTTGTAAATACCAAGAATATTATGGTGAATCAGAGAGATATAAGATGATTTTATATGAAAAGGATAGAGAAATTTTTTGATACCCACTCATGCCTGGAAGGCACATATCCTTATGGAAGAACATATAGTTGTAAACAAGCTATATATCCACTATAATATCTTGTGATATAACTACTCTCATGGATTACATAGTTAGGAAAATCCTAAAAATGGGGATCCACTTGCATCAAATACCTAGAAAAAGGAGAATAATTAAACCTAGTTAGGATCATCATGTGCATATCCTCTTGTTCCTCCATTATCATTTCAACAATAAAAACCCCAAAGGAAAACCAAGCTAAACAAATAGTGACATACCAAAATTATCAAAGATCATGTAATAATAATAATACTAGATATAATGTTGTTATTGCTAACATGATTTAAATAACTAACAAAAGTAATTGAAGGAAATTAGTACACAGGAATTAAAGTAATATAATTAAAACAAGCAATTGATTTTGAGTAATCTACAGTCCTATTGTTTCTATGATGATTTTGAGTTCCTCGAGGCAATTGATGATTGGTGTACTTAGCGTATTTGAGATTTTATGTTGCACCTTCCTTGTGCCTTTTACAGGTCTTATTTTTATTAATGTTGGCAATGCCAGGGTTTAAATTTTTAATGGTCCCAAGGCTACCTTATTTTGTCATCCTAACTATCATCATTCCCTAGTTCCCTGCCTTCTGCCGAATCCTCTAGACCACTCCTTCCCAAATCCTTCCCACGTTGTCATTTTTCTATGTGTTGCAGCATCACCATTCCTTTCTATTGCATTTCATCTTCTTGGGATTCATCACTTTTATCCTCTTCCCCATGCCTCTATTTGCTATGAATTTCCACCATTTTCCAATGCTTCAAGTTTCTATTTTTCCTTTCAAGAATTACGCTTCTTTAAATGTTTCTTGCCCATTTTTTCAAAAGTTCCTAAGAGCGACACACATTTCTATTTTCGGTGGTGCTAGGAGCTGATGGAATTCCTAGTTTAATAAGGCCCGATACTTTGACATCAGGTACAGGGTGGAATTGCTATTTTCAAGGAATTGTTACAACCCAAGGTGGTGGCAAAGAAGTTTCCAAAAACACCCAAATATTTCCTTTGATACTAAAGCACACCTCCACTCTAGAATCATCATCTCCATTGATTTCTTGCCAAGGTTTTGGGAGCACTCTATTTTTTCTTCCATCCAACAATTCTGTAACCTGGCCATTATGGGTTTCATTGAACTAGAGACACTTGAAATTGAACCTGTTGCTAAGGTGATCATGAATGCGTACAAATTCATACCTTTTCTATAGTAATTATACAGGATGGACTGGAACATGAATATTGCCTTTACTTCCACCTAGGATAAAGGTGTTGTTATCATCCATGGAGTGGAATTTTAGGTCGACATCCACATCCTTGCAAAAATAACAGGCCAACCGCTGGTGGGAAAAATAGTTCATAGAGATAAACATAACTGGGACACGAAGCTAAAGGAGTTCAAGCTAAGATCAAGTCCATGCAAGCTCATAAAAATAGAAATGGTCAGGGAGGATTTACCCACTCCCTAGAAGGAGGTCATGAAATTGGTGATGGAGTATATCATGGTTGATGACCCAAGTTCCCCGCTCAGGAGTTTTCACATA
Organism: Wollemia nobilis; assembly: GCA_028583015.1. NCBI lineage: Eukaryota > Viridiplantae > Streptophyta > Pinopsida > Araucariales > Araucariaceae > Wollemia > Wollemia nobilis. The sequence goes on from JAQPPZ010017052.1 coordinate 31,644,253, forward strand.
GCCTTTGTGAATCACTTCAAGGAAGTGAAACCTCTCAACATCCCTAAATTTCTATTTTTATCTATGGAATATTCCATCAAGGCAACCCACTCGAAGAAGGATGAGGCTTGGCCCTCACATCAAGGACTATTTAAGGTAATCTACAAACATTTGTTGGAGAAGTTCCCAAAAGGAAACATTGTTTCACAAGAGTAGTGTTGTGGCTGCTCCACAACACACCCCAAAATTGGGGACCCCCTTTTTTTTGCACGCTTTCCAAGAAGATTGCAGTGGCCCAGATGTTAAAAGAGCAAAGAAAAGCAAAAATGATAAGTTGTCGCGATATCGTGACATGTTGCTCCGTCGTGACCAAAAATGAAAAGTTGTCGCGATATCGCGACATGTTGCTTCGTCGCGACCAAAAATTGTCACGATATCGCGACATGTTGCTCCGTCGCGACCAGAAATGAAAAGTTGTCACGATATCGTGACATGTTGCTCCGTCGCGACCAGAAATGAAAAGTTGTCGCGATATCGTGACATGTTGCTCCGTCACGGCCGAAAATGAAAAGGTGTCATGATATCGCGACATGTGTTCAAAATAGCAAAAGTATAGCCGAATGAAAAGTGTCGCGATATCGTGACATGTCACATTTTCGTGGCCCAGACAAGCGAAGTACAGTGGAACAAAAAAGTGTCACGATTTTGCGACATGTCGCGTTTTCACGGCTAAGAGCAACAGAATGCAGCACAAAGTGAAAAATGTCGCGATATCGTGACATGTCTAAAAGATCAAAGCAAGCAGGAAGAAGTGTTGACCAAAAATTGTCACGATATCGTGACGTGTCGTGAAATCGCGGGTCAAAGAGGAGAGAGAAGACAAAGTAAAAAAATGTCGTGATATCGCGACATGTCATAAAATCATGGTCAAACCAGTCAAACAGGGCAAGGCACTAAAGTTGTCGCGATATCGTGACATGTCATGTTTTCGTGATCTGAAGACGAGATGAAGGGCAAAGAGAAAAACATCGCGATATCGTGACATGTCGGAGTTTCACGACCTGGAGCAGCCAAAGTGAACATAGAGGAAAAGTGTCACGATATCACGACATGTTATCAAAAATTTCCACAAACAACAAGATATAAAAAAAATGTCACGATTTCGTGACGAAACAGCAAGATAGAACGAAATGAGAAAAGCGTCGCGATTTCATGACAGAAACGAGATGGTACGAAATGAAAAAGTGTCACGATTTCATGACAGAAAGTAGCGAGATGGTACGGAATGAAAAAGTGTCACGATTTCATGACATGTCACGTTTTCGTGGCTAAGTACAACAAAACACAGCGAAGGAGAAAAACGTCACGATTTCGTGACAGGTTGCATCCACGCGGCCCGAAGGAGAAAAACATCATGATATCACGACATGTCTCATTTTAGACAAAAATGTCACGATATCGTGACATGTCTCATTTTCACGATGCTTGAAGACGAACAAAGTTGTGGGTATAAAAATGTCGTGATATCGTGACATGTCTTGTTTTCGCGATATAGGTGGAAGAACAAAGCTGCAGATATAAAAATGTCACGATATCGCGACATGCTATTTTTTGTCATGATTCATGATGGGCCATTATAGAACATGCAGGGAAGCGTTGAACACATGGCATAAAGGTGTAAGGGTTACAGGATAGCATTACAGTTAGCAAAGAAGATCAAATATTTTGATGCTTGAGAGAAAGTCAAAAATAATGAAGAGTCAGGGAAGACAAAACAAAAATATCTGGGAAATGAAACGAAGCGTCATAGAGTGAAACAGAGAGCCGCACCAGAAAGTTTAAAAGTAGAAGCCAAAGATAGGTACGAGGGTCGAAAACCGCTATGAGCAGAGTTGCAGAGCTGAAGGTGATAAGCCATTCTGGGCCTGCTTTGGAGTGTTTTTCTTCCCCTTTTTCTGGTTTTGAGAAAACTAGAGACTTTTGTTATTGTAAAATGATCAATTTTTAATACAGAAAATTCAGAGAGTTGCATCTCATTGACAAGAAAGGAGTTATTTTTTGCATGCAAGATTTAATGTTTATTTTTCCCCTTTTCAGATTTCTAGGCTTATAGGTGAAGTTTAATGCAAGTTCTCTTGGTTGCTTCATGCGAATGTCTAAATCTGAAAACCAAATTTTAAACCCTAGAAACCAGCACTTAGCTTATTAGGATTGTGCAGGTCCAATAGGTTAGGTTGTATGTAGGAAACCTCATATCTTCGGTTTTGTCGAAATAGGATAGCATCATAATGAATGCATTTTTCATTTTCTTTTTTGCATTTTATTTTCATTTTTTGCACTTTATTGTTCGAGAAATTTTAACTTTTATTTTAATTTACAGTCATTAAAATAAACACTTGAAAATCTACAGAATCTGAAAATAAAATAATTTCATTGCTAAGATCAAATCACATTGAGTTCATTCTAATCAAATGAACAATCATTAAAGCTTCAAAATAAAATAAACTGTCGTGCCCCTTGTTTACAGTTACTTGCAATCACTAAGGTATTCCAAGCATTTAAATTGAATATCTTTATTTGAGATATTAATACACAAAAATGCTAACATAGCGGAGACCTTGGAGAAGTTATTTGTTTAATTTCTTTGCAAGAGGGGATTTGGAACCCAAATCCTATCGGAGAGTGTGTTTTCACAATCGGGTGAAAATACCACTCAACAGATTGGCGCTAGAAGGAGGGCCTGAATGGGTTTATTTCAGAGTGATTTAAATGCTATAGGGATTTAAATTTTGAATATTTCATGCCCTATTGATTATATAGCCCTCTTTTAACAATACAACCTTGTAGTGTTAAAAGGAGGACATGAATTGCTATGCATTGTTCTAACGCTTTTTGATTGTTCATACAGGAATAATGTGTTTTGACTTGATTTAAAAAAAAAAAAATCTCTTGACTAACGAGGTTGTCTCCATACAATTACTTTCATTTGATTTTAATGGATACATCTCTTGGTTGGTGCTAACATGATTATTCATACGTTACATGTTTGATATTTGCTAGTCATTTCAAGGTTTCCTTCTTTCATGACTAACAAATTGGTTTTGAAATTATTCTTTGGGTTTCATTAATGGCTACAACAACCCGAGGAATGTGGGATACTATCTTTACATTAGTGGAGATTTTCATGATTTACCCAAGAACGTAGAAAAACATTTGCCCAATTTTAAACACAATGGTCCAACATTAGCCGAGGAACATATTCAAGCCTATGTGGATATCCTAGTTAGATGGAATGTCGAACATGAGGATGTGGCATGTAGAATGTTTCCTGGAACCCTAGATGAGGTGGCATATGATTGGTACATCAATTTACCCACTGGTTCTATTACATCTTGGACTCAATTGAAAGATGAGTTTATCAATCAATTTAGGTTACTCATTGATCCTCTCACGATATATCAACAATTTACTTCTTGCAAAAGAGAACCTAATGAGCCAGTGAGAAGTTTCAACATGAGGTTTCGAAAGCTTTATGCGAGATTAATTTCTCCCTATACTATTGAGGAAAGTGGTGCTCTTCAAATATACTTTCAAGCATTGGATCCATTGTTTGCCATATTTGTTAGGATGAATCCCTTGGTTACTGATCTTGCATCGGCCTACACAGAAGCTATGATTGTAGATCAACAATTGAGGCCACAAGGTTATGGAATGGAGCAATCAACTATGGTAGGACAACTAGGGGCTTGCAATCAAACCTCGATGGTAAATCAAGCGTGGGCACAACAAAATTTGATATCAAATGTTTTTCCCTACAATCAACTTTATCCTACCATACCAACTTATGCTCCCACATGTGCTTATACAAGTACTTCCATCCATCCAACTATGCCTCAATTAGAGAATCATGTGGTCACTCATGGAACTATTGCAACAAATGTTCAAGCATTGTCCGTGGATATCAATCCAACTAATCCTACTACTTCTACCACTCAACCCAAAGAGTTCGTATCGAAAGTAAAAGAGCAAAAGAAAGTGGTTAAGAAGGTATGTGGGCATATTCCACCACAAAAACGAACGCATCAATGTATGCATCCAAATTATCCGAGGAAGAAAATTCATAATGCCGATCTTAATGATGTTTCATGTTATGCTTCTTCAAGTGATACAAGAGATTTTGAGATGACTCACGTTGAAGTAAATACCTATTCAAAAAGTCTTGAAGAGCATGAAGTTTTTGGAGAAGAAATTCTATGGATGGGTAACAAGAAGTTGGAATCAAATGATCACCATCTTGTTTTGGAAAAGAAATATCCAGAATCATTACCCGAAAAGGAGGATTTGGATGAACAAACTTATGTGGATATGATTTGGTCAGATGTACTTGCAAAGGATTGGAGCAACTATATGACACGGAATTCAAAAATTGATCCCATTATAGAAGATCCTAAGCCATCACAAGTGGTTGAAAATGAATTTGAAAGAAAATCAACAAATGAAGTTGAAGACATAATCGAATTTCACCACTTGTTCTCGAAGGACACTTTGGATGATGTTCTCGAAAGTGATGACCAAGAGGATCCACACCTTCCAAATTGTGATAAAATTGAATCATGGGTTACAAATTTGGATTATGATAGCTTTACCAATTTGAATTCAAGAGATAACCCACTTTTGGAAATAACTGAACCATCTAAGGAAGGTGAAGATGAATGGGATGAGAAACATGTTGATGAATCAGAATATGAAGAAGTACTTGAGCGTCACAACTTGAACTTGGAGGATGATTACTATGATTCGTGGAAGAAATGGGAAGAATATTATCAATCTGAATCTTCTAACAAACTTATTGCATCAAACAATATGCAGGATAACTCAATTGCTTCCTCGCATGAGGATACTATGAATCCTGTACAATTTGAGAAAGTTTTGGAAGAGGAATTTGAATCTCATCAAATTTTGGAACATGATAAGGATTCTACGACCATGAACCAAGAAAGAGAGTCACTTGCTTTAGATCCCTTTGAAGGAAAAGAAATCAAAAATCTTGATCCACGTACTTGCGCTACGACGATTATGCCATTTCAGAAAGAGAAAATTACAAAACCTGAACCATTTGGGTTTGATATCACTGATGATCCAATTGAAAATCTCACGTTACCCAAGACAACCCAAGTGACTGATCACGAAAAGGCGTTAGATAGACAAGACTTATGGTTTGAAAGGGATGGACATATTTTCAATTGGGTACCTAAGTTTGGTGCCTTTGATAAACAGGTCATTGAGAAAGAACAAGTGTTGCGTGATGATGAAGGTCATGAGAGAAAAAAAGAATTTTCAAATCCTTTTCAGGTAAGGTCAAATGAAAGCATGCCAAAGGTAAAATCTCATATTTTTGGTTTCACCATGCAGGATTCGAATGGAGGTTTGCCTAATGAATGGTTTGATTCAAATATCATTAATGTTATGGCTTTATTGAAGGAAAATGAATTAGCTTTGAAATTTTTAGAAATAGGCTTTTGCTTACAAAATTTCATTTTGAATAAAGAAAGCCTAGTTCTAAATCATGAATGGGATCATGAAAGAATTGAAAATCAATCATTGTCTAATCAATTTGAAAATTTGAATCTCACCTATGAGAATACTAATGGAACTAAATCTAATTGGTGGGGTGAGAGAGGAAAGTTGAAGTGGGTTGCATTGTTTGGTCTAGTCTTGTTTTTGTTGGATTCCCACAACATTTGGCATGCGTATCACGTTATATTTTTGTTGAAGTGTTCTAATCATGTTTGGGATCCGGGAAAGTGATAGTCCAAGCTTTGCATCATCTTGTATTATATTGTACATTTGTATATAGGTTTTGATTTTTTGGTTTTGGTTTGTGTTTTCAAATTTTCATTTTTGGATTGCATTTTGGTTTTGGATTGAATAAGTTTTGATTTAAAGTTATGTGTTGGTCCTATGGACATGTTTGGTTTGTATAAAAAAAAAAAAAAAAAATTGAGATGTCAACTTATGCCTAAAATCAGGAGAATATGAAACATTGGAATTGTATTGTAGAAAGCTCCACAAGTAACACAAACACATTAAATAATATCGTTTGAAACTTGTGATGCATGAAGTTGTCAGTTTTACAAATTATGGCAACATAGGTGGTATACTCCATCCACAATTCAAAAAAGCAATGCATTCATATTACATTCCATTTTGCATATATATTCCATCTTAGTTGCATATCCATTTCCAATACAATCATTGAAAAATGTCAAATCCTCTTAGGGTTATTCTATAACATAAAATAAAAAAAAATCCTAAGGTTGGGAACTGATGCCCGAACTATCTTGAACCAAGCACGTTCTATTCATATTAAAGAGGATCTTGAGCAAAATGATCAAAACCAGACTTGGAAGAAAAGGTGAGGCGAAAGGAGTATTTCGTGTCTATCCTATCATGCAACATAATCCTTGAAACAGTGGTTTTTACCACTCCCATAAAAGCTTAAAGCCTAAAACCAGAGTAGTAAGGATAGGGTTAAATCCTCATCGAACTTAGGTTGAGGATCCAACTCCCCAAAGCTCTGATTTGACCTACATGGAGTAGTAAGGATAGGGCATAATTCTCATCTCGCTTAGGTTGAGAATCCGATTCCCCAAAGCTTCCATTTTTCCCATTTCATCATAAAGCTTGGATTGGAAGGATCGTACTACATGTCCTCTGCAAAGGATGGGTAGTCATCCCAAAGGTCCAAGAAATAAAAGTAAAACTAATATTTCCCATTTCATCTCAATATTGGATTGGAAGGATCGTACTACATGTCCCTAGCAAGGATGGGTAGTCATCCCAAAGGTCCAAGAAATAAAATTAACTAATATTTCCCATTTTATCTTAATATTGGATTGGAAGGATCGTACTACATGTCCTCTGCAAAGGATGGGTAGTCATCCCAAAGGTCCAAGAAATAAAAGAAAAGAATGAATGAAGCCAAATTATGGATTATGGGGTTAAGTATGCTCATGCGTGGCAGCATGTCTTGTTTAAAGCAAGACCACTGACTGCTCAAACGGATAGACTAGCTTGACAATTTCATCCATAACTGGTTAAATCATTTTGCTCAAAGTGAGGTAATGAATTCCATATCAGAGTAGTAAGGATAGGGTTAAATTCCCATCTCGTTTAGGTTGGGAATCCGATTCCCCAAAGCTCTGATTTCACTTTCACTTGCACATGGGTTCAAGATAGTAGTGACTCATAACCAACTTTGGGATCTAATAAAGCAATTCATTATATATATAGTTGATCCTAAGAGGGTTTGATAATTTTAAATGTTTGTGTATGATACTAGAAAGCTTAAAGCAGGTTGCTACGTCTCTAAGCATATTAATTATCAGGATGCATAAATCATTCACAATCTCACATATGCATTCATGTAAAACTGACAATGGAATGTTGATCAATTTCAAACGATAGAAAATGGAGCACATTGCACACACCGAGCTGATACTTAATGATTCTAATGTTTCATGTATTTTTGATCTATCGACATTTGTTTTATCTCTTATGTGTTGACGCCTGTATCTAAGCTTGTATATTTCTAGGTTAGGTTCTCACCGAAATGCTCAGGAGCATTTCCCAGCAGAGTCGCCATTTGTTGTGGCTGATCCACAACACACCCCAAAATTGGGGACCCCCTTTTTTTGCACGCTTTCCAAGAAGATTGCAGTGGCCCAGATGTTAAAAGAGCAAAGAAAAGCAAAAATGAAAAAGTGTCGTGATATCGCGACATGTTGCTCCGTCGCGGCCAAAAATGAAAAGTGTCGCGATATCGCGACATGTTGCTCCATCGCGGCCAAAAATGAAAAGTTGTCGCGATATCGTGACATGTTGCTCCGTCGCGACCAAAATGAAAAGTTGTCGTGATATCGTGACATGTTGCTCCGTCACGGCCAAAATGAAAAGTGTCAGATATGCGACAGCTGAAAATGAAAAGGTGTCACGATATCACGACATGTCACATTTTCACGGTTCAAAATAGCAAAAGTACAGCCGAATGAAAAGTGTCACGATATCGTGACATGTCGCGTTTTCATGGCCCAGACAAGCGAAGTACAGTAGAACGAAAAAGTGTCACGATTTCGTGACATGTCACGTTTTCATGGCTAAGAGCAATAGAATGCAGCACAAAGTGAAAAATGTCGCGATATCGCGACATGTCATAAAATCATGGTCAAAGCAAGCAGGAAGAAGTGTTGACCAAAAATTGTCATGATATCGCGACGTGTCATGAAATCGCGGTTCAAAGAGGAGAGAGAAGACAAAATAAAAAATGTCACGATATCGCGACATGTCACAAAATCACGGTCAAACCAGTCAAACAGGGCAAGGCACTAAAGTTGTCGCGATATCGCGACATGTCATGTTTTCATGATCTGAAGATGAGATGAAGGGCAAACAGAAAAAATGTCGCGATATCGCGACATGTCGGAGTTTCACGACCTGGAGCAGCCAAAGTGAACATAGAGGAAAAGTGTCACGATATCGCGACATGTTATGTCATCGCGAAATGAAAAAGTGTCACGATTTCATGACAGAAAGCAACGAGATGGTACGAAATGAAAAAGTGTCACGATTTCGTGACATGTCATGTTTTCGTGGCTAAGTACAACAAAACACAGCGAAGGAGAAAAACATCACGATTTCGTGACAGGTTGCATCCACACGGCCCGAAGGAGAAAAACATCGCGATATCATGACATGTCTCATTTTCGCGATGCATGAAGACGACAAGAAAAAATTCTGATATCTGACATGTCTCATTTTTGGGTGCATGAAGACGAACAAAGTTGCTGACATAAAAATGTCGCGATATCGCGACATGTCTTGTTTTCGCGATACAGGTGGAAGAACAAAGCTGCAGATATAAAAATGTCACGATATCGCGACATGCTATTTTTTGTCGCGATTCATGGCGGGCCGTTACGGAACATGCAGGGAAGCACTGAACACATGGCATAAAGGTGTAAGGGTTACAAGACGATTACAGTTAGCAAAGAAGATCAAACGTTTCGACGCTCGAACAAAAGCCAAAAATAATGAAGAGGCGGGGAAGATGAAACGACGGGACCTGGGAGATGAAGCGAAGCGTCACAGAGCGAAACAGAGAGCCGCACCAGAAATTTTAAAAGCAGAAGCCAAAGATTGGTACAGGGGTCGAAAACCGCTACGGGCAGAGTTGCAGAGCTGAGGGTGATAAGCCATTCTGGGCCTGCTTTGGAGTGTTTTTCTTCCCCTTTTTTTGGTTTTGAGAAAACTAGAAATTTTGTTATTGTAAACTGATATATTTTTAATACAAAAAATTCAGAGAGTTGCATCTCATTGACAAGAAAGAAGGAGTTATTTTCTGCATGCAAGATTTAATGTTTATTTTTCCTTTCAGATTTTAGGCTTATAGGTGAAGTTTAATGCAAGTTTTCTTGGTTGCTTCATGCGAATGTCTAAATCTGAAAATCACAGTTAAAACCCCAGAAACCAGCACCTAGCTTATTTGGATTGTGCGTTTTTTGTAGGTTTGATAGGTTAGGTTGTATGCAGAAAACCTCATTGTCTTTGGTTTTGTCGAAATAGGATAGCATCATACTGAATGCATTTTTCATTTTCTTTTTTGCATTTTATTTTCATTTTCTGCACTTTATTGTTCCAGAAAGTTTAACTTTTATTTTAATTTACAGTCATTAAAATAAACACTTGAAAATCCGTCGAAGCTGAAAATAAAATAGTTTCATCGTTAAGATCAATTCACATTGAGTTCATTCTGATCAAACGAACAATCATTAAAGCTTCAAAATAAAATAAACCAACATTGCCCCTTGTTTTCAGTTACTTGCAACCACTAAGGTATTCCAAGCATTTAAATTGAATACTTTATTTGAGTATTATACACTAAAATGCTAACATAGCGGAGACCTTGGAGAAGTTATTTGTTTAATTTCTTTGCAAGAGGGGATTTGGAACCCAAATCCTATCGGAGAGTGTGTTTTCACAATCGGGTGAAAATACCACTCAACAAGTAGTAAGCGGATTCCAAATAGACTATGGAGGAGGATACATCATTAACCCCATCCTCAAGTGCTCATGGTTCCAAGAAGAGGAAAGCAGAAGGTATCTCTCAAGATGCGAAGTAATTGATAAGAAACAAGGTCAAGGTGGAGGATCGCCCCACCTCGTTGAGAAGCTCCCAATGCTTAAAGGATAAATTATTTCAGAATTAAGGAAAAATACATGGTTCAATTGATGATGAGCTCAAGGATCCTACAGTCAAGTTACTTCAGGAATACATCATAAAGACTACTACTGCTACCATAGCTCAGATGGAGAGTGCAGTAACCATGAGCATGGCGACCATTGTCTAGATGAAGGAGCATATAAATGCTTTGCATTTGCTATTTTTTTGTGATAATTACTTTGAGGATCACCTAGAAAAGAATACCGCAGGAGCCAGCATTGGTGGCAAGGAGGATGACGTGGTGGAAATTTCCAAGGAAGTGTTCAAGGAAACTCCTAAGGATGTCAAAAAGGATGACACCAAGGATTTTACAAATGTGTAATACCCTTGCAGATTGTCTGCTATCACTAGGTTTTGTCTAGTTGGAACGTTTTGTTTCCTGTTTCATCCTTTTGGACTATTTCTATTTTATCTGAAAGTCTTAGGCTTTGTGTGGATGTCATTAGGTTTTTGTGGATGTTGCATCCTTTAATTATGCTTTTGTACTAAGGTGTTAGGGTACCTTTCAAATACCCTCATCAATACAATTTTTTTTAACTTACCAAACAAAATATAATTAAAACAAGAATTAAGTAAACAATTGGATGCAAGAGGATGTATTAGAGATATATTTAGATAAAATTAGTTTTAAGTATAATAAAATTTTAGATTTTTGATATTCATATGCTCTATAAGTTCTTTTTTGTTAAGTTTAGAAGGGATTTATGCACCTAAACTATACTTTATGGTAAGTAATATGGACCTATCCATTTAGGATCAAGTTTACCTCTAAGATTGAATTTAATGTTGGAATTATTTAAGAACCAAATATCCAACTTCAAAGGATCAAGTTATTACCTTTTTTCCATAGTATTTTTTAAGCCTTTATTGGTAAACCTATAAATGATCTATAGGTATGGGTCTACTTTTCATCAAGTAATTCAAATTAATTGACATAGGATAGATGATAATCATAAGACATAGATGCATCTTTCAAAAAAACCATATGAATGGGAATTCAATATCAAAGGGAAATATAGCTTCAATACCATATCCCAAGGATAAGGTATTACATTAGTTGTGGTTCTAAAACTGGTACAATAAACACAAAGAAATGGGTAGATTTGAAGATGTCATTCTCATCTAGTCTTATTGACTAACTTCTTAAGGATCTTGACAAGAGTTTTATTAGAGGCTTTGACTTAATTGTTACCTTCAAGTTAATATAGCATGGAACAATCATGCTAAATATGATACTTTACACTCATCATTTGGACATCTTTGTTTTTTAAAGGGATAACATTATCCAAGATAATGATGGATGAGATGGCATAATGGTAGATTATTTTACTTTTGATAAATTTGAAGACTTGGAATCTAGTTTTTGAAGCTAAAGGTATGGATTCAACCTATGGTGAAATATCGAATTGAAATTATGATGGATTTATGTCCATCATAAGATGTGGAATTGGTTTTACTAATTATGTTCAATACCCAAATAAAAAATGACCAAGGTGAAGTAATGGATTACAAGGTACATGATGGAGCATAGATAAGATTATCATGTTTTGGCACTTATAACATCACTTGACATAATCATAGAAGTCCTTCTCCAATGAGGGATAATAATAGCCCATTAGAATTTTATTGGTGATGGCGACACCACTGAAGTGCCCACCACAAGATCCATCACACACCTCCTAGATTTCCTTTTAGAATTCAACATAGTCGAACCATCTAAGTGGGATTGCATTAAGGGCACGATGATACAAGATACCATCAATTATGATATATGTATATATACATTTTTTAAGGTTATTTTGTTGATTCTAATTCAAACCTTCAATAAAAATACTATCTTTGAGACAATCATAAATGTCCTTGTAGGACTAGAGGATGAGGTGGATTTAATATTAAAGAAATTTGAAGGAGTTAAATTGGTTTATATAGTTATGGGCTCTTTGATTTACTTGATGATAATTGTAGCTTGTTTATTATCAAGCTCCAATGGGATGATAGATGTAATATCTGTAACATCTATATAATAGTTACTAGATCTAGGATGACATCAATGGTGACATCCATAAAGTGGCCATAAATTTATTGATAACTTTTTTATAAGGCTTTAGCTTGTCATCCTTAGTTTGATAAGCAACATTGACCTAATTGGCTATCAATTAGGAGTCTCCATAGATGGTAATACAAATGATATTAATAACTTGACTAGAGCAAAGTCCTAAGATAAGAGATTCATAATCAATTATATTGTTGGTATAAGATAAATTAAGCTTAAAGGATAAAGAGATGATTTGTTGGTGAGGATCACCCAAGATAAGTCTTGCCCTTGCTCCTTTTGTATATCATGTGCCATCAAAATAGAGGGTCCAAGAAATTTTATTTTCCTCTTTAGAGATTATGTTAAAAATGGATTCATAGGGAAGTCTACCACTAAGGATTGGCTCACTTCTAAAGTTGCATCTACTTATTGATTGGTAATTATCTGACCTTTTATGGATTTATAACTAATGAAATATAAATCAAATTTGCTAAGCATAAAACCCACTTTGTTTTCCCTAAAAGATGTGATTTGGACATGAGGTATCATAATAGATATTTTCTTGTGGTAACAAAGGTCTTATGGATCAACATATAATGTCTAAGTTTATAGGAAGAAAAAATTATAGCTAGAAAATCTTTTTTAAAGGGATTTATTTGATCTCATAATAGACTAAGGTTCAACTAGTGTAGAAGATAGTTTTTTCTCTATGTTGATCATTATAATGAGCCAATATGTCACCTAAGGAATAATTGGTTATAATATATAAAGTAACAAGGATTTGTAAGGATTGGGTAAGATAAGGACTAAAAGTGACAAAAGATACAACTTTATGACATCTAATACAACCTGACATTTGTCATCCTATTTGAATACTATATTCTTTCTAAAGATTTTGATAAAGCACTAACATTTATTAGTAACTTGTAATATGAACCTTATAATAGCTTAATATTTCCCTAAATATAACAAATTTGAGTCAGTGTTTAAGGAGGTGGCATGTTAATAATAGCTAATATCTTATCAAGATCCAATTCTATGCCCCTATGAGATACAATAAATCCTAATTTTTTTTTGATGTCATCCCAAAGTATACCTTTAGGATAGGTGTATCTTGTACTCCTTTATCCTTTTAAAAATATGTCTAAGGTCTCACACGATCTTTGCATTTGAGTAAACAATCAAGAATATTGTCAACATAATATTCTAAAATATCATGTATTAAGTCATAGGAGATGTAGGTTATTGCTCTATGGTAGGTATATCTTGCATTTTTTAGCCCAAAGACATGACTTGGTAGAAAAAGGTGTTAGATCAGTAATCATATGATGTGTAATATTCAACATACGCATATGCAAGATAATAAATAATTAGAATAGAAATATCGACAAGATAAAATAGGAAAGGTGGGTATCCAATGTTCGCACTCACAATACACTAACACAATGAATTAGTGGTTAGTGGATGTTTATAGTATATACATAATACCCAAATTACAAATACAATTTTATCAACCAAGTTCAAGAAAATACTCAAGGTTAAGTCAAGTTACTAAACCTTATGCTAATTGAAGGTTTAGTTAAGGTTAATAATCAAGGTGGTTACTAAACCTTATGCTAATTGAAGGTTTAGTTAAGGTTAATAATCAAGGTAGTTTAACCAATCCCACAAGTGGTGAATACATAATAATCTAGGTGGATTAACTAATCACAAAAGGGATGAATACAACAATATTTCCTATAATATTATATCAAAGGTTGTACAAATGCTTACATCATCATTTATCAAACTTGACCAATAAGGTTAGATTACCATATCTTCCAACAAAAGGTTCCCATGGGGTGGTGAGGTTGTCTTGTGTTGGTTTTTCGAAGCAATTTTAATTTAATTATATCTTGAAAAACCATTTGTTAGATATAGCATCCCATATCTTGTTATAAAATTGAAAATAATTTCAATATTAGAGACATGAAAGCTATATTTAGGATAAGCTTTATTAATGTCGAGAAAGTCTATAAATATTTTTATGCTCCTAATTTTCTTGATGACTAGAATGATGTTGGAAATCCAATTAGAATAGCTTATGGTCTTGATAAATCCAACATAGACGAGCGTTTGCAACTCATATCTAAAAATGAGGGCAACTATAGGGTTCATATTTTGTAATTTACATTTTATAAGTTTCGTACCAAGGGTGACAATTAGATGATAGACTACTAATAACAGGTCTAAAATTGGTATAGTAACATAAGTTCATGTAAAAATATCTCTAAATTCCATTAGTAGTTTGATGTATTGTTCATACTCTTCCATGGTTAATACCTTTTCCAATTTAAGGATCTTGGGTTCATCTTGAGTCCTAAAAATAACATCTATTATTTATTCTATTAGGATGAATTATTCATCCTCTAATTGAGGAGGACTTAGAAGGACCTCCAAACTCTCCAAGTCTATAGAATCCATGCAAGAATTATTGCTATATGGCCCTTGAAATAAGACTATATTAGCAATTTGAGGAAAATATCCACGAAAATAAAATTGATTTTTCTCAAGGTAGCTTCAGTAATTGGATTGAGTGATTAGGGAAGTATCAACATCTTCGTAGTTGCATGACACTTCATTAATAATTAGTTCATGATAATTTAAGGTTACATAATTTACTCCAATATTATGGGTGAATTGATGGGTATAGCCATTGATATTTATGAGTTCTAGACTTTAAAATTCAACATCACTTTAATTAAGATAATTTATGGATAAGGTGTTAGCTAGAAAAGCTTGAAGATAAGGGTATTCAAGATCAACCATTTCCTTCTAGTCAAAATAGGATACCAAACAAGATTCATTGTGGTTGGAAATGAATCCTATCCAAAAATGACTCGACTAAGACTCAATTTACAATATCCATTGCCTTGATATCCTATGTTAACTAATTTTATTTTGGGATGGGATATACATTCAACAAAAAGCATGAGGTATATTATCAGTAGGTTTGGTAGTCATTATTAGCACTATTCTTCTCATCATTATTAGTACCAACAAAAATAAAGGAGAAAATTCCTATTTACACTACATTCACTTTATTGCCATGAGGTAGTCCTAGTGTCCAAGGAAAAGGAGGTAGTCTCACAAGGTCCACATGTACAAAATGTGATTTTTATTATTAGTAGTGTAGAGGGGAAAAAATGGTCCTATCACATTAGATTATTGGTTGGATTCATTGGGAGCCAAGGTGACCATGGGGGTATGTTATATCCTCTATACCATGGGGATTGGGGGATCAAAGAGTTCACCAGGAATAGTTTAAGGACTTATTACAAGTCCAAGGTGGAAATGTTTGATGTATTCATTGAACAAGCACCTATGTTTGGCATTTATAAAAGCTAAGCTAAAACGATGCAAGATAAACAAATATGCAAGTAAGCAAGGGACTATCCTAGAATGATTCTTTATTTTCAATGAGAACTAAAACCATAACTTTACAAATAAGTAAATTATTTCCTTTTTACCAAGGGTTCAAGAGAATGGTCAAATAAATTTAACCTAATATGTGAACTATATTTCTTTCATATTTTAGATGCCTAAAAATAGAATCAAATGCTTTTATTTACTTAAATTTAAATCTAAAATAGTAATTAGTAGAAAGAAAACAAAAAACAACATAAGAAGTCTATTTAGAGCACTTACTTGATCCGATGGTTGATCCTATATTTTAAATTTCATCTTGATATATCCAACAAATTAAAAACCTACAAAATAACTTAAAAACCCTTGAAAAATTGATCAATGTTTGGGGGCCTTCTTAGGTCACTATATGACTAAGCTTGGAGGTGCAACAATTAAACCCCCTTGGTCCTTTTAGCTAATTATTTGAAAATAAGCAATCATTGATATTTGGAATAAGAAAACAAGATAAAAAAAACATGAAACAGTGAAAACAAAGCACAAATAAATAGAATATAATATAAATAAAGCATACAAGAATATGGATTAGGGTTTTGGGAGTAGAAAATTACCCCCAAGTCCTAATTACCAAATTCACACCCCATAAGGGGTAGGTGTAAATTTGAAAATCCAAATTAACACCCTATATGGATTGGGTGCTGATTTGGTCTAGAACTTATCTTAGTCTACAAAAGTGCAAAAATACAATGCAAAATAAAAAGTTAATGCCTAAAATAGACTAATAATGCATGAAAACCTGATTAGCTGATGGAAAAAGTAAGGAGCAATGAGAAATTAAAGGTGGTGACCAAAATGGTAGACCTCTCCTATCATCAAGACTCCTCCACTTGTTCACCAAAGGTAACCAATCCCAAAAGTACATAAACAAAGTAGCACAACAATCCAAAAGCATAGATTCATCAAGAGTGCTTTTCACAAAATAATAACTTAGAATCATAACTTGTCACACTAACATAGCTTAGAGAAAAAGGGGATCCAATCCCTCTATTTATAAGAGGTTTGGATGGGGAAAAGGTGGGAAAATGAAAGTTGACCCCAGGCACAGGCCAACATCACAAAGAGTCGATGCTGAAAAGGGTTTTTAAGAGGAAAAATCTAAAATTGCCAAACTCACACCATATAAGGACTGGATGAGAATTTAGAAAGGCTAAGGAAAACCAAGCAAAATAAAGGGGAAAAGGGGGCCAAATTTGCACTTGGAAAATTTTAGGGGAAAACTAAGAAAAATGACTTATCTTGATGGGTCAATTTTCCATGTCTACATTTTTCCCCCTCTTTGATGAATTTATGGCTAAATAAATGCATCAAAGAAAGATGTAGACACCTACGAGCAAAGAATGATGAACACAAAAATGCGTGGATAGTTTAGAAGAAGGGATGGTAGAAAAATGGTGTCATTTTAGACACTAAAAATTTACATGCAAACTGAGGCATTAATGAAAATTAATGTCTCTATGGTTGGGGTGCCCCCTCAAGTTTTAGAAGGAATATAAAATTCCTAAAGAAACTTGAAATGAAAAACACAAAAAATAAGAAAACAAACATAGAAGAAGAAGAAAAATGAGAAAAGCCAAAGTGGAGAAGAGAGAAAAAAAGAGGGAAAAGAGGAATAAGAAGAGGAAAATGTGAAAATGAAATCATTTTCACTGTGAGGAGAAGAAGAAAAGAGCTCGATAGAAAAATAAGAATAGTGCTTCCTACACGCCGTGCGGCTTGTGAGGGGCAAAGCCAATACTGCAATAGACTGAGCATGGGTACAAACCTAAACCAAACCCTAGAATAGGTTAGATTAGGGTTTCATGCATTAGTTTTGAAAATTTTAATGATTTTTTTTATCATTTTTAAGGTTTTCATTGCCAAGTGTGAATTCGGTAGTAGAGTGCGAATTTGGTTGCATGGCAGTACCAAATTCACACCTTGTATAGATTAGGTACAAATTTGGTCCAAATTTGCACCCTGTATATACTGTGTTAGCTTTTGAGGATATATACAGTGGAGAGATCTAAAACAGGTCCCAATGAAATACAAGAAATATGAAATAAAGTGGAACAACAATATGAATGAAATATACTATAAATAAAAGTGATGAAAAAACAATGCAATATGGAGGAAATGGTCACTCCATTAATATGAACTAAAGAGCTACATTGTACTCCATACATGAGTACTTTATAGATCTTGATATTAAGATGATAAGATGAATATGTTTGGAATATACTACTATGAGACCCTTTATATAGGAAGATAGATTCCTTGGCCAACACTCTACCTAGTTGTACAAGGAGACACCTTGCACATTACAACTTGTACATTGCCACTTGTGCATTTATTACATTGATTGAAGTAACTAGATAACTTCCCCCTAAAGTAATATCCTATCCTAACTATGTACCTAAGGTGGTACATTTACATGACACAAATGATGTAATATACTCTAACTCTAACACCCTCCTATATTACATTATTTGGGTATTGAAGATTTCAATATTCAATATGGATCTTTGTCTTCAGATGTTCTTCGACTTGATCTGGTCCTCTTTAATGCATTGTATGCCTTCTTACATTGGTTCTTCTTCTTCTTTATTGGAATCAAAACTGGAACTTGAATTCTTCTTCATTACTTACTGTAGTATGATCAGACAAGTAGTTAGTGTTTTTATATGATGCAAAGAAAGTTGTAGCTGAGGGTACTTCATACTTTATGTTTTCCTTGCTAGTATCCTATGATTCTACATGGATATGTTGGTTTGAATTTTATACACACCCTGTGAAGAATGAGCATGAAATACCGATAACACTTATAAGGGATAAATCCCACTCACTTTAGGATCTTGCTGGATATCCAAGGTGTGAGTTACAGAGTTGGGTCGAATGTCTATTCACTCTTTTCCGCTTCTGGAATAGTTTCAAGTGGATTGTCTGTTACCTTACAACGGGTTCGGGACTTTAGTTCAGTAATGTTTTTGGAGTTGGTTATCTTTGTGGACACTCGGATTTACAAATCGGTTCTTTGATCTAGCTCTTTATGCTTTAGCAGATTTAAATAAAAGACAAATTTTAAAGAAGATAAAAATGGATCATTCAATCGGTGGAACAGAGAGAGTAGGGTAGGGCAGAAAGAGAAGTTTATCTAACTTAGCTGCAAAACCAAAACTACCAATTCTAGTTATACTATTAGCTTCACAATAGAACAAATCAAAGAGGAAGGTGTCCAACTTTCTAAGATCACCTTCTACTAAGAGCATAAGACAGAGATGAAACAGATCTGAAAGAAAATCATAAATAGAAGGGAAGTCGGTTGAAATTGGTATCTCTCACTAGCAGCCTAGCTCGCACAGTGAGGACAGAGCAATTAGAACAGGCCTGAACCTTAAATCTGTAATTTTCCCTAGCATACAATAAAAAGAATGAAGCCTAACAACATATTTAATCTTGATAACACAGATTTGCAACCAAAATAAATAGAACTTTAGTGAGACAAAAACAGAAGAAGATGCACTTATCGAAATCCGAAAGAGATTAGGCTCCTGGCCACGCTATCACAGAAGAACAATTTCACACCAACCCCAGGTCCAGAACAAAGCATTCAAACAAGATTTGCAGGAAATTGTTCAAGTGTCTTTTATTCCAAGTTTTTTGCATCCTGATCTTACATTCAGAGGAAGTATATATAGACTCAGGACAAACCCTGATCTTTTCAGAAATATCTTCCTTCCTAAAACCCTAAATCTTATCCTCAAAACCCTACTGCCTAGGTTTTACAATATAAGGCATTTTTATATAAACCCTAATTACTCTGAAAATCTTTGCGAGGATCTTGCCATAAATGGAGAAGGGTAGAATTTGATATTACTTGCATCCACCTGTAACTGTGTGTAGATGTATCTTTATCTTTTAGGTACGTCTATCGGAGCATCTCATTAATTCCCTCTAGGAAATTTGGATGAGTCACCGGTTTCTCGGGCACTTCTATCCTCAGCAGAGCCGCCTTGGGTCGAGTTGAAATTCTCTGCACGCCATTACTTTCACCATAAATTTTCCGTTAACTGCATCCATCGGCAAATTTCGGTGACTGATGTATGGATATTTTCATTTTCTGGCCAATCGCCGACATATTTCATTAAATGGGGCAGCTGCTCGGTCACACTTTAAAGTCTTCTTCATGGCCAGATCTATGCTTATCTTTGTCTTTTTCGCCATTACTTCTGCTAGTATGCAACTGCCAGATCGCTTTCTGCAAAAGAAAAGCAAGGATTAGATTTTTAATATTATTAAATTAAACCCTAATGTTTATTACCTTGCCAGCTTGGTTTCTTTCTTCCTAGTTCATGTTTTTCAAAACCATGTCGCGAAATCATGACGTTTTCTTTAAGCTTTCCCTTTGCTTTTGCCCTCGCAAAAATGAGACAAGTTTGAAAATGGGACATGTCGCGATATCATGACGTTTTCCTTCTTATTCCCATGAAATTAAAATATGTCGCGATATCGCGACGTTTTCTTCACTTCATATTTCTTAAGCTTACATCATCACGAAAATGGAACATGTCACGAAATCGTGACGTTTTCTCCACTTTGTTTCTTCCAAGCTTCTTCGTCGTGAAATCGCGACGTGTCGCGAAATCATGACGTTTCCCTTCACCTTGCTTCTTCCAAGATTCTTTGTCATGAAATCATGACGTTTTCCTTACTTCTCTTCAAGCTTCTATCAAACGTGTCACAAAATCGTGACATTTTCTCACTTTCTTCCACTTGGCTTCTTTGTCCACTATGTCACAAATCGACGTTTCCCACTTAGTCTCTTTTCTCACTTCTTCCTTTCAAAATGGAACATGTCACGATATCGCGATGTTTCCTCCAACGACTTGCTTCCAATCAAATATGTCACGATATCGCGACGTTTTCCTCAAGACTTGCCTTTAATCAAAACCTGTCACGATATCGCGACATTTCTCATTGAGGTTGGCTTTTAATCCAAATATGTCACGATATCACGACATTTCCTCCTACTTAGCTCTTCTCACAAACATGTCATGATATCATGACGTTTTCTCTTGTTTCCTCCAACCAAATTGTCGCGATATCGCACGTTTTCCACAGTTCCAAACCTGTCACGATATCGTGACATTTTTCTTACTTGGCTCTTTCTACCAAAACACGTCATGAAATCATGACATTTTCATCACTTGGCTCCTTCTACAAAACTATGCAAATTCGCTTTTCCTTCTTTTCTCAAACCTGTCACGATATTGCGACGTTTTCATCACTTGGCTCTTTCTACCAAAACATGTGAAATCGCGACGTTTTCATCACTTGGCTCTTCTAGTCCAAAACATGTCATGAAATCATGACGTTTTCATCACTTGGCCTTTTCTTCCAAATATGTCATGAAATCATGACATTTTCATCACTTGGCTTTTTCTTCCAAATATGTCATGAAATCGTGACATTCTCATCAAGTTTGGCTTCTGACTCAAACCTGTCACGATATCGCGACATTCTCTTCAAGTTTGGCTTCTGACTCAAATATGTCGTGATATCGCGACGTTTTCGAAAATGGAATATGTCGCGAAATCGCGACGTTTCCAAAAATGGAATATGTCGCGAAATCGCGACGTTTTCTCAAGTTACTTCCACTTAGCAAATTTTCCAGAAATTGTAGGTTGACTCCAATTTATTCATCTGTATTCTGCATTTTTACATATTAGTGAAAGATCTTCTTTACTCAAAATGATTCTAACATTTGAAAAATGAATTCTAAATTGAAATCAAAGCCATATGCAAGCCTACTTGGATACTTTGATATATGCAAAACTTGAAGAAGAAGGAGGCAAGCAAAATTTGGAATTAAAACCTGAAAAACATCAAGAGGGTCCCTGCGAAAAAATGAAAACTAAATATTTTCAAAGGATGGAATTTCATTTTTTTAGTGGGGGTGTGTTGCTTCTCAACAAATGGTGATATCTACGAGGAAAATAGTAGCACTATTTAGAATCCAGAACTCTAGTTTCAAAACAATTTAGACCATGTACCATGCTTTGCCACAAATATTTTCCAAAATGACTCAACTACTATCCGTCGGCTGTTAAAGTTTCCCAAGGACATACTAGGTTGAACCACTTAAGGAAGATTCTGATGTGCGATTACAAGTGTATAAACCTTCTTCCAAGGATGACCGGGGCTTCAAATGCTTGCTATGGATCGAACAACTATTTAGATTGTGTAGGGGAAACCGAGTAGAGCTCTATTTACTAGTTTAGCCTTTTACAACCCCGACAGAGTTACTCTTTAGATTTTCATGACCCTGATCACAACTATGAGGTGGCATCTATAGCTTGGTGAACATGTTTGAGATGTATCCTTCGGGAGCCTTGGCTATGTGCAGGAAAGAGTGCCAGTTTTATATTGGCTTGTCCAACTTCCACCATCTCTCTCTTTTCTTTTGAAAGATACCGATTACTGGAGTGCCTTGCTGCTTCTTCTTTTCTCTTTTTTTTTTTATATTCATCGAGCAATTGATCAACTAACTGTTTCAGCTCAGGTACCAACAACCTCCTTGGATGCTTTGATGTAATTTTGTGAATCGGATTCCCCTCTCATGACCAACTTTTCTTGGATTCCCTGGGAGTTCTTCAACCAAACAGTATAGTAATTTCTTTATAATAAAAATAATTGTGGCAAGCAAGACACAAAATCCAATTATCTTTCTACTGTTGTTCTAGATAACAAGTAGTCCCACTTTTTAATCCTAGCAGACTATCTCTTAAAATAGAATGAGACAAAATGAAAACACACTAGGCCAATTTTCAATGTTGATTTGTGTTTTCTTTGTTTAGGCAAACTCAAACAAACAGGATTAAAGAGTTAAAAAGGGAAGGAAAAAGGCCACTAGTTAAAAGACAAAATTGCACAGACCTACAAAGACAAAACATAGAACTTCAAACTTTTAAATAAAACAAAACAAAAACACACTACTTCACACTTTATTTATAACATATACATATTTTACAACGTCTTTGTGATTTATTCAAATGATGTATTGGATGGAACAACTGAGAAATAATGCTTTAGATATTGACCATTGACAGGAAGGTTCAGAAAATTACCTTCCAGGTCCTGTAGAAAAAATGCATTATTACCTAGGGTTTCGGCAATCTGGTATGGCCCTATCCATAGAGGTTGCAGCTTGGTGTATTTACGCTTCTTTTCATGGGCTTTGTCCCATAGAAACACCAGGTCTGCAAGTTTGAAGGCCTTCGAATTGGCCCTTTCGTCAAGCCAGCGCTTGACTGTCTCTTGGTGTCGACTAAAATGCTCCATGGCTCGAAGTCGTCCACCCTGCAAATCAATCAAGTCCAACATACGAGCTTTCGTATCTGCATGATCAAAGTAATGTAAAGCAAATTTTAATCCTGGTACTAATGCTTCATATTCTGCCAAGTTATTCGTGCAGGGAAACTGCAAGCGATAAGACATAAAATAGGTTTGATTTTTTGGTCCTTTAAGAACAGCCCCTATACCAGAACCTTGCTTAGATTTAGCTCCATCAATATGAAGCATTCCAACTTCATTATCGTGATCTCGGTGAGCTTTAACCGGTTTCTCCTTTTGAGTAGTTGTCAAATTATAAACCCCGATATAACAGCCCTCAACAAGATTAACAGTCTCATTCTTGGCATTATACTCTGTGATCATGAGTTTATATCTTGGTTCTCTGTCGATTCTTAATTGATTTGCAAAACCATTCCAGGGTAACCACATATGCAAAAAATCAGTCGCCAAGTACCCATTCAAGGATTTTGACCAATCCCTGCTCAGAAGCATTTCGTATCCTACAGGAATATCCACCACCTGAATGTCAATTCTGTGTTGCGCTCTCGGCTCAGATGCTAGCTGGATGTGTATATTCTGAAGTTCACCTACCACTTTAACCTCAGACTTATCCAATTGGACGACTCTCATCTCGGAGTTCATGGGGGTCAAACCCAACTGCTGACAGATGGCTAGAGGCATGACATTGGCTGAAGCACCTGAATCTACCAGACAGTTGTGTAAATTTTTCCCAAATATTCGGACAGTCAGTAGGAAAGGCGAAACTTCAGTCTTTTCTTTGTACATAGCCATATTCGCATTAGCTATCTTCTTCCCTTTTTCCAGAGGTTTGGCAGTAGGTTCAGAGTATGTTTTGATCAGGTTATCCCTTTGTTCAAAAATTTGGGCCAACTCATGAAGAGTGATGTTGGCTTTGATCTTCTTCATGTCCTCCACTATATTATATCCCTTATTGAGTGGAGGGACAAATGCATCTGGTCCTCTCGGATTTCCTCCCTTGGGCGGAGGTGGGTTATCGTTTGGAGATGGACCTGGAGGAACATTATGGGAGTTGTCTGGAGGCGTAGATGCAGTATTAGGCTCTGGATTTCTATTCCTGAGGTTGTAGTTGTCCCTCCTATATTGTTGAAAAGCCTGCACCTCATCCATAGGTATTTCCACAACATTCTCTGATTCATTTGGAAAAGTAAATGAATCTAAGACCATAGCTGTACTATGCTTGGATGAACTTGGACCATCCACATTTCTTTGATGTTCAAGAGAAACCAACTCACCAGATAGAGCTTCAAAAGCATTGCAGAACTCCAAACAGTCCAATTCCCCATGCTGAGATGTCCCGTGTATCCTGCACCAGTTAGGCAAAGCCAAGTCACAAATATTCACATCATGCCCCTTTCCTTTATAATCTTTGTTGGGCTCGTACGGTGGTCTAGTGAATCTGTTTTGTTGATAAGGAAATCTGTTTGCGTTTTCTCCAGTGGACACTTGCCTTTTGAAACTTAAAAAGTCATTTGCCAACCTTTGGACCGTCTTTGAGACTTCCTCAACTCTTGTGTTATCAGATTCTTTTACTGGATTCTGTACACTTTCAGCCTGCGTTACAGCCAATGGATTTCCTATTGGTGGAGTTTGACATGCTGGCAACATTATTTGATGTGGGATAGGGTTCAAGACAGGGGTATTTTGTGACACAAAAGGAATTTGATGAACATTCAAAGGTTGAGGTCCCAACTGTCTTTCAAGAACCAAAGCTTCTCTATAAGCCTCTGTTAGATTAGTAACATTGGCATCTCTTTTCAAGAAAATAGAAGTCATTGGATCTAGAGAATTCCTAAAAATTTCTAATGCCAGATCTGCATTTGGCACATAATAACCCGTCAGTCTACCATAAGCCTTTTGAAATCTGATATTGTAAGATCTGACATATTCATTTATTTCTCTTTTAATACCAGAAAATTGCTGATATAATACACTGGGATCTATCACTTCACCAAATTGCGATAAAAAAACCTTTTCCAGGTCATTCCAACTAGTAATAGAATCGTTAGTGAGATTCAAAAACCAGTCGTATGCTCCCTCCTGGAGAGTGAACGGGAACAATCTGCAAGCCACATCTTCATGCTGTACATTTAGCAACTTTAGAGCATTTTTAAAAGCTACCAGGTGTTCTTCTGCTGTTCTAATTCCATCATGTTTATAAGTAGGAAGATACTTCTCAGGGTTTCTGGGCAAATCATGTGCTGCACCAGGGATGTTTAAGGCAGTGGAACCCAACCAGTTTGCCATTACTACTTGATTGACGATGATATTTTTAGTTGTAGTTGGAGTAACTACAAGTGGTGATAAAACTATTTCAGACAAGGACTTGGCCCTTCTGAGGCTGCTTCTTCTTGGGGTTTCTAACTCGGGCACAAGGAGCTCTCCAGCTCTGGAGTGGGACCTTGTTACTCTGTAAGTAGAATCCAGCTTTTTCACAAGCAACTTACAACCTTACAATCCTTAACAAACTACTGAACGAAGTTCAGGCCCTCCTTCTAGCGCCAATTTTAAATGTTGGTTCGACTTTTATACACACCCTATGAAGAATGAGCATGAAATACCGATAACACTTATAAGGGATAAATCCCACTCACTTTAGGATCTTGCTGGATATCCAAGGTGTGAGTTACAGAGTTGGGTCGAATGTCTATTCACTCTTTTCCGCTTCTAGAATAGTTTCAAGTGGACTGTCTGTTACCTTACAACGGGTTCAAGACTTTAGTTCAGTAATGTTTTTGGAGTTGGTTATCTTTGTGGACACTCAGATTTACAATCAGTTCTTTGATCTAGCTCTTTATGCTTTAGCAGATTTAAATAAAAGACAAATTTTAAAGAAGATAAAAATGGATCATTCAATCGGTGGAACAGAGAGAGTAGGGTAGGGCAGAAAGAGAAGTTTATCTAACTTAGCTGCAAAACCAAAACTACCAATTTTAGTTATACTATTTAGCTTCACAATAGAACAAATCAAAGAGGAAGGTGTCCAGCTTTCTAAGATCACCTTCTACTAAGAGCATAAGACAGAGATGAAACAGATCTAAAAGAAAATCATAAATAGAAGGGAAGTCGGTTGAAATTGGTATCTCTCACCAGCAGCCTAGCTCGCACAGTGAGGACAGAGCAATTAGAACAGGCCTGAACCTTAAATCTGTAATTTTCCCTAGCATACAATAAAAAGAATGAAGCCTAGCAGCATATCCAATCTTGATAACACAGATCTACAACATAAATTAAATAGAACTTTAGTGAGACGAAAACAGAAGAAGATGCACTTATCGAAATCCGAAAGAGATTAGGCTCCTGGCCACGCTATCATAGAAGAACGATTTCACACCAACCCCAGGTCCAGAACAAAGCATTCAAACAAGATTTGCAGGAAATTGTTCAAGTGTCTTTTATTCCAAGTTTTTCGCATCCTGATCTTACATTCAGAGGAAGTATATATAGACTCAGGACAAACCCTGATCTTTTCAAAAATATCTTCTCTTCCCAAACCCTAAATCTTATCCTCAAAACCCTACTGCCTAGGTTTTACAATATAAGGCATTTTTATATAGAATTTTGATAAACCCTAATTACTCTGAAAATCTTCGTGGGGATCTTGCCATAAATGGAGAAAGGCACAATTTGATATTATTTTCATCCACCTGGATTACCGTGCGTAAATGTATCTTTATTCTTCTAGGTGCGTCTGTCGAGAGCATCTCATTAATCCCTCTATGAAATCTGGATGAGTCACTGGTTTCTTGGGACTTCTATCCTCGCAGAGCCATCTTTGGTTCGAGTTGAAATTCTCTACCCGCCATTACTTTCACCATAAATTCTCCCATTAAATGCATCCATCGGCAAATTCTGGTGACTGTGTATGGATATTTTCATTTTTCGGCCAATCGTCGACATATTTCATTAAATGGGGCAGCTGCTTAGTCACACCTTAAAGTCTTTCTTTGCGACGGATCTGCACTTATCTTTGTCTTTTTCGCCATTACTTCTGCTATTATGCAATTGTCGGATCGCTTTCTGCAAAAGAAAAGCAAGGGTTAGCATTTTAATATTATTAAATTAAACCCTAATGTTTATTACATGTCGGCTTGATTTCTTTCTTCCAGTTCATATTTTCAAAACCTGTCATGATATCGCGACATTTTCTTTATTGCTTTCCCTTTGCTTTTGCCCTCGTGAAAATGAGACAAGTCCAAAAATGGGACATGTCACGAAATCGTGACGTTTTCCTTCTTATTCCCATGAAATTAAAATATGTCACGATATCGCGACATTTTCTACACTTCATCTCTCTTATGCTTACGTCATCCAAAATGGAACATGTCGCGAAATCGCGACGTTTTCTCCACTTTTTCTTCCATCTTAAACTGTCAGGAAATCGTGACGTTTCCATCACCTTGCTTCTTCCAAACCTGTCATGAAATCATGACGTTTCTCCTTATCTTCCAATCAACATGTCACGAAATCATGACGTTTATCCACTTTGCTTCCACTTGCTTCTTTGTCGAAACGATCCAAATCGACTTCAACATGCTTTCCCCACTTAGTCTCTTTTCTCACTTCTTCCTTCGAAAATGGAACATGTCGCGATATCACGACGTTTCCTCCAACGACTTGCTTCCAATCAAATATGTCACGATATCATGACATTTTCCTCAAGACTTGCCTTCAATCAAAACCTGTCGCGATATCATGACGTTTTCATCAGCTTGTCTTCTAATCAAAATTGTCACGATATCTGACGTTTTCCTACTTAGTCTCTTCAATGTCACAAATCACTTTTCCTTATTCCACAAAATATGTCACGATATCATGACGTTTTCCACTAGCTCTTTCAATAAAACACATGTCGCGATATCGCGACGTTTTCCTTACTTGGCTCTTTCTACCAAACATGTCATGATATCATGACATTTTCATCACTTGGCTCCTTCTACCAAAACCTCTGAAATCGCGACTTTTCTTCTTCGCTTCATCAAAACATGTCGCGATATCGTGACGTTTTCATCACTTGGCTCTTTCCACCAAAACACATCGCGAAATCGTGACATTTTCATCACTTGGCTCTTCTACCAAATATGTCGCGAAATCGTGACGTTTTCATCACTTGGCTCTTTTAATCAAAATATGTCGTGAAATCGTGACGTTTTCATCACTTGGCCCTTTTCTTCCAAATATGTCGCGAAATCGTGACTTTTCATCACTTGGCTTTACTCAAACCTGTCGGAAATCGTGACGTTCTCTTCAAGTTTGGCTTCTGACTCAAACCTGTCACGAAATCGCGACATTCTCTTCAAGTTTGGCTTCTGACTCAAACCTGTCGCGATATCGCGACATTTTCAAAAATGGAATATGTCACGAAATCGTGACGTTTCCAAAAATGGAATATGTCGCGAAATCGCGACGTTTCCTCAAGTTACTTCCACTTAGCAAATTTTCCAAAAATTGTAGGTTGACTCCAATGAATTTATTCATCTGTATTCTGCATTTTTACATATTAGTGAAAGATCTTCTTTACTCAGAATGATTCTAACATTTAAAAAATGAATTCTAAATTGAAATCAAAGCCATATGCAAGCCTACTTGGATACTTTGATATATGCAAAACTTGAAGAAGAAGGAGGCAAGCAAAATTTGGAATTAAAACCTGAAAAACATCAAGAGGGTCCTTGCGGCAAAATGAAAACTAAATATTTTCAAAGGATGGAATTTCATTTTTTTAGTGGGGGTGTGTTGCTTCTCAACAGGATACTAGTGGAATTTTGCTTCATGAGGAGTTAGTCTATAATAACAATAATATTGATTTGTATTGCTAGCTTGCTTCATGAGTACAAACACAATTAATGATATGTAAATCATCAAACACTCCTCAGATGTGAATATAACTATATTTTGTGAAATCCACCATGCTCTGAAGAGGTTTTCATGAAGATAACCAATTAATGCTTCACAAATGTTGGAAATATTAAAGTATTGTGTTGTCATTGATTTCAAAATATGCATAAGGCATAAATATTTTATGTTCAAGGGTTGATGATAAAAAGAACATGTTACAAGGTTGGCAAAAATAAAGCAAGGCAAATAGAATATCCTTTAAAAGGGATGAAGTTACAAGGTTGGCAAAAAGAAAAGAAGGCAAATATGTTAAGGAGTATTATATTTAAATATTATAAAGAGGATTTAAAAAGGACAAATGGACCAAGGTGTAAAGGACAAGAGGAGAAAATATTTAAATGCAATGGACCAAGGTTTACAGGACAAGAAGAAAAAGTTTTAAAATACAAATGGACCAAGGTTTTAAAATAAATATTATAATATTTTTTAAATATTATAATGCAAAGTTTCAAAAAGGAGGATGGTGCCAAAATGCACATAGAGGAAATAAATTTGAATTGTTTCTAGCATCGACGTAGTCCAAAGCAAAGGTGGGCACATATATTTATACCTAAGATTTTTAACTTAGAAAAACTAGCACTTGCATTACACGTCGATTCCCATTCATGGAGTGAGCAAGCGAACGATAGAGATAGCAAATATTTCGAGGTGAAATATTTGGAAGATATCTATGGAAGAATTTATTAACATCATGCCTACTGGTGCAGCATAATTGATCGTTGGTCGTGTGTTAGAATGCTGGATAGAGAGAGGTCTTGGGGTCGAGTCACCTCGATGACAATTTTGGGAAGAAGAGCTTTCATTGTTTTGAGGTAGAGTTGAGTTAAATCATGTGGAGCACATTTTTGTGTCACCAAGCCATGATAGCACGGTTGGTCATTGAGAACTTTGGAGAGTGTTATCTTGCGCGTTGATAGAGTTCGAATCGCGATAACATAAGAGGTATTTGGTTTTTGTTGAGCGCAAAAATTAGGAGGCATAAGTTTTGATTAATTTAATTTTTGCAAGGTGTAAAGGTGGTTGGGTAGCAAGTTGTTCTAAGAGATTTTTTAGAGTAAAGTGTTGTTGAGAAATGTGTGTCCAGGAGGTATAAGGGTTGTGCAAGTATTTTAGAATTGTTGAAAGTTTAGAAGGGAGTCATAAGGTGTAATAAAATTGTTTTATTTATGTAATGATTGCATGAAATAAATTAACATTAAGATGCTTTGGGTATTGTATGAAGATTGAAATATTGCATTATTAGAAAGGAGAGAAAAGGGTGTACTTGTGATCATTGTATTTTGTAATTCGTGCACATAATAAGAAAAGGTTTAAGGGTTCTACAAGTTATATTTTGTGAAGACCAAAGGAAATAATAGAGTATTATTTTCAAGTTTTACTATGCACATCTTTTGAGAAGGTTTTTCATGTGGATGACTTGAAAAGTGATTTTCTATCTAACCCTTGAAGTGGCACAAGAAAGATAAGTTGTTTTTGAGACAGGTTTTTGTGGGCACATCTTCATCAAAGAAATTTTGAGGTATGGTGATATAACTCCCTCTCTAGGTGGTTGTACTTTGAGAAAACATTTTAAGGTGGAGATAAAAGGTTTTGATTAGTGTGCATTGTTGGAAATATTTGATCTAGGGTTTGAGAACAAATTGTGCATCATTGATTAATGAAATTGGAGACACATGTGCTAGGGTTTGAGAACAAATTGTGCATCATTGATTAGTGAAATTGGAAATACTTGTGCTAGGGTTGAGAAAAATTTTGTGCATCATTATGAAGCATTTGGGAATTGATTTGAGTGACATTGAATGATAATGAGCAAATGTTAAGAAACTAGTTTGGTAAAGCAATTTGTGCATGATCTTTGAGAGAAAATTTTATGAGTAATTTTGTGAAGCAAATTGTGCTTTGTGCTTGAGTAATATTTGGAAAGAACATATTGTGAAATTGTATTGCATATCATTTTCTATGTGTTCTTGAACAAGAATCTTGGGTAGAATATGTATGAAGTACTTTGATCAAAGAATGTGTTCATGAGCTATTTTGAGCATGTGTTATGAGCTATTTTGAGTTTGTGTTATGAGTTGTTTTAGCATGAGTGATGAGGAGTATTGAGCAGAGTTGAGAATAATTTTGAGGCAGATTTGAGCAAGTCTTGTGAGAATACTTGAAGCAGGTTTTTGAGGTAGATTTGAGCAAGTCTTGTGAGAAGACTTGAAGTAGGTTTTTGAGGTATATTTGAACAAGTCTTGTGAGAAGACTTGAAACAGGTTTGAGGTAGATTTGAGCAAGTCTTTGAGAAGACTTGAAACAAATTTTTGAGGCATATTTGAGCAAGACTTGTGAGGACTTGAAGCAGGTTTGAGGCAAATTTATACATGTAATGTGTGTAGATTTGGGATAAAGTTGAGATAGATTTGTGCATGTAATGTGTGCATATTTGGGATAGATTTGAGATAAATTTATGCATGTAGTGTGTGCAGATTTGGGGTAGAGTTGAGAGCATATTTATGACTAGACCTGAGTAAGCCTCATGATTAGGCTTGGAGCAGAGTTAATCAGAGGTGTGTACCAGCTTTGTAGGAACCAAAGTTGAGGGGATAGAGTTATCCTGTGGATATAGTTCCATAAAATAGAGTTGAGGGGATAGAGTTCTCCTATGGATAGAGTTCCACAAATATGAGTTGAGGGGATAGAGTTCTCCTATGGATAGAGTTCCACAAACCAGAGTTGAGGGGATAGAGTTCTCCTATGGATAGAGTTCCATGAACCAGAGTTGAGGGGATAGAGTTATCCTATGGATAGAGGTCCACAAACTAGAGTTGAGGGGATAGAGTTCTCCTATGGATAGAGGTCCATGAACTTGAGCATAGGGGATTAGGATCTCCTTTAGATAGAGGTCCATAAATATTGTAATAGGGAATTGGTTCCCAAGAGATTTGTTGAGAAAATTTTATAAGAAAGATTTTCTCCGTGGACGTAGCCCACATTGGGTGAACCACGTTAAATTTATGTCTCTCATTGTGTGTGATGATATGTGCATTGCATTGTTACTTCTATTGATGATATTGGTTTGAAGAATGATTGCAATTGGTAATATTGGATGGTATTTATTTGGAAAGAAAAGTAAAAATTTATCTTATACTGTTCACCCCCTCTCAGTATAAGCTCGTGTTCTTCAATTGGTATAAGAGCGCGTTCCTTCAAAAAAGTCTAACAACTTGAAGGAAGATCTTACAGGAACATAGATGGCTTCTCAGAATAGATCTTCAACAAATAAGGCTCCAATATTTGATGGGAATAATTATGCTTTCTAGAGTATGAGGATGAAGACTTATTTGATGGCACAAGGATATGAAATATGGAAATCTGTTGAGGATGGGTTCACACCTACAACTACTCCTCCCATAGATAAGGATGGCAAGAAACTATATGTAAATAATGCCAAGGCTATGAATGGAATCTTAAGTGGATTACGTGAATCAAATTTTGTGAAAGTTTATGCACTACAAATCAAAAAAATAAATATGAGACAAATTGAAGTAAACATATGAAGGAGATAGCAAGGTTAAGTTGGCAAAACTTCAAACTCACAGGAGGAGGTTTGAAGAGTTGAAGATGAAATATGAGGAAGATATTTATAAATACTTACTTCATGTTGATGAAATTGTTAATACCATGCATGGACTTGGATCAAAAATTGAGGACTCTAGTGTTGCTCATAAAGTATTAAGATCACTCCCCATGAGGTATGATGCAAAGGTTTCAACAATAGAAGAGATGAAGGATCTCGATAAGTTGACAATGGATGAGTTACATGGAATTCTCATAGCTTATGAAATGAGGACAAAAAAAGATCAAAAATCCAAGAGAGAGGCAACATTCAAAGTTTCAAAGAAGACAAAAGATAAGGAACCAGAATCAAGTGATGAGTCAAGCAGTAATGAAGAAGCTAACTATGTGAGAAGAAATAAGAAAGACTCAAGAAAATACAAAGATATGAAGACTATGAAATGTTTTAATTGTGGTAACTTTGGTCACTATGCATCTAATTGTCCACAAGCTGGAAGTAGTAGCAGTGAAGAGAAACATGATTATAAGAAAAAGGAAGAAATAAAATTCAGGCATGAAAAGAAAAATAGGTATGGTCAAGGCAAGCATGAAAAGAAGTTTTTTCAAAGGCACAAGAAGAGTTTCTATGTTGAAAGAGCAAGCAGTGCTTCAAGTGATAGTGATGAAAGATCCTCAGATAGTGAAAAAGAAGAGATTCTATTTTTAGTAATAGAAGAGGAAGAGGACACTCCTATTGAAGACCAAGTAGAAGAAAAAGAAGATGCTCCTATAATTGAAGACCTAGAGGAAGGTTTAGAAAAAGAAGAAGAAGCCACAGTTGATCTAGAAGAGGAACTTATTGTTGCTCTCAGAGAGTTGAAAAGAGTTAGAAAGAAGAACTCAAGATTGAAGGCTCAAGTTCAAGAAGATGAGGAAATAAAAGAAAAGCATCTACAAGATCTCAAAAACTTAAAAGTTAAGGCAAGGAGATCTAAAGAAGTTATGGTTGAAAATTTAGAGGTAAAAGAGTTAGAATGTGAAATATTAGAACATGAAGTGGTTTATCTAAGGATGGAAGTGAAATATTCTAAGGATAAGCTGCACAGGTTTGGGAAAAGTTCAAAAGCTTTGGATAACATTATCAATGCACAAAGATCTTCATTTATCAAAATAGGACTAGGTTTTGAAGAAGGTCAAGAGGTACAAAAAGAGGAGTCAAGATCAAAAGAAAAGGAAGTTTCAGAGGAAGATATTGAAGAAGAACCCAAGACCTATGTTGATAAGTTGAAGAGTGGAAGCTTCATTGAGAAAGAAAACAATGCACAAACAAAAAATAGGGATCATCACAGAGAAGGCAAAGAAAGGACCAAGAGACCAAATTTTTCAAGACAAGATGAATATTTCTTCCAAGGACATTGTTTTTCATGTAATCATTTTGGTCACAAAGCTATGCATTGTAGGGTTCATGAAAAGAAGGATTATGGCTTCACTAAGAGGAAATTCAACTCATTTGAAGATGATATTTCTTTCAAGGTTTCTTCTACTCATGTAATAACCTTGGTCATAAAGTTATACACTGCAGGGTTCATGACAAAAATGATTATGGCTTCACCAAGAGGAACTTTGAGTCATTTGTACCTTCCAAGAACTACAACATCAGGTGTTACAATTGCAATAATTTTTGGCATAAGGCTAAGTGGTGTAGAACAGAGTTTCCAAAACTTCCAAAGACAAGCAAGAATAGGGACACTCAAAAGGATCAAAAGGGTATGACTACAAAGGAGTGGAAAAAGAAAGTTGAGAAAGGAGAAGAGCATTGTAAGTTGGGAGTAGATTTACTCCCACCCAAAAATTGATCACCTCAAGGAGAGGATGTGGTGAGGGGGTTGAGCTAAGAGTCTTATTTTTAGCCCCAAAGGAGCCCTTTGCCATTGATGTCAAAGGGGGAGAGTTTTAGTAAGGGGGAGCAACTTCTCAGGGGGAGAAGATTTGGAATCCAGTGGTAGTAAAAGAATTATTTTGGAAAGGGTTTCCATCAATGACAAAGGGGGAGATTGTTGGAAATATTAAAGTATTGTGTTGTCATTGATGTCAAAAGATGCATAAGGCAAAAATATTTTATGTTCAAGGTTTGATGATAAAAAGAGCATGTTACAAGGTTGGCAAAAAGAAAGCAAGGCAAATAGAATATCCTTCAAAAGGGATGAAGTTACAAGGTTGGCAAAAAGAAAAGAAGGAAAATATGTTAAGGAGTATAATATTTAAATATTATAAAGAGGATTTAAAAAGGACAAATGGACCAAGGTGTAAAGGACAAGAGGAGAAAATATTTAAATGCAATGGACCAAGGTTTACAGGACAAGAGGAAAAAGTATTAAATACAAATGGACCAAGGTTTTAAAATAAATATTATAATATTTTTAAATATTATAATGCAAAGTTTCAAAAAGGAGGATGGTGCCAAAATGCACGTAGAGGAAATAAATTTGAATTGTTTCTAGCACCGACGTAGTCCAAGGCAAAGGAGGGCACATATATATTTATACCTAAGGTTTTACCTTAGGAAACCACCACTTGCATTACACGTCGATTCCCATTCATGGAGTGAGCGAGCGAATGATAGAGATAGCAAATATTTTGAGGTATAGTGTTTGGAAGATATCCATGGGAGGATTGATTGACATCACACCTACTGGCACAACATAGTTGGTCGTTGGTCGTGTGTTAGAGCGCTGGGCAGAGAGAGGTCTTGGGGTCGAGTCCCCTTGACGACGGTTTTGGGTAGAAGAGCTTTCACTTTTTTTGAGGTAGAGTTGAGTTAAAACATGTGGACCACATTTTTGTGTCACCAAGCCATGATAGCACGGTCGGTCATTGAGTGCTTTTGAGAGCATTATTCTGCGCGTTGATAGAGTTCGAATCACGGTAGCATAAGAGGTATTTGATTTTTGTTGAGAACAAAAATTAGGAGGTATAAAGTTTGATTAATTTAATTTTTACAAGGTGTAAAGGTGGTTGGGTAGCAAGTTGTTCTAAGAGCTTTGTTAGAGTAAAGTGTTGTTGAGAAATGTGTGTCCAAGAGGTATAAGGGTTGTGCAAGTATTTTAGAATTGTTGAAAGTTTAGAAGGGAGTCATAAGGTGCAATAAAATTGTTTTATTTATGTAATGCTTGCATGAAATAAATTAACATTAAGATGCTTTGGGTATTGTATGAAGATTGAAATATTGCATTATTAGAAAGGAGAGAAAAGGGTGTACTTGTGATCATTGTATTTTGTAATTCGTGCACATAATAAGAAAAGGGTTTAAGGGTTCTACAAGTTATATTTTTGTGAAACCAAAAGGAAATAATAGAGTATTATTTTCAAGTTTTACTATGCACATATTTTGAGAAGGTTTTTCATGTGGATGACTTGAAAAGTGATTTGCTATCTAACCCTTGAAGTGGCACAAGAAAGATAAGTTGTTTTGAGATAGTTTTTTGTGGGCACATCTTCATCAAAGCAATTATGAGGTATGGTGATATAACTCCCTCTCTAGGTGGTTGTACTTTGAGGAAACATTTTAAGGTGGAGATAAAAGGTTTTTATTAGTGTGCATTGTTGGAAATATTTGAGCTAGGGTTTGAGAACAAATTGTGCATCATTGATTAATGAAATTGTGAAGAACACAAGCTTATACTAAGAGGGGGGGTGAACAGTATAAGACCACTTTTTACTTTTGCTTCAAAACAACTTTCAAATCAGTATTATGCAGTGTATAGATAGCAGTATTAAAAGCAATAATCAAAGCAATGCACAAAACACCATCCATGAAAAAGACACAATAATTTACGTGGTTCACCCAATGCGGGCTACTCCACGGATAAAATTTCTCTCTAAATTTTATCAACCAAATCTGGGAAAACCTTTCCCGATTACAATATTTATGGGCATCAACCCAAAGGAGATACCTTCCCCTAGCTCTGCTCTTTAGTGGTGATCCTCTAGAAGACCTCTACCTCCTCTACCCTTAGAAAGTGGAACTCTATCCACAGAAGACACATGTCTTCCCTGCTCTGGTTGGAGATCTCTGTCCTCTACTCTATCACCACAAAACTGGTCCTCGAATATGCACCAAACATAGTCCTTCGGTCTGGCACAAGTCTGTCCTCTTCCTCTTTCTATTCTGTTATAGCCGCACTTGGTCGAAGCCAACTTTTGCACTGAATGCACAAACACAGCAACACTCGATCGAACATCAACTTATGCACCTCTGCGCAATCATAGCAGCACAGTCTTCGCACACTCTACTTCTTGACGATCGAACTTCTCCCTCGCACTCTATCTATGAATATCGCACTTTGAATGCACACTTCAATCGATACCTAAAACTCTTCAAACAACCCTCCTTTTATACTAACAATCAAGATTAAAACTTTGATCCTAGTCGGCTGCTCAACCCTAAACAACGTCGATTGCAAACCCTAAACAACGTCGGCCCAGATTTAACTCTGTCGGCTCAAAGTTAACTCTATCCTTCAACCACCTCTGGTTCTATAGCTTTTCTTGTGAAACTACATGTCATGATATCACGACACCTTTGCCTGCCGTACACCTTCTTTTGCCTGCTGTCGCGAAATCATGACACTTTTTGCCTTTGTCTGCCTTGACTACGTCCTTGTCGCGAAATCATGACACTTCTATCTTTTGCTAACGTCATCTTCACTCCTGTCGTGAAATCGTGACACTTTAGTCTTCATGGCCTTCTTCTCTGCTTGCACTAGCGAAAACGGAACATGTTGCAAAATCGTGACACTTTCGCTGCCTTGAGCTTCTCTCTGCCTTACCCCCGTGAAATTGGAACATGTCACGAAATCGTGATGCTTTCGCCTTCGAGCTCTTCCTTCTTGAATTCGTCGTGAAATCATGACGCTTCTTCTATTGAAGACTTGCTAACTATTTTTGTCGTGAAATCGTGACACTTTCTCCAACTGAATGCTGCCACCTCAACCTGTCGCAAAATCATGACACTTTTTGCATTCGCAAGCTTTCTCTTCAACCTGTCACGAAATCGTGACACTTTCTGCATCCGTACAACTTCTTTGTAGCCTGTCACAAAATCACGACGCTTCTCATTTCAGACTCTTCCTCTTTGCTGCGTGTCACAAAATCATGACAGTTCTCTCTTCGAGATTTTCAGCATGTCACGAAATCGTGACAGTCCTCACCTCGACCTCTGTAGCATGTCGCGAAATCGTGACATTTTTCATGTAACTTTCTCTCTCTTCTAACTTGTCACGAAATCGCGATAGTTCGCACTGTGGACTCTCTTTTCTGCATTATGTCACGAAATCGTGACACCTTTTCATCCGTACAACTTTCCTGGCAATGTGTCGTGAAATCGCAACACTTTTACCTTCTCTGCCTTCCTGCACTTTTCGAGTCGCGAAAATGCGACATGTCACGAAATCGCGACACTTTCCATCTTGCTCTCCTTCTCTGCCAACATGTCACGAAATCGTGACAGTTTTGCCAAAACTTTCTCTCTCCTCAAACATGTCACAAAATCACGACAGTTTTGCCAGCACTTTCTCTCTCCTCAAACATGTCACGAAATCATGACATTTTTGCCAACACTTTCTCTCTCCTCAAACATGTCGTGAAATCATGACAGTTTTGCCAGCACTTTCTCTCTCCTCAAACATGTCACGAAATCATGACAGTTTTGCCAACACTTTCTCTCTCCTCAAACATGTCACGAAATCGCGATAGTTTTTCCAGCCACCTGCATACTTTTTCTTGTCTTTTTCTTTGATCTTTTGCAACTGGGCTACTCTGATCTTCTTGGAAACTTTAATGTCCATGCTAAAACCTTCATCAAAACAAATTCTTTGACATCAAATCAAATTGCTTCAAGAACCTTTTTGACATCAATGACAACATCTACACTTGAGCAAAGGCAATGTACCCAAGGTACCCAAAATTGCCAACAATCTCCCCCTTTGTCATTGATGGCAAACCTTTACTGAAACACATCTTAAGAGCCAAAACTGAAACCAATTGATCCAACAACTGAGAATCTGCCTTTGAAGTTTTGCTCCCCCTGACTTGAAGCTCTCTTCTTCACTTAGAAGCTCTCCCCCTTACTCATATCTCTCCCCCTTTGTCATCAATGGCAAAGGGTCACCTTTGGGGCTTGGGACTAAGAATGAGCTTCTTATCTTAGTCCCTCCCCCACCTCCTTATGAGGTGATTAAAACAAGGGTGGGAGTAAAACTCCCATTAGGCACTGATCATCATCAGTGTCTATAATTTCCTTGCCCGACCTTTTCTTGATCTTTTTGCCTGCATTCCTATTTTTGTCACTGTTCTCGTTCTTGTTCTCATCCCTGTCCTTTTTCATGCCTTGATCCTTGGACTTGATCATGCCACTGTTCCTATTCCTGTACCTTGGAAGATCAACTTTACACTGTCTAGTTGTGTGACCGTCATTGTTGCACTTATAACAAGTAACACTGTTATTTCTGTTCGGCATACCTGTTCTTTGAATCCGCCTGTTATGACTAACCGTGTTCCTATAATTAGTCATGCATAAAATTGCCTTATGCCCGAACTATTTACAAGAGTAGCAATACCCTTGAAAGAAATTACGGCCCCTGAAACTGTCATTTACCTTCCTTACTTGAGTCATGCAATACGAAGCCATGTGGCCAAACCTGTGACACGCAAAACATCTGCCATTAAACTTTCCTGTAAATGACCTTCTAGGTCCGGTAAACTTCTTCTTTGCATTCAGAATTCTGTTTTCTATTTCTGCACATCTATCACTCACGGACTCTTGATCTGAAGTACTTTCTACATCAGAACTCTCTTCCTTGTGAAATCTCTTGCTAGATTCCCCAACATGTTTCTTGTGCGGCTCAACAAAACCGAGACCTGTTTTATCTGTTGGTTTTCTTTGAACTTTGATGAGAGACTTAACCCTTTTGGAGCTATCTTGAAACCTGTATAGCTTATCCTTGTACTCTTTAGTTTCTACTTCCAGAGAAGCCATTTTCTGTTCCAACTCATTATACTCAAGAATATTAGACTTTAACTCATCCTTGAGTTCCTGTGTTTTAGCTATAGAGAAGTCAAGACTTTCTATGAGATCGTCTCTCTCCATACAACATTCATCTAACTTATCCTTGAGTCTATCATTCTTCTTTCTTTC
Organism: Wollemia nobilis; assembly: GCA_028583015.1. Lineage (NCBI taxonomy): Eukaryota > Viridiplantae > Streptophyta > Pinopsida > Araucariales > Araucariaceae > Wollemia > Wollemia nobilis. The sequence goes on from JAQPPZ010017052.1 coordinate 31,684,015, forward strand.
CTTTTTCAAAACACTAAGAGCATTATTAAGTTCACTTTCAAGATCTTTTATTTGTTTGCTTTCCGAATCCTCAAGGCCTTTTCCAGATTTCTTATCACTAGAGGTGCTACCTTTTTCAAAAACCATACAAGCATCTTCTTGATAGTTTTCTGAAGCATCCTTATACATACTCGGAAACCAAATCATTATTTGTACAATCATCCTCAAGGTGACCAAAATTTCCACATCTAAGACATTTCATAATAATGAATCTATGTTTCGGTTCTTCCTCTTTTTCTCGATATGAACAACATCTCATTTTCCTCATCACTTGAAGAGCTTTCACTATCACTGCTAGAACACTTACTTGCTTTATCTAGGTAGAAACTCTTCTTGTTCTTGTGTGAGTACCTCTTTCCTTGATTGTTGTGCTCATCTTTGTTCTTTCTATAATACCTGTGCTTTTCGGAATCCTTGCTCTTAACATCCTGTATATCTTCATCACTTTCATTCTTGGAAACAAGACAGTCAGTAGCATAATGACCAAACTTTCCATAGTTGAAACATCTTATATTTTTCTTGCTTTTGTGCTTTCTAGAGAACTTGCCTTTCTTGCTGTAATATGCCTCTTCATCACTAGAAGACTCATCACTCTCTTGAATCTCGTTTGCCCTTTGATTTCTTGGTAGCTTTGAAAGTCGCCTCTTTCTTGACATCAACTTTCACTTGAGTTCTCACCTCAAATGCTCGCAAGAATACTATGGAGCTCATCCTTTTTCAACTTATCTAAATCTTTAGCTTCCTCAATAGCAAAAATATTTTCACTAAATCTATTAGGAAGAGATCTTAAAATCTTATCACACACATCATTTTCAGCAAGCTCAAGACCTAAGTCTTTCATGGAGTTAACAACCTCATCCATACGAAGCATGTAGTCACTAATATTTTCATCATCATTCATCTTGAGTTGTTCAAACATACCTTTGAAGTGTCTCAACTTGGCCTTTCGGACATTTACATCACCTGTGTGAACCACCTGCAGCTGTTTCCACATTTCACTAGCTATCTTGCAGTGAATCACCTTGGTAAGATCTACCTTCTGTAAACCCTTCAGGATTGCATTCATTGCTTTTGAATTGTTGTGATGTAGGAGCCTGTCTTCTTTAGTATAAGGACCATTTATAGGAATAGTGTACCCGTCTTCAATCACTTCCCAAACCTCATTACCAAGTGCCATTAGATAAACCTTCATTCTTGCACTCCATAGACCAAAATCAGATCCATCAAGAATAGGTGCTGCATTGCCACTTGAATAATCCATTGTGTTCTTAACTAGTTCTTCCTTCAAGCTGTTAGACCTTTTCGAAGGAACCTACTCTGATACCAATTGAAGAACACAAGCTTATACTAAGAGGGGGGGGTGAACAGTATAAGACCACTTTTTACTTTTGCTTCAAAACAACTTTCAAATCAGTATTATGCAGTGTATAGATAGCAGTATTAAAAGCAGTAATCAAAGCAATGCACAAAACACCATCCACAAAAAAGACACAACAATTTACATGGTTCACCCAATGCGGGCTACTCCACGGATAAAATTTCTCTCTAAATTTTATCAACCAAATCTGGGAAAACCTTTCCCGATTACAATATTTATGGGCATCAACCCAAAGGAGATACCTTCCCCTAGCTCTGCTCTTTAGTGGTGATCCTCCAGAATACCTCTACCTCCTCTGCCCTTAGCAAGTGGAACTCTATCCACAAAAGACACCTGTCTTCCCTGCTCTGGCTGGAGATCTCTGTCCTCAACTCTATCACCGCAAAATTGGTCCTCGAATATGCACCAAACACAGTCCTTCGGTCTGGCACAAGTCTGTCCTCTTCCTCTTTCTGTTCTATTACAACAGCACTTGGTCAAAGCCAACTTTTGCACTGAACGTGCAAACACAAAGAGCACTCGATCGAACATCAACTTATGCACCTCTACGCAATCACAGCAGCATAGTCTTCGCACACTCTACTTCTCGACGATCGAACTTCTCCCTCGCACTCTATCTACGAATATCGCACTTTGAACGCACACTTCAATCGATACATCAAACTCTTCAAACAACCCTCCTTTTATACTAACAATCAAGATTAAAACTTTGATCCTAGTCGACTGCTCAACCCTAAACGTCGGCTGCAAACCCTAAACAACGTCGACCCAAATTTAACTCTGTCGGCTCAAAGTTAACTCTGTCCTTCAACCACCTCTGGTTCTGTAGCTTTTCCTATGAAACTACAACATGTCACGATATCGTGACACATTTGCCTATCATACACCTTCTTTTGCCTATTGTCACGAAATCGTGACACTTTTTGCCTTTGTCTGCCTTGACTACGTCCTTGTCGTGAAATCGTGACACTTCTGTCTTTTGCTGACGTCATCTTCACTCCTGTCACGAAATCATGACACTTTAGTCTTCATGGCCTTCTTCTCTACTTGCACTAGCGAAAATGGAACATGTCATGAAATCGTGACACTTTCGTTGCCTTGAGCTTTTCTCTGCCTTACCCCCGTGAAACTAGAACATGTCGTGAAATCGCGACGCTTTCGCCTTCGAGCTCTTCCTTCTTGAATTCATCGTGAAATCACGACACTTCTTCTGTTGAAGACTTGCTAACTGTTTCTGTCATGAAATCATGACACTTTCTCCAACTGAATGCTGCCACCTCAACCTGTCACAAAATCGTGACACTTTCTGCATCCGTACAACTTCTTTGTAGCCTATCGTGAAATCACGACGCTTTTCATTTCAGACTCTTCCTCTTTGCTGCGTGTCGCGAAATCGCGATAGTTCTCTCTTCGAGCTTTTCAGCATGTCACGAAATCGTGACAGTCCTCACCTCGACCTCTACAGCATGTCACGAAATCATGACATTTTTCATGTAACTTTCTCTCTCTTCTAACTTGTCACGAAATCGTGACAGTTCACACTGCGGACTCTCTTTTCTGCATTATGTCATGAAATCGTGACACCTTTTCGTCCGTACAACTTTCCTGGCAATGTGTCACGAAATCACAACACTTTTCCTTCTCTGCCTTCCTGCACTTTTCAAGTCGCAAAAATGCGACATGTCGTGAAATCGTGACACTTTCCATCTTGCTCTCCTTCTCTGCCAACATGTCACGAAATCGTGATAGTTTTGCCAAAACTTTCTCTCTCCTCAAACATGTCGCGAAATCGTGACAGTTTTGCTAGCACTTTCTCTCTCCTCAAACATGTCGCGAAATCGTGACAGTTTTTCCAACCGCCTGCATACTTTTTCTTACTTGTCTTTTTCTTGATCTTTTGCAACTGGGCTACTCTGATCTTCTTGGAAACTTTACTGTCCATGCTGAAACCTTCATCAAAACAAATTCTTTGACATCAAATCAAATTGCTTCAAGAACCTTTTTGACATCAATGACAACATCTACACTTGAGCAAAGGCAATGTACCCAAGGTACCCAAAATTGCCAACAAATTGGAGACACATGTGCTAGGGTTTGAGAACAAATTATGCATCATTGATTAGTAAAATTGGAAACACTTGTGCTAGGGTTGAGAATAAGTTTGTGCATCATTGTGAAGCATTTGGGCATTGATTTGAGTGACATTGAATGAGAATGATCAAGTGTTAAGAAACCTGTTTGGTAAAGCAATTTGTGCATGATATTTGAGAGAAAATTTCATGGGTAATTTTGTGAAGCAATTTGTGCTTTGTGCTTGAGTGATATTTGGAAAGAACATATTGTGAAATTGTATTGCATATCATTTTTTATGTGTTATTGAACAAGAATCCTGGGTAGAACATGTATGAAGTACTTTTATCAAAACATGTGTTCATGAGCTATTTTGAGCATGTGTTATGAGTTGTTTTAGCATAAGTGATGAGCAGTATTGAGCAGAGTTTAGAATAAGTTTGAGGCAGATTTGAGAAAGTCTTGTGAGAAGACTTGAAGTAGGTTTTTTGAGGCAAATTTGAGCAAGTCTTGTGATAAGACTTGAAGTATTTTTTGAGGAAAATTTGAACAAGTCTTGTGAGAAGACTTGAAATACGTTTTGAGGCAGATTTGATCAAGTCTTGTGAGAAGAATTAAAGCAGGTTTTTGAGGTAGATTTGAGCAAGTATTATGAGAAGACTTGAATGAGGGTTGAGACAAAATTGTGTATGTAATGTGTGCAAATTTGGGATAGATTTGAGATAGATTTCTGCATGTAATGTGTGTACATTTGGGATAGAGTTGAGATAGATTTATGCATGTAGTGTGTGCATATTTGGGGCTAAGTTGAGAGAAGATTTGTGAGAAAACCTGAGTAATCCTTATGAGTAGGCTTGGAACAAAGTTAAGTAGAGGTGTGTACTAGCTTTGGAGGAACCAGAGTTGAGGGGATAGAGTTCTCTTATGGATATATTTACAAAAACCAGAGTTGAGGGGATAGAGTTCTCCTATGGATAGAGTTCCATGAATCAGAGTTGAGGGGATAGATTTCTCTTGTGTATAGAGTTCCACAAACCAGAGTTGAGGGAATAGAGTTCTCCTATGGATAGAGTTACATGAACCAGAGTTGAGGGGATAGAGTTCTCCTATGGATAGAGGTCCATAAACCAGAGTTAAGGTGATAGATTTCTCCTGTGGATAGATGTCCACGAACTTGAGCATATGGGATTGAGATCTCCTTTGGACAAAGTTTTATAAATATTGTAATAGGGAATTGGTTCCCAAGATATTTGCTGAATATTCCTTCTTGATAGTTTTGAGATAGTGTTTCTTGTTAATCCTTAGGATTGTAAATATGGATTTGAAAGAACCTTTTAGAGCTTAGGCTTTGTAGGCTTCCTTATATATCCCTAGTTAAGAGATGTGAATTAGTAGAGTCCTTGTACACTTTGTAGAGACCTTAGTACTTGATAATATTTGATGAATGCTATCGTTATCAAGTTTTGTAGAATGCCTTATGTCTCCCTAGTGATTTTGGAAATGATATATGATAGATAAAGTGCTTTTGAGAATAATAGTTCAATTTTGTGTTGATTTTGTAAGGTTTTGTGAATAGAAAAAATAAACTTCTTTTACACCTTATTACTCCTATTGAACTTTAAGCACTTTCTAATTTGATGAGATTTTAATATTTGGATTCCTTTTGTCCCTTTAATGTGTTTTGAGACAAGTATACCAATTAATTTCGAACTTGATTTTCCTTAATAAAACTCCTTCTATAGCATTTAATAATTTGATATTAGTGTTTCTAAATTCCAATTACCTACTTTGATGTAGTATTCCTTTTAACTCCCTAATATGGAATATTAGAAAACAATGAAATTTGCAATAATAGAAAATCTGATTTCCAAGTAGAATTCCTTATTTCTCCTATGTTATAATATTGTAAATATTAGGCTATTTAATATGTGTGTCTCCCTTTTATATTACTTTCAAATATGGCTGATTTCCTTTAGTGTTTCAACCTAATGTTATACATTATAACTCCCTATTAATGAAACCAAATTTAATAAAGTAGATGTTGGAAAATATGGCTATTACATCATTTGGTTATTTTCTAATGTACCCTCATGGGTGCATATTTAGTTTAGGATTATATTAGGAGTCATTGATTTATTAGTGTAATAGAATAAATGCATGTGTTAGAATGTGCAATTATGTAAATGTGCATGTAGTCCACATGTACATGAGTCTTAGGGTTGAGTGAGAGGCAAGTAACCTATCTTTCTATATAAAGGCCTCATTGTGAGTGATTGTGGGAGTGAGGAAGTAGTGCAAAGGTGTGAGTAATAGTAGGCACAATGTAGATCCATTTTGCTATCATGGAGGAGTTGCAAACTCCATGAGAGGAGCATTGTAATTTTTGTGAGCTTTCTATATGAGCATTTTTAGAGATTTGTATCAAGTTTTCTATCATATTTTCATGCATGGTTTTTTGCTATTATCATAGTTGTATCATTGCATGTTTATTTCTATACTTGTGAATGCATTTTCTTTATGTTTAAGGCTCTAAAAGCTAACAGGGGTATCAGAGCCATGGTGGATCAAAGGAAAGCCACAAGTACTATTATTGAGTATTTGCAAACCAGATCATCCATAGTGCATTGTTGCATGTAAATACCATCATAATAGATTTTTTGATAGAAGTAGCTCTAGGTATAAGAATAGAAAATAGATAAAGCCACATGATAGATTTAGCTAGAGTTTTTCCACAAGAGTTGTAACACTTGTGAAGACTAGAACTCAGCATTGTTCCACTAGATTGGCAATCCAACCAGTAAAGTTTATTTCTCATAGAGTCATAGAAATTTTATTATCTCTAAAATATAACAGTGGTATTAGATCCATGGTGGATCAAAGGAAAGCCACAAGTACTATTGTTGAGTATTTACAAACGAGATCATCCATAGTCCATTGTTGCATGAAAATACCATCACAATAGATTTTTGATAAAAGTAGCTCTAGGTATAAGAATAGAAAATAGAGAACGCCACATGATAGATTTAGCTAGAGTTTTTCCACAAGATTTGCAACTCTTGTGAAGACTAGAACTTAGCATTGTTCCAATAGATTGTAAATCCAACTGGTGAAGTTTATTTCTCATAGAGTCATAGAAATTTTATGATATCTAATATTTTATTGCAAGAGAGAAAAAAGTTTTTAGGAGAACCATTTGGTTACTATCATATAAGTTTTTCTTATTGCAGAAAATTAACTCTCAGAAGGTGGGAAGCTTCCTACAATAGATAGAGAAGAACTTCATCTTCATTGCCTAAAATTCAAAGTTACTTTCCTCGTGCAGGGATTGATTCTTTGTTGTAGAAAAAATAGGATTGAATATTGGGAGGCCTAAGGAGAAAGGTCCCATTGAAATATTTGTATATTGAAGACTCCTAGTTGATATATTAAGGATATATTGAGTGGCCAAGGAAGCCATATTGAAGATTGTAAATCTAGGAAGGAGGTCCTAGAAAGAAGACCCCATTGAAGATCGAAGAGACTCAAGGAGAAGAGTCCTAGCAAAATATTGGAGATTATTGATATCCATTGAAGACTAAAAACTTTTGATTGAATAATAGGTCCATTGAAGGCCCTATTGAAGAAGATATTCGTTGAAGAATCTACTAAAGAAGAGATTTCAGTAGTAGCAGATTCAATATATCCTAGAAGAAGATCTCATTTCCATAGTTGAAGATTGAAGAGGCCAAGGAAGGTCTCATTGAATATTTAGAAGCTACAATAATGATAACCTTGGAGAGATCTCAAGAAGAAGTCTTGGTGAGCCTCATTGAAGAAGTTCATAGAAGTACTCATTGAAGAAATTATTACCAAATAAGAATCTAAGGAATTGGGACAATCATCACCATCTAATGACAAGCCCAAAGGAGAAAGTTTGGCAAGAATATTGTCGAATAAGAAAGATAATATTGAATAGATGTCAAGGTTGATAGTATGTTTGAGGAGGATATATACTTTGAATTCAAAATTTGGCAAGTGAAAAGAGATAGAAGAACCACCAAATCTGTGAGATTTGGGGGCCATCATTGAAGGAGGTTCTTGAGCAACATCTCAGCTACAATTTGGGGAGAATCCTACCAAATTTTTGGGATTCAAGGACAACATTTCAGTGATGGTATTGACTACCTTACAATATAGAAAAGTTTCAGATTTGAAGACAAAGAAAAGTGCAGCATATTAACAATACTTAGAGCTGCAAAATATAGTTTTCGTAGACAACAAAAAAGGAAGCAAATCAAAGAAATTAAAAACAATAGTGAAGATTCTTAGTGCTGAAACTTTCAGAAATTATGGACAGCATTAGTGATTGCTGAAAATCAGATTTCAAAAGCACATTCTGAAGAAGTTTTGAAGCCACAAAATCAGATTTTAGAGCAGGAAGTTGATAAGGTATTGAAGTTGTAGAAAGGTGAGCAAAGAGCTGTTTTTGGACAGCATAGAAGAGCTGCAAAATCATCCATAAAATGCATACATTGAGGTGACTTGAATCACCACTATCTCCATCATTTACAAGAGAAAAAAAGTATGCAACAATAAGGTGCAAAAGTTCATTAGTTGACCTTTCATATTTGGTTTTATATTAAATTTTATCAAGCACTATTTTTTAAAAGGATCAAAAGTTGCATAGAATAGTTTTAATTCCAAGTCTTCAAAATAGTGCATAAGTTATAGTTTACAAGGAGCATACCTGCACATAGAAGAAAATAGAAGTTAGGTATATTTCAAGAAAAATATCTAATCAAAAGGAGACTACATACTTGCATAAGATAGAGTGCAAAGTTTTACAATAAAAATCTTGGATTTATAAGTAAAGAATAGCCAAGCAAAGGAAGGTATTGCCAAGGATTAAAGGCAACCATAACAGCCAAAATAGAGAGTAGAAGACATATTTTTCAAAGCTCGGTTGAAGGAATTAAAGGTAGAATTTAGTGGCAAGGAATAGCCACCAAAAGGAGTGATATTACCTCCAAAATTGGAGAAGCAAATCAACATACGACAACAAGAAAAGAGCTCAAAATGAAGAAGTAATTCCAAGCATAAAAGTGTAGTCTAAGTCTATATTTCCAAGAGGTTTATAGGCAGATTTGGAGAAGAGAAAAACAGGTTTTGAAGACACTCTTGGACAGCGAAAACAAAGAGCCAATACATCCCATTGAAGCCCACATTCTGAGCAAGATAAAGGATATATTTTCAAGCACAAGGGGGCAGTCATAGTATAAATTTGTGATTCATCCAAAGGACTCCACAAGTGCAGCAAAAAGGACAGGTTTTACAAAGGAAAAGGAAGTGTTAAGAACTCCACAAAAGGGCACTCTACAAAACCTTACGAAAAGAGCCTTCAAAAAGCAATAGAAGGTGCATTCAAGAGGTTGAAATTCCAGATTATCTAAGGTATCAAAAGACACCCAAAGAAGTGTCATAGCCATAAAAATTTCTGCCCATATAAAGCACAAAAATGAGCCTACAAAAAGAGATAAAATAAGTGGAAATACAAGGGTGAAGATTAAGGTCATATTGCACCAACAAAGGAGGCACCGTCATCGTTGAAGCAATATGAAAACAACAGGTCGTACACATAAAAGAGTGTAATTGAAGATGACACAACATTCTGCCAAAGAGAAAGCATTTGCAATAAGAGAATTCGTAGGAATAGAGCGTTGGAGAGTGCTAGAAAATTAAAATGAATATAAGAATTGTTGGCCACGTAGAGGTATTTTTCTAACAATGAGAAGAGTGCCATGTTGCAAAATGTGTTTGGAGCACCCAACATTATAGTCTAACATATTCCAAGCAAGGATAATACAAAGGAGCACCCAACATCATAAGGTAACACTCCTCCAAGCCAAGATAAGACAAAGGAGTGCTCAACAAAGGTAAATAAGACAAAACAAGTTGATTACTCTCCATACATGAGTGCCCAACATGGAAGTAGAAGGTAAGAGCATCTATAACATCCATCAACCACCAAGGAGTAAGAATACGAGTGCCACTTGTCACAGGTATTGAAATAAGAAGTTGAACAAAAGTTTTCAAAGGACAAGCACCACATGTCATAAGCGCTACAAGGAGGTGCAAGTATAAATGTTTTCAAAAATGTGAAGAGGATAAGTTCATTTGGCACTCTCATATTAGATTGCACCAAGTAAAGAAGGCACCTACGTACATAAATAAAGGAGGAGAGCCCAAGGTTGTATTAAAGATATTGAAGGAATACATTGTAGTTCTGAAAGTACGAAGAAACTAGCCATACAAGTGCATGTAGAACCATAAATAAAAGTACACATAGAAAATAGCAAAAAGGGTAGCGGCCATTTAAAAGAAAAAAATAGATTTGGATCAAGCCAAGGCATCACACATAGCATGCATAACAACCAATAATGGAATAAGAATATTAGTGTACACAATCAGCCAGTATTTGAGAGAAGAAAGAAAGAAAAATCAACCAAGTTGAAGTGCGAAGAGTAGAGCACGTATCCATACGGAATTCAGTTGAAGAGAGAAAAAGAAAACAATATTTCTATAAGGAGGAAAATATTTACAAGCAAGGTGAAGAGAAACAAGGAAATCAGCCCTTGCAAACCGCATACAAACAACTTGCAAATCAGAAGTAAGAAGGTGAGAAACATTCATCATTATATTGCAAGTTTGATATCAAGTTTTATTAAACATTCTAGAGAAATTAATAGGAGCAATAAGGTGTTAAAAAGATCTCTAGAACAAAATATTTGTTATATAAGACATAGAGTAAAAATAGAAGCATTTATATCATTTCCATTACTTCTAAAGTATAGTTGCAAACTCTTAACATAGGGAGATATAAGGAGTAGTAAAAAAAATTTAGTTTACAAACATTTAATATTTCTAAAACTTCTAATTAGGGAGATATAAAGAATCCTACTTCAAATTAAATTTTAAGAAGTTTAGAAACCTATCAGTGCATCAAAAGTTTTAGTTGGAAGATTAGTTTTGAAGGACATACCCAACTAAATATATTGAGTTCTTATTGTTGAAGATTGCATTTCTAATAGCTTTCCAAAAGTGATTGATTACAAGAGATATAGCATTACTAGGGAGTTATAAGGTATACAACTACAATGGTTAATTCTATAAGATCCAAACCAAAGGAAATATAAAGATGTCAACCTCAAAGAGTGAAATAAACAATGATACAAACAACACCATTAGAAGGGAAAATATTAATGTTATTAAATCAGGAATCAAGAATCTACTAAGTAAAACCAAAAACTTAGATCTTGGTTCAAGATTAATCTATAGCGAGGTGTTAAAAGAAGATTTCACTACTTTGGAATATTATCTTCATGCTAGGCTTACTGAAGCATTTGAGAATGAAAAGAAATATATTTCAGTACCTTTAGAGCATGGGAGAATTCTATACATGGCATTACTTTCACTTCAAAGTCACAAAGAAGTGGTTGCAAAGTAAAAAGAACTAATTGAGCTACTCAAAGTAAAAATAAAGTTAGAAGAATCATTCCTAGAGAAAGTGTTTCAAGCATCATGTAGCACTAATACTTCAAGTTTTACTAATACAAAATTTTATCATGATGCTTGTTCAGAAGTTTCTATACACAACAAGAATAGTAGCAGAAAGGACAAAGGCAAAAGAAAAATACTATTGCAGGAATCAAGTGATAGTGCAACCACATATGAAAGTACCATAACTAAAACCAAAGACAAGGAAGAAGAAGAGGCATCAGAAAATGGAGGAATACAATGCAAAGCAAACTAAAATAGCAAAAATAAACCACATCAAGATGAAGACTACTCAAGAGTCAAAGATCCATATTGAAGACTAATGTCTTCAAACCAAATAATGTAATACAAGGGGTGTTGGAAAATATGGCTATTACATCATTTGGTTATTTCCTAATGTACCATCATGGGTGCATATTTAGTTTAGGATTATATTAGGAGTTATTGCTTTATTAGTGTAATAGAATAAATGCACAAATGTTAGAATGTGCAATGATGTAAATGTCCATGTATTCCACATGTACATGAGTCTTAGGGTTGAGTGAGAGGCAATTAACCTATCTATCTATATCAAGGCCTCATTGTGAGTGATTGTGGGAGTGAGGAAATAGTGAAAATATGTGAGTAATAGTAGGCACAATGTAGCTCCATTTTGATATCATGGAGGAGTTGCAAACTCCATGAGAGGAGCATTATAATTTTTGTGAGCTTCCTATATGATAATTTCTAGAGATTTGTATCAAGTTTTATATCATATTTTCAAGCATGGTTTTTTGCTATTATTATAGTTATATCATATGTTTATTTCTATACTTGTGAATGCATTTACTTTATGTTTAAGGCTCCAAAAGCTAACAGTAGAGACCTTACCTTTGATTATGTATTCTCTACGTATTCGTCACAGATTTTGGACGTATATGATAGTCCAATTTAATGCCTTTCCCTTGAGCACTTTTGGAGGATGGTGTACATTGATTTTCCATTGGCTTCAATGTTGGAACTCTTTGACCTCCTTGACCAGAGCTTTTAATGCTCTTTCACCTTTCTTCCACATTGTAATTCAGCCTATTCTATGAGTAAATGTTGGAATATGTAATATTTGGACTTCCTTGGTCTTTGGTACCTTTTAATAGAAGAGGGTTCTTGTACTATATGACAAGTGTCACAGTAGTTACTTCTTGAGTGCTTGGAGGGAATAAATATTATTGAAACCACCTATAGGTAATGTATGGGCATTAAAACCTTGGAGGAGCACTTATTTCCTTTGAATATAAGTTGTCTCCCTTGTTCTAACATACCGCATTTCTTGCTAGTAACATTCCTTTTCTCGAACATGTGAAATATGGGCACTCATGTAAAGAACATTAGGATTTATTTTCAAGTGAAAAGTGTCACTTTATCCTTATGCATGGGCTCTTTATCTAACACTTATTTAACATAACTTTGTGGAACCTTTAAACATTATAATATTCTCAACTCTTCCTTTGTTTGATGGTGCTTACTTATGGGTTGGTTCTAGCTAGAGTGAAGAGCAATGCTTTGGTGGAGTTTTGATGAACCTCCAATAATGGTATAGAATGCTCCTTGGAAATATGTCTAGCTTTAATATTGCTTCAATGTATTATGCTCTCCTTTTTTCCCTTGAATATAATGCTTCTCTTTGCATTGTATTGTGCTTTGTTTGCTTGCAGATTTGGCTGTCCAAGATGTAGAGGATTCAAGCCTTCTATGGGGCTCTTTTGCCTTGCTTGGAGTGTGCAAGTATTCAACTTCTGTGGGCTGTTATACCTTGAGAAGATTGTGCCTTTTAGACACTTAAAAATCTGCCCTTTTCCCTATGTAAAATAGATTAGGATAGTGCAAGATCATGTAAATTGTGTTGTATATAAAAATACCCTTATTGCACTTCTTTTTGCACTCCTTTTGCAGATCTGATTTTATGATTTAACAATAGTTTTCTTTGAAGGCAATGGGGGATATTGAGGTTGTCTTTTGATTAAACACTTTTCCATTTTTTCTTGGATATTTGGCTAATGAAACCAAGCTTGTAACCACGTAGATATAAGATCATTATTTTGATGTTATTTCCTACAATGTTTCTTGTAGATAAACCTTGTATTGCTTTGAATTTGAGACTCACCAAGTCTTGATTTGAAGCTTCTCTTACTAATTTTAATGGTGGCTTTCTTTCCACTCCTTGGAGGAATCTGATCTGATTTTGGTGGCTTCTTTTGGCCACTAAATGTTGCAGGTTCTGTGCACCAAATAGTATCTCTAGACACTTCGATTAATATGCTAGTTTTTGTGCTCTTGATCCTTAACAATCAACAAACACAAACTAACCTTTTTGAGAGTAACTAGTTAGAGATCAACTAGTATAGTGCCAATGAACTTTTTAATGATAATAATAATATCACTCTATTGATCTAGTAAATGAACTCTCAAAATAATTTTAGATGCACTTAATAATCTGTACAACTTTTAAGAGTAATCTGTAATGAACCCTTAATAAGTATTTTGTAAATTTTCACTACAATAAATATTGTAGGATATAGTCTTCTTGCTTTCTAGATAGCAAATATGTAGATGATAGTTTTATTTCTTTTGAAAATATCCAAATACTATTTAATGTGCAAATAATCCTTAAAATGAACTCTCCCTTTTTGCACTTTATTGAAGACTATAATGCAATCTATTCTTCTGCAAATTTTAATCCAAATATTATGCTTAATGGAATTTGATAATGAAACCTAATCTGAAGTTCAACTGGTTGCACCTTAGTTGCTTACATTTTTGAAGGCTTATGTAGATCTTGGTATTTTGATTCACCAAGTTGTTGCTTTGGAGTGAATGGATATGTAGCTTCTTTGTTGGTTGTCCCAAAAAGCTTCCTAGTTCACCAATCTGTAACCTCAAACTTTCTATCTCGAGCCTTGGATTTGGTGGCTTGATCCTTCTAGTGACCTTCTTTATTTCTACTATAGATTCAAAAAACTCCTTTCTCTAAAATTAGCCTCCTTACTATGAGAGACAATATCAAAATATCCTGGATTTGGTAGGCTTATTTTGTTTGAATATTCCTTCAATATTCTTGTCAAATTTTAACTTTAAACAGGATCTTCTTCTCAAGATTCTAATTTTCTTGAGGTCTTCACTAGATTCTTCTTCTAGTATTTGGCACTCCTTTCCAAATTCTTCTTCTCTTGGGCTTATTTTTGGATGGTGACAATTGTCCCAAGTCCTTCACTATTAGGGGCTTCACCTTGGTAGTGGATTTATCCAATGAGTTCTTCAAGGAACTCTTTTTATGATGCTTTTACGAGCTCTACAACAAGGCTCTCCAAGACTTATTTTTCTTCCTTGATACCTCTCCAAGGTCTTCTATCTTGTAGCTTCTCTGGTATTCTGATTGAGACCTTTTATTTAATATTCTATTTCTGAAAGTGTTGGTGATAAGATCTTCTTCAAGGGTCTCTAATTCTGCTACTTCTAGATTTAAATAGGACTCTCCTAGTCCTCTTTCTTCTAGGAATGTAAGTTATTCAATGAGATATTCTCCCGATCTCTTCAGATAATTTTGAGAGAAGTATTTTAATCAGTAAATTAGATCACCAATCTTCTATTTCTTGGAATCTTCTTTGGATTCTTCCTTAGGAACTCCTTTTTGGAAATTTTCTTCTAAATCATGATTTTTCCTTTTGAAACAAAAATTCTTCTTTGAATTTTTCTTCAAAATTAAGGATTCTATGGCCTTCTTCTTCATCAAGGCTCCTATGGCCTTTTCTACTTCAAGGATTCTCTGGACTATTCTTCTTCTAGGCTTCTCTAGCCTATTATTTTTCTAGACTTCTCTAGTCTTTTCTTCTTCCAGGCTTCTTTGGCATTTTCTTCTTCTGCACTCTACATGTATTAATCTTAATGGAGATAACCAATCTCCTATCTCCTCCTATGACTCAAATTTTGGAGTCTCTTCTCCCTTGAGTCTACTATAAGGCTACTATGGCCTTTTATTTACTTTTGAAATTTGCAGGATTATAGATATTGTAATAAGACCTTTCTTGAGGTCTTTGAAATATTCAGTCTTCTCCTTGTTGTTGTGAGTGCTGGAGTGATTCTAAAAAGATATTCTTCCTAACTCTTTTGTAGGAATATTCCTAAGATTTTTTTGAATATTATTTTCCTACAAGTTCTTAGAGACTAGAACGAAATAACTTATAAATCTAGAGATAATAATCTTCACTAGTTGATTTTTCAAACTAGTGGCTTGAATGCTGAGTCCTAGTCTTCATGATTTATTTTTGCAACTCTGAGGAAAAACCCTAGCCAGATGTAATCTTAGGTTTTCTACAACTGAGATTTATTTTAGTCCTCACTTTACTAATACTATTGACTACTATGGCTTTTTCTATCAATTAATCCTAATGTAAGCTTTTGTATGCAATGTCACTCAATGGTAGATCCAATTTGTAAAGATGCAGGTCAACAATAGTAATGGTGACTCTCCCTATTCCTCTTGACCTACTAAACTTCTATTATAATGGATGTAGGTCCTCCTATCTCGATTAACCATGGCTCTGATACCACTATTAGCTTTTGAGGATATATGCAGTGGGGAGATCGAACATAGGTCCCAATGAAATACAGGAAACATGAAAGAAAGTGGAACAATAATATGACTAAAATATACTATAAATAGAAGTGACAAAAATACAATGCAATATGGAGGAAATGGTCACTCCATTAATATGAGCTAAAGAGCTACATTGTACTCCATACATGAGTACTTGATAGATATTGATATGAATATGATAATATGAAGATGATTGTAATCTACTACTATGAGGCCCTTTATATAGGAAGATATATTCCTTGGCCAATACTCTACCTAGTTGTACAAGGGGACACCTTGCATATTACAACTTGCACATTGCCACTTGTGCATTTATTACATTGCTTGAAGTAACTAGATAACTTTCCCCTAAAGTAATATCCTATCCTAACTATGTACCTAAGGTAATATATTTACATGACCCAAATGATGTAATATACTCTAAATCTAATAGACTAGATGTAAATTTGGTAAAAAAAAAAAATTTACTGTGTATTTTTAATGATAAAATTGATGAAATTTTATTGAATGTTTATGATTGCAACATGATGTACTCTTAAGTAGAGAGTGGCAAATGAGGACTCTAGAAGAGGATGTAAGAGGACTCACAATGATGGACCAGGATACCCTATGGGATGTATGGCTACTACATCTAGTAGAGATGCCCTGGGTTGAGGATAACAGGGTACTACTGATGGAACTGGTTGAGAGGTGGTACTAGGTGCAAATTTGATAAAATATTTTTTTTAATGTGTGTTTTTAGTGATGAAACTGATGGAATTTTATTAAATGTTTATGATTGTAGGATGATGTACTATTGAGTAGAGAGTGATGACCGAACACTCAAAGGAGGTTGTGAAGGAACTCACAATAGTGGATTGGCTTTACCCTATGGGATGTGGGGCCATCTAGTAGAGATACCCTAAGTTGAGGCTAATAGGATGCTACTGATGGTGTTGGATGAGAGGTGGTATCCAAAGTCATCCATATTTTGGGCTATATATAGGAGAGATGACTATCACACTAGAGGATGTGTGGCACAACTTGAGGATCCCCATTAGGGAGAGGATGATTTACATGGTATGGGTGTTGCGAGTAGCATCAAAGAGGTCAAAAAACTCAACATATGAGATCTAATAGAGTAGATTTCATATCGATGAGATGCCATGATGACATGGAGTTGGAGTACTAACCTTCATACTCTGCAAGTGGTGGTAGGAATGCTAGTGTGTCATACGAGTAGGTGATACCTACCATGGGTACTAGCGGAAGTAGTGGTAGACATGTGAGACTAGTAGGTTATGTTTGCATGGGGACCATATGTGTTGGCCTACTTATATATGAATTTGCATGACATCATGTGTAAGCATCATATAGTATTTGTTTGTATGATGTTTCCCCAGGTGTGGTTTTAGGAGCACATAGTGATATGAAGACCAAATACACTACCAGGGCCATTTCCTAACCCAAAGCAACCAACAACATATAGGTGGAGCCAACACTATGATGTGGACATAGAGCATACATAGGTATATTTACCCTAGGGATGTGGATAATAGATGAGTTATGGGACCACCAAATCATATGGTGACCATGGTTTCTACACCCTAGATGGGATGGGGATGCAAAGGAGTTGGCTTAGTTTTAGAGGATATGATGGGTCACCACAAAGAAGGGTGAGTACGAGCTATATTGATTTGATTGAGTACAATAATAGTTCAACATTATCTAGAATATTCGAGATATTGACAACTACTGGTTTAGGTAGTTTTAGAGGGACCCATAAAGAGTTGAAGGGGATCCTAATGTGGGGAGGTTTATAGAGGAGGACCTAGATGATCCTCTCTACGTCGATCTAGGAGTGGATGATGTTGAGGTAGCTTTCAAGTATAGGAGATGGTACATGGGCATTATGCCCTTGAGGGTCTCACCACCAGTGCCAATGCAAATATGCTAGGTCATGGACCAACGAGTGTAGTTTACACTTTGAGAGGCTAATTGATGCATAGTGGAGCGATGATAGAAGGGTTTAGACCCACCTAGGTAGACACAGATTTATATTAGGATAGAGATGGTGACAACCATGAGAACAACCATAACCCTCTGTGGATCAAGGGGAGGAGGAGCATCTGAAGGTGCCCCCATAATGACATAGGTGAAACCAACCAGGGTAATGGGTTAGGAGGACCTGATGAGGGAGGTAGAGGCACTATGGGCCAATATGGTAGCTATGTAGGAAAATATGGACTTCATATACATAAGGTTATATTAGGCCTTGATATATTTGGGTGTAATAAAGGTTGAGGTAGAGCACCTCAAGGTGGAGAGGGGGCAGTTGGATTGAAAGTGGTAGTAGGATCAAATAGAGGGGATGACTATCATGATAGGTAGCCAATAGGCCAAGGTGGTCTAATTACTATAGGAGGATCTGTAGAGAGTGAGAGAGGTACACAAGATGATGATATGGAGGGAGACCTTCTATCATGTGTTATAATTCTATATAGTTCCAATAGAGCAGAGGACCTTACCATCGTCATCCCTATGATCATAGAGTCATTCACAGTCATAAAAGTAATCTATTTCATGATCCATGAACATACCCCCACTAGTACCACCTCCAATAGGTGAAGTAGAGGAGATAGACTCACACGACTAGGACAAGGATTAGGATGACATATCAATTTTGATTGTGACATGCATCCTTGGGGATGGTCGAGTGTGCCAAGATTTTTATTGTGGCACATCGACTGAATGACATGCACTCTATACTTTACAAGTAATACATACTACTTTTATTATTTATGGTGTAAAATATGTGTGCATTATGTGTGTGCTTTGTTATTTGGTTTAGCTATGGATGATGATCACAAACATAGTGAATGAAATGCATAATGATATTAACTGAATGAAATGCAGAATGAAAATTGAATCTAACTAATGAAATGCATGAATAAAATTTAACTAAAATGAATGCAAATAAAAAAAGTAAATGAGAATATGGAAGAAAAAGAAGAAGAAAATGAGAGAAATAAACAATTATAGGAGGAAGAGAAAGAAATAAATAATAAAGAATAGAGGAGAAAAATTCCAAAGAGGTCAAAAGGAAATAAAGAAAACAAAGAAAAATAAAAAAGGAGCGAAACCTTGTAAGGATGTATGCTCACAATGGCTAGATGTGGAGGCTACCCCTTTATAGTGGCCATGAAGTTGTCCCGTAAGGGTATTATTCTCACAAAGTGATCAAGTGTGAAGCGATACTTGCTATGGGTGTGGTGCTTGCTAATGGTTGTAGTTGGAGAGATACATGCTAGGATGTATGCTCACAAATGGTCGAATGGATGTTACCCCTTGTTGGTGACCATGAAGTTATCCTTGTAATGGGTGTAATGATGTCATTGATTTTACAAAAGGAGTGTAACCCAATAGGTGTGTGGTGTGTGTAAAATATATGTGATTAAAGCATGATTGCAATAGAAGAATGTGTGTATGTGCATGTTCTAGACAAGAAGATAGAAGAGTGAGAGAAGCAAAGAAGTAAACAATGGTATGTGTGTGTATCCCATTTGAAATTACAATAACTAATATATGTACATAAGATAGTCAGTGGCCATATGAACACCATAAATGATATTCATGTGGTATCTATCCTATCCTACAAGGATCCCTTAACAATTGAAATATCAAGAATAAATAAGTGTGAATAAAACAAGATATGCAGATAGAAGGAGAAATGTATATCCTTTGTCTTAGGAAAAAGAATATATGATTGAAAAACTGTCAGAGGAAAAAATGACATACAAGAGAGAAAGAACTATATCCCTTGAATTGGAGAGATTTAGAATTATCAAAACTTTCAAGGTTAAGGAATATATGAGAAGATAAAATAATCAAATAAATGAGCAAAATGCAATGATGAAAATTAATGGAGATGTGCCATAGATTGGGGGTTAACTAAGAATAAGTGTCCTAGTATGAGTGCAATGCATGTGATATAGAACCTAAATATATTTCATCAATTGCCTCATTATGAAGTACTGAAAAATCTATATTATCAAGCAGTCATGCAAATATGATCAGGCAGTTATGCAATTATATGATAAACAAAGATGCAAAGTGGAACATAATGTTAGGAAATTCATGTAAAATACAATAGGAAGTCATGAAGTATGAGTAAGCAAAATAAATGTAGGATGAATAATGAAGATGCAGAATCATACATAATATCATTTTAGGTGTATTATATTATTGGTTCTTTAAGTTCTTTACTATCTAGCATTACAAAAAAATAGGCTTGTGAGCCAAACTTAGTCGTTTTGACAAAGGGGCCTAGCCAATTGGGCTGAAACTTGCTTTTTAGATCTGATCAAGCATTAGTGTTCTTTTGGGTTTCCTTGAGAACAAGGTCCCCAACCTCAAAATAATGATTGCTAAGATCGCTTGATCCTATTCTAATAGGATCAAAGATGCTCTACGACATAAATGCACTTTTCATCCAATAGCTCCAATTGGTTCAAACACTCTAAATGATACTCATCACCAACCGAAGCATCTTGCAACAAGATGCACAATGAAGGAATCTCTAACTCAAATGAAAAACATTTCCTCAATGCCATAGACCAATACATAAGGGGATGCACCTATAAGAGACATGTGCTAGTACAATAGGCCCATAAGGCAATATAAAGTTGGATATGCCAGTCATGATCGATCGTATTAACCAACTTCTTAAGGATCTTAACTAAGGAATTTTTGGATGCTTTGGCTTGACCTTTACCTTGGGGGTAATATAGAGTTGACCACTTGTGTTTAATATTGTACTTAGAACAAGGCTTATGGATATCCTTGTTCTTGAAAGGAGTGTCATTGTAAAAAATAATCATCAAAAGAATACCGTACCTACAAAGGATTTGGCTAAAGATGAACTTAGAGACTTGAGCTCCAGTCACCATAGCCAGGGGTATGGCTTAGATCCACTAGTGAAGTACTATTTTTTTGTAATTATAAACTTATGACCATCCAATGATGTTGGGTTAATATTCCCTATAATATCCAATCTCCACATGGAGAATGGTCAAGGAGAAAAAATAACCTAAAGGTTTTGAGGAGCATGAACAAGGTTGTCATGAAATTGATACTTATTGTGGTGTCAAACATAGTCACATGCATATTTATCCATGGAATACCAATAATAGTTGATCTGAAGGAGCTTCTTAGCAATAACATTACCACTAAAATGGCCTCCACATGATCCTTCATGAGCTTCATTAAGGG
The DNA here is from genome assembly GCA_028583015.1 of Wollemia nobilis. Taxonomy (NCBI): domain Eukaryota; kingdom Viridiplantae; phylum Streptophyta; class Pinopsida; order Araucariales; family Araucariaceae; genus Wollemia; species Wollemia nobilis. The sequence goes on from JAQPPZ010017052.1 coordinate 31,704,915, forward strand.
CTAGCTAGGCTTAATCAAAGTTAAGGCATTGCAAGAGGATGCCATCAAAATAAAATTGATATAAATTATTTCTAATTATCATAAATCGACATGCTCTTTTTGTAAAATCTTACACTGATTACAATCTAAACCATAATGTATTAAACCATCCTTAAGAAAGTTAAATATGTCAGTGTACCAAGTCTCAGACTGAGAAACTATGATATGTAGGATATCTAATAGAACAAAACTAGAACTAAAGAATGTAGGCTCTCAAAGTTGGTGAGTAATAATCAACACTTGATCATATTCTAACTCCAAGGGGATCAAGGATGCAGCAGAGACCATGGCATACACATGATGGTTGGAAGAACTAGGGATAGACTCTATGGTTACCCTATCAAAAGTGGGCAAAAGCTTGGTCACAATCTCCTTGTAAGGTTTTAGCTTATCATTTCTAATCTAATAAACATCATTGATATGATTAACCATAAGTTGACAATCACCAAAGATGGACAAGACTCTAACCTTCAAGGCTAAGGCTACTCTAAGGGCTAGGATCAAGGCTTCATACTCTGAAATGTTAGTAGTGCAAGAGAAATGAATCTTGAAGAAAAAGGGGATGAGTTGTTTTTGTGGGGTGACGAGAATAATTCCAACACCAATTTCCTTAAAGAAATGGGCTCCATAAAAAAAAGCCGAAGACTCTTGATCTTCAACATCTAAGCTAAAACACTCATCAAAAATATTGACAACTAAGGGATGGGTGGCTTCTAGTGGATCAATGACTAGATGGTCAACAATCACTTGACCTTTTATAGTCTTTTTACCTATGAAGGTTAGTTCAAACTCACTAAGGGCTAGAACCCACTTAGTACCTCGACCTAAAATGTGGGGCTTCGACATTAAGTAGCATAGAGGATCAAACTTTTCCACTACCAATGTCTTATGGCTAAGCATGTAGTGTCTCAATTTTTAGAAGCAAACACTACAGAAAGGTAAAGCTTCTCTAAGGATTATACCAAGTTTCATAGCTAACCAAAGCACTATTGATATAGTAGATAGCTTGCTCTTTGTTCTGATCATTGTGCTTAATAAAAACTTTGTATTGTCGAAGCCTTTCAAAGATACGTCTTAAATATTGAACATTAGTTTCTTGATGTATGGAATAGCCAAGAAGATAATCCACATAGTCCTCAACAATACCATGCATCATGTCATGAAATATATAGGTCATGGATCTTTGGTATGTGACACCAACATTCTTTAAACCAAAAGACATCACTTTATAATAGAAGGTACCCCATGGAGTTATGAAAGTTGCCTTGGCCAAGTCCTTAGGGGTGATCATGGTTTGATTGTATTCCAAGAAATCATCCATGAGCAAAAACATTCCACATCTAGAAAAAAAATCTATGATCATATCTATGTTGGGGAGGGGAAAATCATCCTTGGGACACTCTAAGTTAATGTCTTGAAATTCAATGTATATCTTGATTATTCCTTTCTTCTTAGCTACAATAAAGATGTTGGAGATCCAATCAAAATAGTCGATGGCTTTGATAAAATTGACATCAAGGAGTTTTTGGAGCTCCTCCTTGACTAAAAGGGTAACCTTAGGATGCATCTTCCTAATTTTTTGCTTAATATAATTGGCATTGGGTATAACTACCAAATAATTTATCAACAGTGAGGGATCAAGCTTTGGCATGTCATCATATGACCAAGCATAAATATCTTGAATTTATTTTAACAAATTGGTCAAATACTCTTGCTCGTCCAAGGACAAGGCTTTGCCTAACTTAAATATTCTAGGGATTTCTCAGAACCCATGTTAATGTTCAGGGTCTCCTCAATGAGTATGTGGGATTCATCATCATAGTTAGGAGGGCTGGGGATGACACCTAGTTGTTGAATATATTCAGGAGATATAGGTACAAAATCCTCTTGAGAAATAGAATACTCGACATGGGTGACACAAGGGATTGACCCCTCAAAGAAGAAACTATTTTGGAGGATATCTTCATGGTCCATATCACAAAGAGTATCCCCTTTAGCAAATCCACTAGGATCACAACTAACTCAGGGTGCACCAAAGTTATCACATTACAAAACAAAATGTTAGAGGGAGAAGGTGGTCCTTCATCCTCATTACTCCACTCCAAGCCATGATGATCCAAAAATTATCATAAGTGATAAATTGGTCATCATTAGTTGGTAAGAACTAGCTTTTATTAGGGATGTAGCCTATGCCACACCTCCTAGGCCAAAGCTCAATTTCCAAAGGCTCTTGAATACCTTTCTATTGTGGCCCCAAACCCTTACCTGCATATCCCATGCTATATAGGATCTGCTTAGGAAGTGGGCAATCATTAGATATGTAACAACAAGCAAAAGCTCACTCTATAGGAAAGGGGTTGCTACCACAAATATTTTCTTTGAGGGACACTTGCATAGACAAAGGTACACATACCAATGTGTACTAATTCACCCTTTCTATGGGGTAACCCATAGTTTAGGGTGAAGGTGATAGCTTTGCTATATATAGAAGAGGTCTCTCATCGAGCAGGTTGATTTGATCCCATGATGAAATTATGATTGGTGGTTCCTCACTTATTTTAAAAATTTCAAATTTCTTGATGATGTTAGAAGAAGTAGAATATTTTTTATGGAGAGAAATAGATGGAAAAAATTTGATATTGGATTGATCTTGCCCAACCATTGAACAATATTGAAATGGATGAGGGTCACCTTGGATGGTGATAAATTGATTTTTAAATTCACATTTTAAAAATTTATGAAGAGTATAAGGGACAACCCTCATTGCATGAACCCAAGGGAATACAAGAAGAATATTGAAAGATGTTGGGAAAGATACCACATAAAACAAGGTATCTAAGATCTTGGGTCCTACCCTAAGGGGAAGTAATAAAATACCATAGGCCTCTTGGGACTTGTTTTTGAAAGCCCTTATGATGACATTAGATTTGGTGAAATCTTCCTCCTTTAATCCAAGATTTTGAAAAAGTTATAAGTGCATAGATTGAGGGAGGAACCATTGTCCACCAAGATTATCTTGATAAACTTATCCCCAATATATGCAGTAATGTAAAGGGGAGAATCCCATTGAAAATTTGAGGAAGGAAGATCGTCAACATAAAATGATATATGATTAACCCCAAGAGAACCTACGACATTGGCTGGATTGCTAGGGAGAAGATCTTGTGGGACACATTGTTGACTTAGAAGCTTCAACAAGGATTCCCTATGAATAGGAGAAGTCTGTAAAAGTTCTAAGAGGGAAATCTTAGATGGCATGTTACTTAACTATTGTTGAATTTCAAAGGAGAGTTTTGGTTGTGGCTTCAACACGAAGGTTGGTTTTTCTACACTTGTTCTCATTTTTTGGGTACTCATAAAAACTAAATATGGTCTAGAAGGTTGGTTGAATATGGAACTCATATCCTGCTAAGACTGAGCTTTTTGCCTTGTGGTAGTTGATATCATACAAACCATATTGTTGTAGGGAGGTGGCACATTATGATAAGACACCTAACTGTTTGTCTATTTTTTATGATTGGATAGGGGATTTTGGAAGATCCCCATATCTTGATTAGTTGTAGATGCCTATTGAGTAGGAGGTTGATTAGTTGGAGGTTTGTGGATAGGAGCAAGTTGGGAGTCCTCTATAACAAGATGACTCTCATTTATTAAGTCCTAAACCACATGTTTCAATATTTTACATGAATGTGTCATGTGCCCTTCCACTCTATGATACTCACAATTATGATCAAGCTTATACCAAAATATTACGGTATCAGGTTGCCTTGTGGGAGGTAAATAAATCATCTTAGCCTCAAAAAGTTGCTTAAGATCGATGAAATAGGTTGGTTGAGTCTTTTGAAATTCCTCGATGGGGGTTTTTGAGGTCTACTAAGTACCATCTTTGGCAAGGTACTAGTAGCATTAACATTGTTGGTTTACTTGTTAGTCATTACCCCATCACCAACTACATGCTTATTCTTGTATTGAATTTTCGTGGTCCTATCCTCTTATTTTCTTAACTTGAGTTGACCTCTTTGAATAAGATCATTTTCTACTCTCCTTGAAAAATCAATTACTTGTTCAAAAGAGGTAATAGTTGTTTCCAACTCATATGAGATATAATCTTGTAAATTTCCAATAAATATCTCTAGAATGTCTCGAGGAGGTAAGATGTACCTTAATAATTCAACTAAACTTATCCGTCAAGACAAAGAATCTGATAAAATTTCATATTTACCTTGCTTTAAAATATATAAATATTGCATAGTCACATTTTTCTCAATACAAGCTCCAAATTTTTGAATGAATAACCTAGTTGTCTCTTCAAATTTCCTTAAATAATTATGAGGTAGTTGATAATACCATTCCAATGCCATACCACCAAGGCTCTTAGGGAACATTTTTAGCAACAACATGTCATCATATATAATATCATGACATGTTGTTCTAAACATCCTTAAATGTTCAATTGGGTCCTCTGTTCCCTTATAAATAGGTAAAACCAACATTGGAAAATGCTTAGGGTAGGGCCTAGTGATGACCATAGGGTCTAGAGGTTGATTGCACATTTTCTTATAGTCATAAGTGAAACTTGGAGGTTGAAGCATATCCATTCTTGACACCAATTGTTTCACTACACTTGTTAAACTTTGCATATTGAGATTGTTGTTGTGCAATACTCCTAGATTTCCTAGAGGGTTATAGGTGGATTATTGAAAAGGGGTTTGGTTAATGTTAGAAATATTAACACTATTATGATATGGGATATGATATGGAATGTTTTGTGTGGTATCTTGTTGTGGTGGATAACTCACATTTGGTGAAATAGAAGAAATGTTATAAGGAGGCATAGAATGAGGAGTAAATTGAACATGATTTTGAGGTGCACTACTAGTTGGAAGAACTTGTAAAATTCCCCTTGGAAGCATGAAAATGCACCTTGCAATAGAAATAAAAGGAAAGACAAGCAATGTATATATATCACAAGAAAATGAAAGGTATTTTAGTACAATTAAGCCCTTCCAAAGGGGATTTTAAAACATGATGTCTTTTTGAATAAAACAAAGGGGGATAACCCCTTATACAATAAATGATCAAGTGCAAATTTTCTTCATGCCACAATTAGAGTTTGTTGGTGGGCTTTGTGTGTGTGTGTTTGTTGCCTAGACCACCCCGATGCTTTGTTGGTTGTTGCAAGACCTACACACATGTAAGCCAAATGGAGTTAGTAGCATCTAAAGGGCCTCCATTGCATGAGGCCCTTGTTAAAGCAAAGGTAGTAAAACATTACAAAAACCATGTAGATGCTTACAAAATCACTTTAAAAACTCACAAAACCAAGAAAGATGCTTTATACCTTCATTTACCTATTTGGTGAGTGGGTGCTCTATTTGTTGTGTCACTGGGTAGATCTAAAAAATTGGTAGTTCTATGTAACCATAAGGGATGGTTGGTTCTATGTGGTCATTTGTAATAGTTGAGATCATATTATAAGAGGGGCAAGGTGCCCTTGTTAGGGATTGCAAGTGGTCTCTAGGCTCCTTAGGTGCAAGTGATATGGTTGGATGTCAACCAAGCTGAGCATGATTTATGGTCAAAGTTGATATCGAGTTTCTCAAGCATCCTCCATGGCCACCATGGTTGGGCTCCTAAAGAATTATGATGATGGCAGGTGATTCTCCAAGAGCAACAAGGGTGGCTGACCAGATTTTGGTAGCATAACAACATAGGCACATGAACTCTCTTGTAAATGATGGAAATGAGGGAGATTAATAATAATTTGATGAGAGGAAGGGTAGGTGGCATGGGGGTGATGTGGAGGCTAGGTGGCAGCCATATGGAGGGTGGAGGTTCCAAGGCAGATCTAGGGAGGGCACATGGAGGAATGTGCACCCTCCCCATTCAATAGCCTTGGGTGGGGTGACTTCTCACCCACCCAAGTGGCATTAATTGTCCTAGGGGGTGATGAGATGTGCATGGGGGTATGTGTGCCTTGGGGGTTGCACTTGGAATTTTAAATTACTAGAAAATGTGACATGGAGGGAGGAAAGGCCAACTATTAAATTAGCCAATTTATTTCCTCTTTGACTTGGGGCTTTTCTCATATATTTTAATCATCCAAATTTTGAAGGGAGAGTGGATGGGTGGACAAAGTGAAAAGAATGAGATCTACAAATATAGATTTTGGATAGTCCTAAGGATTTGAGGGGGGATCTTTAAATTATTGTGCACATTCCTTAGGGATTTGACCATGAATTAAGATAGGATTAAGAATTTATGAGAGGCTAATGATAGAATTAATGGAGGAATTAAGTGAATAAGAAGGATTATGGAAATTTTGAGGGGGAAGGGAGGAATAAATGAGGGATATTAAGTGGAAATTAAGAGATTAGGGAGAATATAAGAATGATTAAGGGAATTAAATGAAGTAGGGGGAAATTAGAGGGAGATTAGAGGAAATTAAAGAATTTAGAAATTTAAAGAAAAAGAGAAAATAGAAGAAAATTTAGAGAAAATTTAGGGAAAACAAGAGGGGCAAAAAATAGAATTAGAAAAGTTAGGGAAGATTTAGAAGATATTAAGGAAATTAGGGAGAACAAAAAAATAAGAGGGAATTAGAATAATTTAGGAGAAATTGGAACAAGTAAAGAGGAAATTGAAGGAATTTGGGGAAAATTAAGGAATTAGGAATGATTTAGGGACAATAGAAGATAAGAAGGAAGCTAGGGGGAAATTAGACAAAATTAGGTAGCTAGTGGTAGTTTTGTGATGATTTGGGAGGGTTTTGTGCATTTGCAATGACTTGAGGGGTGTTTTGGTGGTTTTGTGAAAATGCGAATGCAAATAACTAAAATTTAGTGTCTACAAATACCCTTTTTTTGTACTGCATTGCATAAAATACAATGCAGTGCAAAAACAAAATATACATGATCCCTTGGATAAATTTGCTCGTTTGTTGCCCCAGTAAAGAAGATTAGCTTACTCTTCCAAATTTTAGGTTTTTCTAGCCCCTTAATCAGTGAGTGGGTGGAAGACAGAATGGAGGATGATGGGGAGCCAATTGACAAAAAGTAGAGGAAAAAGAGGGCTAATGAAGTGAATTGGTAAAGGTGTGAGTGCAAAGCATGAATGGCAGGTGAAAGTGGGTGGCTAACCATAAAAAACGGTTCCTAACCATCAAATATGATTGCTAACCATAAAAAATGGTCGGGGTCAAGCCATGGTGACCATTACAAATGGTTAGAGGTGCTAGTGACCGATACCAATGGTTAGGAGCAACAAAATGAGTAGTTGGGTCGATTGAAGGAAAGAGAGGCTATAAATAGACATGTGGGGGATGGAAATGTCATTTGTATTTGATGACTAAGGAGAAAGGATAGGAGCAAGGAGAAAGAGTGAGATGATGAGAGGGAGATCAATGATAGGAGTTGGAGGGAGTGCAGGGAAGGTACATAGTGAAGTGCCCTACTTTTAGGTAGTTGTATTTTGGAATGTTTAGATGTCATTGTTGTTTGCTTTGTTGTTTTTGTTTGTTGTGTTTTTTTTTTTTTTGTGTATGGTGCTATTTTTTTTGGGGAAATAAGGGGGGGCAGGAAATTATTTTTTTTTTGAAAGAAAGGAAATGGGAGGGAAGGGGGAAAAAAATTGCTTTTGTGTGTTTCTTTTTAATTTTTATTTTTGTGTGGTGTTGATGTTTTGAAATTTTGAAATTTTTATTTTTTTATTATTTGTTTTTTAGACTGTTGATTGTTATGGTGTGGATGTGGTTGGATTTTTAGAGAAATAAATTAATGGTATACATGGATGGTTTGTTGTGCAGTTGAAGAAGTGGCGGGCATGACATCAAATCAACCTAGAGTACCCAAAGATTAGGCACAAGCTGAATGATGCAGATTGAAAGTAGTTGAGGTCGATTGGCTTGGAAGGTGCAACTCATATCGAGACTATGTAGGCAGATTCATGGTACTTATCAGCCCTCATAGAGTGGTGGTATATTTATAGGAGGATGTTCCACCTCCCCGTGGGGGAGATGGTAATGACTTTGGAGGAAATATATTAGATATTCTAATTATTGATGGAGGGTCTCTCGATTTGAGTGGTGATGGATAGGGTAGATGTGATGCCCCTGGTGTATGGTGAGGGTTGGAGGGATGTGGAGGTAGGGTACAAAGTGATCCCATACTTGGAGATGTATGAGAGAGAGTGGTTGGGACTAAGGCATGTAGTGTTGATATCATTGATCTCAAGGATAGTGTTTCCAGACTACTCAAGCATATGGTTCTTATGTGTTTGAGTTGGTGGATATGCCCACAGTGTATGCCTAGGCACCAACATTACTTGCATAGATATATGACATTATGAGGTGCATGATGATGGTGAAAGCACTTGGGGTACAACCTATCACTACAAATATGGGGTTGGAAGCACTTTAGCATATATCGCCCCAAGGGGTTACCATGTGAGAGGGAAATAGGAGAGCCATATGCTCTATGATGGTGGAAGGATAAGGAAGGATGACAAATTTAGGCTCAAATATGAGACATAGAGTACTACAGGGATGTATGAGCAAGGTTAGAAGTAGATCAGGTTGTATGGAGGTCGTGGTAGGGGGTGGAGACCTAGGAAGAGGATGGGGTGCACTTAGCTTGTGTTAGATGAGCAAAGTGGGTAGTGGTATGACATCATATAGAGTGTGAATTTATTTAGTTCACATGGATCCAGAGGTAGTTCAGGTTGAGGATCGTGAAAAATGCACCTTTCAAAAAAAATAAAAGGAAATACAAGCAATGCATATATATCACAAGCAAATAAAAGGTCTTTAGTACAATCAATCCTTATGAAAGGTATTTTAAAATATGATTTATTTTTGAATAAAACAAATGGGATAACCCCTTATACAACAAGTGATAAGGTGCAACTTTTCTTCATGCCACAATCAGAGTTTGTGGGTGGGTTTTTGTGTCTGTGTTGCCTAGACCACCTCGATGCTTTGTTGGCTATTACAAAACCTGCACATATGTAAGTCAAATGGGGTCAGTAGCATCTGAAGGGCCTCCCTTGAATGAGGCATTTTTTAAAGAAAATATATTAAAATGTTACAAAAACCATGTAGATGCTTATAAAATCAATTTAAAAGCTCACAAAACCAAGAAAGATGATGCTTTATACCTTCATTTGCTTGTTTGGTGAGTGGGTGCTTTGTCTACTATGTCACTAAGTATCCATCAAATATGATTAGTTCTATGTAACTTTTAGGGATGGTTGGTTTTGTGTGGCCATCTATAATGGTTGGGATCAGATTGTAGGAGGGGCAAGGTGCCCTTGCTAGGGGTTGTAGGTGGTCTTGAGGGCTCCTCGGGTGTAGGTGAGATGGTTGGATGTTGGTCAAGTTGAGCGTGATTGACAGTAAAAATCAATGTTGGGATCCTTAAGTATCCTCCATGGCCACCATGGTTGGGCTCATAAAGGACTATAATGATGGTGGGTGACTCTCCAAGAGAAATAAGGATGGATGACCAAAGTTTGCTAGCATAACAACATAGACACATGAAATCTCTTACAAATTATGGAAAAGGGGGGAGATTTATAGGAATTTGGTGAGGGGAAGGGTAGGTGGCATGAAGGTCATATGGAGGCTATGTGGAAGGCATGTGGAGGGTGGAGGATACAAGGAAGATATGGGGAGGGCACATGGAGGAATGTGCACATTCCACATTCAATAACCTTGGGTGGGGTAACTTCTCACCCACCCAAGTGGAATTAATAATCCTAGGAGGTGATGAGATGTGCATGGGGGTATGTGTACCTTAGGGGTTGGACTTAGAATTTCAAATTACCAAAAAATGTGACATGGAGGGAGGAAATGCTAGCACTAAACTAGCTAATTTATTTCCTCTTCGACTTGGGGCTTTTCTTATTTTTTTTAATCATCCAAATTTTGGAGGGAGAGTGAATGGGAGGACAAAGTGAAATGAATTAGGGCTACAAATAAAGATTTTGGACAGTCCTAGGGATTTGAGGGGGGATTTTTAAATTATTGTGCACATTCCCTAGGGATTTGACCATGATTTAAGATAGTATTAAGAATTAATGAGAGACTAATAACAGATTTAATGGAAGAATTAAGTGAATAAGAAGGAATATGGGAATTTTGAGGGGGAAGGGAGGAATAAATGAGGGAGATTAAGTGGAAATTAAGAGACTAGGGAGAAGATATTAATGATTAGGGGAATTAAACAGAGTAGGGGGAAATTAGAGGGAGATTAGAGGAAATTAAATAATTTAGGAATTTAGGGAAAAAGAGAAATTAGAGGAAAATAAAGACCTTAGGAGACTTTTAGAAGAATTAAAAATGGAACTTAGGGGAAAATAAAGGCTTAGGAGGAATTTTAGGGAAAAAAGAGGGGAATAAATTAGAATTTAGAAAAGCTAGGGAATATTTAGAAGAAATTGAGTAAATTAGGGGGAGCAAAAAAAGAAGATGGAATTAGAAGAATTTAGGAGGAATTGAAACAAGTAAAGAGGAAATTAGAGGAATTTGGGGAAAATTAGAGAATTAGGAAGGATTTAGGGGTAATAGAAGAGAAGAAGGAATCTAGGGGGAAACTAGACAAAATTAGGCAACTAGTGGTGGTTTTGCGATGATTTGAGGGGCTTTTGTCCATTTGCAATGAATTGAGGGGTGTTTTGGTGGTTTTATGAAAATGTGACTACAAATGACTAAATTTTGATTTTTACACCCTTAACATTGGTGGTCTTAGTAGTGGCATATGTAGGTTTATAAAATAGATTAACATTATGAGAAGATTCAAACAAAGCATTGATGTAAATATTTTGAGGAGAAATGGTTTGATGACGAGATGTCCCAGCCTCTTCGAGTTGGGCTTCTTCATCCATAGCCTTATTCAAAGTATTATTGTGATGCTTAAATAAATTCTAGATGTTATAAAATGATTTCAAGGTGAGGTGTTATTAGACCCCTCATTACTATACTAGTCTCTATGTCCTCTTCTACATCTAGATTGGAATTATTCCTATCAATATGATCATATTCTTAAGGATTCTCATCATATTATAAAATATTTTGCTTAATCCTAAGGTTGGGAGTCATTAGGATTAAGTTAAAGGATAGGAGAGATAAGGGGAGATATAAAACGTATGAATGACACTCAAAATATTTTATTAAGCTTTTTTATGTTTTTCTAATCTAAAAAAACAAATTTTAATGGTCTTATTTATGGTTTAAAACAAAACAAAGAAGAGCAGAAAGAAAAGGCTTCCTAGATGGCCACTAAGAACATGTTTCATATGGGGTTCACCAATTATGTAGAGGGAGTAAAATGGCCCTACTGTGTACTATTCTCGGTTGGATCCACTGGGAGCTGAGGTGACCATGGTATGTTATATCCTCTACACTCAAGGGCTTTGGGGATTGAAGGGTTGACCATAAATGGTTTAAGGACTCATTCCAAGTATAGGGTGGAAATGTTTGATGTATTCATTGAAAAATCACCTTTGTTTGGCCTTTCTAAAATCTAAGCTACAAGGAATTAAATAAAAACGTAAGATAGACAAATATGTGAGCAAGCAAGATACTATTCTAGAATGATTCTTTATTTTCAATGAGAACTAAAACCCTAACTTTACAAATAAGTAAATCCTTTCCTTTTTAACAAGTGTTCAAGATAATGGTTAAATAAATTTAACCTAATATGTAAACTATATGATTTTCTCTTTTAAATGCCTAAAAATGAAATCAAAATATTTTATTTACTTATGATTTAAATCTAGAACAAAAATGAGTAGAAAGCAAATGAAAATCAACTTAAGAAGTCTATTAGAGCACTTAATTGATCCGATGGTTGATCCTAGTTTTTAACTTTTATTTCGATATATCCAACAACTTCAAAACCTACAAAATAGCTTAAAAACCCTTGGAAAATTGATTAATGTTTGGGGGCCTACTTAGGTAACTATATGACTAAGCTTGGAGGTGCAACAATCAAGCCCCATTGGTCCTTTTAGCTGGCTATTTGAAAATAAGTTATCATTGACCTTTGGAACAAGCAAAAAAGATATAACAAACATGAAATAGTGAAAATAGAGCACAAACAAAAATAATATGATAGAAATAAAGCATACAACAATATGGATTAGGGTTTTGGGAGTAGAAACTTACCCCCAAACTCTAATTACCAGATTCACATCCCGTAAGGGGTAGGTATGAATTTGGAAAGCCAAATTCACACCCTATATGGAATGAATGCGAATTTAGTCCAAAACTTATCTTAGTCTACAAAAATACAAAAATATGATGCAAAATAAAAAGTTATGCTTAAAATAGACTAATAACGCATGAAAACCTGATTAGCTGATGAAAAAAACAAGGAGCAATGAGAAAGTGAAGGTGGTAACCAAAATGGTAGACCTCTCCTATTGTCTAGACTCTATCACTTATTCACCAAAGGTAGCCAATCACAAAAGCATAGAAGCAAAGCAACACAACAATCCAAAATCAGAGATTTGTCAAGAGCACTTTTTGCAAAAGAACTTAGAATCACAACTTATCACACTAACATAGCTTGGAGGAAAAGGGGATCTAATTCCCATATTTATAAGAGTTTTATAGGGAGAAAATGCAAGAAAATGAAATTTAACGCACTTTTTGCAAAAGAACTTAGAATCACAACTTATCACACTAACATAGCTTGGAGGAAAAGGGGATCTAATTCCCATATTTATAAGAGTTTTATAGGAAGAAAATGCAAGAAAATGAAATTTAACCCTGAGCACAGACCAACATCATAAAGAGTCAACGTTGAAAAGTGTTTTTGAGAGGAAACACCTAAAATTACCAAATTCGCACCCAACTCTTAGAGGGTACAAATTTGGTATTTCAAATTCACACCTTATAAGGATTGGGCATAAATTTGGTAAGGCTAAGGAAAAACAAAAAAAACAAAGGGGAAAAGGGGGTCAAATTTACACTTGGTAAATTTGAGGGGAGGAAAATGACTCATCTTTATGGGGCAATTTTCCATGTCTACAGGTAGTTGTATCTTGATTATCATGAGGAAAATAATTAGAGGCCTTACCAACTGATTAGTTGAGGGTTGGTCTATGGGGAGAGCTCTTTGGTGATGTTAGATAACAATAAAAACATGTGAGATATGGTTGATAGGATAATATGAATAAATGACACCTACCACCCCTTGGTTAGGAGGGGTACATTGTGAGAACTAATGCTTTTTATTATATTTTTCTAATTTTGACTGGTATGTTTAGGCAAAAAATTTTGGAAAAATATCCAAGTCTTGGTTGGGTGATTATTGTGGTCTAGATCCTTTGACAACAATCTAGAAATTACTAATGATATCTTGAACCAAAATTTTGGGACCCATACAATACTTATGAGATAAGCATTGGCCTTAGATGTGTCAGATACTCATGCAAGATAAATAAATGAGATTTTTTTAGACTCGATAATTTTAGTGGGAGGGAGCTTCTAAATTTTGGAACTATGGAGTTTTTTCTAAAACTAATTTTTTTTTCATTTAATATAGTGTACTTTCTTTTGGGCTTTTGCTGAGTTGATTTTCTAGGGATGATTATTTATAGATTTTTGACAACATTAATATTGTTGCTTTTGTTCCAAGAACTAGTGACCATGTCAATAACAATATTTTTTATTTTTTTTATTTCCATTTTTGGTTTGAAGAGGGGACTCTTTGTTTCCTACTTTAGGTTTTAACTATCCCTAATTCACAAGGGTAGTTTCTATTATTTTAGTAATTTCTGCCACAACTTCAAAATATGACATAATAGACATTTCTAGGTAAAAGGCTAATTGTTCTTGAAGGTTAGATATTAAGATCAAGTAGGTCCTTTTGTGGGGTTACATATTATAACCTATACAACAAGGATTTCCATGTTCCTAGAAAGTTATCAACACTTTCATCCTTGGGCTGTTTGAGCTTGTATAGGTCATTAATTATGACTTTATCCTTAATACATATTGAGAATTATTTTACAAACATCTTGATTAGATCCTTAAATAATTTTAAGGAATCACCTAGGTATTTGATAATAACATTATAGGTTTGGACCACTTAGAATTTTGGAAAATATTTTCAAAAGTGGTGTTATATTGTAGGTGATTTCAATGCAAGAAGTTATAAACAACCTGATGTGATTGATTAGTTCTTCCTTTCACTTATAAATTTGAAACTTTGGGTTTCAAATTTTGGGGGAAAGGGTCTATTAGTAATAAAATGATCTGGGGGTTGGTTACAAAGATCATCATTTGAATATTTTTTATGAAAATATGAACCTTAAATAATGACCATTTGTTGTTATAGCTGATCTAATTGAGTTGAAAATGCTTGGAGCTCTAGAGAGATAGGGTGAGGATTTGGCAGGTAAATAGATGGAATATTTTGTGATGGATATTTAAAAATTGATTATGAAACAAATTATAAAAATAAAAGTGGTGTTGAGAGGTTTGAGATTGTGATTAGAGAATTTTAAGGAATGACATCAAAGATGGTATCAAATATGAAGTCCCTAAGATTCTTGAGATTAAAGAATTAACTTGGCTAGAAATTTATTTGAAAACTATTGGGGTTGGATTAAAATATGGAATAGAACTTAAATTAATATTTGAATTAGAAATTATATGATTGATTAATGTGGAATTAGTATTAACATTAACTAATGTTGAATTGGGATTAAGAATAAAAGGTGTGTAATTAGGATTAGGATTAGATGTTATTGAATTTGTGTTGAAAAAAAAATTGATTTGGTTTTTGGGAACTTGACCCCACATTTTCTGGGACCAAACAAATTGGACTACTCTACATAAGTTCCTCTAAATTTGGTATAGGGAAATGTGAAATAATAAAATTTAGGGAGGAATTTGGCTCCATTTTCTATAATTGTCATATTAGAAGGTAAATTTGTATCTAAAAGATTAAGCATTAATACATGAAGTCCAGGTATCCATAATATTTATCAAACTCAATTTAATAAATTTGATCAATATCAATGAGTATCATTCATGAAATAACAATAATACTCAATAAAAAACTCACAACATTATTGATGAATCAAATATGCAACTTCAAATTTATTTGATACAATACATGGAGCTTTGTCTCCATAATATAACCTTAGAATGTGACTTTTCAATACTTGAAAATTGCTCTCCTCACATATCCAAGAGATGCATCATATCCTCTTTCTCATATATGACAAAACTCTCATATCTCTTGAATTTACATATTTTCATATAATGACTCTTCATTTGTATACTTGACACCTATACATTTATACACTTTATTACATGACACTTGGCACATTCTCAAAATCTACACACTTAAACACTTTATTACATGAAACTTGGACTCTTCTCACATATTAACACATACTTTAGGGGAAATATAAATCACACTCCCTAATCTAATATTTAAAAATATACAAATGTACCATGGGGGTACTTTAACATTTACCAAATAATGTAATATCTCCAAAACCCCATTGTATTACATTATTTGATTTGAATACTTTTAGTCTTCAATATTCATATTCATATTTTTCCTTGTATCCATCCATGAACTCTACCTATTAACCATGTTTGATAATCTTGCATTATACTTGATCCATTGTCTTGTTTCCAATATTTTTGAGAATTCAAGTAATTCATAATTAAACATTTATTGAGGCAAAAGGTAATCTATTATTTCCTATGAAAATCTCATTATTTCGAGCAAATATTCCATCCTTGATGGAACCCATAGCTTCAATTTTGTTTTGTTTCTTGATGACACATTTTTTGTTTCCATTGATAAATTTGAATTCCACTATCCTACCTCTTTCAACCAATTAAGCTAATGAGATAATATTATTTGATAATATTAAAACATATAATACATCATCTATTATGAAATCTGAATATGGTAGGCTAGGTATAACTTTTATAGATCCTTGAACATGATAAATGTTATCATCTACTATTTTCAATGGAATGTTTGGTTTTACTTTCAATGAATCAAAACAATGTAAATTCCAAGTCATGTGATGATTGGTAGCTGAATATTTATACCATACGTCTTTTTCATTTATCATTCTTTGATGAGACTCAGGTGATCTTGTTTCATGTCTTTGATAAAATATTTGATTTTGAAATTTTCCTTTCATATTGTTTGGACCTTTGAATTTATATCATCTTTGTGAGGGACTAATTTGTCTTTGTCTTCTATCCATGATTATTTTTTCAAAGTGTAGCCATGGAATTTTGACACACTTCAAAATTCCTAGACTCCCTAAACAACATGTTTTCCCTCCTCAGCAACGTAGCTTCCCCCTTCAACTGTCTGCCTCGATTTTTGTGCTCATTAAAGCCTATCCTTATTCTTCTCCCTTTTTATCACAAATTCGGATGAACGAATACAATTTGGAACCATCCGAATTTATGCAAATCAAACGTGCACCTAAAATTGGTGGATTGTTTGGATTTTACCTCCAATCTGGGCAAACCCAGATTTTTAGTGAATTCGAAACCATCCGAATTCGCCTAGATTGGGAAATTTCTAAATTTCCCCTAACAAACCTGATCTATCTTTGTCCTCCTCGATTCTTTCTCGATTGGCTCCGGTTCTTAAAAGTTGTAGGTGAGTTTCAAAGAAAGGTAATGATGATTTTGCAGGAAATTTAGGTGGAGAAGAGCTTTTCATGTATTTGTTGCAGGTTTTCTGAAGAGATCTCACCATCCCATCATCATTCCAGAGACTAGCTGAGATGACAATGAGTATCATTGATCCATGTGTTTTGATTCTTAGCATGTATTTATCAATTTGTAGGTTTTAAATGAATTTGAGAGCATTCGAATTCACTGAAGGACTTCCGAAATTGCTCTGCAATTTTCTAAATCTAATCGTTGCAGGTTTGAACAATTCGAAAGATGTAAAACCTTTCGAATTCTCTAGGAGTATCCAAATTTGCATAGACACATGTTGGGGGTAAAATCTTGGCCTCAGGTTTATTACAGTGGTTTATGTTTTGCATTTTAGTCCTTATAAGACTTATCCCTTGCTGCATTTTATACTGCTTTACTATTTTCTTATCAAATACATATGTTTTGCATTAGATCTAGAAATCAACTATTTTTCTTATAGTTTATTGAAAGAACCGAGGGGATCTGACTGCCACATCATTGAGGATCAAAATTGTAGTGGCTTAAGTAGATCCCTCACCACTAATCACAATTTTTAGTGTTCTATTATGAAATTGTAGGTTCTGAACAAATTCGGATAATTGCTCTATGTTTTTGAATTCGCTTTTCGAGATCTGAATCTACTCTGTGCTTTCGAATTTTGCTCTAATAGATCCGAATTCGCTCTAACAAATTTAAATTCATCTGATAGCAACCATCCAGATCAGGTAAGGGTCTAATTCTGGATTCCTTTTAGTTTTCCATACTTTAATTTTGTACTATTCTATTTTAGAAGCATTTTCATAAAAGAAAAAGAAAAAAAACATAAAGTTAGTTACATTGCTTTTGCATCAATTATACTAGTTGAAAACACAAAAGAAAAAATATACACATGATAGCATAGAATTTATCTTTTGCTTTTAGTATCTACAAGAATCATTGCATCTTAGTTAAATTTACAAGCTTTCTAGTTAAATTGTATATTGTTGCTTTCATGGAAATTTGAAGTGCATATAGTTAGGTATAGTTGCATTTGGCTAAACCCTAGGTGTGTGTAAATCAAAGAATCCATCAAACACTCACCCTACCTAGGCATGGAAACCACCATAAAGTGTTTCCTAGTGAACCCCACCTAATTCATCGACAAACACCAAGGAGAGCACAACTCAAGTGCTTCTCATCTGAGGTGTAGGCACATCATTTTCCCTTCCCCTTTCAGGCGTGGATCCATTAGCCTAAAGGAAAGGGGTGCAAAAATTTTGGGTCTACATTCTTTGGTGAACCCGACGTGAACACACCATCACTTTGAAATTATTGCTTTTTCTTTGTTTTTAAAAAAACTAAAAAAATATCATTAAAAATTGTTTGCTTAGATTAGAAGAACATAAAAAGATAATTCTTTTTAATTCAATACAATTCACATTTTTATTTTCTTTACATCATTGTCCTAAAAAGAACCACATACGACATGTTTTTCCATAGCTTTGACTGGTCTGGACATAACGGGATATACAGTGAAGGCTTACGAACCTTCAAAAAGGGATTATCCTTTCACTTGTACCCAAAAAACTTGAAACTTTAATCAAGATTTTAAAATTTAGCCGGTCCAACAACCGTCATAGCCATGGAAAATAGCATGCATCTCTTTGAGGTGTATCACTACCCATGGTGAATTGGGTGAGGACTGGTAGAACTTGGGCTTCATCATGACTTGGAATTCATCACCAAGCATATGTATGTGGGCATCCAAGTGAAATCCTAATTGAAAAATGAGACAACTTGGCCTACAACTTTCAAAATAGTTCGAAAAGAAACTTTAGTTAGAAGAAAAATCTTGTTTTGTTTTAAGCTTTTTTTTATTTTTCACTTTTACTTTGTTTTTCAAAATAAAAAAAAAAAAAAAAAAAAAAAAAAAAAATTTAAATGGTGGACAATAGTGTTAGAGATTCCACACTTATAGACCTTAGGAAGGAACTTATAGAAAAGAAGTCGACATCCTCTTTACAACAGAGAACATTGGGGAGATTTGTGGCAAAACTTTGATCTCATTAAGAGAAGGTCTGAAGAATTAAAATAAATTAAGAGGATTGATATAACAAAAGCCTTAGGTATAGATTATTACTCCCCTTACTTCAAAATTAAAAGGAGTTGTGAACGTTGGTTAGAAAACAAGAGGGCTAGCATCCATTCCATAATCTACCCTTGGGAAAGCTATTTTGAAGAATCATTAACTATTCACAAATTTCTAGCAAACCTAGAATAAGTAACCTTTGAACAAAAAAGATGATATCATAAAGCACCTAGAGCAGTTCTCTTTAGATACTTTTACCATGAACTTCAATTCCAACCTCCTACTTCTAGAACTAATAATCTTACTCTTGTTCACTTCATTCACCTTTTGAAAAAGGATTTTGTTTTTGAAGAAGAACATTTTATGAACCCAGAAGACTTAGAGCCTATCAACGACATCTATAAACTCTTTCAAGAAGAGTAAATCACCTAGCTTCATTATTTAAGATTTTATAAATATTTAGTAAAATATTTTTAATTTAATTTAATATAAAAAAAAAAACTTAGGAGTAGCATCAAAAAAAGATGCCTAAAACCTTAAGGAATGGTAAACAGGTGGCAACGCTCCGAAGGGGAGTCAGATACTAAAAATCCTAATACCAAAATAGAGATAGAAGAAATTCAAGAGGAACAAGTAGCACAAATAGAACAAAATGAAGAAGACAAAATAATTGACCCTTTTGACCCTAAAATGGGACCTCAAGGGGATATCCATTTTGAATATGTGCAACATTTCTATGAATTTCTAACTCATAATCGGTCTACTCTCGCTAATGCCTTTGAAATAGAAGATCAACTTAAGAGAGGTGATTTTTCAATTGAAGCAGCTTTAGAAGAAGCTTTTCAACTTCACCCACAACCAGAGACATATGCGAGTGATAATCTCCCTCCATTACAACATGCCACTCATAATGATCATTCCTTAGGTACCACCCAAATTACACCTTCTCAAGATATTCATTCTCAAATTCAAACATCTATGGCACCACAACACAAACCTATTTTTGTTGCCACTACAACTACTTCCACCCAAAAACAACCTTCTTCCTCCACCAATAATAACTTTCTTTCTCAATATTTTAACAATCGATTTGCTCAAGCTTCTACATCTCAAAAAAATAAAAATGTGCAAATCCCTACTTCTTCTCAACCAACCTCTCAACAAAATATAGTTCCTTATAAGCTCACCAATCCTCCTACTTCAAATCCTATGCATAACAGTATTACCATTCCAACTCCTTATGCGATAGCACAAGCTACATATTACCCTCCCTATGCAAACATAGTGGCACAAAATAGGCACAATGGACAACCACACCATCTTGAAGCTATAGTCAAACAATTAGCTTCACGATTAGATCAAATAGACCCTTATCACCCTACATACAATTATAAGGAAATGTGTAACCAACCATTGGATCCTATGGTTGCCGCTAGACCATATCCTAAATGCTTCCCCATACCAATTCTACCAATTTATAAGGGGATCGAAGATCCAATTGAACATCTTCGTATGTTTAGGATAGCTTGTCATGACATTTCATATGATGATATGTTATTGTTAAAAATATTTCCAAAAATCTTAGGAGGTATGGCTTTGGAATGGTATTATCAACTACCAACACACTCCTTAAGAAACTTTGAAGAAACTATGGAGTTATTTGTGCATCAATTTGGTGCCTACATAGAAAGGCATGTCACAATTAAGGATTTGTACAACTTAAAACAAGGGAAAGAAGAAGGTTTCATAGAATTTCTAGCTCGATGGAGAAAACTCTTGGGAAAATTACATTTTGCTCTACCTCCAAGAGAAATGCTAGAAATATTCATTGGAAACCTACAAGAACAATTATCCTATGAGTTAGCCACTACCACTATAACCTCTTTTGATCAAGCTATCGATTTAGAAAGAAGGGTAGAAGAAGCCCTTATCAGAAGAGGACAATTTAAAAGGAAGGATGAGGATAAATCATCTAAAAATCAATATAAGAACAAGCATGTGGTAGGAGATGGGGTCACAGATAATAGACCTCCTCCAAATGTTAATACCATAGAGACCACAAAGAAGTTTGTATTAAAAGCACCTCAAAAACCTCCACAATAAAATTTCACAAAGTTGAATCAACCTTTGACAATGGTCTTACCACAATTGGTAGAAAGAGGTTTGATAAAATTGCTAGAGATACGACAACCAGACACCTCCCAACCTTGGTATAGACCAGACCAACATTGTGATTTCCATCAAGTTGATGGACATCCAACCAACACTTGTAGAAGACTAAAACATTTGGTGCAAGATTTAATTGACAATGGAAAGTTGGAAGTGGAAAGTCCTCCACCAAATGCTAATCCTCCAACAAACGCACAAAAGCAACAGGCACAAAATGTTAATCAAAATCTAGATATCTTCCAAAACCCATTACCCAATCATGGTAAGGAAGTTGTGAATCAACTAGATTATAAGAATGTGCCTCATCCAACATGTTATGTGGGAATGGTTAGTAATCACCTACCATCACAACTCCCACAAACTATATTTGTGCCTACTCAATCCATAGTTACAATTGAGAAATTTCAAGGAAGAAAGTTACAATCTTCATCTTTGAAACACATAGAAAGTGACTCAGAATTAGAGGTAGACATTAGTTCCTCTTCATTCCAATAGCTCAGAAGATGAATCAGGACTAATTCTACCCATTACAGATTTTTTAGTTCTAGAGGAACCATTTCCAAGAATGATAACAACTCGTCCCTCTTCACAACAACTTCTTTCCATAGAACAAGCATCAACTGCTAGATCTCACTCTATTCAGTTTGACTCTTCCAATTCATTTGTTATTCCACAATCATCACATCAATCAAGTAACATTGTGGGTACAATTGGGGCCATTACTAGGCAACAAGCCCAAGCTCAAACTTCTCAACCTCAAATACCTACAACTCAACCAAATGATATGGATCAACCACCTTTTGTTCTAAAACCACCTCATAAAGGGAATAATTTAGTTTGACCTCAACAGAAGACTCCTTTTGATATCAATGAACAACTAGCTAATACAACAACTAGAATTTCTCTTCTTGATCTTCTTAGGACTTCATCTATTCATAGGGAAGAATTAATGAATACCCTAAGTCAAATGATGGTGCCTCAAGACATAGAGCCAACTACCATAGTTAATGTTGTGGCCTCTCATGGAATTGACTACATTGATTTTCATGATAAAGATATTCCTCCTCAGAGTATGCATAGGGATAATCCTCTATACATAACAACATTAATTGGAGATGTGTGTGTTAAAAGGGTGTTGATTGATAATGGCTCATATTTGAACATTTGCACTTATGACTTTTTCAAAAGGTTTGGATTCAGAAATGAAGATTTAAGAAGAACTAAAATGATTATTAAAGCCTTTAATGATGAAACCCAAGAAGCTTGTGGTGTGATATCCATTCCATTACAAGTTGGTCCTAGAATTTTGGATACGTCCATTTTTGTTGTATCTTGTCCAACATCATACAACATTCTTCTAGGACATCCTTGGATCAATGCAATGAGGGCAGTCCCCTCTACTTTGCATCAATGTGTAAAATTTGAATTTAAAAATCAATTGGTCACCATTCATGGAGATCCTAGACCTTTTGAAATGTGTGCAATGGTGGAACCCATTAATGTTCCATTTTGTCCAGCCTTATCATCATTGGCACCTAATTCCCCTAAGTCTTCTCTACCAATGCTTGAACCACCACCTCCTTCTGACATACCTATACCTTCTAGTGATAATGATCCTTCTACATCATACCCTCTTACAGATGAGGCTTTACCAGATTTATCCACCATATTAGCACCAATAGAACATGCTAATTTTATTATACAAGACTCCATTATCTTGTCTCAATTACCACCATCCCCACGTACAACAGGTTTACCTCACAAATAGGAAATATATATCATGTTGGAAATTGTACCTTTATTTTTGTAGGATGTTCCCTAGATAAAATCAACATTAAGCAAATGAGCTTTACATTTGATGAAAATAGTTTTGCTCAATGTTATTTCTCCAATAGATATATAAAATCTAAGAAAATTATGTGTGATATGGGGTATAAGGGTAAAGGTTTAGGTCATTTTGAAAATGGCATACGTGAACCTTTTGAGGTTGAGGAATGGCCTACCCGATGTGGTATAGGCTATATCCCTACAAAATCTCAGCCTTTCCCCTTTGATGAAGATGATCACCTAATCACATATGGTGAATATTTAGAAAATCAAAAGCATTTAAAGGATATTAAGAAGAGAAAGAAAACTCATTTGTTTTCTTGCAATATGCTTTCGATGGTCCATCCAAAAATAATTGCCACTCCAGATGAGTGTGTAGAAGGAGATATCTTTTGTGACATCCCTCATGAAGAAATCATGTGGAATAGTTTCTTCTTTGATGGGTCTATCCCATGCATAGCACATATTCAAACAACAACTACACAAGATGAACTAGCCAAACTATCCCTAGAAGAACTCCAAGAAATGGGTGTTTCACCCGCTCCTCCTAAATTCGAAAGGGATTTGAGTATTGTGGTAGAAGATATCTTGAAAATTAATATTGGAATAGAAACCAATCCTCACATGGTTAAAATAGGAGCTACCTTGAGAAAAGAAGAACAAATTAAATATATAGAACTTCTTATAGAATACCCTGACATATTTGCATGGACATATGTAGATATGCCCGACTTGGATCCTTCTGTAGTCATGCACCATTTGGTAGTTCATCCTGATGCTAAACCAGTAAAACAAAAACTTAGAAAAATGCATCCTAAAGTAGCCTTGTTGGTTAAAGAGGAATTACAAAAACTTTTAGATGTCGATTTCATTCAAGCTATCGACTATTCTGATTGGATATCTAATGTAGTTCTAGTATCCAAAAAAGAGGCTACTAAAATCAGAGTATGTACTGATTTTAGGGACATCAATGTTGCATGTCCCAAAGATGATTTTCCCCTTCCTAATATGGATCAAATTATTGACTTCATAGTAGGAAGTGGGATGTTATCCCTTATGGATGGATTTTTAGGATACAATCAAATTCGTATAGCACCAGAGGATCAACCCAAAACTACCTTCATTACACCATGGGGAACTTTCTATTGGAAAGTAATGCCCTTTGGTTTAAAGAATGCAGGGGCAACTTATCAATGAGCTATGACATATGTATTTCATGACATGATGTATGAAATTTTGCATGATTATGTGGATGACATCATAGCTCGGTCTATTAAGGAGGAAGATCACATTCCTGACTTACGATGAGTCTTTAATAGACTTCGTGAGTACAAAGTCCGTTTAAACCCGGACAAATGTGTTTTTGGAGTAAAATATGGTAAATTGTTGGGATTTATTGTATCTATGCGAGGCATAGAGATAGATCCTATTAAAATCAATGCTATTATCAATATGCCACCACCAAAAACTTTAACAGAGCTTAGAAGTCTACAAGGTAAGCTCCAATCCATTCATCATTTCATTGATAAATTAGTAGATAAATGTCAACCCTTTCTTAAGTTACTTAAGAAATATACCCTATTTAAATGGGATGATGAATGTCAAGAAGCCTTTGAAGCTCTTAAAAAATATCTTCTTACACCACTAGTGCTTGTTCCTCCTAGACCAGAACATCCTTTTATTTTATACATTTCTACCTCAAAACTTGCGTTAGGAGCAATGCTAGCGCAACATGATGAGGATAAGAAAGAACGAGCCATTTATTACATAAGCAGAACTTTGGTAAGCTATGAAACTCGTTATACACCTTTAGAAAAGCTTTGTTTAGCTGTTGTGTTTTCTACACAGAAACTATGCCACTATATGCTTAGCCAGAAAATATTTATCATAGCAAAATTTGATCCATTATGATACTTGATGAGTAGACCTTACTTATCAAGATGAGCAAAAAAATGGGTTCTCGCTCTAAGTGAGTTTGACCTAACATTTATTGGTTAGAAGTCCATTAAAGGGTAAGTCATAGCAGATCAACTCATTGCTGCCCCTCTTGAATCTACTCATCCTTTAACAATAGAATTTCCAGATGAATACCTTAATTTAGAAGATGATCATTTAGAATCTTGGTCTCTATTTTTTGATGGAGCCCATTGTATGAGTGGTACAGGTGCAGGCATCATATTGGTGTCTCCACAAAAACAACTTATTCCATTATCTTTCAAACTCCAATTTTCCTGTACAAATAACACAATAGAATATGAAGCCTTGATTCTTGGGTTACGAGCAACTTTAGCTTTGAATATCAAAATCCTATCAATTTTTGGAGACTCGCAACTCATGGTAAATCAAATTAATAATATCTACCAAACCTGAGATGAGAAACTCCATCCTTATAAAGAATATGTTTTAAAACTTATGTCTTTATTTGAGAAAGTTACTATCGAAGCTATCCCTCGTACTAGTAACCATTTTATAGATGCTATGGCAGCAACTGCTTCTCTCATTCCTTTAGAGTTGGATGATGATCATGCTACTATCATCATTCACCAACTTCAAGAACCCACTTCATTAGAGTCTTGCCTAGCACCCTTGGATATCTTCGTAATTGAAGAAACATCCTCAAAACCATGGTATGAGGATATCTTTAACTTTCTTCAAAATGGATCATTCCTAGATGGTCTAGATAGGAATCAACAAAGACTATTGCGTAAATGAGTTGTTCATTTTATAATCATCAAAAGTACATTGTATAAAAGATCTTTTGAAGGTATCCTTCTAATATGCCTCAACCTAGATGAATCCAAAAAGGCACTAAGCGAAGTGCATGATGGATCTTGTGGAGGTCATTTTAGTGGTAGTGCCATAGCCAAAAAACTCCTACGAATGGGATATTTTTGGCCCTCCATGGAAAAGGATGCTAATGATTATGTGCATCGATGTGACAAATGTTAGTGACACGCAAATCTTGTCCATGCTCCTGCTCAAGAACTTCAAGCCATTTCTTCCCCTTGGCCTTTTTCAAAATGGGGCCTAGACATCATTGGGAAGATTAATCCAATCTCATCCGATGGTCATAAGTTCATCATAACAACAACTGAATACTTTACAAAATGGGTAGAAGCCATGCCATTGGCTTCTTGCATAGGAACCCAAGTCTCTAAATTTATCTTTAATCAAATCATCTATAGATTTGGGATTCCCTCTACACTTGTCTCTGATAATGGAACTTGCTTCAAAAATAAAGACATACAAAAGCTTTGTGCAAAATATAAAATCCAACATAGATGGTCTACTCCTTACTATCCACAAGGAAATGGCCAAGCTGAAGCATCCAATAAAACTTTAATTAAAATCTTAAAAATATTGGTTAATAAGTCAGGTCGAGATTGGCATACTCAATTATATCCAGCCTTATGGGCTTATCGGACTAGTGTTCGAACCCCTACAGGTGCTTCTCCCTTTGTCTTGGTATATGGCGCTGAAGTTGTATTTCCTTTTGAGCTTGAAGTCCCTTCTTTAGGACTTTTACTTCAAGACGCTGAAGTAGGAGATGAATATCATGTTGGATGATTAAGCCAACTAGAATTATTAGATGAAAAGTGCATAAACGCTTTAGAGCATCTTCACGCTTATCAAGACAAACTCAAAATATCATACTCCAAGAAAGTTCATACTCGATATTTTGAGGTTGGAGACCTAGTTCTTAAAGAAAATCAGAAAAATACCAATGCTCGAACTGATCTTAAAGGAAAATTTCAACCAAATTGGTTAGGTCCATTTATCATCACTACTAAATTTGGATCAGGTGCATATCATTTGGCTACCTTAGATGGAAAATACCTTAAGGAACCAATGAATATAATGCACCTTAAAAGATATTATGCATAAAATCATGTTTCACCATTGTACATAGTTGTCATATATTTTGTACATA
This sequence comes from Wollemia nobilis, assembly GCA_028583015.1. Taxonomy (NCBI): domain Eukaryota; kingdom Viridiplantae; phylum Streptophyta; class Pinopsida; order Araucariales; family Araucariaceae; genus Wollemia; species Wollemia nobilis. Next base: position 31,731,645 of record JAQPPZ010017052.1, read on the forward strand.
CAACATTTGTTGCATGTAGTTTAATTCATAATCACAACCATCTCATATAAATCATCTTTCATATAGTTGCATTTATCCTATATTTCTTAATGAAGTTTTGGTCCAATTGCATATGGCATATAGTCACATCCAATTATTATATCATTTAAATATTAGACTGATGTTATCAAGATTCATAGTCAATCTTGGTTTTCTTTGAAGAAATTCAGAGTTTATCTTGAACCACTCATAAGATTTACATTTTAATAAAATCTTGATTCTCGATATTGATTATAAATCTCTCTTGAACCAAAATCACTATTTCTCATTAAGAAAATTTTGAGTTTTGGGAACTGATTCTACCACTTTTGAACCAAAACACACTTACACATCTTAAAAATGATTTTGCACAAAGAAATATGATACTACATAGTAGTCCTAGCTCCTTAAGAGAAAGGTTTCCCTTGCTATCCTATTATGTGCATGGTCTAGAATGCTGAGAATTGACAAAAGGACAAGCTCCCCCTACCCGAATAAAATCCCTTGCTCTTCCACTAAAATGAGCAAGTATCCCTTGAAAAAAAAATGATTTTTACTACAAAGAAAATAAATCCCCTTGTTCAAAAAATGAGCAAGAATCCCTACTAAAATAAATCAAAAGAAAAGAAGGGGGTAATGAGCTTGAATCCCTAGAATTCCTCAATTATTCAAAAATCATGGGGTGATCCCCATTACAACAATGGGTTGAATGAAACCCACTTGGAAATGGGGTAGTCTTACGCATGGTGACATGTCTATCACATTAGTGACCTTATTTTGTATAGACCAATGTCCACTTATGGATAAGCTAGCTTTTGGTGGCTTGTATTACAAAGTAGTTAAGTCTAACCATGCACAAAAATCATGGTAAATGAATTCATCATTTGCACACACAATGGTTCTTAAAGTTGGTTTGCATCATTACCTTACTCAAAATTGGTAAATGAACTTCATAAGCACACACATTTGATCCTTGAGAGATTTTGTATCATAATTAAGATCAAGATGGAAAATGAATACACAAATCACACACTGGTTCTTGATAAACTTGATTTCATCCTAAAATGACCAAGATTCTCCTTGAGTTTTGATTAGTTGAAGTCACTATATCCTCATGGATTTGTATGACTGTTAGCATAAGCAATTGGCCCTAAAACCAATTAATCTTGCATCTCATATCTACCACCTAGTATAATGCATTCATTTCATCATATTGCATGATTGCTTGCCATATACAAAAATTTACATTGATCATACATAATTTCTTAGTCATATAGTTGCATATAGACTTCATGATGATGGCATGAGATAACCCTAATAAAATCTCTCCATTTACTTCACACTAGGAATCTTATGCCTAGCGCAAGTCCTCTATCCCATTTTTCATGCTTAATCACCTACATTGCATCATACTTCTCTTAAGATTAATCAAAATTAATCTTAAGATCACACATTACTTATCATCAATTATATCACTTTCAATCAAAAAATCTCAAACTACTTTTGGATCATAACCCTTCGATGTCAGCATTACAACAAAACCTCACACAGGATCCACTTCATGACCAACGCGAGGGGCAACCTCCATAAATGGTCATATACAAGCACACATCCTCGAGGTCTATTATTGATTGATCAAAATCGTAAGGGTATATTTCCCAAACAATATTTCTTCTACAAAAAATTAAATCACACTACATTACAAATATCAATTACATCAAATCACACTTCACTTTCCTACAATGATATCTTGATTAAGCATGATAAAAGAACATTAGAAATCAAACATGACCATAAGCATGATTATGAAGATCATAAAAAACAACAAAAATATTTTACATTATGCATAACACATAAAAACAAAAAAAGAAAAAACAAGTATAATATTACTCTCTCAAAAATACATAAAGTACATAAGGTCGACTGGTATACCATAATAAAAACTAGTATACTCAATCACTAGGGGGTATACCACAAAAATAAGCCTTAGTATATCATCCCCTAGAGCCTCTAGAGCTCTAGCTATCATCAGGAGGTCCTGGGCACCTAAAACTGAGGGACCCTAGACACCGACCTAGAAGCTGATCTAGAGCGACTCAAAGTAGCTAACTCTAGGGGCAATGGAGCCCTCTGACCCTCAAGAACTACCTAAAAATATAGTGTCTAGTAGAAGGTCACCCGTTGTGATGCTAAGATCACCTCTGCCATCAATGCACTACTACCTAAGGACTGGCCTGAAGCTCCACTCCTCATATGATGTGACTGTTACTATGCCTGGTGCAAATGTGTTTGTGCCTATGAAAGCTATGCATGAGCCTATGATAGCTGAGTCTGAGTCTATCCTAATAGATCCTATGACTAAGCAAGCTGAGCTTCCAATGACTAAATTTGACTCACTTGTATCCCCACCTGACTCAACCCAATATTCTTCACCTATAGAGCAACAACCTCTCCAGTGCTGCTCGACTCCCCAACCTCCATCGCAATGCCCTTCCTAGGTGAGTCCTATCGAGGTGATGATGGCACCTCCTACTATGGAGATAGCACACCCTACTATGATGGTGACACCTATCATTATGGAGATAAAGTCTACTACTGCTCTCTAGTCCCTCCCTCTATCTAAAGTACTCTCTCCTATCGAGAGGACCTCTATCTCTACCTACCTCCTCTCATTTGAGGACCTCCATGCCCCTGTGTCATACATCTATCCCCTACAGTCTCATGGAAGATCTTCATCTAATAGCCTCCTAATAGGCTCACTGTATCTGCTCTACTATACCTCTCTCCCATGTGATCCTAGTAGGAAGGATGGTGGCATACCACTCAAGGTATCCATCCTCTACTCCCACATCATCTACCTCTAGGAGTACCACCATAGGGTCATCCTCATCTGGCTCTAAGAACCTACTAAGATTAGGTGCCCCGCTAGCAGTCATAGGATCCTGTGTCACTCATCGGTACCAAAAATCTTGTACCGAGGGTATCCCCTATACTAGCCCAAACTAGCATTGCACTCGGTCGGCCTGATGTAGCTCTATCTCTCCCTTCTCCATCCGTAGCCATCGTACCCATCATACATGGGCTAGCTTTGTGCCATCCTCATCCTAGCCAGGATGTCCTCACCAAGGTCTCCAACAAATGTGAGGAGCAGTCAGCTCATCAATACCCCACCTAGCCTCCTCCAAGCCACTCATCCTCCTCCCGTGGCCTCCTGTATGGCCCCATAAAAATGCGGTAGGTTGACCCTCCTCTACCTATTGATGAGGTAGTCCCTCTGGCCTCCTCACTACAATGTGCTCCTAGCACCATACCTATAGCAAAGTGGTGAGGACCAAGCTATGACCATGCTTATACATGACATTAAACAATATCCTGTATAAGTGGCATAGCACAAAAGGTCCCCATGCAAACCACCTACTAGAATCCCACATGTCAATCACCACGCCAGCCAAAGCCCATGGGAGATGTCATCCACTCTAATGGCATGACAATAACCCTACAACTATCCCAGATAACACCACTATCATTCTAGACACCCCCTCTATAGCTATCAATCCCTCAATGTTGACTCCACTCTGATCAATAGGAAAAGAAGTATCCCCTATCGACTCATCGCATCACCTAAGCTTGGGTCATCGACTGGTAAACAAACTGACCCCTGATAGGAATCTGAAGGATCCTCCACACATCCTCTAAAGTTAGGGTCATCTCCCCTATAGGTAACCAGAATGTGGAAGATCTTGGATACCATCTCTTCACTAATGTAGTCAGAAGCAGATAGTCTACCTCTATTCGTGGCATCTCAACCACATGTCGAAGCCCTACTAACTCAAGAACTGATCTATCAGGACCACTCAACCCTCTTTAATGCAATTATTATTCATAAATGTGCCAAAGAGGGGGTAAAATGTAGCCATGGAATTTTGACACACTTCAAAATTCCTAGACTCCCTAACAACATGTTTCCCTCCTCAGCAACGTAGCTTCTCCTCTCAGATGTTTGCCTTGATTTTCATGCCCGTTAAAACCTATTCTTGCTTTTTTCCCATTTTATAGAAAATTCAAATGATCGAATAAAATTTAGAATCATCCAAATTTATCAAATCAAACGTGCACCTAAATTTGATGAATTTTTTGGATTTTACCTCCAATCTAGGCAAACCCAAATTTTCAATGAATTCAAAACCGTTTGAATTCACCCAGATTGATAAATTTCTAAATTTGCCCTAACAACCCTAATCTATCTTTGTCCTCCTTGATTATTTCTCAATTGGATTCAGTTATTAAAAGCTACAGGTGAGTTTCAAAGAAAGGTAATGATGATTTTGCAAGAAATTGAGGTGGAGAAGAGCATTTTCATGTATTGTTGCAGATTTTCTAAAGAGATCTTGTCATCCTATCATCATTCCAAAGATTAGCTGAGATGAAAATGAGTATCACTTATCCATGTGTTTCGATTCTTAGCATATATTTGTCAATTTATAGATTTTAAACGAATTCAAGAGTGTCTGAATTCGCTGATGAACTTCCAAAATTGCTTTGCAACTTTCTAAAATTGATTGTTGCAAATTTGAACGAATTCGAAAGATGTCAAGATACTTCCAAATTCGCTAGGAGTGTCCAAATTTACATAGATACATGTTGGGGGAAAAATCCTGATCTTAGGTTCATTATAGTGGTTTACGTTTTGCATTTTAGTCCTTATAATACTTATCCCTTGCTACATTTTATACTAGTTTACTATTTTATTATCAAATACATATGTTTCACATTAGATCCAGAAATCAACTATTTTTCTTATGGTTTGCTAAACCAAGGGGATCTAACTGCCACATCACTGAGGATCACAATTGCAGTCGCTTAAGCATATCCCTCACTACTAACTACAATTTTTAGTGTTTTGTTGTGAAATTGTAGGTTTTGAATGAATTCAGATAACTACTTTGTGTTTTCAAATTCACTTTTTGAGATTTTAATCTTCTCTATGCTTCCGAATTTACTCTGACAGATATGAATTCACTCTGATATATCTGAATTTATCTAATAACAACCATCTAGATTAGGTAAGGGTCTAATCCTGGATTCCTTTTTAGTTTTTCATGTTTTAATTTTGTATTAGTATTTTTTAGAAGCATTCTCATAAAGGAAAAAAGAAAGAAAAGACAAAAAAAACATAAAGTTAGTTGCATTGATTTTGCATCAATTATACTAGTTGGAAAAACATAAAATGAAAATAAATATACACATGTTAGCATAGAATTTATCTTATGCTTTCAGTATTTACAAGAGTCGTTGCATTTTAATAAAAATACAAACTTTCTAGTTAATTTGTATATTACTGCTTTCATGGAAATTTGAAATTGCATATAGTTAGGTATAGATGCATTTGGCTAAACCCTAGGTGTGTGTAAATAAAAAAATCCATCAAAAATTCACCCTACCTAGGTATGGAAACCCCCATAAAGTGTTTCCTGGTGAACCCCACCTAATTTATCAACAAACACCAAGGAGAGCACAACTCAAGTGCTTCTCATATGAGGTGTAGGCACATCATTTTCCCTCCCCCTTTCAGGCGCAGATCCATTAGCCTGAAGGAAAGGGATGCAAAAATTTTGGGTCTACACAAAGCAATTTCTTTATCAATTTTCTCAAGTCAATTTATTTGATGTAATAATTCTTATTTCTTCAAGAAATTTCTACAAAAAACAATTTCAAATTCTTTTCAATCTATAATTTCATCAATATTCAAAATTTAACAATATTCAAATCAATTAGCTTTTCAAATTTCAATTTTCCTTATATCTCCAAATTTTAATTTCAATTTTCCTTATATCTCCCAATTTTAATTTCAATTTCAAATAGTCAATTTCAAGCTTTAATCAAGGAATCAATTTATTTTTCTTCTTATAGCTCCCAAATTCAATTTTTATAAATCACAAATTTCTTCAAACAATCATTAATTATTCAATCATTCATTCACTTCTTATCTCTCCAATTTAATTCATTTTCATAAATTCTCCTTTAATTTTTTTTTTTGATTATCATTCCTCCTAATTCAATTCTTTTATCAAAAAAATCAAATATATGTCCCCTTATATCTCCAACACTTTTTGAAAAAATTAAATTTTAAATTCTTAAACCTTATAATTCCACATCAAATTAATAAGATCATGCATGCCCTAATAATATGTGCTTATATATGGGGAAAAGTGTATATTAATCGGATGGCGGGAGTAGGAGCGGGGTCAGGGGCAACAACGGGAAATGGGGTAGTGGGGTTTGCAAATTTGGGATCAGGAGTAGCAGCAGGTTTAGGGACGAGTTTAGGGCAAGCTGGGACTGGGGTCGGGGCCTGCAAGGCATTCGAGGGCCCGGACCCCGATGGCAGCAAGGGCGCCCTCGAGAGTCCGTCCCTAGAAAAATAACCCCCTAACAAAGTTGTCAAGGGGTCCAACAAACCCTCATTTGCATAGATCCTGGCAGGAGAGTCCAGTTACCCCCAGGTCCCTTCCTCGAGGCTCTCCTTGGCAGGGATGCACATTTCAATCAAGGATGATGTGTTTTTGTCATTTGTGTTAGGGTCATTGTCATCCCTGGTCGAGAAGTTCATTAGGGGCCGCTCGGATATGAAAACTATTCATAGGTGGGCCTTATCCAAATGGAACACCATAGGCAACATTCATATTGTTGCCCTGTTGAAGGGGTTTTTCCTCATCAAGCTCAACAATAGGGAATACACAAGCAAGATCCTCATGGGTGGGCCCTGGTTCCTAGGGTGCAAAAGCCTCTTCCTCAGATGTTGGGCTACCAAATTCAACCCCAACACTCATAGCATAAACTTTACTCTGATATGGGTTCGGATGCTTGACCTCCCCTTCCACCTCTGGCAGGAGGGCGTACTTAAACTCATTGCCCAGGCCATTGGTGAATTGGTGGCTTTCAACTCAGCAACTAAATTCAGATCTCGGATGGTCCATGTCAGGTTGTGTGTCAATGCAAACCTCGAATAAGAGCTCCCATCCTTAGTCTCCATCTCATCAAGGACCTACTTTTGGTACCAAACCATAGAATATGAAAATAAACCAGCCTTTTGCACTCATTGCAACAGGTAGGGGTATCTCCCCAATCAGTGCTCCCTCTCTAAGCAGCATGAAGCTTCAGCCACGGTGGACCCCCACCCTAATATGTAGTTGCGTTATATATCCCATGGCCCCCTTGTGATGTGCGACCCCCCAGATGACCACCCTAGGAGTGGCATGAGAAGACGGATGATCCAGTCGACAAATAAAAATAGAAGGATGACCCCATCCTAGTAGATGTCCAAAACCAAGTATGCACCATCCCTGACCCCATCATTGAGGATTCATGTGTGGCCTTGTGTTGGCTTGACGAGCTTCCCCACCAGTTTTATGGCCCTCTCGAAACCCCTTTCCTCCAGGTGACCCCCCCGATTGACCCCCTCCCCCCTTACCAGTCGAAGGTATTCTTGCCCCAAACCTAACTCTGGAGAGCCTCCTTGAGCATCCTACGCCTCCCCCCCTTCATGGACATTCCATCTCCCACTGACCCCCCATCCCTCTAGAACATCTTCCTCCCTCTTCAAGCCTTCTATGAATTTGGCTTAGAGGCGTCCGAGGGTGACAACGATGGTAGTCTCTCCCTGTCCACAACTAAAGGGTTCAACCTCAAACAAACTCGCAACAAAAAATTTGCCATAGATTTTGGTAGCAAGAAGAGGAGAGGCCGACCCACGCTTGGGGAACAACACAACAAGCAAGCAGAGGATGAGATTTCCAATGGCTTCCAGTCGACCCTCCTGGTTGAATCCCTTAGCCTATCAAAAGAAGAACTCCTTAGATCCAAACCTCCCACCCAGTAGGGGAAGGGAGGTAAGTGCCCCCCCAAGGGTGTCAGATGAAGATAATCTCTTGGAATGCAAGAGGGCTCAACAAAACCCCCATGAGGTGCATCCTAGCCCAACTCTGAAGGGACCATAAACCCACTATTTTGCTTCTCCAAGAAGCCAATATTGACGAATAATCCTCCCCCAAGGTTTCCAAGGTGATCTGGAACAATGGTGACTCCCTCTCTGCCATGACCCTTGGATCTATTAGGGGGCTGATGTGCCTATGGAATCTAGGCACAGTCAAAGGAAGGTTGATCTTGTCCTCCACCAGAATCATCAATGTCATGTTTCATAGCTTGGAAATATGGTATACCTGGATCCTCTCCAACATCTACGCCCCCAATAGCCCAGTAAAACAAGCCACCCTATGGAACGAAGTCAACCTCATGAGGGATGCGTTCGCTCCCCTCCCCTGGATCCTGGTGGGCGATTTCAATAGACCCTTCTCCCACTTCAACAAATATGGAGGAACAACTTTGAACCCCAGAAGCATACAAGACTTCAGTGAGTTTACTGATGCCAATGAGTTCATGGATGTTCCTTTGAAGGGTGCTAAGTTCACCTGGAGTAACAGACGATTAGGGGCCAACCTCATTTAGGTCAATCTAGATAGAGTCTTCCTCTCTCGGGAAGTGATTCCCCTATTTGCTGATGCCACCCTCTTGGACCTTCAGCATCGGATCGTAGCCCCCTCCTTTTTGAATCGAACAACCACCCCCCCCATAAGCACCCTTTTCAATTCGAGTCCATGTGGTTCCACCACCTTGACTTCAAGGACCAAGTGGGAAGGTGGTGGAGCCATCTTGTGACGGGGCGGCCTGTAGGGCAACTCTATCAAAAGTTGAGGAATCTGAAGGATCACCTCAAGAGCTAGAACAGGGAGGTGTTCAAAAACATATTTTAGAGAAATGAGATCTTGAGAGCTAAATTGGAAGTCGTCCAGTCCAAAATTTAGGATGGATACACTGAGCCTGGCTTATGGGAGGAGGAACTTAGTGTTCTAGGGGAATACCACAATGTTTTGGCTAGAGAGGAGACCTTTTGGAGGCAGAAGTCAAGAGCTCTTTAGCTTAAATATGAGGATGCAAACACCTATTGGCAATTTTGGGTTTGAGATCCTAGCTTCTTGTCTATGAGTTGTCATTGATGTCAAAAGGAAATGGCATTAATGTTAAGAGGATGTGTTGGCTTCAAAGGTGGAAGATTCCAAGAGAATCTTTTTAAGAGAATCCGGAGAGATTCCATTGGCAATGGTTTTTATTAAAACCAATGGAGGTTCTCTTTATTATTTATTTAATTATTATTTAAAACCCTTCAAGGTTTTAATTAATTAATTATTTAATTAATTAAGGGAGAAATTATTTTTAATTTATTAAAAATACTTTAAGGGTTTTTAAACCCTTTAGAAAGCAAATTTTGATTAAATTTGAAATTACTTTTCTTTGCAGCCGACGTGTTCTAAAGTCCACGTATGGACTATAAATATGAGAAGGTTCCTAAGGTTAAACCCACTTGGAAAATTGAAGGCAATTAATTGGTTTGGCTGCGATCGAATGTTCTGTTTACGCTGCGAAAGAGGAGAGCTCGTGGTTTGAAAAGCTTTCGGAAAGCTTGACCGTTTATGTGGAAGGAAGTCCGTCTTGGACTTCGTAAGCCCCTTGTGGGCTAGTGGCAGCGAAGGCTGCGTTTGGGCCTTGCGTAGGCGGAGGTCTGCGTTTCGATCCCCGTGGAGGGAGCCGTGCATGGATTAGTCACGCTTTTATTAAAACGTGTTTTGTGCCACGAATTTCGGATTCTTCAAGGGCAGCCATTATAAGGTGTGATTATTTTCTTGATATGATTTTTGGCATTGTTTAGCATTGTTTAAAAGACATAGGAGAAATAAGGGGATATTTCTTTGGTTGTATTTTTGAGATTAGTCTTTTGCTATGCTAAATTTAAAAATGGAGATATAAGGTGTAAGTTTTGGTTGTTGTGTTTTTGGCTTCTTTGGTGGTTGTTTTTAAAGAAGAGGAGCTAAAAGGTGTATTAAGGAAAGTTTTTATATATGCTCATTTATCTTGGTTCTAACCCTAACTTGGTTGGAAGTTTGAGGGTTGTGTGTGGTGACAGCTTTAAGGATCAATTTTCTTCTACTCCAAAAAGGTATGGGCACATTTTCCTTATGAGTATGATTGGTGTATGTTTTTCTGAAATAAGGTTGGAGTGAAAAGGTTTTCAACTAGGTTTCCTTTGGTTGGGTGTAAATCCTATTTTCTCGTTTGTTGAAGACTACTTATGCATTGTTATCCTTAAGGAGAGTTTTTGGTGAATGCATAATTTCTGGTTTGAGATAGTGGAAGCTTTGTGCACTAGGGTTTATATTTGTGAGTCTAGCTACTTGCATTGAGTTGGTGGAACCCTTGGTTGGCTATTTTGAGTTTGATGGTTGAGTTGCTTCCATAGAGGTTGTTTGATCAAGTTATTGCTTTACTTGATTCATGATATTGGGCTTACTCCATTGAGTTGATTTGAGCAAGTTATTCTTTGCATTTGGTGATATTGTGTTGGTGGTTGTTTTGTTCAAATATCTTTGGAGGGAAAAGGATTTCTACTTGTTTCCTTTTCTTGTGATGATTGGTTGAATGCTTCAAGGTTGATGTTGAGTTGAATGGTGTTGGTTGACTAAACCTTGTTTGATGAGCATTGTTGTTGAAACCCTAATTGATGGTGAAAAGAACATGAGTATCATTGTTATGTGATTCTTTGCATAGTTGGCAATTGTTGGGGTTTCATGTTCTTGAAAGAAAACATTCTATCCTATCCATTTTAGATTTGAGTTGAGTTTTGATATTGGGATTTGAGTATAGAACATATTGAGTCTCTAACAATTCTCTTTATGCTTCTATGAGTTTGACAAATCACATTGGGTCTCTAACAATTCACTTTGTGATTTCCTACTAAGAAAGTTTTTCTTGGTGAGCTTGCTGAATTTTTGGACAGGTTTCGGTGGGGACTGGGGTCTTGGACAGGTTCCAGTGGGGACTTGTGAGCAGTTTTTGGACAGGTTCCAATGGGGACTTGTGAGTAGTTTTTGGACTGGTTCGGTGGGGACTTGTGAGCAGATTTGGACAGGTCCTAGCATAGGACTTGTGAGCTAAGTTTGATAGTTCTATCAAAGAACTTGAGGATAGAGGTGCATTGGTTCTATGAGAAGAACCTAAGGATAGTTGGCAAGTCTTTGAGAAGGATTGTATGCAGAGGATTGATTTGTTCAAGAGTTGGACAGATCTAAGGACAGGGAAGGACTTATACTAGACCGACGACTATGTTTGGGTACAGTGCTAGGCCTGGACATTGATCATAGAAGGAATAGGTCTCTTAGGCTAAGCATTGAGGATAGGAGGTCTTCGGTGGAAAGGAGTTCCACATGCTGGAAAGAGGTAGAGGCAGTTGATCTTTTGAGGGATCAATTGGTATCAGAGTAGGTGCCTTCATAAAGTTTAACAACTTGAAGGAAAAGCTAGTAAAGAACATAATGGATCATTCAAGTGGCAATGCAACACCTATTCTTGATGGGTCAGATTTTGGTCTTTGGAGTGCAAGGATGAAGGTTCATCTAATGGCACTTGGGAATGAGGTTTGGGAAGTGATTGAAGATGAGTACACTATTCCTGAACATGGTCCTAATACTAAAGAAGAAAGGCTCCTACATCAACAATTCAAAAGCAATGAATGCAATCCTAAAAGGCTAACAGAAAGCAGATCTCACCAAAGTGATTCACTGCAAGATAGCTAGTGAAATGTGGAATCATTTGAAGGTGGTTCATACAGGTGATACAAATGTCAAAAAGGCCAAGTTGAGACACTTCAAAGGTATGTTTGAACAACTCAAGATGAATGATGATGAAAATATTAGTGACTACATGCTTCGTATGGATGAGGTTGTTAACTCCATGAAAGACTTAGGTCTTGAGCTTGCTGAAAATGATGTTTGTGATAAGATTTTAAGATCTCTTCCTAATAGATTTAGTGAAAATATTTCTGCTATTGAGGAAGCTAAATATTTGGATAAGTTGAAAAAGGATGAGCTCCATAGTATACTTGCAGCATTTGAGTTGAGAACTCAAGTGAAGGTTGATGTCAAGAAAGAGGCATCTTTCAAGGCTACCAAGGAATCCAAGGGTAAACAACTTCAAGATAGTGATGAGTCTTCTAGTGATGAAGAGGCATATTACAGCAAGAAAGGCAAGTTCTCTAGAAAGCACAAAAGTATGAAAAATATAAGATGTTTCAATTGTGGAAAGTTTGGTCATTATGCTACTAACTGTACTGTTCCCAAGAATGAAAGTGATGAAGATAAATAGGATTCTAAGAGCAAGGATTCTGAAAAGCACAAGCATCACAGAAAAACAAAGATGAGCACAACAATCAAGGAAAGAGGTATTCTCACAAGCACAAGAAGAGTTTCTACCTAGACAAAGCAAGTAAGTGTTCTAGTAGTGATAGTGAAAGTTCTTCAAGTGATAATGAAAATGAGATGTTGTTCATATCGTAAAAAGAGGAAGAACCGAAACATAGATTCATTATCATGAAATGTCTTAGATGTGGAAATTTTGGTCACCTTGAGGATGATTGCACAAATAATGATTTGGTTTCTAGTATGTATGAGGATGCTTCAGAAAACTATAAGGAAGATGCATGTATGGTTTTTGAAAAGGGTAGCACCTCTAGTGATAAGAAATCTGAAAAAGGCTTTGATGATTCAAAAAGCAAACAAATAGAGGAAGAATAAAGGAAGGGAAGTGATCTTGAAAGTGAACTTATTAGTGCTCTTAGTGCTTTGAAAAAGGAAAGAAAGAAGAATGCTAGACTCAAGGATAAGTTAGATGAATGTTGTATGGAGAGAGATGATCTTATAGAAAGTCTTGACTTCTCTATAGCTAAGACACAAGAACTCAAGGATGAGTTAGAGTCTAAGGTTCTTGAGTATAGTGAGTTAGAACAGAAAATGGCTTCTTTGAAAGAGGAAACTAAAGAGTACAAGGATAAGCTTTATAGGTTTCAAGATAGCTCCAAAAAGGTTAAGTCACTCATCAAAGGTCAAAGAAAGACAACAGATAAAACAGGCCTTGGTTTTGTTAAGCCACACAAGGAACAAGTTGGAGAGTCTAGTAAGAGACTCCAAAAGGAAGAGAGTTCTGATGAGGAAAGTATTTCAGAAAAGGAGTCCTTGAGTGATAGATGCACAGAAACAAAAAATAGGAAACAGAAAAAGGGGAGAAAGTTTACAAGACCTAGAAGGTCATTTACAGGAAAGTTTAATGGCAGATGTTTTGCTTGTCACAGGTTTGGTCACATGGCTTCACATTGCATGACTCAAGTAAGGAAGGGTAAATGACAGTTTCAGAGGTGGTAATTTCTTTCAAGGGTATTGCTACTCTTGTAAATAGTTTGGGCATAAGGCAATTTTTTGCAAGGCTAATAACAAGAATAGGGTTAGTCAGAACAGGTGGATTCAAAGAATAGGTATGCCTAAAAGAAATAACATTGTTACTTGTTATAAGTGCAACAATGAAGGTCACACAACTAGACAGTGTAGAGCTGAAATTCCAAGGTACAGGAATAGGAACAGTGGTATGAACAGGTCCAAGGATCAAGGCATGGATAAGAACAGGAATGATAACAAGAATAGGAATAGTGACAGGAATAGGAACAAGAATATGGACAAGGAGAACAAGAGAAGACATGGTAAGGCAGCTATAGACACTGATGATGATCAGTGCACGTTGGGAGTTTTACTCCCACCCTAGAACTAAACACCTCAATAGGAGGTGGGGGAGGGACTAAGCTAAGAGGCTCATTCTTAGTCCCGAGCCCCAAAGGTGACCCTTTGCCATTGATGACAAAGGGGGAGAGATATGAGTAAGGGGGAAAAAGGGGGAAAGCCTCAAGACAGGGGGAGTTGTTTATGTTGAGTTTCTGTGTTGTTGAGAAGCATGGTTTGCCATCAATGACAAAGGGGGAGATTGTTGGCAATTTTGGGTTTGAGATCCTAGCTTCTTGTCTATGAGTTGTCATTGATGTCAAAAGGAAATGACATTAATGTTAAGAGGATGTGTTGGCTTCAAAGGTGGAAGATTCCAAGAGAATATTTTTAAGAGAATCCGGAGAGATTCCATTGGCAATGGTTTTTATTAAAACCAATGGAGGTTCTCTTTATTATTTATTTAATTATTATTTAAAACCCTTCAAGGTTTTAATTAATTAATTATTTAATTAATTAAGGGAGAAATTATTTTTAATTTATTAAAAATACTTTAAGGGTTTTTAAACCCTTTAGAAAGCAAATTTTGATTAAATTCGAAATTACTTTTCTTTGCAGCCGACGTGTTCTAAAGTCCACATATGGACTATAAATATGAGAAGGTTCCTAAGGTTAAACCCACTTGGAAAATCGAAGGCAATTAATTGGTTTGGCTGCGATCGAATGTTTTGTTTACGCTGCGAAAGAGGAGAGCTCGTGGTTTGAAAAGCTTTCGGAAAGCTTGACCGTTTATGTGGAAGGAAGTCCGTCTTGGACTTCGTAAGCCCCTTGTGGGCTAGTGGTAGCGAAGGCTGCATTTGGGCCTTGCGTAGGCGGAGGTCTGCATTTCGATCCCCGCGGAGGGAGCTGTGCATGGATTAGTCACGTTTTTATTAAAACGTGTTTTGTGCCGCGAATTTTGGATTCTTCAAGGGCAGCCATTATAAGGTGTGATTATTTTCTTGATATGATTTTTGGCATTGTTTAGCATTGTTTAAAAGACATAGGAGAAATAAGGGGATATTTCTTTGGTTGTATTTTTGAGATTAGTCTTTTGCTATGCTAAATTTAAAAATGGAGATATAAGGTGTAAGTTTTGGTTGTTGTGTTTTTGGCTTCTTTGGTGGTTGTTTTTAAAGAAGAGGAGCTAAAAGGTGTATTAAGGAAAGTTTTTATATATGCTCATTTATCTTGGTTCTAACCCTAACTTGGTTGGAAGTTTGAGGGTTGTGTGTGGTGACAGACTTTAAGGATCAATTTTCTTCTACTCCAAAAAGGTATGGGCACATTTTCCTTATGAGTATGATTGGTGTATGTTTTTCTGAAATAAGGTTGGAGTGAAAAGGTTTTCAACTAGGTTTCCTTTGGTTGGGTGTAAATCCTATTTTCTCGGTTTGTTGAAGACTACTTATGCATTGTTATCCTTGATGAGAGTTTTGGTGAATGCATAATTCTCGGTTTGAGATAGTGGAAGCTTTGTGCACTAGGGTTTATATTTGTGAGTCTAGCTACTTGCATTGAGTTGGTGGAACCCTTGGTTGGCTATTTTGAGTTTGATGGTTGAGTTGCTTCCATAGAGGTTGTTTGATCAAGTTATTGCTTTACTTGATTCATGATATTGGGCTTACTCCATTGAGTTGATTTGAGCAAGTTATTCTTTGCATTTGGTGATATTGTGTTGGTGGTTGTTTTGTTCAAATATCTTTGGAGGGAAAAGGATTTCTACTTGTTTCCTTTTCTTGTGATGATTGGTTGAATGCTTCAAGGTTGATGTTGAGTTGAATGGTGTTGGTTGACTAAACCTTGTTTGATGAGCATTGTTGTTGAAACCCTAATTGATGGTGAAAAGAACATGAGTATCATTGTTATGTGATTCTTTGCATAGTTGGCAATTGTTGGGGTTTCATGTTCTTGAAAGAAAACATTCTATCCTATCCATTTCAGATATTGAGTTGAGTTTTCAGATTTGAGATTGAGATTGAGCGGAGTTGATTTGAGTTGAGTTTTGAGATTGGGATTTGAGTATAGAACATATTGAGTCTCTAACAATTCTCTTTATGCTTCTATGAGTTTGACAAATCACATTGGGTCTCTAACAATTCACTTTGTGATTTCCTACTAAGAAAGTTTTTCTTGGTGAGCTTGCTGAGTTTTTGGACAGGTTCCGATGGGGACTTGTGAGCAGTTTTGGACAGGTTCCGGTGGGGACTTGTGAGTAGTTTTTGGACAGGTTCCGGTGGGGACTTGTGAGCAATTTTTGGATAGGTTTCGGTGGGGACTTGTGAGCAGATTTGGACAGGTCCTAGCAGAGGACTTGTGAGCTGAGTTTGATAGTTCTATCAAAGAACTTGAGGACAAAGGTGCATTGGTTCTATGAGAAGAACCTGAGGACAGTTGGCAAGTCTTTGAGAAGGCTTGTATGCAGAGGATTGATTTGTTCAAGAGTTGGACAGATCTGACAGACAGAGGAAGACTTGTACTAGACCGACTGACTATGTTTGGTACAAGTTGTTGAGCTGCTGTGGACGTGATCATAGAAGGCAGAGGTCTCTTAGGCTAAGCATTGAGGATAGGAGGTCTTCGGTGGAAAGGAGTTCCACGTGCTGGCAAGAGGTAGAGGCAGTTGATCTTCCGAGGGATCATTTCCAGAGTAGAGGGGAAGGTATCTCCTTTGAGTAGAGGCTCATAAATTCTGATTGGGGGAAGGTATCTCCTTTGGGTCGAGGCTCATAAACATTGTAATTGGGAAGGATTCCCAAAGAACTTTGAGATAACTTTTAGAGAAAAGTTTTGTGGACGTAGCCCACCCATTCCGGGTGAACCACGTTAAAATTGGTGTCACTTTGTGGATGATATTGTGCATTGCTTTGATATTGCTTTGGGTATATTGCTTTACTATTTTGAAGTATAAAGGAAAAAGTAAAAAGAGGTCTTATACTGTTCACCCCCCCTCTCAGTATAAGCTTGTGTTCTTCAACACCAAATTATTTCATACCTCCACCCTCAAAAACAAGAATACCAACAGAATACCTGAGCTCATATGCAGTGACGACAAAACCATGAGGGATGAGGAAGAAATCAGATCTGAGGCAACCAACTCCTTGGTACATCCTCCCACCCCACCCCTCGTAGCCATGACCCTCCTCGAGCACATCCCTCGTTCATTTCCCTTGAGAACAATAAGAAGCTTCTAAGCCCCTTCTCTGATGAGGAGATCAGAGCAGCCCTATTTTCAATGAAACTTGATTCTCACCCCTGTCTGGATGGCTTTCCTCCCTGCTTCTTCTAGAATTTTATGGACCTACTCGACAATGAGGTGTGTGCTACTGTTCGTGACCTCTAGTCCACCAAATCCATCCCTAGAGGCATCAATTCCACTTTCATCACCCTGATTCTTAAAACCCTAGCGGCCAAATCCCTTCCTGACTTCCACCCCATCAGCTTGTGTAATGTCCTCTACAAGATCCTCACCAAGGCCTTGGCAACCCATTTCAAAGACATCCTCCCCCTTATCATAGCCCCCTGCTAAGGGAGCTTCGTCAAAGGGAGAGTGATCACAGATGGAATCGTCATCATCCATGAGGTCCTCCACTCTGCTTCCCTTGCCAAAAAACTAATGCTTCTCCTCAGTTGGACATGAACAAAGCCTTTGAATGAATAAGCTAGGATTTCCTCGCCAAGGTCATCCTCAAATTTTGCTTCCACCCCTCCTGGGTTGATCTCATCAATCGGTGTATCTCGTCCCTGTGGTTCTCGGTATTGGTCAATGGATCCCCGACTAGCTTCTTTCCTAGCACTAGAGGGCTCTATCAGGGTGAACCTCTATCCCCAATCCTTTTCATCATTATAGCAGAGGCCCTAGGCTGCACCATCTCTAGTGCTACCAACAATGGGCTCATTTTTGACATCAAATTGACCTTAGGCCTGATCCTAGTATCCCATCAAAAATTTGTGGATGACACCATTTTAGCCACCACTGCTTCAGTAGCTCAAGCTAAAGTCATTAAGCACATTCTTCATTTGTATGAGGAGGTGATAGGGTAGAAAATCAACCTCCGTAAGAGCAAAATTTACTTCATCCACACCCCCTCACCTCGATAGGCTAAGATAGCCTGGATCCTGGGATGCACCTAGGAAACCCTCCCCACCACCTACCTTGGCCTCCCCATGTTCATGGGTTTCCCCTCCAAGGCCCTCTGGAGCATCTTGGTCAAGCAGATCCAAAATAAATTGGCCTCATGGAAAGGGCATATCCTCTCTCAGGCGGGCAAATCCACCCTCATAACTACCTGCCTCCAAAGCATTATGGTGTACTTCATGTCCGTCTTCAAAATCCTGGCTTTGATTGATGCCCGCATTAAGCAGATCCAAAAATGCTTCCTATGGTCTAGCAGTGAGGAAAAGAAGAGAATTCTGCTCATGGCTTGGCCCCTGGTATGCCATCCCAAAGCCGAAGGCAGCATCAGACTCCACCGCATGTCCCTGATGAACAAGGCCCTCTTGGCCAAGCATGCCTGGAAGGTTTTCACCAACTTCTCGACTGAGTGGGTCAGAATTGTCAGGACGAAATACCTCCAGCAGTACCCATTCCTTAGTGACCTCTAACCCGAGGATGGTTCTACCTTTTGCAAATCCCTATCCCAGACTAAGGACCTCATAAGGAAGGGGACCAGGTGGATTCTTGGAAATGGGTCTAGAATTGACTTCTAGAATGATAGATTTCTCTGGGATGAGACCCTGAATGTAGATACCAATATTCTGGTCCTAAGGCCATTCTTGGAGGGCTTCAAGGGATCTAGGATGGCAGACTACATCATCAAGGATTAGGGCAGAGTAGGATGGGGGTCCATCGATGTTCCCCAGTTTCCCCGCCAGGTCGAACACCTCTCGACCCTCCTTAGCACTGCTATCATCCCTTCTAGTGATGGTAAAGATAGATGTGTCTAGCACGAAACCAGCAACAATTCCTTCTTAGTAAAATCTACCTATGGCTTCCAAAGAGATCCCCAGGTGGCCTAGTTCCCTATCAATCAGGTCTGGACTAAGAGGTTGACACCTAAGATCAGTTTTTTTATCTAGACCACCATCTAGAACAAAATCCTCACCATTGAAAATCTAGCTAAGAGGGGCTTCTTGATCCCAAATAGATGCTACTTGTGTTGTGTTAATTGGGAGTCATTGACCCATCTCTTCTTTAGATGCTCCTTCTCCTTTGAGGTCCTTGGACACCCCTTAGCCACCTTTTCCATTCAATGGGCCCCTATCGGATCCATATCTGACCTCCTCATCTAGTGGCCCAACCCATTCTCCCATCCCACCCTTCGATCCCTCTGCACCTTATACCTCCCCCACCTGCTCTGGTAACTCTGGCTTGAGTGCAATGGTAGAGCTTTCTCCTCTCCCTTGAGACCCCCAAGGGGTGGTAGTCAAAGCCCCAAAATTTTCTTCAAAGAATTCATGCACCCTTACCCTAGCCTCCCCTCCTTGGAAAGAGAGTGAGTTAACCCTCCTCTGCTCCCTTGTAATCCCATCATTTTCCCCCTACCCCCTCCCCTCGCCCTCCCCTAAAACCTTTACCACCTAGTCAGCCCCTCCTCCTGGGTGGGTCAAGCTGAACTTTAATGGCACATCTAAAGACAATCTCAAGCCCTCGGGCATCGGTAGGGTTGTCCATGATCACTCAAGGCAACTGGTGCTAGCCTATGCAGAGTTCCTGGATGTTAAAACCAACAACTTTGTGGAATCTTCAGCACTCCTCTATGGGCTGATCGCACTCCAGGACTCCCCCAAAAAGGTCATCATCGAGTGTGATTCCTTAAACATCATCAATGATATGACCAAGCAAGGGGAGCTATCATGGCACATTGCCAACATAATCCAAGAAGCATGTGTCATCATACATGGGCTCCCCCAATTCTCCATCTACCACATCTTTCATGAAGGGAACAAGCTAGGAAACCTCATGGTCAACTCAGTAGTGGTGTCAGCAGGGCTCCATATTTGGCACAATGGGTTTCCTGATGACCTTATGGTCATGGCATCCAAGGATTTGTCTCCAAATTATGATGTCAACACTGATGATTAGTCTCGTTGATTATAGGGCCATGATAACCTAGAGGTTTAGACTCGAAGATTATCAAGGGCATGTATCTTGTTGGTCCTACCCACAAAAACCACCTCAATGCCACGTTCGATCCAAGCAGGTTTCACCACTCCAGTGTCGGCCTTGTCATCAGTGTATTGTCTAGCCCCATGCCACCTCAGTATGCCTGCCACACCATTTTCATTTTATCCCCACCTTTTTCTGACAAGGCAATTGTCCCAAGTTCTCTGTCCACATGGTCCTCTCCCAGTGCACCTCTTCATCAATTGCATCCCAAGGCTCCCAAATCTCAATCAGCTTCCTCCCATATTTTACCATTCTTGCCACCTTTTTCCCCACCCCTCCACCTTCTAAGGGTGGTACCTGGATCCCTCGATGCAGAGCCCCGATGTGTACGGTTGGCCGGTGCCCCTTCAGCTCCTTCCTCGCCTATTTATTCCTTCCTTTGCTTTCTAGCCCTACTTCCTCTGAGGTCTTCCCTGATGGTTTTGCCCAGTATTTTTATCTGGTTGGCTCTGCTCTCCTCCCTGCCACTTGCCCCTGCCACCATGTCCTCTTCCAAAATTACCTTCATTGAGCCCTCCTCCCTCAACCTGAGTGACTCTGCCAAAATTTTCATGGACACCAAGTACCTCACTCCCTTCCTGCAAAAATTTGTAGGCCCTGATGAGGAAATTACCCAGGCCTTCCTCAACAACTGTAATAATGACAAGGTGGTTGTGAAAGACGTCCACTTTTGGATGACCAAATATTTTTTATTCAAGGTCATAGGGCTTCACCATGAATAAAAAGGAAAGTACATTCACTAGGATAGACACAATTGGGAGGAGGAGCTTTCCCACTTCTCGGACCATGGCTGGGAAAAGACCATCCTTTTTATATCATAGCTATCCAAACCCTATGATGAAGCAATTGTACCCATCATGCAGTTTGTCACCTGTGATGACCTCAACCAAAAGTTGTACAGTTTCCACATCAATTTCATCAACCACATTCAGGATGCCACCCTACTGTGTACCCCCTGATACCTTCTCTACTACCTCAAAGTACCATCGAAAAGGCCCAAAAAGCCTACACCCGCCCCATTCACCAAGGTCTCATGGCAGTCCTCTACCGCCACACCCTTATGCACCAACCCCCCGTTCATCATATCCCTCCCTCTACACCAATCCCCCCTGGGTCTCCAGCCTCTTCCATCTTGGATTCCAAGGCTAGGGAGGACAATCCTAGTGACCTCGATATTACTCCCCCTGCCAAGAAGCACAGACCCACCCTGAAGAGGCGGGCATCAGCCTAGATCCCTAGCGTTTTGACCCCTGGCAGTCTGGGTGCTCTCAGTGGTAGCAGATCCTCTTGCAGACTAAAAAAAACAAAAGTGGACAGCAAGGGAACTACCAATATTAGCTCAGATTCAGAGGGTGAACTGAGGGCCTTCCCTATCAGAATTATACTGGATATGGTGATTAATTCTCTACCTCGGTAGCCAATGTGGCTTCGACATCTGTTCGCATCTTCAAGGTGCTTCACCATAGGATCAGGGCTGGCTCTGACGGGTATGATAAATGGGTTGTCCCTCTTTGGCAGGGTTCCCCTTCCTAGGGCATTTTGGTGGTCCTATTTTGGTGGTGAGTGTTTGCGGGCTCGATGTTGCGTCCTGGCCCTTCTACGGTGTTTTCGAGGGTTTATGTCCTATCCCAGATATAGGCTTTTGATGTTGGCTTCCAGGGATACCTTATCCCTATTTTTGGCATGGGTGCTCATCCCGATTGTGGTTTGATCCTGCCCTTCCCTAGGGGCATCAACATTTTGTGGGTTTTTCTGGGGTCTCGGATCCTAGTTTTTGTAATCACTATCTACCCCTTGTCTAGTATGTCAGATTTAATCGGTTTGCTAGTGTTGCAACACCCTTTTTAATAAGGTTTTGCATCCCTTCAAAAAACCTGATTGTATATAATTTGTTACTTATCAAAAAACATGTGCTTATATATGACAATAGTTTTTAGTGTTGGCATTGTACATGTGGAAATTCAACTTTTGGGAGGATTATTTCTATTTGGCACATTCTGAATTAATCACCTTTACTATTGCAAGTGTTTCACTTAAACCTCTCTATCTGTCAATTCTATAGGCAGTAAATTTGCCTCTTAGAAGAAGTAAAATTTTGTACAAACGACAAATTATAATTTTTGTCAAGTTTTGGATGCTTTTTGATGAGTTTTGTAAAGCAAAATACAAAATGAAATTTGTGTTAAATTACATGTAATTAGTATGAAATGCAAATTAGGTCCAAATGAAATTAGACGAAATTAGGAAAATGCAAAATGAAATAGAATTTGATAAAAATCAAAATTAGACTTTAGAAAAATAAATTTGATTCATGAAACAAATGACGATTGTGAGGTGGTAGTTGTAAGTAATTCATTATCCCAAGAATCACTCGAAATGACCTAGACATGCATTATAAGGCCCCCCATTCATTTTTAAAGGGGTCATTCATAGATATAGAGGAAATATATTACATAGAGCAATGTTTTTGTACAGTTGTAGAAAGAGATACATTTATATAAATGTCAAGGTTCTAGATTTTATGTATTTTGTATTGCATGCTAGTGCGACAAGTAGCCACAACGATTAATACAATTACAAGCCCTTGAATATAATTGCATGTGCATGTGTTAATGATTAGATTAATCCATGATGATGATATTGCTTATGTTATTATGATTCATGTTTGTATGAAAATTTTATAAGTGTAAATGGTATTGTGGAAGAGTTTATCAATTGCAAGTTTTGGTAAGGTATAACCATAGCAAAATATTGCACAAAGTGTTCAACATGATACCTTGTGTTACTTAGTGGAAACCATACAATGGTGAGTCAAACATTGATATAAACCTTGTGAATATTGCAGTTAGGAGATAATTTAAGTTTCATTTAATGATTTAGTTTATAATGCATGTGATGATCATACAAATGTGCAAATGCTATTGATAATCGTATAGTAGGGTTATTAATTGTGCAATAATAAAGCAATTGGAATACGTGATCTCTAGTTATGAGTAATCATACAAAGGGTGATGTATTGTGCAATTTATGAGTGAATTGTATGCTTAGAAACTAAATTATTTGTTACACTACATAGTTATTGCTAATTTTACATTTGGGTAGAACTATACATTTTATGGAATTGTGCGCTTGTTGATT
The DNA here is from genome assembly GCA_028583015.1 of Wollemia nobilis. Classification (NCBI taxonomy): domain Eukaryota; kingdom Viridiplantae; phylum Streptophyta; class Pinopsida; order Araucariales; family Araucariaceae; genus Wollemia; species Wollemia nobilis. Next base: position 31,754,661 of record JAQPPZ010017052.1, read on the forward strand.
TTATGTTTTGACTAAACTATATATTTTTTGGAAACCATACAATTAAACAATTGAGCAATCATACATAATACTATTGGTGCACCTATACATTTTTCTTGAGTTGTATGATTTATATAAATATAATAAGGAAATTATGCATTGGAGATAATGCATAACCTGATGTTCCATTCCTAAATTTATCATCACCTCCCTTATTGGGAATACCTCCACTCATGCTATATTTGGCACCATTACTATTATTGGAATGAGAATAATAGAATAATATAGTAGCATGAAGGATATCAGGGTGGATGATAGATACGAGTCTATAAATGTATGGGAGAAAATATCATAGAGAGAATCAGGTGCTAGTGAGAAGCACAAGGATCACTCAAAAAGGGAATGTGAACAACGTGGAAGTTTAGTTCCAAGAGATAGATGAACCCATATTGGAACAAGTGTGGACTCTACAAGAAGGATATATTAAGAGGTAGAAAACATTGATGTTAAATATGAAATATGAGGTGTAAGGAGAACAAAAAGTAGTCAAATAAGACGTTTGTGTAAGGGAAAATGCAAATGTAGGAAGTGTGCAAGGAAAAAAAGAGTGGATGGTGACACATAAATAGGTTATAGGAAGTTTTCCAAAGGGTTTAGAGGGTGAGAGTCAGGCACCAAATCAATAATACACAAGTACTTGGGAAGATAGACTAGAACCACGGTTTGATTTTCAACATAGAAAATTGCATAGTGATGACGCACAAAAAGTGGAAAGTAGACTATGTGGAGTAAAGAAAGTATCAAGTATATAAGTGTTAGAAGAAGGATAATGAGAGGAACCACCAATGGTAGGAAGGGATAATAAAGAAATCCCAAGAGAGTTATCATCAAGTTATGAGGAAGGAGGAAGTCCAATAATGGCTAATATTACCACTAGAATGGGAAAAAAACAATGTCCACCCTTTACAAGAGAAGGGAAGGAGGATCAAGTAATACACATTGGCACATATACCACTTGTAAATAAAATGGGGTAAGGCATCCTAATTATTGGTTGAAATTATTTCCTACCACATTGTGAGGACTCACAATAGACTACTATTTAAAAAGAGAAAACATGTCAACCTTTTGGTTATGGAATACAATGATAGAAGAATTTATAAATGAATTTTGACCTTTTAGGGATGATACAGATATCATAACCAAAATATATGCTATGAAGTAAGGGAAGGATGGAGATGTTAAAGCATATAATAGAAGATTGAAGTAGTTGATTGAAAAAATACAAATGCCACTGGTTGATGGTATGATTAGGAACACACCAATGTTAATTGTCTTAGGAACATATAATGTAATGTATGTGATGTGTTGGGACATGAAATTGTGGATTTTCGATTTAATATAAAATGGGTAAGACACTAAAATTTATTGGATCAATGAAGTGATCCTTATCCTATACTTCCTCCACTAGATACCTCTGTACTTCGATCAATAATTACTTGTGTTAGCCTATACCTACATTATTTCATATAGAAATACTGGAGTATAAGCTAACGTAAGTAATTTTAGATGGTGGGTCAAGTGTTAATGTACTCCCAAAGAGGACATAGAAGGAAATTGGGGCTCCATTTTTGAGTGCACCTAGTTTTAAATTATATGGCACCGACCAATATGGAATAGAAACAAAAATATATTTGACAACTCAAAAAGCAATAATTTCTTACCAAGAATTAACCTTGGATTTCATTGTTATTACAATGCAGAAGCCAACATATGATGCACTACTGGGAAGAGGGTGGCTAAGGTTATCCAAGGTAAATCACAACTAGAAAAAATATCAATTAACATTTTAAAAAAGGACAACCTAAATATATGATCAACTTGAAAAATTAAACAATCAATAAATATTTGGCTATAACTAATGAATTAGGAAGTTCTTTAGAAGAGGAATAGTAGTATGAGCCAAATGATAAAGGAATGTTGTACCAGAATAATATAGTGAAGATGAGAATAGATCTGATAGTGGACTTCTCCATTGAAAAATAGAGTATAAAATATATTAGCCCACCTACCTTTGTATTTAGATAGAGGAGACTTAAAAAAACCAATATGAGAAAATGAAATTATTAATAAGGTGGAGGAAGAAGAGGAGAAATGGACATCCAATAAGATCTTTGCAAAAATTATAGTTGGTGATGCAGAGATAGATGCAAAACCAACATATCTTGTGAATGTGGAAAAGGCAAAGGTGGAACCAAAAATTATAAAATATTAAGGACCAAGATGTTGGAAGTGAATTTAGGAAAGGATAATGAACCTAGGATAGTCCACTGAATAGACAATTGGGATACTTTATTGAAAGTAGTAGCTTTCAAAATTTCTTACAATACAAGGATGTCTTTTCCTGGACATATAGAACTATGTGCTCATAAGATTTATTTAATGCTAGGAGCCCAACCAATGAGAAGAAGGCCCTATAATATGAATCCCAAATATGCAGCTATGGTAAATGTACAAATAGAAAAGATGTTGGATGTTGACATCATCTTCAAAGTCATAGTGAGCGACTAGGTATGACCAATTTTGATCACTTTGAAGAAATATGTGGATAAAATCAACATGTGTAGACTTTTGAAGCCTAAATGCAATAACAATTAAGGATACCTTTCCTATTTTATTCATCGATTCCATTCTAGAAGTATTTGGACATGAGATCTACTAATTTTTGGATGGGTTCTATGGTTACATTCAAATTAGCATTGCAAAAGAAGATAAATTGAATACCATATTTATGGTAGAAAATGACATTTACACCTATAATAGGATTCCCTTTGGGCTATTGAATGCCTCAAACACATTTTAAAGGATTACTTTATACATATTTAACCAAATGGTAATAGGAAAGTTTAAAGCTTTTTGGACAACTAGTTGATATATAGCAAAGTATTGGAGAACTTACTAGCATTAGATGAGTGTACGATATTATGCAAGAATGATCGGATAGCTTTGAATCCAAGAAAATTCCATCTAATGGTGCCTTATGGCAAGCTGCTAGGACACATAGTGTGTATAGAAGGGTTGAAGGCTGATCCTAACAAAATTTACATCATCATAAATATGGAGGAACCACATGATGTGAGCTCATTGAAGACCTTCATGGGATTGATGGGGTACTATAGAAGGTTTATCAAGAACTTCACCCATGTGTCCTATCCATTGGATTCACTAACAAAGAAGAATGTTCCTTTTTGTTGGACAAAGAAGCATCAAGGAGCCTTAGAGGAACTAAAGGTAAAGTTGGTATGTAGCCCCATATTGGTATTTCTAGATTGGGACAAAGAATTCCATGCTCATATAGATGCATCCAATTTTATAATTGGATGTGCATTGGCACAAGAAGGGAAATTTAGTTTGGATAAACTTATTTATTTTACAATTCATTTATTGTAATAGGCAGAAAGAAATTATTGTACAAAAGAGCATGAGGATTTGGGATTGGTATATGTAGTACAAAAATTTAGGCACTATTTATTATCCAATTCATTTCCCTTTTATGTGGACCATCAGGATTTTTTATACTTAATCACTAAACTAGTCATACAAGGATAAGTTAGAAAGTGGCTTATCACATTTTATGTTTCAGGTAGTGGTTAGACCTAGTAAGAAACATGTGATAAAAGATCAATTGTCAAGCATTCACTTGGGAGATCCTATAGGAGTAGGAGTGCCAAATGAATATCCTGATGCTCAATTGTTTACAATATGTATTGTACCATCATGGTACAAATTAATTGGAGAATACTTATCCATAGGAGATTTTCCCAAGGAAATATTGATAGCATAAAATATAAAGGTGATAATGAAGTTACCACCCTTCTAATTAATAGCAAGGTTATTATATAAAATGGGCTTAGATGGAATTTTTAGGAGATGTGTAATGGAATAAGAGATAAAAAATCTCATGAAAGGATGGAAGGAGGGTATATGGAATTAAATTCCACTATAATTAGAGTGCTCATAGTAGGGCTATGGTGTTCTAACCTCCATCATGATGTGGAGTACATACAAGCATGTGATACATGCCAACAAGTGAGAAAACCATTATGTTGTGATTTTATGTCACTACACCTCTATTAACCCTAGCATTTATTTGAGAGGTGTGGTTTGGATTTTGTAGTCCCATTGAGAATAAATTAGAGATAAAAATTTTAGTATATCATGGTAGCAATAGAATACCTAAAAAAATGGGTAGATGCAAGGGTGCTATTAGATAATTCAACAAAATGTATAGCCAAATTATTATACGAGCAATTGATTACAAGGTTTGAAATCCTATTTCAATTGAAAAGTGATAGGGGAGTCCACTTTTTGAATAAATTTATCAAAAAAATTACATAAAATTTTAGGATTTTGCATTCATTATCAATCTTGTACTACCTAAGGAGAAATGCATAGGCAGAGGCAATAAATAAAATTTTGGTTTCCACTCTTTATAAGACCAATGGAGTCAAAGGAGATGATTATGAGGAAAGGTTTCCATAAGTACTATGGGCATATAGAATAATTTTTAATCCCACAACAAACCACATGCTATTCTAATTGATGTATGGCCATGAGGCAATAGTGCCGAAAAAATTCCTAATACCCAAATTGAGGATAGTTATAGAATTTTGATTAGGTGATCAAGAAATATTGGACGAGAGGCTTCTAGCACTAATTAAACTATATAAAAAGAGATTCATGGTATAATGAGTGATTGAAGTAGCTCAAAATAGAAGTAAGTTGTGCCATGACAAGCACATTTAAAATTTGGAGTTTAAACAAGGTGACTTGGTCTTGAAATACAATGATAAGTGGGAAATTAAGCTAGGGAAATTGAAAAATTTATGGCTTAACCCATTAAAAGTAGTAGAAATGATGGAAAATAGTGTAGTAAAGCTACAAAAATTAGATGGGATAATAGTTCTCAAAATAGTGAATGGGTCTAAATTAAATCCATGTAAGGTAAAATGTTTATTTATTACCATGGAGGAGTCCTACAAACAACAAGAATCAACTTGAAATAATCATTCTCCTCAACAATATAAGAAGGTTATTTATTGAAATGGAGGAGGCACAACCAATTATAGAATAGCAAGAATTGGAACCTCACCATGGGTAAAGGAGAAGAATAAGGAGACATGTATGATTCACGTATGGAACAAAAGAATATGAAGAAGAACATGAGTTGGTTCCTGCAAATAAAAAAATAAATTTGATAGAGAAACTAATAGTAGTAAACCTGAAGGTACAATAAGAAACTCCACAACAAGCAATAAAAGAAGTATACCCTCAATAAAAACAATAAGAGTTACCTCAACATATTTATGGATGAAGAAGGTTGAGGTGCATGATATTTAGATCAAATACACATATGATCTGGAGATACCACCCCCTGAATATGGAGAAATTAGGAATGAAGAGTTGGAAAGACACACTCTATTAGATCAAATTGGAATGATACTTCAAAGAATGTGCTTTCATTGGTTGAATGAATGTGTGAAGATTTTTGACATTGGTTTTGAGTGATATTGAAAGTGAATGTGTAAACATTAGAAATCAGATTTGTGCAAGCAAATGTGTGCATCAAGAAGATAAGTGTACTAGACTAGATCTATCTTTAAAAGAAAATTAAATGTGAGACATGTGAAAGCGGCAGACTTAATGACCAAGTAGAACATATTGATTTTTTGATAGAGCATATCATTCTCTATATGTTCCAGAGATTAAATGAATTCTAAGTAGAATTTCTTTGTAATAAGAAAGATTTTTGAAAAGGATTTAAGTTGTGTTTGTACACAAGTTGTGGAAATAGTTGAGTAGGTTTTGGAAACAGCATTGAGAGCATATTTGAGCAAGTCTTTGAGAGGGCTTGAAGGTAGAATTGAGCAAGTCCTTGAGAGGGTTTTAAGGTATATTTGATAAAGTCTTTTAGAAGGCTTGAGAGCATAATTGAGCAAGTCCTTGAGAGGGCTTGAAGGTAAATTTAAGCAAGTCTTTGAGAGAGCTTGAAGGTAGATTTGAGCAAGTCTTTGAGAAGGCTTGAAGGGATATTTGAGCAAGTCTTATGAAGATTTGAACTCGAATAAAGAGTAGGTTTGATTGTTGATCTGTTCAAGCTTTGTGTTAAGGCTTGGTTCAGGGTTGAGATAGAGTTTAGTGTAGATTTGTGAGCAGAGTTAGAGCAGATTTGTGCTAGACTTGGGATAAATTTTGGTGTAGATTTGAGATAGAGTTGAGAGTAGGCTTTGGAGGTGATAGAGAAAAGAGGACAATAATCTCTAGTATATAGAGATCCATTAGCCAGTGTAGTGTGGATAGAGGTCTCCTATGGAGAGAGATCCACAAGCCAAAGCAGTGGGGGTATAAGTCTTCTAGAAGATCACCAACCATAGCAAAGGGGATAGAGTTCTCCTGTGGATAGATATCCATGAACCAGAGCAAGGTAAAAGAGTTATCCTATGGAGTGTGATCCGTGAACCATCTGGGAAGATAGATTTCTTCTGTGGAGAGAGATCCATGAACCATTTGAGGAGATAGAGTTCTCCTGGATCAAGTTTGCAAACCATATAAAAGAGGAAAGAGTTCTCCTGTGGAGAGAGATCCACAAATTAAAGATTAGGGGATTGGTGTCTCCTTTGGAAAGAGGTCCATAAACATTGTAATAGGGAATTGATTTCCAAGAAGATTTTTTGAGAAAATTTAGTAGAAATATTTTCTCCATGGAGTACCCCACATAAATTGGTGTCCCTCTTGTGTATGATGATTTGTGCATTGATTTGATTACTGTTGTTGATATTGCCATTGATAATATTGGATAATATTGTTTGGGAAAGAAAAGTAAAATTTGGTCTTCTATTGTTCACCCCCCTCAGTATAAGCCTGTGTTCTTCAGAAATGAAGAGGCATTAGGTAGAACCATATAGAGGATGTCATTGTTATGCATGTGAAGCTTACCTATAGCAAAAGAAAACTAGAGTTTGGAAAATATTCCAACTACCATTAAAATTTTGCAAGAGTAAATGGGTTGCTAGAGAAAAAGTAGAGGGTTATGACAAAGTAAGTGACTCTGCAGTAAAATAAAATAATTTGTGGAACATATATGGAAGAAAGGGTAAAACTGGGAAAAGAGTAGCCTAAATAATGTTTCGTAAACCTTCATAAATAATTACAAATAAGAATACCTACTCACCAAGAAACTCTTGGGGTTTTATAGAAATTAATATAATCTATGGTATGGGCAATTATTTGGAAAGCATCATATAGAAGTACAAGGACCCAAGGAAATACAACCTACAAATGCAGGCATGAAGTTGGCCAAATTGTGATATCAATTTTTTGATGGAAGTATGTATTACAAGGAGAAAAAAACATTGTACAATTTGAATAATAATGTACTAAGATCCATTGTACGATCGTATGGTTAAGTTAGAAGAACCATACAATCATGACAACAAGAAATTATATGGCTGAGCAATGAAGAAATAGTATAATTATAGAAGAAAATAATCATATGATTATTATATCACTAAATTGGTATGATTGTATAAGGAAGAACCATATAGTTGCAAAATAAAATCATATAGTTGCAAGGAGGAATCATATTATTGTAGGGAGGAATCGTATAATTATAGTTTGAAACGTACGATTACACCAGATAAAGAAAAGCATATGATTGACCAGTTGTGAAAGAGGGTAAAATTGTATAGTCTAGAGTAAAGAGAATCATACAATAGTATGATTGATTATATGAAAACTAGAAAAAATGAATACCACTAAAGTATAAGTTAGGGAAGGGATTTTCATGATCATATACGAAATATCATCGGATAGAGAATCGTGCTTTCACGGGATCCATTGCACTAGAGAGAATATTGGACATGACAAGAAGACCCAATATTTACAAGGTAATCAAAACCAATCTATTACCCACCAAAGCATGGATAGATTTATCAGGCTTGGCATAGACAAGATTATAAATCATGGCAAGGACATAGTGGTAGACGTGGTGATAGGATGGAAGAGAAAAATAATCCCTTCAAAGAACAACCAATGGAATGACTAAGGGAACTTCAGAGTGAATTTTACAAGGAAAAGACACTAGAAGAACACAATTATTAACAAAATAGAGGGAAAAATGAGCAAGTATCATTGAAAGACATAACCTTCACTCAACTTGTAGGAAAATTTTATCAAAAATGGTGGAATGAGACCTCAAAAAATTATAAATTAAAAGTGATGTTGGAGAAGGCAGGATTGAATTTTATGGCACAAGTGCCTCCTTTTGATAGGAATTTCTTCAATGAGTACTTGTTGTAGATAGTCTAGTCATATGATGCAAAGAATAATTACACTTTTGTTAGCCTCAAGAAATGAGGGTTGCCATAAAAAGGAAGAATAGTAAAGAAAGGGTATGTGGATCAAATTGAGTAGTCATAGGTTGATTCATGATATGACTATAATAAATCCAAAGGAGGATGCCACCAAGTCTTTTGGTCCAGGAGGACGGGGAATTAAGCAAAGCCAATTAAAGACTAAGGAAATATAGTGTTATGAACATTGTGATGGCATGACTATCAAGAGAAGCACGATCATCAAAAATGCCCATGTGGTTGGCACAATATGTAGAGGGCATAATGGAAGGTGTGCAATATGATTGGGAAATGTACTTGTCATAAAAAATATAGATACTATTGAAGTAAATAACAAAGAACTTTTCCATGAAACTACATGTAATTAGAGTCCTATTGGATGTAGTATCTTAGGCTAATATAAAATTTTATGGAGTGATAGCTCAACGAGATTTTTTGAAGGATCAACCTTCAATATTAAGATGGTTAAAAAATTACTAGTAAAGAAGCCTACTCTAGATAAGGTAAAGACCAAGAAAAATAAAAATAAATTATAAGTAGTTACAATTGAAGAAAGTGAGACTTCTGAGAAGGAAGTCCACCATGGTCATAAGTGGAGAAGGAAGCTAAATTTGGATCAAGAGCATGGTGAAGTAGTTCTTGAGAAATTATTGTAGGAGAAACACTTGCATCAAAGAAGGAAATATGGACCATTAATAAGTCATGTTCAGAAAAGGAGATAATGCGAACATAAAAAGATGATAATTTAGAAGCAAAAACTTCCCAAACCTATTGAGTAGCAACAAACATTACCCATAGAACCAATTGAAGATATTAGAATAGATTTGGAGGGAGCAAATATAATGGATTTAGATCTATTAGAAAACACTAAGGGACCACGATGATAAGGAACTTGTGGATCACCTATCCTAGTAGAGTCAAATTATTTTGAATTATTGGAAGAAGCAAAGAGATGGATGAAATGTGTAGGAACACCACCAAGAACAAGTGCAAAAAGGGACTAGAAGGTGATGGTTGTGCCTGGGGAACCATGAATGGAGAAAATGCAACCATAAATCAAAATTGTAAGAAGATGGGGCAATATCCAAAAATGGCTAATGAATAGAATACATAGGAAGAAATCAATAAGGAACAACATGATCCATTGGATGAATTACAAGAGAAAAATATTGAACAAAAAAATAGGTAAAAAATGAAGAGGAGATTGTTGTCGAACAAATAGAGCAATAAAATATTACTACAGAATAAATAGAGTGGTAAGAGATTATTATAGAACAAACAAATACGTAGGAGACTATTGTAGACCAAACTACTCAACAAGGAGGAATTGACAAAATACAGTTGGATGACAATAGATATACATAGTCCAACCAACAAGAAGTGGAGGATGAAGAACAATAAGTGTGAACTAGTCAAGGGCTACAAAAATATTTCTTTATTGAAATACCCACTTTCAAGCTATCTGAAAACAAAGGAGAAATCAATGATTGAGTAGATGAGTTATTTGGAAGAATAATGGATATGTTCAATAACACAAGAATGTAGTTTCAATTGGGCTATGTAGGATAGTTAAGGCATTGGAAGGTCTGAATATACAATGAAGTAGATAAAGCCATGAAGTGGGTGAGAAAAGAGGAAAGGATAAGGAAAATCACTGAAATCTATGAAAATAAACCTTAAGCATCACTAGTTGAAGAGGTAACAAATATGATGGAAATAAAAAATTTACCAAAAGGAGTGAAGACTAATTACAAAGTGCCTCAAAGAGTATATATAAACACAAGTTATTTCTAATGATGTCCACAGGAGTGAAGACAAATTACAAAGTGCCTCAAAGAGTATATATAGACACAAGTTATTTCCAACGATGTCCACAAGATACATTAGAAGTGGAATATAGGAGAGCATCACCTGAACTAGCATATCTATTTCATAAGCATACTTTTTTGGCACACTAGATAGAATGGCTTACCACAAGATTGGAGCAGATTCATCAAGCTAATAAAACATAAAAGAGAGAAACATAAGCAACAAGAAGAGAAATAGCTACTGTCAAGGATAATTTTGAAAGAATTAAAAAAAAAAAACAAAAGCAAAATAGAAAGAAATAAAAATTGAAATGAATGACATGAAACATGATTTTGAACACCAATTGAAGGCCCAAGATTAAAAATGAAAATTCATAAAGGTATAGGTAGAATAACAAGGCAAAAAACTAAGGGAGAAAGAAGAACAACTAAAACAATATGCTGAACAATTGAAAAAATAAGAAGAACAACTAAAAACAAAGGATAAGCAACTAAAGAACCAAGAGGAGCAATATTAAAATAAAGGATGGACAGTTACAAATTAAAGATCAAAATATGGATGAAATGAAGAAGGATGCAGACAAATACAATAAAATAAGTATGGAACATAAGTCCATGTTTCAATTTAGAGAAGAACAACAACATGCTCATCAAACAGAGTTAGAACAACAAGATCAGGTGATTGCTAAAAACAATGAACTAGCTATTACAACCAAGACTGAGGTAAAATTAATAGAAAAACTTCAAAAGGGAATGTTGAAATGGAAGAAACAATTTATTAGGGATCTATCTATAGCAGAGGAGAAAGCAAATCAACATGCACTAAAAGTTGTGGAAATTAGCCAATATGCAATATGTTTGAGAGATGAAAGAGCAATCCTCTAAGTACAACTGGCAGATCTACATGCCAAACAATAGCAACAGTCAGCTATAGGGAAACAATAAGTGTTGACAAGGATGCTAACTAATTTAAAGGAGAGGGTGGATGTAGGTGGTAAATCTGCCTCTAAGAAGAAGTGAAATTTTGTATAAACGTCAAATTGCAAATTTTGTCAAGTTTTGGATGCTTTTTGATGAGTTTTTGTAAAGCAAAATACAAAATGAAATTTGTGTTAAATTACATGTAATTAGTATGAAATGCAAATTAGGTCCAAATGAAATTAGAATGAAATTAGAAAAAATTAGAAAAATTTAAAATGAAATAGAATTTGATAAAAAATAAAATTAGACTTTATCAAAATAAAATTGATTCATGAAACAAATGGCGATTGTTGGGTGGTAGTTGTAAGTAACATGTTGTCCTAGGAACCACTTGAAACAACCTAGACAAGCATTATAATGCCCCCTATTCATTTTTAAAGAGGTTGGTGGTGGATATAGAGGGAAGTTAGTACATAGAACAATGCTTCTGTACAATTGCAGAAAGAGATATGTTTATGTGAATATCAAGGTTCTAGATTTGATTATATAATTCCATGATGATGATACTACTTGTGTTATTATGATTCATGTATGTATGATAAGTTTGCAGGTGTAAATGGTATTGTGGAAGAATTTATCAATTGCAGGTTTTAGTAAGTGTGACCACCAAAATGGCCTCACACCTATGCTTCCTACTACATAAAATAAAATAAGAGAAACAAAGTAGATGCATGCACAATTGACAACAAATGAGAAGAAGAAAAACACTTTTATTCCATTGTAAAGAAGCCAATTTCAGTTACAATTACATCCCTCTTAGGGATACCATTTTTATACTCTTATTACAGTAGGAAAAAGCAAAGCATTCCATATTAAGGGTAAATATGAGTTTTAGGCCCTTCGGGGTGACACGAACTGCTCTAGGGTGGAGTTGACCCTCTTCTTCGCGTTGAGGAAGGAATTGGATGGTTGAATATCCTTTGAATCTACTTCCTACGGTTAATAAAAAATATAAAAGCATTAACAGAATAGGTAGCCTCTCATGATGAGGCCCTTTAAGGAATATGAACATAAAGATGCCATAACACTAATAAAATCAAGAAAACGAATAATCATGTTAAACCTATGCAATACTTGAAGATATTAATTGAAACATATGACTGGAAAGTACAACTATCTATCTAGTGGATTGATTGCATGAAATGAAGCATGATAACATGAAAATGAGCTAATTATGTCCTATTTTCCATAATGAAGTAAACTTGGTAAAATCCCTAATTCTATCAGTTGGAGTCTATAAAATGCTAAATAAACCAATAAGATGCTTAATATGACCTAGTGAAATAGAATGCAAAAAGAACAGTAAGGAGATCTTTCACCGATTGCAAACCGCGGTTCAAATGAGCAGTCTGCATTGTACACCGTGGTTGTCAACTACGATGAGCAACAAAGTAGTTTTTCCCTCCAAATATAAGGTTGTGGACTTGATCCTCCTTGTCAAATTGATGGTCAAGGGTCACCTTGGTGTCCTCTGACTGGTTTGGCGATTGAATTGCACATTTGGGTCTCTGTTTGCCTAAATTTGCATTTCTTGGTGTTCTAGCTCCTTAGGGCATCCATGGTACAAATTGACATGATGCTAGATAAATTGGTAAATAAATGGTAACAAAACTCTCAATACATTCAGGTGAATCTACAATCTGATAGGGCTTCGCAAATTTAATCTCTAATGCACACTTGATCTTTGTTGCCCTAATTTTGAGGGGTACTTATAGGATTACCCAAGGGCTAGGGGTGGCTTCATGGAGAAGTCAAGATCAAGAAGAGGTGGTTGGGATAGTTGGATTGGAAGCCTCTAGAATCTTTTGTCCTTCAACTACCCTCTTCTAGAACAAATGGTCGTTCAAACCGATTTGGCTTAGATGAAGGCCAACTAAACTTTAGTTCTAGACCATGAGTGATAACTGTAGTCTAACCTATAAACTGTAGGTGTTAGCTGTAGTTCAGACTGTAGACCATAGGTCTCAATAGTGGTTTGAGTTGATTAGGACAAGGAGCACAAATTGAGTGGTTAAAACCACTGCTCTATCTTGGAATTTTTCCAAGATCTTCCATATGATCTTGTAGCATGTCCCATATGAGTAGTCGTCATCGACATGATGCATTTTATGTGTCTACAAATTTCCCTTTTGAGATGCGTTGTGATTTTGAACAACGTTGAGCAAAACTAGACCTCCTAAAATGATGTCATAGGTTGAATGATTATCATTAGTCTGATCAACATTAGATGCCCTAGGTCCTGTAAAAGGACACTCATACTTGAATTATTGCTTCCAACTGAGTGAAAGGATTAAATTTGAAAACATTTGCACTCGTCATCAGACATTCGGATAGCATGAATGCCAAGTAGGCTTTCACACCTGTCAATCTGAAAGGATGGGAATTACAAACTATCTGTCATATTTGCTATTTTTCCCAAGCAAACAGGTAAGCTTATGATAGTATTCAATAATGATTCACAAGGGCGAACACAATTTTGACAAGATCAAGGGATCTTATGTTGATTTTGATTATGATTTGATATTATGACTACCCCCTTAAGCGATGATTCGATGAGGTTAATGACAATAAAATGAAGCGACGAGGTCGCTTGACCACTATGAATTATCTGAACAAAATTAGAATTTAGCATTTAATTACTTGACTAGGCTTAGTTCAACTTATGATTGCAACTGTTAATAGTAATTGCACATTTCTATCCCATGGAGTTGTTGGGCTGCAATAGCCTTCTTAGGGAATCAAAATAATACAATTCCACTTAGATTTATGTTGAATCAATTTGTTGATGATCTATTGAAAATATGTCATAGGAGAAATGACATGAAATGCCTCATTCTCATGGAGCGGTCCAACCTTGAAGGCCTTCTTCAGGATTGAAAATAAGCATATCAAATCAACGATGACAATTTTGCCCCAAATGTCCTTATGGTTATTTACTCATCTCGTTGGATTGCATGGAGTGTCAGTCATTGCAACCACTGAATTTCTAGGGTAAATAATTGAATACGAGGTGCATTTGGCTTTTGACTTATTTAATAATAATTTTTTTTTTACTTTTTGAGTTTTTAATTGATCTTGGTGCTTGAAATCACCAAATTTGCTAAATTGATTTCTCTTATTGAGATTTTGATCTGTTATGAATTATTAATTTATCATTTAAAACCTTCCCATGGTGGGATATTGGTGCATTTAATGCCAGTTACGAACTACGTGCACGAGGAGTTTGAAAAATCAAATTCGAGAACCGCAACTCAGAACCGTGGTCGAAAAACCTTAATTTTAGGACTGCGATTGTCAGCTACGGTCCATTGAAATTAAGAAAAGTATATATATTTTTTCCATTTGAAAATTTCATTATTATTCCTTAAAAACAATTACAACTGGAGAGATCTGAGAGGTGAGGAAGCAAAATTTTATGTGAAGCACTATTGAAACAGCTACCTACGACCTCCCACACATCTCGATGACAGAACCTGCAAAACCTTCATCCAATAAAGGCATTAGTGCAAGAAATGTAACTCGAAACCGAGTCATCACATTCCTTACCAACTTAAAAAATGAACCACATTAAGTAATGGGTCAAATTAACTTCACTAAACTACTGGTAAAGAACCTCACATTAGTTTAGGCTAGATTAGGACTTTTAATTTTTGGATGCCAGGCTAGGAAGTGACCCTAAAAGGGTTACATTCCTAGACCACAGCTGGCAGATGTGGCTCCCAATTGTCAGATTGGGATTCGTAGCTGTCAACCGCAATAGGATTCAAATACCAAAGGTCATATTTTTATCGTTACGCAGATCACAAATTTGACCCGCAGTTCTAAGACTTTTGAAAAAATTTCCATTTTATTTGATTGATTTTTTTTAATTTTTTTTAATTTTAGAAATTTTTTGATTTTTTTGACATTTTTAAGATCAATTTTTAACAGTTTTTAGTTATTTTTAGTCACCTTTTTTCCATTATGAATTTCTTCTTTTTAGAAATTGACCTCTAGAGCCAGGGAGTCAGATCTCCTTTGCATCCTCTGTAGATAGCTCATTGACCAGGAGCGAGAGTGGTTCAGTGCAGTTGGCTTCAGATACGTGCTTGATCTGCCCATGATCAAGGTAGACCAGGCATACATGACTGCATTGGACTAACACTGGGATGCACAAACCAAAACATTTCACCTACCCATAGGTGAAATGACTGTGAAACTGCAGGATGTTTACCATATCTTCAAGATCCTGATCGATGGGGAGCCCATCACCTCCACTTCGTTCACCAGCAGAGGGGTTGTCTTTGATGCCATCTTCGATGGGTGTAGTGAAGATGCTTAGACCAAGATTTATCATGGAGGCTTCCACATCAGATATTAGTCGGAGCAGGGTGTCTTCTCAGTACGAGAGGCCATTTTTATGCACTTAGTCATTCAGATTGTGCTTCCAGACTCCTCGGGTGAGAGGATCCCCTGGAACCTCCTAGTCATTGTTAGGAGAGTTACTCAGAGTTCTACACAATGACCTTTGCTCTTAGACTGGGGGAGCATGCTGCTAGCTTAGATATATCATGAGTTGTATCAGTTTACCTATAGGAGTCAGGTTGGCATTAGCTACAGCCTATTGCTTTAGATTTGGGACTGGTAGCACTTTTGGATTGAGCAGCCCATAGACATGTCACTCAGGATTACTACTGTTCCTGCCACACATAGTGCTATGCGGCATGCTAGCCTCGCAATGAGGAGGGGTTTTGAAGAAGATATCATGCTAGGGACCTAGACCATTATATTGCTATATTTGCATAGCTTCAGGCAGATGATATAGAGTGGCACCCATACAGGTATTTCCCTGTGTGGCAGGAGGTTGGCGAGTGGCTATGTTAGGCAAGGAAGGATAGGTGGTTACTCAGCTGCAAGGTTGAGATTCATGATTACCAGTACAACTCACGCGTCCTACACCAATTTGGTCTTTTTTAGGATATTTTGATGCTTCCTACTATCTACAGACGCCTAGTACTGGAGAGAGATCTACCATGGGTCCAACCGACACCACTAGGGGATGAGGATGACAAATTATAGGAGTTGGGCATGGACAAGGCTTGCACCACCACAATGTATGAAACTTGGGTGTCAATTCTATAGTGGCAAGGAGAGGGCCCCCTCGATCAAATAGATGATGGGGTAGAGGCTGATCTAGATGGGTGCAACGTGTGCTAGCATACCAAGGGCATATGGGGCGTAGAGAACACCATAGAGGAGGCTCCTTAGGTTAATGTAGAGGACACATATGAGGAGGGTGAGGCATCTCTTGATAGTGATATTGGGTAGTTGAGAGACCATATTGCCAACATCCAAAGCCAAGTTGGGAGACTGTAGACTTATATTTTGTAGTGGGATACATCTATCACCACTCTAGAGGTGAAGATAGCATAGGGTGAGAGGTAGTGGTAGGGATACAAGCAAGAGAGGACAACTTTATAGACCCAGGATATCACTACAGACACACAGATTGTACAACTCACCAGCTAGTAGGACGTGGCACAGGCACAACTAAGTACCATGACTACTGATAGGGACCTACTGAGGGCAGTGATGGGGGGCACCTCTATTACATAGGTTATGATGCCAACTCGGGCAATACCATCTCCTTTACTACTAGTAGGTCATGACCCCATGGTAGATATCAGGAGGCTTCATTCCCTTATGGAGGAGGATAACAAGTGAGATACAGTGTGTGCTTCTTGCATCTCCCAGATAGAGGGCCACATCATATTGATAGGTGGGGAGGTGTCAGAGGACACCTACATTGCAGGGTCCCAGCAGAACAGATCCAAGACACGAGAGACAAGGCAGTCCTCTGCCAGCTCTAGCCAAAGAATGCATAGGACTGAGAGGACTCACAGGTCCTCGAATACTCATGGTGCCAGCTTGTAGAGGAATCATAGGGATGGCGGAGGTGATGGAGGTGCCTCCCAGATTGGGGGTGCAGGCCCTGTTTAGTACATATTTTCAAATATACTTTGTTGTACTCTTTTTGAGTGTAAGGTTGAGGACCTACATAGTTGTAGCCTATGGGCATTTTGATATACCATTTATGTACTCTTTTTGGACACACACATGCACACACACACACATATATATATGAGATTGATCATTTTGGTTCATTATGTGTACTTATTTATTTTTATTTTTATGTTTATGTTATGCACATGGATGTAGATGTTCATATTGACACTATGCTTATATGATGTGATGTATGGATGAAATGCACTAGATAGCTATTTAATTTATGATTATGATGATATGCAGTGATCTAGATGCTTAGATGTGCTATTTATGATGGATGCATACAGATGCAATGTTTACTTTTAAATGCATATTTAATTTTGTTGTATTATATGCATTATTTACACAATGGTAATATAATGTAAATGAACTTGTATGCTTTAATCACTTAATACATAAGGAATGAATGTGATACATGTTTAACAATCTAGTGGACGACACCAGAGAATGTATAAAAAAACATGAATGTAATTGAAAATCCTCATTACAAGAATTTAATCAATTAATAACCCATATATGAAATGCAATGATATGAAGTGGTATGATGCGAATGATATAATATGTCACTCTATATTCCTTTTGCAATTTGAACGATATGTAAAATATAGTCAGTGGCCATATAAATATCATTTTTGATATCCATCTGGTATCTATCCTATATCTTGAAAAGGTTGTGCTCAATGTAATGATGTATCATGGATTTGATACTTTGCAATTTTATGATTGAATGACTTTTATTTTTGATGGTTTGTGATCTTTGGTATTTGTTACTATTTATAGAAATTTTTGAGGTTTTCCATGAGACTCAAACATCCTAGTTAACTTATCAAAAGTTGTATACTAACTATACTAGACTTCTGAAACATAAAGCTTTCGCTAAGATAGGCCCTAACTGTTCATTATACCTATGTGTGCACATGAATACATTAAGATAAGGCACAAGCATACCTTGATGTCAGGCAAGATTATTTCAACCCATTTCTAATATTAGGGGTCCACATATTTTTATCCAATCCTAGGTTTAGATTTTAGTTGGACTAGACCACTAGGCGATACAGGACATCTGAAGCTAGCTCTTCCACATTCAAACATTGGTCTGTACATAAGTGAGGTGCTAACGCATCAAAAATATTGTCATGCATAAGGTACAGTAGTGCTGGCAATTCCATGGATTAAAGTTTACTCCCTTCTTTTCTTCAATTTTTCGGGATACTTGCTCATATAAAGTGATAACAATTACTGTTTATTTTTGTACTTTAGTGACAATAATCACTATTTAGTTTGTACTTTCTTTTCTTTTTATTGAGCAAGGGATTTGATACTGATTTTTCTTCCTTTGTATAATTTATCTTCATTTGAATTGACTTTTTGGAATTTTAGATTTGATAATTTGCTTCAAAAACTTCCTTTGGGGAACTATTTTTGTGATAACGTTTTTAGGATATCGATCTATGATATCAATATGGGATATCAATCTAGGATGTCGATCTATGACATCAATCTAGGGTATCAACCTGGAGGATTGATATGGGATATTATTCTATGATACTGCTCATTTTAATATAAGCAAGGGATTCTAGGTAGGGAACAAACTTGTCCTTTTGCCAATTACCAATATTTCCCATACCGTTCGCACAAGGGGATAAGCAAGAATGAATCTTTTCACCTCAGGATACCTGGTCTTGCTTCATGGCTTTCATCTTCCCCTAGTCCTTATTAGGATTGTTTAATTTGTTTATTAGTGATAGAATTATAATATGCTAAGAGATATACTAACTAGAAATCAACTACAAAAGCAAAGCAAGATTTCTATCAACCCTTAAGAAGACCTCGAGGTATGGTTGAATGATCAGAAAACCCTAGTATATTCTTCGTAGCAAAATTTTGGGTTGTGTTGAAAAATAAAATTACTCACATGAATGATAGATTATGATAAATGCAGAGGTGCATAATTGAAACACAAACATGGCGTCGTTTGTAAGACTGAAAAACACAATCTATTGTACTACGGTATGCAACAGATGATGAATGCCTACATATAATGCAACAATGAAATGTATGTGGAACATGAAATGCAATGATGTAAATGAAATGCAAATGTTTTTGGATTTTATGATATTTTTCTAATTTTTATGGATTTTGAGCCTTTTTATTTGACCAAATGGCGAGTACATGCCTTTGGAGCCTTTTGGATTTGACCAAGTAGTTTTAAGAACCCTTGGAGCCTTTTTGGATTGACCAAAGAGCTTACAAACACCTTTGGAGATTTTTTATTGACCAAACTACTCACACGGGAGCTTGGGGCCTTTTAGGATGACCAAGCGATTTTTGGAAAACCCTCGGGGCCTTTGGGTTGACCAGGCGATTTCTAAAAAAACCCTTGGTGCCTTTTGGGATTGACCAAGTAGTTTTAAGCAAACCCTCAGTGCCTTTTGCTATGATCTAAAGCATAGAACGCCTTAATATGGATGATATTGAGAGGTTCAGGCTCTTCAACACCCCCTAGCGATGTTAGGCGATAGGTACTCGGACCAATATTTTTAGATATGATATAGTGTCATAGCCAATTATCCATGAGTTTGTCTCACATATCAGATGACAAATTAGAGTTCTATTGGTTCTCTTTTAGCACAAGATCCCCAACTTCAAAGTCTCTCTAATGGACTTTGTTATTATAAGCTCATTTTAAAAACTCTTGGTAAACGCAAAGATGCTCCAAGGAATTCATGCGATGTTCATCAAGTAGAGTCAATTGATCCAGGTGAGCTTATCACACGGTGTCATCATCAATGAACTCTTTCAATGCGACGTGCAGTGTTGGAATTTCCAACTCTAAGGGCATAATGGCCTCAACGTCATATACTAGTGAAAATAGAGTTACCCCAGTAGGTGTCCGAATGCTAGTCCTGTAAGCCCATAATGCAAGGGGCAACTGGATATGCCAATATTTGTGGTGTTCTTGTGCCATATTTTTCAATATGGAAACCAATATCGTGTTTGAGGCCTCAGCTTGCCTGTTTGCCTGCAGATAGTATGGAGTCACAAAATTGTGCTTGATTCTATACTTAGACGTCAAAACTCTCAAAATTTTGTTCTTAAATGACGTTCTATTATCTAAAACTATCTTGGATGGAATACAAAAAATTTATATGATATGCTCGAGTATAAACTCTGCTATGCAAGATCTAGTTATCATTGTGAAGGGTATTACTTCCACCCATTTTGTAAAATACTCAGTAGTCGTGATAATACATGTATGTCGACCCGATGACGGAGGAGAGATCTTATCGATGAGATCAAATCCCCACTAATCAAATGGCCAAGCTGCTTGGATAAGTTGTAAGGCCTGTGATGGCAAGTGCATAAGATTAGCATGATGCTAACATTTGATGCATTTCTTGACATACACATTGCAATCCTTCTCCATAGTGGGCCAATAGTAACCCATTCAAAGGATGCACTTGATGATGACCATGTCGCTGAAATGGCCATTGCACATACCACCGTGAGCTTGTGAATTCACCCACAATACCTCTTGGGGATCTAGACAATGAAGTAGAACTCCATCGTACCCTCATCGGTACAAAATGTCTCCTAGAAAGACATATTTAGTCACTTTTATTGAATGTGCATTTTGCAGCACGCAACAATCCCTCTGGTATCAAACCAAGTTTTAAGAAGTCTTGGATTGGTGACATCCAACTCTGATAAGCCTCAGCTTCGACTGCCAAGATGACTTTCTCCCCCTACATATCTACATGTGTAAATGTAGACTGGGAAACAATATTGTGTTGAATGGTAGTACCACTCCCCATTGGACTTTGAGAGGTTAATGACCCCTAGGGTGCCTTCTTTAGAAAGTCTTCAACTCTGCATAACCATTATGCTTTTGGTTCCATGCCAATCATGTTGACTGACACTTTATTATCAAAGGCTTCACACTCCACCGTAGGATGCAAGAGCATTTTAACATAAATGGTAGTAAAATCAGTAGACAAATTCTAAGGGATTAAGGATCCCAAATATGCCATGGTGCCTACAAACCTATTTGATTAATGAGGGATTGCCTCAATTTCATACCATTCCAACTTAGCCAAATATGTAACAAAAAAATCTTAATAAGCTTTCAACACGAGACATTAGTACTGAAATAGTACCTTAACTTGGTTGACTATGAGAAAAGAGTCACCAAAGATGTTTAATCTTTTAATGTTCATGGAAATGGTTGTGTGGAGGCCCAAAAGTAGGGCTTTGTATTCAACATTGTTTTTGGTGTAAGGAAAGTCTAATTTGAATGACAAGGGCATTGGAGCTCCTTGCAGCTTGACAAATACTATTCCTACACCACCCCCTTGCTCACACTTTGAACCATCGAAGAACAAGGTCATATTAGTATTATTTTTTGGTTCTTCAGGTTTGGGAGCTTTGAATACAATGAAGACCGCATCATTCGAAAGCTCGATGGTAAGAGGCCTATTGTTTGACAATGGTGCCTCAGCCAGCTAATCAACTATGACTTGTCCCTTAATGGACTTTTGGCTTATGAATTCTAGATCAAATTCTATCAGTAACATGATCCACTTCACAATACGTGTATTATGATGTCTTGCTCATCATATATTACAAAGGATTTTGTTTTGATATTACATATGTCGTATGACTTAGCATATAGTGCCACAATTTCTTTGTAGTGAATACTACTGATAAACACAACTTCTCCACATATGCATATCCTAGCTCATAACTTACCAAGGTTCGGCTAATATAATATATGGCTTGCTCTTTACCTTGCACATTTTTTTGGGCTAACATGGTCCCTAATGCAAAGTCGATTGTCGATATATATAGTAAAAATGGCACATCTGGCCTTGGTGGAGCTAGCACTGGCGGTGTGACCATGTATTGCTTAATTTTAGAAAAGGCTACTCGATAGTCCTCGTCCCAATTGAATGGGACCCCCTTGTGTAGCATTTGATTCATGGATCGACATTTATTTGATAATTGAGCGATAAATCACTTTATAGATGCTACCTTGCCCTATAGGATTTTTAGATCTTTTATGTTCATGGGGGGATGCATTTATAGAATATCCTTGACCTTTTTTGGGTCAAATTCGATGCCTTATTTTGAAACGATGAATCCTAAGAGCTTTCCTAAAGTTACACCAAATACATACTTCTTAGGATTCAACCTAACATTATGCTCGATCAGACGATTGAAGACCTTCTTCAGGACCTCTGCATGCTCAGAATGCAATAATGACTTGGCCAATAAGTCATCAATATAATACTCTATGATCTTATGTATATAGTCATGAAAAATATGTCATAGCCCGTTGATATGTGGCACCCACATTTTTAAGGACAAATGGCATAACTTTGTAACAGAATGTCCCCATGGAATTATAAACGTGGTTTTATGTTGGTCTTCGGGCTTAATCTAAATTTGATTGTATTCAAAAAAATCATCCATCAGGGAGAGCATCTCATGACCTGTAGTTGCATCTACAAGAGCATCAATATTCGACAATGGAAATGAATCCTTTGGTGTTGCCTTATTCAGGTCTCTAAAATCCGTACAAATACAGATCCTTCCATCAGGTTTTCCTATAGGCACCATATTGGATACCCATTTCGAATATTCGATGGAGATGACAAACGCTACATCCAATAACTTGTGCAATTCATATTTCACCATTAAGGCTACTGTTGGATACATATTTCTAAGCTTCTGCTTGACTGGCTTCTTCGATAGATCTAGCGAAAGGTTATGGTTAACCAATTTCGGATCTAGACCTGACATATCTTTGTAATTCCAAGCAAAAATATTAGTTCTCTCTTTCAGCGAAATGTTATGGGTAACCCTAAAATTACCCTAATATTATCACAATATTATCTTGAGATGTGTGACAAATCTTATCACAATATTATATTGAGATGTGTGACAAGTGGCATATATCAAATATTAAAAAGTGATTGGTTACTTTTTAATATTTTCTAGAAAAGGGAAAATAACTTTTTCCCACAAATTAAATATTCCTAGCACCCTTATTTTATTTTGTTGGAATATGTAATGCAACATTGTGTAAATTATTCTTAGACTAAAATAAAGTCTAAAGAATAATATTTGAATTAGAAAATAATTCTATTTTATGTAAAAATATTCCCACCTAATTAATAAATAAAATAAGGGTGGTAGGAATATTTAATTTGTGGAAAAATTTATTTCCCCTTTTCTAGAAAATATTAAAAAGTAACCAATCACTTTTTAATATTTGATAGATGCCACTTGTCACACATATCAAGATAAGATTGTGATAATATTTGTCACACATCTCAAGATAATATTGTGATAAGATTAGGGCAATTTTAGGGTTGTAGTAGAAAAGCTTCTCTTTAAATAGGGGTGTTGTCTACTACATCTAGTCATATCATGTTGATGCATATTATTGCATAAAATTGAAGCATTCTTGTATTGTTGAATCATTGAGTAATATAGTGAGCTTCATAGTGGATGTTTCCCTTCTTCATTTGAATTAGGGTTTTACCACTTAATATTGGTGTTGTGGATTTTCCTCTTTTGTGTGTGATTGATCTTGTGGAGCATTCTTCGATCTTGGGGAGACTTTGCTTGTCTCACATATTTATTAATTGGGTGGGAATATTTTTACATAAAATAGAATTATTTTTTAATTCAAATATTATTCTTTAGACTTTATATTTTAGTCTAAGAATAATTTACACAATGTTACATTACATATTCCAACACTCCCTCTTAATGCAATATTGGGGAAAGGAATTATGAAACAAAGAAACATTCTCCCCCTAAATATACAAACGAGGATGCAAATAAAATGAGCAATATAGTTACAATGAGCTTCTATGACCAAGAATGGTCTACAATAAGGCACCAATATAAAATGGGCCAAAATGAGACTGTAAGCCCCCAACGGAGTAGCTTCAGATACAAGCAGCTTACAAAGCCATCCATCAACCACAATTGGTTGCAAATTACAAGAAGAAAACATCACAAGGGTGTCTTCAGTAAGCCTACAAAGCCCCAAATAGAAGTACCTGCAAGATACAAGTAGCTCAACATAAGATCAGTTAGATACATCATCATAAATATTTTCACCACAACATACATGAATATCTAAATATGATAACAAAACTGATCTAACAAATAGTGAACTATAAGTCATCACAAAAATATGCCAAGCCATACTTATAGTCACGTGCTATATAGTTGATAAAAAATATCATGTACAAAGTTGCATAAAGAAAACAAGGAGTACCATGATAATGCAAACTCTAAAGTACCATGTACAAAAGTAGCACAAGGCTAACAAAAAAGTACCATGTACAAGAGTTGCATAAAGTATATGAAAATAATAAAGTGTGCACACCGGTTGCATTAAGCCAACCATAAAATATCATGTACAAAAGTAGCATAAATGCTAACAATAAAGTACCATGATGAACCAATTACATAATGCCAACTACATAAAAACATGTACAAAGTTGCACAAGGCAACAAGAAAGTACCATGTAAAATATTCGCATAAAGCAATTGCTGTTGAGCAAGGTGTTGCAAGAAGTTTGTCATTGTTGTCAACACAGGCAGTTAGATCCAATGATGCAGTGGACAGACAGTGTAGGATTCATTCAGATGCAGAAGATAGAAAAAATTCGAAGAAAAAGTCAAGTGAGAAAACTGTCCGACCTGTTTTCTGTCGCGATTTCGCGACAAGTTGGAGGAGAGAGAAGATGCAACCAAAAATGTCGCGATATCGCGACAAGTCGGAGGAGAGAGAAGGCACAATCGAAAATGTCACGATATCGCGACAAGTCGGAGGAGAGAGAAGGCGCAATCAAAAATGTCATGATTTTGCAACAAGTCGGAGGAGAGAGAAGGCGCAATCGAAAATGTCACGATATCGCGACAAGTCGGAGGAGAGAGAAGGCGCAATCAAAAATGTCGCGATTTCACGACAAGTCGGAGGAGAGAGAAGGTGCAATCAAAAATGTCATGATTTCGCGACAAGTCGAAGGAGAGAGAAGGCATAGTTGAAAATGTCACGATTTCACGACAAGTCGGAAGAGAGAGAAGGCGCAAGGCAAACTGTCGCGATTTCGTGACATGTTGGAGGCCAAGAAGCTAAGTCGAGAAACTGTAGCGATTTCGCTACATGTTGATTTTTCGCTGACCGAAGCAAGAAGAAAGCGTTAAGTTGAAAAGCTGTAGCGATTTCGCTACAAGTCAAAAGTGCACAAAGCAAAGGTGTAGCGATTTCGCTACGAGCAAAAGTTGCACAAAATAAAGGTGTAGCGATTTCGCTACGGGTAAAAGTTGCTCAAAAACAAAGGTGTAGCGATTTCGCTACGAGTTGAAAATGCTCAACACGAAGGTGTAGCGATTTCGCTACCAGGCAAAAGTGCAAAACTTAAAGATGCAACGATTATGTTACAAGTCAAAATTTCATGGGTAGAAGCAAGTTGGAAGCACAAGGCACAAAGTTGTAGCAATTTCGCTACTGCATGAAGCACAAAATGTACGGAAGCCGAAAGCGTCACGATTTCACGACAAGAATGAGGATGACGTCAGCAAAAGATGAAAGTGTCACGATTTCGTGACAGGATGCAAGAAAAGCCGCTGGAAGCCGAAAGCGTCGCGATTTCGCGACAAGAATGAGGATGACGTCAGCAAAAGATGAAAGTGTCACGATTTCACGACAGGATGCAAGAAAAGCTGCTGGAAGCCGGAAGCGTCGCGATTTCGTGACAAAAATGAGGATGACATCAGCAACTGATCAAAGTGTCATGATTTCGTGACAAGAACGGTAGTGAAGCGTTCAAAGGCCAAAAAGGGTCACGATTTTGCGATGACAAGGTCAAGAAGGCGTACGGCCACAAAAAGTGTCGCGATATCGCGACGTGTTGCTATTTCATGACAATAAGCTACAGGAAGGTGACGAAGGTGGCAGAAGAGTTTGAGGCCGACAAAGTTAAATCTGGGCAGACAGATTTTAGGGTTTGAAGCAGACATATTTTAGGGTTTTACAGTGGATGTTCTTAGAGGTTGAAGACGACATCTTCTAGGGTTTACGGCCGACATCTTCTAGGGTTTTACAGTGGATGTTCTTAGAGTTTGAAGCCGACATCATCTAGGGTTTTACAACGGATTTGAAGCTGACATCTTTTAGGGTTTTACAGAAAATGTTCTTAGAGGTTGAAGCTGACATCTTCTAGGATTTACGGTCGATATCTTCTAGGGTTTTACAATGGTTGTTCTTAGGGTTTGCAGCCGACGTCCTTAGGGTTACAGCCGACTAGAATTTAAGATCTGTCTAAAAATTTCTTCTATAAAAGGAGGACTACGTCGAGTTTGAAAAAGAGTTGCGAGGAGATAATGTGCGAATGCGAGAAGAGTGATTGCGCAAGTGAAGTTCGGTCGAGTATAGTGCAAAGTCGTAGTTCAAATCTGCATATCGTGATTGCATGGATGAAAAGCACAATGTGTAGAGATGGAGTTCTAAGTTCAAAATGTTAGCGCACAAATAGCAGAAGTGTCGATCATCCGGTTGCAGCAGAGATTGCAAAGAAGTACATAGAAGCGATCGGACAGTGCGAAGAGTTTTGCGTAGAAGCAAAATGCAAAAAAATAGCAGACTGTAAGGAATGAAGTTTTATTCTATCATTTTTATTATCTTTATTGTTCTCCAAGTTGTAGCTTGGTATAAGGGGTTGGTGCCTCTTTCCAGTAGGTGCTGGTAAAATAGGAGTTGGTGCTCCATTCTATTGAAGCAGATAAAGTTAAGGGGTTGGTGCTCCTTCCAGTTGGTGCTGGTAAAGGATTATGTAAAGTTGTAGCTTTGCATTGATTGGATTTGGATGGTAGTCCAAGCAGTCATTTTTGAGGAGTAGCCACATTGGTGAACCTCGTTAAATTGCTGTGTTATGTGTGATGCTTTCTTGATGCATTTAGTATCTCTTTTATCTGCTTTAAACTACTATTGGATTTAAAACTAATTGTTTTAGAAGTTTTTAAAGAACACACTGATTCACCCCCCCTCTCAGTGTCATTGTGATTACAACAATTGGTATCAGAGCCAAGTACCTGAACAGGCTTAAACAAGCTAAGGTGATCTTAGAATTTACGCAATGGCAAGTGGTGAAGGTTTCTCCTCGAACAAAGCACCATTGTTTGATGGGACTAACTATGCGTTCTGGAAAATTAGAATGCGGACATATCTCGATGCTTTGGGTTTTGACATTTGGGGTGCAGTAGTTAATGGTTACAAAGCTCCCGCCACTGCTCCAACAGACACTATCGGTAAAAAGGCATTTGAAAATGATTCAAAAGCAAAAAATGCCATCATGTGTGGACTAGTGGACAAGTGAGCTAGTCAAGGTCATAAATTGTGAATCAACAAAAGATATATGGGATAAACTAGAGAACATCCATGAAGGAGATGATAGGATCAAGGAGGCCAAGCTTCAAGCACATCGAGCTCAATACGAATCTTTAAAGATGGACAATGATGAGAACATAGAGACCTTCATGCAAAGAGTCAATGGGATCACCAATTCAATCAGAGGTCTCGACGAAGAATTAACCGATGCTGCTATCGTGAAAAAGGTATTAAGATCGCTCCCTCCTAGATTTGATTCTAAAGTCTCTACCATAGAAGAAGCCAAAGATCTAAATAGTTTTAGTATGGATGAGATGCATGGTTCTTTGACTACTTTTGAAATGAGAATAGGAAGGTCTAATCCCACAGACAGAGAAGCAGCTTTCAAAGCCCTAAAAGGCAAAAGCACAAAACAAGAGTCTGAAGAAGAGGATGCTTCAGATGAAATGGAAGCAAATTTTGTCAGAAAGTTGAGAAAAGGAAAAGGAAAATACAAAGGAAAGCTACCTTTTAAATGTTTCAATTGTGGAGGCATTGGAAACTTTGCTATCAAATGTCCTCTCCATGACAAGAACAAAGGTGAAGAAACTCAGCATCAAGAAAGAAGTGAATGGAGGAAGAAAACTAACTTCAAAAAAGGCAACTTCAAAAAGAAAATCTTTATCTCCCGAAATGCAGAATCTTCAGAGGACAGTTCTAGTGAAGACTCTGAAGAAGGAACAGGTGAGGCTCTCTTTATGGCGTTTGAAGTAGAAGAATCAGAAGAGGAAAAAAACACACAAAAGAGGGAAGGAATGAACTCTGAAGTATCTATTGAAATAGGTGAGGCTAAAGTTGATTTAGAAGGTGAGCTGGTTTCTGCTCTTATGGAATGGAAATCTGAGAAAAGAAAGAATAAAAAATTGTTAAGGAAGCTTGAGGATGCAAATGACATTATAGCCAGTCTAAAAACACAGACATAAGAGTACAAGAAAATGTTCGAAGATCTTGAAGTACAGGTAACCATGAAGATAGATTATTGTTGCAAATTGGAAGAAGAAAATGTTAGTCTTCGAATACAGATACAAGAGCTGGATCAAAAAATTAGCTGTCATTTAAAACGTGATGAAAGTTCGATGAAGCTGGACAAAATCCTAAGCGATCAAAGACCCACAAGTATCAAATTTGGTCTGGGCTTTATCGAAGGAGAATCATCAAATGTACCAAAGGAGAGCAATGTTGAATGTGAAAAGAGTAAAGACAAGAAACAGATCGTTGAAAGAAAAACAAATCGAGGCAAAAGAAAGCAGTAATGCCAATCCTGAAATAGGAACTGACAATGACGGTTTTACCAAGGTCACACATCAAAAGAAAAGAAGATCCAAGGCTCCTGCAACAACTTGGCAAAAACCATCTTTCAGGTTCAATCATTATTTCTATGGTTTCTGTTTTAAATGTAATGGTTATGGGCATAAAATTGTGGACTGCAAGTACAATATAGGTCCTAGAAGTTTCACTAGTAGAAATACTTTTGCTCCTCTAATGAGTTATGCAATAGAATGCTTTAATTGTCACAACTTTGGGCATATTGCTAGAAACTATCACAGTATTTCTGTTTCAAATCAATCTCAGAAAAGAAGAATTCAACCATATAGGGCAAAACAAAATAGAATTTCTTCTGAAGGATATGTGCAAGATTCTGAAAAGGGGAAATCCAAGCTAGAACCCAACACCACAGTTAAAACAGAATGGAAACAAAAAGAACAATTCAGAAAGAACAGGAATCTTTAATAGTGCAGACAACTTTTAGAGCTCAGAATAAATGTGTACCGTGGATCCTTGATAGTGGGTGCTCAAGTCATATGACAGGTGATAAACAAAAATTTGAAAAACTACAGAAATATGAGGGTGGCTCTGTGAAGTTTGGAAATAATGATGGAGCCAAAATTATAGGAAAAGGGTCTGTCAAAATTAGTGAAGGGAAAATCAAGTCAGAAGAAGTTTTATTTGTGGATGGTTTGAAACATAACCTGTTAAGTGTTAGTCAAATCTGTGATAAAGGTCATGAAGTAGTCTTCAAGAAGCAGGGTTGTGAAGTCAGAAAAATAAACAGTGGGAAATTGATAGCAACTGGTTCAAGGACGTCTGGTAATCTGTACACACTCTCAAAAACTTTAGAAGGTACGTGTTTTATTGGACAAGAAGAAGAGAACTGGTTGTGGCATAAGAGGCTTGGACACATAAGTTTTGATAATTTGGTGAAAATCAGCTCTAAACAAGCAATAAGAGATATTCCAACCATTAAGAAACCTTCAAACAATGTTTGTGCTTCATGTCAAAAGGGAAAGCAAACCAGAGTATCATTCAAAACAAAAGAGTACCACACTAGCAGGCCTTTAGAACTCATTCATACAGACTTATGTGGACCCATGAGGACTCAAAGCATAAACGGTGACAAATACTTTATGCTGTGTATCGATGATTATTCTAGAATGACATGGATATTCTTCCTAAAAGATAAAACAGAAGCTTTTGAAATGTTCAGAACCTTCAAACAGCTAGTTGAGAATGAAACAGGAAAAAAGATTAAATGCTTGCGATCAGACAGAGGAGGAGAATTCATTTCGAATGAATTTATAGAATACTCGTGAAAAATATGGTATCAGGAGACAATATTCAGTGGCCGAACTCCCCAGCAGAATGGAGTAGTAGAGAGAAAGAACAGAACCATACAGGAAATGGCATGCACCATGCTGGAAGAAAACAAAATAGCAGATAGATTCTGGAAAGAAGTAGTTCACACAACAATATACATTCAAAACAGGTATATGTTAAGAACTCATGAATGCAAAACACCCTATGAGTTGTGGTTTGGTAGAAAAGCAACAGCAAAGCATCTCAAAGTATTTGGCTGTAAGTGCTACATCAGAAAAACTGATGACAACCTTGGAAAGTTTGAAGATAGAGCAGATGAAGGTGTTTTTGTTGGTTATTCTCCAAATAGCAAAGCTTACAAATGCTACAACAAGAGACTCAAGAAAATTGTGGACAAGTGCAGATGTTAAATTCGATGAAGGGAGGAAACAAACAGTTAACTTTGAAGAAAACTACCCAATCTACGAAGAAGTCATTGAAGGAGATGAAGTGCATGGAACAGAAAATACGTCTACGGCTGATGCAGATAACTTATCAGATGACTCAGAGGTGCAAGAAAATAGAAAATACAAAACGGGCAGCTGGCAAAAAAATCATCCTAGAGACCAAATAATTGGAGATCCCACAGCTGGCATTCAGACAAGAAAGAAAGTAATAAGTAATTACTCTCTTTTATCCAGCATTGAGCCCAAAAACATAGATGAAGCAAGCAAAGATGACAACTGGATGAAGGCAATAAATGAAGAGTTAGATCAGATTGAAAAGAACAGAACTTGGGAGTTAGTACCTAGACCTGTAAACAAGAATGTAATCGGCACCAAATGGATATTTCGAAACAAATTAAATGAAGACGGACAAGTCATTAGGAACAAAGCAAGACTGGTTTGTAAAGGATATGCACAGGTCGAAGGCATTGATTTTGAAGAGACTTTTGCTCTAGTGGCCAGATTAGAAGCAATTAGAATGTTTTTGGCCTTAGCAGTTCACAAAAACTTTAGGGTGTATCAGATGGATGTAAAATCTACCTTTTTAAATGGGAAACTCGAAGAAGAGGTCTATATTGAACAACCGGATGGATTTCAAATTAGTGAGGATCCTAACCTTGTCTACAAATTAAAGAAAGCACTATATGGATTAAAGCAAGCACCACGGGCTTGGTATGCTAGGCTAGATAACTATCTCTCTCAACAGGGATTCAAGAAAGGTTTAGTGGATAGTAATCTGTATGTAAAAATAGAAGGTGGGCATCTCATTGTTTTAGTTGTCTATGTAGATGATATCATATTTGGCAGCAACAAAGATGAATCTTGTAAAGACTTAGCAAATAAGATGCAGAATGAATTTGAAATGTCTATGATTGGTGAACTGTCTTACTTTCTTGGGCTACAAGTTAATCAAAATGAGAAAGGCATATTCATTTCCCAAATCAAATATGTCAAAGAAATGCTAAAAAGGTTCACTATGGAGGACTGTAAGCCAGTCAGAACTCCCATGACAATAGGCTGCAAATTGAGTAAAGAAGATAAATCTCCACCTGTAGACCAAACCATGTACAGATCTATGATTGGAAGTCTATTATATTTAACGACCACTAGACTCGATATTCTGCAGGCAGTTTGCATGGTAGCTAGATTTCAGAGCCAGTCCTAAAGAGACTCATGTGACAAGAAGAAAAGGATTTTTCGGTATCTTAAGGGCACCATGGAGTATGGGTTGTGGTATCCAAAAGGCAAAGACTTCACTCTTATATCATATTCAGATGCAGATTGGGCTGGATGTGTTGATGACAGAAAGAGTACCAGTGGTGGTGCATTCTATTTGGGGGACAGATTGGTTGCATGGCACAGTAAGAAGCAAGAGTCAATTTCTTTATCTACAGCTGAGGCAGAATATATTGCAGCAACAACATGTTGCACACAAGTCTTATGGATGAAACAAACTTTGAAAGATCTAGGTATTAATTTTAGTGAACCAATATCAGTAAAGTGTGACAACACCAGTGCAATTAACATCTCTAAGAATCCAGTAATGCACTCACGGACAAAGCACATTGCTATAAGGTATCATTTCTTGAAAGAGAAAGTTGCAGAAGGAGAAGTTAAATTGGATTATGTCCCAACTATAGAACAAGTAGCAGATATTTTTACAAAACCTTTGCCCAAGGAAGTATTTGAGTACCTTCGAAGCAAATTAGGAGTAGTCACACTTCCTAAGAAGTGACTAGCTACAGGGATCACTTTCTCAGGGGGAGCATTTGAGTATTTGACTATTATTTTGCTCATAATCATAATTTGTGCCGGATGCAACAAAGTGTGCCCGAGAAGTGTGAGGATGGACTCGGGGGGAGTCCGTAGCAGCCCTTTGGTATTATTGACAAAGGGGGAGAAGAGTTACGAGGAATGTACACAGTGTTGCCAACAATTCCAAAGGGGGAGATTGTTGAGCAAGGTGTTGCAAGAAGTTTGTCATTGTTGTCAACACAGGCAGTTAGATCCAATGATGCAAAGGGATGATAGTGTAGGAGTCATTCGGATGCGAGAAGATAGAAAAAAATTGAAGAAAAAGTCAAGTGAGAAAACTGTCGCGATATCGCGACCTGTTTTCTGTCGTGATTTCGTGACAAGTTGGAGAGAGAAGATGCACCAAAAATGTCACGATATCGTGACAAGTCGGAGGAGAGAGAAGGCACAATCGAAAATGTCGGGATATCACGACAAGTCAGAGGAGAGAGAAGGCGCAATAAAAAATGTCATGATTTCGTGACAAGTCGGAGGAGAGAGAAGGCGCAATCGAAAATGTCACGATATCGCGACAAGTCGGAGGAGAGAGAAGGCACAATAAAAAATGTCACGATTTCATGACAAGTCGGAGGAGAGAGAAGGCGCAATAAAAAATGTCATGATTTCATGACAAGTCAAAGGAGAGAGAAGGCATAGTTGAAAATGTCACGATTTCACGACAAGTCGGAAGAGAGAGAAGGCGCAAGGCAAACTATCACGATTTCGTGACATGTTGGAGGCCAAGAAGCTAAGTCGAGAAACTATAGCGATTTTGCTACATGTTGATTTTTCGCTGACCGAAGCAAGAAGAAAGCATTAAGTTGAAAAGTTGTAGCGATTTCGCTACAAGTCAAAAGTGCACAAAGCAAAGGTGTAGCGATTTCGCTATGAGCAAAAGTTGCACAAAACAAAGGTGTAGCAATTTCGCTACGGGTAAAAGTTGCTCAAAACAAAGGTGTAGCGATTTTGCTACGAGTTGAAAATGCTCAACACGAAGGTGTAGCGATTTCGCTACCAGACAAAAGTGCAAAACTTAAAGATGCAGCGATTATGTTACAAGTCAAAATTTCATGGGTAGAAGCAAGTTGGAAGCACAAGGCACAAAGTTGTAGCAATTTCGCTACTGCATGAAGCACAAAATGTACGGAAGCCGAAAGCGTCACGATTTCACGACAAGAATGAGAATGACATCAGCAAAAGATGAAAGTGTCACGATTTCACGACAGGATGCAAGAAAAGCTGCTGGAAGCCGAAAGCGTCGCGATTTCGTGACAAGAATGAGGATGACATCAGCAAAAGATGAAAGTGTCGCGATTTCACGACAGGATGCAAGAAAAGCTACTGGAAGCCGAAAGCGTCACGATTTCACGACAAAAATGAGGATGACATCAGCAACTGATCAAAGTGTCATGATTTCGTGACAAGAACGGTAGTGAAGCGTTCAAAGGCCAAAAAGGGTCGCGATTTCGCGATGACAAGGTCAAGAAGGCGTACGGCCACAAAAAGTGTCGCGATATCGCGACGTGTTGCTATTTCACGACAATAAGCTATAGGAAGGTGACGAAGGTGGCAGAAGAGTTTGAGGCCGACAAAGTTAAATCTGGGCCGATAGATTTTAGGGTTTGAAGCCGACATCTTCTAGGGTTTTATAGTGGATGTTCTTAGAGGTTGAAGCCGACATCTTCTAGGGTTTATGGCCGACATCTTCTAGGGTTTTACAGTGGATGTTCTTAGAGTTTGAAGCCGACATCATCTAGGGTTTTACAGCGGATTTGAAGCCGACATATTTTAGGGTTTTACAGTGGATGTTCTTAGAGGTTGAAGCCAACATCTTCTAGGGTTTACGACTGACATCTTCTAGGGTTTTATAGTGGTTGTTCTTAGGGTTTGCAGCCAACGTCCTTAGGGTTACAGCCGACTAGAATTTAAGATCTGTCTAAAAATTTCTTCTATATAAGGAGGACTACGTCGAGTTTGAAAAAGAGTTGCGAGGAGATAATGTGCGAATGCGAGAAGAGTGATTGTGCAAGTGAAGTTCGATTGAGTATAGTGCAAAGTCGTAGTTCAAATTTGCATATCGTGATTGCATGGATGAAAAGCGCAATGTGTAGAGATGGAGTTCTAAGTTCAAAATGTTAGCGCGCAAATAGCAGAAGTTTCGATCATCCGATTGCAGCAGAGATTGCGAAGAAGTACACAAAAGCGATCGGACAGTGCGAAGAGTTTTACGTAGAAGCAGAATGCAAAAAAATAGCAGACTATAAGGAATGAAGTTTTATTCTATCATTTTTATTATCTTTATTGTTCTCCAAGTTGCAGCTTGGTATAAGGGGTTGGTGCCTCTTTCCAATAGGGTGTCGGTAAAATAGGAGTTGGTGCTCCATTCTCGTTGAAGTAGATAAATTTAAGGGGTTGGTGCTCCTTCCAGGTTGGTGCTTGGTAAAGGATTATGTAAAGTTGTAGCTTTGCATTGACTGGATTTGGATGGTAGTCCAAGCAATCATTTTTGAGGAGTAGCCACATTGGTGAACCTCGTTAAATTGTTGTGTTATGTGTGATGCTTTCTTGATGCATTTAGTATCTCTTTTATCTGCTTTAAACTGCTGCTGGATTTAAAACTAATTGTTTTAGAAGTTTTTAAAGAACACACTGATTCACCCCCCCTCTCAGTGTCATTGTGATTACAACAATTGCATCATATACCATAATTGCACAATGCCATCTACAAAGTAACATGTACAAAAGTTGCACAAGGCAAACAAGAAAGTACCATATTCAAAAGAGATGTAAAAAGCAATTATACCACCAAATATCAACTCATATATATATAGCACAAAACACCTCATAAGGATGAAGTTGTCATCACACAAGTGTAACTACACTTCATTCCTCCTTGAGGACAACTTCACCAAACCAAGTGAGTTCCTCAGCTTACAAAACTGCTCCTTGGTAAGAGGTTTGGTGAACAAATCAACAGAATTAGAAGATGATGGACAATACTCCAACTGAATAGTCCCATCCAATACCTTCTCTCTGATAAAGTGGGCTTGGATTTAAACATGCTTTGTCTTTTGATGCATTACAAAAATTTTATCCAAGGGAATAGCTGATTGATTATCAGAGAGCAAACATGAAGGACCAAATTGCTCAAAGCCAATTTCCTTCATGAGGGTATGAAGCCAAACCCCTTCCTGTGTAGCTACTGTCATAGCCTTATAATTCGCTTTCATTGTAGAAAGAGCAATTATATATTGATTATTGGAAGACCAAGAGATAGTTGTATACCCAATACTAAAAACATATGTTGTGGTAGACTTTCTGTCTATTTTATCCCATCCAAAATCAGAATCAGCATAGCCAAAAAGAGCAAAGAAAGGAAGCCTAAAATACTTGAGTGACAAATATCTAGTACCTTAAAGGTACTTCAGAATATTCTTAGTATATTGTAAGTGCTCAATATAAGGTTAATGCATGAACCTAGCCATCATACCAACTGCAAAATCAATATCTGGCCTTGTGATGGTAACATAAATAAGACTACCAATGAGCTGCCTATACAATGTAGCATCAACCAATTGAGATTATGTACTTACTTCCAACTTAACCCCTATAGAAATAGGAATGGAAGTAGGATTGCCATCCTTCAAATCAAACCTCTTAATAAGATATTCAATATACTTGGATTGACTTAAAAATGTACAATCCTCATGCTGATAAACTTGCATGCCAAGATAGTAGTGTAGAAGACCAAGGTCAGTCATTTCATACTCTAACTTTAATTTGGATATGAAATCAAAAATGACCTCATTCTCATTTCTAGTCATAACAAGATCATAAACAAATAGAGCAATTAAAATGACCTAGTTATCCTTCCTAATCACATAGAGATATGTATCTTAATAGCATTTATCATAACCAAGAGACAAGAAGTAACTCGAAATCTTCATGTACCATGCTCTAGGTTCTTGCTTCAGACCATACAAGGTTTTCTTTAGTTTACACACAAGTGTTTTCTTACCTTGTACAACAAATCATTGTGGTTGAGTCATGTAGATATCCACATCCAAATCATCATTTAGAAATGCACTTTTCACATCAAGTTGAAAAATCTTCTAAGCTTGAGCAGTAGCAATAGCAATGAGAAGTCGAATGGTGGACATTTTGGCAACTGGCGCAAAGGTTTCATCATAGTCAATGCCATGTTTTTGAGCATAACCCTTAGAAACCAATCTAGCCTTATACTTTTCTATATCTCCATTAGAATTGTACTTGATTCTATAGACCCACTTATTCCCAATAACATTTCTCTTATTAGGATAAGGCACTAGATCCCAAGTTTTATTCTTTAGAAGAGAATCCATATCAACCTTCATGGCATCAACCCAACAAGAGTGTTGTGAAGCTTCTTGGTAAGAAGTAGGCTCATGATCATTCTCTATCTTAGATAGAAGAGATGTGTTAATGGTCATACTTCTAGTTATCCTTTGGCTAACTGAATTTTGCTCTTTAGGACCCCTATAATGATCCAACCACTTGGTCCTTTTGACACAAGACCCACCCTTTTCTAACTCAAGAAGTTCTTCATTAAATTTGACATCTCTTGAAACAAATACAATGTGTTAATAAGGTGAGTATAACCTGTAGCCCCTATGTTCTGCATCATAGCCAACAAAGATGCATTTTTAAGACTTTTTGCCCAATTTCTTCCTCTTTTATGAAGGAATATATGAAAATGCATCACATACAAACACTCTTAAGTGTGACAAATTTGACTTCTTACCATTCCAAACCTCATAAGGAGTCTTCCCATCAACTAATTTTGAAGGACACCTGTTAAGAATGTAGATTGTTGTACTGGCTACTTCACCCCAAAGAAATTGAGGTAAGTGGTTACCAAGCATGCATTTTCCATCTACATGATTGTCCTATTTTTCCTCTCTACAACACCATTTTGTTGAGGAGTGTATGGACAAGTAAACTGCCTTTTGATCCCATGAGAAGAACAAAACTCATTGAAATCATTGCTATTGTACTCCCCTCCATTGTCATTTCTAATCATTTTGATCTTTTCTCCCTTTTTATTTTCTACCAAAGCTTTGAACTCCTTGAATGTCTCAAAACAATCTGATTTATTCTTAAGTAGATACCCAAAGATAATTCTTGAATAATCATCTATAAAGGTGAGAATATAGGATGCACCACCAAGTGATCTAACATGTAATTGACCCATAATATATGTATGAATGAGTTGAAGAATTTGTGTGGCCCTTGTTGAATTGTCCTTTGAAAACTTTTATTTGCTCATCTTGCCTAAGATGCATGTTTCACACAAACCATGAATAGGTGAGATGTTATGCAAGCCTTCAACCAAATTTTTGGACTTCATCATTTGAATATTTTGATAGTTTGTATGGCCTAACCTTAAGTGCCAAAGCTTGCTGCTAGGAGAAACATTAGTTGCTAAACACACTTTAGGAGGAGCATCACCTAACACATAAAGAATATTCTTCACATAACCTGTAATGATTGGTAGTATGCCTTTCCTAATGCTCCATGAAGTTGCATTGAACTCAATAGTGTGACCACTTCTACCAACTTGCAAAACTAAAATTAAATTTCTCCTAAGGTTAGGCACATATAGGACATTATCAAGCAATTTCCCTTCAATTACAACATTGCCAACACCTTCTACTTGAAGTCTAGTATTATCACCAATGACAACTGAATCTTGAGAGTGCTTATGAAAGTCCATAAACTTATCCTTTTCAAAAGACATATGGTTAGTGCATCCAAAATCTAACACCCATTCATTAGAAGTAGATGAGTCAATGGAGTAGAGGGCACAAACAAAGGCATTTTTATTAGAATTTTTCTTTACATTGTTGTTCTTTTTCTTTCCCTTGCCAAACCATTTCTTAGGTCCTTATCCCTTAGCCTTTTATTGCTCTTCCTTTTCTGCAATCTTCTTCTTGAAACAATTTTATTCCTTGTGGCCTTTCTTGCCACAAAAGTTGCAAGTGAAATCAACTCTAGGCTTGTTGGGTTGGAAGGAAGCCTTAGTGGCACTCAAGGCAACATTCTTCTCCTTGAAAACTTGACCATTCACTTTCTCTCTATTAAGAGACTCTTCATGTTGAATCAATAATTATGAAAGAGTGTTGAGAGGAATGTCATCGTCTTCTTGCTCTAGCCTAGTCTCAATAATGGTGACAAAATTCTTGAAATTGCTTGAAAATTTTCTCAAAATGATAAATCTTAAGAGCTTCTTACTTATCCAATCATAATTACAATTCAATAGTTGTGTTCTCATGTCTTTCATATTTAATAGGAATATCAAAGCACTTTCTTCTTTACCTTGCATAGTGCTAAGAATTTTGGACAATAAAGTGAATTTCCTTGATGTGTTGGACCCTAGATGGACTTGTTTTAGCAAATCCCACGCATCTTTAGCATGCTCATAATGGCTTATAGTGAGCAATATCTCATCACTCACACTATTGATAATCATGGAAAGTTCAAGGTGACTCTTGTTGTTGTATGTCTCAAGTGCCCTTGCCTGGGTTGGGATTGCTTCATCTCCATTCACAATGAGACATAACTTTCTTGCTTGAAATTCAGCCCTCATCCTTGGTTCCCATATTCTAAAATTTGATCCATCAAGGATGTTCTTAGGTGTGAAGGATATTCCATGATCAGCCATTCTAGAAAGTGAACATAATCAAAACATAAGATGCATTGACAAAGGAAATAAATGATGCAATAAGAAAGTAGATAAACATACTTGCATATAATAAAAAAACATAACTTTCAAGTAATCTACTTTTCAATAATCAAAGATAAACATCATGAAAGATAATCAAAATTAAGCATAATCAAGAGAGATAAGCATAATCATGAAATATAATCAACATCATCATGAACTACTATAACCATCTTGCAATAAACAACTATAACCATATTGCAATTGAATAAAGAAAATAAACCAAGATCAACTTGCAATAAGAAGGTAACTAACCATAAAAATCATCTTGCAATAAAATAAACTAACTTTAATTGAACCATAAAACATTTGTTAAATGTTAGATAGTCAATAAGTTAGTAAGTTAGTGTTCATTTTAAGGTTATAGCCTAATGAATTGCCAATTCATATCACCCAAGGTCAACCAAGCTATCCAAAAGGGTACGGGTATGAGGACCTGAAAAGGGCTTACTATTGATAGAGCGGATTCTTTTGGATTCAATAGGTGTTTAGCATATAAACTGTGTTGCAATATTAAGTAAATTTTAATCAAATACTAAAGTTGTGGTTAGTAAGTTGATTCATTTTTAACCTTCTTGATTAATATGAAAATTAGTAAATTTCAAGTTAGTTGGTTAGTATATTATTTAGTATCAAGTTAGTAAGTTAGTAGTTATATTAGTTGAGATGCAAAATAGGCAAAACACAAATACAATATTAAGTGGTAAAACCCTACTTAAAATGAATAAGGGAAACATCCACTATGAAGCTCACTATATTACTCAATGATTCAACAATACAAGAATGCTTCAATGTTATGTAACAATATGCATCAACATGATATATGACAAGATGTAGTAGACAACACCCCTATTTAAAGAGAAGCTTTTCTACTACAACCCTAAAATTGCCCTAATCTTATCACAATATTATCTTGAGATGTGTGAAAAATATTATCACAATATTATCTTGAGATGTGTGACAAATCTTATCACAATATTATCTTGAGATGTGTGACAAGTGGCATCTATCAAATATTAAAAAGTGATTGGTTACTTTTTAATATTTTCTAGAAAATAGGAAATAATTTTTTCCCACAAATTAAATATTCGTAGCACCCTTATTTTATTTATTAATTGGGTGGGAATATTTTTACATAAAATAGAATTATTTTCTAATTTAGATATTATTCTTTAGACTTTATATTTTAGTCTAATAATAATTTACACAATGTTGCATTACATATTCCAACATATCTCCTATGTCTCGTAACAACATAAACCATACCTACGAACCGTTGGGTAGGTGGTTCAACGCGCACCTACTTGACTTGGCCAGTGTTGTTGTGTGGTGCTTCATGGTTTGGCAATGGATTTTTATAAATCCCCATGTTTTGGTTGTCGAGCACCTATGGATTATTCGACACTATAAGCTCACCTTTATCGATCATATTTTGCACTATATATCTGAAGTACCAATACACTTCGATGTCGTGGCCCTTCGTGTGATGGAAGATGCAAAATAGATCATCCTAATACCTCTTTGACATGGGTTGGTTAGGATAGACAAAATTAATCTTGCGCAACCTGATTGTCTTAGCCTTACACAATTGATGTAATATCAATGTCAATGATTTCATCAAAGGCGTGAACTGGTGAGGCAAGGGTTGTTCCTTATTTTTGCCCTTGTAATTATTCTTGTGTTTATCGTATTGTGCAAGAAGAGGTTGGGACTGATAGTTCTACTTTTATGGCCCCTTATCCTCTCTTTAGAGGTTTAACACCACCTGATTGACATGGGCCTGCTTGCCCTGATGTTTTGTGGAGCTCTTCTTGTGATCCTCCTTCCTATTTTTGAGCTTCAAGTTGCCTTATTTCAACTTGATATCCTCAATTACTTTGGCTTATGCCAAATCTTCATCAAATATATGGTACTACTATAGTTGCAACAATAATGAGATGTGCTTGGCACAACTCTTTGTGAACATCTGGGTCAGTTTTGTAGCAAAAATGGGAAATGGTAACTTTGCCATTAATCTCCTCCACCTCTTTCCATATTATAGGATTGTCTTATCATCACACTGAGCTAGCGCATCTAGATCAAAAATATTATCTTGCTTCTTGAAACCAAAATAAAAGCGTTCAAGAAAGGCGTTAGCCAGTTGCTCAAAACTGGTGATACTATGCTTCTTCAACTGATTAAACCACTCTTAGGATGGGCCTAAGAGGGTTGTGATGAATGTATGCAAAAGCAAGGCATTTTTGCTTGTAATTTAGAAGCATACATCCAAAAATATTGTGACATGCTCTTGCATGTCTTCATCACCTTTGAATTTATCTAGCCTGGGCATGATAAAATGCTCAAGATATGCTAGAGTAGACACCAAGGGGTCCAAAGGCTCGTTATGAATCTTGTTCAATGTCAGCTTTTGAAAAGTCATGCCTTGCCTCTCGATTACTTTCACTTTCTCTACTAAGGCCTTATAGGCCTATGAGCATAGAAAGTCCTCCTCCCTAAGATGATGTGGGGGCGATCTTGGAGGTACATTCTTCCTCTATCAATGTGGAGGACGTTGATCTTCCTCTTCCTCAACCTGGGAACTTTTGAGATATCCATGATCGGCTCCATCTCCCTCTTCTTCCTCATATTATCTTTACCTTTGATATTTGAATGGTGGTGGTTGTTCTCTTTGTTGGGTGCTGACATGAGTGTAAGCATATCTATGCTCCTGATGCACATCGACTTCTGAAAAAACCCTTCTATGAGTGCGCTCTATGTGTTCAGCGTGAGTAAATAAACTAGCCCTGGCTAGCCTATCCTCTTGTTCTACATGCTCCTTTTGGGTAAGTATGTGTTTCTCATGCATACACTGCTCATATAAT
This sequence comes from Wollemia nobilis, assembly GCA_028583015.1. Taxonomy (NCBI): domain Eukaryota; kingdom Viridiplantae; phylum Streptophyta; class Pinopsida; order Araucariales; family Araucariaceae; genus Wollemia; species Wollemia nobilis. The sequence continues at coordinate 31,796,828 of JAQPPZ010017052.1, forward strand.
ATTTGTCTAATGAGCGTTTGCACTTGAAGATTCTCGTCTTCAATGTGTTGCCTCTCTATGCGAGCATCCTCCAATTGATCTTGGATAAGTTGTAGTCTCTTCTCGGATACCAGTCTATGTGATCTATCAATGTAATCGGCCATAAGAGGCCTTTGGTATGTGTGCTCCATACGAGTGATATTATGGGTTTTGTACCCATCTAACGAACTTGCTACTATTTTGCCTTTGTCCATGAAGATGGCATTGGCGTCATGCTAAGTCCTGTGATGTGTGCCACCATGTGTGGATGGTGGATATGAACCATGAGGGTGCTTGGAAGCCTTTCCATGTTTTTTGGTAGTCCTAATAGTGCTCCCACTATGCTCACTCAGGACACAAGTGGGTGGAGTTGAAGGCTTGTAGCCTAAATGCTCAAGGATGCTACCTAAACCATCCAACTGTCTGGACCGCCATGGTTCATGTGGTGGTGTGCCATTGGATCCCACCTTGGATATGTCTATAGTTATCTTGTGAGGTTCACTACATGTGGAAGTGTAAACAGACCTATTCTCAGAATCAGATTTGTATGCATACCCCTAAATGGGTGAATCTCAATCTCTTCTATACTTTGAAGTTGAAGGTATGGAACCTCCATTAGACCTAGTACGTAGGGGTACCAACTTGGCCCTCTATTGACATACTCCTCGATCGATCCCATGGATGCACATGCACTACAATCTTGATAATGGCCTCTGAGTGGAGCACCCTCATGCTGAGAGGCTCCATGCTCTCTATAAGAGTGCACAGAATCTCCTCTATCAGGGGTACGCTCAATGTTGTCCCCTCGTGTTGAATTATCTCCTTTGATGCTCATCGAACGATGTATAGGAAGTGCATGTGGGTGAGGGTTTGACACATTTTGTTGTGAACCTAGTGGGGCTTGGTCAATGGCATCAGGCTTAAGCCTTTATCAACCACCACGTGTCTCCACCATGGTGCACCTAGTGTCTAGATTTATCTTTTATTATACAAACAAGTTATACAATGGTGATTATCTTGAATTAAATTTTAAAATGTGAGCCCTAAACTGTTTGATGTTGTTTCAAGATTTTGTATCAGTATTAGAAACTCTTATTATATTTGAAATCTTTTTGGATGATAATCTTAGTTTAATTGGATTTCACCTATATACTCACAGCTCGACAACCTGGCTATGAACTCCAAGCCGTGTAATCCAACCTATAATGTGTGGTAATGAAGCCCACGCATGGTCAGGGAGCACAGATCCTCACCTATTTTCACCCAGTCAGTGTCATACCCTCTAAAGAGGAGTATATGCAAATTTTCTAGGCTATGAAAGGTTCTCGAATCTGGTATTGGTCTAGAACATAAGGTACATGGGATTTGGGCCAATGGATGGAAATCACCTCCACCATCGTTGAAACCCTACTAGTGGTTGGATGTCACTTCCAACTCACTAGCATTTAATTGAAATGTGGTGTGTGGTTCATTTTAATTGTTGCATGAAATTAAAATGCATCATACAACATGAATGCTCATTTTCTACATGGTATGCAGTGAAAGAAATTTTCAAATTTAGAAAATGCAAGCTACATACTACATGCTATTTTTGACAATGCACCTTATGATGTAAATGGCCACTGATTGGGCCTTAGACATGTAAACCAACACAATTTAATCTAGCATGCTAGATCCTAGGGTGGACTACACTCAGAGGTCTGTTGTTCCTAGCAACACCTAGCTAAAACGTAAAAATAATTGAAACCCTAGGACCTAATCCATAATCCTTTTCTTTTATGTGTCCTAATTAAATCTCTTTTTCACGCAAACTAGAAAAACATAGGCAATAAAAATAGAAATAGGGGTTAAAAATGGGACCTACCTCTGATCCTCATTTGATAAAGCTTTGAATCACTGTTGTCTGTTGTGTCTGCTATAAATTGTAGTTTTGTCATGCTGTTGCTACTGTAAACCACGTATTGAAGCCATGGGCCAACAATGAGACTACAGCTGTCAACCACGATTTGCACCTGATATCCAAAAACATAAAAGGTCAAAAATCAAAGGCTAAAAATATGGAGTCCCACCGTGATCACCTTCTATGACCACCAAAAAGGCCTCACACCTATGCTTCCTACTACGTAAAAAGAAATAAGAGAAACAAAGTAGATGCATGTGAAATTGACAACAAATGGGAAGAAGAAAAACACTTTTATTTCGTTGTAAAGAAGCCAATTCTGGTTACAATTACGTCCCTATTAGGGATACCATTTTGATACTCTTATTACAGTAGGAAAAAGCAAAGTGTTCCCTCTTAAGGGTAAATATGAGTTTTAGACCCTTTGGGGTGACATGAACTGCTCTAGGGTGGAGTTGACCCTCTTCTCCATGTTGAGGAAGGAATTGGATGGTTGAATATCCTTTGAATTTGCTTCCTGCGGTCAATAAATAACATAAAAGAATTAACAACATAGGCAACCTCTCATGATGAGGCCTTTAAGTAATATGAACATAAAGATGCCATAACACTAATAAAATCAAGAAAACGAATAAAGCATGTTAAACCTATGCAATACTTGAAGAGATTAATTGAAACATATAACTGGAAAGTATAGCTATCTATCTAGTGGATTGATTGCATGAAATGAAGCATGATAACATGAAAATGAGCTAATTATGTCCTATTTGCCATAATTAAGTAAACTTGGTAAAATCCATAATTCTATCAGTCAGAGTCTTAAACCACTAAGATTCTTAATTTGACCTAGCGAAATATAATGCAAAAAGAATAGTAAGGAGATCTTTCACTAATTGCAAACCACAGTTCAAATGAATGGTCTACATTGTACACCGTGACTGTCAACTGTGACGGGCAACAAAGTAGTTTTTCCCTCAAAATAAAAGGTTGTGGACTTGATCCTCCTTGTCAAAATGATGGTCAAGGGTCACCTTGGTGTCCTCTGACTGGTTTGGCGATTGAATTGCACAGTTGGGCCTCCATTTGCCTGAATTTGCATTTCTTGGTGTTCTAGCTCCTTAGGGCATCCATGGCACAAATTGACATGATGCTAGATGAATTGAAAAATGAATGACAACAAAACTCTCTCAATACATTTAGGTGAATTTCCAATCTGACAGGGCTTCATTGCTTTAATCTCCAACGCACACTTGATATCTTTTTCCCTAATTCTAAGGGGTACTTATAAGATTACCCAAGGGCTAGGGGTGGCTTCATGGAGAATCCAATATCAAGAAGATGTGGTTGGGATAGTTGGATTGGAAGCCTCTGGAATATTTCATCCTTCAACTACCCTCTTCTAGAACAAATGGTCTTTCAAACTAATTTGGCTCGGATGAAGGCCAACTAAACTTTAGTTCTAGACTGTGAGTGACAACTACAGTCTAACCTATAAACCATGGGTTTTAGGTGTGGTTCAGACTATATACTATAGGTCTCAATAGCGGTTTAAGCTAATTAGGCCAAGAAGCCCAAATTGAGTGGTTAAAACCACTGCTCTATCTTGGAATTTTTCCAAGATCTTCCATATGGTCTTGTAGCATGTCCCATATTATTAGTTGCCATCGACATGATGTGTTTTATGTGTCTACAATAAGATATAACCATATTAGAATATTACATGAAGTTTTCAGTACAATACCCTGTGTTACTTGGAGAAAACTATACAATGGCAAGTCAAACATTGATATAACCCTTGTGAATGTTCTAGTTAGGAGATAAGTTTTTTTTAATAGGTTGAAAATTTGGGGGCATATAGGGACCACCCTTCCTATGAATTGAACTTGGGTCTTTGTTAGGAAATCCTAATTCCTTTTGACATTGTGGTGTCCTGTAGAGACTAGTTAGGAGATACATTAAGTTCCACTAAATGACTCAATTCATAATGCATGTGATGATCATATAGATGTACAAATGCTATTGATAGTCATACATTAGGGTTGCTAATTATGTAATAATAAAGCAATTGGAATACATGACCTCTGGCTATGAGTAATAATACAAAGGGTGATGTATTGTGCAACTAATGAGTGAATTGTACGTTTGGAAACTAAATTATCTATTATAATATATAGTTCTTGCTAATTGTATGTTTGGGTAGAACTATAAGTTTTGTGGAACCGTACGCTTGTTGATTGTATGTTTTGATTGAACTATATATTTTTTAGAAATTGTATGATTAAATAGTTAAGAAATCATACATCGTCGATTGGTTTACCTATATATTTTTCTTGAGTTGTATGATTTAGATAATGTATAATAAATAAATTATGCATTGGAGAAAATGCATAACTTGATATTTCATCCTTGAATTTTTTGTCACCCTTACTGGGAATACTCCCACTTGTGCTACATATTCCTTCACTTTAGGCATTGTCTCAATAACTGCTTTCTTCTTGAAACTAATCTCAAGAATATTTATCCCTTAGGTGCATATATATTTGCTTTTAATATAACTTAATCTCAAACACTCACCTTCATTCAAATAGACACTCTACTCCACTTTAGATGCTCTAGATATTCTCCTTGATGATTATGTTGGATTCTTGATGTCCTTTATTTGGTACTATTTGGCTCTATTTTCAAAATGGTCAGTGTTGCTCTTCTTTGCAGTTGATTTGGCTTGGTAATATTTAGGTGTATTCAACCCAAATTAAATATTTTATTTTTTGCTCAATGTTCCTTAGCCTACATTCTCTATATTGCTCGTCTATGGGTGCTCATTCTTAGATCTTCTATCAAAATATTGTTTGGCCACTTATATCAACTCGACTTATTAAATTACTTTAGAAATTTCAAGGTATAATCAACCAAAAAAAAAAAATATTCTCTTTCTTTATGGTGAAATATCAATCATTTCTTTAATTTCTTCAATACTTTCCAACCTCTTCTAATATGGGATTCTTATTTCTCCATTCTTCCTTCAACAAGGGCTTCTTATTTATCCAATATCAATACTTCCTTATCCAATCTAAAATTTGGATGACCTCAACCCTATCATTCACAAATTCAAATTCAAATGCCTAGAGTTTGGCTTCGATACCACTGATGTATTTTTATCTAGATTATATCATAGGTCTGAAGAACACAAGCTTATACTGAGAGGAGGGTGAACAATATAAGACCCATTTTTACTTTTCTTTCCAAATCAATATTATGCAATGTATAGATAGCAATATCAACAACAGTAATCAAAGTAATACACAAATCACAACACACAATAGAGACACCACAATTTATGTGGTTCACCAAATGTGGGCTACTCCACGAAGAAAATATTTTACTAAAATTTTCTCAATCAATCTCTTGGAAATCCTTTCTCTATTACAATGTTTATGTACCTTTGTCCAAAGGAGATACCAATCCCCTAAATCAAGTTCGTGTATCTCTATCCACAAGAGACCTCCTTCTCCTCTGCTCTGGCTGGTGATCCTATAGAATACCACTACCTCCACTACAGTAGCTTGTGGATATCTCTCCATTGAAGACTCTTGTCCCCACTCAGAAGACCTTTCCTCACTACCCTATATAATGGATCTTTATCCACTAAATACAACTATCCTCTTTGCTCTGTCACCTCCAAAGCTCTATCTCAAATCTACACTAAACATAGTCCTTCGGTCTAGCACAAATATTCTCTACAAGTCCACAAAAAACTTATCCAAATCTTCTCTACAAGTCCACAAAAAACTTATCCAAATCTTCTCTACAAGTCCTCTCTACAACTTGCTCAAATATGCTCAACAAGTCCACACAGAACTTGCTCAAATATGCTCTACAAGTCCTCTCTAGAACTTGCTCAAATCTTCTCAACAAGTCCACACATAACTTGCTCAAATATTCTCTATAAGTCCTCTCTAGAACTTGCTCAAATCTGCTCAACAATTCCACACAGAACTTGTCCAAATCTGCTCTACAAGTCCTCTCTATACTAATTACAATGCTCAATTTATTTCAATCACTCTCTTAGAAACATAAGGAGAATTGTTAGAGACTCAATATGCTTCAAATTCAAGTCAATTCTCAAACACTTTCTCAACTCAATTCAGAATATAGAATAGTTTATTTTATGAAACTTGAACAATCACTTCACATACCCACTTGACTAGGTTCAACCAAATTTACTCAACCAAACACTTAATGAAACAACCCTTTCTCACAAACCCTAGTCCAAGCATATGATCACTCAACTCAAAATGTTTCCAACAATGCTCAACATCAAATCTCACATAACAATGATACTCATGTTCTTTTCAAATTCTAGTTCATGTTCTTTGCTCAACAACTCACTTCAACAACAATGCTTATAAAACAATATTCACATAGCAATGATACTCAATCCTTAGTTCAAGTTCTTCACACTACCAATGTCTTCAACAACAATGCTTAGAAAACAAGGTTTTAACAACAACTCTTTATTCCAAAAAAAACTTAAAGCTTTAACTCAACTCATTCAATAGGAAACCCTAATCAAGTCCTTTTCACTCCAAAATTATATCCAAAAAACCCATCAATCAATTTAATTATGGAATAATATGCTCATACCTTTTTCTTGATGATGAAGGAATATCATAAATCTACCACAACTATAAACACTCTTTTTCCAAGCTCAAAGAAATTATTAGATAATAATATTCCTCAAGATACAATGTAAATATCAAGACAAATATACACTTTATCACTCCACCTTTAAGAAATCATTCATCAACATTTACAAAAATTAATATACCACTTACACCTTATGATCTCCCCAACTAAAATAATATTCAATGCACTCTTCTTTTAAAATAACTCAATGCTTAGAAGTTCCCTCTATCCTCTTGAAACTTAAAACAATTTGATGTGACACAACCACTTTATTAAAATAAACTAACACCTTATTCCTCCAACTTATCAAAAATTAATTTCCAACTAACAATCCTTTAAGCAACCCTTTTAACTCCAAACTTTATGCAACTCACAAAATATTCAATAAAAAATTATTATGTTGCCTTGGATGGGATTCAAACTCACAGCACAACCTCAACCATCACCCTAGCCGCGACTCCAATTGTCGTGTGAGCTAGGCGCTCGCTTGGGGACTAACGAGCACCGCGTGCTCCAAAAGTCTCCCCACTTGCTTAGCACAACAAAAATGTGCATCTTCCTTTGGCACTTTAAATTACCAATACAACCACCAAAATATTTCCGCCGAGTTTCAAACGCAAGTCTCCTAGTGCCCAACATTTTAACTGTCGTCCTCTTGCCACTAGACCACACTGCCCAATTCGCACTTGGTCTTATTCGTTGCTCCTCTTTAAACCCTATTTGCTAGCGCTAAACACAAATATCACTTTCTCTTTTTCGCACGAGTAACAACACAATTGCACACTATATTTTTTTGAGCAAAATAAAAATCTAAAATGCCTCTTAGGCATTGGAATATATCGATTTCCCTTCTTCATGCATGACGTCGATGCTCGAATTTCCTTCAATGAATTTAGACGTTAGTGCTCGAATTTCCTTTGGAGCTTATTAATTTATAAAATATTTAAATTCATTTTAATTTAAATTTTATAAATTAATTCTTTAAAACCCTTTGGTTTTATTAAGACCATCTTCCATTGTACACCTTGGTATAAATAATATTTATTAATAAAATTTAAATTCACTTTGAATTTAAATATTTTATTAAATAAATATTAAACCTTCCTTTAGATTTGTAATAGTCTTCCTTGGGTTTTTATGAAAAACCTTTTAACTTATGCTTCCACATAATATTAAAAATATTATGGAGCCATTTTGCCTTTAACCTCTGCTTTATTCCTCTTGACCTTTGACATCATCAGTGGCTTATTTTTGGAGATAAATAACAACTCTTGACAACTTTGTTTCTTGACAATTTCCTTGACATTAATGATGACTTCATTTATTGACATAAATGACAACTTGACTTAATGACTCAAAATGTCCAACAAGGTCCCAATATCTATGATCTTAATCAAACTCAACATGAGAGCATTCAATCAATTTCACCAATATTAGTGAATATAACATTCATGAAATAATAATATTACTCAATATTAAACTCATAGTATTATTGATGAATCAAATATACAACTTCAAATTTGATTGATACAATACATGGAGATTTGTCTCCATAATATAACCTTAGAAAATGACTCTTCAATACTTGACTATTGCTCTCCTCACATATCTAGGAGATACATCCTTTCCTATTCCTCACATATGAAAAAAATCTCATGTCTCTTGACTTTACATATTGCCACATACCATGTGAATCTTCATTTGTATACATGACACCTACACATTTGCACAATTTATTACATGATACTTGGAATACTCTTACACTCTACACATTTGCACCCTTTATTATATGACACTTGGAATCTTCTCACACATTAACATATACTTTAGGGGAAATTTAAATCACACTCCCTAATCTATTATTTACAAATGTACAAACATACCATGGGGGTTAATTAACATTTACCAAATAATGTAATATCTCCAATAAGCATAATGATATTTATTGAAGTAAATGGTTGATTTATTTAATTAGAGTGGGTGGATAGAGATAGTGTGTTGGGGTATATCCATAAGATAATCATGCCCTTTGGAAACCTTTATTTATATTCTCTAATAACTTTTATATGTATTCTTTATTCCTATAAAGGAAGCAAGATACATCAATGGATAGCCCTAAGGTTAGACTTCCTTATTCATCCTAGGTTAGATTATCACTAGGAGGGCGAATTTACTCCTCATCATGATCAAAAGTAGAATTCTCATAATTAAGAATTTAATTTTAAACCTCATTATTTATAACAAGAGGATTATATTGGTTGGATAGTTGGTGGGCTATGCTATTAGTTAGGTAGTGTCTTGTAGCCATGGCTAATGAGCTACTAAGGAAAATATAAGTTTTAATTTTTATATTTTTTTATGAGTTTAGAGAGTTAATTTAAGAAGAAGATGATGATGTTTTGGAATCCTTATCACTTTTTTAGATATACTTATTTGGCCTACATACCTTAGAGACCTCCCTATATATTATTGACTCTTTATATAATTGAATTATATCAATATACACATTGGTATGTGAGGGCAAAGTCGATACATGGAAATAAAGTCTAGATACATGGTAGAATCCAATACATGAGGGATAAAAAAAACCTCCTTATGACTCACTCTAGTCCATCATGATATACTCCCTAATCGACATAAGTATATGTGAGATCCTATATGGGTGGATGACATCCTAGCTTGACATATACCAATATAGTCAAAAAGCTTGTATTGGAGTTACTCAAGGGAACAAAAACATCCCTAGTAGGGTTAGTTATGTTCTTAATTATTGTGATCTAGTCTATGGAAATATAATTTAATGGTATTGCTTTAAATTTTGCTTAAAACATTACTAATTTTATAAGTTTTATTAAGGTAGACTAGGCAAAAAAATTTGGGACCCAAGTGGTGTTCATGTCAGGTTTACAAAAATTTAAGGGGGGAGAAATGAATGCAAATATATAAGACCCTCTCTCTCTCTCTCTTAATTTCAAGGGATGATGGATGTATAAGTGGTGTGTTTATGTTTGATAAGTAAATTGAATAAGACAACATAAGGTCTACTTCTTAGATTCATGCTTACTTCTACCTCTTCTAGACAAAACTAAAAGAAATAAAAATTGATATAAGTTTAGGCACATAAGAGATGAAAGATGTATACAAACATGTTTCCTATGCTATATTCATTTAACTTTTTATTTTAATAGAAAGTAATAATGTTTCTTTTTCTTTTCAAGGCAAGGATCCAAAAATCTATGCAACACATAGGATCCTTATCTACATGCAATTTTTATTGTTTGCAAATGTAACCTAGATAATATAATCAATTGTTCCCATTAATTGGTCCAAGACTTAGATAACTTAAATTCTAACTAAGACACAACAAAACTTCGAGAAGAAGTACAAATTTATATCAAAATAAAAAAGTGCAACAACACTAACAAAAGTGTTGTGGTGCTTTCAAAAGTATTAAGGGATAATTTTTCTCAAAAAATAGAGAGACAACAAAACATCCAATGAATATAAAATGATAATAATAATAGATAATTATTTGTAACTTGAACTAAAAGGTATAGGGAGCATTGATATGATGGCAATGCTTAGATTATTTTCATTGATAAAATGCTCTCTTAAATATAAATTATGTTGCTCTATATATAGCAACCATAATAACAATATCATTTCCATAGTTGGTGTAGATTGCAACCAATAGTTCCCACATGGTTCCTACATGAGTGTTTCTAACCACTCAACTACTTTTGGACATATGTAATAAATTCCAACATTTCACCCTTATTACATCATAATCCAAACATTGGTAGGGCTACTTATAACAATACAAATAACTATACAATAAACTAGGACACACTCAATAGTTTATCAAGTACACTTTATGTATGAATAGTGACACACTCAACTATTCATAATACACAATAATGGGAATGGCTTCACTATGCATATTAAATGGGAATGGCCTCACTAGAAATTTAACCAAGGATAGGGACAAACTCAAATTTCTAAGATCATGCAACATAATTTGATAGGGACACACACTACTATTTATAACAATTGTGATGGGGGACATACAACCAATCACAAACAATTAGTTGGACTGGGTCTTACTAATTTGTATCATACTATGAATGAGGATAAACTCAACCATTCATCTTAAGTTTAGCATGGTACTTCACTTATTACAACAAACAAGTATGATTGTGAACACACACAACCAATCATAGATAAGTGTGGCATGGGCCTCAACTTAATACATCAAATATAATTTTAGTGGGAACTACGATCACATTGAACATCCACTTTTGAATAAGGACACTCACAACTATTCACAAGGATCAATCTTTAATCAATTCAAGAAAATATATTCCTCCTCATTTTCTCATGGGAGGGTTCTTCCATTATACACTTCTCTCCTTTTTCTACTTTCATAACTCCATCTAGGAGATACATGTTGCTTTGCTTATAGAACATGTATTGTCCAAGAATAAATAATTCTAGGAGAGTATATGATGCAACATTCATAAGCCATGGCATGTTGGGCCATAATTTTTTCCAATATGGGATCCTTACAATTATGCTTCCTAGATATGTCGCATTTTCAATGATGGCCAAAATGAACATAAGAGGATTAAGACCTTGGATGCTTCATCATAGTAAGTTTAACCAAAGTTGTCAACCCATGTACATAGCCATCATGATCCACCCAAACCAATATTCCACTTTTCTATTAGGATTCTCATTCCCATATGTCAATGATATTATTTTTCTTCACCTACCAAAAGTTTTTTGTTCCCACTAGTGAAGCTCAACCTCCAATATATAGTATCATTGAATCCATGAACAATAGTTGGTTAGAACCTCATCCATCATGCCCACTAGACCACAAGGGAAAAGAACGAGGCAAACTAGAAATCTAACTATTAATAAAAAAAATTCAAGGTCATCTCCAACAAGAGAAGTCGTAGGTACAGGAAAACTTGACACAAATATTGGTGATATAGTTATTCTACATTTGGTCAACTTGAGGTCTTGGCACTTATCTCAAAATAACATGATGTTGTAGATGATATTGATTGATATAATAGTTGAAATATTTATTTCTTATCGTAATTGAGAGACTCCCATGCTTGTGTCAAGTGGATAGATCTCACATCTTCATCAAGATTCAAAACTGTATGTAAAATAAAGATGACACCCAACAATGAAAGAAAGAACAAGCGATGTGCAACCAAAATATAAACTTTGTATTAATTCTTTGAATGGGGCCTTGATCCCCTTTTTACAATGCTATTCCCCGTGCAAACAAGGGCATGATTACAACATTAGCTTGCTTAGATTACAATGGGCCGAAAGAGGGGTAAGATGCCCCTTTTCACCAAGCACAAATGATTGGGGTGTCTTCGGTCTTCTTCTGCAACAATGAGAGGGGTGAGTGGGCTTGCGTATCATGAGATCTAATATCGGACCACTCTAGCTTCAAAAGTTGCTCCAGATTCCTATTTCCTACACACAAGTAAATAGACAAGGGTTTAGTAGCACCTATAGATAAGATTGGAAACCAAAATGCGAATCAAAACCCTTAGATAAATACATAGAAAACACAGAAGAATAAATTAAAATGCCTTGCTGAACAAAAATAAAATGAAAGCTCACGGATCTGATCGTGTTTCAGGTTTTTGGATCTACTCTGTGTAACCACGGGGTGCACGGTTGAGACTAGGTAACCGTGGACGTGGTGGTCAAGAAACCGCAGAGCGAGTGGTTGACTCTGTGTAACCATGGGTGATGCAATTGGGGCTAAAAGGTGGAATCTATCAAAAGATGCGCTTTGAGGGTTTGAATCTTGGATCTCCTTGAGGCAATGTGATCTCTTAGCGTGATTTCGATAGTGTGATAGTGTATTTCTTTGACCTCCTTTATTTGATGGGGTAAATTTTATTTTATAAGCAAGCTCGGGGCCTTGGATGGAGTCAGAGTGAGTCACTCAAGGTGCTTCACTTAACTGGGGGATGTGTGAGTGGAACTGAGGTGAGGTGGCTTGATGAGTGAGTGCAACTAAGGTGAGTTGGCTTGATGAGTGAGTGCAACTGAGGTGAGTTGGCTTGATGAGTGAGTGCAACTAAGGTGAGTTGGCTTGATGAGTGAGTGCAACTAAGGTGAGTTGGCTTGATGAGTGAGTGCAACTAGGGTGATATTCCCAATGCATGAGTGAAACTACAATGCAAAGTGGAGGATGAGTGGGTGGAACTATGGTGATAAAATCAATGCATGAGTACATATGCAATGAAGTGGAGTGTAATGTGGAGGATGCCCCATGTGAAGGGATAAAATGTGTGAGATGTGGCATGATGACAGATAGTTGTGACTAGAATACATGTCCCTTGAGGAGACAAGGTATCCTACATGAGTTTCCTAGATTAATAATAATCTAGAAAATGTGATTATGTGCAAGATTTTATATGTCTAAGTTTGTACTTAGGCACATATATCTTATTATGCAATGTTGTGTGGTGGGATGCAAGTGGTGTTGTGTGAGTGCCTAGGATTTTGTGTCTACAGATGCCCCTTTTTGTACTGCATTGTGTGAAACACAATGCGGTGCAAAAACCAATGACACCTATCTTTATTGGATGAATGGACTCAAATCTTCTCGACATGCAAGAATGAATGACTTGAAAATTTTGATTTGTTTGCTTACCCCCTCAATTGGCGAATGGGTAAAGAATGAAACCCATGAGCCAATTGACCAAATGTGGATGATGAAAGGAGGTGGATGATTGCATGATGTGGATGTGATGCGAGTGTATGACATTTTGATCAACTTGATACCCCAAGTTTGGGATTGTTTGTGTTTTTGCAAATTTGCTTTTGGTTCGTTGTTGGCAATTGTTGTGGTAAAATCATCAACCACGTTTGTGAGCTCGTGAGTCCCGCTACTGTTAATAGTCACTCCTGTGCATCGGAGCCAGTGCACTAAGACCTCGATACTCAAGTGATTTTTGATTAATACCAAATTTGATTTGATTGTTTTCTACTTTTGACCCAACAGAAGGGGTTTAAGGATAACCTTTTGCAAATTTTATTGAACACAACCAAGCTCAAATATTGAGGGACCTAGTTGATTTAATGCCATGTGTGATGATGTGGAATGTTTGAATGAGTGTCCTTATGGTGAGCTACCCATCCTACCGGATTGCATGGATTACTAATCATTGCAACCGCCAGGTGTATAGGGTAATGCACTAGATACAAGGTTCCCAAAATGATGTGATGATGATGTGAGATGAGTATTACATTTTGTTTTTTGTTTTTGCATTGTAACTGTGTGCCTCATAGTTATATTTTTCAAGAACCATGCAGTCTACGGTTGACATAGCTAACCGTGGGGTGTGTGATCAGCATAGGTAACCTTAGGGTCCACATTCAACCTAGCTAACTATGGGGTCCACAGTTACCCACACCTAGGGAACCATCACGAGTGCAGTTTTGGCCGTAAAGGTCGACTATAAATAGCCGACTTGGTAATTTATTGTTCATTTCTAGTTGTTGACTATCAGTTAAGTGGAGTAGTGAGAGCGATGGAGGCGAGCGAAGCGGATGGCGGGTTGGAGGTGGGTGTCACGGCTGGAGCGGAAGGTGGAGTCCGCTATGCGAAGGTAGGTTTTCGAGGCCCTTTGCTTGCTTATTGTTTGTGTTTTATTTTGTTTGTTTTTGTTTTGGTTTTGTTTGTTTTTAATTTTTTTTTTTTTCCAACCACTAAGAGGGGTTGGAAAATTTTTTTTTTTATTTTTTAATATACAAGAAAAAATTTTTTATTTTAATTTTTTTGTTTTTCACAACCACTAAGAGGGGTTGAAATTTTTTTTTGTTTTTTTAATTTTTTTTTTTTGCAACCACTAAGAGGGTAGAAAAAAAATTTTTTTTTTATTTTTTTATTTTTCCCACTAAAGAAAAATTTTTTTTATTTTTTTATTTTTTTTTTTTTTCAACCACTAAGATGAAAATTTTTTTATTTGTTTTATTTTTTTTTTTTTCAAATTTTTTTTTTTTTAGATGCATGAAAAATGAATGTTTTTGTTTGTTTTTTTTTTTGCACTGATTTGGATTTTGCTTGGTGTTGCAGGTGAAGTTTATTTCAGCCCGACACAGATGGTCGCGTGCCCTTTTCGATGTGCGGAAGGCACTTACTACTGATGATTGGAAATTTCTGGATGATGTTGGCTTGGGTGGATGTGGGTGGGTGAAGACCATCAGGGCAGATGAGGATTACTTGTCTATGCTTGTAGAGAGGTGGGACCCTGACAGGGGGTCATTTTAGCTCTCGATAGGGGAGCTTACTATTACCCTGGAAGATGTGTTTCACATCTTCCATGTTCCTATAGAGGGGGTACCAGTCTGAGTAGGCCACAACAAGGAGGAGGCCCTGAGGCCCATTTACGATGATGATTGGGATGTGGATTGCAGTAAGGGAGGGTTCCCTTACCTTGATCTATTTTAGGGGCAGAAGCTAGGGGTGCAAACTTTTTTGATGTTCATTCTGGGCAACATGTTGTTGCCTAAAAGTATGGGTTCGAGGTTCCCTTGGAACTAGGTACCGCTTGTGCTCGGATTGATCATTGAGCCATAGGTTTATGCGTGGGCTCTCACTTTACTTTACTAGTTGTATATTGAGCTCTATGAGGTGAAGAGGTAGGAGCGAAAGGGGCTCAATTGTAGTTTGCTTCTTCAATGTTGGGCATGGGAGCACATCCGCATGGCTCATCCAGATGGTTTGCCATGTTAGTGGGATCAGTCATTACCTTGTGCTCTTCACTGGTGAGCCAACGAGGAGACTGCACCGAGTCATACTGATCGTATAGGTCAGGAGTATCGAGTGATGTTGGATGCATTGATGGGTGTTGATATCTATTGGTGACCTTGGTGGGGGGTTTCTTGGGAGGATGATGCGTAGCTTTGGTGGGTGAGGTGAGGTAGGTGGGTAGTGGGGAGCCATGTACGAGAGATGGAGTTCATCCAGTTCTCTTAGGTGATGAGGTAGTTCAGGTTGGTGTAGGGAGTTCTAGATGCTCCCAGGATGTATAGGCGATAGGGCGACGAGCTCAGTCTTCCAGTTGCCCCTAATTTTTGGATAGTGGATGATGTAGGTGATGATGTAGTAGTCGATATTCCTGATGTAGATGATGTAGGGATGACTACAAAATATGATGCTTGGTTCATGGTATAGCCTCCATGGAGATCGATCCAGGTAGTGGATGATGGGTCTAGTGAGGAGGTTTCTTGATGGGTGAAACATCATTGAGGTAGTAGCAATAGGAGGGTAGTCGGATCTGATATGCCACCCATAGATACTAGGGTTGGGGGTGATGGATATGGAGGATATGGGGGATATGGAGGAGAGGATCCTCCTCCACACCATAGCGAGGAGGAGTGGGGGTGCTCCAGGTGGAGTGAGATAGTTTGGGTGAGGTCATGAAGTCTCGTGATGTAGAGATCATGAGGCTACAGGGCGAGGTGGATAGGCTATGGGGTGAGGTGGATGGGCTATAGAGTGAGCTGGATGGGCTATGGAGTGAGTTGGATGGGCTATAGAGTGGACCAAGTGGTGGTGGGGATTTGTGTACTATTGCATCTCGAGATGCAAAGATCATGAGGCTTTAGGCTATGGTTGCGGAGCTATGGGCTGAGGTAGTCGAGCGAGCCGAGTGCTAGGATGCAGATTTGGTTACTACCCAGAGGTAGGTTGCCTATATTGCTAGTCTAGAGGATAGGCTGAATGAGCATCGTATTCCTCTTCTTGTACCTCCTTCATCATCAATGTTAGGCTCCAATAGGTAGAGCGAGTCTAGGCCTAGCAGTTCGAGGTCTCATAGGTCATCTGGTTCACATGCACCCTCTGGGTCATCGACACATGGGCCTCGTAGGGGTCATGGGGGTGCTAGCTAGTAGCACCTTATCACTTATTTTTGTAGTTTTTTATTTTTGTTTATGAGCCTTAGTGCTCTGATGTATACAACCTATGGGTATTTTGTACTTATGCGACTCATATATATATATATATATATATATATATATATATATATATATATAGACATGGCTTATATTATGATTATTTTGTTGTGCACTTTTGTTTATTTTATGTATGGATGCATATGGAATGATGTGATGTATGATGTAATGTTTATTGATGTTATGTTCTAATGCTCATTTGGTATTTATTAGACTCTTGCTTGATCAACATTACCTTGTTGTTTAATCAGGGGCATAGATAGATGGTATTGACATGGATTTATGATATGTGGTAATGAAAATGTTATGGTGTTATTGGGTGGATGATCTAGGGTGTTCTTACAAAGACTCAAACATCCTAGTGACTCCAAAAAAACCCATTTAGGTATTTCACAGATCTTCATTATGCAAGGGTTGTCCTAGTGGTTTCAAATTTCTCAAGGACCAACTATGTGTGCAATGATTATTCATTTCCCATTATGAGCTAGGTCAAACTAATCAATTGTAACTTATGCCAATAAGCTAGCTCATTCGAGAGCATCCATAGGTCTATACAAAATAAGGTCGCTAATGTGACAGACATGGCACCACACATAAGGATACCTCATTGCCAGGCGGGATTCATTCAGCCCATTGTTGTAATGAGGATCACCCCATGGTTTTTGAGACACTAAGAGTTCCAGGGATTCAAGCTTCTTTCCCTTCTTTTATTGCATTGGATTTCTAGGGATTGCTCATTTTGTGATGGAGCAATTAGATTTTATTGCTTACACTTGCTCATTTTGAGGAAGAGCAAGGGGATTTTTATTGCTTTGAGGTACTTTTTGGGGTACTTGCTCGTCTTGAGGAAGAGCAAGGGATTTATTCTTTTTTTTGGATACTTTCTCGCTTTGAGGAAGAGCAAGGGATTTTATTGCTTTTTGTAATATTTTGGGATACTTGCTCGCTTTGAGGAAGAGCAAGGGATTTTTTTTTGGAATGAAGGTGGAGCTTGTCCTTTTGTCAACTCTATAGCACTCTAGACCATGCGCATAATTGGATGAATAGGGGAAACCTTTCACTTATGGAAATTAGCTACTTTGACTTTATTATTCCCAAGGTTCACAATTTTTTAATGTGTTTTTGATGTGTGTGATCCAAGAGGAAACTTGATTGACTAGGAATAACCTATTGCATCTAAAGATTATTTGACTTTGAATCACATTTGTTCAAACACTAGGAATGGTTGAGTGATTGAAAACATTTGGAAATTGTGTATGGTTGATGTGATTTGTGATGTTTGTGATACTTTCGATGTAATATTTTGAAAATTAAAAGATGCACACAAAATAGTCAGTGGTTGCATAATTGTTATTGCTAACAATTATACGGTATCTATCCTACTTTATGTGAGTCCCTTAATTAGAAAAATATTATAAGGAAGGTTACACATTATTGTGATTGATGGATTGCTAAGTGATGTAGGATGCCCCTGATTAAGGCAACAAGACATAGTAGACTAGAGATCATCCGAATTAACCAAATGATCTAATGTAATGAATGGTATGAAAAAATTGCCTAAAATGCATGTATGGGATGTGTGGATGGATGTATGAAATGCAAATGAAATGTTTTTTTTAGCCATGTATATGTACATATATATAAGTTGCACTATGCATAAAATACCTTTAGATGTATTATGTTCAATGGCTCAAGTTCCAATAATCCTTCTAAGTTGGCAAGTCTATACGTTCCTGGACCCACCTTCTACTTGACAATGTATGGACCTAACCAATTAGCCATGAATTTATCTCTCAAATGTGGTAATGCATTGGTGTTCTATTGATTCTCTTTAAGAATGAGATCTCCCACTTGAAATTCATGAGGATGGACTTTTGCATTGTAGGTACGCTTGATGCGATCTTGATATACTCGTAGATGTTCTAAGGCATTGATGCACCTTTCATCAAGGAGTGTTAATTGGTCAAGATGTGCTTGTCTAGTTGTGTCATCATCCATGAATTCTTGTAATGTAACTCATAAAGAAGGGATCTCAAGCTCAAGAGGTATGATTGCTTTAGTACCATAGACCAATGAAAAAGGTGTTGCCCCAGTTGGCATTCTGATGCTTGTTCGATAAGCCCATAGTGCCAAGGGGAGTTGAGTGTGCCAATCTCTATGATTTTCTTTGACAAGTTTCTTGAGAATGGCTATCAATGTCTTGTTGGTCACTTCGGCTTGTCCATTTGCCTGTGGGTAATAAGGAGTCAAGAAACTATGTTGGATATTGTACTTGTTGCATAAGGCTCGAACATCCTTATTCTTAAAAGACTTGCCATTGTCTAAAATGATCTTGGAAGGAATCCCAAAATGATAGATAATATGCTGAAGTATAAACTCCGCTATTCGAGGTCCAATCGTTGTGGTCATTGGAATTGCTTTGACCCATTTGGTGAAGTATTCCATGGTAGTTATGATGAATTTATGTTGTCCTGAAGAGGCAGGTGAAATTTTACCAATCAAATCTAGGCCCCATTGTGAAAAGGGCCAAAGGCTTTGAATGGGTTGTAAAGCTTGTGATGGTACATGAGTCAAATTGGCATGATGTTGATATTTTTGATATTTCTTGACGTATTGACAACAATCACTTTCCATGGTGGGCCAATAATAACCCATGCACAAAATGCACTTTGCAATGGCCATTCCACTAAAGTGGCCACCACAAGTACCATCATGGGCTTCAGTTATAGCTCGTTGTGCCTCAATGGGATCTAGACATCGAAGTAGAACTCCATCATAGCCACGTCTATACAACACATCCCCCAAGAGAGTAAAACGAGTTGCTTTTTGTTTGAACATTCTTTTTGTAGTTCACGTCATTTCTAATGGGAGGGTCCCAAATTTGAGAAAGTCTCTTATCTCATCAAGGTAAGAATTGTATGGCTCCGCGTGGACCAAACAAACACTCTTCTCACCTTCAGACTCTGCTCATTTGATTGCTGACTTGGACACTATTGTTATGATAAGTGGTTGGACTTCTCCATGTTCATTCTTAGGAATCAAGGATCCCAAAGAAGCCATTGCATCCACAAATATGTTAGTCAAATGAGGCAAGTTACTAATCTCATACCAGTCAAATTTCTCTAGCAACTTCATTGCTACTTCGTGATACTATTTCAAGACTGGTTCTTTGCATTGGTATTCTCCCTTCACTTGACAAATGACAAGTTGAGAATCACCAAATATGCTTATTCATTTAATACCCATAGCTATAGCTGATTGAAGCCCCAAGATTAGGGCTTTGTACTCTGCATTGTTATTTGTGCATGGGAAGTCAAGTTTGAATGATAAAGGAATTGGAATTCCTTCGGGTGTGTAAAACACGACTCCAGCACCTTGTCCTCTTTTGCACTTTGATCCATCAAAGAAAAGTGTCATGTCAACATCATCCTCGGGAGGGACTAGTTCTTCTTGTTCATTGACGGAAAAGACCGAATCATCTGGAAGCTCTATAATAAGTGGTTGATCATTTGGTAATGGAGCTTTTGCAAGTTGATCGACTATCACCTGACCTTTGATGGATTTTTGACTAATGAATTTGAGATCGAATTCCGTTAAAAGCATTATCCATTTTGCGGTATGGGTGTTATTGTATGTGCGAGTCATCATGTATCGCAGAGGATTTTCTCTAGCTATGACATAGGTAGTGTTACTTAGCATGTAATGTCTGAGTTTCTTAGTGGCAAAAACCACTACTAAGCATAATTTTTTGACATAAGCATATCTTGTCTCATAACTTACCAATGTTTGACTAATGTAATAAATTGCTTGCTCCTTGTGATTCTCATTTTTTTGTGCAAGCATTGTCCCTAGTGCAAAATCTATTGTAGAGACATAAAGGTGAAAAGGGACTCCTGAACGAGGCAGTGTAAGAACTGGTGGTGAAGCCAGATACTTCTTTATGTCATCAAAAGCCTCTTGAAATTCAGTTGTCCAAGAAAATATCACCCCCTTCTATAGCAAGTGATTGAAAGGCCTGCATTTTTCTGAGAGTTGTGCAATGAATCATCGGATAGATTGGATCTTTCCTTGTAAACTATGCAACTCTCTCAGGTTTGTTGGAGGTGGCATCTCGATGATGGCCTTGACCTTATCAGGGTCCACTTCAATGCCTCACTTGGAGATAATGAATCCTAGAATTTTTCCTGATGTGATGCCAAATACACACTTCTTAGGATTCAACCTTACCTTATGTTCAAGCAATCGATCAAAAACTTTCTCTAGAACCTCAATATGCTCAAGACGTGTTTTAGATTTGGCAATCAGATCATCCACATAATATTCAATGATTTTATGCATATAGTCATGGAAGATGTACGTCATGGCACGTTGATAAGTAGCTCCTGCATTCTTAAGGCCAAAAGGCATCACCCTATAACAAAAAGTCCCCCAAGGTGTGGTAAATGTCATCTTGTGTTGGTCCTCAGGATTAATTCGAATCTGATTGTATCCTAAGAAATCATCCATTAATGAAAGCATTTCATGGCCTGCGTAGGAGTCTACAAGTTGATCGATGTTGGGTAGAGGAAAATCATCCTTGGGGTATGCTTTATTTAGATCTCAAAATTTAGTGCATACATGTACCCCCCATTCAGCTTACGAATGGGTACCATGTTAGAGAGCCACTCTGGATAATCAATTGGGACTATGAAATTCATGTCCAGTAGTTTTTGTAGCTCTTCCTTGACAATCAATGCTATGGTTGGATGAAGTTTCCTTAATTTTTGCTTGAAAGGCTTAGCATCTGGTGCTAAGGTAAGGTTGTGGACCACCAAATTGGGGTCAAGGCCAGGCATGTCCTTGTATGACCACATGAATATGTCTTTCTTCCTTGTCAAGACGTTGATCATATGCTCTTTCTCTTCTATGGATAAATATTTTGTAATTTTTATGATTTGTGGATTATCCACATCTTGGCTAAGGTTCACATCGATAGATTCTTTGATAAGCATATGGGAACCTTCCTCTAGCTGATGTGGAGTTGGGATGAGATGGATATCATCCTCCACATGCTCAAATGACTCAGAGGTCTCCCCTTCTACTTTAGTTTGAAAAATTGAGGTAGAGGAGGATGAAGGTTGTTGTGGAATGTAAGCATTTGAAGCTCGCAATAACTCTTCAGATAGGATAAATTTGATGATGGATGGTGGGGATGAAATCCTATCCATGGTGATAAGGCTAGCATCGATCGAAATCAGCTTTACCAAATCATATGGGTTATGGAGTGGGGTGAACAAGTCAACAAAAATCATATTGACTTGGTGGAAATGAGGTGGCTATGATTCGAGGAGTGATGGCTCACTCTCTCTAGGTTGCAACTAACCTAAGGTGGATGAATGGTGATGCTATGGGAGTGGCCAAGGTGGTGGTGGTGGATCTAGCTCAGGGTGCTCATGCTCCTTGTTGAAGTGAAATATGGTGTGATCTATAGGAAACATCTTGGTATAACACTCATCTCTCTCGATGGGCTCTACAGGGGCCACATCATCTTGGGGACCATCAAATATTTGAATGATCCAATCTAGGTTTGCTTGTATCTGTTGGAATTCCCCAAAATCTTCATCGAAGATATAATCCCCAAAATATTCATCAGAGATGTAATCATCTAGAATATGATCAATCATGAATGTATGCAATACAATATCTAAAAAGGCCTCATTTAAATGAGGTGCAAAGTTAGGGTCCAAGTACTCATCATCAATATCATCACAATCATCACAATCATCACTCTCCTCATCCTCTTCTTCATACTCAAGAGTGAGTCATTGAAAGGTATTGTTGAAGGAAGAGTTTGAGGTAGAAGGTCTGTATCCTAGACCAGAGCGATCATGTGCTTCTCGGTAATCAGGCTCAATAATGTGATGTGGACCTTGCTCATGTCATCCAAGTCTGTATCCCTGCTAGTTGACCCTACAAAAATATCACAAAGGGAAATTCAAGTTGGATAGATATTCTAAATTGGCATTAAACTCTTGTAAGGGTTCCTCATTAGGAGGAGGTGGATCGGATGAAGAATCCACTCCCCCATATATGAAGTTGATCCTATCTAGTCGGGAACCCATTCTGTACACTGCACCTATGGCTAAAGGTGGGTCACGTGGGTGACCATAATCTCTGACTGACTCAATAGGTGGTGTAACTGTGACACTTTCAATGATGTACTCACCAATGCTTGGATTGGCAAGATGTACTACAACTTGAGCTGGTTGGGATGATGATGGCTCAATAGATGAGGAGGGTACTTCGATGGTGGCTTGCGGTTCAAGTGGAGGTGATGGCTCCTCTCAGATAGGTGACCCTATCTATGAGATGATGGGTGGTGATGTTGGGAGTGGATTAGGCTTGATTGGGTTGTTAGTTGATGGAGTGGGTTGAGCTAAAAATGTGAATGGTGTTTGTGAAGTGGGTGGTGTGGCTGATGAAGTGGGTGATTGGTTAGTAAGATGATCGGGTGTGGTGGAAAAATGAAATGTGGTGGATGAGGGTTGACTAGAGCTAACACTTTTGGATGCAAAAGTAGGATCAACTATCAATAATTCCTTTAGGATGGGAGATTTTGATGAAGTGATGTTAGTGGGAGTGGTTCAGATGATGAGTGGTTGAATGGAGAGGTGGGTGGATGGAAGCAGTGGCTCATAAGGATTTGAGATCAAGTTGTAATATTTAAAAGGCTCTATGTCTACTTGGATGCAATGTACTTTACCCTCGTGTACATATTTGAGACATTGGTGTAATGTTGAGGGCACACACTTCATATCCCTAATCCAAGGGCATCCAAGAAGTATGTTGTATTGCATCATCCCTTCCAAGATGTGGAAGAGTACATGAATGGTCTTCACCCCCATGGTGACAGGAAGAACTACGTTCCCCATAGTTGAGCATAAAGCATCATTAAAGGCCCTTAAGGTGAAGGTGGATGATGTAATGTGGGATGATGGTAGGTTAAGGTGTTTTATGGTGGGAGTGGTAATGAGGTTGATGGAGGAGCCGGTGTCAATAAGTACTCTCTTGAATGGCTTCCTATCAATATGAGCGACTATGTGCAATGGAGGATCTAGTAAATCTGATGACACACTCTTCTCCTCGAAGTCATAAAATGCTATCGAGGGCTCCATGCATTTTTGTACACTCCCCACAAAGGAGTTGAAGGTATTAGGGTCTTCTGATTGTACTTCAATGGACTTGAGAATCTCCATCAATGCATCTCAATGTGGGGGAGACTATTGTATTAGCTCATAAATTGATAGTTTTATTGATGCCATTTTCAAACTCTGTGTTAACCGGATGCCTAGGGTGATGGTTGGGTGAGATGGATTACTTGGATTATGGATGGGTAGAGGTGGAATGGATGGCCCTAGTTGTATGGGGATATTTGGTTGTACTACAGGAGCTTGGGTTGTGCGATTTGCTTGTCTTTGCCCATGGGTGACCACACTGATAGCCCCTACAAAACCTTGGTACAGTTGAGACACATAGTTGACTTGGTTGGGAGGAACTGTAGAAGTTGATGCTCCCATTGCTTGTTGATTTACCTCATGATGAGGCAAAGGTGTCTGATATATACCAAGGTTCTGATTAGGTTGGGCTAGTGGATTGTCGACTTTGATATTTCCTACTTCTAGTAAGTCTTGCACAATACCTTTAAACCCATGGCAAGTTTTGATGTCATGTCCTTTTTATCGATGATAGATGCAGTATAAATGCTCTCTATAGGCTTTTGATCTCAGCTTGCTAGGGTCTTCGAGTCTAATCTTTGATAATGTGAAAAGTTGTGTCACATACAACTTCTGAAAGATAGATGAGTAGGGCTCTTGCAATGGTGTGTAATTGCATTTGGGCCTAAAATGATGTTGTTGCCTTTCTATAGGTTGTGTTTGATTATGTACCTATTGTGGGGTGGAACCGCTTGATAATTCAATTGTTGTGGTTATTGTTGTGGTTGTTGGGGTTGTTGGATCTAAACTTGGGCTTGTTGATTTGACTATGAGGGTTGGTCCAAGACTATCTGATTAACCTGGGTAGCCTTGGACTGGCCATGGTTATTCCCCTTTTGGTTCTTATTCTACCACTCTTTCTTCCTAGGCTTGATCTCACCCTCTTGAATCTTTATATCCTCTATCACTCTAGCCTAGGCGAGTGCCTCATCGAATGTTCTATACTGCTATAACTGTAGCAACAAAGAGATGGGCTTGGCACAACTCTTCATGAACATTCTTGTTAGCTCTATCATGGGGAGGGAGAATGGTAATTTGATCATAACCACCCTCCAACGGTTGCCAAAATCATGGACCGATTCATCATCGTATTGCTTCAAACTAAGCAGATCGGTCAATGTGGTTTTCTTCCTGACATTCAGGGTGAATCGCTCCAGGAATTGGTCTGCAAGCTGCTCAAAAGTGTAAACACTCTGATGTGGTAGGTGATTGTACCAATCTTGGGCTTCTCCTCCAAGTGTCTGAGGAAAGGTGTGTAGCATGAGTGCATCATTATTTTTGATCCTAAAATACACATTAAAAAATCTAGTCACATGCTCTCGAGGGTCCTCATCCCCCTTAAATGTATCAAACTTTGACATCTAAAAATCCACTAGATAAGGTAGTGCGGGTACCGAAGCATGGATCGGGTGATTGAGTAGCTACCTTAATGTGGGATTTTGGTACTGCAAACCTAGTGTCTACAGGGTAAGGCTATCAATATGGCTTTGCAAAAACTAGATCCTAGGATCCTCTAGAGGGTTGAAACCCTGGTTGGTTTGTTGCTACTAAAAGTGGGGTGCATTATTGGTGGGGTTGTGATAGTGTGGGATGTTAGCATGAAATGAATTGTGGTATGGGGGTTGAAAGTGGTTCTGGTGATGATGAAGTGATGGGGGCGTGATATTATGTTGACCTGAGGGGCCAACATACATTTGATGATATGGAATACTAGGTGTAATCATGGTTGGGGGTCTCGACACCCAAGATGTATCTTGAGTGAAGAATTTTTGAGGATGGGATGTGGGTGGTTTGTTTTTATGGGCCCCTTGCAACTTCTAGTGTAGATCGGTATTAGCACTATAATTAGCATTATAGATGATCATTTTTTGTAGCTAAAAAATGCTTACTGCATAGCAATCATGAAAGAGGATGGTATGGTTGTGTATGTGGGTGGTGGTTGCACTGGTTGCATAGCAACCATGTTGGTGGATGCAA
Source organism: Wollemia nobilis (assembly GCA_028583015.1). NCBI lineage: Eukaryota > Viridiplantae > Streptophyta > Pinopsida > Araucariales > Araucariaceae > Wollemia > Wollemia nobilis. The sequence goes on from JAQPPZ010017052.1 coordinate 31,822,664, forward strand.
GATAAGGGTAAGTGGCAAAAGGCATCACCACTAAACTAGGGAGGGTGTAGTGTAAAGGACCTATGGATGTAATGGAGGGCATGGATGTGGGGATCTATGAAGCAACACTGGTATGTGCTCCAGAGAAGGGATTGGCACTACTAAGGCCTTGATCAGGCCAAGTGAAAGGGTGTTAGTGAGATGATGATGGGTGATGGTTGATTATGGTTGTAATGGTTTGTTTGAAATATGGATTGGTGAAGGTCTGATTGGTTTACTTGTAGGTATGTGAAGATGGTTTCTTGATGCAATGGGGGTGTGGTGCAAGGTGGAATGGTGAGTGGTGGCAGTGATGGAAAGGCCATGCTAGCGGTACCCAGGTAAAGCCTAACGATGTCCAAGTCTACATATGTGACCCGACCACCTGATGGCATAAGTGGCTCACTCCTAGGGGTCTCAGGAATAGCGGTGTGAGTAGCCCTCTGCATAATATCTATATCTAAGGTAGGGGCCCCACTAGAGGGCCCAACATTCAAGTTCCAGGATATAGTAGGGTCTACACTAACTTGCCCTACCACCGAAGTGTTAGGGGCCTGACAAGACTGAGATGGGTCCATGGGAGAGGGCAACTGACTCTGAGCTAAAGCTAACTTCTTGGCTTGACTTTAGGTTGTTACCATACGCTATGGGTCAAATGAGGTGGAAATGTGGATGGATGTGTGTGGATGTGTGTAATGAATGCACAAGAAAACAACATGCAAAGCAAATAAACAAACAAGTTTGTTCTAGATTTTCGCAAAGTTTGATTTTTTTTCTTTTTTTTTGAAGTTTTGAAAGTTTTGATTTTTTTTGGAGTTTTGAAAGTTTTTGAAAAGAAGAAAAATCATGTGCAAAATGTTTGCCCTAAAATGAATCTAGGATTTCACCTGTATACTCGTAATGACTAAGCCTGGTGATGAAGTCCAGATAACCATACCCACCAAAATATGGAGATGAAACCCATATTCGATCAGGGAGCACAGGTCCTACCGATCCTCACCCAACACCCCATGGGCAATGATACACCCTCCGAAGAGGAATGCATGCTATTTTCCATGGTTAGGATAGTTCTTGGAGTCGGCTTTGGCCACAGATGGGTAATAATAATGTTGGTGGTTGGTGATGAAATCCAACCTGCGTGATGAAATCCAACCATTTCCAATGTTCAAGTGAGTGTGTGAGGCTTGTTTAACTTATTGTGTGATGCAAACTATGATGCACTTCTATTTATTGCCTAAATGTAGCAGACAAAAGCATACAACAGAAAATGCCCTACCAAATCAACTAAAATGTGGATGAATTTTTGTAACTTTACCTCTTTTTTTTATTTTTTAAATGCACCTAACTTAAGACCTAAATGCACGCAATGTCAAACAGGGACAGACCTCTATCTGACCTATTGAACTCTATGAAATAGTAGAAAATGAAAAAGTAAGTGTCTGATGTACACACCTACGATCCTTTCACCGCTCCTTTTTGACTATGTAACCATCATATCCATGGTTCTATAGCAATCCAACCACTCTCTATGTAGTTTTGATCATTTATAATCTAGCGGTCTATGGTTCCTCAAGCACAAATCTACAAACACTGACTATGTGGTTCTACAACTATGTAACCATATGCTCTACGGTTCCTCAAATCTTTCTTTCCTTATTTGGCTAAATACAAGTACGTAACCATTGCCTGTGCAGTTGCCAATTTCTACAACCACACACCCTATTGTTTCTTAGAGATAGGTTTGTTCCATAAGAATGTCTAGGACAGCCGGGTCTTTATGTTCTTGATTTTTGCACGATCGACTTTCAAAAACATATGAACACACAAAACACATATTAGTAACTAAAATAGAAAGGCAAATCAAATGGAACCTTTAGGGGGTCCCACCATGATCACCATTTTGTATGCAAAATAAAGATGACACCCAACAATGAAAGAAAGAACAAGCGATATGCAATCAAAATATGAACTTTGAATGGGGCCTTGATCCCCTTTTTACAATGTTATTCCCCACATGAAAAAGGGTATGATTACAACATTAGCTTGCTCAGATTACAATGGGTTGAAAGAGGGGTAAGATACCCCTTTTCACCAAGCACAAATGATTGGGGTGTCTTCGGTCTTCTTCTGCAACAACGAGAGGGGTGAGTGGGCTTGCGTATCTTGAGATCGGACCACTCCAGCTTCAGTAGCCGCTCTAGATTCCTATTTCCTGCACACAAGTAAATAGACAAGGGTTTAGTAGCACCTGTAGATAATATTGGAAACCAAAATGTGAATCAAAACCCTCGGATAAATACACAAAAAACATAGAAGAATAAATTAAAGTGCCTTGCTGAACAGAAATAAAATGAAAGCTCATGGATCTGATCATGTTTTAGGTTTTTGGATCTTCTATGTGTAAACACGGGATAGGAGGTTGAGACTAGGTAACCATAAACATGGTAGTCGAGAAACCACGGAGTGAGCAGTTAACTCTACGTAACCACGGATGGTGAGGTTGGGGTAAAAATGTGAAATCTATCAAAAGATGCACTTCGAGGGTTTGAATTTTGAATCTCCTCAGGGCATGTGTGATCTCTTGGTGTTATTTTAGTAGTGTGATAGTGTATTTATTTTATAAGTAAGCTCAGGGCCTTGGATGGAGTTAGAGTGAGTCACTCAAGGTGCTTCACTTAACTAGGGGATGTGTGAGTGGAACTGAGGTGAGTTGGCTTGATGAGTGAGTGCAACTAAGGTGAGTTGGCTTGATGAGTGAGTGCAACTAAGGTGAGTTGGCTTGATGAGTGAGTGCAACTAAGGTGAGTTGGCTTGATGAGTGAGTGCAACTAAGGTGAGTTGGCTTGATGAGTGAGTGCAACTGGGGTGATATTCCCAATGCATGAGTGGAACTACAATGCAAAGTGGAGGATGAGTGGGTGGAACTGTGGTGATAAAATCAATGCATGAGTACATATGCAGTGAAGTGGAGTGTAATGTGGAGGATACCCCATGTGAAGGGACAAAATGTGTGAGATGTGGCATGATGATGGATAGTTGTGACTAGAATACATGTCCCATGAGGAGACAAGGTATCCTACGTGAGTTTCCTAGATTTAATAATAATCTAGAAAATGTGATTATGTGCAAGATTTTATATGTCTAAGTTTGTACTTAGGCACATATATCTTATTATGCAATGTTGTGTGGTGGGATGCAAGTGGTGTTGTGTGAGTGCCTAGGATTTTGTGTCTACAAAAACCAATTTGAGCAGCTTGATCTGAGAGTTCACATCTTTAGAATTCTTGAAGGCTATATTAAAATCATGTTTTATTCCTACTCAATCTTCTTAAACTCTACAAAATTGATCTTAGTAGGCCGCTATCCTCTCGATTCCCATCAAATAAAAAGTAGTGGGATCATTTTTATTAGCTTTTGATAGGATGTTAGTACAACCACAAGATGCAAGATAATTAATATAAGATAGCTATAAACTAATGGCACAATAATATGCAAGAAAATAATGAAATGAACATCTGAAAATCTCATAAATATGCCATTAATAAGAGTGACCAAAATAGTACAATTTTATATAATGGAGGACATGAACACTCCAAGAATAGATATGAAAGGACTACATTGTACCATACTACTAAACTATACCACACACTCTCTATATTTTCTACTACTCTACTACACTCACTATGAGGCCTTTATATAGGAAGATAGATTCATTGGCCCTTACTCTACCTAAGACTCATGTACATGTGGACTACATGCACATTTACAACTTGCACATTGACACTTGTGCATTTATTACAATACTTGAAGTAACTAACTTTACTCTAAAGTAAACTCCTACTCTAGTTATGTACCAAAGGTGGTACATTTACATGACCCAAATGATGTAATATACTCTAACACCCCCCTATATTACATTATTTGGATATTGAATACTTTAGTCTTCAATATGGATCTTCAATATGGTATTGGAATTTGTATTCTCCTTCTTTGCTTATTGTAATTTTTTCAAGCAAGTAGTTAGTTTCTTCGTACAAGGTATAGAAAGTTGTAACCAAAGGTTCTTCCAATTCTGTAATTTGAATATGTCCATCTGGTTTAGTCTATGTGTTTTCTTCTTTGTTTGTATCTTCTTTGCTTTGTTCTCTCCTAGCATACCTTTTCTTCCTCTTCCTTCTTCTCCTTTGTATTTTTGTATTGTTGCTAGTGGAACATCTACTTCATGATGAGTTAGTCTATCATCACAATAATATTGATTGGATTTGCTAGTTTGCTTTATGTTTTGAGCAAGTTCAAAAATAACTAATGATAGATATATCATCAAGCATTCTTCTAATGTGAATATAACTATATTTTGAGTAAAAGGAAGCTCATTCATATTTTATTGACTCCCTAATTTGGAATGTTAAAATTTAATAATAGTATTTGCAAATCAATTTATCAAGGTTGAAAACCTTATGCCTCCTACTTAGTTATTTGCAAATATCTCAATGTTTGATTATCAAGCGATTTTATGATATCTTCTACCTTTGTTAGAATTGCTTTATTTCTTCCTAAGGTTGATATTTTAATAATAATCAACTTTTAACCTTATACTTAATACCTTATAACTCGTAAACAGAGGAAAGTAAGCAATCAACATATGGCAAACAAGTTGATTGGACAGTGGTGAGTGTTCTAAATTGGGTGTTGATTTCCAATATGGAATATGAGTATTCAATGCTCTCTATCTAATTGATGTTGGTCTTCTCCTTTAGAATAGTGGTGGTCTTACTTTCTTAACCTGAGCATCCAATGCTCTATCTAAATGCATTGGTGTATGATAGTCTCTCACTACTCTTTGAATCCAAATGAGACATTTCCACTATGTGTTTTCACTTACCTTTACTTTGATATTACTTCGCTTGCACTTCATTGTATTATCCAACTTGGTTGGGTGCTTATGTAGCTTCAATGCTCCTTGGAGATGCATCCACATGTCATTATAATCTTGAATGGCATTACGTTCTTGAATAACACTCTTTCAATGCTCCTAAATTATTTAAATGATGAATATACTTGAATGATGTCCTCAACGCTCAAGGAATAAATATTACTCTGATAATTTCCTTTTCTACATAGACATTATGGAATATAGGATGCTCTATCAATTGTGATAAGTGGAAACCTTCATATTCGTATGTATATTTTTCTCCAATATATATTAAAACTTATAACCTCTTCTTGCCAATGGATGCATGATTGTATCTTATCCTCAATACTTCCTTGAGCTGAACGATGATTCTATTATTTTCATAAGAATTTGGCTCTTGTTCAATGGCAATATTAGGGTGATTTGAAGATGGTTCTATGATGCTACTCTTGGTTGGAAGTTCATCCCTGGTAATGCACTTTTGTTTTAGTTAAGGCTTCCTTCCTTTCACTGCAATGAGTTATCCTTACAATAGACGATAGCTACCTTGTTATGCTATCCTTCTTACGTGGATGTGAGCTACTTACATTAGCTTTTATTCTTTTAGATATATGTTGTTAATAATGCTTGATTTTATGGTTCATGGAGTATCTTTTACACCTTAATACAAGCTATATTTTGAGCCTTTGGATGGCTCTACGTTCAAGCACCAACAGTTTCACACCCTTATTGAGTGGCTCCTCTTAAGAACTCCAACTTAGTGCTTACTCTTCACAAATAGTGAATGTTGAGCCCCTTTTGAGTGGCTCCTTTTTGAGCACTTTCACTAGTGCTTATGGTGTATGTGGAGTCTTTAGACACCTTAAGTCTTGTGTTATATGAGCCCTTTGTTGGCTCTCTACCTTGCTCAAATATTGCTCTTCTCCTGGCCACTTTGTAACACATATTTCTGGCTGTTAAGTGTCCCTAAGACAAGAAGATTAATGGTGCAATAAACTAATGTAAATATTTTTACAATAGTTAGAATAAAATACTTGAATTTGAACCTGTATATGATATCTTCCAATCTCCTTTTGCAAGCTTTATTTCTACTTTTTATGAGACGGGTTTTTTGTAGGCAAGGGAAGATTTGATGTTGTCTTCCTTACTAGGCAACTCTCTCCTTTGCTTGGTGACCTAATAATGAATCCAAACTAATAATCATTCAAATAATATTCCCTACAAAGTGGCTTCATCTTGCACTGATATTTCACTTTCACTAAAATTCTTAGTGCACTTTTAATAAGCTTTAAGAGAAACTAATATAGTGCAACTACAACTTCCTTATTTTTCCTTAAAAATTACTTGTAATATGCACTAATTATTACTCTTAATGAACTCTCAAATGCTATATAATATCTGCAACTTTTACTTAACAACAATATCTTCTTTTATTAATAGGAAGATGATATTTTTATTTCTATCAAAACATATTGAACTCCTATTTAATGTGCAGCTATAAACCTTAAAATAAACTTCCTTATGCACTCTCTTGAAGACTATAATATGCAACCTTCTCTTTGCAACTTCTTAAAAATATAATATGGTGCTTAATTAAACTTGATAATGAATTAAAATAAATTTCAATTAATGAATCTATTTACACCCAAGTTTCTTTCCTTAATTATATCTAAAGATGAAGGATTGCTTTAACCTTATTGCTACCTTTAACTGGATGAACTTGTAGTTATTCTTGGTTGTCCTAAACAGCTCTGTAACTCACCTTTTTGTAGCTCCAAAAATCCTCTAACTCGTTTCCCTTTAACTATAGTAGGTGACTTCGATTCTCCTTCATAATGCTATTTTAAGTTCTACAACTTGTAATGTTATCCCAATTGTTGCCTTCTTGCAGTCAATTTTTGCACCAAAATATTGTCCTTGTAATCTTCCTTGAGTCCTCCTAGGAGACCCCTTAGACCTTCCTAGGGCAAGGGCTAGGTCCCTTACCCCCTTTCTTTTATTTTTTCCCCTTTATGCGAAATCATGGTCGCCCTTGATGGGGCACGATTTTGCATAAGGTAAAATCGTGATCGGCCCTAACGGGGCATAATTTCACATTTTAGGGTTTTCTTCTAAGGAAACCCTAATTTCTCGAAGTTGGCGTGTTTGGCATCGGCTCTCCTTGGTTTTCCTGCCCATTCCACTTTCAAATCCACTATATAAGGAGGGTTTGAAATCATTTTTTAGAGCACAATGAATAACAATAAGGATAAACAATAATACATCAAGTGATTTTAAAGTGCTCGCTAAGTGATCTACATTCTTCTTCTTCTCTCACAAGCAAGCTAACTCACAATTGTGAAGTGTGATTTGTTTTCTACTGCATTGGATTATTTGTTGTTGTTGCTCGCTTTGGTGGATTTGTGTTGGAGCCCTAAGGAGAGATCAACTATTCGAGAGGTCTCAACCCTTATATCTACTTTTGCACTATCTTCCAAGTGATTTCACTCTTTTTCATGCATATTTTGATTTTTTGTATCATAAATTATTTATTTTACACTTATTTGAGGCTTTTCACCTCACTTCTATGAAATCGTACCTAGATCTCTATAGGGTACGATTTTGCCTATGCAAAATCATGATCACCTATTATGAGGTATGATTTCACCTAGACTACATCTAGGGGTAAACTACTATTCCCAAACCCTAGATCTACATCATAGGCTACATATAGGACATATTGCTACATTCTATTCTATGGTTTCATCATTTTATTCTACTATATTGTGATATGCTTGTTTTCTTCCAAAGGTCAACTTTTGCTTCTATTTTCAAAGGTCAACTAAAAGGACCTAGGGGGCTTGACTATTGCACCTCCAAGCATTATTGTACAATAGCCTAAGTAGGCCCCCTAATGCTGATTATATTTTCCAAGTGTTTCCCAAGTTATCTTGCAAGAACAAGAATTGTTGATATCATTGGACAAAGGATAAAAGCAAGGATCAACCATCGGATAAGATAAGTGTCCTAATTAATATTTAGGCTATTTTTTGAGTGCCTTCTATTTATGTTATAAAACCCTAGATCTGATTTAAAAGAAATATATTTAATTGATTTCTAGGCATTTGAAAGATAAACAACATATAGTGTGCATTTAGGGTTAATATTATTTGTGCATCTTCTCTTGAGCCCTTGCTTAAAGGTTTTCTATCTTGAAACCCTAGGGTTAGAAAAGCATTCAAAGAAATAATCATTCTAGGGTTAGATCTTGTCTTCTTACATACTATATTTTTACATTGTCCTTTATCTTTCATAGCATAGATCTAGAAAGGCCAAACATAGGTGATTGTCTTGAATCGAATACATCAAACATTCTTGAAAACTAGAGGACTTGGAGTGAGTCCTTAAATCATTCCTGGTGAACCCTTCCCCCCTCTTTTACATTAAGTGTAGAGAACAATACAACCCCTATGGTTCACCTCAAGGCTCTCTCTCTTTATGGATCTAGCCTTGATAATCGTACATGGTAGGGTGGTTTTTCCCCTCTACATATTTGGTGAACTCGACGTGAACACCTCCTTTTTATTTTTAAAAATTTAATCAAGATCATTAATTCTATGTGTTAGATCAGAAAACATTAAAAACATAACATCTCTTTTGCTTGTTTTCATTGGTCTTAGTTCTTTCTTTTTTCCCTAGTCCTTTTCTCCTTTTCCCAATGGCTTCCAACCTTGGGAATGGACGAAGGCTTTTTAGGTTTGATGAGATTTTCCAAGAGAATGATCAAATTGATAGAGAAAATCATAATATTGAAGAAGAAGAGGTTGATAATAGTCTTGATCCTATTAAGGGACCCAATGGGAACCTTATCTTCAAATATTTTGAGCATGTGTGGACCTTTTACAAGCATCACAAGCATGCCTTGGATGCAGCTTTAGAGGAAGAAGCCCTACTTGAGGAAGTTAGACCATCTCATGATAACTCCTTGAGTGAATATTTGAATCATGGTAATCTTGTTCATCATCCAACTTATGCCACTACTATAACCACCAATGTTGGAAGGAATCTACAAGTCCCTCCAACTAGTAGTGTCATTCAAAATGGTTTTCAATTTCCTCCTCAATCTGCTTATCTCAACACTGTTGCCTCTATTCCACCAAATGTTAGTTATCCTCTTCAACAAGATACCACATACCACAATAGTATCAATATTTCCAACACCCCTCCCTTAGGGAATCTGGGGACATTGCATAATAGTAATCCAGAAGTGCAGAATTTAACAAATATGGTAAAGCAATTAGTTTCAAAAGTTGAGATGATTCAGCCTTCAAGTTTCACTTATAGTTATAAGGAAATGTGTAATCAACCATTGGATCCTATTGTTGCTTCTAGGCCTTATCCTAAGCATTTTTCTATGCCAGTTTTACCTATATATAAGGGGATAGAAGATCCAATAGAGCATTTAAGAATATTTAGAACAACTTGCCATGATCTCATATATGATGACATGTTGTTGCTAAAAATATTTCCTAAGAGTCTTGGTGGCATGGCATTAGAGTGGTACTATCGGTTACCTAATTATTCCTTGAAGAGTTTTGAAGAAACAACAAAATTATTTGTTCAATAGTTTGGTGCATATATTGAAAAGGAAGTAACAATGAAAGATGTTTATAATTTAAAACAAGGTAAAGAGGAAAGTTTTTTAGAATTCTTGGCTCATTGGAGAAGTTTAGTTGGATGCTTGAGATATACTTTACCTCCAAAGGATATGCTTGAGATATTTATTGGAATTTTACAAGAACAATTATCTTATGCATTAGAGACTACTACTATCACATCTTTTGATCAAGCAATTGATTTAGAAAGAAAAGTAGAACAGGCTCTTATCAGAAGAGGCCAACTCAAAGTCAAAGAAGAGAAACCTACTAAGTCTCAACATAAGAATAAACACACAGGAGGTGATGGTGGAATAGATAGTAGGCCTGTTAACAATGTTACTAACAACCTACAAAATATAATACTTCAAAAACCTCCACAAAGGAATTTTACAAAGCTTAATATGTCCATGGAAGCAGTTTTAAAATAACTTTTAGAAGCCAATGCAATTGAATTACCTCCCATAAGGTAACCAGATACTACAACTCATTGGTACAAAGTAGGTCAACATTGTGCATATCATAGAGTAGAAGGACATTGGATGAATTCTTGTAGGAAGTTGAAACATGTGGTTCAAGATTTGATTGATGCAGGATGTCTTGATGTAGGAAATTCTCAATCTTCAAATAATCAACAAAAGTCTACTATCAACTAGAATGTACCTAAGGTAGCTAATAAGGTATCTTATAGAAATGTACCACATCATTATGATAACAATATGGTTGGTATGATAACAACTACTTCAGAACAGCAAGTGCAGAATCGATAGATCCAATGATCTCAACAGGAGATAAGTTTCTCAACAAATATTTCTCTTTTAGAACTTTTGCAAAATTCTCCTACTCATGGAGAAGCCTTGATAAATGTTCTAAAACAATAATATGTCCCTCTATATATTTCCCCTAGTGATATGGCCAATATTGTAAGTTCTCTTGGGACTCATCATCTCACATTCTTGGATGTCGATATCTCTTCCTCAAACTTACAAGAAGATTCTTCTCTTTACATCACTACATTTATTGGGGATACTTTTATCAAGAGAGTTATGATTGATAATGGTTCTTCTCTTAATCTATGCACATATCATTTCTTTCAAAAATTTGGATTAAAAGAGGAATATTTAACTAAATCTGGTGATATCATTAAAACTTTCAACAACGGGTCCCAAGAAGCTTGTGGTACATTATCACTTCCCCTTAAAGTTGGACCTAAGATTTTAGATACATTGTTCTATGTGGTATCTTGTCCTGCATATTTTAATCTTCTTCTTGGACATCCTTGGATCCATGCAATGAAGGCCGTCCCTTCTACTTTTCATCAATGTTTAAAATTTGAATTTAAAAACCAACTTATTTCTATCTTGGGTGATCCTCATCCATTTGAATTTTGCTCACCAGATGATCTAGCTCAAATTCATTCATCAGATTCCTTATCTAACGAAACTAAGCAACCCAAAAATTTTGATAAGGAATCACCAATCAATATCTCATCACAGGATCAAGTCAACTCTTCTTGCCAAGAATATATTTTAGATGAATCTCATCAAGGTTTAGAGTGGAGTGTTGAGGATGAGGGGCCACCCTCTCCTTCTTTTTCGATCATAACCCCTGAGAAGTATGCCAAATATGAGGATGCACCTCAGAATAACATTTGCTTTGATGGGTCTATCCCTTGTGCAATGCAGGTTGAGTCTTCTAGTTCTCAAGTGGACTTTGGTTCTATGTCTCCCGAGGACCTTGAGCAATTAGGAGTGATTCCTGCCCCACCTCCTCTTGAGGATGAGTTGTCCATTCTTATTGAGGAGACCATAGATGTGAACATAGGTTCTAAGGAAGCCCCTAGAATCCTTAAGTTAGGTAAAGCCTTGTCCATGGATGAGCAGGAGCAATTGACCAATTTATTAAGATAATATCAAGATATTTTTGCTTGGTCATATGTCGACATGCCAGGGCTTGATCCCTCCCTTGTCATGCATCATTTGGTAGTTAAGCCTAGTGCTAAGACTATTAAGCAGAAACTTAGGAAGATGCATCCTAAGGTCACCCTCTTAGTCAAGGAGGAGCTCCAAAAACTCCTTGATGTCAGTTTTATAAAAGCTATCGACTATTCTGATTGGATCTCCAATGTCGTTCCTGTAGCTAAGAAGGAAGGAACAATCAAAATATGTACCAACTTTTGGGACATTAACTTAGCATGTCCCAAGGATGATTTTCCTTTGCCCAACATAGATCAGATCATAGATTTCACCACCAAATGTGGAATGCTTTCACTCATGGATGGTTTCTTAGGCTACAATCAGATTTTGATTGCTCCCGAGGATCAAGCTAAGACAACATTCACTACTCCATGGGGTACCTTCTACTAGAAAGTCATGCCTTTTGGCTTGAAGAATGTAGGAGCTACCTATCAATGGGCCATGACTTATATTTTCCATGACATGATGCATGATATTCTCTAGGACTATGTGGATGATCTTCTAGCTCGCTCCATAGAATGAAAGGATCATGTTCATGATTTAAGATGAATATTTGAAAGGCTTCGGTAGTATAAGGTTCATCTTAAACCCACTAAGTGTGTGTTTGGAGTCACATCTAGCAAGTTGTTAGGCTTCATAGTTTCTAGGTGAGGCATTGAAGTGGATCCCACTAAGATAACGACTATCACTGACATGCCTCCTCCTCGCACCTTGACCGAACTGCATAGCCTGCAAGGTAAGCTTCAGTCTATCCATCGGTTCATTGCCCAACTAGCCGATAAGTGTCAGCCCTTTCTTAAGCTTCTTAAGAAATATGTGGTCTTCCAGTGGGATTTTGAGTGTCAGAAATCTTTTGATGATCTCAAGTAGTATCTCACTTCCCCACCTATTTTAGTTCCTCCTATGCCTGGTAGGCATTTGATGCTTTACATAGTAGCCACTACTCATGCTTTGGGAGCCATGTTAGCCCAACATGATGATCAAAATAAAGAGTGAGCTATCTACTATATCAGTAGAACCTTGGTTAGCTATGAAACTAGGTACACTCCCTTAGAGAAGCTTTGCCTTATCATAGTGTTTGCTTCCCAGAAGTTAAGACACTACATGCTCAGCCATAAGACATTGGTAGTTGTAAAGTTTGATCCTTTGTGCTATTTGATGTCTAAGCCCCACCTTTTAGGTCGAGATGCTAAATGGGTGTTGGCCCTTAGTGAGTTTGACTTGACTTTCATAGGTCAGAAGGCTATTAAGGGTCAGGTGATTGTTGATCAGTTAGCCTCCGCTCCCCTAGAAGTTACCCATCCTATAGTTGTTGAGTTTCTTGATGAGTGCTTCAATGTCGAAGTTGAAGAGTCTGAGTCTTGGAATTTATTTTTTGATGGAGCCCGATGCATGAAGGGCGTTGGTGTTGGAGTCATTCTAGTCACCCCATAAAAGTAACTCATCCCCTTGTCCTTCAAACTTTGTTTCTCTTGCATAAACAATACTGTAGAGTACGAAGCTTTGATCCTTGGTCTTAGAGAAGCCTTAGCTTTGTAGGTTAGAGTCCTTTCAGTCTTTGGTGACTCTCAACTTGTGGTTAATCAGATTAACGATGTTTATCAGACTCAAGATGATAAACTTAAGCCCTACAAGGAGATTGTTACCAAGTTGTTATCCTCATTTGATCGAGTAACCATAGAGTCTATCCCTAGATCCTCAAACCACCATGTGGATGCCATGGATGCTATTGCATCCTTGTTCCCTCTAGAGTTAGAAGATGATCAAGCATTGATTATCATTAGACAACTCCGGGAGCCTGCATCACTTGGTTCTTATCTTGTTTTATTATATTGTTTGACCATCGAAGCTTCCCCATATGAGCCATGGTATACCGACATCTTTAATTTCCTTAAGGATGGTTTGATGCCTGATGGTTTAGATCACAATCAATGTAAGATTTTATGTAAAAGAGTGTGTCGATTCATCATAATCAACAATACTTTATATCGATATTATTTTGAAGGTATCCTCTTGTGATGTCTTGACTCTGATGAAGCCTGAATTGCTCTTAGTGATGCTCATGAAGGTTCATGTGGAGGCCATTTTAGTGGTAATGCTATTGCCAAAAAGCTCCTTCGGATGGGGTACTATTGGCCTTCCATGGAGAAATATGCATGTAACTATGTTTGGTGTTGTGACAAGTGTCAATGTCATGATCATCTTGTTCATGCTCCTTCTCAAGACCTTTAGGTTATCTCTTCCCCTTGGCCATTTTCCATGTGGGGATTGGACATTATCGAGAAGGTTAACCTAGTGTCGTCTGATGGTCACAAGTTTATCATTACTACGACTGAGTATTTCACTAAATGGGTTGAAGCCATACCCCTGGCTATGGTGACTGGAACTCAAGTTTCTAAGTTCATCTTCAACCAAATTCTTTGTAGGTTCGGGATTCCTTCGATGATTATTTTTGACAATGGCACTCCTTTCAAGAATAAGGATGTTCATAATATTTGTGCTAAGTACAAGATTCAGCACAGGTGGTCAACTCCTTATTACCCTCAGGGTAATGGATAAGTCGAAGCATCCAACAAGTCCTTGATCAGGATCTTGAAGAAGTTGGTTAGTAAGATCGGTCATGACTAGCATATCCAGCTTTATCCTACCTTGTGGGCCTATCGCACTAGTGTGCATACCCCCATAGGTGCCTCACCATATGTCTTGGTATATGGGTCTGAGGTGGTGTTTCCTTTTGAGCTCGAGGTTCCCTCATTGCGCATCTTATTGCAAGATGCCTCGATCGATGATGAGTATCATGCAGACCATTTGCACCAATTGGAGCTACTGGATGAAAAGCGCATTCATGCCTTAGAGCATTTGTGAGCCTATCAGGATAGGCTCGATGATCTTATTCTAAGAAAGTTTACAATCATTATTTTGAGGTTGGGGACCTTGTCCTCAAGGAAAACTAGAAGAACACTAATGCTCGTGTTGATCTTCGAGGTAAGTTTCAGCCCAATTGGTTAGGGCCCTTTGTCATAACGGCCAAGTTTGGCTTAGGTGCCTATCGTTTGGCTTCTCTGGATGGTAAAGAACTTAAAGAACCTATGAATATAATGCATTTAAAAATATATTATGCTTGATCCATCATCTGCATTGCATTTTGCATTTAGCTTAGATCATACTGCATTTGCTTGCCTGCTCATATTGCATGATTGCCTGTCATACTTTGCATGATTGCCTAACATTCTGTTTCTCTTGCACTTTTTGCTTGTCATAATTGCATTGTTGCTTGCTCATGACTACTTGTTCATATAGCTTTTTAGGGATTCATGACAATGGCATGTGATGATACCTAGTTAGGTCATAGCTCACATGCATTGCACTCTCACTAGGGTTCTGATGCCTAGCGAAGCCCCAACCTAGGGCCCATGCATTTTCATCCCTTATTCTCTTCTTATCTTCCTTTGCTCTTTTCTTCTCTTCTCTCTTCTTCTTGTGTCCCTTGACTTTGAAAGTTTTTACAATGATCATCATTTCTCTCCAAAGTCAAGGAATGCAATCCTCTTTTGGTATGTCCTTGTCTTTTGCATGATTCTTATTTATCCTCTATTTTCTTTGTTCAGATAAGGATATACATTCTTCTCTCCTTTGTTTGCACATTTCCTCCCTCTTGACTTTTCAATAGCTGAAACTTCAAGCTGGGGGTACACACACACAATTCTTTGCTCCTCATTTTCTTCCTCTTATTTCTTCTAGCACATGCACACACTCACATTGTGTTATGCTCATATGACTTGGTCTATACATATTCTTACACACCCCTATCGGGTAGTACTTGCTAAATACATCATTCACATCAGCAATAATATATCACCCCTATCGGGTTACGCTTCTTTTGACTCAACGGGCTCAACACCCCATTACAGGATAAGCTCCTTGACCATTTTAGTAGGTCTCAGCATACATCCTAGCGGGTAATCACCCCATAGCAGTCACTAGTGAGCAATCATCCATAGCAGGTTACGCTCCATCATTTGATCATTTGAGCAATCACCCATAGCGGGTTACGCTCCATATTTTTTCCCATCTATCCATATTAGCGAGTACTACACCCATAGGAGTTTTCACTCCACACCTAGACCTTCTTTTGGGCATAACACCCTTCATTTAGGGTTCTTGATCAGCTTCTCTCATTTTCTATGGTTGACCTTCTTGGGAGATGTTCTTCTTCTTCTTATTGTTCTTCTTGTTCTTCTTCCTCTCTTCTCTTCCCTTCTTCTTTCTTTCCCTTTCTTCTATTCATCCATGCATTTCATGCTAGTTGCATTAGATTCATGTTGTACCTAGTGATCATTGCTCTGTTGTTTGTTTGCTTGCTTTGTTCTCTATGTTTCTGTGTTTTGCATTTTCTTTCCTTTGCCTTTTTCGAGTTTCTTAAGGAATTTTCATTCCTCCTTCTAAAACCCTAGCCATAGAGGCATTAATGGTAGTAATGTCTCACCTTGTGTGCAAAATTCTAGAGTGTCCTTCGTGATACCCCTTTTGCACCATCCCTTTATCCAAACCTAGCCACCCCTTCTCTATGTTTGTTGCCTTCTTGCCCATAGGAGTCTACATCTTTCTTTGACGCATTTACTTGGCCTTAAATGCATCAAAGAGGGGGTAAAATGTAGACACAAAAAATTGACCCACTTTAGTGGGCAATCTTCCTTGAGTCCTCCTAGGAGACCCCTTAGACTTGCCTAAGGCAAGGGCTAGGTCCCTTACCCTCCTTTTTTTATATTTTTCTCCTTTATGCGAAATTGTGATCACCCTTGATGGGGCACGATTTTGCATAAGGTGAAATCATGGTCGGCCCTGATGGGGCATGATTTTACATTTTAGGATTTTCTTCTAAGGAAACCCTAATTTCTCAAAGTTGGCATGTTTGGCATTGGCTCTCCTTGGTTTTCCCACCTATTTTCCACTTTCAAATCTACTATATAAGGAGGGTTTGAAATCATTTTTAGAGCACGATGAATAACAATAAGAATAAGAAATAAGACATCAAGTGATTTTAAAGTGCTCGCTAAGTGATCTACATTCTTCTTCTTCTCTCACAAGCAAGCTAACTCACAATTGTGAAGTGTGATTTATTTTCTACTGCATTGGATTATTTGTTGTTGTTGCTCACTTTGGTGGATTTGTGTTGGAGCCCTAAGGAGAGATCAACTATTCGAGAGGTCTCAACCCTTCTGTCTACTTCTACACTATCTACCAGGTGATTTCACTCTTTTTCATGCATATTTTGATTTTTTGTATCACACATTATTTATGTTGTACTAATTTGAGGCTTTTCGCCTCACTTTTGCAAAATCACACCTAGGTCTCTATGGGGTATGATTTCACCTATGCAAAATCATGGTCGCCTGTTATGAGGTACAATTTCATCCAAACTACATCTAGGGATAAATTACTATTCCCAAATCCTAGATCTACATCATGGATTGCATATAGGATATATTGCTACATTCTATTATGTGGTTTCATCATTTTATTCTGCTATATTGTGATATGCTTGTTTTCTTTCCAAAGGTCAACTTTTACTTCTATTTTCAAAGGTCAGCTAAAAGGACCTAGGGGGCTTGATTGCTATGCCTCCAAGCATTATTGTACAATGGCCTAAGAAGGCCCCCTAACACTGATTATATTTTCCAAGTGTTTGCCAAGTTATCTTGCAGGAACAAGAATTGTTGATATCATTGGACAAAGGATAAAAGCAAGGATCAACCACCAGATAAGATAAGTGTCCTAATTAATCTTTAGGTTTTTTGTTGAGTGCCTTCTATTTTTGTTATAAAACCCTAGATTTTATTTAAAAAAAATACATTTAATTGATTTCTAGGCATTTGAAAGATAAACAACATATAGTGTGCACTTAGGGTTAATATTTTTTGTGCATCTTCTCTTGAGCCCTTGCTTAAAGGTTTTCTATCTTGAAACCCTAGGGTTAGAAAAGCATTCAAAGAAATAATCATTCTAGGGTTAGCTCTTGTCTTCTTGCATTCTATATTTTTGCATTGTCCTTTATCTTTCATAGCATAGATCTAGAAAGGCCAAACATAGGTGATTGTCTTGAATCGAATACATCAAACATTCCTAAAAAACCAGAGGACTTGGAGTGAGTCCTTAAATATTTTCTAGTGAACCCTTCCTCCCTCTTTTACACCCAAGTATAGAGAACAACATAGCCCCTGTAGTTCACCTCAAGGATCTCTCTATTTTGTGCATCTAGCCTTGAGAATTGTATGTGGTGTGTGACCCCGAGAAGTGCGCACCTCTACACTACTTGTAATATTATATCAAATTAAAAGACCATAAATCACATACAACATGGAAATGACAAATAAAGAAATATCTTTTATTAATCCTTGTAAATCCCGGTTACATATCAATCCCTCTAAGGGATACCCATTTTGATACAATTAAATACAATTAGAATAATGGTGAATATGTCCCCTCACAAAGAGGTGGTGCACTCTGTAGGCCTCCAAATATTGCACATGAACTTTTATGAGGGCTTATATATACCTCCTTATCATTCTCTCATCTTGGAGGGATATTATGCACTGAATACCTTGCATTGGTCTTGTGAACCTGTAACTTGCGTACATAGAAATAATAAAACACTATTAGTAGCACAGGTGGCCTCTCATGATGAGGCTTTATTAGAATATTTGATAAACATGATATAGGAGCATGATAATATTAAAATGCAAGTACAAAATAAGTGATAAATACATGAAATTTTCAAAAATACGATTTAAATGCATTACAAGAACCAAATCTATGCTAAAACTAAGTAATAAAATAAAAATCCATAACATATCTAAGCTAAAAAAAAGGAAACACCTCAGATCCGATTCGCTGCTACTTAGAGCGACCGTGACTATTGGCCATTGTGGAAGACAATGGCCACTAACTAAAAGGTTTACCTCAAAATCCAATGGCTGTGGCATTCGATCCCTTGTCCAAATTAATGTTCAAGGGTTGCCTCTTGTGTTTGATAAATTGGTTGGTGGTGAAGAGTAGGTGGATCTGAATGTGGGTACGTAGTCGTAACTCAACCGGACAGTGCTTTGTTACTCCTCAAAGGGGGTATGGATTCACTCTTTAATCGACCAAGGCTTCGTTGCACAAAATTTTGATATTCATAGATAATTTGTTTTTCTTGGTAGAGTCCATATGTAGACCTCCCATATTCAAATATATATTTGGATCCTGGCTTCCTGTAAAAGCCAAAATCTAGATCTACATACAATTGACCATCCCAAGGGGAAGGATCAATCACAAATTTGCATTGAAGGTGTAGTCAGGAGGAGCTCTAAGAGTTCCATGCCAAAATCTTCCCGCAAGCAATGCAAGGTGCAGTTATACAATGTGATTTGGGCTTGTATTCATGGCCAAACTATTTTTTGGTGCTAGTTGCTATCCAAAGCAGTGGCTAGGTGTGGCCACTCTCAGCTTTAGTGGCCAGTGTTGGTGACCACTCTGATTGATAGTGGCTAAGCCTGGATGGGCTAGAACTATCCTTTTTGAGTGGTTAGGACCACTGCTAGCTCTTGGAAAGGTCCAATATCATTCATATGGTCTTTGGATATGTTCATATGAGTAGTCTCCTAAACATGACATGTTTTAGGTGTCTATAGATACCTCTTTTTGGGATGCAACATGGTAAAACACAGTGTGGAGCAAAAATAGACCACGTAAGGCCACATTGTAGGGTGTTTTATGATCATTGATCTGATCAACATTGGATGCCCCAGTCATGATAAAGGGCACATCTCCTAGAGTCATTGATTCCAATAGGATGGAAGGCTTAAATTTTTGAAAGCTTACACACATCCATTAGATGATCGGGTAGCTTTAGTGCTACTATAGGCTTCAGTGCTACTATAGATCCAAAAGGAGGAGAGCTACAAACTTAACTATCATATTTTCTTTTTTTCCCAGCAAAGGGTAAGCTTATGATAGTTGTTGGTAATTTTTTGTAAGATGAACATAATTTGGCATGATCGAGTGATCCTTTATTGATTTTTATTATGATTGTTGATATTATGACTACTCCCTCAAATGATAAGTTGATGAGGGAGGGACAGTGAATTAAGCGATGAGTTGCTTGACCAAGGTGAATTATTTGGACCCTTTTAGAATTTTTCTTTGTTGTTTTAGGCAGATCCCATTTTAGGTATGATTTCAACCATTTTTGGTAATTGTACATATCTATCCCATAGAGCAGTTTGGCCACAATCGCCTTCTTAGGGAATTGAGATGATAGCAATTCTATTCAAGCTTATGTTGAATCACTACATTCGATGATTTTTTGAAAATATCATTGAAGCAATGAAATGAATGCTTCGTTCCCATGGGGCAGTCCAATCATCGTGGCCTTCTTTGGGATTGAAGTGAAGCATTTTGATTCAACAATGACTAATTACCCCAAATGACCTTATGGTAATTTACTCATCTTATTGGATTGTATGGAGTGCAAGTCACTACAACCGCCAAGTGTATAGAGAAAATAACTAGATATGAGGCGTATTTGAGATTTTGTTGTTATTTGATCTTTTTGTTATTTTGAAATTTATAATTTTTTTGAATTTTGAGTTTTTTAATTGTTTTTGAGTTTTGGTTTATGACCAAAGGTCTTAAATACCTTTGGATCTTTTGTAAGTTTGATCAAAGGGCTTATGATGCCTTTGGGGCATTTTGGGTGACCAAAGGGTTTATGGATACCTTTGGGGCCTTTTGGATGACCAAAGGATTTATGGATACCTTTGGGACCTTTTGGGTGACCAAAGGGTTTATGGATACCTTTGGGGCCTTTTGGGTGACCAAAGGGTTTATGGATACCTTTGGGGCCTTTTGGGTGACCAAAGGGTTTTGGATACCTTTGGGGCCTTTTGGGTGACCAAAGGGTTTATGGATACCTTTGGGGCCTTTTGGGTGACCAAAGGATTTATGTATACCTTTAGGGCCTTTTGGGTGACCAAAGGGTTTTTGGATACCTTTGGGGCATTTTGGGTGACCAAAGTGTTTTGGATACCTTTGGGGCCTTTTGGGTGACAAAAGGGTTTTGGATACCTTTGGGGCCTTTTTGGTCAGTATGACGTTGATAATTCCCTAGTTGATGCTTACAAGTATTTGTGTTTTGATTTTATGTTATGGATGCATTGATGAATGCAATGCCTATATGATGATCTGATTATGCTATATGTATGCACTGTACTGATGACATGCACTAGCTATATGATATATGTATTATTAGATTATGGATATATGATGTGTATATGGACTACTTATGATGTATGCATATGTGGATGCAATTCTTATTGTTAAATGCATGTTTAATTTTGATTTAATTGTATGCATCTAACTTATGTTGTTATGATATGGTAAATGCAATGTTTGTAATGCACTATTTATATGATGGTGACCTATTGTAAATGAACCTATATGATTTAATCACTTAAAACATAAGGAACACATGTGATATGGTTTTAAAAATCTAATGGACGACACCACATAATGTATGAAAATCATGAATGAAAAACAATAAATCTTATCATAATAATTTTCATTTAAACATTCAGATGTGAGATGAGCTGATATGGTTTGTATGTGCTTTCTTTATAAGCTTTTTGTAAATTAAAATATTTGTACAAAATAGTTAGTGGTCATCTAAATACATTGCTGATATTTATCCGGTATCTATCCTATTCATGAACACACTTTAATTAACAAAACCTCCTAAATAAAGTTGTTGATTTGATTGATGACGTGATTTGTTGCTATGTGGGGATTTTTTAGGTTTTCCATGAGAATCAAACATCCTAGTCACTTCATCAAAATATGTATACTAACCATACGGGACTCCTGAAAGATAAGGTTTTTGTTATGAAGACCTAGATACTCATTATCCTTGTGTGTGCAAATGAATATATTAGATAAAACATAAGCATACCCCAGTGATAGGCGAGATTCATGCAGCCCATTGTTGTATTGGGTATCCTCAAATGTTCATCCTGATCCTAGTTTGGACTCAGTTGGATTAGACCACTATGTGATACAGGACACCTAAACCTAGCCCTTTTTGAAACTTGACTAGAACTTACCCTAATGCTAGGCGGAATTCATGCAACCCATTGATGTATTAGGGATCACTCAACAGTTTGTGGAGATTGACCATTCTAGGGATTCAAGCTCTTCACCCCCTTATTTTATTCATATTTATTTGGGATACTTGCTCATGCTTTAATGATGAAACTCACTGTTTATAAATGTTTTAATTTTTATTTTCTTTTGAGCAAGGGATTTTTGTAGTGATGATAATCATTGTTTATTTTGCTTTTTGAATTTTTGCTTTGTTTCAAGATTTTTATTTGTTTTGATGAAAGCAAGGGATTTCTTTGAGTAGGGGAGAGATTGTCCTTTTTCCAATGATCAAAATCCTAGACCATGTGCATCACAAGGTGAGCAAGTAAAAACATTTCTTTTAGGATGCCAAGTACCACTTTATAGCGTTCATCTTTTCCTTGTGCCAACTAGGATTTTAGTGTTTTGATTAGTGATGGGATTCTCAATTATACCAGATGCTATCAAAACTAGACCTTGTCTTTTGCTAGTGAAGATGGCTTTCTACAGAATCTGATAAAATCACTAGGCATGGCTGAGTGACCAGAAAACCCTAGTATTTTCCTTATAGTAACAGGAGGGTTGTGTTGAAAAACATAGTTACTTATACAGGTTATGGATGATTATGGACTTTAAAGATGCATGATTGAGGTACAAACGTGGTGTTTTTTGTAATATTGCAAACACAATTTATCCTAATGCAAGTGCAACGGATGGAAATACCTATATGCAATGCAAGTACATGAATGCAAATATGAAATGCAAATGTTTTTGTATTTTTGATGCTTTGAATTGTTTTTTTTTAGTTTTGATTATTCATAATGCTTTTGAAATTTTTTATTTTAAACTATTTTTGTGATTTTGTGTTTTGCTTCTGACCAAAGGGCTTTAAAATACCTTTGGGGCTTTTTGTGCATTGACCAAAGGGCTTTAAGATACCTTTAAGGCCTTTTGTGATTTGACCAAAGGGATTATGATGCCTTTAGAGCCTTTTGTGATTTGACCAAAGGGCTTCAAGATACCTTTGGAGACTTTTGTGATGTGATCAAAGGGATTTAAGATACCTTTGGATCCTTTTTTGATTTGACCAAAGGGCTTTAAGATGCCTTTGGAGCTTTTTGTGATTTGACCAAAGGGCTTCTGATGCCTTTGGAACCCTTTGTGATTTGACCAAAGGTCTTTAAGATGCCTTTGGAGCCTTTTGTGATGTGACCAAAGGGCTTTAAGTATTGAGCAAGGTGCAGCGACAGTATTGTCATTGTTGTCAACACAGTCAGATAGATCGGTTGATGCAGTGGACAGGAGTTCAGAGGTTATTCAAAGTATGTACAGTGATGTTAAATGCTTATGAGGATGTTTTTGATGTTTGGGTGAAGTTGTTACAGGTTGTTTGTGCAAAGTTGAAAAAATCGTCATGTTGTGGCTGCTCCACAACGTACCCCAAAATTGGGGACCCACCTTTTTGCATATTTTCCAAGAAGACCGAAGTGGCCCATATGCTAAAGATCAAAGAAAAAGCAAAACACCGCAAAGAAAAAAAGTGTCGCGATATCGCGACATGTTGCATTTTCGCGGTCCAAAGCAAAGAGAAAAAAGTGTCGCGATATCGCGACATGTTGCATTTTCGCGGCCAAAAGAGAAGAGAAAGAGCAAGAAAGAAAAAGTGTCGCGATATCGCGACATGTTGCATTTTCGTGGCTCCAAAGCGAAGAGAAAGAGCAAGAAAGAAAAAGTGTCGCGATATCGCGACATGTTGCATTTTCGCGACTCAAAAAGGGTAGGCAGGCAGAGAAACAAAAGTGTCGCGATATCGCGACATGTTGCATTTTTGCATTTTCATGACTCAAAAAGGGCAGGCAGGCAGAGAAACAAAAGTGTCATGATATCGCGACATGTTGCATTTTTGCCAAAGGAACAGAGTAGTTGACAGTGCGTCTGATATTAGTGATGAACACCAGGATAGTGAAACTGAAGACTGCATAGTGACGTGGACCTATAAGGAATAAATCGAAGATTGAATAAGGTAATTTGTCACATAAGGACAAAATTCAATGAATAAGACAAAATGTTACATAAGGAATCTTTAATGATTTGAAATCATCTAAGATGGTCGTTACACATGGAAAGAAGCGGACGCATGCCCATGTGGAGAAAAGGAAACGAAGGGCCACAAAATAGAAATGAAAAGCCTTTTTGGAAACCAAAACACATGCATGCACAAGGGAAGGAGAAAACGAACAGTCATGGAAGGAGAAACAAAAAAAAATTAGAGGTTTTAAATACGCCATTCAAAGAGGCCATAATATGTTGGTGCTCCTTTCTATTGGTGTAGATAAATTAGGGGTTGGTGCTCCTTTCTGTTGGTGCAGATAAATTAGGGGTTGGTGCTCCTTTCTGTTGGTGCAGATAAATCAGGGGTTGGTGCTCCTTCCAGTGGGTGCTGGTAAATTGATTGTAAAGTTGGTGCTTTGCAAAGGCTGGATTTGGATGGGAGTCCAAATAGTCATTTTGAGGATGTAGCCAAATCGGTGAACCTCGGTACATCTTGTGTTGTGTGATGTTCTCTTGTTATACTTGCTTTATTTGGTTTCAAGTTTTCATTGTTTCGGCTTTAAGAGTTGAAGATTTAAGTTTTAAAAGAGCTACACTGATTCACCCCCCTCTCAGTGTCATTGTGAGACTAACAATTGGTATCGAGCGAGGTTCCTGAACAAGCTTAACCGGCTAGGGTGATCTTGGAAGTGACACAATGGCAGGTGGTGAAGGCTTCTCATCAAACAAAGCACCATTGTTTGATGGAACTAATTACGCATTTTGGAGACTCAGGATGCAGACATATCTTTGTGCTTTGGGATACGACATTTGGGATTCAGTAGATAGTGGATACACAATACCCACCACTTCTCCAACCGATGTTGTCGGTAAGAAACTGTTTGAGAATGACTCAAAAGCAAAGAATGCTATCATGTGCGGATTAGTGGACAGTGAACTGGTAAAGATTATGAGTTGTAAAACGACAAAAGAAATATGGGACAAACTGAGGAGCATTCATGAAGGAGACGTTAAGATCAAGGAGGCCAAGTTACAAACACATCGAGCTCAGTTCGAAGTATTAAAGATGAATGACGATGAGAACATAGAGGCATATATGCTAAGAGTTAATGAAGTCATTAATGCGATTAGAGGACTCGACGAGGAAATCAAAGATTCTGTCATCGTGAAAAAGGTATTAAGATCTCTTCCCCAAAGATTTGATTCTAAAGTTTCAGCTATAGAAGAAGCTAAAGATCTAAATTCTTTTAGTATGGATGAGATGCATGGTTCTTTGACTCGCATATGAGATGAGAATAGGAAAATCTAAACCCACAGACAGAGAAGCTACTTTTAAAGCCCATAAAAATATGAAAGCAAAACAAGAATCCGAGGAAGAAGAGACATCAGATGAAATGGAAGCAAACTTTGTTCGAAAACTAAAAAGGGGAAAAGGAAAATACAGAGGAAAGTTACCATTTAAATGTTTCAATTGTGGAGGCATTGGGCATTTTGCAGCTAAATGTCCACTTAATGAGAAGAACAAAAGTGATGAAGGATCGCACCAAGAAAGAAGTGACTGGAAGAAAAAAACAAATTTTAGAAAAGGCAACTTCAAGAAGAAAAGTTTCATCTCCAAGAATGTCAATTCATCAGAAGACAGTTGCGGTGAGGATTCTGAAAAGGAAATAGGTGAAGCTCTTTTCATGGCACTCAAAGAAGAAAAAACAGAAAAAGAACAGGAATGTGATGAAGAAGAAATTGATGCAGAAGTAAATTTGGAAGAGGAACTAATTGCAGCTCTGGATGAATTGAAGATAGAAAGAAAAAAGAATAAGAAAATTTCAAGAAAGCTTGAGGATGCAAATGAAATCATAACCAGTTTGAAAGTACAGATAGAAGAATCCAAGAAAATATCTGAAGATCTCGAAGTGCAAATAACCATGAAAATAGATTATTGCAGCAAGCTAGAAGAAGAGACTGTTGGTTTAAGGATGCAGATAGAAGAGATGAATCATAAAATTAGTTGTTATCACAAACGTGAAGAAAGTTCTATGAAGTCGGATAAGATCATAAATAACCAAAAGACTACAGGCATCAAATTTGGTTTGGGCTTTGACGAAGGAGAATCATCAAATGGATCAAAGGCCATAAATGAAGAATCCATAAAGAATGAAGATAAGAAAAAGGTTGATCAAGAAAAATTGACTCATCCAAAAGAAAGCAATAATGCAAGGCACGAAAGGAGAATTGACAATGATGGATTCACCAATGTCACACATCAAAGAAGAAGAAGATTTATGGCTCCTACGACAACATGGCAAAGACCATCACCCAGGTTCAATCATCTCTTTTTTGGTTACTATTTTAAATGCAATGGTTATGGACATAAGATTTCAGATTGCAAGTATAATGTAGGACCAAGGAATTTTACCAGTAGAAATGTTTTTTCACCTTTGATGGATTATGCAAGTAGAATGTTATAACTCGTCATAATTTTGGGCACATTGCAAGAAATTGTCGAAGTACATTTGCATCAAATCAATTTCAGGGAAGAAAATTTCAACCAAATGGAATGAGACAAAATAGAAAATTTCTCAAAAAACATGCACAAGCTACTGAAAAAGAAAAGTCAAAACAAGAGCCCAAAACTGTAATCAAACCAGAGTGGAAAGAAAAAGAGCGATCTAAGGAAGAAAAGGAATCCCTGATCGTACAAACAACATTTAAAGCACAGAATAAATCTGCACCATGGATACTTGATAGTGGATGCTCCAATCATATGACAGGTGACAAACAAAAATTTGAGAAGTTACAACAATATGAAGGTGGTTCAGTAAAATTTGGAAATAATGATGGAGCTAAGATAGTTGGCAAAGGTTCAGTTAAGATCAATGATGGAAAAATCAAGTCAAAAGAAGTCTTGTTTGTGGTTGGTCTGAAGCATAACTTGTTGAGCGTAAGTCAGATTTGTGATAGAGGTCATGAAGTGATTTTTAAGAAGCAAGGTTGTGAAGTCAAAAAAGCAAATAGTGGAAAGTTGATAGCAATTGGATCGAGGACATCTGGCAACCTGTACACTCTCTTAGAGACTTCGAAGGAGCTTGCTTGATTGGACAGGAAGAAGAAAATTGGTTGTGGCACAAGAGGCTCGGTCATATCAGTTTTGACAATCTAGTAAAAATCAGCTCAAAAAAGGCAGTGAGAGATATTCCCACCATTGGAAAACCATCAAATAGCATTTGTGCTTCATGCCAAAAGGGGAAGCAAACTAGAGTCTCATTTAAAACAAAAGAGTACTACACAAGCAAACCTTTGGAACTAATACATACCGATTTATGTGGACCCATGAGAACGCAAAGCATAAATGGTGACAAATATTTTATGTTGTGTATAGATGACTATTCCAAGATGACATGGGTACTATTTTTGAAGCATAAATCAGAAGCTTTTGAGATGTTCAAGGTTTTCAAAAACCAAGTTGAGAATCAAACAAGAAAAAGGATTAAATGTTTAAGATCAGATAGAGGAGGAGAGTTCATTTCAGAGGATTTTATAGAGTACTATGAAAAATATGGTATTAGGAGACAGTTTTCAGCAGCCAGGACACCTCAGCAGAATGGTGTGGTAGAAAGAAAGAAGAGAACAGTGCAGGAAATGGCACGGACTATGTTGATAGAGAGCAAAGTAGCAGACAGATTTTGGAAAGAGGCAGTCCATACTACGGTATACATCCAAAATAGGTGCATGTTGAGGACGCATGAAAGCAAAACTCCTTATGAGTTGTGGTTCGGTAAAAAGGCAACAAGTAAGATACTTTAAAGTTTTTGGCAGCAAGTGTTACATCAAAAGAACTGAAGAAAACCTTGGTAAGTTTGAAGATAGAGCGGATGAAGGTATTTTTCTTGGCTATTCGTCAAAAAGCAAAGCTTACAAATGCTACAACAAGAGGCTAAGGAAAATTGTGGATAGTGCCGATGTTAAAGTTGATGAAGGTAGGGAACGAGTAATTAGCTATGAAGAGAACTACCCAATTTATGAAGAGGTTATTGAAGGAGATGAGGAAAAGGAAACGGAAAAGAAACAAAAAATTGACTCGGATGATTCAAACAGTGATTCAGAAGTGGAAGAAAATAAGAAATTCAAAACAGCAAGCTTGCAGAAAGATCATCCTAGAGAGCAAATAATTGGAGACCCCACAGTTGGTGTTCAGACAAGAAGAAGAGTAGTAAGTAACTACTCTCTATTATCCAAAATTGAGCCCAAAAATGTTGCTGACGCAAGCAAAGATGAAAGTTGGATGAAGGCAATAAATGAAGAATTAGATCAGATCGAGAAAAACAAAACTTGGGAGTTAGTACCAAGACATGCAAATAAAAATATAATCGGTACTAAATGGGTCTTTCGAAACAAATTGAATGAAGACGGACAGGTAGTCGGGAATAAAGCAAGATTGGTATGTAAAGGCTATGCACAAGTTGAAGGTATTGACTTTGAGGAAACCTTTGCACCTGTGGCTAGACTAGAGGCAATTAGAATGTTTCTGGCTTTAGCAGTTTACAAGAATTTCAAAGTTTATCAAATGGATGTGAAATCAGCATTTTTGAATGGGAAACTTGAAGAAGAGGTTTATATTGAGCAGCCAGATGGTTTCCAACTTGGTGATGATCCCAACTTGGTTTGCAAGTTGAAGAAAGCATTATATGGCTTAAAACAGGCACCCCGAGCATGGTATGCAAGGCTAGACAACTATCTTACTCAACAAGGGTTCAAGAAAGGTATGGTGGATAGTAATTTGTATGTCAAAACAAAAAATGGCCATCTTATTGTTCTTGTTGTATACGTAGATGATATCATATTTGGCAATAGCAAAGATGAGTCGTGTAAATATTTAGCAAATAAGATGCAGAAAGAATTTGAAATGTCAATGATTGGTGAACTTTCGTATTTCCTCGGGTTGCAAGTTAATCAAAATGAGAAGGGCATATTTATTTCTCAAATTAAATATGTGAAAGAGATGCTAAAAAGTTCACAATGGAGGATTGTAAGCCAATTAGCACTCCCATGACGAAAGGTTGCAAGTTGAGCAAGGATGACAAATCTCCACATGTTGATCAAACCATGTACAGATCTATGATTGGGAGCTTATACTTGATAGCTACCAGACCAGATATTTTGCAGGCAGTATGCATGGTAGCACGATTTTAGGCTAGTCCCAAGGAGACTCATGTGACAGCAGTGAAGAGGATTCTTCGGTACCTCAAGGGTACTATGGAGTATGGGTTATGGTATCCGAAAGGTAAGGACTTCACCCTTATTGCGTATTCAGATGCAGATTGGGCAGGATGTGTAGATGATAGAAAGAGTACCAATGGAGGTGCATTCTATCTTGGAGACAAGTTGGTCGCGTGGCACAGTAAGAAACAAGAGTCAGTCTCCTTATCCACAGTAGAGGCAGAATATATTGCAGCGACAACGTGTTGTACGCAGGTATTATGGATGAAACAAACCCTGAAAGATCTTGGTATTAACTTCAGTGAGCCAATTTCAGTTAAGTGTGATAACACCAATGCCATTAACATCTCAAAGAATCCGGTTATGCATTCTCGCACAAAACATATTGCTATCCCGATATCACTTTTTGAAGGAGAAAGTTGCGGAAGGTGAGGTTAAGTTGGATTTTGTTCCAACAACAGAGCAAGTAGCGGATATCTTCACAAAACCGTTGCCCAAGGAAGTCTTTGAGTACCTTCGCAATAAATTGGGAGTGGTCACGCTTCCCAAGAATTGACTAGCTATCGGGACCACATTCTCAGGGGGAGCATTTGTGTATTTGTTTATCTTTTTGCTCATGTTTGTGATTTTTGCTAAGTGTAATAATTTTTGCCCGAGAATGTTGTGCATGGACTCGGGGGAGTTTGCAGCGAGCCCTTTGGTATTGTTGTCAAAGGGGGAGAAGAGTTACAGGAAATTGCACGTGTGTTGCCAACAATTCCAAAGGGGGAGATTGTTGAGCAAGGTGCAACGACAGTATTGTCATTGTTGTCAACACAATCAGATAGATCGGTTGATGCAGTGGACAGGAGTTCAGAGGTTATTCAGAGTATGTACAATGATGTTAAATGCTTATGAGGATGTTTTTGATGTTTGGGTGAAGTTGTTACAAGTTGTTTGTGCAAAGTTGAAAAAATCATCATGTTGTGGCTGCTCCACAACGTACCCCAAAATTGGGGACCCACCTTTTTGCATATTTTCCAAGAAGACCGAAGTGGCCCATATGCTAAAGATCAAAGAAAAAGCAAAACACCGCAAAGAAAAAAAGTGTCGCGATATCGCGACATGTTGCATTTTCGCGGTCCAAAGCAAAGAGAAAGAGCAAGGAGAAAAAAGTGTCGCGATATCGCGACATGTTGCATTTTTGAGCCAAAAGAGAAGAGAAAGAGCAAGAAAGAAAAAGTGTCGTGATATCGCGACATGTTGCATTTTCGCGGCCAAAGCGAAGAGAAAGAGCAAGAAGGAAAAAGTGTCGCGATATCGCGACATGTAGCATTTTCGTGACTCAAAAAGGGCAGGCAGGCAGAGAAACAAAAGTGTCGCGATATCGCGACATGTTGCATTTTTGTGACTCAAAAAGGGCAGGCAAGCAGAGAAACAAAAGTGTCGCGATATCGCGACATGTTGCATTTTTGCCAAAGGAACAGAGTAGTTGACAGTGCATCTGATATTAGTGATGAACACCAGGATAGTGAAACTGAAGACTGCATAGTGACGTGGACCTATAAGGAATAAATCGAAGATTGAATAAGGTAATTTGTCACATAAGGACAAAATTCAATGAATAAGACAAAACGTTACATAAGGAATCTTTAATGATTTGAAATCATCTAAGATGGTCGTTACACATGGAAAGAAGCGGACGCATGCCCATGTGGAGAAAAGGAAACGAAGGGCCACAAAATAGAAATGAAAAGCCTTTTTGGAAACCAAAACACATGCATGCACAAGGGAAGGAGAAAACGAACAGTCATGGAAGGAGAAAACGAACAGTCATGGAAGGAGAAACAAAAAAAATTTAGAGGTTTTAAATACGCCATTCAAAGAGGCCATAATAGGTTGGTGCTCCTTTCTGTTGGTGCAGATAAATTAGGGGTTGGTGCTCCTTTCTGTTGGTGCAGATAAATTAGGGGTTGGTGCTCCTTCCAGTGGGTGCTGGTAAATTGATTGTAAAGTTGGTGCTTTGCAAAGGCTGGATTTGGATGGGAGTCCAAACAGTCATTTTGAGGATGTAGCCAAATCGGTGAACCTCGGTACATCTTGTGTTGTGTGATGTTCTCTTGTTATACTTGCTTTATTTGGTTTCAAGTTTTCATTGTTTTGGCTTTAAGAGTTGAAGATTTAAGTTTTAAAAGAGCTACACCGATTCACCCCCCCTCTCAGTGTCACTGTGAGACTAACATTAAGATGCCTTTAGAGCCTTTTGTAATTTTACCAAAGGGCTTTATGATGCCTTTGGGGCTTTTTGTGTTTGCAGTTTTCTATTGTTTTTGTGATTTTGAAATTTCTGAATATTTTTTATATTTTTGACATTTATTTGAATGTTTTTATGTTTTGTTGTGCTTATGTTTAAAATACCCTTAGATAAATATTTTTGATAGGCTTTGGCTCCTCAACACATTCTAGTGATGCTAGGTAATATGCCCAAGCCCAATCTTCTTAGAGATGATATAGGGACCTATCCAATTGGCCATAAATTTGTCTCACATATGTAGTGGTAGATTTGAGTTCTATTGGTTCTCAGAATAAGATCTCCAAACTTAAAGTCTCTTAGGTGGACTTTATTATTATAAGCTCATGTTAAACTATCTTGGTAAATGTGAAGATGCTCAAGAGCAATGATACAACGTTCATCAAGAAGGGTCAACTGATCGAGTCGAGCTTACCATGCAGTGTCGTCATTGATGAACTCTTTCAATGCGATGTGCAATGTTGGAATTTCAAAATCTAGGGGCATAATGGCCTCAACACCATATATAAGGAAAAATGGTGTTGCCCTAGTGGGCGTCTACACGCTAGTCTTGTAAGCCCATAATTCAAGGGGCAATTGCAAATGCCAATCCTTATGATTTTCTTTCACTGTCTTCTTTAAGATGGCTACTATTGTCTTGTTTGAGGCCTCCTCTTTCCTATTTGCCTGTGGATAGTATGGTATCACAAAACTATGTTGAATATTGTATTTGGACGTTAAAGCCTACACATTTTTGTTTTTGAATGACAGACCATTATCCGAGATTATTTTTTATGGCACCCCAAAGCGAGGGTTATGCATAAGCGCAAAATATCATAAATTGGCTCTATTTAGGATTTTTAAAATCTTGAAATGGCTAATTTTTTATCATTTCACTAGGGCCCATTCACCCAAAAATTACAAGGTGGAAGTTTTTTTGGGATAAATTCGCTTGTCATTGAAAATAATTAAAATATTTTTATTTTAATTCGCCGACCTCAAATTATAAATGAAATTGATTTTCCCACCCAATTCGCCTTCAAATTATAAATGATTTTATTTTTCCCGCCCAAATCGCCTCATATACTACTCGTATATATACTGTAGTGGGTATCGATAAACATACATCACTCTGAAACAATAAAAAACTTGCCAAGGTTGAAGAGGAATGTCAGTCGACATAAGTCGATCGGTTGCATAGGTGTGTCGATCGGTTGCAGAGGTGTCGATCAGTTGTAGAGGTGTTTCGATCAGTTACAGAGATGTCGATCGATTGCAGAGGTGTCGATCAGTTGTAGAGGTGTCAATCAGTTGCAAAGGTTTTGATTGGTCGTAAAGTTATGTCTATTGGTATAAATCAATCAATTGTAGAGATATTTTTATCGACATAAACTGATCGATTATAGAGCCGTATCTGTTGGCATAAGTCAATTGATTTACCTGTAACTGATAGATATGTTTGCAACCAATCGACATGGCTATAATCGATCAGTATGACTACAATCTATCAGCATGGCTACAACCGATCGACATGTTTACAATCTATCGACATGGCTGCAACTGATCGGTATGGCTGCAATCGATTGGAATGGCTACAACCAATCGACATGTCTACAACCAATCGCCATGGCTGCAACTGATCGACATATCTACATCCGATCAACATGCATACAACCGATAAAACTTTATGTCTCAGACTGCTTGTCATTAATCATAAAGGCTAAAAGCCTTTCTTGTCAACCTAAATCCTTTAATTTTTTTGTACATTTTTATATTTTGCAAAACCGATATTCATGGCCCCAAACACAGAAAAAATCACCACGGTTTGAAAATTTTTGGAGAAAAATAATTGCAATTCGCCATGGTTTGAAAATTTTTGGAGAAAAATAATTGGAATTCGCCATGTATACTTCTCCATATTTCGCTTGGATTCCAAGACAATTCGCCTTCAATTTATAAATAGATTTCAGGGCCGACCCCTTATGCATAACCCTGCCCCAAAGTGATGGATGATATTTTGAAGTATGAACTCCACAATTT
This sequence comes from Wollemia nobilis, assembly GCA_028583015.1. Classification (NCBI taxonomy): domain Eukaryota; kingdom Viridiplantae; phylum Streptophyta; class Pinopsida; order Araucariales; family Araucariaceae; genus Wollemia; species Wollemia nobilis. The sequence goes on from JAQPPZ010017052.1 coordinate 31,855,937, forward strand.
GTGGTCTAATTATCAATGTTAAGGGGACCTCTTCCACCCATTTGGTGAAGTACTCAGTGGCCATTAATATAAATGTGTGTTGACCCAAAAATGGAGGAGAAATATTTCCGATTAAATTGAAACCCCACTAAGAAAATGGCCAAGCCGCTTGAATGGGTTGTAAGGCCTGTGATGGCAAGTGCATCATATTTGCATGATGTTGACATTTAATGCATTTCTTGACATACTCATAGCAATCCTTCTCCATGGTGGGCCAGTAATAACCCATTCAAAGGATGCACTTGAAAATGATCATGTTGTTGAAGTGGCCCCTGTATATACCATCATGAGCTTACAAAATCACCCAAGATGATTCTTGAGGCTCTAGGCAACGAAGGAGGACTTCATCGTAGCTTTTATGATACAATATGCATCCCAGAAGGACATATATTATCACTTTTCATTTAAATTCTCATCTCTCAGCATGTGATAGTCAGTGTGGAACAATTCCAAGTTTCGGAGAAATCTTGTAATTGGGATAGCCAATCATGATAAGCTACAACCTCAATAGATAAGATGACTTGTTTCTCCTATGATTCAATGTGCACAAATACATATTGAGAAATAACCTTGTGGTGAATTACAATACCATTCTCTATAGGACCCTACGATATCAAGGACCCCCAAGGCACCTTCTTTAAAAAGTCTTTGGATTTACAGAACTAGTCATGGTTTGGTTCGATATGAATCATGTTGACTGATTATTTGTTATCAAAAGCCTCATACTACATAGTTGATTGCAAGAGTATTTTCACATGAATGGTAGTGAAGTCAGCAGGAAAATTTTGAGGGATTAAGGATCCTAAAGATGCCATGGTGTCTGCAAATTTTTTTTATGAACAAGGGATTTCCTCGATGTTGTACCATTCTAGTTGGTCTAGATAGGTGTCAACAAGCTCCTTGTAAGCTTTCAAGATTGTATCCCTACATTGAAATAGTCCCTTAACTTGGTTGACTATGAGAAGAGAGTCACCGAAGATATTTAGCCTCTTGATATTCATAGCAATGGCTATTTCGAGACCCAAGATTAGGGCCTTGTATTCGATGTTGTTGTTTATACCAGGGAAGTCTAGCTTAAACTACAAGGGCATTGGAGCACCTTGTGGTGTGAAAAACATAATCCATGCACCACCTCCTTACTCACACTTTGAACCATCGAAAAACAAAGTCATGTCAGCTTCATTTTCAGGTTCTTCAGGTTCAGGTTCTTCTGATAATGTGAATATTGCATCATCAAGAAGTTCTATGGTTAGGGGTCTACTATTCTGAATAGGTGTCTCTACTATTTGGTCAGCTATAACATGTCCCTTAATGAACTTTTGGCTAATGAATTCCAAGTCAAATTTTATCAATAGCATGATCTACTTTGTAGTACATGTATTATTATATGTCTTGCTCATCATATACTACAAAGGATTTTGCTTGGATATTACATACGTCGTATGGCTCAACATGTAGTGGTGTAATTTCTTGGTTGTAAATACCACTGCTAGACACAACTTTTCTAAGTATGCATATCCTATCTCACAGCTCACCAAGGTGCGACTGATGTAATATATCGCTTGTTCTTTATCTTGCACATTCTTTTGAGCCAACATGGTTTCCAAAGAAAAATTGGTAGCAGATATATATAGCAATAATGGTACGTCTGGCCTTGGTGGAGCTAAGACTGGTGGCATTGCTAGGTACTTCTTGATTTCAATAAATGCTTACTGATATTCTTCATCCCACTGGAATGGGATCCCCTTATGTAGCAGTTGATTCATGGGTCAATATTTATGCGATAGTTGTGTGATGAATCACTTTATGGATGCTACTTTGCCTCAGTTATTTGATGTTAGTGGGTGGGGTCATTTCCAGGATATCCTTTACCTTTGCTGGATCTACTTTGATGCCTCATTTATAAATGATGAATCCCAAGAGTTTTCCATAAGTTATGCCAAAGACTCATTTCTTGGGATTCAACTTGACATTGTGTTCAATCAGGCAATTGAAGACCTTCTTGAGGATCTCAAAATGCTCTTCATGCAGCAATGACTTGGCTTGTAATTCATCGATATATTCTTCTAATATCTTATACATGTAGTCATGGAAAATGTATGTCATAGCCCACTTATATGTGGCACCAACATTCTTAAGACCAAATGAAATTACTTTGTAGTAGAATGTCCCCCATGGAGTGGTGAATGTAGTTTTATGTTGGTCTTTAGGTTTAATTTGAATCTAATTGTAACAAAAAAAACCATCCATTAGGGAGAGCATCTCATGACCTGCAGTTGCATCTACAAGAGCATCTATGTTGGGCAATGGGAATTAATCCTTTGGTGTTACCTTATTGAAATCCTTGAAATTCATGCAAATACATATTCTTCTATCAGGTTTTCCTATGGGCACCATGTTTGATACCCATTCTGGATAGTCGATGGGCACAATAAAGACTACATCCAATAGTTTATGCAACTCATTTTTTACCATCAAAGCGACGGTTGGATGCATCTTTCTAAGCTTTTGCTTGATCGGTTTCTTCACGGGATCTAGTGAAAGGTTCTAGACAACCAACTTTGGATCTAGTCCTCGCATATCTTTGTAGGTCCAAGCAAAGATACTTGGTCTATCTTTCAATAGAGGAATAATGATGACTTGTTCTTTTGGAGATAAGCTCTCTTCAATATTGACTTTATTTGGATAGAAAAGGGTCATCATTGATGTCCACTTTGAAAGTATCCTCTATTGCCATATGTGAACCCTCCTCAAGCTAGTGAGGAGTGCAAATTAAATGGATGTCATCTGCTATATTTAAAGGTTACACTAACTCATGATCAAAACTAATGTGATAGACATCATATGCTCAACTTGGTTCAAAATGGAATGATTGTAGCATCTCTTAATTAGGTAAGAAATATTCAAGATCTAGGGGTGAATCAACATGATCCTAGTCAATAGCATCTAAGTTAAGACACAATGGTTTTGTAGGATATGTTAGGTTGTGAAGTGGAGTGGTCAAATCAATGAATATCATGTTGATGGATGGGATGAAATCTCTAGGACCACATGGGTGACATTTTGCATTAATGATTTATCTTCCACACCCAAGATGTGGCTTTGGGGGTATGGGGATCTTAGGATTTGGTCTATGTATAGATGAGATGATGGGATCGTTAGGCTGTAGTAGCTCTCTAAATGTAGGTGGATCAATAAAAACCATGCGATGGATGACATCTATATTTACTGGTCTGCCCAAGAAGCAAAGTTCAGGATCTATGGTGTGAATTATCACCTCTATTTCAATAAGCAGATTGACCTGATGTAAGTGATGAGGCCCAAGACAAGCCATATTGGTCTCATCATCATAGTCATTGTCATCTATGAAGAAACCCTCATTCCTGCCCACTGGAATTGAGTGGTAACTTTCCTATTGATGTCTAAGATAGGTCATTTTAATCGTGTCTTCATAATCATCATTGTTTATGAAGAATCCATTGGCATTTACTGTTGGCCCTATGATGTGGTGTGAACTTCTTGGCCTATGGTAGGCCCTCTCAGTTGAGTAGACACTCTCATCCAATATATATCTACTCTTTGTGTTCCTTTCCAAGCAAGGTGTTGAATATATTGAGGTCCATGGTAGGCTAGTATAGCTTCATCCTCGTATTCACTAGTGACATACTCATTTTATTGTCACTCATAATCATATATTGGCTTGTCCTCCCATAGGATGATTCCTGATGGGCATGATTCAGGAGAGGAATTTTGATGATACTCATTGGGTGGTCCTATATTGACCATAGCCACCCATCCATCATCCAAGTAATTTTTGTCCGGGGGTTGATAGAGATTCTAGTCAATGTCTTCTTTGAACCCCAAGCTTAGCCTATCTAGGACTGTTGCCAATGAATCATCATGGATTTGTACTTCATACCCTATACCCCACCTATCAGTAGGTAATTGGTATTGCGATTGGAATGGAATATGGTGCCCTTGCTTGTATAGACCTAAGCCATAGTCATGTCAATGGCATCGCTCAAAGTACCTTAGAGCAAACTCAAGATTTGATAAGTAATGAACATTCATGGTGAATGGTTCATTCTCATCTTCTTCAATATCAAAATTATTATGGACACAGTCTAAACCAGCATATATAAATTTGGTTTGGTTAGGGGGAATCCCTAATGGAACCACTATCCCTATTGGAAAATTTGGGACTCTTGATCATCCCATGTCTTGCACAGACTTAATAATAGGCATGAAAGTCATGTTCTACACAAGACATTCACCTAACCATGTGTTGGCTAAGTGCACCATCACCTGTGGTGCATATGATATCATTGATAAAGTAGGTGAGGTAGGCTGAGGTATCTCCTTGGCTATATCTTGGGAATATACCTCCTCCATTGGATTTGGAATTTTCACAACTACTATAGTTGGAAGTTCTTTAGGTCCTTCCTCCACTAGGGGTGCTTTTATCTTCTAAGAGTCCTTTGCTTTGGGCATTGTGGATTTCTCAAAAGTTCCAGTAGCTTTAGATGTAAGAGATGGTGCTAATGTGGATGGGTCACCTTGCACTGATTTAGACTTGCTCTCTGGATATGCTATGGGGGATGAAGGTTTTATGTATAGGTGTTTCGATGGAAGGATGAAGTCACCCGACAAGTCAACCTGATGCACATATATAAATGGCTCTTCATCTGATGAAACCACATGCACTTATCCCTCGTGCACATACTTGATGCATTGGTGTAATATTAAGGGAATGCACTGCATGCCCCTTATCTAGGGATGCCCTAGGAGGATGTTTTACTGCATTGTCCCCTCCAATATGTGACACATCATGAGGATGGTCTTATGCCCTACCTTTATAGGTAGAACAATTGTACCCACTATGGAGCATAGTGCATCATTGAAATATCTCAATATGTACGAGGTTGGGACAATGTTGGACCTAGGTATTTTTAGGTGCCCTATAGCCTTTGTTGTGATAATTTTAATCGATGAGCCCATGTTTATTAGAACCCACTTGAAGGGTATGTCATTGATTGATGTGATGATATGCAGAGGTGGGTCTACTATAGTAGTAGGTAATACCTTGATTTTATGGTCATAGAAATGAATCACTGGCTCTTAACACTGTTGAACCTGCCCCATGAAATTTTTGAATGAATATGGGTTCTAGGTCTAGATCTCGATCGATATAAAGATAGCCATCAAAGTCTCCCTGTGCCTAGGAAATTATTGTATGAGCTCATAAATTGACAACTTGGCTAGAGTCGTTTGTAGATTTTGCTCCAGTCTACTCCAAACAGTTACCATAGGTTGTGTTGGCAGACCTTGAGGATTGTTTTGCACCTATCTTTGTCGAGGTGCATCCAAGATATGAATAGGAGCCACTGGAGGCTCTGGTTGATCGTATCATTGACTCCTAGTTTCCAAATTGACTATCTCAACCATTCTGATACACCCCTGAGTGGACGGCTCAACCTAGACTTGGTTGACTTGGGCACCCTGATCCCTGGGGGCCTCATGATTTGGAAATGGGTTTTTGAATATACCCATGTCTCTATTATCAGGTGCTTATGGGTTGTCAACTTTTATCTCACCCTTCTCAATCATGTTTTTATAATGTGATTGAAATCGATGCATGCCTTAATATCATGACCTTATTGTCTATGATATTGGTAATATTGATCTACCCTATATCCCCTAGGCTTGGGATGATTAGGGTCCTGAATTTGTACATCAAAAAATCTGATTCTTTGTGCTTCACTTAACTAATTAAATATTTATTACATTGATTCATATAGAGGCATGAAATAGTGAGGTGGCTGATGTTCCTTATTTTGACCCTAGTTTTTCTTTGGGTTGTAATTGGAAAGTGGGGGCTTCACCTGATAGTTCTACAGTTGTAGGCTATTTCCTCCCTTTGGAACGCTTAACACAACCTGGTTGACTTGAGAAGGTTTGGTCTGCTTCTATTGATTCTTGTTTTATTTGGCATTATTCCACTCATTTTTGTTCCAGAGCTTGAGATCTTCTTCATCAACCTTTATGTCCTCTATAAGCTTGGCTTGAGCCAAGGCTTCTTCAAATGCAATAGCAACGAGATGTGTTTGGTGTAGCTCTTTGTGAACATTCAGGTGAGCTCTTCAATGGGAATGGAGAATGGTAGTTTCACCATTATTTTCCTCCATCTATTCCCATAGTCCATAATTGGCTCATCGTCATATTGCTTTAAGTTCACCAGATCAGAAAATTTCACCTTCTTCTTGATGTTGAAGGAGAAATGCTCAAGAAATGAATTCACAAGTTGCTCAAAGCTGATGATTTTGTGCTTGGGTATTTTATTGAACCATTGAGTTGTTGAACTTGATAATGTCATGATGAAAATTCTTAGCATTAGGATATCATCATGCTCAATATGGAAGCACACATTCATGAAATTTGTAATGTGTTCTTGTGCATCTTCCTCTCCTTTGAACTTGTCTAGCCTAGGCATATTAAAGTTCCTAGGATATGCAAGACTCGGTACTGAGGGGCATAGAGGTTGGTTGTATATTTTTCTCAAAGTCAAATTTTTCCCAATCGTGTCTCGCTTCTTGAGAGATTTGACTCTCTTAGCAAGTATTTTGTATGTCTTCGAAGAAATGACCTATTCTTGAAGGCTTACTCATGGTGGTTGAGGAGGTAATCCTATGTTTTCCCAATTTGGAGTTTCAAGATATGTCTACTCCTGATATTCCATTCTTGCCTATTCTTCATTAAGTTGTATTTGTTCTGGATCCAGACATTATTGATACTCTAAGGCATGGTGAGTGTGCTCATATCTTTGTCTAGTGCGTCTCTCATGCTAATAATTGGTACGTCTATCATGTTGGTATTTCTCACCACTTATGTGTAGGTCGGCCCAACCCAACATATCAACTTACTCTTCATGCTCTATTTGTTCCTCCCTCAAGCATTGCTTGTGTATGCACAAACATCTTTTTCTTCATGCTTCTTTCTCAAGGGTTTCTAAATGCTTTCGCTCATTGTGTAGTCTTCTTCTAATTTATGTATGCAATCAAACTTACCTACCATTGAAGTTTCATGCTTCTCTAACTCTGTGCGAGGAGTTCTAATGGATAGGCCTCTCGGAGAGGCTCCTGCTATGTTCTTGCCCTTGTTTATAAAGGTGACTTGTTCTATGTACTATGATCTATATTGTGTACCCCCATGGTTGAAGGTAGTGCACATGATGTGGGGATGCTTTGAAGCTTCCCCTAACTCATTGTTGTGCATTATATTTATGCTACGTGAACTTTCTAAAGTAGAATGTGTGGTAGTAATGCTTCTTTGAGTTGGTCTCGAGAGAACTCGATCCAACTCATCAAGTTGTCTAGTCTTCCATGATCGATCTCGTGGAGTCCCATTAGCCCCAATGAGCTCATGATATAGGGGTATCCTCCCATACTTTGGAAGGCTAGGAGGTGCTCTGGGTCTGTGATTGGGTGTAGCTCTTATATTCTACCCCTTACTGGGTTTATCTGACCTAAGTGTATCATGTGAAGTTTGGGGCCTTGTAGCCCCTACATGCCTATGTGATGACAGAGGTCTTGATGCCTCCTCATGTTTGTGTAATGATGGAGGTCTTGAGGCCTCCACATATCTATGTGATGATGGAGGCCTTGAGGCCTATGCATTTTTGTGTGATTATGGAAACCTTGAGGTCTCCACATGTCTGTGTGATGATGGAGGCCTTGAGGCCTTTGTATGTCTGTGTGATGAGGGATACCTTGAGGTCTCCTCATGTCTATGTTATTATGGGGGCCTTGAGGCCTCCTCATTTCTATGTGATGAGGGAGGCCTTGAGGTCTCCTCATGTCTGTGTGATGAGGGAGGCCTTGAGGCCTCCTCATGTCTGTGTGATGATGGAGGCCTTGAGGCCCCCTCATGCCTACCATGAGAGGAACCAAGTTATGGCTCTCTTACTGGGATTTCCTGAGGAGTCACCCCTGAGACTTGTTGAACTTTTTCTAGAGATACTATGGATGGGCGGATCAACACCATTGTGATTGTGATTTTTTGAAGCATCAATTTCCACCTTGGTGTTGGACTGGGGGTGGTTGCTCCATGTGTATACCATGATGACTGTGAATTATCTTTTATGTCAATTACAAACCACACAATAAAAGTAAACAAATGTTTATCTTATTTAAGCATTAATGTGTGTCCCCTATGCTATTTTTTGTATTTTGATGCGTTGTTTATAAATAAGACCTTGTGTCACATGTTTTGCTCTTGTTGGATGGTATTCTTGTGTTTAAGTGGATTTCACCTGTATACTCATAGCTCGACAACCTGGTGATGAAGTCTAGGTCACGTAATCCAACCTATAATGTGTGGTAATGAATTCCACACATGGTCAAGGAGCACAAGTCCTCCCGATCCTCACCCAGTTCACCTATAGTTAGTGATATACCTCTTCAAAGAGAGATACGTTCAAATTTCCCATGGGTTATGATGGATATTGGAGCCGGTATTGGCCAATAATAATAGGTACATAGGATTTGAGGCAACGGGTGGAGATGAAAGCCAAATCTCTACTATTGGTTGGTCATGACTTCCAACTCACTAGTGTTAAAGTGATATGTGGTGTGTGGGGTTCTTTTTAGATTTTTATAATAGAAAGCTATGTATCAAAGAGCACTCATAATATTTTCCTATATGCCTAAAACGAACATTTGATTTTAGAAAATGAATCTCTAAATGATCTAAATGACTTTCATACAATGCAATTTCTACTTTGTGATGTAATGGCCTCTAGTTGAGCCACATGCAAACAAGCTTAAGCATGCAAGAGCATATACCACTGGAGACTAGGGCAGACCTCGAAAACAGAGGTCCATTGTTCCTAGCAATGACTAGAGGAAAGCTAAAATAAAAATCTAAGAAGCTTCAAATGCATTTTTCTTCCATATTTTCTTATGTTTCCTTAATAAAAAAAATGTGATTTTACTTACTATTTTCTAAAAATAAATTGTAGATAGAGAAAGACAGAAAATCAGGGAGTAGCACCAACCCAAAATCCTCGTCTGATGATGAAAAGGTTGCCCTCTGCTACATTTTTTTTTTTACCACTATTGACTAAAGTGACTGTTGTTAGCCACTAACTTCAAAAGTGGTTAAACTTTTTTGGCCACTACCAACTAGAGTGGCCAAACCTGCACATAGAAAACACATGAAAACATGAGCAAATCAGCCAAAAACAAAAAAACCAGGTGGGGGTCCCACCGTGATCGTCATTTGTGCAACCCCAGGAAGTGTGTACCTCTACACTACTTGCAATATTATATCAAATTAAAGGACCATAAAGCATAGATAACACATAAATGACAAATAAAGAAAGATATTTTATTAATCCTTGTAAATCCTGGTTACATATCGGTCCCTATGAGGGATACCCAGTTCGATACAATTAAATACAAGCAGAATAATGGTGAATATATCCCCTCACAAAGGGGTGGTGTACTTTTTAGGCCTCCTAATCTCACACATGAACTTGTATGAGTTATTTTAGCTGCCTACTTATCCTTCTCTCATCTTGGAGGGATCTTATGCACTGAATACCTTACATTGGTCCTGTGAACCTGTAACCTACGTACATCGAAACAATAGAACACTATTAGTAGTACAGGTGGCCTCTCATGATGAGGCTTTATTAGTAGATTTGATAAACATGATATATAATCATGATAATATTAAAATTCAAGAACAAACTAAGCGATAAATGCATGAAAAATTTAGAAATGTGATGTAAATGCATTACAGGAACCAGATCTATGCTAAAACTAAGTAATAAAAAAAAATCCATAATAGATCTAAGCTAAAATAAAGGAAACAACACCTCAGATATGGGCTGCTATTTCTAAGAGTGGTCATGACTGTAGGCCATTATTGAAGATAGCAGACACTAACTAAAATGTTTACCTTAAGATCCAAGGGTTGCGGTAGTCGATCCCTTGTCCAAATTGATGTTCAAGGGTCACCCCTTATGTCTAATACATTGGTTGGAAGTGAAGAATAGGTGGATCTAAATTTAGGTGTGTAGTCGTAACTCAGCTAGATAGCGCTTCACTTCTCCTCAAAGGGCATGTGGATTCACTCTCTGATAGACCAAGGCTTTGCTGCACAAAATTCTGATATTCATGGATCATTTGCTTTGCTTCAGAGAGTCCATATGTAGACCTCCCATATTCAAATATAGATCTAGATCTTGGATTCTTAGGGAATCAAACATCTAGATCTACATGCAACTAACCATACCAAGGAGAAGAATCAGTCACAAATTTGCATTGAAGGGGCAGTCAAAAGAAGCTCTAGAATTTCCACATCAAAATCCACCCATAAGCAATGTAAGGTACAATCAGACTGCATGATATGGGCCTGTATTTATGGCTAGACTATATTTTTGTGCTAGTCATTATCTAGAGTAACAGTTAGGTGTGGCCACTCTCAGCTTCAGCAGCCAATGTTGGCGGCTGCTCTGATTGACAGTGGCTAATCCTGTATGGGCTAGAACTACTCTTTTTTAGTGGTTAGGACCACTTCTAGCTCTTGGAAAAGTCCAAGATCATTCATATGGTCTTTGGATGTATCCATATGAGTAGTCTCCTAAACATAATGTATTTTAGGTGTCTACATGTGGTAGGGCGATTTTCCCCTCTACACTTCTCAAGAAGTTGAAAGTATTGAGGTCTTCACCAATCTCCTCCAAAATTTGGTAAAATTATTGCCAAATCCTTCTCCCTTGGGCTTGTTGCCGAATGGATATAATTGTCCCAAGTTATTCCTTTATCAGGAACTTCTCCTTGGTGATAAATCTATCCAATGATTTCTACTAGAAACTCCTTTAATGGCCTTCTTTGAATTCTAAAATAAGGCTCTCCAAGCCTTCTCCTTGTTTCTCCTTGATATCTCACAAAGGTCTTCAATCTTGTAACTCTTATGGTCTTCCAAATGAGACCTTTTATTCAACCTTATACTATGGAAGTTTTGGTAATGAGATCTTCCTCTAGGATTTCTATAGTCTGATGCTTCTAGGATCTAGAACAAGACCTTTTTAGTCCTTCTTCTGCAATATGTAGGCTTCAATGGAGATCACCAACCTCCAATATTCCATAAATGGTAGTTCTTTAATGAGACCTCTCGTAGGTCTTCTTCAGTTTCTTTGGCTGATTTCATCAATATATAATGAAGATCACCAATCTCCTATCTTCTTCAAGACTCTTCTTTTGAGTATCTTGAATCAGCAGTAAGGCTACTATGGCATTTTCTTCTTCTGCACCCTACAATTCTACAATATCTAGTAATGGGACCTTTTCGTCAGGCCTCCAAATATTCATTCTTTCATTTGTTGCTTCAAGTGTTGGATTGATTCCAAGGAATATATTCTCCCTAGATCTATGTAGGAAGCTTCCCAACTTACTTCAAATATCCTTTCCCTACAATAAAATATTGAAAAACTAAAATGGAAGAAAATCTAAATCTAGAGATGACGAGTCTTCACTAGTTGATTTTTCAATCTAGTGGAATCTAGGTTGAGTCCTAGTATTCACGAGTTTTCTTATAACCCTATGGAAATACTAGCAAAATGTAATCTCAAAAATTTTGTAAATGAGATTTTTGGATTTCTCTTAGTCTCACTTGTGGCTCTTCCTATTTCCTATCTGATCGAAAATATGCTCTAATACCACTGTTAGCTTTTGGTGGGATGGTAGTACAACCACAAGATGCAAGATAATCTGAGATAACTATAAACTAATGGCACAATAATATGCAAGAAAATAATGAAATGAACATCTACAAATAACTCAAAAATATGCCATTGATGAGAGTGACAAAAATAGTACAATGCTATATAATGGAGGACATGAATACTCCATGAACATATATGAAAGGACTACATTGTACCATACTACTAAACTATACCACACACTCTATATATTTTCTACTACTCTACTACACTCACTATGAGGCTTTTATATAGGAAGATAGATTCCTTGGCCCTTACTCTACCTAAGACTCGTACAAGTGGAATTCATGCACATTTACAAATTGCACATTGACACTTGTGCATTTATTATAGTACTTGAAGTAACTACCTAACTTTACTCTAAAGTAAACTCCTACTCTAGTTATGTACCAAAGGTGGTACATTTACATGATCTAAATTATGTAATATACTCTAACAATTTATTTTCCATATTATTTGGAATATTATGTCCATTGGCCATTATTTTGGAGTGCTTTACTTCTACATGAAACTAGTATATAGGATTTTATTCTATAATATTAATGCTATGATGAATGTATACATCTAAAACTTCCATTTTTTCATTTATCTTATATCAAAATCATAGCATGAGCATAACACATATGTAATCCTCCATAAGAGTCTATATTCGACCTTTGACAAAGTAGAAGAATATGAGAAATAAAATAAACAAAAGAAACCCCATAATTTTTATTAAAAGTTCTAGTTTGAAGGGGAGATGCAAGATAGGGATTCCATTATAGCGAACAACCTATCAATTGGAAAGGAAAGTTACATTGGTGGTGAGATTTATATTTATTGGTCAAGCCCTTAAAGGAATCCAAGGAATGTTTAAGGGAGGAAAATGGGAATATGGGAAGCATACAACGAAAGTAGATAGTTGGAGGAAAGGAATTCTAAATTGGAAGAGGTGGAAAATGTTGGATGGATGGTTGGTATCACCTCACACCACCTTCACATGCCTCCCTGATGCTACTACCCTCATATTTCTATCTCTTATATTGCTAAATAATAGCCACCACCTTTTCATTGATGCATGTTGTAGCCAAAAAACCTCAATAATTTCATAACTCACACATAAATAGTAGAAATCATTGCCATGGATTTAGAAAGGTACCTTTTATTTGATAAAAATGCAAGTGTCCAATGAGAGGTCCATCATGTCAATTCAAGATATGGTTGAAGCAAAATTATTCACCACAAAGTAGGGTGGGAGGATGTCCTCACCATCCTTTCAATGGATAATGTTGCTCTCATACCACTAATGGTAATGGGTATATTATTTTCATTGATCAAATGCTTGTTTAAATGAAAATCACATTTTTCTATATAGAGAAACCATACTAACAACATGATTTCCATGATATAAAGCACAGCTAGCAGTTCTTACATGGTTCCTACATGAGAGGTTCTAACCACTCAACTACTTTTGGTCATATGTAATAAATTCCAACATGATCTTGACCAAATCTTCACTCCAAAACATAGTTGTTGTAGAATATGTATGCCCAAACTTTGCTTCCTTTTCCTTTTATCATTACTCACATAAATGGCAACTACATGTAAGCAAACTTGCTAACAAGTTATATTTCTACGGGTCTACCTGAGTTAGAACCCTATTCAATAAAACATAGAAATAGATAAATTTGAGACATATAGAAATGATCTAGGTTTCTAATTAGAATTATGAAATTATTGCAACAAAATATCTCTAATAATAGTGCTATGGTGCTACCCATAGTACATCTATACCATAACACTACTATCTACATTTTCTATAAAGCAAAATTTTGACATGCAACTTACATAAAAACTTGATTTCCAATCCCTAAATGATTATCTTAAAATTTATATAATAGTAACAATGTTAGTACACTAAATATCCACTTACCAACTAATATGTTAACATAACTAATCTTCCTAAACACACAGTTGCTTCACAAAGAATTAGGAATGTTTTTTAAAATATCTCATCTTTAAGGAGCCATATCTTCGTAAAGGGTTATCTGATTTAGCTGATTCTTGGACCAATTTGTGCAAAATTTAAATAGAATAAAAATTATTGGTCATATGAAATATTCTAAGCAATATTTAGGGAGATACAACCTTGTGAAATCAATGATCCAAAACAAGGGAAGTGACAATTTTTCAAGTCGTGAAAAACAAAATTGCAAATATTTGTCAACTAGGGTTCATATGATGGGAAGAGCAATGAAGGACTAGGACTTAAGTGTGGCAAGATATTCTATCTAGATAAAAATTTTAGCTAAGTTTTTTTTCCCTTCTTTATCTTAGAAATTTTACAAGCAATTGTTTTTAAATTGGGTGAAAAAATAGGGTTTTGAAAGGGGCCCTAACCCTTTTACAAGAGAGACCTGATTATATTGGAAAATAAAAACCACAGTCCAAAAAAAGAGATCCTAGTAAAAATCGCACACCTTTCGTCCTAGGAATGAATAATGCTAAAGATACACTAACAAAAAAAAGAACTACAAATATATTGCCCAAATAGACTAGACTCAGATTAAGCATTGTCTTTTAGCTCAATGACCTTGATAGAAACTGACAACCCACTTCAATAAATTTTTGATATTATTCAATCTAACAGGCTAACCTCCAGCCTCCAATGCAACTATTCTTTATAATGGTAGTGGAAATTTGTCATCCCAAATTTTTTTTTGACCACTATCCATCCCATAATGGCCATAACATCAATAGCATGATTAGCTTCTCTATAGATATGCTCAATTACAACATCACTCATCTCTTTTAGGATCCTTGAAGTGTCCTTTATAATGCTAAGTATAAACCTATTCTCTATTTCTCCTGATTTCAAATCTCTAATAATGTTTAGAGAGTCCCTTTGGACCATAAATTTTCTATAACCTCTATCATATACTTGTGAACTTCTAGAAAAATAGCTTTGGCTTCTGCCATATGGTTGGTCTAAAATCCATAATCCTCTACATAAGCCCATAAAATTTGACCTTTGTCATTTCTAATCACTCTGCCCCCTCCTACTCTTACTGGATTTCCTTTGGTTGCCCCATAAAAGTTAAGTATTATCCAACCTTGTCTTGGTTTCATCCATCTTGTATTCATTCTTTTTTGGGCTGAGTCCATTATGCAAGGTTTGGATTATTTTACCTTCCACACTTCAACAATCATTATTTCTTCTGTTTTGTCATACCCTTTAACCTCTAGGATAATAAATAAATTTTCTTCAATAGCAAATTTGATTCTTTTGAATATATATACTCCATCCTTCCTCTCATTCCTAAATATGTGTATATTCCTTTCCCACCATATGCCCCATATATAGTGAGGGAGAATTAGGCTCCATAATCTTGTCAGGCTCTCACTTACAAAGGGAGATATCCATTGGTTAAACAAATCTCTAAAGGTTTATGGCATGCTCCACTTGACTGAAAGAGAGTTCATTATAGCATAGAAAACTTTATTTGAACCCTCACAATGGTTGAATAAGTGGTCTAATGACTTAGCATCCTTTTTGCATAAAGAACATATATTTGTCATTTGGAATCCTCTTTTGCATAAATTGTATATAGTTAAAATCTTATTCTGAAGGCATAACCAAAGAAGGCAAATAATATTTGGCACAAAATTAGGGTACAAAATCTTCTTCACTAGATAAGCTCCTCCTCTAGGGGGAATATGAGCTTCATAGGCTAATTTGACAGAGAATATTCCTTTTAGAGAATGGTTCCACAACAAATAATCGTCCTTGTTGATTTGGGAGATGTGGAAGCTCCTAATCAACTTATTTAAATTCAGGAGATCCTACTGAATATGAATTTCATCTAAATCTAAAGAAAAGTGTTTCCATTTATTTCTACCATGATGATATTCTATGTAATCCTTGACTTTTTTCCCATATTTAGCTAGTAGTGGAACCCACAACTCCTGAAAATCTTGTTTATTTATTAGAGGTTGTTGAAGGATCCAAGAATCTTCCCAAAAGAAAACTTCCTTCCCTTATCCTACTTGCCATATTATATTTATCCTTAAAAAACTTCTCGTTTTTAGCACTGCATTATATATGGATGATCCTCTAGGAAAAATTGCACTTCTAAAAAGGGGAATGTGATTTTCTAAGTACTTTGATTTCATAATATTTTGCCACAACAAACTTCCTTTTGTGCAAAGGCTCCATCCAGTTTTTGAGATTAGGGCTTTTTTAAAGATCTATAAAAATTTTAGGCCTAACCCATCAAGTTTCTCTGGAGTGCAAACTCTATCCCAAGCCACTAAAGGAATTCTTTGCTTGTCTTCAGCCCCAGTCCATAGGAATATTTTAAATATCTTATCCATCCTCCTAACCTTGGAGGGAATTTTAAATAGAGACATAATAATTTGGCATGCTCTATAAGGTTGCTTAAAGTAGTATTTTTCCTGCTTGTCTAAGGAGGTTGCCTTTCCATCCAGCCAACTTATTTTGAATCCTATCCACACTGGAGTCCACATTTCCTCCTTCATGCACCTTGAAAAAGTGGTATACCAATTATTATAAAGTTTTTATCATATATTATATTTGCTATAGGAAAATTTGATAAATTTCAATAGATTTTGTGTTTTAGATTCTTTTCTATGGACTGATTTATAGTTAAATTCTTATAATAATCTCTAGTGGTAGATGTTAGTGAGCACACCTCATATAGATCCTCGTTGCTCCAACATAGGGGGGTTTTTGGTAAATTTAATGGGTATTGGACAGGGGATTCAACCTTGAGAAAATGGATTGATAGGAGTTGGAAGTATCCAAGAGTGATTCTATCATTTATTCCCAAGGGTTTCTTCCTAGCAATTTTTTTCTAGGGAAGAAAGATAAAAAATCCTAAAAGGGAGTCCTTGGTTTATGGGAGTATGAAGGATTTTCACCTAGAAATGTAAATATATCCTTAGTACCAGTCTGGGTTAGGATTTTTGGGTTACCCATTGAATGTTTGGAAATAGATACCTTCAAGGCAATAGGCAACACTCTAGGAGAATTCCTTTAGATTTTAGATACTATGAAAGATGGATTATTGGCTATTTATACTTGGATATTGGTCATGATTGATATAAGTAAATCTTTACCAAAATAAATCATTCTTAAGTATGGGGATAAGATGTGGATCCAAACCATAGATTGTAAAAACGTATCCTTTATATGTAGACTATTTCATTAGGTGGGGCATATTGAGAGATCATGCCCTAAGAAGAGCCTAGTAGAATCATATGTAGAAAACCACAAGAGAAACTTACAAATGGTTAAGGATGAAGATGGCTTTCAACTTCCAAAAAAATGATCTAGATAATGAAAGAAAATAAACAGTGGAGACTAGTAAGTAAGGATATTGGAATAAATACCAACTCTTTTGAGTATTTAGCCTATGAAGAAAATGTAGATCAAAACTTAGAGAACACAGTACAACAGTTTCAACATATTAACAATGAATTGTCTATTCAGTATGATCCAGATTTAAGGAAGAACATTCTCGATGGACCTAGGAATGTGTCTCATAAAATTTTAAAGACTCTCTTGAAGTACCATGCACCATTCAAGAGAAAAAAATGGTAAATAAAATGTAGTTTTAGAAGTTAATACCTTTGTCATTAATAAGAAAATACCAGAAAATGAGCAAGACAAGTCAAAATATTTTGTAGTAGAGCCAAGAGAGGATAAATATGATGAAAAATAAAATTATGAAATAATATTGAGGAATAGAATAATAAGGCCTACTCCTAATATAGGCAAGGTAAAAAGAGAAAAATCCTCAATTTATCAAGCAAGATCCAGGGAAGCAAGAGCAAACATAGAGAAAGGAACATAAACTAAGTTGGTTGAACTTCTCTTTACCA
Source organism: Wollemia nobilis (assembly GCA_028583015.1). NCBI lineage: Eukaryota > Viridiplantae > Streptophyta > Pinopsida > Araucariales > Araucariaceae > Wollemia > Wollemia nobilis. The sequence goes on from JAQPPZ010017052.1 coordinate 31,873,644, forward strand.
AGAGAAGCAAGAGAAAACATAGAGCAAACATATATAAAGGAACATAAACTAAGTTGGTTGAACTTATCTTTACCAAGAAATAAAATGATATTGGTAATACGTAGGTAGGGCCAAAATCCCCTAATGAGTCATGATTATCATATCATGGAATATAAAGGGTGTTAATTCCCCCTCAAAGTAGAGGTGTATAAGGGGCCTATGTTTAAGTAATAAGCCTGATATTATTTATATCCAAGAAACTAAAATGACAAAATAAGAAGTTTCAAAAACTATTAAAGTAGTATGAGCAAGATGTGAATGGGATGCTATGTATTTTGAAGGAGCGATAGGGAGAATTCTAACTTGTTGAAATGCTTCTAGAACCTCTTGTGTAACCATTCATAAAACTAGGCATTGGATAGTCTCTTTAGTCACTTTCTACTTTGCAGATATTCATTTTATCCTTATCAATATTTATGGACCTACAACTTTTTGGAGTATATTACATTATTTGGTACATGCTAATGTACCACCTTGGGTACATCTTTAGATTAGGAGTGTGTCTTAGAATAGAGTGTGAGTATTTACTTTATGCAATGTAATAAATGCACAAGTATTATTAGAGTGTGCAAAGTATTTAATAATGTAAATGTGCATATTAGTCCATGTGCACATGTGTCCTTAGAGTAGGAAAGTGAAGAGTCTCAAGAAGAGTGAAGGCCAAGAGTACTCCATATGAAGAGTCACATCCCATTATATATGTGTCTATGTGTGTGTGTTTGAATGACACAATGTAGAGTGAGAGTGTGTGGAAGTATGGTGTATTTGAGATATTTATTCTATATCAAGATACTATTTTTATGAGCATTTGTTAATGGCAATTTTATGAGTTGTTGTAGAAGTTATTTATGAGTTTTATATGATTAGAATATTTCCATTATCTTATATTTCATATAGCAACTTTATTTTAGATCTTGTGGTTATTTTGCTTTAAGTATTAAGCATCAAAAGCTAATAGTGGTATCAGAGCCACAAGGGAGATTGATAGGAGATAGGGAGAGCCACAAGGGAGATTGAGAGGAGATAGGGATATTTCATTTACAGAATTTGAAAGTTGCAGTTTGGCTAGAGTCTTTCCATAGGGTTGCAGAAAAACTCATGAAGACTAGGACTCAACATAGATTTCTTTCCACTAGATTGAAGGATAACTAGTGAAGTTTATTGATTTCAAAATTCTGGAGATTTGGATGTATTTGGTTGCTATTGTCTAAGATTTTGTTGCAAAAAATTAGTTCTCAAAAGTTGAGAAGCTTCCTACAATAGATAGAGAAGAATTTCACCTTCGATTGCCTAAAATTCTATGTGCTTTCCTCATGCAAGGATTAGTTTTGGAGTTGCAGCAAAAGAGTAGACATTGAAGATTAAGGAGGTCCAAGAAAGAGGTCCCATTGAAGATTGAAGATTGAAGATTGAGGAAGACCCAAGAAGGAGGTCCCCATAGAAGATAGAAGATTGAAGATTGAGGAGACCCAAGAAAGAGGTCCCCATAGAATATTGAAGACTGTAGATTGAAGGAAGAAGAGAGAAAGAGGCTAGAGAAGCCCTATTGAAGATTGAGAAGGAGGAGACCCAAGAGAAGAGGTCCCCATTGCAGATTTGAGAAAGAATATTGAGGAGGCCTAAGAAAAAGGTCCATTGAAATTTTGAAGGAGAAAAAAGGAGAATAGAGAAGCCCTATTGAGAAATTGAAGAAGTGGCCATTGGAGAAGATTTGAAGAAAGTTTGAGATAGAATATTGCAAGAAGAAGAAACTCCTAAAAAGAGGTAATCACATCAAAATTGGAAAAATTGTTGTCATCCAACAACAAGCCCAAAAGGATTTGTGAAACTGATTCAAGGAGAATATTTTTGGCAAGAAGTTTGCCAAATTTGAGAAAGTATTTTTGAAGACTTCAAGACATTCAGATTCTTGAAGAAGAGGCCAACAAAGAGGCCAAATTTGAAGACAAAATTCAGCGGAAGCTAAGGAGGAGAAAGAAGATTGAAAGAGGCCACAAATTGATATTTTTGGAGACAACCATTAAAGTTTTGAAGGCTGATTTTTGAAGAAGAAGATTGCAGATTTTTGGGGCAGAATTTGAAGAGTTTCAGGACAGCAAGATAGAGGAGAAGAAATCAGAATTTTGGAGTAGCATTTGAAGAGTTTATGACTGCGAATTTGGGCAGCATTAGAAGGAGATAGAAGAGCTGCGAATTGGAGAAGTTTTGGGCAGATTTGGAAGTGTTTTTGGATAGTTGTTTGAAGGAGGAATTGACAGTAATTTAAGGCAGATAATTGGAGGAGACAGAGGTAGTTTTTGGACAACAAAAAGGTAGCATATTGGCAGCATTTGGAGCTGCAAAAATATAGAGTTTGTGAACAACAAAAAGGCAGCAAGTTGAAGGAGATAGAGTTGTATTTTAGACAACATTTGAAGGAAAATTTGAGCTGCAAATTTCAAAGTTTCTTGGCAACTTTTTGGAAGGAGAAAGGAGAAGATTTGAGGCAACAAATTAAAACTAAGAAAGCAGTTTTTTGGGCAGCATTGAAAGCTGCAAATTTCATAAATATTGGACAGCATTTGGAGAAGGAAATTAGCTGAAAATTTTAGAAGAAGGAAAGTTTAAAATATTTTTGGATAGTAATAGTGCAGGTTATTGAGCAGCAATTTTGAGAAGCAAAGGAGCTACGATTTCACCATTTTGGGCAGCAAGCTTGGTGAGCAAAAAGGTAGCTATAAAAGTGTTTTATTAAAGCATTAAAGAAAGTGTTTTATTAGCTACGTATTCAAGTTTTAAATCCATAAAAAAGAAAGTCGAAGTTGAGTGTCTCCAAGCTAAAGAAGGAGATATTGTTGTCATCTTCAAACCTGCAAAATACAACATAAAGTAGAGTTAAAAATTGCTTGAAAGGAGTAATAAGGAGAAGGAAATATTACATAGTGAATGTTGTTTTTTAAAGATAAAATAGTGCAGTATTATTGAAGCATTTGGAGGCTGAATAGAGTTCAAGATAAGGCAGGATTAAAGGTGTCTAAAGACACCAAAAAGAAGCAATAAAGGTTGTAGGAGATAGTGGTGAGAAGAAGCCACCAAAGAAGTGGTAGCACCACCAGGCAAAAGTGGAGGAGCCACCATATTGGAGGAAGTAGCCACCATTACCGAAGAGCCAACGAAGAGCATTGGAAAACCACCACCATTCAATAGAGAACAAAGTTGAGGAAGAGCACTACCACTGGAGAGGCACTAACCACCACATAGCTAAAGAAAAATCATCCACCATTGGAAGAGTTAATGTCAGGTCCATCGGGAAGCTAAAGAGATCTCTTCGACGTCAAAGAGGAGATAGATTTCATAAAGGAAGGTGAATGGTTTTCTGAGAAGTTGTAGCATGGGAGAAAACATCTTTTGGCATTCTAAATAAACTCCATTCAACGTGGAGTGGTCATTGAAGAGAAGATAATGAGGAGTTACTCATTACCCATGCCATTTGGAGGAGGAATCTTGTGTAACGTTCACTGGAGTAAGTTGAAATATTTGAGTAGCGCCCTATGTAACGTCTAGCATCTAAAAAGATAGAGTGCCACTTGTTGAAGTAGGAGGAGCGCCAACTATATTTTGGAGGTGATTGAAATATCTTAGGTCCTCATAAATGCAAGGGAATTAGACTCCATTTGACACATTACCATTCAACATCAAGTTGAGCATGGTAGATTCATCCATATTCATGGAGCATCAGGTTTGAGTGTGGCAAAGTGGAGAGAAGTGCCATACGTGTGATAGAGGAGTGAGATTTCATGGAAGAGCATCATTCAAGGGAAGGTCAAACATCTTTGACCAAATATTTTGCACCTAAAGTTTGGAGGTAAAGCAAGTTATTTGAAATTTGATTATTTACCCAAGTTAGGAGTTATAAGGTTGAGTATTATTATTATTTTCTAAGGTAGAAGGAAAATTAATCTATTTGCTTATAAGATTAATTTAATTATTGGAGAGATAAGGCATAAAAGTGAAATTTGAAACCTTAGAGACTTTAATAGTTATTATTGGAAAGTTTTGAGAAGCCTTGAAATATTTTTGAGAAATTTTGGGAATTCATTTCAAGTTTTGAGAAGACTTTATAAAGTTTTGTAATTGAATTATTGAAGCATTTTTAATATTTGCAAATATTTTGAATTTTGGAGAAATAAGGTTTCCTACATCAAATTAGGAATACAAAATTTGCAAATATCCTTTTACTAAATTTCTAAATTTGGAGTTATAAGGAATTCAACACCAACATAGGATTGTGAAATTTAGAATTTGGAAACCATATTATTGAAATTTGGGAGATATAAGGAATATAACATAGAGTTTTTGGAAATTTTGTGTAGAGGGGGAAAACTGCCCTACCACGTACAATTCCCAAAAGTTGGATCCACAAGAGAGAAAGCCTTTGGGGTGAACCACGGGGGCTATGTTGTTCTCTACACTCGGTGCTAGGGGGGAAGGGTTCACCAAGAAAGGGTTTAAGGACTCGCTCCAAGTCCTCTAGTTTTCAAGAATGTTTGATGTATGAGATTCAAGACAAACACCTAGATTTGGCCTTTCTAGATCTATGCTATAAAAGATAAAGGACAATGCAGAAATACAGAATGCAGGAATACAAGAGCTAACCCTAGAATGATTCTTTCTTTGAATGCTTTTCTAACCTAGGGTTCTAAACAAACAACCTTTAAGCAAGGGCTCAAGAAGAGATGCACAAACAAAATTAACCCTAAGTGCACACTATATGTTGTTTATCTTTCAAATGCCTAGAAATTAATTAAATATATTTCTATAAAATCAGATCTAGGGTTTACAACAGAAATATAAAGCATTCAAAAAACAACCTAAAGACTAATCAGAACACTTATCTTATCCAGTGATTTATCCTTGCTTTTATCCCTTTATCCAATGCTATCAATAATTCATGTTCCTACAAGATAACTTGACAAACACTTGAAAATATGATTAGTATTAGGGGGCCTACTTAGGCCATTATATAACAATACTTGGAGGTACAACAGTCAAGCCCCCTAGGTCCTTTTAGCTGACATTTGATAATTAAAAGTGAAAATTGACCTTTGGAGGAAAACAAACATAATACAATATAGCAGAAAAGAATGATGAAATCACAGAAATAGAATATACCACTATGCTCTAAATGCAGTCTAGAATGCAATGATGAAAACTAGAATAATAGATTACCCCTAGATTTAGCTCAGGAGAAATCATACCCCGTAATAGGTGACTATGATAATGCAATGTAAAATCATACCCCATAGAAGATCGAGCATGATTTCATAGAAGTGAGATGAAACATCTCAGATTGAAGTGAAATAATGAAACTAAGATGCAGCGAATGAAATAAAACATGCAACAGAATGCTTTCACCTAGAAGAGAGCGAGGAAGCAAGTAGAAAGGTTTGAGATCTCCTAGGTAGTCAATCTCTCCTTAGGGCTTCAACAACAATCCACCAAGAGTGAGCAACAACAATCCAATGCAACAAACAATCAATCAAACTCCACACTTCAAAGTTGCTTGCGAAAGAAGAAGAAGAAGGATGCAGACCGAATAAAACACTTTGCGAGAAATCAAATGTTAGTAATCATCAATATGAAATCGTGATAACTTGTGTGTCTGTGTGAAATGAATTCAAACCCTCCTTATATAGTGGATTTGAAGGTGAAAAGAGTAGGAAAACCAAGGAGGGCCGACGTAAAACATGCCAAGCCCAAAAAATTAGGGTTTCAATTTGTCAAACCCTAAAAAGGTGAAATCGTGCCCCATTAGGGCCGACCATGATTTCGCAATGCGAAGTCATACCCCATCAAGGACCGGGCATGATTTCGCATAAAGAGGGAAAAAAGGCAAAAAGAGGGGAAGGAGCCTTACCCTTGCCCTAGGCAAGTCTAAGGGGTCCCCTAGAGGGCTCAAGGAAGATTGCCCACTAAAGTGGGTCAATTTTTCATGTCTACATTTTACCCCCTCTTTGACGCATTTATGGCCTAATAAATGTGTCAAAGAAAATATGTAAACACTCACAAACAAAAGACAACAAGAAAAAATGGGGTGGTTAGTTTAGAAGAAAGGGATGGTGCAAAAAAAGTGTTATTCCGAACACTTTCAAGTTTTACATGTAAATCGAGGTATTAGGGACATTAATACCTCTAAGGCCAGGGTGCCCCCTCGAGTTTTATGAGGGACACATTCCTCATAAAAACTAAAAATGTAGACTCAGAAGAAGAAGAAGAAGAAGAAAAAAAAGAGAAAAAAGCAAAAATAGGGTTAAAAGTGAAAAGGGGAAAACCCTAATTCATTTTAACCGCACGAGAAAGTAGAAGAGGAGCTCTAGAGAAATGGGGGAGATGGCGCTACCGATACACCATTCAATGATCATGAGGGGCGAAGCCGACATGAAAGGAGCGAGCATAGGTAGGGTCAAAAACCACTCTTGCAATTTAAATTTTTCAAATTTTTTTCAATTTTTGGGTGATTTTCTACCAAAACTATGGTTTTTCTGCTACGACCCAAGCATGATATCACGACCTACCATAATTTTCCCTAGGTAGTAGCAGCAAAATCATCCTAGAAAAACAACCAAGCATGATTTCATGAAATCATACCTCATGAACACGGGGCATGACTTCACTTCAATGAAATCATGCTTCTAGAAAACCAGGCATGATTTCACCGAAAAAAGAAGAAAAGAAAAAAGAAGAGAAAAAGAAATAAAGGAAGAAAGGATGCAAGCAAGCAACTTTGGAGATGTAAAATTTAATTGTGCAATGATTAATATTTTTATTTAATTTAATTAATTAAATTAAAATTTTTAATTAAATTTAATTGATGGAAAAATTTTATTTTGTTGTTATTGTAGCTTAGGGTACTCGAGAGCCATGAGTGGAGAGTAGGCTCCTTGGAGGTGGAGCTAGAGGCACTCGAATAGGTAGAGAGGGATACACTAGGAGGTGGTGGGGCTAGACCACCTAGCTAGACTACCTCAGGTAGAGGCAGATAGGGCTCTACTGATAGCATTAGTAGAGAGATGGTACCCAGAGTCATCTACCTTTTAGTTACCCATAGGAGAGATGATCATCACACTAGAGGATGTGTGGTGCATATTACGCATCCCTATCAGAGGGATAATAGTTTACAGAGCACGAGGGAGACCAATGACCTTACAATAATTTTTGAGAGGCTAGACCCACCAGGTGTGTGAGAGCACCATAGTCATAGATGACCTAGTGGGGTGGTATGGGGTAGACCCATTGATGATCATGCTCTATAGGGTGGTTATGGGTATGTTGATGTGCCATACTAGTAGGTGATATCTACCATGGGTGATGGTGGGTGTAGTGGCAGACATGCAGGACCAGAGAGTTAGGTTCACATGGGGTCCATATGTGTTGGCTCGCTTGTACAAGATATTGTACAATATCATGTACAAGCGTATATAGGTATAGTGTGCATAAATTTGCTCTAGGTATGGAGCTAGGAGCACATAGCGGTGTAAATACCGAATGCACTACTAAGACCATTGCCCAGTCTAGAGTGACCAACAACATATAGATGGTCCAGATCCCTAGAGCAGGTCATGAGGACCTACATCGAGCATCTACCACTAGTGAGGTAGATAGTAGATGAGCTGAGGGAGGCCAAGATAGTATGGTGACCCTAGAATCTACACCCAAGATGGGCTGAGGATAGGATAGAGCTAGTAAGGATCAGGAGGATCAGGTGGTTGATGACAGAGAAGGGGGAGCCAGAGGTCTTCCAATTTGATCGAGTCCTGAGGTAGTTTGAGATCTTGTAGGGCATCCCAAACCTAGGGGATTACTGGTACTAGAGAGTCTACTAAGACCCAATAGGGGTAGGAGGTAGACCGACCTAACTAAGTGGGTTGAGGAGGACTTAGATGATCCTCCTTACATGGATCCTAAGGTGGATGATGTGGGAGTGGCCTTCAACTACCAATGGTGGTATAGAGGAGTCATGCCTCATAGGGTCTCCCTACAAATTTTGATATAGAGGTACCAAGTGATGGGCTCGAGCATGTAATGATTGTTTTAGGAGGTAGCTCATAGAGCCATAGAGAGGGCTCAGTAGGGACCAAAAACTCTAAGATAGAGGTAGGCTTAAGTTCAGATTGAGCTAGTGATAGAGGACACCAATACTATAGGGACCAAGGAGGTAGGGGCATCTAGAGTTACCCCCATAGAGGCTAGGGTACTACTAGGTGGAGGATCAAGAGAGGCCTCCACATCGTAGTATCTAGGGTTAGGCTTCAAGATGAGGGGATCCGAGGGAGGAGGTAGAGGTGCTACGAGCATAGGTGGTGACTCTATAGAGGTAGGTGGACCTGCTCTAGGAGGATAGGTCCAAGAGGATCAAGGGACTATGAGGCTCATTGAGTACCATAGAGAGGGAGAGGGATGCAACTCAAGTAGAGGTTGATCATATCTAAGGAGAGGTGAGCCATCTAGATATAGAGCACTAGAGGGCTCAGGTAGAGGGGATGGCTATCATCGAGAGCAGCTAGGCTAGCGATGGGATCCACCTTCTATAGGAAGAGCTATAGAGGGTAGGGGAGAGGCTGGAGGTGGCCATTCAATGGGCTACCTTTTATGAGACCATGTACTACCAGGTAGTACCAATGGAGTAGAGAGTGACACTTCCTTCATCTCTCCAATCAGCTAGTAGGTCATGATCTCGATCATAAATATTCTTGGCATCACCATTCATGGGTATGTGACTGCCTAGACCACCTCCTCCTCTAAGTGGAGCAGAGGAGATAGGCTCTCAGAGCTAGGGCTAGGGATTGGGATGACATGCCAATTTTTGATTATGGTATGCATCCCTAGGGATTGGTTGAGTGTACCAAGACTAGACTGTGGTACACCAACTAGACACTAATGTATCTCTCTTTTTTCATCGAGTAATACATAGCTACTTTTTATATTTTGTGAATGTGTGCATGTGATTTTAATTTTTATCTTAGATGTTCTTTAATTTGATATTTTATGCATGCAATCTATCTTAATGCAAGGCTATATGAAATGCATGGATGAAAATGGATGGAAGAAAAGAAAACATGAGAAAAAGACAAAGAAAGAAGACCAACAATACGAAGAAGAAGAAGAGAGAGAAGACGAAGAAGAAGATAATCCAAAGGTCAACCATATAAAATAGAGAAGGATGGGTGAAACATAGTATTGAAATCAGTGTAGGTCGCAAGGGACCAATGTGACTAAATACTATGAATCATACCAGAAAAAGAGGGAGCTAAACCCACTATGGGTGTAGTGCTCACCAAGAGGGATGAGGTGTTGGAGTCTGACCCACTATGGGTGGTTGCTCACTAATTGACTATTATGGGGTGATTACCCACTAGGATGTATATCGAGGCCTACTAAAAATGGCCAAGGAGCTTATCCTATAATGGGGTGTTGAGCTCATTGAGTCAAAAGGGAGTATAACCCGATAGAAGATCATATCCAATAAGATACCCACTAGGATGTATAGCTATCCCATGTGGGGTGTAATATAAGGATAAAATATATATTAGGTGAGTGCTACCCCGATAGGGGTTTAGAGAAGAAAACAAGATAGTGAGTGTGTGCAATTGTGTTGAGAAGACAACTTAAGAAGGACAAGAAAAAAAACACATGTATCTCCTTGTCAAAAGCAAAGGAAGACAAAGAAAAATAAGGCAATGGAAAAGTGACAAGGAAATATTAATGAACTATCATCCTTGATCTAAGAGATACTCTCACTATTTCCAAGACCAAGGAAAATACTTGAAGAAACAAACAAAAGCAAGAAAGAAGACTGAAGAAGAAAGCCCTAGGTGGGGATCTTACTAGGCATCAGAACCCTAGAGAGAGTGCAATGCATGTGAGCTATGACCTAACTAGGTATCATCACATGCCATTGTCGCAAGATCCCAAAAATCTATATGATCAAGCAGTCATGAACAAGCAATCATGCAAAATATGACATTCAAGCATGCAAGTTGAATTAAATGTCAGGCAGACAATGCAAAAGGATGACAAGCAACAATGCAATATGAACAAGCAGATGGATGCAATGGAAATGCAAATGCATAGCTAAATGATAATTAATTGATTTGATGCAATTTTATTTTATTTTTATTTTTATTATTATTTAAATTAATTAATTTAAGCAAGCAGAATGAAAGTCGACACAACATCTAAGTGTGTCACCTTTCTTAACAAAAAGAACAAGTATACCATGGACTATTTTATCAAAGAAATCTCTAAAAGGTAAGCCTTCTCGATAATTAGAATTATAGAGAGGCTCCTTCATAGCTCTTTCTTTGGTAGCCATAGCACGATAATCAATGCACTCTCAAACATAACCATTATTTTTAACATAAGGAGGAGCAATTCCTAACTTCGCAAGATCACTATAGGACAACGAAGTAGGGTCCTCTTTTAAAATAGAAGGTTTACTTTTAGAACATACAGAATCAATCATATTACAAAACAAGACATCAGAAGAATAAGGGGGACCATCATCCTCATCACCCACTCCTGACTTTTGATAATCCATATATTCAACATAAGTCATAAGATGATCATCATTGTCAAATGGTAAAGGTTGGTCTTTACTAGGTATAAAACCTATGCCACATCTCCCAAGCCAGATCTCGACATCCAAAGGCTCTTGAATGCCCTTATGTTGTGGCCCCAAGCCTTTACCTACATATCCCATACTAGATAGGATCTGTTTAGGAAGTGGGTAATCATTGGAAAGGTAACAATGAGCAAAAGAATGCTCAATGGGAGAGGGGTTGCTACCATGTATATTTTCCTTAAAGGTAGTTCCTATGAAGACAAAGGTACACGTGCCAATGTGTACAACATCACCTTTCTTATGGGGTAAACCCATGGTTCTTGGTGATGGTGGTAGCTTGGCTAGATCCAGAAGAGGTTCTTGAAGAAATTGATTATCATGATCCTGAGATGAAAAATTTAAGATATGTTCCTCACTCATTTTTAAATTTTGAAATTGTTCTGATATTTGAGATGAGGAACATGGAGAAACCATTGAAGAGATTGAGGGACATAGGTTGAACTCAGATTGAGCTCGCTCTACATTTGAACAAAATTCAAATGGTCGAGGGTCACCCGGAATGGTGATAACTTGATTCTTAAACTCAAACTTGAGACATTGATGAAGAGTAGAAGGGATGACCTTCATTGCATGAATCCAAGGATGTCCGAGAAGAAGATTAAAATATGCAGGACAATGTACCACATAAAACAAAGTATCCAATATTTTAGGCCCAACTTTGAGAGGAAGAGATATGACACCACAGGCTTCTTGGGACTCATTGTTGAAAGCTTTTATAATGATATCAGATTTTGTTAAGTCTTCCTCTTTTAATCCAAATTTTTGAAAGAATTGATATGTACACAAATTGAGGGAAGAACCATTATCAATCAAAATTCTCTTGATAAAAGTATCCCCAATAAGTGCAGTGATGTAAAGTGAAGAATATTCTTGCAAGTTTGAGGAAGGTTTATCATCATCCGAAAATGAGATATGATGTATCCCAAGAGAACCTACGACATCAACTATAGCATTGGGTGAAATATCTGAAGGAACTGATTGTTGCTTTAAAAATTCCATCAAAGCATCTCTATGATTGGGAGAAGTTTGAAGGAGTTCTAAAACTGATATCTTTGTTGGAGTACTAGCCAACTACTTTTGAAGATCAAATGAAACCTTAGGTTGTGGTCTCAATACAATAGGTGGAATCCCTATATCTAAAACTTTTCCTTGATTATTCTTCAATACTGAACTAGGTTGTAATACAAAATTCTATCCTTGTTGAGGATGTTGAGTTTGAGCTTGTCTTCTTGTAGTTATCCCAACCATGCCAACCATATTACCATAGGGAGGAGGCTCATTCTGATGAGCCACCTGATTTGCTACTTATTGATTATGTTTTGGTAATGGATCTTTAAATATTCCCATATCTTGATTGGTAGTCACATTTTGTTGGATAGGTACTTGATTATTCACTACTTGAGAATTGCTTAAGTCAATACATCCTGCATCAATCAAATCTTGAACTACATGTTTCAACTTCTTACAAGAATTCATCCAATGTCCTTCCACTCTATGATATGCACAATGTTGACCTACCTTATACCAATGAGTTGTAGTATCTGGTTGTCTAATAGGAGGTAACTCAATTGCCTTAGCTTCTAAAAGTTATTTCAAAGCTACTTCCATAGACATATTAAGCCTTGTAAAATTCCTTTGTGGAGGTTTTTGAAGTACTATCTTTTGTAGGTTGTTAGTAACATTATTAACAGGCCTACTATCCATTCCACTATCACCTCCTATGTGCTTATTCTTGTGTTGAGACTTAGTAGGTTTTTCTTCTTTAACCTTGAGTTGGCCTCTCCTGATGAGAGCTTGTTCTACTTTTCTTGCTAAATCAATTGCTTGATCAAAATATGTAATAGTAGTAGTCTCTAATGCATAAGATAATTGTTCTTGTAAATTACCAATAAATATCTCAAGCATATCTTTAGGAGGTAAAGTATATCTCAAACATCCAACTAAACTTCTCCAACGAGCCAAAAATTTTGAAAAGCTTTCTTCTTTACTTTGTTTTAAATTATACACATCTTTCATTGTCACTTCTTTCTCAATGTAAGCACCAAATTGTTGAACAAATAATTTTGTTGTCTCTTCAAAAATCTTTAAGGAATAATTAGGCAACTGATAGTACCACTCTAATGCCATGCCACCAAGACTCTTAGGAAATGTTTTAAGTAACAACATATCATCATAAATGAGATCATGGCAAGTTATTCTAAATCTTCTTAAATGCTCAATTGGATCTTTTATACCCTTATAAATAGGTAAAACTGGCATAGAAAAATGCTTAGGATAAGGCCTAGCAACAACAATAGGATCCAATGGTTGATTACACATTTCCTTATAACTGTAAGTAAAACTTGAAGGCTGAATCATCTCAACTTTTGAAACCAACTGCTTCACCATATTTGCCAAATTTTGCACTTCTGGATTATTGTTATGCATTGTTCCTAGATTCCCATATGTGTGTTGAGGAACCAATGCTTGATTCAAGTTGGAAGCATGGATATTATTGTTATATGTGGCACCTTGTGAAAGTGGACAACTAACATTTGGTAGAATAGAAGCAAAAGTGTTGATATTAGAATATTGAGGAAGAAATTGAAAATACTTTTGAGTGACACTACTAATTGGAGGAGCTTGCATATTCCTTCCAATGTTGGTGGTTGTAGTAGTATCAACAACTGAGTTCAAATTATCAAGATGCACTAATTTAGGCAAGGGGTTTTCCTGGTTAAGCATAGGGGAGCTTATTGGAGGAGGTGGAGGAGTCTCATCTCTTTCGAGGTGAGCTTCTCACTCCATACCTCCCAATATCCTATCCCTATTAGCTTTCATAAAGCCCCAAATATGCTCAAATGATGAAAAGACAAAGCTACCATTAGGTCCCTCATAAGGATCAAAAATCATCTTAGTATCCATGTTATCTTGTTCTTCTAGATCTATGTTAGGATCCTCTCTATCAATATGATCATCTTCTAGAGGAATACAATCAGATTCAAGATGCTTTCACTGACTTCTAAGGATAGGAGCCATTAGAAAAGTGAAAGGATAGAAGAGAATGCTAACAATAGAAACAAAAATATTTTTAAAGATATTATTAAGATTCTTCAACCACACAAACAAATTTAATGATCTTGCTTAAAATTTTAAAATAAAAGGAGGTGTTCACATCGGGTTCACCAAATATGTAGAGGGGAAAAACTGCCCTACCATGTACAATTCCCAAAAGTTGGATCCACAAGAGAGAAAGCCTTTGGGGTGAACCATGGGGGCTATGTTGTTCTCTACACTTGGTGCTAGGGGGAAGGGTTCACCAAGAATGGTTTAAGGACTCACTCCAAGTCCACAGGAATTTCAAGAATGTTTGATGTATTAGATTCAAGACAAACACCTAGATTTGGCCTTTCTAGATCTATGCTATAAAAGATAAAGGACAATGCAAAAATATAGAATGCAAGAATACAAGAGCTAACCCTAGAATGATTCTTTCTTTGAATGCTTTTCTAACCTAGGGTTCTAAATAGACAACCTTTAAGCAAGGGCTCAAGAAGAGATGCACAAACATAATTAACCCTAAGTGCACACTATATGTTGTTTATCTTTCAAATGCCTAGAAATTAATTAAATATATTTCTATTAAATCAGATCTAGGGTTTACAATAGAAATATAAAGCACTCAACAAATAACCTAAATACTAATCAGAATACTTAGCTTATCCGATGATTTATCCTTGCTTTTATCCCTTTATCCAATGCTATCAATAATTCATGTTCCTGCAAGATAACTTGACAAACACTTGAAAATGTGATTAGCGTTAGGGGGCCTACTTAGGCCATTATATAACAATACTTGGAGGTGCAACAGTCAAGCCCCCTAGGTCCTTTTAGCTGACCTTTGATAATTAAAAGTGAAAATTGACCTTTGGAGAAAAACAAACATAATACAATATAGCAGAAAAGAATGATGAAATCACAAAAATAGAATACACCACTATGCTCTAAATGTAATCTAGAATGCAATGATGAAAATTAGAATAGCAGATTACCCCTAGATTTAGCTCAGGTGAAATCATACCCCATAATAGGTGATCATGATAATGCAAGGTGAAATCACACCCCATAGAAGACCAAGCATGATTTCATAGAAGTGAGATGAAACATCTCAGATTGAAGTGAAATAATGAAACTAAGATGCAATGAATGAAATCAAACATGCAACAGAATACTTTCACCTAGAAGAGAGTGAGGAAGCAAGTAGAAAGGTTTGAGATCTCCCAAGTAGTCAATCTCTCCTTAGGGCTTCAACAACAATCCACCAAGAGCGAGCAACAGCAATCCAATGCAACAAACAATCAATCAAACTCCACACTTCAAAGTTGCTTGTGAAAGAAGAAGAAGAAGGATGCAGAATCGAATAAAACACTTTATGAGAAATCAAATGTTAGTAATTGTGCATATGAAATCGTGATAACTTGTGTGTGTGTGAAAAGTGAATTCAAACCCTCCTTATATAGTGGATTTGAAGGTGAAAAGAGTGGGAAAACCAAGGAGGGCCGATGTAAAACATGCCAAGCCCAAAAAATTAGGGTTTCAATGTGTCAAACCCTAAAAAGGTGAAATCGTACCCCATTAGGGTCGATCATGATTTTGCAATGCGAAGTCGTGCCCCATCAAGGATCGGGTGTGATTTCGCATAGAGAGGGAAAAAAGGAAAAAAAGAGGGGAAGGAGCCTTACCCTTGCCCTAGGCAAGTCTAAGGGGTCCCCTAGAGGGCTCAGGGAAGATTGCCCACTAAAGTGGGTCAATTTTTCATGTCTATAGTTGTAAAATTGCATTGACATTAGTCTCTCATTCAAAATTAACGAGACATAAGAAATCCAACTTAAAGTTTTTGAAAGTAGAGAATTTTATCAAAACTAAAATTGCATCAAAATTGTCTTTAGTCTTTCATTCATAATTAGGGAGACAAAAGGAATTCAAATCAAAGGAAAAATTATAAATCTAAGTATTTTATCAAAGCTATATTACATTCAAAATCCTAGGGAGCTATAAGGAATTCTACTTCAAAGGTTTAAAAGATTACTTTAGAAGAACTATGGACGAAATTGTCAAGAATGCATTTAACGAAAATGATGGAGAACTATTTCATGAACTGAAGTTTTATTCACAAAACTTAATAGATACTTTTGATGGATACAAATATTTGCCTACTAGTTTAAAGGAAAGATTTTCTTTGTTTCTCAAGGAAGCAAAAGAAGAGAATTTTATGACATTGATTGGTTATCTTCATGAAGTACTTTTCAAGACTTGGTGGAATGCTCAAAATATAGTTATGCTTTCTTCAGAAGAATATTTGATGATATATCTATCATTAATTACTTTTGAATTCTTTCAAGGGATGAAACAAAAGAAAGATAAACATACTAGCAATGAAGTAGTGAATTTTGGATAATACTATTATGATGATATACTAACTCACTGCATTAAAGATATATCACTAGTAAAGGTGCGGTAATGAAGAAGGAAAAGAAAAAAGAAAAGAAGTCAGATCAAGAAAGGAAAAATGAAGACTAAACCTAAAGAAGATACTTATTTGAAGAGTCCAAGACAAAAATCAAAGTTGTATTATTGTGATGATTTTCTAACACAATGCTTAGAAGGTGGATCATCAAGTATATCCCAAATGAAGATACAGAAGCAAAGAAATAAAAAGAAGAATATGAGTCATATCAAAAATGTGAAACAAGAACCATATAGTGCAAGTCTAGATATTGATCTTAAAGAGATAGAACTGAAGACAAAAAATGAAGACCATATTGAAGACTAACTTCTCTTTGGCCGCGATGATGCAACTTGTCGTGATATCACGACACTTTTTCTCTTTGGTCGCGATACCATGACACCTTTTCCTTCTTTGGACGCGGCAATGCAACATGTCGCGATATCGCGACATTTTTTATCTTTTTGCTGAGACGATGCAACTTGTCATGATTTCGTGACACTTTTTCTCCTTTGGCCATGATGCTGCAACATGTCGTGATATCGCGACACTTTTTCTCCTTTGGCCGCGATGATGCATCATGTCGCGATATCGTGACACTTTTTCTCTTTGGTCGTGACGATGCAACATGTCGCGATATCGTGACACCTTTTCCTTCTTTGGCCGTGGTAATGCAACATGTCACGATATCACGACATTTTTTATCTTTTTGCCGAGACGATGCAACACGTTGCGATATCGCGACATTTTTTCTCCTTAGGCCGTGATGATACAACATGTCGTGATATCGTGACACTTTTTCTCTTCTGGCCGTGACATTGCAACATGTCGCGATATCGCGACACTTTTTCTCTTCTGGCCGTGACATTGCAACATGTCGCGATATCGCGACACCTTTTCTCTTGTAGCTGTGATGGTGCAACATGTCACGATATCGCCACACTTTTTCTCCTTTGGCCTTGACAATGTAACATGTCGCAATATCGCGACATATTTTCTTCTTTGGCCTCGACGATGCAACCTGTCGTGATATCGTGACACCTTTCCTCCTCTGGCCGCGACGACGCAACTTGTCACGATATCGCAACACTTCTTCTCTTCTGGAAGCGACGTTGCAACATGTCGCGATATCACAACACTTTCTCTCCTTCGGCCGCGATGCTGCATCTTGTCGTGATATCGCGACATCTTTTCCTCCTTTGGCTGCGACGATGCAACATGTCACGATATCGCGACACCTTTTCCTCTGTGTTTTTTCCCTATGCTTTGGACCACAAAAATGCAACATGTCGCGATATCGCGACACCTTTCTTCTTGTGGTGTTTTGCTTTTTCTTTGATCTTTAGCTCTTGGGCCTCTTTGTTCGGTTTGGAAAACATGTAAAAAACACTTGTACAAGGTTCAAGGACCTTTCAACACCCTTTCAACCAATCAAAAAAGAAAAACTTCTCCAATAACCAAATAATGTAATACAAGGGGGTGTTGGAGTATATTACATTATTTGGTACATGCTAATGTACCACCTTGGGTACATCTTTATATTAGGAGTATGTCTTAGAATAGAGTGTGAGTATTTACTTTATGCAATGTAATAAATGCACAAGTATTATTAGAGGGTGTAAATTATTTAATAATGTAAATGTGCCATGTGCACATGTGTCCTTAAAGTAGGAAAGTGAAGAGTCTCAAGAAGAGTGAAGGCCAAGAGTACTCCATATGAAGAATCACATTTCATTATATATGGGTCTATGTGAGTGTGTGTTATAGACATAATGTAGAGTGAGAGTGTGTGGAAGTATGGTGTATCTGAGATCTTTATTCTATATCAAGATACTATTTTCATGATCATTTGTTAATGGCAATTTTATGAATTGTTGCAAAATTTATTTATGAGTTTTATATGATTATAATTTTGCCATTATCTTATATTTCATATAGCAACTTTATTTTAGATCTTGTGGTGATGTGGAAAACACTCTTAAAAGGCAACACAAAATGGCACAAATGAAAACTGTCATTGCATTAATTCAAAAATATATTTATAGGCATGTTTGCCTTTACAATTCAACATTTAATACGCATGATCCATGTGAGTATTAAATGCAATATCATACTAATCCCTATAATTCCTCCCCACTAAGGAAGCATTGGTCCCCAATGCGTACAAGTGTGGAAGAGAAATATGGATAGCTAAAGAGTGTTAGGTACAATCAAAAATGCACTCTTTTTACAAAAAATGAAGACTAAAATTATGAATTTGAATGTGTCTTCATATAATCAAAATGTGGCACTGGATTTGAGGCAGGCTTGAAAAACACTCTTCAATGACTGTAAACACTGCTATACCAACTTATAGCTGAAATTGGTCCCTCGAAAGGGTAGAAGAAAGTAGAAACTAATGATAGAATATTCCTCAAACCATGTGCACAAAATTTTCCAAGTGGAAATTAATGTTTTATTTTTAATGTTGGTCATCCATTAAGGATTTCAGGTATTGTATGAAAAAAACGGTCAACATGTATTAATAAAGTTTTATGGATTTCTTGTCAATGGCTAAGTTGATGTGAAGTTGTGGGTTGACCAAGACCAGGGTGAACGAACGCGAGTTGACCAAGACCGGGGCAACAACTAAGTTAATGTGAAACCGTGGGTTGGCCAAGACTGACTGTAGGCAAAAAATATGGAAAAGGCCATGATATGATGACACAACTCAAGATAGACGATGCATTGAGGATGAACACAACATGGAAAGGGAGGCCAGACCAGAAACATTGGTGCATACTGAGTGACACAACATAATGACCAATGTGAATGACCTGACATCTTGGGGACTGATGACAGATGATGCGTTGAGGATGAACACAACATGAAAAGGGAGGCTAGATGAAACACGTTGGTGGTAGACAGAGTGACATGACACAATGACCAACGTGAATGAGCTGACATCTTTGGGATTAATGATCAATAATTAAGGACATGGGTGAGGAAAGGTGTAGCCCAATGGAAGAGTCAGGTGGATGTGAAGGAGGGCATTGACAGGGAGGAAGACTAGTCAACGGTAGAGTGGGCAGTGGATACATGTAAAAATTGATGGTACGACAATGAACTGACGGGTTGGTAGTAAGATAGAGGGGGCTGATGGATGACTCAGATCAGATGGAAAGGATGACCGTGAACTGACACATGATGAGAGACAATACAACAATGGGTAGGGGTAGGGTGCCCAATGCTCATGGAGAACTAGACAATATGAGATATGGGCCACATTCATTAAAAATGCCAAAAGGACGTAAATATGACCGATGTGGAAAACAAACCCGCATCCACCAGAAAACAAAGGGCAGTAGCCAAAATCATAGAATTCACTGAAAAAGTATCGAAAGGTTGAAAAAACCTTAGAGAGCAAAATAATTTTTGTTATCGGGATTTATTTGTGCATCGAAAAGTGTGATACATCATGGAAAAACATTTGGAGGTTGTAGTTTGACACTAAGGAGTTGAAGATCAACCAAAAATATCAATGGCATGATTTATTTGGTGTAGTGATCCAAAACAAATATGATGTTGTTTCCAGGTGTGGGTTATAGAAGTGGAGAAAATTGGTTGTAAATCATTGGGATATGTTGTGGTGGGAAATTTTCATGTGAAAGATGTATGTATGCTGCTGGAAAATTTTGAGTGTCGAGTGCGTATCCAAAAAACTACGAACGCGTTGGAGAACAATAAGGTAGCGATCAAAGAGCAAATCATCATTGGAAACTTATGGTGTGTGTTGAATTCTACGTGCGACCAAGTAGAGCCAAAACTATGATGGTGTTGTAGGTGATGTAGCGACAGGGATCGACGATGTAGTTTCAAAAATTATAGATCAATAGAATCGCCCAAGCATAGAATTCAGATAGCATATAGAGGTGGAGCAGTCAATGAGGGTTGCTACTGTAGGGAAATATTGAAGCTACAGATCCATGATGGAGGCCACGATGGCATGTGGATTGTGAACGGTTAAACACGGGTAAAAGGGTGCAAATAGCAGAGGACGGTTGTGCAAAGGAATATGTGAGTTGTAGTGCCAAATAATAATGATCAAAATTGGTAGGGCAACATGCACCAGATCATCATCGGTATTAGATTACAACAAAGAAGATCAGTTCTAGAAGATGAAATAATGTCTTTGAAATGAAGTGAGGATCCAACAAAAATAGATGGTCGATAGAAAATAATCACCCAATGCAGAGGAGGCCATGGAAATGGCCGACACATAAGCTAGAAAGCATCACAAAAATGATGGAAATATTCATAAACTATCATATCAGGCAGAACCAGTATGTCGTAGTGTGAAAATGGTAGATCAAAAATTGTAGGGAGCCACCAAAAATTATGAGAATCCACTAATGAAGACGACACAAAATTCGTGTGCAATGGATCAACTTTCGAAATCAAGAGATCTGAACTCCAATGCGGTAAAGATGCAATAATCATAGGAACAGTGGCAAATGGTGAAACATCTTCCATATCAGCAACAAGAGCTTCAAATGAGCTTGAATCCGCATTAGGAGCTACATTTTCTAATGGAAAAATACTGAGTATATCACCTAGAGACCCTAGTTCGAATACAGGTGTGGCTACAAATTCTTCAATTTCTAGATCAGGGGTGGAATCCTGATTTTCTTCAATGTTATCTTCTTTAGTAGCGACAGAGATAGGTGGAATCTTGATTATATTCAATGATATCTTCTTTAGCAGTGATAGTGGCAGTGATTTCAGCTTAAAGTTGAGAATTGGTAATCATTTCTGCATGGAATTTTTGAAATTTTGCGATGAATTCGAGAAGCAAAATGGTATAACTCGACATTATGAATGACATCACGAAAAAATAAGGTCAATAAATTAAAAATCCAAGATGAATGCTCGAATCAAGAGCTGAGGGTCGAGAGTCAAAGGGACCCAAGCTAAGAGTTTTCACGAATGGAAGTGCTCGAAGGTGTCTACAAAAGGAAAAGAATGTTCACCACTCAAGATCCATGGGTTGGTTTTCTCATTCCTTTCTAAACCAATCTGGTCTCAAGAAGAGGATACTCTCCAAATCCTTGCACCTTGCTCTGATACCAATGATGTGGGAAACACTCTTAAAAGGCAACACAAAATGGCACAAATGAAAACTGTCATTGCATTAATCCAAAAACATATTTATAGGCATTTCTACCTTTATAAGTTACCATTAAATTCGCATGATCCATGTGAGTATTAAATGCAATACATACTAATCCCTATCATGTGGTTATTTTTCTTTAAGTATTAAGCATCAAAAGGTAACACAACTCAGTCAAGTAGATTAGAATTTTGGAGTGGGATTGAAGCCTTTATGAGAAGTAAAGACCAAGAAACTTAATTCATGATCATAGGAGATTTTAATGCCATAACTAATCTAGATGAAAAATTGGGGGAATTAGGAAATTAACCCAAAGTATGAGATAATTATAACAATAATCTGTGGGAGGTTGAGTTTGAAGAAGACAAATTTACTTGGACCAACAATAAGAGAGGCCAAAACCTAATAGTAAAAAAATTAAATAGATGCATTCTCTTATATTATTGGCTAGATGAAGGAACTTGTGCTAAAATTAACACCTTAACAAGGATTGGCTCAGATCGCTGGCCACTAAGAGTTAAAATGGTGGTAAGTGAATTTAAAATAATATCATATTTTAAATATGAGCAGATGTGGGAAGACCATCCTCAATTTGTTGATATGATAGTTCACATATGGAATTCTTCAGTTAATGTTGGGTTGTATGCTCTTCCAAATAAAATTAAATCTATGACATCTAGATTAAAAGAATGGAACAATAACACTTTTGGAAATATTTTTGAGAAGGAAGAAGAACTAAAAGATAAACTTTCAAAATTGCAAAAAGGTGATCATAATAACCTTAGCTCAGAGGAAAGGGAGTTTCTTAGTGAATATCATAATATTTTGAGTAAGGAAGAGAAATTCTAGAGATTAAAATCAAGATAAACTTAGTTAAAGAGAAATAAAAATACAAAGTTTTTCATAAGATGTCTATATTACATAGATCAACATCCAGAATTAGTAGAATTAAATCAACAAAAGGGATTTGGATTGAAGATCAGAGTAAAATTAGAAAAGAGACAAATTATTTTTATCAGAATATTCTAGGATCATAGGAGACTAAAGATCTTAATGATAAACTTCTTCAAGATGTTCCTTCATAGATAACAAATGAAGACAATAGAAATTGATGGAGCCTATTACTCTGGAAGAAGTTCATTTAGCTCTTTTATATTTTAATAAGGATAAATCCCCAAGTCCATATGGGCTCTTTGTAGTTTTTTACCAACACAATTGGGATATAGTGAAGGATTATTTATTGGTGGTAGGGGAACAATCTATTGTAAAACAATACATACCTTATAAAATTAATGCAACATATCTTACCCTAATTCCAAATAAATAAGGATGTTGAATTTTTTGATTCTTTTAGACCCATAAGCCTATGTAATATGATATATACGATTATCTCCAAAATAATGGCAAATCAATTAAGACCATTGTTAAAAAAATTATTTTAGAAGAGCAAGGAGGATTTGTGAAAGGGAGACAAATTCTGGATGGGATCATAGTAGCTCATAAAGTTATACATTCAACAGCTTCAAGAAAAGAGAAAGCAATGATTTTAAAACTTGATATGAGTAAAACCTACGATAATATTAAATGGGATTTTATTTTTGCAATTTTATAAAAGCTTGTGTCTGTGTATTTTCTTATTCAATGTTGGTCAATAGGTTAGTAACATAATATTTTAAATCCAAGAGAGGCCTTAGACAAGGATATTCTCTATCTCCTTATTTTTTTATTATTATGGTAGAGGTTTTGAGTAGGAACTTAAAGAAGACATACAAATATGGGCTTATAAGGGGACTTAAGGTTAGTAATAACATCGACAGCATCACCCATCAACAGTTTGTATATGATACAACCCTTTTTTTAAGGTCAAGGATAAATTAGGCCAAAGCTTTGAATAAATTTATAAAAGAATACGAAAGAGCATTAGGGAAAATTTTGATAGGACAAAATCCAAAGCTTTGAATAACACTTTAGCTAATATCAAAGTAAGAATTTATAGGTTACTTCAATTGGCGGAGGCAAATTAGCCAACAACTTATCTAGGGATGCCTTTATTTAAGAGGAGAATGAGGCTAGAATTATGGAATTCATTTACTAATAAAGTTTAGAATAAACTTCTAGCTTGGAAAGGTAGATGGTTATAGTTAGCAGGAAGAGTGTAGTTTATTAAGTCAGTCTTACAGGCCATTCCTACATATTATATGTCATTGTATTCTATACCAAAATCAATTGAAAATATTTTAATCTATATTATGTGATCCTTTTTATGGTCATGTTTATATGATAAAAGAAATTTTCCTTTGGTGAAATGGAGCAAGGTGTGTGATGATAAAACTAGCAGAGATCTTGGTTTAAGAGTTCTTACAAATGTAAACTTAGCTCTTAAGGGAAAAGTAATCTAAATATTGTACAAAGAGAGTCAAATACAATGGATAAGAATTCTTCTACGTCGGTATATTGAGTCCAATGATCCAAGTTTAATATTTATTACTTTCTCTCTACCAAATGGTTATGCTCTTTGGATGGTTTAAAAACTCTATTGATCTCATGATTAAAGGTTTAAGATGGGTGATGGGAACTGGAGAAAAAATATATATTTGGATGGATACTTGGTGTGATAAAAAAACCACTCAATTTAGATCTAATTTGGAAACCTTGGATGAGATTGCTTCAATATAAATATGGTTATAGGGTTTCAAATATTTTGTACAAGGATCGGGAAGGAAGATACAAGTGGAAAGAAGATTTTATACAAGTATAAAAGACATTGATGCTAGGAGGCAATTGAGTAGAAAGATAATATTTGTTTTATAACAAGGGGAGCTAAGGATAAATTGATTTATAATTTTAATAACTCGGGATAATACACAACAAGAAGTGGGTATAATGTAAATCACCAACAAAATAGTAATATCACTAGAATATGGAGAGATATTTGGGATATCCCAAGCATTCCTAAAGTTAAAATGTTTGTTTGGCTAGTAGTTCATAGAAGAATTTTATCCTGGGATAACCTTATGAAAAGGGATTTTCATGGTCCCTCTCAATGTGTTCTTTGTAAAAAGGAGAGTATAGACCATCTCTTGGGACATTGCTCAATAGTCTACAAACTATGACAATGGATTCTTAATATGTTTGGTAAATTCATGGTGATGAATAATAGAATTGAAGACTGGTTAAAGCAATGGTAGAGAACTTATAAAAGTGAGGCTTTACAGACAATATGGGATATATCAAAAGATACAATACTTTGGATTGTATGGCTAGAAAGGAAAAGAAGAATATTTAAAGGAAAGTAAAGTGATTTAGAGGTAATGAAAAGAAATATATGTTTAGTCATAGAGGAGTCTAAACCAACCCTATCAACTCACCCAGTCCCTAATGTGGAAGCATAGAGCCTTGATAGATGGAGTCAAGTCATTAAATGGAATTGTAGTGTTGGGTACAAGAGAAGCAAAAAATAGGCAAAGAATATAAAGTGGAAACCACCAGATGCGGAGTTGGTCAAATTGAATTTTTATGGAGCATCTAAAGGAAATCCAGGACCGATAGAGGAGGAGGAATAATTAGAAATAATAGAGGAGATATTTTGTCTCATTACGCTTTCAATAGTGGAATTAAGACAAATAATGAAGTTGAAGCTTGGGTAGCTTTAGAAGGGTTAAAAATATACAAACAAATAAAATGGAACAAAGTATGGATGAAATGTGATTATCTCATAGGAATAAATTCAATTTTGAGGAAAGCAAAGGCTCCATGGAACATACAAGAGATAATTATTGGAAATTCAAGATCTTGCTAAAGAGTTTGAAGAAATTAGGTTTACACATACTTTAAGGAAAGGTAAAAAATGTGCAAATAGGCTATTCTAAAGAGTGGTTATGATTGAGGATCATGAAGTTAAATTCTACTTTCCATGGTTAGAGGAAGTAGTAAGTTTAGTTGAAGCTGACAAGAAAATATTGATTACCTAAATAAAATAATGATTAAGATTTAATTTAATTTTTTCCATTGGTAATATCTACTCTATTTTATAACAATAATTTTTTTTCATATAAACTATTTATTATAATTTTTATGGTTGCACTTGTATTTCAGGAAGGAAACTAGCAATCCAGATCTCATGAAGCAGACTATGATAGTGCGATGTTTTAGAAATATTACTCTACTAAGATGCAATACATAGATAGTAGAGGTGAAGTGTTGGTATTTTAAAGGCTGCTATAAAAAATATCAAGAAGGATGTTGAATTTTGGAAATTTGTATTCATACAAAAAATTGAAAAGGTCCAAAAAATGAAAATCAAGAATTTAGACATTTTATGTAAAATGGTGTAGGTTTATAGCTATAGCATCTCAATTGAGATGATAAGTGTATCTATTTATAAACTCTCAAGATCTAAAGAAGAGAGTTGTAATTTGTCAAGGGTGGGGGACCCGGGTACAACTTCCTTATTATTTAGCCAAAAATATCCACTTACCAAATGCAAATGAGAACAATAATGAAGATCGATAAGTTACTCTAATGCAAAAGGAAGAGTTAATCAAAGAGGATAGAATAAAAAACTAAAGACAATACAAAAAAAATAGAAAAAGGATAGAATCACTATCACACATCCAAGGTGCCAATCAGAATAGATTTTGATTGTGCTTAAAGATCCTTTGCTAAAATTAGTGTAACTTGTCCCTCAACCTACAAAGGTACTATTGATGGTGTGGTGATAATGATAGCATAATAGAGCTAATGCATGCTCATTACACTTAAGGTGATATCATTTATATTGCTAATTGAAGCGTCTCTCTATATAGATTTTCATAATAGTTCCATATATTTCTTAACCCCTTCTTGATGGTCCAAGGAGATTGATTTTATAAGTTTTCAAGGGTGTGATTGTTAGAAGGTAGATTTGATTAATTGATTTGATTAGGTATTAATGGGATTTGATTAATTGAATAGTTTGATCGATTATATTTTATTGATTGAGTAGTTAGATCTTGATCGATCAGGATCAATCAATGTTTGTCAAAATATTAGATGCCAAGGTGATAGCCAGCTTATGTGATTTGGTTATCTATTTCTTATTACTGCTATTTTTGGAAATAGCATTGCATTCACAAGTGCTATAGAACTAGCAACATCTTATAATTAATACAAAATGACTATTTATGGTTTTGTTGGGAAGGAAAATATCATGTTCAAATTCTAAATAGTAACATCATTTCATATAGCAGAAACAACAATACTACTATTTATGGGATAACAATTCTAACATGAGACACTAAGGTTCATATTTGATCCATTTAGACTTAGTCATTTAATTGTAGTCTTTAGTGTCTTTGATAGGTTAGGGATTGCTTTATTTTTGTTGTAGATTGTTTGCTCAAAATTGGGTGTCTACAACAACATTTTTGTCCAACACTTTCTTGATATTTGGAAAACTCCACCCAAGCTTTGCCCCTAATTCCAAAATCATATGTCTATAATTTCTTGAGTCTCCCCTCTAATATTTTTTCCTGTACAAACCCTATCCCACTTAAAAATGGAAAAACTATTTTTTTCTCACATCCTTTCCAAAAATCATCTATTTGAATTTTATCATATTTAGATATTATGCATACTGGCAATCTCAAAAGTGACATCGTATACATAGAGGTAGACTACAATGTATTATTTATGAATTGTAGCCTTCCACCCATGGTTAAAAGCTTACCTTAAAAACCTATCAAACAAAATTTTATTCTATCCAAATTTGAATCCAAATCTTCTTTTTATTTCCTTTATTAGGCAAAAAAATACCTAGATATGTTGATGGTAACTTTCAAACTTTAACCAAGCTGCAAGCTTACTACAGTGGTAAGGTATTTGGCCTCTCTTTGAGAGGTCTAAGGTTCAAACCCCACTCGGTATGAGGGAACCGAGACCCCTCATAAAAACATGTGTAAACTCATTGAAAAAACTTTCAAACTTTAAACTTCTAAAATCTTCTCAATAATGTATTGTAAATATAGGTCGGTGTTAATGGAAAAGATATCGGATTTTGTAGTATTAACCAACTATCCAAAAATATTTTCATATCATTATAATATTGATTTAAACTCCATGGACTTGTTGACTAAGGGACGATCCAAAAGAAAAGTATCATCAATAAATTGAAGATGAGATTCAAAGGAACCATTTGTTGTAACCTAAATAATTCTATTTTTTCTTCTTTTTTACTTTGAGAAAGCTATACCCAATGCCTCAACAAGAATAATAAAGAGATAAGAAGATAGAGGTCATCATGGTGAAGTCCATGAGATGGTTCTAAGTATCCATTGAGGGACTATTGATCAAAATAGAATATTTTTAGAATGTTATTAAAAAAATTTAATCCATTCATACCAATCTTTACAAAATCATATTTTATAAGAATATCTTGTAGAAAAATATAACGAAACCTATCATATGTTTTGTTCATATCTAATTGTACGATCCCAAGAAGCAATACACCTAACCTATTTGCAACATAATATCAAGCATAAAACCATGAAAGTGTAAAGAACAAAGAATTAACAAAACACAAGATATATTTTCATTAATTCATTTGGAACTTTGGTTACAGATAGGTCCCTCTTAGGGATACCGATTGCTTGATACAATGATTACAAAATATGAATAGCCCCTGAATGGGGATGGTGTACTTCGTAGGCCTCTTGGAGTCGACACGAATTTGCTCAAGGGCTTACTAATACCTTCTTCTCACGTGATCAGAGGGATCTGATACCGAATATGCTTTGTAATAATAGATAACCTATGATCTACGTATAAGAAACAATAGAGAATAATTAGTAGCATATGCAGCCTCTCATGATGAGGCTTTCTTTAAAGATCTGTAAGAAATGATGTAGAAGCATGATAAAAGCATAATAGTGTAAATATAAGCAGAAATACATAAATAAATAAGAAATTACCATGCAAATACAATAGAAAATACGGATATATGCTAATCTAATCTGATAAGGCCAAAAGCAATAATAAATCTAAGATAAAACTCAAGAAATAATGCCTCAAACCCTAGACTGTACCTGTAGGTCGCTGTCGAGGATAGCGGCCGTGAACTGAAACTTTCTACCTCACAAACTAGGTACTACAACACTCAATCCTTCATCTGAATCAATGCTCAAGGGTCGCCTTTGTGTACAAATATGGATTGGAAGTGAAACTCATTTGGAGCTGAATGCTTGAATGATGCGTTGTCATTGCTCAATCGGACAACACTTCGTTACTCCTCAAAGGGGATGTGAAATTTCTCTCTAATTCGCTAGGGCTTCACTGCATAAAAAATTAGATCTTTCAAGGGGATTTTTTTGTTCTTTAGAGGATGCATATGTAGACCTCCCAAATATAGATCCAGATTTGGATCTTGGCTTATTGGAGAAGCCAAGATCTAGATCTACATGTAACTGACCATTAGAGGGGAAGGCTCGGTCACAAATTTGCATGGAAGGGGCAGTAAGGAGGATCTCTAGGAGATCCATGCCAAAAGCTACTCGAAAACCATGCAACTATCACCATTATTCATTATTTAGACCCTCATTCATGATTAGTCTATGTTTTAGTGCTAGTCGATGTCTAGAGCAACGACTAGCAGTGACTGCTCTGAGCTTCAGTTGCCTGGGTTGGCGGTTGCTCTACTCGATAGTGACTGTGCCTGAATGGTCTAAAACTACCTCTTTTGAGTGGTTAGTACCACTGCTAGCTCCTGGTATGGTCCAATATTAGTCATATGGTCTTTGGATGTGCCCATATGAGTAGTATCCTAAACATTACGCATTTTAGGTGTCTACACTAATATTACAAGCATGCTTGGATTTTTCATGGAATGAAGAGAATGTGGTCTAAATATAGTTGTAAACAAATTCTTGATGGTGTAATCATCAAGTATTAGTAGTTATTAATAAGTTTTTCTATTAAAATATGTAGAAAAGGAGAAAAAAGAGAGTTAACAAAGGAGTTGTCATGAATGCCAAATTTTGTAAAAGCATCTTACATAAGTTTTTTTATAATGGAAAAAATTGCCAATGGAGAGTGATAAGTATCAAGACCCATCTTACATACCTCCTTGTCACTCCTCTACCCATGCATGCAAGTCAACATCTTCTTCTTAAGAGGAATCTAAAACTTTAGTTTCCAAGTTGTAAGCATGATGACAAAGATTTGTGGTTGATTTTTACGAGGAAGGCAATCCTTGGTGCACCTTAGATTTTTTCGATGATCATGTTTTCCCATTTCCCTTCTCCATGAGGAGGATGCCAATGAATAAATGCCTAGTCAATTGACCATATCATAGTTTAATAACTTACCCATTAATAACTTAAACTAAAATTTTGAGTGAATGATATAGGAGATATTTTTATAAAAAAATAGTAGTATTGCGAATTTTGATTTGTTTTAAATTAATAATTTATAATTTATAAATATTATGGATGTTCAATACTGTTAGAATTCCCAAGTGTAGATCTACAAAGCATTACAAGAGTTTGAAGAAATAAAATAGAACTGATTGATTTATTCCAAGGATCAAATTTGTATAAATAGCAAAGTTGATCATTGAGAGCCGTTGGATTACAACAACTCATCTGACCTGATGAAGACACCAATGAGAGTTCTCCTGACACATGGAGGAGTGGAAACTCAAGTGTGTCTATCCTAGTGGAACTTAAAAGAATATTATTTTATTCTAACACCCCCCTAAAGTGATACTAGGGGATATTCGTCAAATGAGTCCCAACAACAAGGCCTGATGAGGTACTTGTGTACAATAATTCCTTTTTTGAAGAGATGGTAAAAACCTAATGGGAAAAACCATCAATCAAAAGGAAGTAAGAGGCTTGTCTTTATATGGAAAATATTGTCCTCTTAATACAATAAGAAAGATGAGTCTCGACAGCATGGCCTAAGGAGGTACTCATTTACAATAAATAGTTGGTGAAAAAAACCCTATGGGGAAAAACCAACTATGAGAAGAAGAGAGGCTTGTCTTCATATGGCGAAGATTGTCCTCTTTATACAAAAAATAAGGATGAGTCCCGACAACTTGGCCTAATTAGGTACTCATTTACATTATATAGTTGATGAAAAAATCCTCGTGGAGAAAAACCAACTATGAAAATAAGATAGGCTTGTATTTGTATGGCGAATATTGTCCTCTTTATACAAAAATAAAAATGAGTCCCAGCAACTTGGCCTGATTAGGTACTCATATACAACATATAGTTGGTGAAAAACCCCTTTGGGGAAATACCAAGTATGAGAAGAAGAGAGGCTTGTCTTCGTATGGCGAAGATTATCCTCATAAAACCAATAAATGCAGTTGTATTACTCCAAGCTTATCTCGCAACTGAAGGTAACACAGAGAAGGAAATGACTTGGTGAAGATATCTGCAATTTGATTCTCAGTTGGAATATACTCCAAGTATATATCCTCATTCTGAATATGTTGTCATATGAAGTGCATGTGTATCTTAATGTGCTTGGTGTGTTGATGCTCAACTGGATTACGTGCAATATGAATTGTGCTTTGATTGTCACACCAAAGAGTTATAGGCTTTTCATGGGTGAAACCAAATTCTCTCAAAATTTGATGAAGCCAAAGAGCTTCCTAACTAGCTAAAACTGTTGCCTTGTATTCTGCCTTTGTAGAAGATAAGGTTGTTGCTTGTTATTTCTTGCATAACTAGGCTATTGGCGAAGAATCAAGGCAAAAGACATAGCCTGAGGTTGAACATATATCTTCTATTGAACCTGCCCAATCTGAATCTGTGTAGCCAATGATACTTTAACACCCCCCCTTAAGTGATAGTAGGGGTAAGTGAAAAAAGTAATAAACATTATGTGGCATACCCACATAAGATGAGTCCTAGCACCAAGGCCTGATAAGGTACTCATGTACAAAAGAGATGGTATAGCCAAAAAAATGAGTCCCACAACAAGGCCTGATAAGGTACTCATTTACAACATGTGATCAAAAGAATAAAGATCACTAAAGAAAAGTCCCCTAAAACCAAAGTGTCTCACAAGGAGTGTGAATATAGGAGGGAGAAAGAACCACAAAAATCGCAAGGGTAGTCCAAAAATAACTCCACAAGCATGAGTATGTGGTTTCCACCTATATGAACACAATGGGCTAATAACAAGGTCCAAAACTTGTGGACAACCAACAAAATAAGGGAAATGGTAGAAAACCTCAAGGGGAAACCACCTGCCAAAATAAAAGAATAAGGAAGATGTGCATGGAGGATTGAGAGGAAGGAATAGGTCCTCTTCAACCCCCCTTAGGACAAATTCCATTAAGAAGCCTGTAATGGATCCATTAGATGTCTCAAAAAATTAGAGACTTGTTGCAGAAAAGAATTCATACTCCCAGACTGGTGCTTGTGAACCATGAAACCAAAGTGTCTCATAAAAAGGAATGTCTTACTAGAAAAATCCCTTGAAACCAAAGTGTCTCACAAAAAGGAATGTGAAGATAGGATGGATAAAGAACCACAAAAACTGCAAGGGATGTCCAAATTGACTCCGCAAGCATAAGTAGTGGTATCCACCTGTATGACACAATGGGTTGAATAACATGTTCCAAAAAGGAGTGGACAAACAGCAAAACAAAGGGCATTTCCTCAAGTATGAAAGTTATGAAGGGTGAGAGGTTCAAGTGAATTCATCATTTTAACACAAAAGAAAAAAGTTGAAGTTTTAACCAATATTCCCCCCTTAGAACTTCAATTTATGGATTAATACAATTGAATATGTTTATTAAGCTTTTCAATATATTAAATCTCAAAATACCTACCCTAAAAAGAGGGAAACTATAAGTATATGAGGTTTGTTATATGGTTGCTTTTGAAATGCCAAATCCTCTTAGTTTTTCTCAATACCCGCCCTTACTTGAGAGAAACTTTAAGTATAGAGAAGAATTTTTAAGGATTGTAGGCTTGAGATGCAGTGATATCAACTAGATTTTAATTTGGACTCTCAATACTCGCCCTTACAAGAGGGAAACTATAAGTAAGAGAGATATCCAATGTTTAAAAATGTTGATGGAAAAATATATGCCAGGCCTTTATACCAATTGTCTCCAAAACCCGCCCTTACGTGAGGGAAACTATAAGTTTTTAGAGGTAATGATACATGGAACGTAGGAAAATATATTTTGAGGAAGAACTTATTTAAAATTTTGGGTTTCCATGTAATATTAGGAGTGAGAGGATCAATTGTATTCATTGAATTCATTTTGAAGTTAACCCAAAGTTCCCCCCTTTTACTTTTAAAAATGGAAGTCAATGGACAAATATGTTCAAAGCCTCAAGGAAATACCAAATTTCCAAAAAATTACTCGCCCTTACAAGAGGGAAACTATAAGTAATTAGAGGGAACGTGATAATTGATGAGTGAAGAGAACAAATATTGGCCAAAGTTTTAGGAACACCAAATTATTCAAAAATACCCGCCCTAACGAGAGGGAAACTATAAGTATTATTGATATTTGATGTTAAGTTTTATTAAAGGATTACAAATATGCCAAACCTATATATCTTGTCCTATCAAATACCCGCCCTTACGAGAGGGAAACTATTAAGTATTGAAAGAATTGATACATGGAACATAGGCTAATATCAACCAGGCCTATATTGGTAATCTATATAACTCGCCCTTACTTGAGGGAAACTATTAGTTATATAGAATGTCCAGTATGGGTGATTGGTGATATAATATTTGTTCATTTTTTTACTTAAGTAGAATTACAAATTTAGGAAGGATTCCTCTATTTTTAAAAAAATAAGAATATTTAAAAGATATCTACTTAAAAGGTAAAGTAGTAAAGAATTTTGAAAACAAAATTTAAAAGAGATGCAATTATATAAATTCTTGCTTAGTTGATGCAATTATATAAATTCTTGCTTAGTAAAAAACTTTAAAGGTAAAGTATAGAAAAAAATATATAAAGCAAGTGAATTTATATTTTTTATTTTTTTTTGAAAAAAAACTAAATTTTTTTTCCTTTAATGCCTTAAGAAAATTAAAAAAACTTTGCTTAAAAGTATGAAAAATTATTAGCAAGAGAAATTATAATTGAAAAACAACTTTAAAATTTTCCTTTAATGCTTAAGCAAATTTATAAAATTAATATAAATAACTTTGCTTATAGAAATTACGAAAGGAAAGAAATATTAAAAATAATTATTCCTTAAGACTATAGGCAAAGAATATTAAAGCAAGAGTAAAGGCAGAGAGATGAGGCGCAATTGACGCATAGACAAGAAGATCCCCCCAAAATCTGCGATTGGTGCAAAGAGGTACCTGAACACCCCCCAAAATAAATTTTATTAATTCTTTGAAACCTGAGCCAAGGAGAGGACTGATGGCTACAATCTTACACAGAATAATTTAAAGAATAATAAAAAAAAGGGTACAAGAATATTATAGAGGGACGCCGGATAGAGGAGAGGGGAGCTTCTGCTTCTGAGCAGCGAACAACCTGCAATAGGAATGTGCCAGCAAAGTGTCAGCAGAAAGTTTGAAGACAGATGTAGATGGTAATTGAGGAACGACTCCAGGCGCACCAACCAGCAGGATACTGCAGCAAAAAACGAACTGCAGTTGCTAGACTTGGAAGGTGCTTCAGATCAGAAAACGGAGAGACATTCAACCAGAGACAATAACCTGCAGAGACCTTCGCAAAAGAAAAAAATATATAGCAAAGGGTATTCAACAATATCTTAAAACTTTAAACTTATGACAAAGCAGAGGCATAAGCTAAATGTATATAAAGAAAAAAAAAAAAACTAATGATTTACTCTCGGAGCGCCAAAGACATCAAACGGGAGGAAAATCGCGATGGTATCACGAGATCTTCGATACAATACAATTAGTGGATATTGTCTCTTAAAGGCGAATCTTTAGGAGCGCCAAAAGAAGATCACAATTCGTTCAAGGAGATCACGATTTTAAGAATAAGGAACTCATGTCTATTTAATATAGATGATGAGTCTTGATTTTGACTTTAGGAACGAAATCCATTATAATTAATTGCACGATAAAGGGAAATAAGCAATTTGTTCTAATGTAAAGATATTAAAATTATAGACAGTGAAATATGAGATCACTATTAAATTTGTATAAAAATAAATTGCAATTTAATTAAAAAAAATTATAAAGCAAATATCCAAATATGTGATGACAATTGACTATGAACTTAAAACTTAGTTTTAATGTAGAAATATAAAATCAAAATTTAAGACAATAAAATATGTGATCACTATAGAATTTGTATAAAATAAATTACAATTATTCTTTTGATTTAGAGATCTATTAGTTAAGCAATATAACCAATTTTTAATTACAAAAAGAAGAGGTTAAAAAGCGACCCAAAGAAACACCCCTCCCAGATTTTTGATAGGTGCAAGAAAGGCACCTTATCAACCCACCAAATTTTATTAAAAATTTAAAATATTGATTTCTGAGCCAAGGAAAGGCCGAAAATAAAAGAAAAGCGTAACGTTTTTCTCGGAAGGTTACAGAAGTGCAGATGTATAAAATAAATACAAAATATTAATAGCTTTTTTTTTTTAAAAAGGGAGAGAACGGGATCACCCTGGTTGCGTTGATAAGGAAAAAATTTGGCGTCACAGCTTTGACGAAAAAATGGTTTTGGAAGCCTAAAACCCCGTTGCCACAACTGAATCCTTGCTCGTTTCAACGCTTGAAAAAATGGCGTCGCAGCATAGATGAAAACGTTGGACCATCAACTCATCTGCACTCAAAGGTTAGAATAAAAAAATAAATAAAATTTTATTTTTATCAATACCAATGTAAAAACGTAGACAACATCGTCCACAGAGCAGCGGGTGAAGAGTGATCGAATCCGAAGAGGAAGGCCTCAAAAGGGAAAACAACCAAACCAGGGACCTACATGCGGTGGTACAATACGACGCTTGTGATCACGAACCCTCTGCTGAAGACAATCTGCGCTTAGAACGATGGAAAGACGTAGACTCTAGAACGGCGCTAAAAAAAGGAGGCGCAATGGACCTTCAAACTGAAAGAAGGCACCTAAAAAAACTTGCAAAACATAGAGCTTGCAAAACATATATAGAAGGGCTTATAAAGCAAAATACTCGAAGGACTCCCGGAGCGCCAAATGAACTAACGGGAATGAGATCAAGTTAGATCGCCAAAAATCTTCGAAAAAAATAATATAGGATATGTCATTGGGCAAAGTATCAAGCACGCTGAAGCTTTACATGCTATACAAGGCCACGTTTCCTCTTAGAGGAAATGCTTCTTTGTTTTATTTATTAAACCAATAGTCTATTATTTGACAAGATGAGGGAAATCAAATATTAAATATTGACGAAGGCTTAACGATATGCAAAATAAAATCTTTTAAGATTCTCCAACGCAAAGAAGACTATTTTTTCCACAATAGTTGCAGGGAAGGCTATGGAAGCCGAATCGTCTGCAATCCTTTGGAAAAAAAACATAGGCAAAGATATGAGGAAAAATAATGGCCTCTTAAATGATTGCTAGTTATATTGTTTCTCCTTTGAAATTACGCAGAGTTGTTGCGCTTGAAGAAGGAGAATAAAATATAAACAAATGCAATAGAGGAGGGCATTAAAACAAATTTTATTTTAAGAAGCAATATTTGAGATAAAAAAAATTGCATAAATTGTAAAAGAGGAGTTTTTCTAGAATTTTCCCAGCGAAGCAAACATTTTGAATATTACTCCACGACAGTGACGGCAGAAGTCGTTAACTGCGAATAGTGTGGAGTTAAAAAATGAAAATGTAGACGATTGGGGAAAATGACCTCTGAATGAAAATGCTATATATTTAAAGTCTCCGTTTAGTGCACGTGGGGATGGCTTTTTGGGCCAGATGAACTGCGTGTATTAGGAGAGAAAGAAAATATATGCAGAGGTTTCTAAAAAAATCACAGGTATTAGGAAGCAAGATTTTTGGAAGGAAAAAAATGTATTTATGGTAAAAGAAATTAGATAAACTGAAATAATACCATAAGAAAATATCTTCCAAAAAAATTGCAACTATTAATCTATAACATATAAAAAATCTCTTTCCTTTAAAAAATCAAGAAAATGAGATTAAGAACCAGCTCGTAAAAACTTTCTTCAAGAGAGAATGCTAGCAGATTCTATCCTGCTCTAGTGCCATGTTAGAATTTCCAAGTGTAGATCTACAAAGCATTACAAGAGTTTGAAGAAATAAAATAGAACTGATTGATTTATTCCAAGGATCAACTTTGTATAAATAGTAAGCCATTGGATTACAACAACTCATCAGACCTGATGAAGACACCATTGAGAGTTCTCCTGACACATGGAGGAGTGGAAACTCAAGTGTGTCTATCCTAGTGGAACTTAAGAGAATATTCTCTTATTCTAACAAATACTATTTATCCTTCAAAATTTATATTCTATTTTGAATAGAGATATATAATTGGTCTAAAGACCAAAAGGTTGTGTCAAAGTTATTATTACTTGGTTTACACCTCCATTCCCTCTAGAAGCAATGGCTGACTATCATATGAAATTCAAGAGGAATTTATGAGACAATATGGTTTTAAACTCATTGACAAGCATGTTGTCATTGCTATGCATAAGATAAAATAAAAAATTGGTGTAAGAATTGTTTTTATTATTTAAACTATTATAACCAAATTTTCATTTTAGTAATGTTTAAACAATTACAAATTTTACGTACTATGTTAAAATACTGTTTTGCATATCAAAATATCTCGACACTCCAATTTGAGAATAAGCTAGATGGTTATAATATTGTGACTTAGACCAATTATGTGTTCAATAGAAAGAAGCAAAAAAAAAATAATAGTCGATGAATAATATGTCTAGCAAAAGGGCTATCATGTAAGGGTCAATAAGGGGAAGAAAATGACTAATCTACTAGGAACAAGAAGTATGAAGACAACCATCAACAAATTCGTAAGTATTGGAAAATTATTTATTTTTTATATTGTCTTGAATATACTCATCTATATAAAATTTATATAATAAATTATTCTAAAAAATATTTTTATATTATTTTGTGTAGGAGTTTGAATACCAAAGAACCATTACCCTTGAAATTCTAGGTAAGATTAGACATCATGGATACCACTAATTCAAGAACATCATGAAATAATATGGCATATGCCCAATGTTATTTGTTTCAATTATGTTATTCAAATTTATAATTTCTATGTTTTAATTTCAATATATTGTTTTACTATATTGGTTGTAGTATAAGAATATTAAAGTAGAGGGAAATAAGGATGAGACCTACATTATTGAGGAGGGAGACAATGATGAGGATGAGGGTGATAGTTGAAATGATGATATCAATGAAAGAGCAAAGGTTATCAATAATCTTAGTTTTATGCATCCATATTTTGTGTCTATTGATATACATCCATCCATATTTTGCATGTGTATTACATATACTACAGAGGTTATATATTTAATTTTATTTTTTAGAATAAATCAATTATTGTATTTAAGGACCACATGTTGTCCAACAGATGTTTATCGGCATTACATCAATGCTATATAATGGTGCTACACTAATGCATAAAAAATACACATTAGTGTCATCTTAGCGTCAACATAGCATCAAAAAAATATTTGTAAAAACCAAAAATTAATTTTTTAGTGCAATGTTGATGTTATGACAAGGCTATAAGTAACATTAAGGTCATGAAATATAATAATATCTCTTATTTCTTCCACAATATATTATATCTAACCATCATTCAAGATTACTTAGTCCTACTTGCCCATCCAAGGCATATCTCAATGATAAAATTTCATTTTCAATCTTGCTAATGGGTTATATTCCAAAATACAATATGATTTTATACGTTTTCTTATTTATGAAAGAAAACCATTCCTTCTAAAAAAAGTATATACCTTACATCATTTTAGAGGTTATTGGATCTAACGCCTATAATATCAACTCTCTTGACAGACCAAAATATGAGGAATACCCTCACTAAATGGCATTAGCTCATTGGTTAAATTCCTTAGATTTGAAGGAGGAGATCTAGGTTAAAATCTTGCAAAATGATGAATGCATAATATCCAAGCTCTTTTAATACCATTATGTGGTCATGATGTGCCATAGTTGGGGCTCATTTCAATCTCATATAACCAATTTTAAAAAATGAGGAATACCCTCTCAAGTATCTCCTATATTAAAAAGTGGATAATCATATTGGAGGCATATTAATTGTCACACCTTTACTCACATTGCAAATTTTCCAATATAAAAAACCCTAGAAATTCTATATTAGTCTAAATTTGTCCAAGCCAAATTTTTTTAAATATTAAGAATCAATATTCTCAATGGAAAAAGCATACCATTAATCCCCTCCTAAAGATTATAATGAGATTGCTACTAGAGATATCAAAATTTAAAATTATGATAAAAGTAGCCTTGTTGCTCTATGGTCCATCTTTGAAATTATTTATGATATCAATATTTCTATTTAATCAAATGCAAGAATAATTTTGCTAAAAATAATTATCAAAAAAAAAATTAGGTGCCAAAGTATTCCTCAACCTTTTAACCTAAATTTTTAGGCCCTTAATAGTTAAATTTCTTCTAATCATTCATCTACATCAATGATGTCACTTAAGGTAGCAATATCATCACAAAGTACTTCTATCGATAGTTCTAATTTTTAGACTATATCTTCCTCTATCAAAAACCTAATCTACTAGTTGAAGCAAATTTTAGTAACTTGGATGGAACTTGTAGCTCCTTTGGAGCTAACAACTTTATTAAGAAATTCTTCAACCAACTCTTCAATAAAAATTGTAGTCCAAAAATTATTATAGAGAGTTCCACACATGATCAAGGGGATGTCAATTCTATCTAGAACCTCTTCCACATGACAAATCTTGAGCAATCTACAACCTTGGCAATAACACACATAAAGTGGTGCCAGTGTCTAAGGATATGAAACCTTGATCATAGTTGGTCTAAACTACTTTTGTATCTACACGGTCTAAACTACTTTTTGTACAATTTTTTACATTCAAGGTTCTCTAGAGATGTTTCCAATTTGTTTAGAGTAGATAAGGCATTATCATGTTCAAGAACTTGTCGCTGCAGATGACCCTCGAGTGGATAGGAGTGGTCAAACTCTTGTAGATTCTAGGATTCACCTTTATGTACCTCTATGGTATAAAGGATGCTCCAATGGTCTCCCCACATTTCTTACTTTCTCCACGAATGTAAGACAACTCGACCATAGTGTTGGGATTATCCCTTCTCAATCGTTACTGAAGGGGACGCTAATTCCCTCACCAACTTAAGTTAGTCTATGTTGGTGTGCTTAGATGTAATGCCTTTAAGTTTAGACATTGCACCTCTACAGTGGAATGACTAATATTGTAATTCTCAATTATCTCATCCCCACAATGGGTTAACTAAGGTGATTATCACTCCGCATTATAATTTTACATGGACACCTGACCTAACTCAATTGCATATGGGTTCCTAACCTCCATAGTAGGAAACAAGATTCAAGCTACACCACTTAGAATCTTATCCAAAAACTCTCCATCTTTGGATAACATCAAAGTTCCCCACTCTAGATGTGCCCATTGCAAAAAGTCTTGGGTGTTACCTCCTCGCAACTCCCTCCTGGTTTGGGTAACAAGGTTGCTTAAAGTATGCCCTCTTAACCCTCCGACCCAAAAGCATAACATCAAATATCATTCACCTTAACTCTCTCTTAAAAGTAAAACATGATCACTTTGCTTAAATAAGAAATGGCTTAAAACATTCCTAATGCATATTATCAAAAGTATTAAACATCTAAGTAAGTTTACTCTTTTGGTAAGCAAGAACATGTTTTATAATCAATTTCATAACTACTTTCCATTCATTTTTTCAAACATATAATCACCCCTATGGGGTTTACATCAAGAATAACTATAATTTAATTCTTTTAAAATTAATTGGAAATAACAACAATGAATACTTAAACATCAATATTCAAATCTTCTTATAATAAGGAAACTTATTACAAAAACTCCTTAATAATACATTTCAATATACATCTCTTTCTTTGAGATTCCAATTACATCATAATCATAATCAATATGAAACCCTGGTAAAAGCATGATAAAATTCTTTCTATCCATAATTTGGTTCGTTGTATTCCTTGAGCTCCATTGAGAGGTAGTTGGAGTAAGGGATCAAGATAGCTCCTTAATATGATAATGCATTCCTAAATGCTCTTTCATATTCAGTGCATCCAATAAAAGAATGTAGAAATACCATTTATATTTCTACATTCTTTACCCATTACATCAAGTAACCCATGTAGAAATAATCATTTACATTTCTACTTCAATTTTAAACCAATCACAAGAAGAAATCCCATAAATTTCTTCATCCAAAAAGGACTCCACACGCATTTGAATATTCCATTTATTTTACAACATATAAATATATATAAGGAAACCCCATAATTTCCTTATAATTATTAGTTCCATACCCATTAAATAATTCCAAAGAAATTATTTTTACAAACACTCATTCCATAAATCACCTCTACACCACTTTCTTTTTTTAAGATAACAAATAATCCCAATTATGTTTCTTTAAAAAGATAACAATAATATACAAATCAAATAAGCCCTCAAATGATCAGTTATTAAGTCACCTTTAAAATCCTTAAATTAAAGAAATACATTTCTTAACCCTATGTAACTTTTTTTCCAACAAAGGGGAATTGCTTCTAGTTAATCTTATATTAAATCTTTCGGTCTCTTTATGACATAGACACAGGTAAAACATCACCTTCAATCTTTCTACTCTAATACTTGAAAAGAATTACAATTCAATGATTAATAAGCTCTTTCTAATTTAATACTAAAAAAGAAATTACAAATCACTGAAGAAGAAGCCCATGAATTCATGTTGTCAACATACAAATGCGGTCGGGCAAACGTAGCTCCCAAAGTCTTTATTTAACTTAGACAGAGCAAAGGATCTTAAGCATAATAATCATGAATGAAGCAAAACAATGCATTTAAAGGAAATACTCTAGTACATCAAAACCAACGATCCTAGACGCTCAGTCCCTACTTTGAAAAACCCCAAAGTCTTTACCAGCATAGGACTCAAATCAAACAGTGCAACCTTTCTCATAGAGGAAAAAATATTAATTAAAGCATTGGACAATGTCACAGTTGTCAAGCATGGTTGAACAATCAAACTAGGTTACAATTGAATGTATACCCAAAATGATTCAGACTAGACATTTCAAACTTCATTCCATTAAAGTTGATAGAGAGTTCCAACCATTCACAGGCAATGGATTGGTTTAAGAATGCTACAGAGTGTGCTCATGTCGGATAATGTCTACTCTAAAGCATAAATACTCTACCTAATACATAGGGTTCAAACAAAAACTTCAACTGATTGGAGGATATCCTTTGTTAACTATCCATCTGTTGGGAGTACAATGAACGATGGAGGTAAAGAACATGAATACACAAACTTGAACACAGATTGCTTCCAAACAAAGACGTAAAGGCTCTCGGCCAACGTTTGACTTAAGCACAAGTTACTATAAAATAGAACATTTCCTGTACTATTATTGCCTTAATAAAACAATAGCAAGTATTACTTGTACCTCCAAGCTAATTTGGGACGTGCATAGTGAGGGTTCCCTCTTTTTTTCCGCAGTCTAAGCAATCTTCACTCTCTGTTTCGATTTCCCACACTGCCCTCTTTTTTTTTCGTGTCCCCCTCTTCTTCTCTTGCAAGCTCAAGATCAAGAAGACATTTTCCCCCTAAACCGAATCTTTAACCACCCATATTAAATTTTCTTTTAACTATACAAAAGAAATGAACTCATATATATTTCTTTTAATTTAAAAGAAGGTTTTTATTAATACCACGTTCATAAAATCCTTTATTGCTAATAAGTTAAAAAAATATCAATATTATCTTTAGCAATCAATTTTCCAATGTTAACTATCAGCATTCAAGCAACTAATCACATTTATTGCTTCCTAATGCATATACATGTCAATTGCTTGTCATTTATTGGTGTCAAATGTTAATATGAATTTTAAGGTTGACAAGAACCATTAAGGGATTAATAAAACCTCAAAATTTATTAATCATTCTCCCTTAATGAATCATTTGTCAGATTCATTTCACAACAAACAAAAATTATCTTTTGCTAGATTCATTTCACAACAAACATAAATTACCAGATTCATTCCAACCCATAAACAACACCTATTAAATTCAAATGTTTACAAAAAAAACATTTCAATATGGTATACCACTCATTGTTTTTAATCACCTTAATCAAACATGAACTATTAAATTCAAATGTTTGCAAACAAAACATTTCAATATGGTATACCACTCATTGTTTTTAATCACCTTAATCAAACATGAAATATGATATGCAACTAAATGCGGATAAATCCTACCTTGGAGTTGTCTTCATATCCTCATATAATATAACCAAAACAACAAATGCATATAACCATCCAAAAGCATCAAAAGATAAGCATTAAATAATCATATATCAATGCATAATGGATCGTGACACTTAATAACTTGGGAGACCATCCTACATTCTAACAAATCTAAAAATAACTCGTGGAATGCCTAGATTAACCCTAATCCATTTTGTTAATTATGTTAATCCATTTTGTTAATTATTTTATATTATTAAAACAGTGCTTACATCTACTCATAAATCCAATTTTTTCAAAATTGTAATAATTGAAGCTCATTTCAAAATTGTAATAATTGAAGCTCATTTTGGTTTTGTGGCAATTATGTCAATGCTTGCTTTTATAAGTTATACTTTATCATTTAAATTTCATCATCTTCCTATTCACTTATTTATGGTCTTGGGATTCTTTGTAATTTTTGAAGTGTCTCTATTATTCCGAAAATTAATTATTTTAAAATTAAAAACAATAATGAATGTTATAAAATTCACAATAGACTGTTTGTTGTTACTTTTGACTGTACTATGTCCATACATGACAATAACTATTTTATTTTCTTTATTCTATGCATGTTTCACTAATAATATAATGGCATAATAAAAGAAAGTCACTCCACAAAATGTCTAGATTGATTGTTCTTCCTCAACCTCTTCTCTTGCCTCCTATAGTGTCAGAGGAGCAAGATCACTTGTTCAACTTTGTTTTCTTTTATTTTGTTATTATTTTATTTTTCCTGATCAATACATTCTAGATCACATGTTGTCTCTGGGCAAGGTCACTTTGTTCAACTTTGTTTTCTTTTCTTTTGTTATCATT
The DNA here is from genome assembly GCA_028583015.1 of Wollemia nobilis. Taxonomy (NCBI): domain Eukaryota; kingdom Viridiplantae; phylum Streptophyta; class Pinopsida; order Araucariales; family Araucariaceae; genus Wollemia; species Wollemia nobilis. The sequence continues at coordinate 31,917,338 of JAQPPZ010017052.1, forward strand.
TTATTTTTTCGTGCTCAATACATTCTAGATCACATGGTCTCTTTTTGTTAGCTTTGCATGATGTTATGATATTTTTTTGGTGTGTGTTATGACTTTGGTTTTATAATTTTTTGGGTAACTTTTCTTATGGAATGGTCAATATATATTAATCATTATTGCAACTTTTACCTGATTTGATGTATCTCCACAGATTCATTTCCCTGCATATCATGTTCCCTTTCTGATTTGATATATCTCCACAGGTTCATTTCCCTGCATATCATGTTCCCTTTCTCCCCAAGGGACATCGTGTCTTCATTTTGTATGTTAATTTGTCTTACCTATGTTATGCTGTCTTATTTCATGGGATGGTCAATATCTTATTATTTATCTTTGTTGCACACTTTTGTAATTTGATATATCTTTTAAGGTTCATATCCCTTGTATGTCATGTTTCCTTTTCCAGCAATGTACATTGTGGCTTCGTTTACATCACGATGTTTCAAAATAAATTCATTTAACGAATGATTTATGCAAATATTTTTATAATAAACTGAACATACATTTAGTAACATACTTGGTAATTGTAATGACCTTTTAGATGTAAATGTAAATGCTCTCTTTACTCCATTTTCTTTATGTGAAGATGGATGACTCTTTTGATGTTCTCTTTGTCCTAAAAATGTAGGAAAAACGAAAAAGAAACAAACATGTTTTTGGATATAAGATATAGAGATCTAATGATAATAGGTAGGAGTTTTTAAATTCAAATTTCACATAGATGGCAATTAAAGACTAGGACAAACAAAACAACCACTGGTGATATTTTTAGGATTTAAACTACATGAGAAATTGATTAGAGATGAGATACTAAAATTTTAGAGAAAATAAGAAGGAAAATAAGACGTATATGTTAGATTATCCCTTGACCAACCTTAAAGCAGAAGATATTTGCATGTTAAAAAATTATCACATGCATAAAAAATTGATTAGAAATACGAAAAAGGAGGCATATATTTGAGACTATCACTTGCCCAACCAACCTTAAAGCACAAGATATTTGCATGTTAAACATAATAATACTAACCCAACTGTTATGTGTAACCCAGCTGTTATATTACAAATAATAAACATTTAAAAACTCATAAAACTCTCATTATATGATGAAATCATAATTAATTAAAAATGTAAAAATTCAATCTTACACATTTAAACTGAAACATCTTTTATTTAATTGTGTCTATTTTTTAAATTATAAATTACAAATCTATAAATGTTTAGACGAGATGATTACTATTTGCATCACAGAAAAGACATATTACTATTTGCATCATAGAAAAAACATATTAAGCTAAATCATTTCAATATAAATTTATCATAAACATTGATAAAAAATAATAATAATAATAATAAAATAAAATACCACTATACGATTCAAAAGCCTAATCACCAAAAATATTCATAAACATAATTTATCTTTCTATATTTTTTAAAACAAACATCAAACTTTTCTTGCCTATGTCCTTGTATTTTATACAACTTTATAAATAAAAAATGATTTAACAATTGAAAAACTAACCAACAGTAGTCTAAATTCAAATTTTTTATGTTCGTATATTTTTTAAAACAAAGATCAAACTTTTCTTGCCTATATACTTGTATTTTATACAACTTTATAAATAAAAAATAATTTAACAATTGAAAAACTAACCAACAGTAGTCTAAATTCAAATTTTCATAACCTGGCAGGTCTAACTGTAAAATATTCACGTTGTTCTTATGTCAAACCCACCAAACCTATTTTCAATCATGCGGCAATAGGCAACTAGCAGTCATGGGGATATATCTGGACGCCAAAACTTACGTTGAGAAAAACCGAGATACATCTTTTATTAATTGCAAACTCAAGGAAAAAGAGTTAACTGGACACCAAAACTTTACGTTGAGAAACAGCTAGATAAAACTTTCATAAATTACAAACTCGAGGGTAAAAAAAGTGTTACTGAAAAATTAGATGCAATAAAATATGAAATTAATAGGATTGTTGGAATAGCTTCAACAGTGATAATATCATTGCCCCATCAAGAGGCCTTGGAAACAATAATTATGTCATACACAAGCAACAATAAAACAGCCATAGAGTAAGCATCAATTTAACCTACCGAAAGACTATCAAAACAGGCTGATGTCAAACCATTCTAATATAGACCCAGGTCTGATGTAGTTAAAATGGCTTTTAAAAACCCTCTTACACGTGGCTATACAAAATGAGCAGTGGATCTATGCATTTGGAGATAATGAAAGTTTTATTTAACCATCTCTCCTCAAGCCTCCAATCTTGGCACAATAGTCCTTGCAGGAAAAGACGTAGTAGAGAGTTTGATCAATCATCATCCTGTAAATCAGAGAACAGTTGTTCACTAAACAATACTACAAAACAACTTAACTTAGCCAGGGTTCAATTATTAATGCATGAAAGATGATATTATACCTCTTCGCTGTCGTCCTCCTCATCATCTTCATTTAGCTCAGATTTTGACTTGTCAGATCCTTCAGGTGTTTCACCTTCATCACCTCCTTCCTGTTGAAAATTCACACCGAAAAAATAAATAAATGAATTGAAAACAACGCTAACATAGTAAACAAACGTCGGGAATTTATCCAGAGACATTATTTACCTGTTTCTTTTTGTATGCAGTCATGGATACATCATACTCAGCTTTCTTCTGTGCAGCTTTAGCAAGGTACGGAGCCTTCTCCTGCACCGATGCATTGCAATTAAAATAATTTTGAACATAGACTAAGAACCTAGTCGCCAAAATCTATTGCATGATGGCTTGCTAGTGAAGATGTTTCCCGTGATACAGCCCAGTAGAATCAATTTTGGACATAATATTAACTTTAAGAGACCTGTTATGGGCACTTAAGAAGTAATGCCATGTCGAAGAGTCACAGCCTGCAAGCAGCTATAAGACTAGAAACATGGGCCAGCCCGCATGCAGCCCTGAGACTCCCTAGAATTTACCACTAAGTCGCAGACCTCAGGTTTCACCATTGGATCTCAGCCCCAGGCCCAACAAATGTATTTTTATAAAGGGAAAAAATAATGGGACACAATGCAAACCCTAAGCTAATTTTTTGGTGGAATACTTTATCTTTGATATATATCTTGGAAAAGAAAAGCTTATGAGAAACAAAACAAAAAAAAATGATTTAAGCAAAAACTTCACAAGACAAGTAAGGAGGGAATACAGCATCACTCATTTCTTTCCATTTGTCACCGCATGCTTTACCAACCTGACAAACGAAATTTGGAAGCCCTTGATTAGATCCCTACGATAATCTAAATACCTTAACTAAACAAAACCAAAGGGAAAATACAGGGCAAATAAGAAAACACAAAAGTCAAGCACAAATTTACAGCTGCTACTCCTTTGACATTAGGATTCTTCTCTTTGAATGTTTTACGGAACTCCTCCCTGAATAATCAAACTAAGTTGTTAGTACCACATCTGCGATATCTAACAGCTTCCAATACACAGTAAAACAAAAAAAAGGTAGTAACATACAGATATACAAAAAAGGCAGTTGGAGGCCTCTTTGGTTGGTTAGGATCCTTCTTGGTTTTGGGTTTAGCTGGTCGCTTCTTTGGTTTTTCTTTCACAATATGTAGCTTCTTCCTGAAAAATCCAGAGCTTTTATCAATAATATACCGAATACCTGCCCATCTAACAAATAGAGAAGGCACTGGATAATTTAAAACTCAAGCATTAGCCTGTTCACATACTTGGTTTCAGCCTTTCTATCCTTTGCCTCCACAGCTGAAGCCTTTTTAGCCTTTGCATCTTTCATTGTTCAGCTTATAAAAGGAAAAGATACTTACAAATCAATTCCAGTAATTAACAGAAAAGAATGCACAAAAGTATATATCAGTAGAACCATACTACAACTTTGAAATAGTCGAAAATATCAAAGAAGCAACAATGCATTACGTCTTCCCCAATAATAATGGGTCACAACAAAAGGATCTTCTATTAGGACCCTTAATAAGGCACTATCTGGAACAGAGCATGGTTCAGGGTCACAACAAAAGGATTTTCTTCAGGTAAGAAAAGCCCACAACAAATGGGATTTTCTTACCTGAACAGACCTTAAGCCATAAGAATGTCACCTGTCCTAAAAGGCTCTATCTACTATGTGCTTTTAATTAAAAGCAATAATAAACACTGGGAATCAAAGATGACTAGGGATAAAATTCTAAAAAAGCTCATCTTCAACCAGATTTTCACTAAGATTATTTGTTCATTTAAATCTGATAGAATGCTGGAGTGGAGAAAAAAACTCAAATCTTTCAAATAATTATTAGTTTCAAATTTATGCACAAGAAATACTGTACCTGGAAAATTTAATCCTACTGCATGACATGAACAATCTGCACTATTTGCCAAAAATATATTATTAAGGGACGCTCTGTTGTGTATGGCCTACTATTTCAATGAAGCCTCTTGTGCATGACATGAATAATCTGCACTATTGCCAAAAATATATGATTAAGAGACGTTTTGTTGAACAAGGCCCACAAGGTTGATGAAGCCTCTTGTGGAGAGGCACTATTTTTTGAAAATCAGTTCGCTTTTCAGCCGCTTTTCACAAGAAAAATATTTAACACAATTATTGGATGGACTTCATGTTACATTACACTAAAACATTTTGCTAACAAAAATTGTGAACAAATTAGACTACGTAGCAAGTCCTTAAAGTGCCTGTTTGGCTACTTTAAGAATCCTATTCTAACAAATTTTTAAGAAAAAAGGATACTACTGTAAAGAATCGGTTACAACAAGTGCAAAGTAGCCCTTCGTTCAGAACAGTAGTTTATCAATCATATTAACAATAGCGTGTCAGTGAAGGCCATTATATTTTACGCAAATTGCACAAATAAACAGCAAATCATGTTCCTTATGCGCATAGCTATATTGTGCAGATATATGGTTCCTGACATTCGACTATGGCAGGAATGGCCTTTTAGGAAGGCGTACATGTAAACAAAATTCTAGATTTCAGTCTGGAACTATATATCTTCAAATTCCATTGCTTGCACAAAATGTGCTTCTAATGAGATACATTTCTATTAAGCCTTACTATAATTGAAACAACTTGGGGCAAAAGAATTTCTAAATAGAAAATAAGCCAATTGCAGAGTCAACAAAATCATCAGATAATTCCAGAAAAACGTTTGATAATTAATAAACTCAAAGTGAGACACGTGATCTGATATTTAAAGCCAGGAGAGCTAAACTTGCAAAAATAAATTCCTCCTGGTAAAAAGAGGAAGTTCTCACACCAAAAAAACGAACAAAAATCGTATTTTCAGACTCAAGCTCCACGCCTGGAGAACTAATTTCATCGAACTTCATAAATTTCCCCCAAGACGTAGAATGATCCAAGCATTTTATCAAAGAAGAAGAATTTCGGCTGAAGACACGCCTTTTACACGCCAGAAAGCCACAAAACCGTCCAACCTTTCCACCACACAGTAAACTAACAACTACACTCAGACTTCGGAAATCTCACAGTATTTCAGAAACTAATTTCCGTAATTTCAAGCAAACAAGACTAAAACTTACAAACCAAATTTCAACGAAGCAAAGATCCAAAATTTGACGAAACAGACCTCCGGAAAGCGGCAAAAACACGTTTTACAGCATCCAAGGATCTGCTACGTAAAAAATTTAAACATTTAAAGCCAAAACATCTCAGACAGAGACAGAGTATTACAGAGTTCGAAAAGAGCGCAAATGAAACCCTAAACTACCAGGAAAATCGAAATACAGGCCAAACTTTACGAATTTTTACAGGCACAGACACGTACATCGCGTTGCGAGCAACGAACAAACGAAAAAACACAGAACTCTGTGAAGATCTACAAAAGGGAGAGAAATGGCGTACCTTAATATTTGTGACCGCCTACTTTAACCCTCCTCTCTTGGGCCTGCTTCTTCTCTGCTAAAAATTTTTCGTTTGTTTCAGTGGAAACTGTAAACTCACACTACGACGAGTAGTGCTACTTTGTGTAACTCAAAACGATATGAACATTACACAAGAACAACAAAGAGGAGAAGAAGAGAAGAGAGACGAGAAAGAAGAGAAGAGAAGAACGCAACGAAGAAGAACAAGATGGATGGATGACCGGCAAAGGAATGCGAAGAGAGAAGGGTTTTCAATACCAACCTCACAACAAATTTGTTCTCCGCCTTACCGGTTACCGGAGGGCTTCCCGGTTGCCGATAGTCCGACTTTAATGTGTTTCCCCCTTCCCTCTCCTTTCCTTCCCCAGATGGTGTAGACGTATTTAACACCTTGTGAACAAAAGGTTGTAATGGCCGTGTGGAGACGCTCCACTATAGGTCTTGTTATGCCTTGGGTGGGATTTCCCACGGGCGAGCATAACGTTTTTTTTTTAATATATTTAATTAATTAACACCTAAGGGTAATTTGACTTCGTCCTCGAGATAGCGAAACTCCCGAGCTTATTTAACCTTACGCTAGTGTTTAAAGGAATTTTTCGAGTAAAATCTTATTTAATTTAGTTTGCGTAAAATTTTATATTTAGAAAATAATGCGTGTTTAGCAAATAATTTATATTATATAGTCAGATTTAAACGATTTATTTGAGATTAATTATTGAAAATAATTTATTTTTAATTTAAAAAATTTATTATAACTTTATATAAAAAAGAACATGAGAGTGAGATTGATTCATAAAATGGTTATAATTTACTCTTGTTTAGAGTGAGATTGATTCATAAAATGGTTATAATTTACTCTTGTTTATGTAGTCTCATAGGTTTATTCCTTACTTTCTTGTGTCCTTGTGGTTATATAAGTTATCCCACTGATAAATTGTAAGCTTAGATTATATGTAAAACTCCTACTCCATATCACTTATTAGAAATTTACTGGGTGTCGAAAATTATGAAGTAATTTTTTTGGGATATTAAAGTGGTGTGGTTTTGTTTCTCTTTCAAGCAACTTAAGTTAAAATTATGGGGTGAATGTGTTATCAAAATATATATATTATGAACTAGATAATCTTTTTGGTATATTAAAGTGGTGTGGTTTTGTTTCTCTTTCAAGAAACTCAAGTTAAAAGTATGGGGTGAATGTGTTATCAAAAAATATATATTATGAATTAGATAAGAATCTAAACCTAACACTTTTAACAATTCAAATGTTAAGGTTAACATTATGGTAGAGTTCATATAGAACATGAGATGGATTTGTATCCATAATAAGGTTATATTAATATGGCTTTACAAGGTATTATCGTGAGATTTGATCCTTGGCTTAAGGTATGGTTACTGCTTACTCCCAACTACTTACCACAAACTTGTTAGGCATCATTTTATATATATTATTTTTTCAATGGATTATATAGGATTGAAACGGGCTCCATCTTATTACATCACAATACATAAGGGTATTGCAACAACTTAACAATAAGGCATGTATTACTTGACAAGATTCTTATCTTCCCTTAGATTTGAACCTTGGCTTATGGTATGGTTACTCTTTGCTCTCTACTATTTATCACAAATTTGAAACGGGCATCGTTTTTTATACATTATTTTTCAATGGATTATATACAATGAAACAGGTATGTCGTATTACATCATGATCATGTAAGGGTATTACAACTTAACAATAATGCATGTATTTCTTGGCAAGATGCAAATCTTTCGTGAGATTTGAACCTTGGCTTGTGGTATGGTTACTCATTGCTCCCCACTACTTACCATAAATTTATTAGGCATCATTTTTTATATACTATTTTTTCAATAGGTTATATAGGCTTGAAACAGGCTCCATTGTATTACATAATGACCACATGGGGTATTAAGTATTGATTGGCAAGATTCAAATCTTGGTCTTGTCCTCCTTGTTGAAAGTTGAGGAATTTAATCATTGAGCTAATATCATTCGATATCATTTTTTATTTATTATTATATAGTATTTTGTTATTTAAGTAAACATATAACAATTATTCAAACTCAATTCCGTAACCTATCATTTTAATTATTATATAATTTAATATTTTTAATTTATATCTTTAAACATATATAAAATGCTATATATATATATATATATATATATATATATATATATATATATATATATATATATATATATAAATAAATAAATAAAAAGTAAAGAATGAAAATCAATTAAATTAAATTATCAATTTAATATTCAATTAAACAATGATGCTGGCATTGCTATTTGGCGGGAAAATTTTTGAGCAGGCGACAGGCGATGTTCTAGGGTTTGTGGAGTGAAGGAAAATCCAGGGCATTTGGTGGGTTGACGTAGTGTTACTCTGAAGGATCGTCTGCTGCCCCAGGAGGGCCCAATGGGGTCTCCTCCAGATCCTCTCTCCGGGAGAAAGAGCTCATATGCTGAGCTGCTAAAAGAAAATTCTTCGTCTTCCAATGACGAAGCTCAGAGGAATGCTTTTCAAACGCTCTTCAAGAATGCTGGCAAGAGCTCAACAGCACATCGAGTTAATGGATGCCTCCCACAATCCGCCTCCAGACCCAAGATTGTCATCGAACCAAAGATGGTCGAAGACACAATCATCTACCGAGCTAACCATGATCTGATTTGTAAATTCATGGGTATCCGACCTACCCTGAATTTTTTGCATACCTGGGTCAGACAGAACTGGGAGCCTCACGGTGAGTACTCCTTATGGTTTATAAGCAATGGGTATTTCATTATTAGTTTCTCTTCTTTAGCCGATAGAAACAGAGCATTTGAATCGGAAAAGAGAAACCACGGTCCGACAAGGTTATTTGTTCAACCCTGGAGAGTGGGTTTCGATCCTCGTATTGAACCCACGGCTGTCCCGGTTTGGATCCGGTTGTACGCTCTCCCGATGGAGTTTTGGGGTGAGCAGGTTCTGGAAATGATTGGTAATTCCCTCGGTAGACATCTGGGCGTCTCCAAGGACACCATAGAGGGTAACACAACTGTCTTTGCAAGAATTTGCGTGGAAATGGATATTAGCCAGCCTCTACCGGCAGAGGTGGAACTTGAACTGGCAGGACTATCTTGGATCCAACAGTTAGATTATGAGGCTCTGCCCTTCAGATGCAGAGTTTGCCATAAGCATGGCCATTTGGCACGGTTTTGTCCAAATATTTTGAACACAAAAGCGGAGGCTCCGCTTGGAATGCCAAATCGCCCCAAAGAGGGTAAGTCTACTCTTGTCAAAGAACCATCCAATACTCCTCAGGGTAATGATGTTCAGAAAGATGGCTTTGAACAGCCCAAAAGAAGGAGAAAGCAAAAGAAAAATGGTAAGGAGCAAGCACAACTCAAGCCAGCCAATAGGTATGAAATTTTTAAGTCACTAGTGGATCAAGAGGATCAAGTCATGGAAGGAGTGGATGGGAATACTGAGGATAATAACATCCACACTCATGCTTCTCCTTCATCTCCCCTTGTCTTAGAACAGGTGATTGAGTCCACTGAGTTATTGCAGCCAGAGAATCCAGGGGCATTGATAATACACTCCCAAGCACAGCCAGTAATTAAGGATGTCAGCATGGGAAGTGCAGAAAAGAACAGAGAAAGGCCAGCCCTAGGGATTACTCAGGTGGAAAAGAGATCCAAAAATAGTAACTCTCAAGGAGCGGGCAGAAAGTCTAATAAGGATCTACTAGCAGTGCAAGGAGACAAGCTGATCACTGGAGGATCGGTGAGGACAATTGATTCTTACTGCTCTCAAGGTTTTCAATGATTATTCAATCTTGGAATGTTAGGGGTTTAAACAGTAGAACCCATCAATCTGCTGTTCAAAGACTCTTAGGAAAATGCAAAACAGACTTTTTGCTCATCCAGGAGACAAAAATGTCTTTAGATCTTATGTGTAAAATAGTTAGTAGAATATGGAGGGGCGCTGGTCATATGGATGTGGCTGCCCAAGGTGCCTCAGGGGGGATTGTTACTCTTTGGAACCCTCTGGAATGGACTGCAATAGAACATATAGCTTGGAGGGGTGTTCTCACATCTCATTTTAGGAATAATGTCACAGCTGAACATGTTTTAATTACAAATTTTTATGGGGCTCAAAGCATTGATGGCCATAGGCTCCAATGGAAAGTTGTACACAACATGAGGTCCTCAAGGGAAGATTTAGACTGGATTATTGCTGGGGATTTTAATGCTAAATTATCTGCTCGAGATCAGGAAGGTGGAACCCCAGTTTTGGATCCAGGGGACCGGCTTCTGATTGCCCAAGTCCAGGCCTTTCACCTAGTGGATATCAAAGGCCCTGGAACCTACTTTACTTGGACTAACAAGAGGAGGGAGCCACACAAGCAGGAAGGTAAAGCTAGACCATTTTCTGGTCTCGGAGGAGGCATTTGTTAAGTGGAATATTAAATTCCAGATTTTGGAGGGCCCAGTTTCAGATCACTTTCCCATTTTGTTGGAGGGAGGGACTATGACAGGGCAACACCACAAACCGTTTAAATTTGAGAATTTTTGGTTACAAAAGGAGGATCTTCGAAAGAAAATTCCGCAGTGGTGGGAAGAAGGTCGTCTACCTTTTGGGACAACAATGTTTAAATTCCACAAACAACTTCATTTTGTCAAAGTTAAATTGAAACAGTGGAGGCAAGCTAATAAGTCAGATTTCCAGCTCCAAAGAGCTCCCTTGGTGGCCAGATGGGAAGAGGTGCAAAAACACTTCAGGGAAGGAACAATTACTGAGCAGCTTAAAACCGAGGATGATGCCTTGCGCAAAGCGGTTGAGGACATTGATAACCAAGAGGAGACTTACTGGAAACAGAGAGCAAGAAACACTTGGTTATTAGAAGGAGATAGAAATACAAAATTTTTCCATCGATCAGCTTGTGCTAGGAGACAGATGAATAACATGGAAGTCCTTCAAGATGAGAATGGACACTCCTTTGATACTCTTCCCGGTATGCATTCCCACTCAATGGATTATTTTTCTAAACTTTTTAAGGAAAGTATGGAGCAAGATGTGGAGGCTCAAAATGAAGTTATTGATGTCATACCCTCTATTATCTCTCAAGAAGAAAATCAGGCCCTTCTTAGACCCATTGATAGAGATGAACTGAAGAATGTGGTCTTTGGAATGAGCACCGACAAATCTCCAGGTCCAGATGGTTTTCCTATTGAGTTTTTTCAGGCCTTTTGGGATACCTTGGAGGAGGATGTTTTGGTTGTCACAGAGGAGTCCAGAACTAATAAAAGAATGCTTAAGGCAATAAATCATACCTTCATCACTTTAATTCCAAAAGGGGAGGAGGGGGTTCATATCTCTCATTTCAGACCTATTGCCTTATGCAACGTGATTTATAAAATAATCACAAAGATAATGGCTGAACGGCTAAAACCTCTCCTTCATAACATCATTTCCTCAGAGCAAGGGGGTTTTGTAGAGGGTAGACAGATCTTGGATGGGGTGGTCCTCGCCCAAGAGGCAATCCATACAATGCAAAAATCTGGTAATAAAGGAATGTTCATTAAACTGGATATGTCCAAGGCTTATGATAGGGTGGAGTGGGGCTTCCTGTCAAAGATGTTGGCAGCCTTTGGTTTCTCTCAGGACTGGATAGATTGGGTCATGAGTTGTGTTTCTACGCCTTCTTATTCTATTCTAATCAAGGGGCTTCCCTCGCAACCTTTTGGAGCCACACGTGGTCTTCGTCAAGGGGACCCTTGCTCTCCCTATCTCTTCCTCATTTTGGTTGAAGGATTAGGTAGACTCTTCTTGAGGAGAAGACATCAAGGCCTGATAATAGGTATCAAGGTGGGTGAGGAAATTTTGACTCACTTACAGTTTGTGGATGATACAGGACTGGTTGGAGTGGCCAGCTTCAGGGAAGCTAGAGGAATCAGAGATACTCTTAATGTCTACCTTAGGGCCTCAAACCAAGTCATCAATGATAAAAAATCCAAAGTGGTCTTCTTCAATCTTGACCAAAGGCTACAGGACAGAGTTATAGAGATCTTGGGATTCACTAGGACCTCTCTTCCAGTAGTTTACTTGGGGGTTCCTTTGCATTTCAAAAAATTAAAAATAGATATCTGGAAGGATCTTTTGGATGGCATCAAAGATAGAATGAACCATTGGTCTCATAAATGGTTAAGCTATGGGGGCCGATTAACTTTCTTACAGTCGATTATTCAAAGCCATGCCAATCTATAAATTCTCTATCCTGGCTGCCCCACATTCTATTTGGAAAGAGCTGGACAAAATGGCTAGAAGATTTTTATGGGAAGGAGCAAAAGGGGAGAAGAAATGGGCCTTGGTTGGTTGGGATAAAGTTACCCAGCCCAAGGAAAAAGGAGGGCTGGGACTGAGAAGCTCCAAGCTTAACAACAAAGCTTTGGCTGGAAAACTGTACTGGAGGTGGATTTCCCAGCCAACATCCTTATTCAATAGAATCCTAACCAGTAAATACTTGGGTCATGTTCACCCCAATGAAGTGGGCCGTTTCCCTCTAGATGGTAATGGATCCTTAGTGTGGCAGGCTCTCAAGCTTGGATCTCAGGTTATTAAAGACCAATTGTTTTGGAAAGTGGGGAGAGGGGAGAAGGCACGTTTCTGGACTGATTCATGGGACCAGGACCCACCCATCATTGCTGAGTTTCCCGAATTGCAACCAATTAAATCCGCCATAGAAGCCAAGGGTTGGGTCCAAATTGAGAGTTATTTCAACACTAGCCAATTGGGGGAGTATAAGTTCAAGAAGTTTAAGCGGTTGGAGGAGTGGCCAATTACAATCCCTCCGGAGCTGGCACCCATCTTGACCAAAATCTTGACAGAAAGGTTTCTCACAGGGAGAGACGAGGAGGATGAACTAGCTTGGGGCTATGGGAACCTTGGGGTATATACAATGAAGGACGGATACGATAAGATCCTCCCAGAGCCTCCCCCACATTTATTTCCGGTTCAAGATTGGAGGAAGATATGGCATTCCAAGGGCTGGCCGAAAGTGAATTTCTTTGCCTGGCAGTTTATGCACAATGGAATTCTCACCTTTGACAATCTCAAAAATAGAGGAATCATCGGTCCATCTCAGTGTGTATTATGCCACAAGAATGAGGAAACAACTGATCATCTGATGTTTGAGTGCCCTTTCACGCGTCAGATTTGGAAGCGTTGGTTCTCTCACTATAAACTCCAGGCTAATGGTGATCTGACTCGGACCAATATTTGGGAAAGATGGAAGAGAGGTAGATTTAAATCTAAAGCTCTTCGAATTGGTTGGGAGCTTGGCTTACTTTTCATCTGGTGGCAGGTGTGGTTGGAGAGAAATGCTCGTATTTTTAGAGAAACCTTCTCCTCGCTAGATGGAATTTGGCAGGTCATCTGGAGCAAAGTCGCGAAAACGGTTGCCATCTATGCTGAAGAGGAAAATCAAAGTTGGTCCTGGGCCACTGGAAGAGGGAGCCGTAGAGCAAGAGAGACAGGACAGAGCTAGCCGGAAACCTCCCCGTAAGGTTGGATCAAAATCAATACTGATGGAGCCGCAAAAGGCAATCCGGGTAGTGCTGGAATTGGTGTAGTGTGCCGAGATCATGCTGGGTCTGTGCTCTATTGGGAAATGCAAGGTCTGGGAAGAGCCACAAACAATGAAGCAGAAGCCTTTGCTATTAAATCTGCTTCCATCTGGGCTGTTAATCAGGGACACAGGAAGATAATTCTCGAGTCTGATTCTCAAATTCTGGTTGGCGCTCTAGACTGCATGAGGAACTTTGCTTCGAAAGCATGGAGGTTGCGGATTCTGGTCTCTCAAATCAAGGAACTATGGAGGGAATTAGATGATGTGATCCCCGTCTATGTGAGTAGAGATTTAAATAAAGCGGCCGATTTCCTTGCAAAGATGGGTGCTGAGAAAGAGGTAGGGGTGCAACTGCACAGTGACATGCCTGTGGAGGATGCAGTGATTAGGCAGGGTCTTGAACGATCCTTGAGACAATGAGCAAAGTTTATGCTAAGGGTGGTTTTTGTCACGATATCGCGACCTGTTGCGCCGTCGCGGCCTTTGGAGGGAAGCTGTCGCGATATCGCGACAGGTTGCACCGTCGCGGCCTTTGGAGGGAACCTGTCGTGACATCGCGACATGTCACGCTGTCGCGGCCCTTGGAGAGATGCTATCATGATTTCATGACCTGTTGCGCCGTCGCGGCCTTTGGTGGGAAGCTGTCACGATTTCGTGACCTGTTGCGCCATCGTGGCCTTTGGCTGGAAGCCGTCGCGATTTCGTGACGCTTTTGGAGCAGGGGCGCCAAGGAGGATAATCGTCGCGATATCGCGACACTTTTGGTGAATAGGAGCCAAGGGGAAAAACCGTCATGATTTCATGACATTTTTGAAGAATGGGAGCCAAAGGGAAAAATCGTCGTGATATCGTGACAATTTTGGAGAATTGGCGCCTTGGGGAAAAGACGTCGCGATTTCGTGACACTTTTGGAGAATGAGCGCCAAGGGGAAAAGTCGTCGCGATTTCGTGACACTTTTGGCGACTGGGCGCCAAGGGGAAAAGTTGTCGCGATTTCGTGACATTTTTGGAGAATTGGCACTAAGGGGAAAAACCGTCGCGATATCGCGACACTTTTGAAGAATGGGCACCAAGGGGATAACTCGTCGCGATATCGCGACACTTTTGAAGATTGGGCGCCAAGGAGAAAACTCGTCGCGATATCGCGACACTTTTGGCGAACAGGCGCCATGGGGAAAACTCGTCGCGATATCGCGACACTTTTGAAGACTGGGCGCCAAGTGGAAAACTCGTCGCGATATCGTGACACTTTTGAGGATTGGGCGCCGAGGGGAAAACTCGTCGCGATATCGCGACACTTTTGGCGAATAGGAGTCATGGGGAAAATCGTCGCGATATCGCGACACTTTTGAAGACTGGGCGCCAAGTGGAAAACTCGTCGCGATATCGCGACACTTTTGAAGGATGGGCGCTGAGGAGAAAACTCGTCGCGATTTCGTGACACTTTTGGAGATCAGGCGCCATTGGGAAAACTCGTCGCGATATCGCGGCACCTTTGGTGATGGGGCGCCAAGGGGAAAAGCCGTCGCGATTTCGTGACACTTTTGGTGATCAGGCGCCGTGGGGTCTGGCTGTCGCGATATCGCGACATGTCACGATTTCGTGACTTGTTGCTCTGGCGCGGCCAAGGCTGGTTTGATTGTCGCGATATCGCGACATGTCGCGATTTCGCGACATGTCGCGTTTTCGCGCCTTGTTGACTTTTTGCGCTCTGCGGTGGAAAGTGTTGACTTTTTGCGCTCCTGCGCTTGTAATCTTGTTTCTTTGTTCTTGGTAGGGATGTGTTTACTCCCATTTGTAATTGTTCTTTGTTTTAATACAAGTTTTTCAATTTTTTCAAAAAAAAATATTCAATTAAACATAAACATAGGAATTTCTCTTATGAATTTAATCATAATTAATTATTGTATATTTTATGAAAATCAATTGAATTAAATTATCAATTTAATATTCAATTAAACATAAACATAGGAAAAGTTATAGCTAATAAATAAGAGAAATGAGTTATTGTTCATATTTTCACAAAAGCATTGCAGTATTAATCAACAATAGTCAAGTAGTGACTATGTTTGCCACAATATAGTTGTAGATGGTGTTGGGTTATTACAGTTATATACGTTATTTAATTGATAACTAGTCAAATTTATGAAATATTAGAAAATCATAATTAATTATTGTATATTTTAATAGGCATAATGAATTTATAAATAGTTTTTTTTGTTAGTGTGAGAAGCCCCTATGACCAATGCACACTGAGCTCTCCTCCCAACCATGACCCTTGTAAAGTTGAGAGCTATGCTTATCAATAGGGAATTTAACACACTCACCCACGCCGCGGTTTGAACCTTGGATCTTTCCAAGAAGAGCCAAAGCCCAAACAGTTGTTGTCTCCCTTGGGACAATTTATAAATAGTTATAACTTAAATATAAAAACTTAATTAAATCATAAAAATATTGTTGGTGGTGGTGTACAGTCTAGATAAACCATAGTGAATGAATCTTGAACTCTATATTCTTTGTATATGCAAAAAAATACTCCATTTTTTTAGGAGAACGTTTACAAATTACATCAACAACCACCCTCAAGGGGTTTGAACACAAGACCACTTAAGAAACAACCATCATCTTAGCCACTAGGGCAACTACTAAAAATACTCCATTTAAGAATAATTATAAAATATTACATCACTCAAAAATGACTCCAATAGAGTCATATTGAAAAACTTTATAGAAAATCAATAAAATCCAAACATAAACTTGTAGCATAAGCTTCTTGTACCATGAACTCTCCATAAACTATCTATGTTATTACCCTTTTGATCCATACCTTTGCAACTTAAAAAAAATGAACAAGAAAAACTAGTAATAAATATTTCACATGTGTCTAATACGTAAGTCATCACAAACCTAGATTCACTTTTGCAATTCATGAATCTTAATCATGTCTAAATAACATGATCAAAGATCTAGATATTAAAAAAAAAAGGTTTTCTAAACTTGTTAATTTTGATCAAGACTTCCTTCCTCAAAGCCCTTACAAAGCTCTTGATTCCTCAAAAACTATAGGAGGAAGACATTCATTCTATAAACACGCATGCATATAAAAATCTTGGAAACCCTAGTTCATAATTAAAAAACCAAACTATAAGGAGAGGATCATTGCCTATATTCTCTAATTGGTGAGTCTTTTGGTGATATGCCTTCATTGGCTTAGCCAATGAAATCCTGAAACATGATAGTCTAAAGCAAACCTTTGGTGATCCAAACCCTAGATTGCCAAACTCTAAAGTTTGATACTAAAAAAACCTCACAAAAATTTATATATGCTCCTAGATTGACATTGACATGTAATAATAAGCATGTATTGGGTTTTTATAGTGGGACAACAATAACATTTGTGAGAAAATATAGAGGAGGTAAAAGAGACAATCAAATTTAAACCCCTAAACCATAATAGTGATGAAACGTCCCCGTGGGACACCCATGTGGGTAGGACTTTGGGCTTTCTTCTGGGAGACCTAGGTTCAAACCATCGTGGGGGTGTGTGTGCATGTGTGAATGAGCTTGTATACAAAAAAAAAAATAGTGATGAAACATGTTTGAAAAATCAAAGGAGATTAATTGAGGAAGGAATCTACTCAAACAAAGCATAGAAGAAATAAGGAAAAATATGGGTGGCTTGCATGTTGTGAGAAGAAAAAGGATAAATGTATACACTAGCCAAGCTACAACTATTACATGCTCTCTCATGGTCCTTTTTCTCAACCACTTATGTTAGAGGATATACCTCCTCTTCCAGGTTTTCTATTTCATCTTCCTCTTCATCTTCTTGTTGCTCTTCACTATTGTCATGGTCTACATTGTGGTCCATGTCTATACAAGGAATGATTCCTCTTACTGTGAAATGATGTTCTTCATCCCCCACCTATGGCTATGTTTGATTCCCTTTGATGAATAATTCTACTATGGGTAACATGATCCCACCAGACTAGCCATGAAGCTTCTAAAATTATCTTTGAATGTCATTAATACCATGGCTCCTTCAAAGTAGTTTCCATGCACAATAAAGAACAAAAGAAAGAAAAAATACTATTTTTGAATGAAATAAGGCTCTACTATTTAGAATAATGGACACAAATTAAACAATGAAAAACATGTGTCATTTTTATTTAAAGTGCCAACATAATTTATATTTAATTCACCACCATAATAAACATTATTTTCTCCATAAGCTCAAGTTTAAGGTATTAAGAAGTTTTAAAAATATGCGACATTTTGATTTAATACATTTATCCATTTATTAAGAATGATAATTTTATGTGTTCTTATAAACAAAGAAAAACAAACTTTAAAAAATTAACCATTAAAAATCAAATTGATATAATATCATATAATTTAATTAGTCAACATGAAACAAACTAATTAAAAATTTGACTTGTTGATCACTATATACACCTATAATAGGCATACCAATCAACCCATTAATAATAAAAAATCTCATACTAATACTAATACAAATAAATGTGTAGTAAGTTCCATCCAAAATAAATTTTAAGCTACTAATTTTTTAATCGTTTCAATCTATCCAAATATGTGCTTTCTATACATTTGTAGATATATTTGACCTTAATTTCATTTGAATATTACCTAGCTTCTCTTGTTGGTCAACTTTTACTTCTATTGACATAGGCTATAAAACATTCTTCGAAATCTAATATATTATTTGGAAATTTCATTCAATATATTATATGTATTAATTTTTGAAGGGTAAAATTTTAAGTTATCCTTTAAATGAAAGGTTGAACTACTTCCTCCACCTTAAGGATAAAGGGTAAAAGATGAACTTGAGCTCATATGAAGGATAATGTATATTTAGTACTTACGACTTACACATAAGATCTTCATGCCCATCAAAACTTGAACCTAAACCTTCTTCATAGAAAACAATGTCTCAACCACTCCTGTTGAGTGTAATATATTCCATTATTTTTTATTATAATAAAAAATATGAATAAATTGTTATAATATAAATTTATTTAATATTAAATTTTAATTTTATTAAAATAAAATTATTTTAACATCTTTTAGTGTATATATTTTGGAAAAGCTAGTGTAAGTTGGGAGTGAGCCTCACCTTTTCTTGTTTTAGATCTTTGGGGAAGAGGAGGGAGAGTGTGAATAGGAAGCAAGTGCAAGTAAGGAGCCTTCTATTTTCTTGCTCTAGATATTTGGGGAAATAATAAAAAAAAAAGTCAGGGAACATGGAAGGAAAGTCATGTTTGAAATCCCTAATGGTAAGTAAGGATGCTCTAGCTAAAAGTATGAATGCCCAAGGTAGAGATAAGAGGAAGAGTGAATATATGAAAATTCTGATCTAGGGAGGATATGTTACACCCAAAGTAATTATCAAGGATGAGATGATCAAGCATAATATAATGGTTCTTAAAAGTAGAGGGTTAATGTATACGTTCCATGGATATTGGCCAACATTCAAAATTGGATCAAGTGGAAGTCGGGATTGAATTCAAATTACTCCATAACTTTTCTTCCTAAGGTTTTTTCCTCGTTATCTTTTTGAATTCGACAATCGGGGATAAAATAATGAGTGGTGACCCATGTTTTAAGGGGATAGATGCTCTATATTTAAGACCATGGAGTGAGAATTTTTTTTGAGGACAAAAACTATTAAAAACTTCTAATGTGGGTTAGAATTTTTGGACTACTATATAAGCTTCTCATAAGATGTTTTAAAGAATATTGGTGATACCCTAGGGGATTTCATCTAGGAGGGATTGATGCATATCTAAGTCAAGGAATCTAAGAAAAAGATGACCCAACTTAGCAGTTCAAACACTTGCAACAATACAAATTCGAACAAGAAATGGCAGTAATAATAAATCTAATATAAATTTAAAGTTAAATCCCAATGGAGCTTGCCAAAAAGACTTACAACTAGCCAAAATTTACTAGAATTTCAATGCCAGAAAAAATTTCTTTAGACTAGAAAATTACTTAAAAAATCAGCTAAAACCAACATTGTCTTGAACTACCTTTAAAATTGACCTTAATCAAAAAAATTCTTCTTGGAAGCAAGATGCCTCAAGCCATAATGTGCTCATTTTATCATGCCCATTTGCAATCCGGCCTTAAATGCTCTATTTCTCTTAGTCTAGAGTTTTTTTTTGCTTTTGGCTTTATATATATATATATATATATATATATATATATATATATATATATATATATATATATATATATATATATATATTATTTTTTTGGATCCATTGAAGCTTTTTGACTTTTTTTTTGTTGATGTAAGATTTCTCGTACACCTAGATGCTCCTACATTAGACATAATGTGTACGAAAAATGCTTCATGAGCTTCAACTCATGAACATATTACAAATCTTCAACTAATATACCATACTTGGTAGATTTAGATCCACTCATAAATGTGGCATCTTTTGTTGCCCAATTCTTCCATTTTACCAAATACTCATGATACTCCCTACCTCTTGTCTTCTTAACCACTTTGGAATCTACCACTACTTCTACCTCATCCCATTCCTTTTTTGGAAAATATTGTACCAAATATTCCATAGGGAAATCTGAAATTATATCTTTATTCTCACTTGTGTATCCTTCATGATAAGGATACAAATCGACTACATTAAAAATTGGTGATATATCCACTCCTTTGGGGAGTTCAATCTCATATGCATTGGCTACAAATTTTCACAAAATCTTATAAGGCCCAATATTTTTTCACTTCAACTTATTGTAAGTTCCATGTGGGAACCTTTCTTTCCTCAAGTGAGCTAAAACCATGTCTCCAACTTTAAATTTGTGTCCTCTCCTCTTGATATTAACATGATGTTTGTATCTCATAATGCTTTTCTCCAAACCAGCCTTCACTTTCTTGTGCAATTCATGCATATATGCAAAATCTTTTGCCATAGCACTTTTTCTTTCCAAATTAGCAATATCTCTCAACTCATCCACTCCTCTAGAACTAAATTCATACACAATTTGGAAAGGGCTTTTGTATTTACTTCTATTGATTGAGTTGGTATATGTAAACTTAGCTTGTGCTAAGGTGGTATCCCATAGATTCAATTTTTTCCAACCAAGAATATCAACAAATTCCTAAGGCTTCTATTGGTAGCCTCAGTTTACCCATTGGTTTGTGGATGATAGGTTGAACTAAAACCCAACTTAGTATCCAATTTATTCCATACAAGTTCACCAAAAATGGTACACAAATCTAGTGTCTCTATCTAAAATATTATTCTTTGGAAACCCATGCAATCTCACCACTTCTTTGAAGAATAATGTAGCAATATAAGTAGCATAATTTGTCTTCCTGTAAGGTATAAAATGTGTCATCTTTTAAAACCTATCAACAAAAATAAAAATAGAGTCATTACCTCTTTTGTATCCTTGGCAACCCAAGAATGAAGTCCATGCTCACAACTTCTCCAAGTCTTTTTGGTATAGACAGTGGCTGATATGAATCGATGTTTTGACTCCTTCCTTTGGAATATTGACAAACTCTAAAACTTTGCACAAACTTCTTCACATCCACACTCACTCTTGACCAATAGTAACTCTCACAAAGCTACCCCAATGTCTCATCTACTCCAAATTTTTTGGCTAGACCTCCATTATTGATTTCATCTCATCAAATTTTTCCTTATAGAATCACATGGTATGTATAATTGTTGCCTGTTGAACAATAACTCTTGGACTTGTCTCTTCATTTCCTCATTCTCCATAGGCATCATTCTATAAGCTGCCTTATTTTGTAAGCTCGATCCAAGAATGAAATCCATGTGATAACTAATGCTTATCATAGGTGTAAATCCACCCAAAAAATCCTTTGAAATAATATCCACACATTCCTCTAACAAATCCTTCACTTCATGTGGAGTTATAGCATTCTTGTCTGATATCCCATCTTCCATGGGTTTAGAAATATAAGCAAAACATGCTTCCTCCTTTATCCCCTTCAAGAATTGTTTTCTTGTGATCAAGCACACTTTAGGATTGCTATCCACTTCTTCTTCTTTGTCCTTTAATGAACTTAATTTGTACCTCTTGCCATCCTTCACAATAGTGTAAGTGTTTATCCTACCATCATGCACTGCCTTTCTATCAAACAGCCATGGCCTTTCCAACAAAACATGACAAGCATCCATAGACATAATATCACATAGTATCTCATCTTTGTAAGAAATAATTTGAAAGTTCACCATTCATTATTCACTTACCAAAATTTGATATCCCTTTTATAACCATAAGATCTTGTACATATTTGGGTGTTCAATCCTCTTCAACCCAAGCTTTTTAACCATGTCTATAGACACTAAATTATATGTTCTCTTGTTTTCCATAATGTTAGAGTTTATTACATTATTGGGTACATGCTAATGTACCACCTTGGGTACATTACTAGAGTAGAAGTTTACTTTAGAGTAAAGTAGTGTAGTTACTTCAGCATGTAATAAATGCACAAGTGTTAAAATATGCAAGGATGTAAATGTGCATGTAGTCCACATGTACATGAGTCATAGGATAGAGTCAAAGGTAGAGTGAGGGTCAAGGAACTTATATTCCTATATATAGGCCTTATAGTGAGTGAATAGAGAGAGGAGAGAATATAGAGAGTGCATAGTATAGATTGGTAAAGGAGTACAATGTAGTTCCTTTAAAAACAATTTATGGAGTGTTCATGTCCTCCATTGTACTACATTGTACTATTTTTGTGAGCTTTTATTAATGGCATATTTTTGAGTTATTACAAAATTTTATCTCTTTGTCTTCCTTCATATTATAGTGTAATTATCATATAGATATCATAGCTTGCTTATCTTGCATCTTATGGTTGCATTTCCTATATTATATACTCATAAAAAGCTAATAGTGGTATCATAGCACACGGTAGATCATTAGGAAATAGGGAGAGCCACAAGTCAGATCGAGAAAAATTCAAAATTTTCATTTAAAAATTTTTTGAGATTGCATTTGGCTAGAGTTTTTCCACAAGGTTGTAGAAAAACTTGTGAAGACTACGACTCAACATTAATTCCACTAGATTGAAAATTCAACTAGTGAAAATTGATTATCTCTAGATTTAGAATTTCTTCCATTATAGTCCTAATACTTTGTTGTAGGAAAAAGGAGTTTCAAAAAAAGTTGGGAAGCTTTCTACAAAAGAGCTAGGAATAATATCTTCTTTAGAATCAATCTAGAACCAGAAGAAACAAACGAAAGAATGAAGACTTGGAGGCTTGAATAAAATATCTCATTGCTAGATATTGAAGACTTATAGAGTGTAAAAGAAGAAAATGCCATAGTATCCTTGTTGAAAATTCGAGGAAGAGACTCCAAAGAAGAGTCCAGGAGAAGATTGGAGGTTGGTGATCTCCATTGAATACTGTAAATAACATATTGAAGAGACTCCAAAGAAGAGTCCTGGTAAAGATAGGATATTGGTGATCTCCATTGAAGATTTAAGACTTCACCTTAAACGAGTAGAAGAAATCATCCTAAGAAGCTTAAGAGATCTATAAGAGGTCCCATTGAAGAACTTTCAATTTTGGAAGAGATAGAGAAGGACTAGCAAAATTCTTGTTCCTGAAGCAATAGATTTTAGAGATCCAAGAGGGAGATCTCATTGCCAAACTTCCATAGTAGAAGATTGAAGAAAAGGTCTCATTGAGAATACCAAAGAAGTTGCAATATAGAAGACCCTAGAAAAGAGGTCTCAAGGAGAAAGAAGGAGAAGATTTGGAGAGCCTCATTGAAGGAGATTCGAATAAATCCATTGAAGGAGTTCCTAGGAGAACTCATTGGAGAAATTTACCACCAAGGACAAGTTTTTGATAAAGAAATAACTTGGGAAAATTGTCGCCATCAAAAAACAACCGTGTTGGAAGTTAAAAAGGTAAAAAAGTAAAAAAATTGTTTTACCACTATAAGCTTTGGACCTTACCCTTTTACCTCCTTGGACGGCAAATGAGTCAGCAGGATTGGACGGCATGGACGGTAGGGATTTTGACTCATAATCTCATTTTTCCTTTCCTCCCTATTTTTCTTCTTCTGTATTCTTTCTCCTAAGCTTTATAGGTTCTGGTTAATAATATTTGTATTTAAGCATTGTAATCCTTCAAACTTAATGTTAATGCAATATCTAGTTAATAATCTTTATGCTCCTAATTTCCTAAGTGCTCCTCATTTCGTTAGTGCTATATCTGGTACCAGAGCAAAGGCTATACAGGTGAAGCGCAGAGCCCTAGGAGAGCAATAGGTGAGGCATGAATCTCGAGGAGGTCAAGGAGGCCCATAGGAGCGAGCTCACAGGTGAGGCATGAATCTCGAGGAGGTAGAGAGGGCTTGTAGCATGTGAACCAAGGTGATGTTGAGAGAGGCCCATAGAAAGCACGCAAATCGAGGAGCTAACCAGAGGCAAATACGTGGTGAGCAGATAGTAAGGCAGACAAAGGGGCAACTGGCGATGTGGCGCGAGG
This sequence comes from Wollemia nobilis, assembly GCA_028583015.1. Classification (NCBI taxonomy): domain Eukaryota; kingdom Viridiplantae; phylum Streptophyta; class Pinopsida; order Araucariales; family Araucariaceae; genus Wollemia; species Wollemia nobilis. Next base: position 31,941,450 of record JAQPPZ010017052.1, read on the forward strand.
TGATTGGCTCGACTAGAAGGCAAAAGGGCGATCATTGATTGCTCGAAGGCAATCAAGAAACTTAGTGCTTCTCTGTGCTAATAAAGCATAATATCCAGGTCCGAGGTGTAGACCAATTGGTTCATCCAAACCCCATAAGGGGGCGGAGGTCCAAGGTTCAAATCTCGGGCCTCGTTGGACTGAACGCTTGTCCCTTTCCTGGTGCTTTCAATGGCGTAAAAGGTTTAAAATGATTGTGGCATGGTGGTTATAGGGGCGGATTACGCGAAGATCTGTGTGGCGACTTATGGGGCAGATAGCGCAGAATACTGTGGCGGCCATAAAAAGCTGGACAGCCTACTCGGATTCATGGCGGCTATCGATTCCACCATGTAAATTCAAAAAATAAAAAAAATAAAGCATAATATCCCCTCTGCACAGCGGATGTGGGATAAAGATTGTAATTTTTTTTAAATTATCGCGCAGTCGCAACAGGATAAAGGAGGCAATCCTCCCTCGCCTCCTCGTTGGGCCACGCAGCTCGACTGGCTCGAGGAGCCAGCCTTAAGCTGCTCACCCCCAAGAGGTCGCAGGTTCGAAACCCGACGGCTACGAAAGTTGCAATTTTTTTTTTGTGTATGGTATGTGCCCCAAATGTCTTGAAATAATAATGTATTCTACCTAGGTTTCATCGACGGTGGAAGTCGAGTTGGCAAGGAAACTCTGCTTGAAAGAAAGGAGTCACGGGTTCGACTCCTACGGAGTTAGAAATTTTTTTTTAAAGGTTTTTTCTTTTTCTTAAAAGTTTATTATTTTATATATTAAAAAAAATATAACTTTATATTATATTTAATAAAATTAAATAATAATTATTTTTTAAATTTTTATTTTGTAAAGCAATTATATTTCTTTTATTAAATACAAATATAGATATCTTTTTTTGATATAATAAAATAGGAGAAAAAGAACATTGCCTAAGAGGCAATTTATGTAAGAGGACTCAAAGGTGGAAAATTGTGACAAAGCCTAAGAGGCTTAGTATTTTTCCTTGTAAGAGAGACAAAATATCAAACTAAAATTTGTAAAGAGGTATTGATGATAAGACCAAGTGGTTGTTATCATGCCCTATGTGCACTTTTGGTGAGAGAAAATGCCAAAATTTTTGATGAAAAAGTGAGAGCTTATGGGCTACATATTGTATTTAGTCAGTTGTAAAATGCAGTAATGGCACACCAGAGGCATCCAGACTCAGGGTACGAGGCAGACTCTGAAGATAACTCCTTTGAGAGTCAATTTGAGCAATCTGAATCCATAGAAGTTGCACCACAAGAATCTAAATATACTCATTACAGTAATTTAGTGGAAATCCTAGAACCAGAATCACTAGAGATAATATTGATCAGTGATGACGAAGAATAAGTAGCAGACAATTTCATGACTCAAGAAATAGTAGCACCACACCAAGAGGAACAAACCATCAGTGATAGAGTGAATCAAGTCATATCTGACTTAAATTTGTAATCTCTTCTTTCTTCCTTATTTCTTTGAAAAAAGTAGAGTGCTTTATTGTAACCAAGAAATATAAGAGTTTTTTAATAACTATGGCGTCACATAACAATCTACCAATTCCAGAGTTCAATGGGTATGACTACGAGTATTGGTCTATCAATGAAGACCCTACTCATAGGAAAAGGTTTGTGGGATATAATAGAAGAGGGTTTCACAGAACCCATAGATTGGGCTACATTGAGTGCCACGGATAAGAAAATAAAGAAATAAGCACAAAAGAGCAACTCTTTTGCTCTTTATCATCTCCAAGCAGCATTGGAAAAAAAATATTCCCTATAATAGCCGCTTGTATAACTGCACAAGATGCGTGGAAATATTTGAAAGACGTATTCCAGGAAAGTGATCAAGTGAGACTTCAAACACTAAAATGATATTTTGAAAATCTCAAAATGAAAGAAGATGAAAAAGTATGTGATTATTGTGTCAGATTGAAAGTAGTTGTTGATAAAATGGTTACACTTTGTGAGGAAATCAAGCCTGAGACATTGTAACAAAAGTGTTGCGAACACTTCCACAAATATGGAATCACATTGCTATAATCATAGAAGAGTCAAAAAATCTTTCCACTTTAACATTCGATGCATTAATCGAATTATTAATGTCTCATGAAGAGAGATTACAGGAATCTCCTTCAACCAGCTATGGAGACGATGATAAAGCCTTCACATCCAATGAAAATACTAGAAGAGAATGTGGAAGAGGTCAAGGCAGAGGTCAGCGAAGAGGAAGAGGCAGAGGCAACTACAGAGGAGGCAACTCCAAGAGAGGAGGCAATCAGAACTGAGGTGGAAACCAAAATAGATGAGGAAATCCAAGATGAAGTGAAAATCAAGGGCGAGGAAGTGATAAGTCCAAAATAATTTTTTTTAATTGTGGCAAGCCAGGCCACTTTGCTCGCGACTGCTGGTCAAAATATTCTCAAGGCAGCAGCAGTCAATATGGAAATTATGGAGAAGAAAATGATACCTCTAATATTTTCTATCATATGGACAATCAGAAAAAAATCTAAATGACACATGGATTCTGGATACTGGTTTTTTAAACCATATGAGTGGCAAAGAAAATCTATTAGCTACTCTAGATTCCACTTATAAACCCCACATCAAGTTAGGGGATGATAAAGCTTTGCAAGTCGAAGGTATTGGAACCATGGAAGTTCCAACGAAAGAAGGACTAAAGAAAGTGAATGACATCTACTACACTCCAAAGCTCCAACACAATCTGCTAAGCGTTGGGCAAATGATGGAGAATAATTACAAACTTGTTTTTGATGAAGGAAAATGTCTCATTCTTGATAAAAACAATTGTAATTGTGTCATCACACAGGTCCCAATGACCAAGAATCGATTATTCCCTATCAAATTTGGCAATCCAAGGAGAGCTTAACTTGCAAATGTAGCTATAGCAAATCCAAGTGTGCTTTGGCACTTGCGATATGGTCACCTTAATTCCAATAGCTTGAAATTGTTAACTTCTCAAGTTGTGGTGATAGGAATTTCCAAAATCAATGAACAGAAGGAGGTTTGTGAAGGATGTGCTTTGGAAAATCACTCAAGGTTGAAGTTTCCAAAAGGACAAGCATGGAGAGCCAACTATCCACTTCAATTAGTGCATTCGGACATCTGTGGTCCAATGCAGACAAAGAGTATTGAAAACAATTCCTATTTTCTCACTTTCATAGATGATTTCTCTAGAATGTGTTGGATTTATTTTCTAAAACATAAAGATGAAGCTTTTGATTGATTCATAGATTTCAAAAACAATGTAGAGAAACAAAGTGAGTATTTTGTAAAATGTCTTAGAACAGATCGAGGAGGTGAGTACTCCTCAAAAGAATTCTTGAAATATTGTAAAGCAAGTGGGATCAAAAGGCAATTCACTCATCGCCTATACCCCACAACATAATGGTGTGGCCGAGAGAAAGAACCGCACCATAGTTGAGATGATGAGAACGATGCTTCAGACTAAGCATCTAACTAATATGTACTGGGATGATGTTGTAAGAACCAGTGTATACATTCTAAATAGAAGTCCAAATTCTAGTTTAGATGGCATCACTCCTTATGAGGGGTGGTACGAAAAGAAACCCAATGTAAAGCACTTCAAAGTTTTTGGTTCTTTAGCATACGCACACATTCCTGATGAGAAGAGGAAGAAGCTTGATCCCAAAAGTCAAGCTTGTATATTTGTAGGGTATTGTGAGTCTACCAAAGCATATAGACTCTACAATCCCAAGACTCATAAAATTGTACTTTCTAGGGATGTAATTTTTGATGAAGGGGGAGAATAGGGTCATCAAAGAATTTTTGTTGATGATGAGTCCCAAGATGTAATTTCTTCACAGTTACAGCAGGTACAACAGGTGTCTCCCAAGAAAAGTAAAGGCACACCAACCCCTCCAAGCCCAAGCAAGAGTACTACATCAAGTACTTCAATCGCCACTCCAAGTCCTTCTCCACAGAGATCAGTAAGTTCTTCACCGATGGACATTGACTCTCCATCAAGAGGTAAAATAACATTACAACATCATCCATATTTTCAAATGTTGGATCAAAATTACCATAAAAGATACACTAGAAGCCAAGCTAGTGAAATAAATTCAGTTTTGTAGAAACTTGAAAATCTGTATATGTATGGGGATGATGACTCCCAAGATCCTAAGGGAGATGTAGTTAATTATGCTTTATTAACTAGTGCACAACTAGAACCATCTAGCTATGAGAAGGCTTGTACTTAGAATGTATGGCAAGAAGCCATGAAAGAGGAAATAACCTCTATAAAAATAATGATACTTGGGAGCTTGTAAAGCTTCCAAAAGGAAAAAAATATGTTGGATGTAAATGGGTCTATAAGACCAAACACAATGCTAATGGAATCATTGAGAGACACAAGGCAAGATTAGTAGCAAAAGGTTTTACTCATAAATTTGGCATTGACTATGAGGAAACCTTCGCTCTTGTTGCATGACAAGAGACAATCAGATCAGTTCTTTCCTTAGCTTCCCATAAAGGATGGAACATTCAACACATGGATGTGAAAAGTGCTTTTCTGAACGGATACTTGAGTGAGGAGGTTTATGTTCAACAACCTCAAGGCTTTCAAGAACAAGGAAAGGAGAACCTTGTTTATAAATTTAAAAAGGTACTTTATGGCCTCAGGCAAGCACCAAAAGCTTGGTACTCATGCATTGATGGCTATTTCAGTGAGTATGGATTCACTAGAAGCAAAAGTGAACCAACTCTGTACTACCTAAATCATGGAGTAGACATTCTCATAGTTTGTTTGTATGTGGATGATCTAATATTTATGGGTAGTAACACTAAAATGAATATGGAGTTCAAAAACTCCATGATGAAGTAGTTTGAGATGAAAGATCTCGGTTTAATGCGATACTTCCTAGGCATGGAAGTGCATCAATCAAATAGGGGGATCTTCATATGTCAACACAAGTATGCTCGAGACATGATCAAGAAATTTGCCATGGAGCAATGCAAATCAATTGCAACTCCAAGCTGGACATAAGATCCAATTGAGCAAGGATGACAGAGCACCAAAGGTTGACATGACCACTTACAGAAGCATGGTTGGGAGTCTGATGTTTCTCACCAACACAAGTCCCGATATTCAATATGTTGTTTCTCTAGTTTCAAGGTTTATGGCAAGTCCATCTGAGTTGCATCTACAAGAAACTAAAATAATATTAAGATATGTAAAGGGTACATTAGATTTTGGAATCCATTACCACAAATGTAATTTTGTTAAATTAATTGGCTTTAGTGACAGTGATTGGGGCAACAATATAGATGATAAGAAATCTACATTAGAGAACTGTTTTAGTCTAGGGTCAGGACTAATCACATGGAGTTCCAAGAAGCAGACTATTGTAGCATTGTCATCTACTGAGGCTGAGTATATAGCCATCACACATGCTAGTACTCAAGCCCTATGGTTAAGAAAAGTCCTTGAAGAAATTGGAGAAATTCAAAGTGGTCCAAATCGATTGTATTATGATAACATAAGTGCCATTCAATTGGCATACAATCCAATCCACCATAGCAGATCAAAGCATTTTGATATGAAGTATCACTTCATCCGAGACATGGTGGAGCAACAAATAGTTGAGCTTAAATATTGTAGCACTTTGGATAACATTGCAGATATCTTCACCAAAGGCATGGCTAAAGCTCAATATATAAAGTTGAGAGACTGTATAGTCAGTCCTCTCAACTTTAAGGGGGAGAATATTGGAAGTTAAAAGGGTAAAAAAGTAAAAAAATATTTTTACCACTGTAAGCTTTGGACCTTACCCTTTTACCTCCTTGGACGACAACTAAGTCAGCAGGATTGGATGGCATGGACAACAGGGAGTTTGACTCCTAATCTCATTTTTTCTTTCCTCCCTATTTTTCTTCTTCCCTATTCTTTCTCCTAATCTTTCTAGGTTCTGGTTAATAATAATTGTATTTAAGCATTGTAATCCTTCGAACTTAATGTTAATTCAATATATGGTTAATAATATTTATGCTCCTAATTTCCTAAGTGATCCTAATTTCGTTAGTGTTATAAGCCCAAGAGAGAAGGATTTGACAAGAAGCTTACAAAATTTTAGAGGAGATTGGTGAAGACCTCAAGACTTTCATATTCTTGAGAAGAAGGCCTAGATTGAAGTCAAAATTTAATAAGGTGGAAGGAGAAAGGATCCATACATTACTACCAAACCTGAGAGGTTTGAATATTACCATTTGAAGGGTAGAAGGCTCATTTGGAGAAAAGAGATTTGTTGGTTTCTAAAGCAAAAAACTGAAGGGTTCTTGAAGGAAAATATTAGCTATTATTTGGAGGAGTTCCCTACCAAATTTTTTATATTCAAGAACAACAAGAAAGTAGCAACTTGAATAGCATCAATAGTTGCTAAGTTTCAACTTGAATAGCATCAACAACTGCTAAGTTTCAAATTTTTAGGATACATCCTAAAGGAGAGTTGAAGCCACCAAACTACAAATTTAAGTAGCAAATTAGATGAGGTACAAAGTTGCAAATTGGTGTGTTGAGAAGCTATTTTGAACAGCAAAGAAGAGCTACAAGTTCATACAGTAAAAGGTAACATTAAGGTGAATCTAATAACCTTGCAATCCTTCATCTATAGAGATCATTAAGGTAAGCAACTTGGGTGCAAGAAGGTTTATTAGTTGAAATTTAATTATTTGATTTGTTATCAAGTTCCATTAGGTACTTTATAGGGTTTAAAATTTGCAAAGAGAAGGTTGCATATTAGAGTCTTAAAAGGAGTGCAGAAGGTAGTTTCTAATAAGGTTAATACCTACACATTAAAATAGGAGTTAGATATATTTTAAAATAAATAAAAATATCATCTTCCTATTATCTAGTTATAGCAAAGAAGACATTACTTTTAAGTGAAGGTTGCATAGATTGAAGTGCATATTTTGAGTTACCTTTAAGAGTTATTTACAAGAAGCAATAAGGAGAAATTACTAGTGCATTATACTAGTTACTCTTAAAATATTATTAAGTGCATTGGTTGTTAAGTTAAGTAGGAAGACCAAAGTGCACAAATCATAATAATATCAAATTATCTAGAGACACTATTCAGTGCATAAAACCTATAGCTTATAGTGGCATAGAGAATCCACCAAACAGGGTGTTATTCCTCCAAGGAGTGGAGAAGAAAGTCATCATCGAAACCATGAAAAGGAGCTACAAAAGGAGACTAGAAAGTCTTAGATTTTAGGTGCATATTATAGGTTGTTATTCGAGCACCAAACTTGTCTTCTATTACTTCAAGTGGAGACAAAGGGTAAGTGTCTTAAGGACACACTACGAAGCCTAGCATCCTATCTACAAGTGGTCACCATTAGCACTAGAAAAAGTGCTTAAAGAAGAGCCATTCCAAAAGGGCTCAACATCAGCAAAGGAAAGCACAACTCAAGGTGCTTGAACGAATAACCATCCATAGGGTTCAGAATCCACCTCATCAAGGTGTTAGAAGACACTAACATTTGTCATCAAATCCATCTCCTATGAAAACATCAACTTGCAGTATAAAAAGGACCTACGTAAGGTGAATATCATCCAATGTAAAACATAGCACTAGGGACAACATATTATAGTAAAGTATAAGGTGAAAGTAAGGTGCATTACCAAGGGTCCAACTCAGATTAATCGTAAACGAGATACATACGATAGCCACCATAGAACCTCCATTGTAGTACTTGAGAACCTCCACAACTGGAGCCAACTTCATAGCATCACCTTCAAAAATGTTGGAGACAAGATACAAGAAGGCATTCACTGGAAATAAATAGACGTTGAGTAAGAGATATTGAGGAAATTCTACATGCACAAGATTGGAGTGACACTTGCAAGTTTCTACCAAGGGATATTGTGCCACTTGGCACAAAGGTGAAAGAGCATCTCCATCTTCATAACGCCAACACTCAAGTGAAAGGGCACTCAAACAAAGTAATGTATTTCATTATAAATCCAACACTCAAGAAGAGCATATTCAATGCTCATAAACACCCAAGACTTACATTCAGACTTAGACCACGTAACATAATGCTTCTCAAGACCTAAAATAAGTGTTGCACCACCTAAGGAGGAGACCAAGAGTCTTGAGCAATACCTAGTGCCACTTGGCACCTGCATCAAGAAGCTAGAAGCATATTTATAGCCTCCAAACATAAGAGCGCACACAAAGAGAGGGAAGTGCATCTTGAGCTAGCATTGAATGTAGATAAGTCAAGGCACATTTATGTGGGATTAAGAGAGAATAAAAGTGTGATCAAGAGAGAATTAAAGGCACAATTAAGGCCAAATTTGAGATAGCCAAGGATCAATGAAGGGTCAAAGGCACATTCAGGTTACATCTAGAAACTCACTGCTATCACTGCCATACATCCATCATCAAGGAAATACAACACCCATGATTATCGAGAGACTACACCAATTATCTCACGCATTCGGCATTTATAAAGGTAAAGTCTCACATCGATTAAATTTTCTTTCATTAAGGAGTAATAAGGTGTATAATATAAGGTTAAGTTCATATAGCATTTACGTTGGAGATACAAGCAAAATAAACCTTTAATACATTGAAAATCAAATCAAAGGAGTTTATCCTTAATAGCATTTCAAAGCACATTAGTTGAAATACAATTATCTCAATATTTGTAATTAAATATCATAGGAGATATAAGGGTTTCTACTTAGTAAACCAAATTATTATTATTATTGCAAATATTATCAATTTCTAAAAATTCCAAATTAGGGAGTTATAAGGAATACTAATTCAAACCTTAGTTGATTGGAATTTAGAAAATTGAACCTTTGAATTTAAGGATAGAGAAGCAATATTATTGCTTGCTTAATAGAGTTGGAATTAATTGCTTATACTTGTCTCATAGACACATTAAAGAGACAAAATAAATCCAACCATAGAGAACTCCATAAAATTGATAAGTGCATAGATCAATAGGATAAATAAGGTGAAGTAGGAGTTGATTATTATCATTCCCAAAAATATTACAAAATCAACTCAAACGGTGAACTAATAGTAGCTAACCACTTTATCAAGATTATAGCATAATCTAGACTAGGAAGTTATAAGGTACCCTACAAGGACCATAATGACAACAAACAAATTCTTCCTTATAGAATTTGAACTACTTAAAGGTCCAAATTACTCCTCATGGAAAAACAAAGTAAAGGCAATTTTGATAGTTGAAAATATTTGGGAAATTGTCAAAGAAACAACAACTAAACCTACTATAGGTGATACAGAGATTCAAAAGTTTGAATAAAGTGATGCAAAAGTATTAATGATAATAACTTTTTCCATTTCAGATGAAATACAACCTTACATTAGTTCAATAGGAACATATACAGAAGCTTGGAAAATATTATCCAAAATATTTGAAGGAAAAAATAAAACCACTATCTTAAATCTTCAAACTCAGTTACATTCATTAAAAATGAATAGTGGCAAAAGTATAGAACTATTCCTAAGGAAGGTAGCAGATATAAATGGAAAATTATTAACCTTAGGAGAAAAGATTGAAGAAAAGTTTCTTGTTCAAGTAACTATGAGAGCTCTTCCAAACAACTACAAGCACTTGGTTACATCTTTACAAATCCTAAGTAAAGATACATCTTTCGATGAGTAGTCAATATTATTCAATAATATGAGGTGGATAATATAGTTAAAGATGAAATGACTAACAATGCATTAGTTTCAAAAGATAATCCACATGGAAACATTGTCTCATCCTCAAAAGGACGAAGACCATGGAATAGTAGATATTATCATGTGTGTAGGAGAAAATGACAACACTAATTATTGCAAATTCAATCCTAGAAACCAAAATCAGGAAAATTAGATGAACTATGGAAACCAACCAAATAGGGCATTCCAACCAAGGTAATATCAAACTCAAAATAATCCTTGTCAGCAATAGTTTCAACTTCCATACAATTATACTCAATTGGAATATCGAGAAGAGAATCAGAAAGGACACCTAGCTCAAAGGATTCAAGAAATTAAAGAGTTGGAAGAACCAACAAACGAACATGCATTTAAAGCTCTCTCAACAAAGATAGCATTTTATGAAGATATTAACTACTTTTTTGAATAGGATACAGAAAACAATGAAGGAGAATACAAACTCCAGAACCAAGATGAAGATCCATATTGAAGACTAAAGTCTTCAATACCCAAATAATATAATACAAGGGGGTGTTAGAGTATATTACATTATTGGGTACATGCTAATGTACCACCTTGGGTACATTACTAGAGTAGGAGTTTACTTTAGAGTAAAGTTATGTAGTTACTTCAACATGTAATAAATGCACAAGTGTTAGAATATGCAATGATGTAAATGTGCATGTAGTCCACATGTACATGAGTCATAGGATAGAGTCAAAGGCAGAGTGAGGGCTAAGGAACTTATATAGGCCTTATAGTAAGTGAATAGAGAGATGAGAATATATAGAGAGTGCATAGTATATATTGGTAGAGGAGTACAATGTAGTTCCTTTAAATATTGTTTATGGAGTATTTATTTCCTCCATTGTACTACATTGTACTATTTTCATGACTTTTCATTAATGACATGTTTTTGAGTTATTATAAAAGTTTTTTTCTTTGTTTTCTTGCATATTATAGTGCCATTATCATATAGATATCATAGCTTTCTTATCTTGCATCTTGTGGTTGCATTTCCTATATCATATACTCATCAAAAGCTAACACATAATGCCTTTGTAACACTTAGCTCTTGATTTGCATATGGTTCTAAAAATATTTCATATTTGCACCAATTCATTCTCTTCTTTGACTAGTTTCAACAACACTCTCTTCATCACGAGAGATTCTCCTTGTTTAGGTTCCTCCATGTTTTTCAATGAGGCAATACTTTCTTCATCCACTTGTACAATATGATTCCTAGATTCCTTTCCATTACCATTGCCTCACTATACTATTGGACATTCAAATGCCTAATGACCAATTTCTTCATATCTAAAGCAATTTTTGGGGAATCCTCTACCCCTTCCTCTATCATAACCACCTCTTCCTCTTAAGAAATTTTTGCTTTCTCTAGTGTTATGGCTGAAATTACTTTGAGTACTAGCTTCCCCATCTTGCTTTTGCTACCCTCTTTCACTGTTGTCTTGTCCTCTTCATATGGAATTATTTTATTTATTTTGAGACAACTTATCCTCTACTTTCAAGGCACATTGATAAGATTATTCCATGGATATCAACATGATCATGCCAAATTCATATTGAATAGATATGCAAAACTCATTGACATACCTCAAAATATTCTCTTCATTATCTTCTATATGATCAGCCTGAATGGTGAACTTGTAAAAATTCTTCATGTAGTCCTTCACATTGATCTCCTTTTATTTCATAATTTTCACCTTCTTGAAAAAACCCATTTGATAATCTAATAGAAGGAACTTAGACTTTAGTTTAGAAACCATTCTATTGCAAGTATTGATGTTTTCTTTTCCTTTTCTTTTCCTCTTTGTTTGGACATGATCCCACCATAAAGGTGCATGCCCTTTCAGCCTAATATAGGTAAAATTCACCTTATTAGGGTCTTCTATTGATTCAAATTCAAAGTATTTATCCATTTCTATAATATAGTCTATGAGCTCCTCTAGATTCGAACTTTCATTGTAGTCCCATAGGGATACCCTAGTGGTATGTCATTGGACTATTATCTAGGATATTGAAGTTCAAATCATAGGGAGGGAGGCCCCCATTGTACCCATAAGGAGTGTGGCCTCTAGTTGTGTGTTGTGCCACTCATTATACTTTGTCTTACTTCAAAATAAAACTTCCATTGTTGCATAGGATCTCCAACTTTGGCTTACTACACATCTTTGTGATTGCTCTTAAGATCTATTCTCTAATTCATCCACTTGACCTTCTTCTTTAGGATATTGAACTAATTCTTCTTCCTCATCATCATTAACATCCTCAACATGCACTTCCCTTCTTTATGTTATCTCTATGGCATCCAACTTGGTTGTAATTCCTCTTATCATCTCAACAATATCAATATTTTTGGAATTTTGTGCTTGTGGCCTTCCTTTGTATGCCATATCTTCTCCAACCTTAGCTCTAATACCAATTGATGCAAATATAAGTTGGAGAATCTAAGAACAAGATGATCCAATAGAGAAACCTAATATACTTGCAAAAATACAAATTTGAACAAGAAATGATAATAGCATGAAATTTAACCTAAATTTAAAATCAAATCGCAATAGAGCTTACCAAAATGACTTACAACTACCTAGAACTTGTAAGAATTACAAGGATGACAAAAAAATGACATTAAAATTCCTTTAGACTGGAAAATTACTTTAAAAATTATCTAAAACCAATACATTAGATTGAACTCCCTTTGAAATTGATCCCAATAAAAAAAAATCATCCTAGAAGCAAGACACCTCAAGCCTGAATGTTTCCATATGGTCATGCCCACCCATAATTTGACCTTAAGTGCTTTATTTGTATTAATCTAGATATTTTTTTTGCTTTTTGGATCCACTCAAGATTTTTGAATTTTTTTTGGTTGATGCAATATTATCCGTATATTTGAATGTTCCTGCATCAAGGACCAACTCCTAAGGAGTGAAAGTATATTGTATATACCTAGATATGTGTTGATATGTATGTTTCAAAACCTATGCCATAATCCATTAAAATTAAATTTGAATCAAGCGACTGAGGTCAACAAGTGGATTATAAAAATATTACATTTTGATGTTGTAAATATTATGAGACTAGACACATGTCAAGAGATTGCAAAGTAAAAACAATGGAGAAAGAGAGAAAATTCTGGTCATGAGATAAAATTTAAAATGAAGCAAGGAGATCATAATATAGTAGAAGTTATATTAGATGAATTTTACTCCCAAAAAAGAGGTAAAGAAAGTCTATCCGAGGCATCAAATGACAAAAGACATCATAATTCACATAGATCAACCATTAGAAGAAACAAAAAAGGATATGAGGGATGATCAAGTATAATGTGCAATTTCAAATTCAAAAGGAATTAAAGGTGCAAATGAAAATGTGGAGGGAAGGGTTAGGATAAATGAGGCCAGAGCTTTGAACAACTTTATAAAGGAATACAAAAGAGCATAGAGGCAAAAATTTAATAGAACAAAATCTAAAATTTACTTCCTTAACACTTTAGCTAATATCAAAGCAAGAATTTGCAGGTTACTTCAAATGGGGGAGGAAAATTTACCAACAACTTATTTAGATATGCCTTTATTTGAAGGGAGAATGAGGATAAAATTATGGAATCCAATTTTTAGTAAAGTTTAGAATAAACTACGAGCTTGGAAACATAGATGGTTATTGTTAGCAAGAAGAGTACAGTTAAATAAGTCAGTCTTATAGGCCATCCTAACATATTATATGTCATTGTATACTAAAGTTTAATCTATGTTATGCAATCCTTTTTATGGTCAGGTTTACATGATAAAAAAAATTCCTTTGGTGAAATGCAATAAGTTGTTTGATGATAAAACTAGGGGAGGTCTTGGTTAAAATTTTTTACAGATGCAAACTTAGCTCTTAGAGGAAAAATAAACTGGAGATTGTACAAAGAGAGTCAAAGACAATGGGCAAGAATTCTTCTAAGTATGTTGATCCCAATGAACCAAGTTTAATATTTACTGCTTTATCTCTACCAAAGGGTTATGCTCTTTCGAATGGTTAAAAAATCTATTGATCTAATGATTAAAGGTTTAAGATGAGTGGTGGGAATTGAAGAATAAAATTCTATTTTGATGGATACTTGGTGTGATAAAAAACCACTCAATTTAGATCTACTTTTGAAACCTTGGATGAGATTGCTTCAAGACAAATATGGTGATAGGGTTTCAAACATTTTGTACAAGGATCATGAAGGAAAATACAAATGGAAATAATATTTTTTTACAAGTATACAAGACATTGATGCTAGGAGGTAATTGATTAGAAAGATAACAACTATGATTATTCTAAGGGTAACCAAGGATAAATTGATTTGGGAGTTGAATAACTCATGAGAATACACAACAATAAGTGGATATAATGTACAAAACCATCAAAAAAGTAATATCACTAGAATATGGAGAGATATTTGGGATAGCCCAAGCATTCCTAAAGTTAAAAATTTGGTTTGGCTTGTAGGTCAAATAAGAATTTTATCCTGGGATAATGTTATGAAAAGGGGTTTTCATGGTCCCTCTCAATGTGTTCTTTGTAAAAAGGAGGATAGTATATACCATCTCTTGGGACATTGCTCAATAGTATAGAAACTATGACAATGGATTCTTAATATTATTGGTAAATGCATGGTGATGAATATAAGAATTGAAGATTGGTTAAAGCAATGACGGAGCATTTATAAAAGTGAGGCTTTACAGACATTATGAGATATATCAAAAGATACAATACTTTGGATTGTATAGCTAGAAAGGAATAGAAGAATATTTAAAAGAATGGAAAGCAATTCACAGGTAATAAAAAGGAAGATATGTTTAACCATAGAGAATTCTAAACCAACCCTATCAACTCACCTAGTCCCTAATCTGGAAGCAGAGAGCCTTGATAAATGGAGTCAAGTCATTAAATGTAATTATGGTGTTGGGTACAAGAGAAGAAAAAAGAAGGCAAAAAATATAAAGTGGAAACCACTATATGTGGAGTTGGTTAAATTAAATTTTGATGGAGCATCTAAAGAAAATTTGGGACCAGGAGGAGGAAGAATAATTAGAAATAATAGAGGAGAGATTTTGTCTTATTACGCTTTCAATAGTGGATTTAAGACAAATAATGAAGTTGAAGTTAGGGCAACTTTAGAAGGGTTAAAAATATGAAAACAAATTAAATGGAACAAAGTATGGATGTAAGGTGATTCTCTCATAGTAATAAATGCAATTTTGAGGAAACCAAAGACTGCATGGAATATATAAGAGATAATTATGGAAATTCAATATCTTGCTAAAGAGTTTGAATAAATCAAGTTTACACATACATTAAGGGAAGGAAACAAATGTGCAAATAGGCTATCCAATAAAGGGTTTTTGATTGATGATCATGAAGTTAAATTCTCCTTTCCATGGTTAAAGGAAGCTGAAGTTTAGTTGAAGGTGACTAGAAAATTTTGACTGCCTAAATCAAATAATGATTAAGATTTACTTTAATGTTTTCCATTGGTAATATCTGATTTATTTTATAACATTAATATATGTTCATGTTAAATATTTATTATAATTTTTGTGGTTGCACTTGTGTTTTAGGAAGGAAACTAGCAGTCCAAATTTGGTAAAGTGGACTATGATAGTGCAATGTTTTGGAAATATTACTGTACTAAGATTCAATACATAGATAGTAAAGGTAAAGTTTTGGTATTGTGAAGGCTGTTGTAGAAAAATTTCAATAAGGATACTGAATTTTGGAATATTTGTATTCATACAGAAAATTGAAAAGATCTAGAAAATGAAAATCAAGAATTCAAATATTTTATGTAAAATGATGTAGATTTCTAGCTATAGCATCTAAATTGACATGAGAAGTGTATCTATTTGTAAACTCTCAAGCTCTAAAGAAGAGAGTTGTAATTTGTCAAGAGTGGGGGACCCAAGTACAACCGTGCCTATTATCCAGCCAAAAAAAATATGTGGAGGAAAATTTTAAAACAAAAGAGGCAGAAGAGGTTAATTTTGTTCTAGGTAAATTGCAAAAGGTAAGTTGGATATGGTAAATAAAGAACATATTTGATAAATAAGATGAAGAATATATTTGATATAAAGGTAAATAAATAATATCTTTGATAAAAGGGTAAGTTGGATATGGTTTAATTAACTTGACAACAATGCAATTTTTTGTTATTTTTATGGAAGTGCCCCAACAAAAGGAATACTTAACAATCATGCATGCACACACATATGATGTGTGTGCCTTCTACTAGGGGCCACTCCCATAAAAAAAAATATTACATTGTTGTCAAGTTAATTATATATTTATATATTTATTGGAACCCTAATAAATTTTAAAATCTTTGATAAGATACACTTTTAAAACAAAAGCGAAATGGAAAGATTTACAATAATAATGGAAAAACTATATTTTAATTGGATTTTGAAAGGAAATTTAGGAAATATAGGTGGAACAAGATGTTTTTAGGATTTAATGAAAAATTATTAGTTTATGCCTAGAAGTATGGTGCAAAAATGAAGTAATTATATAAGTAAATTTAAGAGATGATTTTGAACAAAGTTGTACTAAAAAGGTCTGAATAATTTATGCCAGATTTCTTAAGTATTGTAATGACTTTAATAAGACGATTTAGTGAAGATTAACAATTGAATCCAATCATCAAAGATGTTTTTAACTACATTTGTAGTCTCAAAACTTTAGAGATACTCTTACATATAGAGAGAAATATTGGTTGATTATTTAACTAATGTTGGGTTTAATTAAATATCAATACAAATTTGATAATTAAAAGGTTGGAATAATTTATACAAGATTTCTTAAATATTATAATAAATTTAAGAAGAGTATTTAGTGAAGATTGACAGGAAAATTCAATAATCAAAGACTTTGTTAGTTGTATTTGTAGTCTCTAAACTTAGATATAGTCTTTTATATATAGAGATCAATGGAATGTTTGACTAATTTTGGGGTTTAATTGAATACCAACAAAGGGATTAAAAATGATATTATATTTTTTTTCCTTGGATAATAAGGGGTTGTACTCGGATCCCCCACCCTTGACAAATTACATCTTTCTTCTTCAGAGCTTGAGAGTTTACAAATTGATACACTTCTCATCTCAATTGAGATGCTATAACTAGAAACCTACATCATTTTACATAAAATATATGATTTTTTTATGTTCATTTTTTGGATCTTTTCAAATTTTTGTATGAATACAATTACTCCATAATTTAGCATCTTTCTTGATATTTTCCTATAGCAGTCTTCATAATGCCAAAACTTCACCTCTACTATTTATGCCTTGCATCTTAGTAGAGTAATATTTTCAAAACATCGCACTATCATAGTTCGCTTTACCAAATTTGAATTGCTAGTTTCCTTCCTCGTTGAAGTCATAGCCCTTCATTGCTCTTCCCATCGTTTGAACCCTAGTTGGCAAATATTTGCAATTTAATTTTTTGCAACTTGAAAAATTGTCTCTACCCTTGTTTTGAATGGTTGACTTCATAGTGTCGTATCTCCCTCATTATTACTTAGAGTTTTGTATATGACCAGTCATTTTAAAGCTATTCAAATTATACATAAGTTGGTCCAAGAATCAACTGAATTGGATAACTCTTCGTGAATATATGGCTCCTAAAAGATGAGAGAATTTAAAAAAAAAAACCCTAATCCTTCGCACTTTACAATAGTTGTTTTTCGTGACTTGAAAAATCATCACTACCCTTATTTTGAATGGTTGAATTCACAGGGTTGTATGCATATGACCACTCATTTTAAAACTATTCAAATTCTGCACAAGTTGGTCCAAGAATTAGTTGAATCGAATAACTCTTCACGAAGATATGACTCCTAAAATATGAGATATTTTTCAGAAAAAACCCTAATACTTTACACTTTGTATTTTTTTTTCTCATTATAAGTAGCCTTCCACGCTCCTTCAACCTTCCCAACCTTCCACTCAACATCCTAGCCTTCCGTTGCAGCTCCTTCAGCCAACCTAGCCTTCCATGCTCCTTCAACCTTATTAACCTTCCACGTTCCTTCAACCATCCTAGCCTTCCACCCAACATCCTAGCCTTTTGTTGTAGCTCCTTCAGCTAGCCCAACCTTCCATGCTCCTTCAACAAACCCAACCTTCCATGCTCCTTTAGCCTTAACACTCTAAAGATCAACTCATAATTCAACCTTCCACGCTCCTTCAACCTCTAGCCTTCAGCCTTCCACGTTCCTTCAACCTCCAGCCTTCCACGCTCCTTCAACCTTCAAATTTGTTGATCATTAAAGCACTAGACCTTGCTCCTTCAGTCTTCCATGCTTCTTTAGCCTCCAGTATTCCACGTTCCTTCAACCTCCAGCATTCCACGCTTCTTCAGCTTCCAGCCTTCCACGCTCCTTCAACTTCCAGCCTTCCACGCTCCTTCAACCTTTAGATTTATTGATCGTTAAAGCACTAGACCATTTACCAAGACCCTTAGGGGTAAAATGATATCATGTTATAGAGCTTGTATAGTAAGATTATACTTATATTTATATGATAATTTTGAGATCAAGCATCAATCACTATAGAGCTTACACAGGATAATTTAATTGGGCTCAACCATTCATCATGCACATAATGTCTTTATGTCCATTGATATTTAATCCTAAATCTTCTCTATTTTATCCAGATAATTTATTTTTATTATTTTAATTAGTTATATAAAATTGAAACTTTGATCATGCACATAATGTCTTTATGTCCATTGATATTTAATCCTAAATCTTCTCTATTTTATCTAGATAATTTATTTTTATTATTTTAATTAGTTATATAAAATTGAAACTTTGATCGTATTACATCATTACCACAAAGTGGTATTATAACAACTTGAATATTTATTGCTTGGAAAATTTTGAATCTAGGTTTCTCTTTGAAAGTTGATGAACCTAATCAATTGAACTAATACTATTTAATACATTATTTATTTTTATTATTATAGTTTAATTTAATATGTATTATTTTTTATTTTATTATTATAATACGTCACTATCACTTGCATTATCTGTGATATGACTCGAGATCAATCCTCATGGTGGATGTGTATAAGAAGTATTACTTAAAAAAAATAAAATCAACGGGACCTTGATTCTACAAATAAAATAACTGGTTGAATAATAGGGACCTCGATTCTACAAATAAAATATTTTTTAATTTCATTTAAAAAACTTTAAAACATCACTTTAATTAAAAATGTTATACAAATTTAATATTTTTTTCATCAAATATTTTAATAATTATATTGACATCTTAAACTATATCTAAATATAGGTTTCCTCAAATTTTTAATCATTTAAACCTATCCTACTCAATACTATTTATATATTTAATGAAAAAGACAAATAATAGACTTAAATTTAAAAAATACACTACATGTATGGTTTTCATTGTTCATTGGGAAAGTTGACGCGACCACTTAGTAGCCTTACCACATGCCCTAAGACCTAATACTTTAAAAATGAAGGAAAAAATAAATGTTTTCAAATAAATAGAACAAGCTTTACATAGAACAGAATAAATTCACCTTTAACGGTATATTTTATAGTTTTTTTTGTTTAATATATATAGAAGAGTTGGTGAAAGGTTCAAACTACATAGGTTGCTTCTACCAAACTTATTATGTTTTGTTATTATTGACTGTCATGAAGGAAACCACCTGTGGCTCAGAATTCGTATCCTCATCATAGGTCTAATGCGCACTCAGAGGATTTAGTTCAGACTACTACCTTTTCAAATAGGCTGCTTCGAAGGTTTGAACATGGGTGTCTTTTTTTGGTAAATACCTCGTAAGACAAGCACTTACCAATCCACCTAGCCCTGGGGTGTCACTCTAATAATATATTGTTGATATTTAATTTTGGTGTAGAGTTTAAATTATGAAGAAGAAACTTTTTTTCTTATTAATTAATTGATTAAAGATAAAGTTAACAAAACTCAACAACTAATTAATTAAAAATAAATTTAATATAACTTTGATACCTCTTTGTTTCAATGTATATCAACTACCTCTTACCTTTATGAGTTACAACTAGAAAGTAAATCATTGAGTTGTCAAGGTCAGATGCTAGAATTATGGGTACCTAGTCGAAGACTTATTCTTGTTGCTAGGAACCAAGACGAGATGTCATAGTGGGGTCTGATTTAGCTTTCATTTCCTAATTGATGCCTTTATTCGTGTCCTTAACATGCGGTTACGCGTTCTTCACAATTTTTAATAAATTGAAAACATCAAACTCGGCATTAGTCGCAAAAAATATTTTGATTGCCTTATAAAAAGATCATCTTTGTCTTATATCCAAATACAGTCCAACAAGGAGTCCCTTCTCCCCCCACTTGCTCATGGTACTTAAGTAGAAGCTGTTATGGAGGGACACAAATAGTTCTGTACACTGATCAATCTCTGTCGTCCAAAGCTATAAAGAATAAAATATTAATAAACTTTATGATAAATATAGTTAAGAGTTTGTAAAAGTAAGAATAAAAACAATAAAGATGAATGAATAACTTATACATGAAGTTATTAATAAAAATTTATAAAAAGAAAATAATATGTTTACAATAAAAAGATCACATTATAAAAAGTTGTAAAAAATAGCATTCAAATGGTATTTAAGATAAAAAAAATTGTATATGTTATAATTTATGGTTATAATTTGCTAAAAATAGCAACCTAAAAAGTTAGGTTGGCTATAAGATTTATAGTTTATAAAAAGCATACATCTTAATTCTACGGTAATATGTTATAATTCTATGATTATAATAGTATTTTTTTTTTATTATATTAGAGAAACTGGCAACATATTACAATTTTTTACGTTTTTTTGTGGGTTCGAATTTTGTTCCTTGTCGTCATTATAGTCGATTACATTGACACGACACGTCCATCGGTATTACGGGGCCCGAGGGATTGGAACCCTGGTCTTTGTGCTTCTACAAAAGCGTTTTGACAGTTGAACCAAGTCCTCAAACCTGCCTATAATAAGAACTTAAATGCATGTAATTTGTTAAAAAAAAATGCAATCTAAAAGGTTAGATAGGATCATAATATTTATAGTTTATAAGAAGCATACACCCTAAAACAAGAAATCTATGGTAAAGTGATAAAAAGTTGTAAAAGATACTTTTGTTAAAAATGGAAAACAATAGGTTTATTAATTTTTTTAATACATAGGAGAATTGGTAACACCATTTGGTGTTGTTTCTATAAACCTTAGTCGGTTGGGTTAAACAAAGTTAATGGGACTCTCGACCCTCGAACGCTTCAAACTAGGGCATCCAACCGAAAAACACTCGATCACTACCATCCAACCTATCCTTGTTTGGGTACGTTGTGGTTTGAACCTTGGACCTCCCCAAAGAGAGGCCAAAGCCCTAACCACTACACTATCCTTGTCGGACAAAAAATAGGATTATATTAAAATTATCAAATTTTGTCTTTGCATGGACACCCCAATGGTATGTCATTGACGTTTCATCTTGGTGACCTCGGTTCGAATCATGGGGAGGGAGGCCCTCTGCCACTATGTCCCCAAGGATTATGGCCCCAACTATTTCACACGTTCTACTTGACATTACTTCAACAAAAAAATATCAAATTTTATGGTAAAGTGATAAAAATATGTAAAAGTTGTAAAAAGTTGTCATACCCAAATTGTATATAAGACAAGAAAATGATATAAAATAAAATAATATATGTTATAATTCTATGGCTACAATAGTAATTTAAAAACACACAATTTGCTAAAAAAATAGGTAACCTAAGAGGCTAGATTGGGCCATAAGATATACAAGAAGCATACACTCCAAAACATGAAAATAACATAAATTTTTTTGAGAAAGAACAAAATGCAATGATATTGTTATTTTTAGAAGACACCAAAGAAGTTAAAGATATACAATGTAACCCAAATGCACAAGCCCCACATTAAATAATGAAAAATTTAAATGATACGTCTAAGAGAAAGAATCATAAAATTTGATAGGCAATAACACATTAGTATTTAACTTGATGCAATCTAGCATTTACACATAGGTAAATTACAAATGCTTCTAAACAATATTAGCAAAAGTATTAGGCCTTGCTTGTTAGATATGTAGATTTTTAATGACATTTACCCATTAGATGAACAAATGTTCATTGCAAAAGAAACATTCAATAGTAATGCTTTATTAAAAAGTAAAAATCAACAATGCAATCATTAATAGATCTTAACATAATTTCATCCCAAAAAAGGCAACAATCTCCTCTCAAATCCTAAATACTATGAAGGAATGAGTAGATTCTATAAATGCATTCCACTATGTGCAAAGCATACTAAAAAATATTCCTTTTTGTTTAAGCTTGTTCATAACCATTCCAATGAATCATGCACAATACGACATCAAAGCTATTTAAAAGGACAAAGAAACCATAAAATTTTGCTTATTATGTATGTGTTGTAGAAGGTAAGACAATCTTTCTTATAATTATAGCAGACAAAATACACTGACCCTAATGGTTGCATACATATACTTGAATATCAGAGCTTGGTATTGGTTCTTTTAGACAAAAATTAGAATTCTAGTATAAACTTACTTTGGTTGTATATCAAGTCTTACATCTATACATGAGGTGAATGACTCGTCTTTAGATTAATATTTTGCTTGTATCAAATTTACTATTACATCATAACTTAGAAAGAATGGGTTTTTTCCTTCAATTCAATGTTTAGACATAAATATAAATAATAACCTTGTCCCATGTTTCTAAAAACCAACCATTATTTGTCACCTTCTAGAACCTCTTTTGGTATATACACATCATGTTAGTATATAGTGTATATTTATTACATTATATTTTATTAGTCTTTGTTAGCGCATACTCTAGAGGAGATGGTTAGTTGGTTAGGGCAATTCCGTTGCGCTCCAACCATAAGTTTGTTGGGCCAACCATGTACTATATATTTCCATATATTATCAATACAAGGCTAATGCCTACCAAATACTTTATGGTATCAGAGCGGAGATCAAGGGGTGCATGTAATATTCAAATAAGCCGACGCGCAGAACCTTCTCAGGCAGGAAATCAAACTGTCGCACGTGTAGAATTCTATGCACAAAATCCTCCACTGATGCACGCACAGAGTTCTCCACTGACGCATGCACATAACTCCATATGACCATTGCAAACCTGCAGGTAAACCCCTCTGACACATTTCGAGGCGAGCACAACTTGATTTTCATAGTTGACATGGTCTTCGAGCAAGAATCCATCTGGGTGCTGGTAGGGCAAAAATATCGAGGAGCGGGACCCCTGGATTGACACGAATCTTGAGAAAAAATCTGAGGTAGACACATGGTAGACTTGGTTGACATGGACTAGCACATATCTCGAGATTGACATGGATTGTTTACTAGGTGGCTGACATGGTGTCATTGGCAAAATTTGTTGATGCGGTAGGTGTTCATTGGATCATCCTTTTTCGTGTGGCAGAGTGACAAAAAAGGTTTTTAATGGTTTTAATTACCTGAAGGTAATCAACCAACAAAGCGGGTAACTTTGTTTTTAATCCCACACAATTGTAGCTATGTGTTGCATGTGGGATATTATCCCCGAATTTATTTTTAAAACCCTTTATCGGGTGACTTGGATATTATCCACTTTGTTCCTTGTTTATTTCATCTACACCTATAGTAGAGATGGTCACGAGGCTCGCGCTAAGGCGCTAGGCAGGCAGACAACAGTTCGAATCCTATGCAGTGCGAGCAAAGAAATATTTTTTGTTTCATTTTTTTTTACTGCCAAGAATTTTTTGGACGCTATTGAAGAAATAATGGTTGAAGGTTTGTTTTTGTCCAACAATGTAGCCAAGACAGTCGGGTGGATCGTGATACAACATTCCACAAATGATCGCGGGTTTAAACTATGCGAATCCAAAAACTTTCTCAAGAAGGCGGTGAAGAGGTATTTTTTTAATACCTTGGGTTATTTTTTTTGCAAATCCAATTTCTTTTGCAACTAAAATTAAACCAAGCAAGAAAGGAGCATTATTTTCATTGCAAAATTTCAAGAACCTAGTGCATTTTTTTCCACAAGGAGGGATAAGAAACCAAGATTTGCACATTGTTTCTTTTGCAAACTGAAAGGGTTATCAAGATTTCTTCACACCTTGTTTATTTTGCAAACAAAAAGGGGGACAAAACAACATTATTTTTTTGCAAAATTCTAACACAAGGGGGGAAATTGTGGAATTGTGAATATCATATTTTTGCAAACATAAAATCAAATTTCTTGCAAAAATTATTGTAACAAAAGGTGCATTTTCGATTGCATTCGACACCTTAAAAATTGGCATTGTAGAATAGGTGCATTTTCGGTGGAATCCGACACCTATATTTAAAATTTGTGGGCACTTGTGATTGTATATTGCATTTAATTTCCTATTTTTTGCATTTCCATCATAAGTTAAAATTCAAAAGCAAATAAGACCCCAAATTTTAAACCTATTTGTGCAATTTATTGCACCATAGTGTTCGGTATATACGGTACCTCTGGCCCACACTTACAGGTAAAGTTGTCGTGCTTTGGGCTACTGTATCTAACGCCTAATATAGCTGCAACAATGACGTCTGAGCTATTGTTCTCTATAAATCATCGGGGAGAAATAAGGAAAGCCAATTGTATTTTGATATTCACTCCATCATATACCCTAATTCATTCTTATTGCTTGGCTTAATCTCCTCCAACTCATCATCCTTTTTTGGAAGGGTTTTGAGGTAGGTGCCATCAATTTGAGTGAATTCCCTTTCACGTACTCTTTGTAAGTATAAAGAAAGGGGGACCATTTTGGTGAGATAAGGAACCTTCACAATGGCCTCTGTTCACAAATATCTTTCAGATTCACAGTTGCTCAAAGGTTCCAATTTTGCTCCATGGAAAACAAAGATGAGAGCCATTCTTCAGGTTGAAGATTTGTGGGATGTAGTGACTGGCACTACAAAACATCCCGATACACCAGGTACAGATCAGGATGAATATGATAAAAAGGATAAAAGGTCCCTCATGTTTATCATCCTTGCTACTACTGATGAGATACAACCTCACATTTGTGATGCTAAAACTGGTAAAGATGCTTGGGATGCATTAGTTACCATATATGAAGGGAAGAATCAGTCCACCATTCTTAACCTTCAATCTCAACTTCATACTCTCAGTATGAAGTCTGGTGAATCAGTAGAACTGTTCCTATGTAGAGTGGTAGAATTGAAAGCCAAGTTGAATGCTTTGGGAGAAAAAGTAGAGGATACGCTCTTGAATTCAGTCATTTTGAGAGCTTTGCTAGATTCCTACAAGATGTTGATCACATCCCTTCAAGTGTCCATGAGACAAGTTACTTTTGTGGAGTTGGTAAATTTACTTCAAACTGAGGAGGCAAATCAACTTCAAAGAGATGAAGTGATAGATAATGCACTTTACTCAAAATAGGGGTCAAGAAGATAGGGTAACTTTCAAAAGGGAGGATCTTCTTCCAAAGGTTCCAAAGGCAAGGAACCTCAACAGAAACAAAAGAAATATTGCAAGATTTGTGATATGGACAACCATGACACCAACAGGTGTTGGTTCAAAAATAAACAACCACAAGACCAAGGTCAAAAGAAAAAGGGCAAGTACAAACCACAGAAGAAGAATAAGCAACCCAAGGGAAATGTTGCTTATGAGGAATCAGACTCAGACTCTGAGAGGGCACACAAGGTGCTCATGACTCACACAACTTCTCAGCAAAAGGATCCTGTGTGGTATATTGATTTTGATGCCAGTAAACACATGACTGGTGATAAATCATGGTTTGAGACATTTGAGGCTAAGGAAGGCAAACCAGTTACAATAGCTGATGATAAGACCTACCGAGTCCAGGGTGAAGGAGATATTTTCATCACTCTTCCAGATGGACAATGTCAGATTGAGAAAGTTCTCTATGTTCCAGGATTGGCAAACAATTTGTTGTCAGTACCTCAGATCTTGGATAAAAACATGGTTGTTGATTTCAGAGTTGAGGATGGAAAGAAGCGATGCTTCATCACCAGGAAGGGAAAGCATGTTGCAACAGGTTCCTACAAGCATGGCTTGTTTACTTTAGATGTCATTTCTACGCCTCATGTTGCCATGGTGGTAAACACAAAGGAGGCCACTTCTCTTTGGCATAAGAGATATGGGCATCTAAGTTCAGGATATTTACTTGAGTTAAGTAAATATGAGATGGTGAAAGGTCTTCCCAACCTTTCATCCACTTTGCCAGTTTGCTCGGATTGCTTAGCAGGGAAGCAACATCGAGTACCATTTGAGTTGAGCTCTTCAAGAGCCAAAAGACCTTTGGAGTTGGTACACATCGATCTGTGCGGTCCTATGCCAAACAGTTATGGGGGAAAGAGGTATTTTTAGTTGTTTGTTGATGACTACTCATGAAAGATGTGGGTTTTCTTTCTACAACTAAAGTCAGAGGCCTTTCTATATTTTTAGCAGTTCAAGAAAAGTGTTGAGAAGGAAGCAGGATGTTCTATTAAGACCCTCCGCTCAGATCGAGGGGGAATATACCTCAAAAGAATTTTCCACATTTCTTAATTCACATGGGATTAAGAGGTAACTTACAATAGCCTATACTCCACAGAAAAATGGAGTTTCTGAGAGGAGGAATCGTTCCATCATGGAAATGGTTCGTTGTATGCTTACAGGGGCACATCTTGAGCAATAGTATTGGGTAGAAGTTGTCAATACAACAACGTACCTCCTGAATAGAGCACCCACAAAAGCTCTTAAGGGAATGACTCCACAAGAATCATGGAGTGGTAGAAAACCCTCCATTTCTCATCTAAGGATTTTTGGGTGTAAGGCATTCATGCACATTCCAAAAGAGAAGAGAAAGAAGTTAGATGAGAAAACCTTACAGTGTATTTTTCTTGGTTATGATGAGCATTCCAAGGGATATCAGTTGATAGATCCTAAAACCAAGAAAACTCACATAAGTAGAGATGTGGTATTTGATGAAGCTTTCACATCAGATGACACATCTTCAGCTGTATACCTGGATGAAGAGGAGCCTAAGAAAGAGA
Source organism: Wollemia nobilis (assembly GCA_028583015.1). NCBI lineage: Eukaryota > Viridiplantae > Streptophyta > Pinopsida > Araucariales > Araucariaceae > Wollemia > Wollemia nobilis. Next base: position 31,968,383 of record JAQPPZ010017052.1, read on the forward strand.
CTCCACCCCCATAGAAAAAGGTTCCAAAATGGTATACTAGCACAATGAGAGATTCAAAACTGACTACACCTCCAGATCTAACTCTAGATCGACCTTGTACACACAGTATGACTCAGTAGATGAGAGCAGAAGCATCAACTTCAGAGGTTGATGAGCTTTACCAACAATTTGATGAACTTTCTGTAGATGCAGAGGAAGATAGAGAAGAAGATATGGATGTGGATGATGAAAGGGTTTATATGACTTCATTGGATGAGGATGAACCTACCTCAGTTCAAGATGCACTTAGTGAGCCTCAGTGGAAGGCTGCTATGGATGCAGAACATATGTCTCTCATGAAAAATAACACTTGGAAGCTAGTTGATCTACCTTATGGAAAGAAGCCCATTGGCTGCAAATGGGTATTCAAAGTGAAGTATAAGGTAGATGGAACGATAGATAAGCATAAGGCCCACCTTGTTGCAAAGGGCTATGCACAGAAAGAAGGCATTGACTATGAAGAGACTTTTGCACCCACAGCTAGAATGACTACCATTCATGTACTTTGTGCTATGGCAGCTCAGTTCGGATGGAAGCTACATCATATGGATGTCAAAAGTGCCTTCTTAAATGGTGATCTCAAGGAAGAAGTGTATATGACTCAGCTAGAAGGATTTGTGGTTGAAGGCCAAGAGCAAAAAGTTTACAAGTTGGTTAAATCCTTGTATGGGTTAAAACAAGCTCCACGAGCTTGGTACATAAAAATGGACAATCACCTATTGCAACATGGATTCAAGAGAAGTCCTTCGGATGCTAATATCTATATCAAGAAAAATGGTTCTGATATAGTGATTTTAGTACTCTATGTTGATGATCTGATTATCACTGGCAGTTCAGAGAAATTGATAGATGCAGTGAAAGATGACTTGAAAAAGTCATTTGAGATGACAGATCTAGGACTTCTTCATTATTGTCTTGGTTTAGAAGTGGCACAAAAGAAGAATCACATCAGAGTGACACAAAAAAAATATGCCAAGACATTAATTGAGAAATATCGCATGACTGATTGTAAGCCCAAAGCAACTCCAATGGAAACAGGGCTACAATTATCGTGATATGATAAATCTCCACAGGTAGATGGTACTCTCTATCGCCAGTTGATTGGGAGTCTCATATATCTGACCAACACCAGGCCAGACATCAGTTTTGTTGTGAGTTATCTTTCGAGGTTCATGCAGGAACCTAAGGTTAGTCATTGGAAAGCAGCAAAACGAGTTCTTCATTATGTCCGTGGTAGTACAGAATATGGCCTGGAATACAAGAAGAATGACAACTTCTTCTTGCAAGGTTACACGGACTCAGATTATGTCGGGTCATTTGATGATAGGAAATCCACTTTTGGATACATTTTTCATCTTGGCTCCGGTCCTGTCTCTTGGCACAGTAAAAAGTAGCAGGTGGTTGCTTTATCATCTACAGAGGTAGAATATCGTGCAACACGTGGAGCAGTCTACGAGGTGATATGGTTACGTCGCATTCTTGCAAGTATGGGTCTTCCCAAGAAACTTCCAATTCACTTGTTTTGCGACAACCAAGGTGTTTTGAAGCTCGTCAAGAATCCAATGTTTCATGAACGCACCAAACACATTGACACTCAATGTCATTTCATTCGAGATGAAGTTCCAAAACACAAGATACAACTCCAGTACATTCCCACCGATGAACAGGTTGCGGATATTTTCACTAAGGCACTTGGACGTGTCAAATTTGAGTTGTTTCGCAACACTCTTTGTATTTCAAAATAATGTAATAAGGGGGGATGTTAGCATATAGTGTATATTTATTACATTATATTTTATTAGTCTTTTTTAGTGCATACTCTAGAGGAGATGGTTAGTTGGTTAGGGCAATTCCGTTGCGCTCCAACCATAAGTTCGTTGGGCCAACCATGTACTATATATTTCCACCTATTATCAATACAAGGCTAATGCCTACTGAATTCTTCACATCAAAGAAATAAAAACAACCTTCATTCAACGAAAGGACACCACTACAAGGAGACAATTTAATTTTGAGCTATTCAACAACCACCTTAAATATTTAGTGAAAATAATTAACTCCCTAAGATATTTAATAATTTTCTTGTATATGAACATATCTATAATTTACATATGCTAATGTATATAGTTGATTATATGTCCTAGGATGCAAAGGCTCAATGCTAGCATTTGACATGATCATATCATACTTGCTATATAAAAATACAAACGATCACATATGAAATACAAAATGTCCAAGTTCATCTTATACACAAAGAAAGACTGAAATTATGACATAGAATATATTCCAACACTAATGTTTATAACCTATACAAGTATAAGCTAAAATTTCAAATTTATGTTTAAAACCAAAAGACATATACACCATATCACAATGTTTGACAAGTGATGTAATTTATAAATCATCACCTGTTTGGTCAAGTACTATAAAGGATAGAAGTTCTCCCATAATTTATAAATGCTTAATGCAATAACACATATTAATTATTTGGCAGACAAAATATGCTGGAATATTTAAATCTACCAAAAACAACCTTATATTTATGATCAATTGCTTTTGTTTATGACAAGTAGCCTAGTTATTGTCTACAAATAACTTTAAGATATCCAATTGCATATCACTACCAAAGTTAAATTCTATCAAACCCCCCTTATAAAAATGTTTTGTTGATGATAAACTCTCTAGCTCTTACAATGTTTACCAAAAGATAATTTAAATGATACGATACCCATTTATTTAATCAATAATTACTATGACCTAATACTCAAGAATTATGTTTATCACAATCTAAGAAATTACATAGAATGAATGAATGGAAATAAGAAAAATACTTTGTTTCTTAAATCTAGATCAACGTAATTATAGATCCAACCTAAAACATAATTACCAAATTTCAAAGTTCTATTAAAGCCCATCATTATTCTTAACATTTTGTTTTGGGTACCCTACTAAGCTTCTTACAAGAGTATGAAATTTAATTCCTATATAACAATGTCAACCATTAGTTCCCATTGTCCTCTTACTTGAGAGGATCTAACCATTAATACTTTCACTCATCAAAAACTAACAAAAGACAATGATTAACCATGTAGGTCATAAAAAATATATCATTTGTTCCAAGTATAGCATATCAAGAGAATATGCAAATACATTCTATCCATTTCTAGCAAGTGCAAAAAATAGACAAAAAAAAAAATATTGGGAAGAAAGATTAGAATAAGACACTAAGATTTTGCATAAGGTAAAATAATTATTTAAAAAGCTAAAAAGGTGAAAGGGAAGAATAGTTTTTTATTAGTATTATAATAAAATAATAAATCCCTCTACAAGTACCAAGGAATTATGTTTTATGATTTCAAGTTTTCATGGCTTTAAAGCTCGAAGGATTAAAAATAGCGGTATTGGATAACATTCTAATGGTAAAAGAGATAAATGAAAGAAACAATCCATATTCCTTTAAATTATAATTTTATAAATATTATGGACAAATATATCTAAAGGAAACAATAAACATTCTATTAAATTTTAGATTTAAAATTAACAAAGGAAAAGCAAGAAATTCATGGATATTTTTTATATTTTTTCCTTGTGTTTTCCTTATGTAAAAGTACACCCAAAGGTCACAAAAATTGAATGTTGAGGCTTAGTGCATTGAATATCAAAAAAAGCTCAAGAAAAAAGTGAATGTTGAATCTTAGTCCATAGAATGTTAAAGCTCAATGCATAAAATAAAAGGACTTAATTTGATTTCAAGTTTTATATGTAAAGAGGCTTACGGGTGGAATCTCAATTTTCATTCTTATTTATTCTATGCAAATAAATAGAATGTTATCTCCTAATCATGTCAACATTTTATTTTTGTACTAAAATTGTTATAGTGAAGTTAAAAAAGAATTTAGCATGCTTTTAAACATTTAAAATGTACAGGTAAAGTAGTTTTTAACTGTTGAGGAATATTACATTATTTAGTACATGCTAATGTACCCCCATGGTATCTTTATGATATAATTGTAAATATGTAATAAATTAGGGTTGAGTATTTAGTTTAGAAGTGTGTTTTATATTTTCCCTTTCATGTAAGTGTCAATGTGTAGGAAATGCACAAGTGTCATGTAATGTGTAGAAAATGCACAAGTGTCATGTAAGTTAGAGTGCAAGTGTAGATTGAGAGAATGTGCACAAGTGTCTTGTATGTAAGAGTGCAAATATGTAATGTGAGGATGTGCACAAGTGTCCTAGATTAGGAGTGCATGTAGAAGTGTAAGAGTCATGTAGATGTATGCAAGTGTCTTAGAGTCAAGTGTCCATGAAGAGTCTTGTATGCAAGTGGCAAGATGATAAGCCAAGAGTCACAAGACTTATCATATGGAGAGCAATAGTCAAGTACTTGAAGAGTCACATTACCATGGCTATATTATGAAAACAATATTCCATGATAAGGTAAACCAATAGAACCCAATAGAATACAATATAATCCAATAGAATGCAACATAATCCAATGGTAATATGATTATTTGATTTAATGTGATAATTTTTGGTGGGCAAAATAAATCGATCTCCATGTTGTTCACTATGGACATGCTCAATACATAATTTTTTTTTAAAAGCGAGTGACTGTGCAAGGGTTTCATCTGTGTTGAGTGCAAGCGACTCTAGAGGTTGTTTTTCGGGGCCTTCGAGCCCTAGCGACCAACATTTTTATGGTTTTTGCTCAAGATTTTAGTGGGATATGTTGCAAGGGACCCAAGATGGGTTAGAAATATATCTTTCAATAGATCTTCATGCTATGAACTTGATTGACAACGGCTTCCAATTTGTTGCACAAAACAAAAGTGAAAATCATACCTTTTCTTGACGTCCAAGGCATGGATTAAAGAGATCTCAAAACAAGTTTCAAGCAGCTGATCAAAAAATGGTTCATATCTCAAGTGAATCTGATGCTAAGGAGCACCCCAAAACAAATCCACTATGGAAACCCCTTTCAAGGGCAAGGATTTCAAAGACTCAACCCCAAAAATAAATTTTAGGGATGCCCTCCATGGTGGACAACCTCAGCCTAATGCTAACATTAATCTTAGGGTTTCCCATAAACCTTTGAGAATGCCTAAGATTGATCCTAGGAAAACTGAGTTGGGATGTCTTAGGGTAGCTGATGGAACTTCGATTGTTAAGCTAGATATGGGTGTCATTCAGACTAGCATAGAAGATCTAGAAAAAGAGGACTAATTTGTCATTTCTTGGGTTTTCGTTTGAGCCTATTTGCTTTCAAAGTTTGGGCTGCAAAAAACTAGAAAACAAAAGGTGAGTTACAAATCTCTATTTATCCAAATGGTTATTTTCTTGTTTTATTTGCTAATAATGAAGATAGAGAGAAAAAATTTCAAAGGGGTCCCTGGTTCTTTGGAAGGGCGAGGATTTTCATGAAGCCTTGGCATACTAAATTTAAAGTCGAAGAAGAGATGCCTTCTATAGGTCCTGTGTGGGTTAGACTCTTTGGCCTCCCAATTGAATTCTGGAATCTAACTATTTTTTCTTCAATTGGAAACTCTTTGGGAACTTTTATGATGATTGTTGATTGTACTAAAAAATTTGAACATATTATTTATGCTCGGATTTGTGTTTTAATGGATTTTGACAAACCCCTACCTAAAAATATCTCATTACAATTTGGGGAGGACACTTGGGAGCAAGTGGTGGACTATGAGAACATTCCTTTTCATTGCAAAATTTACCATGAATATGGTCATTTGGCTAGTGTTTGCCCAAATAAAATTCCAGATCAAAAGAAAGAGGATACAAACTTAGCAGGTTTCCAAATGCCTAAGAAGAAGAACACTCAAAAAAACTAGTTATGAAGGATCAATCGAAGTTATCAGCTAATATGTTTGAAATTATTTCCACAAATGATGTCCTAGGTGAGGAAGAGGAAATAATGGAGATAAAAATCTTAGAAACACAATTTAAAGATGCAGGGAAGGACTCAAAGACAAACCAACAAATTAAAGGTTTTCAACAGAAAAAAAAAGGAGGAAATATACACAAGAAAAACAATATTTTAAATGTTGAGACTTCAAATAATACAGGTCCCAAGATAGACTCTGTTGAACCTTCTAATAACACTTTGGCTTTGTACACGCATTCTTCGAGGTTAGAAGCCATCCCAGATTCAATTGGGGTAAGTCAAGAAACAGGGAAAAAAAACTAAAGATGGATTCCAACCAAAAGGTAGGTCACAAGACCAATCAACATCATATGGTAAAAGAAGATGAAAAGCTTGTAGAGGAAGGTAAGATTAATGCCCTTACCAATATTTTTAGCCCTGGTATTAATGAAGATCATCACTTGGAATATTAGAGGACTCAAAGGGAGTCTTTCAAAACAAAATGAAATTAGAAGAATGATTTAGACAAACCATCCACATCTTATTTTCCTTCAAGAAATGAAGATGTCAATAGAGGAAATGGATTCAATTGCTAGTAAAATCTGGCCAACTGGAAAAGTTGCTTCCCTCAGTTCCTAGGGGACTTCTGGTGGCATTGCTTGCCTTTGGGACCCAAAAGAGGTAGTTATTCACCATATGGTTGGCAGCTAGGGTATTTTGGCTATAGCTATTCAAAGTAGACATTCTAACCAAATTATGCTTTGCATAATTGTTTATGCTCTAACTACTTTGGAGGAAAAGAGAAGACAGTGGAAGGATATAACTTATATTATCTCTCATTTTCCTGAAGCTTGGATCTTGATTAGAGGAGATTTCAATACCATCCTCTCTCTGGATGAGAAAATGGGGGGAAATAGAAATTTGGACAAAAGCACTGACCTCATGAGTGAATATATTGCAAACCTTCATCTTGTGGACATCCAACCAGATAATGGCCTTATGACTTGGTCTAATAGAAGGCAAGGCTTAGCTTGTATCATGGAGATATTGGATAGGTTCTTGTTCTCTGATAATTTCTTAATCCATGGTCACATTCCTAAGGTGAAGACTCTTAACAATGTTGGTTCGGATCACTGGCCAGTCATGGTGGAAATTTGGAAAACCAATGTGAGTTTCTTGCCTTTTCTATTTTAGTTAATGTGGCTTAGAGATAGTTCCTTCAGACCCCAAGTGCAACAATGGTGGAAGGAAGGTAAACCAAGGTATGGGACTAAGATATTTTGTTTTTCCAAAAGGTTGCAATACATTAAATCCAAAATCAAGATTTGGAACTGGAAGGAGTTTGGAGATGTCCAACAAAAAAACATGAAGTTATTGCTCAACTTGAAAATTTGAATAAGAAAATCTGTTTAGATGGCCTCATAGAGAGTAGAAGTACAAATGAAATTAGACTCACAACTCAATTAGAGGAATGGAAAAAAAGAGAACTCTTATGGAAGCAAAAATCTAGGATCCAATGGCTCAAAGAAGGAGATCGAAACATATATTTCTTCCACAAATATCTTCTAGCTCAAAGATCTCACAACTTTATTTCTTCCCTGAAATCTGATTCTGGAGACATTGTCTACACTTGGGATGGCATGAACTCTATTGTTGTCAATTACTTTTCCAATCTATTTGTTGCTGCACCTCTTGACTTGACTTCTCAACAGAATATTCTTCAAGCAATCCCTACTCTTATCACTTATGAGGAGAACTCTATTTTGACTGCTCCAGTTACTATCAATGAGCTTCAATAGGTGGTTTTTAAAATACAAAAAGGAAAAACCCCAGGTCTTGATGGTTTTCCCATTGAGTTCTATCAAGAGTTTTGGGATATCCTTCATGTTGATTTATTAGAGGTGGTGGAAGAAGCTAGGAAAGCCAAAGAAATTTTGAAGGTTATCAATAAAACTTATATAGCTCTTGTCCCAAAAGCTCAAGAGGTAGATCATATCTCAACTTTTAGACCTATAGCTTTATGTAATATTCTTCTCAAAATCATTACAAAGATCATGGCAGAAAGGCTAAAGCCTCTTTTGCATAAGATTATTTCCTATGAACAAGGGGGTTATGTGGAAGGGCATCAAATAGTGGATGAGATAGTTCTTGCTCAGGAAGCCATCCATTCCATGGAAATGCAAAAATCTCCATCTATGTTCATTCATTTAGACTTATCTAAAGCTTATGATAGAGTGGATTGGCACTTCCTTGTCAAAGTTTTAAGGCAATTTGGCTTCTCTCAAGATTGGATGGATTGGATTATGGGATGTATCTCTTTAGTGTCCTACTATGTTCTTATCAATGGTAGGCCTTCTCAACTATTCCCTACTTCCAGAGGTATTAGGCAAGGTGATCCCCTCTCCCCTTATTTATTCATCATTCTTGTTGAATGCTTGGGCAGGACTATAACCAAAAATAGAGAAAATAGAACCCTTGAGGGAGTTACCATTTCTCATGGAGCTAGGCCTATTTCTCATATTCAATTTTTTGATGACTCTACTCTATTAGGTAAAGCTATAATTAAGGAAGCTTCTAAAATTAAGCAAATCATTAGTTGTTTTTCTAATGCTACCAAGCAATTGATCAATGAAGATAAATCTAAAGTCATTTTCTTTCATTGCTCTCCTAGATAGGAATCCATGGTCTTGGATAAATTAAGATATAAGAAGACCTCCCTTTCGATCACTTATTTAGGCATTCCTATCAATATTCAAAGACAAAAAAAAGACTAGAATTGGTTGTTGGATAGAGTTAAGAAGAAAATTGGAAAGTGGACCAATAGGTGGCTTTCATTTGGGGGTAGAATTACCTTGGTAAAATCAGTCCTTCAAGCTATACCTATTTATGTTTTTTTTGTGTTGAATATCCCAAAGGCAGTTCTTCGAGAATTGGATCAAATCAATCATCGGTTCCTCTAGAGTGGTACTAAGGAGAAAATAAAATGGGCCTTGGTGAAATGGGATACTTTATGCCTTCCCAAGAATGAAGGGGGGTTAGGATTCTGGTCTGCTATTAATAACAATAAGGCTTTAGCTGCTAAATTATATTGGAGGATTTTGCATAACCCCAATGCTCTTTGGGCCAAGAATATTCATGCTAAATATGCTGAGAACAAAAGTCCTAAAGACCTTGTTCGCTATCAATTGCCTACCAAAGGTTCTCCTATTTTAGCGGTTCTTAAGACTGATGAGGATTTGATTAAGCAAAAGTTATTTTGGATCATTCATAATGGTCAACAGGTAAATTTTTGGACAAATTCTTGGGATGGTCACTAGCCTTTGATAACTCAGTTTCCTAATTAGAGGCCTTGGATGGAGGAGCTTCATCGAGCTAACTAGATAAAGGTTGCTAATTACTATCGATACCATACTGGTAATTGAGAGGTTGGTAGATATTGGATCCCTGTTGAGGACTAGCCTATTCAAATTCTAGAAAGACAAAGAAAAGATATCCAAAGCATCCTTCATATGATATCTCTCTCTTGGTCCCATGATAAATATTGTTTTGGATGGAACAACACTACTAAGGGTGAGTATTCAGTTACTCAAGGTTATTTGGCCTTATTCCATAATAATCCCAACCAATAATATGATATTTTTACTCATTTGTGGGCTCAAAATCTTTGGCCTAAGGTGAGGTTATTTACATGACTTTTATTGCATCACATGGTGCTTACTAGGGAGAAACTTATGAAACATGGTTTTCATGGCTTGTTTAGATGCAAAATGTGTGGAGAGAATGTGGAAAATCTCAACCATATTTTTATTGAGTGTACCTTAGCCTTTGAGATATGGAGGAGAATGACCATCTTACTTGGCTTACAATGGTCCAAATTTTTTCCTTTTGAACAACTTCGGAGGGATTGGCCTAATCAAGAGGGTGTTGATCATTTTATTAGATATATTATTTGGATGGGTTCTACCATTCTACCTTGGAATATCTGTAAGGAAAGAAACAATTGGATTTTCAATCAAGAAAGTAAGGATATTCACTATATCTGGCAAAAGACCATTGTCAACTTAGTTGAATTTAGTCCAACAACTTCTTAAACACCCTAGAACTCCCACCAAAGATGGGATCAAGTGATGTAAATATTGAATATTAACTCTTTTAAGGGCACCCTGCTTAAAGGGAATGTGAATAATTGAAACATGGATAGAACAAGGAATTTGCATCCTCCTCCTAAGGGTTTTGGAAAATTTAGTACCGATGGAGCCTCTAGAGGGAACCATGGAAAAGTTAGCATGGAAGGAATCAATAGACTATCAAATGGTTCCTTGGTTTTCACTTTTGCTAAGAAATTTGGGTATACTTTCCAATAACCTTGTTGAGGGGTATGGTATCCTTAGAGGCCTTCGAGAGGCTACTAAGGTCGGATGGAAAAATCTATCTATCATGCAATTGGGGTATCTATTTTTGATGCATTTATTATACAATAAACGCATAAAAAGGGGTAAATTTAGATACTTAATTTTGGAACACTTGGCTAATATTTAAGATTACCCTCACCAAATATCCTTCTAATCATACAAATTAACCTAACCATCCTTTTGCCCAAATTGGGAGCATTTATTAGTCTAAAAATATAAGCATTGGGGCATGAATGATAGCACCAACGGTGCTGCCATGACCCTAATAACACTTTTGTCATTATTGGACTCCCCAACCAATTTTAACCTCCAATGGTCATTTGGTAATAGTGCCAGCATAGTAGTACCAATAACACTAAAGGTTCCTAGTGCTTCTACTTTGTCATCGACAAAGACAATTCTTAGCTATTTGTTTCCTTGTTTTGCCTATGGTTTGTGGATTTGATCATGGTGATCTCATTTTACATCCTAGCCATATATTTTTTGGTAAATATTATCTCCAAATACCTCATCTTATCTCCATCCTCAGTTGCATGTCCATATTTTTAGACTTACCCTCAATAAACTCCAATCACTCCATGCAAGTGCACCACCTCTCCTTCTTTCCAATTTTGGTGGATCCTTCAAAGGATCCTCCAAGGGGGTCTAGGATATCAAGAAAAATAACCCTTTGGATGGATTTTTGATCATGAATTTATGATTCACTAAAATACTGTCAAAATTATTTGATATCAAACCCCTTTGAGTAACAAAAATTAAGTACTAAACTCACCTTGACTAGCAATTGTCACTATCAATGTCTAGGTAGGAATCATACCCTTAGCTACTTGATTGTTATTTTTGTATTTTCTAATTACTTGGATCATCTACTTGTGAGTGAGAAGAGTCCTTAAAGAATCATTGTTGCCATTGTTTGGTAATAAATTTCCCTAATAACCCCCAATCTAGCCAAGAAAAATAACCACATTATAAAATCCATCTCAGGGAAGGTCCCATAATTGAGTCTCATTGCATTTGTAAAGCTATCATCAAAATAAGAAAAAAATCTCCAAACTGACCTCCTAAATTTTTGGCGATAAAAATTTAACCATAAGTTTTGGCCCCTCTTGTTGGATCCTCTCCTACCAAATTCAAAATATTAACAAAGAAAAAAAGACCATTCAACATGATTCAATAGGAAAAAAATGCCTTCATAAAGATCTAAAGTTTCACACCATATATCAGATAAATGCAGTCACTAAAATTTCAACCTAAGAAGATCTATCGAGCCACACATTTAATTAAGGTGATGAAACCCTTGGTTACTTGATTTAAGGCCATACTAAAATTTGCCTATTAAAAAGTCAGAAAAGCTATTGAAGAAATATAGAAAATCAAGGTTGTGAGAGAAAATACAATTACATACTATTTTTGTTATAATGAAGAAAATTCATCGTAAAAATCCTCATTCCATGAGACTAAAAGAGCATATTTATAAATTATATATCCCTAGTGTCAAAGTTATGGAAGCAATTAATGTTGATGGGGGTCACTATTTTTCTTGGATATTTGGAAGGCATAGGATGAGGAGACAAGTGAAATATTTACAACCTATATTATGGGCATCAAGACCACGATTTGCATGTGGGGGAAATTAGGAGGGTGAATGCCCTGATGGGGTGGTAATTTATTGGGGATGATTATCTTTTGTTTATAAGTTTAATGGTGTGATGCCAAAGAAGTTTTTATAATACTATTAAAAATTTAAATATACCTTAAGTTGGAATATTTTGTATATATTAACCTACTATGCATTGTCATATTTCAACTGGAAAATTTTAATAAATATAATTGACCCCATTTTTAGTTGTGTCAATTATAGATGTCTAATAACATATAAATATAGATTTGATATAATATTTAAATAATTTTAATTAGTATTAATTAATTTGCTATCAAATGGTATGAGTAGTTAAAAATATGAATCCTAAATATAGAAGTTCAAATCTTAATGGACAAAATATGCATAACTTTTTTTTTTAATTAGTATTATAGGATTGAATTAGGCCCTACCCATATTACATCAAGACAACATAGTGGTATTACAACTTTAAAATTATGTATTTATTGCACTTGGTAAGATTTGAACCTATATTTCCTCCTTGAAAGTCAAGAAATTTAACTAGTTGAGCTCCTACCGTTTGATCTTGATATATGCACAATTGCTAAAGTGCTACTGTATGAATTCCATAATGTGGTTCATTGAAATACTATAGTAACATGGTCATGATGTAATTTGGGTAGGCCTACTTCAAACCAATATAGCTAATTAAAATATTTAATCAAAATATTTTTCTTTTTTAAAATTTTTACAAGTAATGTAAATTAAACTTATTAAACAATGTTTTTTTGTTATTATGATTCTCATGATTGTTCATGCTTATCAATTTTCATATGCTATATTGATGACTAATTGCAATACAATTTTTTTTTAAATATTGTAAGTTGAAAAATAATATATGTTATTTTTTGAAATAATAGAGGAAAATATCTTGTATTGAAGAACACAAGCTTATACTGAGAGGGGGGGGTGAACAGTATAAGACCACTTTTTACTTTCTTTCGAAATCAATATCAATTAATGTCCTTAATTACAATAACCAAACATATCAGTGTGCATTAATAACTCAGATAGAAGTATTAAGCAAGAGCACAAGTCACACACACAATTGAGACACAAGATTTAACGCGGTTCCCCCAATGTGGGCTACTCCACCAGATAATCTCCTTATAATATTTCACACAGAACTAAGGATCTTATCCAATACAATGATTTATTTGATCTACTCAAAGCTAGGCAATAACAAGTTCACACATAACTTGTCCAAATATGAATAACAAGCTCACATAGAACTTGTCCAAAACTGAATAACAAGCTCACATAGAACTTGTCCAAATATGCTCTAGCAAGCTCACCAAGAACTTGCCCAAAATATGCTCCAACAAGCTCACCAAGAACTTGTTCAAATCTGCTCTAGCAAGCTCACCAAGAACTTACCCAAATCTGCTCCAACAAGCTCACCAAGAACTTGCCCAAATCTGCTCTAGCAATCTCACCAAGAACTTGCTCAAATATGCTCTAGCAAGCTCACCAAGAACTTGCTCAAATATGCTCTAGCAAGCTCACCAAGAACTTGCTCAAATATTCTCTAGTAAGCTCACCAAGAACTTGCTCAAATCTGCTCTAGCAAGCTCACCAAGAACTTGCCCAAATCTGCTCCAACAAGATCATCAAGAACTTGTTCAAATATGCTCTAGCAAGCTCATCAAGAACTTGCTCAAATCTATCCACAAATCTGTCCAAAAATTATCCACAAAGCTGTCCAAAACTGTCCACAAAGCTGTCCACAAAGCCTTCTCAAAGGCTCAATCAATCATGCTCAAGTAGTACTCAAATATCATCCAAAAATATATCAATGCAAAGCTCAAAGATGAACTCAACAAAGAATGACAATGTCCTCTTCAATGGATGACAACAATGATCCACAATGATCTTAACTCAACTCAACTCATAGAAGCATAAAGAGAATTGTTAGAGACTCAATATGTTCTAATCTCAATCTCAAATCAACTCAACTCAAATCAATCTCAACTCAACTCAAGTCAACTCATAGAAGCATAAAGAAAATTATTAGAGACTCAATATGTTCTAGTCTCAATCACCTTACACAATCACTTGACTAGGCTCAATCAACTCAACTCAACCAATCACCACAAGGGACTAATCTTTCTCACAAAAACCCTAGTCCAAGCATGTATCAACCAACTCAAATGTTTCCAACAATACTCAACCACAAATATCACATAACAATGATACTCATGTTCTTTTCAAGTTCTTTCACAACCAATGGGATTCAACAACTATGCTTATAAAACAAGGTTTAAACACAACTCTCAAACCAAAAAACCTTGAAGCATTCAACCAACCACTTTAGAAAAGGAAACCACAATCAATCCTTTTCACTCCAATGATATTTCAGAAATCAACCACCATAAACAATCAATAGGAGAATGTGCCCATACCTTTTTGATGCCAAGAAGTTGTCCACAAAATCTGCCACACTAAACACAACTTTCCTTTCCAATATCAATAAGGGTTAGTGGACTTCAAATAATAATCACAAGATAAGCATAACTCAAGTTACACCTTTTTACTCTAACTTAATAAACACATCCACCAAAGTCTTTTTTAATAAAACCCTTATAAAAAATAATAATCAATAAGGCTCTCAAAAATATTTTATAACAACTCCTTATTTCTCCTAAATCTTAATTTTCAATTTCATGAATATCAAAATAAATCAACAACTCATACACCTCTGAAATAATAATCATAGCCCTTAGAAAAATCAATTTTAATTAAAAACTTTAATTATTCCTTAACCACCTTATAACTCCTATCCTAAGGCATAAATAAAATTAATTAGAGCAAAACATAATTACCTCCTCAAGGGGATTCGAACCCCCAACTTGCCTACACTGCAAATGCCTTAGCCGTGGCTAAGGTTACCACACGATCTAGCCGTTCATTCAAAAATAAAATGCACGACGTGCCTTAAGTCCTTCCTCCCTTCCATGCAAACCAAAAGTGCTTCGAGTGCTTTCCTTCCAATGCATTCAAATGTAGTAAAGGAGATTCGAACCTTGACATAAAACGCTGCCACACACCTTAAAAAAAACCAATTGCCAATGCGCCACTCTGCCAACAATGTCTTGGACTTTCGATCAACCTTGGATTTATTCATTGTCTCCCTTTTCAAAATGATTTTCGCACGAGCTCTCTTCGGATTCTTAGCCAATGATTAACATGAGCAAGGATTAATATCAAATGAACCTTAGGATCCCCCTTTATATAGTCTTCTCCTCATTTTCAATGACGTCGGTGCATTATTGATTTTCCCTCTTTCTTTAGACGTCGGCGCTAACTTTAATTTAAATTTTAAATTTTAATTTTAAATAATTAAAATTTAAACTAAATATTTAAAAATATATCCATCATTGGGGCACCTTTTTTGACGAAATGAAAGGCCAATCTGGGTTTTAAGAAAAACCCATTTCAAATCTGCCATCCATAGTTTTAAATAAAACCTTTTATTTTTCCTGCCTTGGTTTTCACAAAAACCCTGAATTTATCCATGCTTTCCAAAATATCATTTGCCCATAAAAACTCAATGTGATCCATATGACATTGATGATTCATGTGATATCAATGACAACATAAAATAACTCAAATTTCCAACAATCTCCCCCTTTGTCATTGATGGCAACACCTCTAAAGCAAAAACCACAATCACTGCAAAAACCATCTCTGAGAATCAAAGCTGCTCCCCCTGACTCAATAATCTCTATGGAGGCTGATACCCCTAACTCAATGCTCTCTTTGGAGGCTACTCCCCCTAACTCAATGCGCTCCCCCTTACTCAAATCTCTCCCATTTTGACATCAATGGCAAAAGGGACACCTATGGGGCTAAAAGATATTACTCTTAAACTTAGTCCCCTCACCACCTTCTCTCTTGAGGTGATTAATTTTGGTGTGCGAGTACTTTTACTCCCATATTACATTATTTATTTCCTCTATCAACTCCCTTTCATGTTTTTGTGATATCCTTCTCTTGATGAATTACTTGATCTTCTTGTCTAGAACCTGTTTGACCTTCTTGCCTTGAACCTGTTTGGAATTGAGTCCTACACCATTTTACAATATGCCCAAAGTTATTGCAATTAAAACACTTGATATTGTAGCCTTTGGATGGTGCCCATGTCCTGAATTCATTCTTAAAATAATTTCCATATCCATTCCTTTCCTGAAACCCTGTATTATGAAGCTCTGTTTTCATGACCATTATGACCATAACTTCTGAATTGTGAAGCTCTAAAACCAAAACCATGTTGCTCATTTCATTTGCACTGAAAAGCTCTATGACCAATCCTATTGCATTAGAAGCAATGTCCCTGAAAACCATACCTTCTTCCTTTGAGATTTCTTCTAGCAAAATCAAACTTCTTTAATCCATGGATCCTACAATGTATAGCCCTGTCTCCAAATCCAAAACAACATCCTTGAAAAACCCTTTGTTCATGCCTTGGTTTCTCATATCTTTCTTGACCATTATCATTATGATATTTTTCAACTTGTGCATTGCATCGTTGAACCTTCTTTGTAGCATCTAAAACCTCTTCCTTAGTTTCTTCCTTTCTTTCCTCTTCAAGAATTTCTTTTTCTTTTGAACTTGATTCACCTATCTCAAAATAAGATCCAAACTAAATATTTAGAGCCATATGAACTTTGGAGATTTCCTCACAAATATTAGGTGCTTCCTTTCTTTCATATTTTAGAACTTCCTTTCCTTTTGAGTGTGATTCCCCAAACCTGAAATATGATACCTTTGGTGCTTTGGAATCTTCCTCTTATTTTTCTTTATTTGTGTCAAGTAGCAACTTGGCATCCATCTCTATAGCCTTTGAAACACATGTTTTCTTCTTAGTGAAAATATCTTGACCTTTTGAGTCATGTGACGGATCAAATTTCTCAATTAAGGAACATTTAAATTCTTTTAGATTCTCTTTAACCTCTTGTAGTTGCTCATGGATAACATTGAAGTCTTCCTTTAGATCAACTAAGATATTATCCTCTTGCTTAACTTCTTCTATTTGGAGTGAATGTTCTTCTTCTACTTCTCTTATTCCATAGAAAAAACCTTCTTCATATTCACTGTCACTAAGATCATTATAATCTTCTATAGCAAACAAAATCTCAATATTTATTTGACCATACATGTTTCCTTGATGTGTCATCTCATCTTCACTATCACTGAAACCATTGCAATATCCTGATCCGTGATCTCTTTGACCACACACAAAACACTGTTCTCTTTCACATTCTATTCCTAGGAATAGATGTTCTTCCTTTTCATCATATGATTTATCTCTATCACTATGATCTGAGCTATCACTTGCTTCTACAATGTAGTAAGATTTCTTTGCCTTACGAAAAATTTTCTTTTTCTCATACTTGTTTTGCTTGTATCTGTCATCTTTGTCATGCTTATGCTTTCCATCTTCTTTTCTTCTGTGATCCTATTTTTCATCATTGTTTTCTTCATGTGGACACTTGTATGCATAGTTACCAAGATCACCACACTTGTAGCATCTGACTTTCCTTATATCCCTAAAATTCCTTGAGTCCATATTCCTTTTGATGAAGTTAGCTTCCTCATCATTATCTGGAACTATATCTATCTCTGAAAATTTCCCTTTATATTTTTTTGAAGCCTTGAATGCAATCTCTTTTATTGGAACATGATGCTTACTTACCCTCATCTCATAAGTTGTAAGAGTTCCTTGCAATTCTTCCATTGTTAGCTTATTGATATTCATTGTCTCTTCTATTGTTGAATTCTTAGAATCATATTTTATGGGAAGTGATCTCAAAACATTTTGAGTAACTTTTGATTCTTTCATATCAAAACCTAGGCCTCTCATGGTGTTAGTAATCTCATCAAAATGAAGTAAAAACTTTACAATATCTTCATAATATTCCATTTTCAATTCCTCAAATAATTTTCTATTAGTTTGTAGTTTTTCCAACTTTAGCTTGGAATCTCCTTCATAAGTATTCCGCAACTTGGTCCACATCTCATTAGCTGAATTACATACCATGACCTTTGTAAAATTTATCTCACGAAGCCCACTCAAAATACAATTCATTGCTCTTGTATTGATCTCAACCAATTTCCTGATAGTCTTATCTACCTTAGGATCACCTTCAACCCTATACTATTTTTCAACCATTTTCCATACCTCATATCCTTGTGATATCAATTAGTTCTTCATCCTCATGCTCCAAAAAGCATAATTGTTACCATCAAACAATGAAGCCTTATTTGTAGATGATCCATTCTATGAAGCCATTTATGTTCTTATAGAATATTCCCTCAAGCTGTTAGCTTTTCCGAAAAAACCTGCTCTGATACGAATTTAAGAACACAAGCTTATTTTGAGAGGGGGGTGAACAGTATAAGATCACTTTTTACTTTCTTTCCAAATCAATATCAATTAATGTCCTTAATTGCAATAACCAAACATAGCAGTATACATTAATAACTCAGATAGCAGTAGTAAGCAAGAGCACAAGTCACCACACACAATTGAGACACAATATTTAACATGGTTCCCCCAATGTGGGGTACTCCACCAGATAATATCCTTATAATATTTCACACAAAAATAAGGATCCTTATCCAATACAATGATTTCTTTGATCTGCTCAAAGCTAGGCAATAACAAGTTCACACAAAACTTGTCCAAATATGAATAAAAAGATCACATAGAACTTGTCCAAAACTAAATAACAAGCTCACACAAAACTTGTCCAAAATTGAATAACAAGCTCACACAGAACTTGTCCAAATATGCTCTAGAAAGCTCGTCAAGAACTTGCCCAAAATCTGCTCCAATAAGCTCACTAAGAACTTGTTCAAATCTGCTCTAGCAAGCTCACCAAGAACTTGCATAAATCTACTCCAACAAGCTCACCAAGAACTTGCCCAAATATGCTCTGGCAATCTCACCAAGAATTTGCTCAAATTTGCTCTAGCAAGCTCACCAAGAACTTGCTCAAATCTTCTCTAGCAAGCTCACCAAGAACTTGCCCAAATATGCTCCAAAAAGCTCATCAAGAACTTGTTCAAATCTGCTCTAGCAAGCTCATCAAGAACTTGCTCAAATCTTTCCACAAATCTATCCCAAAATTGTCCATAAATTTTTCCACAAAGTTGTCCAAAACTGTCCATAAAGTTATCCACAAAGCCTTATCAAAGGCTCAATCAATCATGCTCAAGTAGTACTCAAATATCATCTACAAGTCTATCAAGGCAAAGCTCAAAGATGAACTCAAAAATGAATGACAATGTCCTCTTCAATGGATGACAACAATGATCCACAATGATCTTAACTCAACTCAACTCAAATCAACTCATAGAAGCATAAATAGAATTGTTAGAGACTCAATATGTTCTAATCTCAACTCAACTCAACTCAACTCAAATCAATCTCAACTCAACTCAAGTCAACTCATAGAAGAATAAAGAGAATTATTAGAGACTCAATATGTTCTAGTATCACTCTCAACTCAAATCAGAATTATGGAATTAGTTTGTTTCATGGAACTTGACCAATCACCTTACACAATCACTTGACTAGGCTCAATCAACTCAACTCAACCAATCACCACAAGGGACTACTCTTTCTCACAAAAACCCTAGTCCAAGCATGTATCAACCAACTCAAATGATTCCAACAATGCTCAACCACAATTTTCACATAACAATGATACTCATGTTCTTTTCAAGTTCTTTCACAACCAATGGGATTCAAAAACTATGCTTATAAAAAAAGGTTTAAACACAACTCTCAAACCAGAAAACCTTGAAGCATTCAACCAACCACTTTAGAAAAGGAAACCACAATCAATCATTTTCACTCCAATGATATTTCATAAATCAACCACCATAAACAATCAATAGGAGAATGTGCCCATACCTTTTTGATGCCAAGAAGTTGTACACAAAATCTGCCACACTAAACACAACTTTTATTTCCAATCTCAATAAGGGTTAGTGGACTTCAAATAATAATCACAAGATAAGCATAACACAATTTACACCTTTTTACTCCAACTTAATAAACACATCCACCAAAGTCCTTTTTAATAAAACCCTTATCAAAAATAATAATCAATAAGGCTCTCAAAAATATTTTATAACAACTCCTTATTTATCCTAAATCTTAATTTTCAATTTCATGAATATCAAAATAAATCAACAACTCATACACCTTTGAAATAATAATCATAGCCCTTATAAAAATAAAGTTTAATTAAAAAATTTAATTATTCCTTAACAACCTTATAAATCCTATCCTAGGGCATTAATGAAATTAATTAGAGCAAAACATAATTACCTCCTCAAGGGGATTCGAACCCCCAACTTGCCCACACCGCAAATGCCTTAGCCACGGCTAAGGTTGCCACATGATCTAGTCGCTCGTTCGAAAATAAAATGCACAACGTGCCTTAAGTCCTTCCTCCCTTCCACACAAACCAAAAGCGCTTCGAGCACTTTCCTGTTGGGGGAAAGAAAACTGATGAGATGAACAATGAGATATTTTACAAATAAAACAGGGTTACAATATATAGGCATAAGCCTATATGAAATGCATGACACTTGTCAAGTGAAACTGACAAGTGTCAAGGAAGGCATAGTGCACTTTAATTCTAACATTCCCCCTTAAAGTGCACTATCCTAACTAAAGAAAAAAACAAGTCAACATTAGGTAACATTCCCCATTAATGTTGACTTCTCTAAAAGCAACCTATCATCCTATTTTATTGCTGATTTGGTCTAGGCTCGTGCTCTTTGCGCTTGGCTCTCCAACTGTGAATAATGCTAGATTCACTGTGTATACATCTCGGTCTGTTGCCTCAGGGTCAGCCACTTCCACGAGTCTGTTGCCACTGGGTCAGCCGTCTAAGTGCCTCGGGGTCATCATGGGTGCCTCAGGGTCAGCCACTTCTGGGTCTGTTTCCTCTGCAGGTCATCCTCAGAGGATGTTGCCTCTCGTAGGTCACTGACTAGATCCACCATGAATATCAAATCCCTCCTCATGGTGAACTCAATCTAGAAGGTTTCGATCTCTGCCAAAAATGCACCTTAATACATAAGATAAAACGAGCCATGAAATATAATAAAATGAGCCATAGAAGCCAAATATGGAGGAGAAGAAAGAAGAATAGAAGAGAATCTTCTGAAGTGTCTTCGTCTGTAGTCTTCAGAAGTAGATCCAAAAAAACCTTGGATAGAGTCTAGGGTGTCTATGTCTGTAGTCCCTAGAATAAGTGTCCTTATGGTAGTCACCTCATCTTACCGAAATGCATGGGTAACCAACCATTGCATTCGCCAAGTAGAAAGAGGAGAATACTAGATACTAGGTTCACTTACAAGTGCCTTGGGAGTGTTGGGTACAATCGAAAGTGCACTCCAAGGTATAAAAACTTTGAGGCTAAAAAACTTAATTGAAACAGCCTCAAAGTTACAATATGACACCACCATTGTGTTAGTCATGAAAAACCGTTTCCAATGACTATAAATACCCCTATACTTGTATTTGAATGGGGCCTTCAACATGTGGAAACCAATACCATGCCTATCTAGGCAGTAAATAGACAACATCGCTCAATGGCGGCATCGCTCTCAGGCGGAATAAAAATAGTCTTAAAATTTCCCTCGCAGGGGAATTACATGGGCCATCAGTCCTTTCACTTCCACTTCCTATGTGGAAAAAATAGGTTAATTCAAATCTTCATCATGAAAAAATTTCCGCAGGGGAATAACTTGGACCATGTGGGCAAAAAATATAAATCATGATCAATATCGGGAAACAAGGTGCCCTCCTTGTGGAAACCATTCATAAAATGAACATGATGAGGTGAAGAGTTTCTAAAATATATATATAAAACAATGTGCATTTCAATTTGGTCATGTGGGCCCTCCATCCCCCTACATTTTCATCAACATCAAAAAATAAAATAATGCCGCAGTAAGGTGAAATTTTAGCCACAGAAAGCATCAAAAAATAGTATTCACGGTCTGTAATGGGCGTCGGTTCGTTGGTTCTGGCTGTATCACCTCCAACAACAAATCAACAAAAAATTCTACGGTGACCTCTCAGTTGGCTGACGAGCATTGAAAATTGGGTTGAACGTCCGAGGATGTATCAGTGTACTGTCTAGAAGGCTCTCCTCCAATGTGCTCCATGAAGTCCAATGACCACATCCATGTGGTCTTGACAGTCCTCTGGAGGCCAGGCCAGGACACGTTTCTCTCGACCTTGGGAACATTGTGCGAACTAGCCACCATGGCCCTTCTTCTTCTCGTGGATGACCCATGACTACCTTACACTCGTGCTCGAGGCTCTGCATTAGAGATGAGAAACTCATCGCATCCATTAGCATCCTCTAGAACTGACGGACAAAGCTATCGAGGAAGGTAGAGGTGGCGATTCTGCTCAACGTCTGCTTCTCCTTTAAAGATCTCCTCCTCTTTTGCAACCACCACCACGCCCAGCGAGTGGCCTGTGTTGGTGCATGACGTAGTCTAATTGCACTAGATCCAGAGCATAATATTCAGTAGCAGCAATAAAATCACATCCCCGTCAAATATTCGGTCTCGGTGCAGTCTGCAAAACTCTTCTTTGGCAGCAAATTTTTTGATGATTCTTGTACTTTTAACTAGTGCTCTGTTAGTCTTACAATGACACTGAGAGGGGGGGTGAATCAGTGTAGCTCTTTAAACTTAAATTTATAGCTCTTAATACCGTAGCAATTAAAACTTATTACTAGATACAACAAGTATAACAAAAGAGCATCACACAACACAAGATTTAACGAGGTTCACCAATGTGGCTACTCCTCAAAAATTGATTGCTTGGACTACCATCCAAATCTAGCCTTTGCAAAGCACCAACTTTACAATCAATTTACCAGCACCCACTGTAAGGAGCACCAACCCCTTATTTATTCTGCACCAACAAAAGGAGCACCAACCCCTTATTTATCTCACCACACGAAAGGAGCACCAACCCCTTATTTATCTGCACCAACAGAAAGGAGCACCAACCCCTTATTTATCTGCACCAATAGAAAGGAGCACCAACCCCTAATTTATCTTTGCTTTTGCAAGACCCTGACTAGTCTTCTTCACCTTTGCGTTCTCTACGCACTCTGCTCTCTCTACGCAATCACTTCGCACACTCTGCTTCATTACAATCAAACTTCATGATCATCTTCTCCATTTTATGCACTCTACTCTCTTTGCAAATTTTACACTTAGCACGATTCGACATGACTTGCTCTCTACGCACAATGACCGTATTTCACACACATTCGACCATATTCTCAATTCTCCAAACAACCCTCCTTTTATAACAATATTTTTTATGATGAAAACCCTAATCTTAGTCGGTTGTAAATCCTAATCTTAGTCGGCTTTCATAACAACTGTAAACCCTAATTTTAGTCGGTTGTCATCGGTCTTCATCGGCTTCAACTCAAGAAGATGTTCGGTTTATCCATCGCTTGATGATTTCATTCTAGACAGACCCTGTAACCGCCATACTGACTTTTGATCACTCTTCATATTTTAGTAGTATGAAATCACTCTGTAACTGCCCCTGTAAATGCCGTAGTGATGTCGGTCCATTGTCATACTTCTCATTTCAGTCGGGTTCTCCTTCTTGACTTGCGCATTTACGACCTATCATGAAATCATGACATTTCTGCCTCTGTAGCTTCTTTTGTTGTTGTTGCCACGAAAATACATGTCATGATATCATGACACTTTCACCTCCGTACGCTTTCTCTATTCTTTTGTCGTGATATCACGACATTTTTACCTCTGTAGACTTCATCTTTTCTTTTGTCATGATATCGCGACACGACATTTTTGCCTCCGTATACTTCGTCTTTGCTTTTGTCATGATATCGCGACACTTCTGCTTCCATAGACTTCGACTTTGCTTTTGTCATGATATCGCGACACTTCTACCTTCGTAGTCTTCAACTTAGCTTTTGTCATAAAATCATGACACTTCTACTTTCGTACTTAGCTTCTTTGCTTTTGTCACGAAATCGTGACACTTCTGCCTTCAAAGTCTTCTTCTCTACTTTTGTCGTGAAATCGTGACACTTCTTACTTTACTTCTTTGCTTTTGTCATGAAATCGTGACACTTCTGCTTCCGAAGTCTTGCTTTCTACTTTTGTCATGAAATCATGACAATTTTGCTTCCATACGCTTCCTCTCTTTCTTTTGTCATGAAAATGCGACATGTCGCGATATCGTGACACTTTTCAAACTTACTTTCTCTCTCCTATTTTAGTCGCGAAAATGTGACATGTCACGAAATCGTGACACTTTTCTTACTTGTTCTCTTTCTTTGAACTTGTCACGAAATCGTGACACTTTTTCCTCTTTCTCTTTCTCTTCCAACATGTCGCGAAATCGTGACAGTTTTTCCACTTGCCTTTTTCTCTTCCAACATGTCACGAAATCGTGACAGTTTTTCCACTTTTCTCTCTCTTCCAACATGTCACGAAATCGTGACAATTTTTCCACTTGCCTTTTTCTCTTCCAACATGTCACGAAATCGTGACAGTTTTTCCTACTTTTTCTCTCTCTTCCAACATGTCGCGAAATCGCGACAGTTTTTCCTACTTTTTCTCTCTTCCAACATGTCACGAAATCGCGACAGTTTTTCCTGCTTTTTCTCTCTCTTCCAACATGTCGCGAAATCGTGACAGTTTTTCTTACCTGTTGTATATGTCGCGATATCGCGACACTTTTCTTACTTGTCTTTTTTCTTTGATCTTTTGCATATGGGCCACTTCGGTCTTCTTGGAAAATCACTGTACATACTCTGAATAACCTTTGAACTCCTGTCTTCTGCATCTGAATAGCTTTTGAACTTCCTGTCCATTGCATCAACAGATCTATCTGACTGTGTTGACAACAATGACAATATTGTTGTTGCACCTTGCTCAACAATCTCCCCCTTTGGAATTTTTGGCAACACATGTGCAATTTCCTGTAACTCTTCTCCCCCTTTGACAATAATACCAAAGGGCTACTGCAGACTCCCCATGAGTCCATGCACAACATTCTCAGGTAAAATTTATTACACTTAGCAAAAATCATGAACATGAGCAAAAAGATAATCAAATACTTAAATGCTCCCCCCGAGAATGTGATCCCTGTAGCTAGTCAATTCTTGGGAAGTGTGACCACTCCCAATTTATTGCGAAGGTACTCAAAAACTTCCTTGGGCAATGGTTTTGTGAAGATATCTGCTACTTGCTCTGTAGTTGGAACAAAATCCAACTTAACCTCACCTTCCGCAACTTTCTCCTTCAAAAAGTGATACCTGATAGCAATGTGTTTTGTGCGTGAATGCATAACCGGATTCTTGGAGATGTTAATGGCATTGGTGTTATCACACTTAAGTGATATTGGCTCACTAAAGCTAATACCAAGATCTTTTAGGGTTTGTTTCATCCACAATACCTGCGTACAACATGTTGTCGTTGCAATATATTCTGCCTCTGTTGTCGATAAAGAAAGCGACTCTTGTTTCTTCTTGTGCCACGTGACCAATCTGTCTCCAAGATAGAATGCACCTCCATTGGTACTCTTTCTGTCATCGACACCTCCTGCCCAATCTGCATCTGAATACGAAATAAGGGTGAAGTCTTTACCTTTCGGATACCATAACCCATACTCCATAGTACCCTTGAGGTACCGAAGAATCCTCTTCACTGTTGTCACATGAGTCTCCTTGGGATTAGCCTGAAATCGTGCTACCATGCATACTGCCTGCAAAATATCTGGTCTGGTAGCTGTCAGGTACAATAAGCTCCCAATCATAGATCTGTACATGGTTTGATCAACAGGTGGAGATTTGTCATCCTTGCTCAACTTGCAACCTGTCGTCATGGGAGTGCTAACTGGCTTACAATCCTCCATTGTGAACTTTTTTAACATCTCTTTCACATATTTAACTTGAGAAATAAATATGCCCTTCTTATTTTGATTAACTTGCAACCCGAGGAAATACGAAAGTTCACCAATCATTGACATTTCAAATTCTTTCTGCATCTTATTTGCTAAATCTTTACACGACTCATCTTTGCTGCTGCCAAATATGATATCATCTACGTATACAACAAGAACAATAAGATGCCCATTTTCTGTTTTGACATACAAATTACTATCCACCATACCTTTCTTAAACCCTTGTTGAGTGAGATAGTTGTCTAGCCTTGCATACCATGCTCGGGGTGCCTGTTTTAAGCCATATAATGCTTTCTTCAACTTGCAAACCAAGTTGGGATCATCACCAAGTTGGAAACCATCTGGTTGCTCAATATAAACCTCTTCTTCAAGTTTCCCATTCAAAAACGCTGATTTCACATCCATTTGATAAACTTTGAAATTCTTGTAGACTGCTAAAGCCAGAAACATTCTAATTGCCTCTAGTCTAGCTACTGGTGCAAAAGTTTCCTCAAAGTCAATGCCTTCAACTTGTGCATAACCCTTACATACCAATCTTGCTTTATTTCTGACTACCTGTCCGTCTTCATTCAATTTGTTTCAAAAAATCCATTTAGTCCCGATTATATTTTTATTTGCAGGTCTAGGTACTAACTCCCAAGTTTCATTTTTCTTGATCTGATCTAATTCTTCATTTATTGCCTTCATCCAACTTTCATCTTTGCTTGCGTCAGCAACATTTTTGGGCTCAATTTTGGATAATAGAGAGTAGTTACTTACTACTCTTCTTCTTGTCTGAACACCAACTTTGGGGTCTCCAATTATTTGCTCTCTAGGATGATTTTTCTGTCAGCTGCCTGTTTTGAATTTCTTATTTTCTTCCACTTCTGAATCACAACTTAAATCATCCGAGTCAATTTTTTGTATCTTTTCCGTTTCGTTTTCCTCATCTCCTTCAATAACCTCTTCATAAATTGGGTAGTTCTTTTCATAGCTAATTACTCGTTCTCTACCTTCATCAAATTTAACATCGACACTTGTCCACAATTTTCTTTAGCCTCTTGTTGTAGCATTTGTAAGCTTTGCTTTTTGATGAATAACCAACAAAAATACCTTCATCCGCTCTATCTTCAAACTTACCAAGATTATCTTCAGTTCTTTTGATGTAGCACTTGCTGCCAAAAACTTTGAGGTATTTTGTTGTTGCCCTTTTACCGAACCACAACTCATAAGGAGTTTTGCTTTCATGTGTTCTCAGCATGTACCTATTTTGGATATACACCGTAGTATGGACTGCTTCTTTCCAAAATCTATCTGCTACTCTGCTTTCAACCAACATAGTCCGTGCCATTTCCTGCATTGTCCTGTTCTTTCTTTCTACCACTCCATTCTGCTGAGGTGTCCTGGCTGCTGAAAACTGTCTCCTAATACCGTATTTTTCACAGTACTCTGTAAACTCCTCTGAAATGAATTCTCCTCCTCTATCTGATCTTAAACATTTGATCCTCTTTCCTGTTTCATTCTCAACTTGGTTTTTGAAAGTCTTGAACATTTCAAAAGCTTCAATTTATGCTTCAAGAAAAGTATCCATGTCATTCCGGAATAGTCATCAATGCACAACATAAAATATTTGTCACCATTTATGCTTTGTGTTCTCATGGGTCCACATAAATCGGTGTGTATTAGTTCCAAAGGTTTGCTTGTGTAGTACTCTTTTGTTTTGAATGTGACTCTAGTTTGCTTCCCCTTTTGGCATGAAGCACAAATGTTGTTTGCGAGGTTTGCTTGATGGTGGGAATATCTCTCACTGCCCTTTTTGAGTTGATTTTTACTAGATTATCAAAACCGATATGACCGAGTCTCTTGTGCCACAACCAATTTTCTTCTTCCTGTCCAATAAAACAAGCTCCTTCGAAGTCTCCGAGAGCGTGTACGAGGTTGCCGGATGTCCTTGATCCAGTTGCTATCAATTTTCCACTTGTTTGTTTTTCGACTTCACAACCACTGCTTCTTAAAAACTACTTCATGACCTTTATCACAAATCCGACTTACGCTCAACAAGTTATGTTTCAAACCATCCACAAACAAGACTTCTTCTGACTTAATTTTTTCGTCACTAATTTTAACTGAACCTTTGCCAACTATCTTAGCTCCATCATTATTTCCAAACTTTACTGAACCACCTTCATATTTTTGTAACTTCTCAAATTTTTGTTTGTCACCTGTCATATGACTGGAGCATCCACTATCAAGTATCCATGGTACATATTTATTCTATGCTTTAAATGTTGTTTGTACGATTAAGGATTCCTTTTCTTCCTTAAGTCGCTCTTTTTCTTTCCACTCCATTTTGATAGTAGTTTTGGGCTCTTGTTTTGCCTTTCCCTTATCAATAGCTTGTGCATGTTTTTCGGGAAGTTTTCTATTTTGTCTCATCCTATTTGGTTGAAATTTTCTTCCCTGAAACTGATTTGATGCAAATGTACTTCTACGATTTCTTGCAATGTGCCCAAAATTATGACGGTTATAAAATTCTACTGTATAATTCATTAGAGGAGAAAAAGCATTTCTACTTGGTGAAATTCCTTGGTCTTACATTATATTTGCGATCTGAGATTTTATGTCCATAGCCATTGCATTTAAAATAGAAACCAGAAAAGGGATAATTGAACCTGGGTGATGGTCTTTGCCATGTTGCCGTAGGAGCCATAGGTCTTCTTCTTCTTTGATGTGTGACATTGGTGAATCCATCATTGTCAATTCTCCTTTCGTGCCTGGCATTATTGCTTTCTTTTGCATGAGACATTTTTCCTTGATCAACTTGTTTCTTATCTTCATTCTTTATGGATTCTACATTTTTGGCCTTTGATCCATTTGATGATTCTCCTTCGATGAAACCAGGACCAAATTTGATGCCTGCAGGCCTTTGGTCATTTATAATCTTATCCAGCTTCATAGAACTTTCTTCGCGTTTGTGATAGCAACTAATTTTGTGATTCATCTCTTCTATCTGCGTCCATAAACCAACATTCTCTTCTTCTAGTTTGCAGCAATAATCTATTTTCATGGTAATTTGTACTTCGAGATCTTTAGATATTTTCTTGTATTCTTCTGTCTGTACTTTCAGACTGGTTATGATTTCGTTTGCATCCTCAAGCTTTTTTGAAATTTTCTTATTCTTTTTCCTCTCTATTTTCCACTCTTCAAGTGCAGAGATCAACTCACCTTCTAGATCTACTTCAGCCTCGGGGTTTTCACCACATACTTCAGAGTTCACTCCTTCTTCCTTTTCTGATTTTACTTCTTCAAATGCCATGAAAAGAGCTTCACCTGTTTCCTCTTTAGAATCCTCACCGGAGCTGTCTTCTGATGAACTGGCATTCCTGGAGATGAAACTTTTCTTCTTGAAGTTGCCTTTTCTGAAATTCGTTTTCTTCTTCCAGTCACTTCTTTCTTGGTGCGATCCTTCATCATTTTTGTTCTTCTCATTAAGTGGACATTTAGTCACAAAATGCCCAATGCCTCCACAGTTGAAACATTTAAACGGTAGCTTTCCTCTATATTTTCCTTTTCCCCTTTTAGTTTTCTAACAAAGTTTGCTTCCATTTCATCTGATGTCTCTTCTTCCTCGGACTCTTGTTTTGCATTTTTATTTTTAAGGGCTTTAAAAGCCACTTCTTTATCTATGGGTTTAGATCTTCCTATCCTCATCTCATATGTAGTCAAAGAACCATACATCTCATCTATACTAAAATAATTTAGATTTTTAGCTTCTTCTATCGTTGAGACTTTAGAATCAAACCTTTGAGAAGAGATCTTAATACCTTTTTCACGATGGCAGAGTCTTCGATATCCTTGTCAAGTCCTCTGATCGCATTAATGATTCCATTAACTACTGAATCCTAGATGTCGTATCCCAAAGCACAGAGATATGTCTGCATCCTGATTCTCTAGAATGCGTAATTAGATCCATCAAACAATGGTGCTTTGTTTGATGAGAAGCCTTCACCACCTGCCATTGTGTTACTTCCAAGATCACCCTAGCCGGTTAAGCTTGTACAGGAACTTAGCTCTGATACCAATTGTTAGTCTTACAATGACACTGAGAGGGGGGTGAATCGGTGTAGCTCTATAAACTTAAATTTATAGCTCTTAATACCGTAACAATTAAAACTTATTACTAGATACAACAAGTATAACAAAAGAGCATCACACAACACAAGATTTAACGAGGTTCACCAATGTGGCTACTCCTCAAAAATTGACTGCTTGGACTACCATCCAAATCCAGCCTTTGCAAAGCACCAACTTTACAATCAATTTACCAACACCCATTGTAAGGAGCACCAACCCCTTATTTATCTACACCAATAGAAAGGAGCACCAACCCCTTATTTATCTGCACCAACAGAAAGGAGCACCAACCCCTTATTTATCTACACCAATAGAAAGGAGCACCAACCCCTATAAAACTCTTTGCTTTTGCAAGACCCTAATTGGTCTTCTTCACCTTTGCATTCTCTATGCACTCTGCTCTCTCTACGCAATCACTTCGCACACTCTGCTTCATTACAGTCAAACTTCACGATCATCTTCTCCCTTTTGCGCACTCTACTCTCTTTGTAAATTTTGCACTTAGCATGATTCGACATGACTTGCTCTCTACGCACAATGACCGTATTTCACACACATTCGACCATCTTCTCAATTCTCCAAATAACCCTCCTTTTATAACAATATTTTTTATGATGAAAACCCTAATCTTAGTCGATTGTAAATCCTAATCTTAGTCGGCTTTCATAACAATTGTAAACCCTAATTTTAGTTGGTTGTCATCGGTCTTCATCGGCTTCAACTCAAGAAGATGTTCGGTTTATCCATCGCTTGATGATTTCATTCTGGACAGACCCTGTAACCGCCATACTGACTTTTGATCACTCTTCGTATTTCAGTAGTATGAAATCACTCTGTAACTGCCCCTGTAAATGTCGTAGTGATGTCGGTCCACTATCATACTTCTCATTTCAGTCGAGTTCTCCTTCTTGACTTGCGCATTTACGACCTATCATGAAATCATGACATTTTTGCCTCTATAGCTTCTTTTGTTGTTGTTGCCACGAAAATACATGTCACGATATCATGACACTTTCGCCTCCATACGCTTTCTCTATTCTTTTGTCATGATATCATGACATTTCTGCCTCCGTAGACTTCATCTTTTCTTTTGTCATGATATCGTGACATTTTCGCCTCCGTATACTTCGTCTTTGCTTTTGTCATGATATCGCGACACTTCTGCTTCCATAGACTTTGACTTTGCTTTTGTCGCGATATCGTGACACTTCTACCTCCGTAGTCTTCAACTTAGCTTTTGTCATGAAATCGTGACACTTCTACTTTCGTACTTAGCTTCTTTGCTTTTGTCGCGAAATCATGACACTTCTGCCTTCGAAGTCTTCTTCTCTGCTTTTGTCATGAAATCATGACACTTCTACTTCCATACTTTACTTCTTTGCTTTTGTCATGAAATCGTGACACTTCTGCTTCTGAAGTCTTGCTTTCTACTTTTGTCATGAAATCATGACAGTTCTACTTCCGTACGCTTCCTCTCTTTCTTTTGTCATAAAAATGCGACATGTCGCGATATCGTGACACTTTTCAAACTTACTTTCTCTCTCCTATTTTAGTCACAAAAATGCGACATGTCACGAAATCGTGACACTTTTCTTACTTGTTCTCTTTCTTCGAACTTGTCACGAAATCGTGACACTTTTTCCTACTTTCTCTTTCTCTTCCAACATGTCGCGAAATCGTGACAATTTTTCCACTTGCCTTTTTCTCTTCCAACATGTCACGAAATCGTGACAGTTTTTCCTACTTTTTCTCTCTCTTCCAACATGTCACGAAATCGTGACAGTTTTTCCACTTCCTTTTCTCTTCCAACATGTCACGAAATCGTGATAGTTTTTCTTCTTTTTCTCTCTTCCAACATGTCACGAAATCGTGACAATTTTTTTTGCTTTTTCTCTCTCTTCCAACATGTCACGAAATCGTGACAGTTTTTCCTGCTTTTCTCTCTCTTCCAACATGTCGCGAAATCGTGATAGTTTTTCTTGCTCGTTGTATATGTCGCGATATCGCGACACTTTTCTTACTTGTCTTTTTTCTTTGATCTTTTGCATATGGGCCACTTCGGTCTTCTTGGAAAATCATTGTACATACTACGAATAACCTTTGAACTCCTGTCTTCTGCATCTGAATAGCTTTTGAACTTCCTGTCCACTGCATCAACAGATCTATCTGACTGTGTTGACAACAATGACAATACTGTTGTTGCACCTTGCTCAACATGCTCATCAACACATTTGATGATTTTAACCGTCGTGGCTTTAGGTGAATTTCAATCCCCATGCGTGAATCAACAATTACAATGCCAGCAATAGAACTAAGTGCCCGATCAACTGGTCGTTCATGAGTGTTCTTCGGTGATCTACTCCTAGTAGAACTGTAGTCCCATTGCATTCTAGTAGCGAACATCTTGGAACTAAAAATCATCAGTCTCCTGAGCAGCAAATCTCCATGCCCTAGAAAAGTTGACGTTGAACTGGCTTCTAAAACCACACCGCCTATTTTCCTCCAAAATCTCCCCACTTTCCATCATAGACCACTGCACCTATGAAAATGGATGTTGTATTCACGTAGATCCATGTCGATCTCCGCTCGAATGATGCCATACGACAGGCGAGGGCGCTCCTGTAGGCCCTACAACATTCGGTAAATCACTTTCCTGTGTGCAAACTGACAAACAACACAGCGAGGCCACCACCCGATGCTATCACCAACCTAGTTTCACCGTCGATCTGTGATGTCCTCGACTAATCGCGAAGGTGTCCTCCATGTCTGTGTAGCTTTAAAAATCAAAGCAGGCAATAGATAAACCATCTTCTCAGCTCCAATCTACCTATCCCATGCACGGGGGCACAAATTTAGAAAAATCTCAATGTCACCACGAAATTCAATCACCGCTCAGATTCAAGCCCTTCTTGTGCAGATTATGGGCCTCCGAAAAATCTTAATGATTAGAAAATCTTTTCGCGCTTTCCACTCATCAATTCCAAACAGCCAAAATCTCTTAAGAAAAAATTGTCGTTGTTGCCGTAGCGTTTCGCCGCCGCCGCCCAATCCCCCAAGAACCCGTCGCCCAGCATGTTTATGCCCAAAAATTCTCCTTTTTCCGCTCCAAAAAACCTTAGAAGACCCCACAAATCTTCCGCCTCAACCAATTTCTACATCAAAAAAAATAATCCGTAGGCCAATTAAAATGGTTTCTGAATATCGAAGAGAATTGGGCAGGTAGATACAAAATACCGGATGTAAACTCCTGTGGGGCTAAACTCTCTCCGGCGCCCGAGCCTCGTCAGATTTAAAAACCTTAAAAAAAAATGAAAAAAATTCCGAAACTTTTAAAATTCTTACCATCTGGTTTTTGATCCATCAAATGATGGAGAGCATACTCCCTCGGTAAAAAATTAAAAAAAAATAGGAAAAAAAATCAAGGGGGAGGGAGGATTTCCATGAGGGAAATCCCCCCTCAAGGGGTTTCACAGGGCAAGGAAAGCCTTCTCTGATACCAAATGTTGAGAGAAAGAAAACTGATGAGATGAACAATGAGATATTTTACAAATAAAATAGGGTTACAATAAATAGGCATAAGCCTATATGAAATGCATGACACTTGTCAAGTGAAACTGACAAGTGTCAAGGAAGGCATAGTGCACTTTAATTCTAACATTTCCTTCCAATGCCTTCGAATGTAGTCAAGGAGATTCAAACCTTGACGTAAAGCACTACCACACACCTTAACAAAAAACCAATTGCCAATGCGCCACTCTGCCCACAATGTCTTGGACTTTCGATCAACCTTGGATTTATTTGTTGTCTCCCTTTTCAAAACAATTTTTGCATGAGCTCTCTTCGGATGCTTAGCCAATGATTAACACGAGCAAGGATTAATTTCAAATGAACCTTAGGATCCCCCTTTATATAGTCTTCTCCTCATTTTCGATGACGTCTGCACATTATTGATTTCCCCTCTTTCTTTAGACATTGGTGCTAACTTAAATTTAAATTTTAAATAATTAAAATTTAAACTAAATATTTAAAAATATCTCCACCACTGGGGCACCTTTTTTGACGAAACAAAAGGCCAACCTGGGTTTTAAGAAAAACCCATTTCAAATTTGGTATCCATGGTTTTAAATAAAACCTTTTATTTTGCCTGCATTGGTTTTCACAAAAACCCTAAATTTATCCATGCTTTCCAAAATATTATTTGCCCATCAAAACTCAATGTGATCCATATGACCTCAATGATTCATGTGACATCAATGCCAACATAAAATAACTCAAATTGCCAACATGTCTCATTATGCTTTCAATAGTAGATTTAAGACAAATAATAAAGTTGAAGATTTGGTGGATTTGGAAGGGTTAAAAATATGCAAACAAATGAAATGGATTAGAGTATGGATGAAAGGTGATTCACTTAGTAATAAATGGATTTTTTTAGGAAAACAAAGGCTCCATGGAACATACAAGAGATAATTGTGGAAATAAAAGACCTTGCTATAGATTTTGAAGAAATCATGTTTACACATAGGTTAATGAAGGAAATAAATGTGCAAATAGACTAGCCAATAGAGGGGTTTTATTTGAGGATCGTAAAGTTAAATTTTCTTTTTTTGTGGTTAGTTAGAGGAAGTAGTAAGTTTAGCTAAAGTTGACAAGAAAATGTTGATTGCCTTAATCAAATAATGATTAAGATTTACTTTAATGTTTTCTATTGGAAATATTTATTTTTTGTTAGAACATTAACGTGTTTTAATATAAACTATTTATCATAATTTTTGTGGTTGCACTTATTCTTCAATAAGGAAACTAACAATCTAGATCTGGTAAAATGGACTATGATAGTGCAATGTTTTGGAAAGATTACTCTACTAATATGCAATGCATAGACAGTAGAGGTGGAGTTTTGGTCTTGTGAAGGCTATTGTAAAAAATGTCAAGAAGGATCCTAAATTCAAAAATATTTGTATTCACATAGAAAATTGAAGAAGATCCAAAAAATGAAAATAAAGAATTCAGATATTTTATATAAAATGATGTAGGTATCTAGCTATAACAACTCAATTGAGATGAGAATTGAATCTATTTGTAAACTCTCAAGCTTTAAAGGAGAGAGTTGTGATTTGTCAAGGGTGGGGGACCCAAGTACAACCCTTTGTTCTCCAACAAATACAATTTATGTTAATTTTTGAAAAACACATTAAGAAAAAGAGGGTGCATTAAATAAAAATTACTAATAAATTTAAATATATCTCAAAAATAATTCTAGTACATCCACACATAATGTAAAAAAATGCATTCAATATTTAGAAATATTATAATTTTTAATATTTATTTTTTTAAAATAATTTTTTTTATAAAATCTATACATATTTAAAAAATCACTAAAAAAAATCATCTCTTCAATATTAACCTTTCAAAACAAAATTCATAATTACAAGGTTATGTGTTCGATTGAAAGTTTCTCTAAAAGGAGTTATAAAAAACTTGCTACTTATATTTTTTATAATGATATAATTAAAAAAACTAGTAGTACAATCTTATCCTTCTCTCTTTGATGATCATAGTTGTATGTCAAATTGATTACAATTAAAAAAATGTTTTAACTTATCCTTCCAACTTGAGTAGCCTAACTATGGATACTTTGGAACTCTAAATAGAGGTCCAAGGTTCGAATCTTACAGGGGTAGGGTTGTACACCATACTTCAGTAACTAGATTATGGTTGGATAACCATATATTAGGTATGGGCTATGGCCTCATGGATGTTAAAAACTGCTTTATGCTTTTACCCTTCTTTGCAATCTAATCATTCGTTCCCTTAGAAAAACCTTAGTTGTTTTTACAAATTTTGTTGTTCTTTTTATATACCCATCAATCAAAGATTCTACTTTCCTTGCAAAGCCTAAGTTCATCCCCAAATCCCTAATCATAGTAAAACATATGTTAGGCACACATAAAAACTTATAGAATATTAATCACTTCCTAACTATGTACAGTGAAAAATATGTTTATTTTTTCTCATTTGGTTATATGGGATTGAAATGATCCCCATCATATTACATTATCACCACATAGTGGTATTACAACAACTTGGATATTATCCTTGTATCACTTGGCAAGATTTGAACCTAGGCCTCTCCTTAAATCTTAAGGAATCTAACTAATTGAGCTATCACCATTTATGAAAATTATGTTTATTACTATATGTTAATTACATTACTTTTAAAAAATAAGCTATATGTGGATTCTATTGGGGGCCACTCCCATGAAAATAATAAAATATTATACATATTTTTAGGTTAATCAAACCATATTCAACTTGCATTTTTATCATAGATATTCTTCATATGTGTTTCTATCAAAAATATTTTTCATCTTCCTGAAATTATTATGTTTTTGTAATCAACTCCTCGATATCATTTTCATTAAAAAATAATATCTCTTGGCCAATTAATTTTTTAAAGATGAATTTCCACATTATGATTAGCTAAATGATCCATTTTATCTTTTCTTCTTTATAGATTTGTTGATATTTCCAAGATATTATCTCCAACAATAGTTGATAGACAACAAATATTGCTATATTTTAATCCATTCTCCACATCTATTTCTTTATAGAATTAATAATATTTTGAATTCCCTTAAGTTGGAATATATATTCAATAATAATTTGATCTCTATAAGATATTCTCTAGAATCCTCATAGTTGTTAATCAGAGTTTTATATGATTCTAAGTGAGGAGAATTTTGCTTTCATTATTTTTTAAATCATCATCTCCACTACTTTTTTTTATTTTTTTTTTAAAACACCATCAAAATTAATGTTGATGAACCTAATTTATGTACATTTCTATTTTACCATATATCAAAGTAGACCCTTTGTGTTAACTTCATTATTACATATGACCTTGGTATTGGCAAGGAGCAAGAGCTAGATAAAACAATGTATTTCATTAATTTCAAGCAATTGCATATACATCAAAGTTATTGCATCATATAATACAGTAGGGCCAATACAAATAAGTTGTAATAGTATATCTTTTGAAACTTCTCAGAACTTCCATGAACTAACATAAGTACATAAATAGATTAGCCAAATAATATAATATAGTCTAACATAATAAGAGGCTAACATTCCCTCATTACATTATTTGGTACAACAGAAAAAATAACTACTCCCTTAATCTAGAGGATACATATTTGAGTTTGTGAACAAATGCATGCCTTGGCTTTGACATAGGATTTGGCTTTGGATTTTTGGTCTATCTTAGGGTCTGCCTTTGGGTTATTGTCAATAGATCATTATCTTTGGGTCACCTCTGGATCTATGTCTCTAGTTCATTATCTTTTAGGTCACCATTAACTAGGTTATTACCTCTAGGTTTCCTTATACTTCACCTTAGGGTTACCTTTATGAGTTATTTCTTGTAGGCTATCATCACCTCTGGGTCAACCACTAGATCATTCATTAGGTTATCACCTTTTAAAAAATCTACATTCTCAAAATCTTCCACATAAGTATTTATCTATAGTTTACTCATCATTGCAAATCTTTAATCATTCTTCTATAGGATTTTATCACTATAGGTCATATTCTATTGATTTTGAAATCATTTGTCTCAAGTTTCCCAATATATTTCATCATGGAAAAACTTACATTCTTTCTTACATTCAACAAACTAGGTCTCCTTTTGTAAAAACCAATCAATATTTATTCTATTTTTATTCCATTATCACACATTCATCCATCCACAATGCATATGTACTTTGAACTATTCCTTATTTCTGCTTTATATCAACAATATCGAAGAGAATGATTATTTTATCCACAAATGTCATAGCAATGGAGGTCCCAACATTTCTCAAACACATATTTGTTATTCCACATTGAATACAAATGCTTGATTTTCTTCTCACAAATTTTGTATTACTAATTCTTGACACACATTTGAAATAACTACTTCCTACTTGTTCTACAAAGGATTTTCTTTTTACAAGTTTCATGTTATTGTCATATTTATTCGTATGTCCTGTATATCCAAGGCCTTCATTATTTGGCCTTACTCCTAGTACTAAGGGCTCTTTCACACCTTGCTCATTTCTTTCTAAACCTATACCATTATATCCCATTCATATCAAAAGTTTTGAATAAAGACCTTTGGTATGCTTTTCAAATTCCCCAAATTCATAATCACAATGTCTTTCAACATGATATATTTTGTCATGATCAATACAATCTCTTTATGCACAACTTCTATCTTCACGAACAATGTTCAAATTGCTAGTATCACATGCTATATCTATCCCTTGTACAAGATTTCTTGTTTCACAATAAACACTTTCCATTGTGGGTCTTAAATCACAAGTATCACAAGTTGTATCTTCCTTTTTGATAAGATCATTTGTATCACAATAGATATTTGCCATAGTGGGATTCAAATTATTAGTATTACAATAACTATCTATCATCAAAGGTCATAAATAATCTGTATCATAAGACACGCCTACTATTTGAAGAAGATTACTTGTATTACAACAAGAATTTACCATCAAAGGTTTGATTTTCAACTCTTCCTCTAATATTTTATGCTTAGTTTTAACTAATGACATATGTACTATCTCCACAAATTTAATAGAAAATGGAACACCATTTTCAAAGCATTCTTCACCAATATAAACTTCTAAGATAATTGATTGTAAAAAATGTTAGCTTTTTAGCTAGATTATTATGGGTCCTAATATATAGGATTTTGAGTAGTCTCAAATATAAGAGCAATCACTATATTAAATGATGAAAATAAGAAACATAACATTCATAAAAATAACAATAATATAAATAAAATGACCAAAATCATTCATGCAATAACATGAAGAAAACTTATAGTATTATTGCTCAAAATATGCATACAAGCTTCAATATTGTTAATGCTCGAATGTGATTTGAGATACTTTGATGATCTTAGATCATTACATGGATCTTTATCTCCATAATATGACCTTCATAGATGACTCTTCAATACTTTACTATTGTTCTCCTCACACATCTAGGAGATGCATTATTTCCTATTTGATCCATAAGATAAATCCTCTAAATGTCCTTTTGGCTTCTTATATTGCCACTTGTATACATGAATCTTGACTCTCTATTTGCACACTTTATTCTATGACACTTGCACACTTCTATTTGCACACTTACACACTTTACTATATGACACATTTCACACTCATACACACTATTACATGATGCTTGTGCACATTCTCACTCTTCACACTTGCACACATTCTCACTCTTCACACTTGCACACATTCTCACTCTTCACACTTGCACACATAATTATATTACACTTGTGCACATCCTACAAATGAATACTTATATAAAGGGGAAATATAAATCACACTCCTAAAATATAGACTCACTCCCTAATCTATTACATATTTACAATTGTACCATAAAGGTACCATGGGAGTACATTACCATGTACCAAATAAATTAATATTCTCCAACACCCCTTGTATAAATTTTTTTACTTATTAAAGACTTTAGTCTTCAATATTTGATTCTTACCTTTTTCCTGCTCTGGTTTTGGCATTCTTTAGTTTGATCTTCTATTATTTGTTCAATGTCTCTGTTTGTTGTCCTTGCTAGACAATTTTCAATTGTTTCTAGTCCATTTTCGTATTTTTTATCTCTTGGAGAAATCAAACAGATCATTATTACTCTATTTTGGTGACAAAGATGATCTAATTTTCCTTTTGAGAAACCCATTATGTCTAAAGTAAATAT
This sequence comes from Wollemia nobilis, assembly GCA_028583015.1. Classification (NCBI taxonomy): domain Eukaryota; kingdom Viridiplantae; phylum Streptophyta; class Pinopsida; order Araucariales; family Araucariaceae; genus Wollemia; species Wollemia nobilis. The sequence continues at coordinate 32,008,270 of JAQPPZ010017052.1, forward strand.
TTCAACTTTGAAGAAACCCATGGTTTCAATTTTGTTTTGTTTTCTTATGACACATTTCTTTATTCTTTCTTTTTCAACTAATTGAGAAATTGAGATAAGATTAATGGATAATAGTGGAACATATAAAACATCACCTAGTACAAAATATGAAAATGGCATGCTAGGTATAATTTTTCCAAATCCTTAAATATAATAAATGTTACCATCTATAAATCTTAGTGGATCATTGTGTTTGACTCTCAATGAATCAAACCAATGCAAATATCCAATCATATGATAACTAACTCTTGAATCTATATACCATGTATCATTTATTTTCCTCATGTTTTGATGGTATTCAAATGATTTTATTTCATATCTTTGATAAAAATTTTGAAAATATTTTTTATTCTTTGGCCTTTTGAATTGATTTTGAGAAAACCTTTGATTTTGAAATCTTCCTCTTATGGGATTTGACCCTTTATATAAATTTTGAAATTTTCCTCTATTTCTTTGCCACCTATCCATTTCTTCAAATACCAAAGTTTATTTGTAAATTTAAATAATCAAAATATTTTGAAGTAGAAGTCATTTTGACTCCCAAATTTCTAATTTACAAAATTTCAATCAACTAATCAAGTTTTTCAAAATTTTAATAATTTTAATTTATTTTGGAGTAGAAATCCTTATCTCTCCAAATCTATCAAATTCAAATAAATTTGCAAATTTAATAATCAATTTTTTTCTAAATCTTTTTGAAGTAGAAGACATTGTGCCTCCCTAATAAAATATTAAATTTGTAATTTATTCTAATAAGTATTTTAAATATAAAATTTGCAATTTTTTTTAAGTCTTAATTGTTAATCAATAATTTTCTACTTTTCAATTTTCTTCAAAAGTCTATTTTATAAGTCAAAGCCTTTTCACTCCAATTATACTTTACAAAATTCAATAAAGTTTAATTTTTATTTCTAAAATTTATCAAAATCCAAATATTAAATCATGCGCCAAAATTAGGTTTTTAAACCTTATTGTAGACACCAAAATCTAGCCACTTGTCATCCATACAGGTCTTCCTACCATTTTACCCATTTATTTATATATATTTAGGCATATTTATTAAATATATGTTTAATATTAATATATTAATATTATATTTTATATATATTTAATAAATATAAATATTATATATATAAATCCTAGCCATCCAATCCAAATTAATCCTATCCATTCATCCACATCAATCCATGCCACACCCTAGATTTAATCTCCACCCTCCATCACGTTTTAATCTTGACCGCACAATTCATGTCGTCAAAACCCTAATGTGCCCTAGGTGAGATTATAAGTAGGAGTCATTTTTATGGCTCAACCCCTAAGTAATTTCGTAAAGTGTTTGCCACTAAGTTCCCTAGAGTATCCAAGTGCTTTTCCCTTCCATCCTCACTTGGCACAACCCTCACATCCATCATCACCTCCCTTACTCAACTAGATCTACTTCTGCAAACTTCTCCCTCAACCGTCAAATGCCCTCGGGTGCTTTCTATCACCACCGAGAACCTCTGGGTGCTTTCCATCTGCCACAAAGCACCTCTGGGCACCTTTCACCACTCTCAGGAACCCACGAGCATTTATTACCATCGCCAAGCACTTACGAGTGTTTTACATCAGAGTTCTACAACCCTCCTAGCCCTTGGGTGATGCTAGGGCATTGTCGCACCAGTCCACTACAACATATTTTATCATATCAGAGAATGATAGATAAGCAAGGTAAATATTTCATTTTATGCATTTTCAGGTTTTTCTCATTTATTTACATTGCATAGCTAGGGTTTTTATACTACTTTTTGAGGGCCTCACACTGTGGAGCCCTCATAGTTATTACTAACCTATTTGCTATTTTATTGTGTGCAGATCTGGAAGTGTTACATTAGCATTGTGCAATTGCTTAAGTTGGAGTGGCCCAACATTGGATAATCAAAAGCCCACTCACTTCAGTTGAGAGTAAGAGCGCATTATGAAGACACCACCAACATTGTTTGCTAGGGTTTTAGAGAACCCTAGCTATTGTAAAATATGTATCAAAGGATTCAAAGATCCTTATTGTAATAATGGAGTTTTGAGGCTCCCCCTATTAATATAAATCATTCATTGTGCAATATTGTTCTTTGAGTTCTACTTTATATTTTTGTTATTTGGTGTTGCATTTTTATCTCTTCAAATGGCGATCACGGTGGGATTTCCTAAGGGTTTCTTTTTATGATTTACCTTGCTAATTTATTTTCTATCATCTTGTAGGGTTTCAAAAGCATAGATTTCATAGTTTTTGTTGGATCTAGGGTTTCTAAAGACTTGTAGAAAGTTGCAGAAGGTGTGTGAATGCCCAACAGTGCTCGAGGGCTATCCAAGAATACCCAGGTGAATTTTAGAAATTCCCAGAGATGTTTTACAGTGAGTTGGAGCAGAAGCATAGGCTATTTTGTAAGTCTACAACTAAAACCCTAAATTTTCTATTTACGTATTCTGGCAATATTACGTTTTTTTTTTTTTTTTCAGATTTTTAAGCTAAAAAGAACATCACTAATTAATCTGGGAAAAAATTCATACTAGCTTGCATATTAGGTTTTAGATCACTCATTTGCATCCATCCACACTTTCTATTTGAATTTTTTGGTTTCTGTTGTATTCACAAACTAAAAAATATTGCATTCTGATTTCATGTGAATTGAAAAATTGTATAATTAGTTTGCATTATAGGGTTAGGGAATCCTAATTTGTAGGTCTAAGTAGGAAAATTATTCATATACCAAAAGCATCCCATACTTGGGTGATTCCACACGGAGGAGTAGATGAACCCCCAGCTATCTAGAGCAGGTTTTAAGCGGTGTGCTCTACATCCTTTGGAAAAATTGGTATTGTGAGTAGTGGCTTTTGATTTAGACTATCAAAAGTAGTTATCTTTCTAACATTGTATGAATACAATATAAAATTAGAAATTTTAAAAAGAATCACACACTACATGATTCATATTGTAACAATAATGGCTGAATTTCATCACCAACCATTGCTTGAGATTTGGTGAATGTGGATTTCATCTCCATCCACCAATCTCTACCCTTAGAAACCTTAGGTCACCCTAAGCAAACTTGCTATATTTCATCACCAACAAGAATCTCATTGCCCTAACTTAGCCATAGTTTTTACCTTTCTTTGGATTAATTCATATTAGCACATTTGAAACACACAAGATCAAAATCTAAAAGAATAAATTCACATTAAAAGTAGATAATCATTGAATGAGGTAAGACACGTGTTAAACAAACTTAGCATTGATTGTTCATTTTTCTTATGAAATCCAAATTTTGTGTTTCATTTTACTGTATAATTTGTATGTTGGTTTAGTTGCTTTATGGTATTAAATAGAAGATAAAAGAAAGCATTAAATCAAGATAATCCAATGAAACCTTCATCCACCTACCCCACCACTTCTGTGGTAGAATCCCTGAATGTGATACAGGCAAATTTGTCTGCAAGTCCCTCATATTCCTTGCCATCCACAACCTTTCATATGGCTATGCCCTAAGAAGAGTCAACCTCACCAAACATTGATCAACATATTACCCACATAGATATGGCATGATTAGAAGCTCTTATGAAGTCTTCTAACTATGTCTTAGAGTCAATTCCTAACTCACCTAGACAAGATCCTACTTTACAAAAAGAACTTGTTTATTCCCAACCACCATCCAACTTTACCCAAGTGTACACTAATCCTCTTTTTGAGGCATTAGTTGCACCTTCCTCTCATATGTTCATTCCACAACCCTCATGTGCTCCTAGCACTTCATACACATCCACATACACTAACCCTTTGTATGAAGCATATGTAAATGTTGCTTCACAAGTTTCAACCTCACAAGTTACCATACCGAGTGTAACTTGTCCCCCAACTACATATTCCTTACCATCTACTTTTGTACCTTCCACTTTTGATAGAGATATTAATGAAGCATGGGAACATTTGAAAAAATTGCTTAAGAAGTGGCAAACAACTCAAAAACAAGTTCAGGTGAATCCTAAACCTCAACCAATTTACACTCGGTCCACCTTCATCATATAAAGTCCATCTTGGGTACCACAATCTTCAGTGGTTTCCATTCCCATACCTCCATATACCCATACCCATTCCATTCCCATAGCCCATACCTATTCTATTCCCATGAGTCAACCCATCCATAGTCCTCATACATCATATCCTTTTCTTAATTCAAAATCATTTATGCACCAACCTTATCATTATCAAATTCACTCCATGCCCCTCAATTCATCACACATCCAACAACGCATTTAATCTCATCCATTCATAAATCCATTCACCACATATCAATTCACTCAACAAGCAAACCAAGGCTTACAATCACATTGTCAACACACTAAAATTTTGCAACAAATTTTAACTCGACTTACTAACATTGAGTTGTAGTTGAGTCATCATTAGTGTCATCATCATTCATGTAAAAAACCGCAATAATTGCAACATTCAATTCCACAATCCACATCTCAGAATCCAAAATAATTGGACAAACGCACCAAGCATCCTACAAAGCCCCTTGCAAATACATGATGCTTTCAAAATCTTATTCAACCATTTTTCGAAGGCTTTATGAAGCACAAAATATTGTACTTCCAAAAATCAAATCAAGTGATCTTAACAAGCCACATGGAAAGAATTATAAGAAGCACTTGTATTGTCCTTATCATCAACAAGCGGGCCATGACATCAACAACTACCATGTATTTAAAGATGTTGTCCAAGATCTTATTGATCTGAAAGTATTTCCTACAAATGGTCCATCCAACCCATCTGATAAGGATTGTAGCACCTTAAATTTGACTCATTTGCATAAAAACACAAAAATATTGGAAAAATATTATGTTTACATTTATCACCTCAAAATTTGTGCTGCTCTGATGAGATCATACTATGATTAGCAAAATTGTAGTACAACCTCTAAAATTGTAGCACGATCTTAGTATTACGATCCTTGTGATTGGCATACAATATCGTCTATCGTAATACAATATTGTTTGAAAACAAAAAATTTAAAATGGAAAACGATAAAATTTGTTCAAACTGATTTTTGCCTTCGCCTGTGTAACTGCGCAGGATTTGCGAGATCGGATCCATTTGGTTTCGCCCAGCTTGGAAGAAGTTGCAAAAATCCAACCTCCTCCTTATTATGGACACTCCTTGCCTATTTAACCAAACCCCTCCCTCCGTAAATTCTCTTGGCTCTCTACACTTAAGAAAAATTAGTTTAATTCTACATTCTAGAACTCGTTATTTCATTATTTGCTTATAGGATCAAAGTATTTCATCACAGATCGAAGGATTTCATCATAGATCGAAGGATACGATAGTGTGATTGTAGTCATGCAAGTTTAGGATAAGATCTCGCCTAGAACGCTATGATATCGTCTGCAGTTTGCTTGGGGCCAACTCCGAGTTTTGGTTTGTGTATTTTGGCCTTTCTTCTTCTATTTTATATTTAATTTAACATTTCTATCATAGGACATATTAGATTAAATCATCTACATTCTTGGATTTCACCTAAAATCTCATGTAATTGCATGTTTTAGGTAATTAGATGCATTTGTTTATCAATTCCTATTATTGTCACTATTCAATAGTGTTTTATAGATCAAAATCATATTTGCAAAGATAAATAGGATCATAAATTTTTGTTCTTTATCCTCTATCCATGCATTTTTTATCTTCTGTCAAAATCAGATTTGTTTGTCTATGATCGGAATACGATCTCGCTGATCATAATACGATCTTGTGAAATCATAATACAATATCGCCCTACCTTATACGAAACTAGACTGCTTAAAAATTTTAGAACCTACATCAGACATTCGAATACATGTAAGGTTTAAAATATCTTCATAGGCATTGCATCAATTTATACATTCTATTTTTTGTATTCTTTTATTTACATTTGAAGTTAAAATTTTATGTAACTTAGTTTAGTTTACATATTGGCCAGACTTCGGTACGTGTGATTTGAATAAAAAGAAACCATTAAAACAAATCCCGAAACCTAGGCTCGAAAACAGCCAAAAATATTTCTTGGTGAACCTAAAATCCATTCGTCAAAAAATCAGCATATATAGAAGGTACGATTAAGTACCTCTCTTTTGAGGTGTAGACCACTCATTCTCCCATTCCCCTCTAAGGTGCAGATCCATCAGCCTTGAGGAAAGGAGTGCGAGAATTTTTGGGCTACAAGGATATTGGTACCAACTCAATCACCAAGCATGCTAGGGATTCTCAGGATATCACATCCTCCTAGTCACTCATATCATTAGTCATCAAGCATACTAGGGATTCCCAGGAAATCGCATCCTCCTAGCCAATCACATCATCCATCATCAAGAAAACTGGGGACACTTAAGGTATCACACCTTCCTCACAAAAAGAACAAAAACTCCAAAGGAACTTAACCCATTTGGGCACATATCAATTTCAAAAATCCCCAAAGGCACCTAACACCTTTGGTTACATATCAATTTCAAAAATCCCCAAAGGCACCTAAGCCCTTTGGTCACATATCAATTTCAAAAATCCCCAAAGGTACCTAATACCTTTGGTCACATCTCAATTTCAAAATGTCCTAAAGGTACCTAATCCCTTTGGTCACATATCAATTTCAAAAATCCCCAAAGGCACTTAACTCCTTTGGTCACATCTCAATTTCAAAAGGCCCCAAAGGCACCTAATCCCTTTGGTCACATATCAATTTCAAAAAGCCCAAAAGGAACCTAACTCCTTTGGTCACATATCAATTTCAAAAGGCCCCAAAGGTACCTAATCCCTTTGGTCACATATCAATTTCAAAAATCCCCAAAGGCACCTAACCCCTTTGGTCACATATCAATTTCAAAAATTCCCAAAGGCACCTAAGCCCTTTGGTCACATATCAATTTCAAAAAGCTCCAAAGGCACTTAATCCCTTTGGTCACATATCAATTTTAAAAAGCCCCAAAGGCACCTAAGCCCTTTGGCCACATATCAATTTCAAAAAGCCCCAAAGGCACCTAAGTCCTTTGGTCACATAACAATTTCAAAAATTTCCAAAGGTACTTAATCCCTTTGGTCATAAGCTTACCAGACTAGGGGGAGTAGAAGAATCTGAACCACTTGATATGATACACTTGAAAGCGTTCAATTCTTAATGTGAGATATATGTGTGTGTGTGTGTGTGTGTACATGGCTAATACATAAAAACATTGCACTTCATATGCACACATTTAATTTAAAGACAATTGCATTCACACATTTAATTTAAAAAAATTGCATTCATACACTCCATTTCACAAAATTGTATTTCATACATTCCATTTCAAATTTCATATTAGGGATCATTTATTAAGTTCAAGGTTTTGAATTGGTCCAATAAAGTCATGTTGCCTTAATCAGGGGCACCTTCACATCATCATTTATTTTTCCACCAAGCCAAAATTATCATTTGCAAAGCCACATTTCCATAAAATCCTAGGTGTTTTTGGTCACTCAGCAACTCCTAGTGTGTTAAGAAACCTCCAAAATACATGTCAAGTTCCTTTTAGGACCATCACACATATACATTAAGAAAATCTTGAGTTTTGGGAATTGACTCCAAAACATTCTTGAACCAAATACAATTTCACATCTTAAAAACATCGTGTGTCAAAGAGGGATAACACCATACTTGGTTTGAACCTCTAAGTGAAAAGGGTAATCCTTTCCTGTCCCATCATGCAACGTAGTCCACAAAAAGAGTGGTTCTCACCACTATCACAATTCCAAAAATAAAAGAAAGAGTAGGGAAAAATCCCTAACAAAAACTCTAAATCTTTTACATCACACATCACTAATCATTGGGTTGTAAGGATCGTACTACATTTCTAATCAGATTTTTAGGTAGTCATACCCAAAACTTAAGAGATCAAAAACACAAATTGTGGACTATGGAGTTAGCCTCCATCGGAGATATAGACACTTTAATAGCAGTGGAGTACGCTCATGCGTGATCACACATCTCTTTAAAGGAGACCTATGACCACACATACGAACAAGCTAGCTTCTTGGATTCATCCATAATAGGTCTATCCAATTTACTCAAGATGAGTTAATGAACTCACTTGCACACACATTGGTTCTTGATTGCCTCAATTCATTACCATACTCTTGATTTGGTAAATAAATTTATTGCACACATATTTGGTCCTAGAGGTATTAGGCAGTTTTAATGAGTTTGTTTGATGCCACTAGTATGTTTGAGTCTCTACAAAACAGTCAGTTTTCCATATCAACATCCATATCTTATTCTATGTCAACATCCATGTCACTTCATGACTCATTAACCCCACACCACCAATTTTGGTGCCCCTGATTAAACAACAATGCTAGAAACATGGCCAAATAAGATCTAAACTATGAATTATCCTTAGAAAATCTGCATCCTATACCTTGCATTAATCATCCATAACATATTGTATGCATTGATCATCCATATAAACATGCATTTCACAAAAGCATTACACAAACAAGCATTCACAAAAACATATAACACAAAAAGGTAAAAGCCATGTATATATATATATAATTCACATATGTATAGATCGATAGAAAGTTCAAACAACATCACAAATTGGAGGTGTTCAAGGTATCACACCTTCCCCTCAATCAAGCAAACAAGCATCACAACTTGGAGGTGCTCAAGGTTTCACACCTTTCTCCATCAATTCAACAAACAATGCATTCACATCATCCACATCAATTACTAGGTTCAAAAGATTGCATTATTTTTTCAAAGGTTGCACCCTTTACCTTGCATTCACATCATCCACATCAATTGCTAAGTTCAAAGATTGCATTCTTTTTTCAAAGGTTGCACCCTTTACCTTGCATTCACATCATCCACATCAATTGCTAGGTTCAAAATATTGCATTCTTTTGTCAAAGGCTGCACCCTTTACCTTGCATTCACATCATCCACATCCATTGCTAGGTTCAAAATATTGTATTCTTTTGTCAAAGGTTGCACCCTTTACCTTGCATTCATTCATTTTCAAAAACCCCTTCATCTGTTAGGGCAAGAACATACACATTCATTGCATTTTCACATTTCAAAAACCCCCTCATCTGTCAGGGCAACAACAAAATAATTTAGTTTACATTTAACATCATCAATTTCATTCATCATTACACCTTCATTTAACATTTGTCAAGTACATTTACAAGTACAAGTGAACCTTGTATTTAGTGGTTTATCCTAGTAACCTAGCATTTGTAGCGACTGATTGTCCATGCAATTCAATAGGATGGGTAAATCACCATAAGGAAACTTACATATCAAAAACCCCTTCATCTATTAGGGCAAAGAACAGACACATTCATCACTTTTTTTCATGTCAAAAACCCTTCATCTGTTGGGGTAAATAATAGACACAATCATTACATTTTCCCATGTCAAAAACCCTTCATATGCTGGGGCAAAGAACAGACACAATCATTGTATTTTTTACAATCCTTGTGTTTTGCTATTTCAAAAACCCTTCATCTGTTGGGGCAAAGAACAAACACAATCATTGCATTTTCCACAATTCATCGCATTTTCCCCATTTCATAAACCCCTTCATCTGTTAGGGTAAAGAACAAACACATTCATCACATTTTCCCCATTTCCAAAAACCCTTCATCTATTGGGACAAATAATAGACACAAGTACAAGTGAACCTTGTATTTAGTGGTTTATCCTATTAACTTGGTGATTGCAGTGATTGGTTATCCATGCAATCCGGTAGGATGGGTAGATCACCATAAGGACACTTGCATTGTAAAAAATCCTTCATCTGTTGGTGCAAATAATATAAATAATTATTGCATTGCATTTTTCCATGTCAAAATTCCTTTATCTGTTAGGGCAAAAACAGACACAATCATCACATTTTTCATCACAAGAATAAACACAATCATTGCATTTTTCCATGTCAAAAACTCCTTTCATCTGTTGGTAAAAAAATAGACTTAGTCTCTTTAATCAATATATTAAAAAAGGTAGCTTACCTCCACCAAATCACTCCAAATTGCATCCATAAATACATTTCTCATCACCACATCTTCATGTCAACATCATTTTCATTTATCAATCATTGTAAATTTTACCAAGTTCACATACAATTTCAAGTGAACCTTGTATCTAGTGGTTTATTCTATCTCCTTGGCGATTGCAGCGATTGGTATCCATGCAATTTGGTAAGATGAATAAATAACCATAAGGACACTTGGTCATCTTCATCATCACATATTTCATTATTTAAAAATAAAATCACTTTTGGTACTTCATATTTAGAGTGATATTATGCCAAGATCAATTTGCTCAAAATTTATCATTGACGACCTTGTTTGTGGGGCTTGAAACAAGGAAAAAATCATAAATTTTCATCATCTCCTTTTACACCAATCTCCGAGGATGTAGTTTAGGTAAATTTATTGAGCAACCATTTAGGGATTCCATGTAGAAATTGTTACAATCATGAGTGGCCCCAAGGATAGACTGTTTTTCTTTTCTTTTTTGCATTTGCATACTTGCATTTCAATGATGCTAGAAGGCACATTCTTCAACAACATGGAATCACCCCAAACTTGGGGCAACCACATTTGAGTTTGATTTTCCCACAATGGGATACATCTTCCATGATCATGGCATCTATACTTGGCAAAAATCCCTTCATATGTTAGGGCAAAAACAAACACAATCATTTCATATTTTTCATCAATTTCCTTCCCATCATTGGGGCAAAAACGGTACCACATTTACATCATTCATATCATCCACAATAATTTGCACAGATTTTTCAATTGGCTCGTGAGACTCATCCATAATATCATTCACCAATTGAGGGGGTAAGCTATGCAAATCCAAATTCTTTAATTCTTTTATCTCCAAGGTTATTTCCACATCCCAACAAAGCTGCTTCTACATCAGGCCCAAGCAGGTGTCTTGTGTTTTTTGCATTGCATTGTGTTTCACGTAACACAATACCAAAAAGGGTATTTTTAGACACCAAAATCTAACCACTTGTCATCCGTACAAATTTTACTACCATTTTACCCATTTATTTATATATATTTAGGTATATTTATTAAATATATGTTTAATATTAATATTTTAATATTATATTATATTATATATATTTAATAAATATAAATATTATATATATATATATATATATATATACATTCCAACCATCCAATCCAACTTAATCCTATCCATTCATCCACATCAATCCATGCCACACCCCATATTTAATCTCCACCCTTTGTCACGTTTTAATCTTGACCACACAATTCGTGTCATCAAAACCCTAATGTGCCCCAGGTGAGATTATAAGTAGAAGCCATTTTTATGGCTCGACCCCTAAGTAATTTTGTGAAGTATTTGCCATCAAGTTCCCTAGAGTATCCAAGTGCTCTTCCCTTAAATCCTCGCTTGCCACAACCCTCGCATCCATTGTCGCCTCCCTCGCTCAGCCAAATCTACTTTTTTAGACTTCCCCCTCAGTCATTGAACACCCTCGAGTGATTTTTAACACCACCAAGCACCTCTGGGCACTTACCATCCACCTCCAAGTACCTTTGGGTGCCTTGTGTCATTCCTGAGCATCCATGAGTGTTTCCTGCAACCACCGAGCACCCGTAGGTATTTTATGTTAGAGTTCCCTGCCCTTGGACGATGCTAGGGTATCATCACACCAGTCCACTGCAACAGCTTTCATCAAATCAAAGAACGAAAGATAAGCAAGGTAAATATTTCATTTGTTATTTCATTTTATTCATTTTCAAGTTCTCATTATTTATTTATATTGCATAGCTAGGGTTTTTATACTACTTTCTGAGGGCCTCTCACTGTGGAGCCCTCATAGTTGCTACTAACCTATGTGCTATTTTTTTGCATGTAGATATGGAAGTGTTACATTAGTGTTGTGCAGTTGATTAAGCTAGAGTGGCCTAGCATTGGATAATCAAAAGCCCACTCACTTGTGTTGGGAGTAAGAGCGCATTTTAAATACACCACCAACATTGTTTTCTAGGGTTTTGGAGAACCCTAACTATTGTAAAATATGTATCAAAGGATTTAAATATCCTCATTGTAACAATGGAGTTTTGAGGCTCCCCCCTATTAATATAAATAATTCATTGTGCAATAATGTTCTTTGAGTTCTAATTTATATTTATGTTATTTGGTGTTGTGTTTTTGTCTATTCACTTATAATTACAATATTTAAAAATATAGAGGTACCAAAATATTTTACCCAAAATTCTTACCTTGACTCATGTGCTAGACAATATTGAATGTTATTTTGCTCTTGTCAAGACATTATGGTAGGCTTATATCTAGGAAAATGATACATCTCTATTGAAGTTACACAATGAAAATCCAGGGAATGTTACAATAATTATTGCTTAGGCCTTTGATGCTTTGGCTTCTTTTAGAGGTGCATTTTCTTCTTGTTTCAGGTGCTATTATTATTTTCCTCTCACTCGGCTTACTACTATCCAATTACACACTATTGTTATCCTTGGATTACTACTCTTCTATAATATGTTTCTCTATAGGTGCTTCTACCCTACTCTAACTACATGCTATTTCTCTTAGCTAGCTATATGGGCTAGTCAATGTAGGTCCAAATGTTCCTCTTGGATGGCTATATGAATTGATTTGTACAAGTGCAACTGTTCCTCTTGGCTATGAATCCAATTGAGCCTTCTTCTAGGTTATTCAATGGTGCTTTCACTCATGGATGAGAAGCTAATTATCCCTTATTTTAGGCTCTTCTATGGTGCAATTGATTGTGAATGAGAAGCTAATCATCCCTTATTATGGGTTCTCTATGATGCTTTCGCTCTTGGCTAAGAATCCAACATCCCTTATCTTGGGCTCTTCCTTGATAAATGTTCTTTTGGAATGTCTCTTCAAATTGCAGTCTCTTCCACACTAGACATGATTAAGTTGAAGATCCTCCAACCCCAAAGGATCTATATATTCTCTTTGTTAGTTATTTGATTGCTAATATCAAATTAGGGTATAATGAAATACCCAAAAGTTAGCCCATATTTTCTTCATGTGGCTCAAAAATTTAAATTTTTAAACTCACACCGAAGACTTCCATCGATGCTAGCTTTAGAAACTAATCAAAGTGGCTCTAAATATAACTCTTATAGAAAGGATAGAGTATAGTGGTAGCTTCGATACCACTGTTGTATTTTTAGCCAGATTATCATGGGTCTCAATAAGTAGGATCTTGAGTAGTCTCAAATATAAGAGCAATCACTATATTAAATGAAAAAATAAATAACATAACATTCATAACAATAACAATAATATGAATAAAATGGCCAAAATCATTCATGCAATAACATGAAGAAAACTTATAGTATAATTGCTCAAAATATGCATACAAGCTTAAATATTATTAATGCTTGAATGTGATCTGAGATACTTCAATAAAATTAGATCCATATATTTGTTTGTCATGAATATGCCTAAGTACAAAATGCTTGTGCACCCTAGACTCGGCCAACATTGAAAGACCGAAGGAAAGAGATGTCCTTCGGGCCAATCTCTAGAGAGGGCTGGTTTTCGTACTAATCTAACAATTGGTATAAGCTTAGGGTAATAGAAAGATATGGGAAATGACAGAAAGGAATGGGAAATATGGCTATGAGCCAAAAATGTAAGATGGGGATAAACTAGCAACTAAGCAACCACATCAAGTTCTACCAGTATTTAACTGAAATAATAATGTAGAAACCAATCACAACTTGTAAAGATAACCTCCAGTTAATATTTCAACATTCACTCTTCATCAACAATTAAATTCAAATGTAGAATTTAATATATTTAACCAAGATATGAATTTAATAGAAATAACAAGCAGAAAACATACACACAAAGACTGCTCCTAGAACTAGAGTTAAGCATGTTTTGATTAAGGCAAAAATTTAAACTCAAAGAGTTCTTTTAGCAGAATGTCTATCCTCTTCTTTACATCAAAATGCTTAGTATTTATAGAGGATTCAACCTCTAAAATTAAATGCACATTAAAAAAAATTCTAGCTAGTCAAAGACCAATGAGAGCAATTCTCTTCTCAATAGCAGTGATGATCGAATTATAATATTCTTTAGGAAGCAACGATCCCTGTTTCATGGAGAGTGCCTGGGAAATCAGCAGAGATGGACGATAGAAAAATCATTCCAAATATCGATGCATTGAAATGCAACAACATTGCATGAAAATCAAGAGTTCAAGCATTAAATATTGGTTGCCACTTTGTCATCTTGCCCCTTGGAATTTTATATTCACTAGGAAGACCCACCAAAAATTAACTTTATCTTGAAAAGGAGTGAAATTAGTGGAGGGCACCTCGAAAATGAACTAGATCACACCAAAATTAGGGACGTAGTATTTAATCTTAGCAAATTTTTAGCAGAAATTCTAGGACTATCGATTTCATTGCCCCAATAATAAGATTCCATCAATCTCTGAACTTTCCCAAAACAGATTTGTAGCAATGGCACCTCTGAAAGTAACTTCCTTGAGAAGAAGAGACAAAAATTGATTTCACTTAGGTAGTGGGACGAAAAGCCTTTTCATTGCAATCAGGGGCGAAAGTGATTCACTTTGCTAATAATTGCGCTTAAAAATGGAGTTTCACCCTTCATTTGATTAATTTTTCCCTAAAACCATATTCTCTCAGGAATTTCATCCCATAATGTTGTCTTGCTTCAATTGAGGGCAAAAATAGAATTTTGCCCCCAAACGAGGGTGAAAATAAGTTTCACCCCAAGTCGAGGTGACTTTGAATTTTACTGGCACATGGGGATGCTCTTTCTGGACTTTCACTCTAGGCCTAGGCACTTTCATTGCGTTCGCCCCATCTTGGGTGAAATCCTTAAACTTGTTATAAATAAGGTGAAATTACCTAGGAACGCCTTCATCATATTACATGATAATTTCAATGTAAATTTGACTTTTACTAACATATGCTTTCACCCAGATGATGTCCACTCATCATTTACACTCCAAAAATATCTTCAATTGGCAATTCACCCAAAAGAGGGATGAAAATTATTTTCACCTTCTTTTTGGGGCGATATTGACTTTGACTAATTCTCATCCATTATTTTTTCTCTGACATTAATTAAAATAGTAATGCACCCCAAAAAGGGGCAAAATCACCTTGAATGCATAATTTCAAGTGAAAGTACTTAACTTGCCTTCTTCTTCACTTGTAAAAATTCTGCCTTTACTTCAACCTGAGCGCTTTTCATTCAAACTAGGCGCTTTTCACTACATTCACTCCCATTTGGGTGAAAACATCTTAATGTTGTACTTTTTCCCAAGAGAGGTGAAATGATTTTTGCCCCTTTCTAGGGTGAAAACATCATTTCTTTCCTTTGCTGGTTCTTTCCTTTTAAAAATTTCTATGTTGACACCTTTGATGATTTTAGCTGCTCCTTTGATCCTTAGACGTTCTTTTGCTTTGCAATTTTCCTTTATATTTTGCCACAGTTTTTCTTGCCCATGATTCGCATCATTTCTTTACCGGAAAACACTTGTTGTTTATTTACAGGGATGAAATATTACAGTAACAAAATCAATAAAAATATGGGAGCAAAATATTACATTAAATAATAAAGACAAAATATCAACAAAAACAACTACATCAATTATATTTTATACTTGGAATTTTACAATCAAAATTTAGTGTGGCAAAACTGCCAACACTTTTTACGACTCTCAGGGTATTCAGTTAATCTGGATGTAATCGACCCTAGGCCTTTATCCATTGGACTCAGTTGTCATCTTTACTGATTGCATCAGATGGTTCTTTTGATTTAGTAGCCAGTTTTTGCTCTGCCTTCGCCTGTTATGCTTGTTCTTTGACAGCTTTTTTTTGCTCTCTCTCCACCCATGCTCGTTCTTTTCACTCTGTGAATCTCATACACTGCAACCGCCTCAACCCAAGAATATTCATCTAACATCAAAGGATACTGGAGCAAATTAACAACAAAGCACAATGTCTGGATATGTTCCAAGCTGATGTGGTTGGCCCTCTGGTGTAGTTCGTACAAGGAAGACTCAATGTGGGTAAGCCTTTTCATGAATGGCAATACCTGCTCCTCTATAATGGGCTCCATATGTTGGAAATTTGAGTTATTTTATGTTGTCATTGATGTCACATGGATCACATTTGAGTTTTGGTGGCAAAAGCACTTCATAAAATATCATTTATGATATTTTGGAGAGCATGGATATATACGGGGTTTTTGTGAAAACCAAGGCAGGCAAAATAAAAGGTTTTATTTAAAACCATGGATGGCAGATTTGAAATGGGTTTTTCTTAAAACCCAGGTTGGCTTTTCGTTTCATCGAAAAAGGTGCCCCGGTGATGGAGATATTTAATTTTAAATATTTAGTTTAAATTTTAAATTATTTAAAATTTAAATTTAAATTTTAAAATTAAAAATAAAATTATAGCGCCGACGTCTAAAGAAAGGAGGAAAGGCATATATTAAAAATAATAGCATCGATGTCTAAATAAAGGAGGAAAGGCATATATATAATATATATATATATAATATATATATGCCACCAAAAGTTTTGATAAATCCTTGTCCTCGATTTTCGAATGCATTCGAATTGATAATGTAATGCGAGAAGAGCCTGTGTGTTGAAGCGTGTGTAAAGAGGCGTGTGAAGGGTTTACGAAATTTGGGTCCATTGAAGAATCATTCATGGAGGATAACCAAATGCATAGGCACCTTTGGCCTAGTGGTTCGTGCGTTGTGTAAGAAGCAGGAGGTCCTACGATCGAGTCTCGTCGGGGATGCTTGTTGTGTTGAAATGCTCGAAGCATTTTTGAGTTTTCGAAGGGCGCAGAATATTGAGGTATTTGTTTTGGTTCGTGCCCCTTTGAACACGTGAGGGCGTGTGGCCCAACGATGGCTTGGCCGTGGTTAAGGCGCTGAGCGAGGAGGCATCAAGGGATCGAATCCCGTCAGGGACAGAGGCAAGTTAATATTTTTTAATATTTTATTTTTCTAAAGTTGCCCTAGGAGAAATAAGGGTTATGATGCACCTTTAGGAAAAAGAGAGATTTTTGGTGATTTTCTTTTTGGAAGTATATCATATTATATATCATTGGAAAGCTTATTTCGAGGGCTATTTGATTAAATTGCTTAGAGGGAGAAATAAGGTGTGTGTAAAGAGATATTTCTGATTTTGTAAAGAGGTTCAAAAGTGAAGGTTGCTTTGTTCTTTTTCAAAGAGGATTAATTCTTTCATGAGGGGACATGATGTATTTTATTGAGTAGGAGTAATAAGGTGTTATTTGGATATTATTGTTGTGTTATTAATCATGATCCCTAACCCTTATTGAAAGTTGAAAAAGAAAGTTTGTTGAGTGTGGCAGATTTAGTGGACAACTAATAAGGCATCAAAAAGGTATGAGCAATATTCTCCATTGACTTTGTTTATGGTGGTTGATTTCTGAAATATCATTGGAGAGAAAAGGATTGATTGTGGTTTCCTTTTTGAAAGTGGTTGGTTGAATGCTTCAAGGTTTTCTGGTTTGAGAGTTGTGTTTAAACCTTGTTTTATAAGCATTGTTGTTGAAGCCATTAGTTGTGTGAAAAACCTGAGATAGGGTTTGAGAAGAACATGAGTATCATTGTTATGTGAAGAATGTTTTATAAGCATTGTTGTTGAAGCCCATTGATTGTACAAAGAACTTGAACTTGAGTTAGAGGAGAACATGAGTATCATTGTTATGTGAGATTTGTGGTTAAGCATTATTGGAAACATTTTGAGTTGGTTGATACATGCTTGGACTAGGGATTGTGAGAAAGAGTTGTTCCTTGTTGTGATTGGTTGAGTAGAGTTGTTTGAGCCTAGTCAAGTGAATGAGTGAAGTGGTTGTTCAAGTTCCATGAAACAAACTATTCTATATTCTGATTTGAGTTGAGATCATTGTGGATCATTGTTGTCATCCATTGTAGAGTGCATTGCCATTCATTGTTGAGTTCATCATTGAGCCTTGCCTTCATAGATTTGTGGATGAGATTTGAGTGCTACTTGAGCATGATTGATTGAGCCTTTGAGAAGGCCTTTGGGATAGATTTTTGGATAGATTTGTGGCAGCTTTTGTGCATGATTGATTGAGCCTTTGAGAAGGCTTTTGGGATAGATTTTTGGACAGATTTGTGGCAGCTTTTGTGCATGATTGATTGAGCCTTTGAGAAGGCTTTTGGATAGATTTGTGGACAGATTTGTGGATAGATTTTGAGCAATTGATTGTAGAGCAGATTTTGAGCAAGTTCTTGGTGAGCTTTCTGGATAGATTTGAGCAAGTTCTTGGTGAGCTTGCTAGAGCAGATTTGAGCAAGTTCTTGGTGAGCTTGCTAGAGCATATTTTGAGTAAGTTCTTAGTGAGCTTGCTAAAGTAGATTTGAGCAAGTTCTTGGTGAGCTTGCTAGAGCATATTTTGAGCAAGTTCTTGGTGAGCTTGCTAGAGTAGATTTTGAGCAAGTTCTTGGTGATCTTGCTAGAGCAGATTTTGAGTAAGTTCTTGGTGAGCTTGCTGAAGCAGATCAATGGATTGCTTACCTGAGCAGATCAGATTCTGAGATTTTAAAAGATCATTTGTTCTACAGAATCAGTCCTTTTGAGAGATCAGTGGATTGCCTATTAGCAATAATAATTACCTTCTGAGTAGATCAGTGGATTGCCTAGCTGAGCAGATCAATGGATTGCCTACTTGAGCAGATCATGATTGCTACTGAGAGATTAGATTGCTGTTGAGTAATCAATGGATTCCTTAGATGATTCCTAACCTGAGTAGATCAATGGATTGCCTACCTGAGCAGATCAATGGATTGCCTAGCTGAGTAGATCAATGAATTGCCTTACTGAGAAGATCAGTGGATAGCCTAGCTTTGAGCAGATCAAAGTAATCATTTGTATTGGGATAAGGATCCCTATTTATTTGTGAAATATTATAAGGAGATTATCTTGTGGAGTACCCCACATTGGGGGAACCACGTTAAATCTTGTGTCTCAATTGTGTGTGGTGATTTGTGCTCTTGCTTACTATTGCTATCTATGTCATTAATGCACATTGCTATATTTGGATATTGCAATTAAGGACACTAATTGATATTGGTTTGGAAAGAAAGTAAAAAGTGGGTGCTATACTGTTCACCCCCCTCTCAATATAAGCTTGTGTTCTTCAATTGGTATCAGAGTGGGTTCCTTCAAAAAGGCTAACAACTTGAGGGCAGATTCTACAAGAACACAGATGGCTTCACAGAATGGATCATCTACAAATAAGGCTCCACTATTTGATGGTAACAATTATGCTTTCTGGAGCATGAGAATGAAGAACTACTTGATATCACAAGGATATGAGGTATGGCAGATGGTTGAAAAAGAGTATAAGGTTGAAGGTGATCCCGAGGCAGATAAGACTATCAGAAAATTGGTTGAGATCAATGCAAGGGCAATGAATTGTATTTTGAGTGGGCTACGTGAGACAAATTTTGCAAAGGTAATGGTATGTAATTCAGCTAATGAAATGTGGACCAAGTTGCGGAATACCTATGAAGGAGATTCCAAGGTAAAGTTGGCAAAACTACAAACTCATAGAAAAATATTTGAGGAATTGAAAATGGAAGATTCTGAAGATATAGCAAAGTTTTTACTTCGAGTTGATGAGATTACTAACACCATGAGAGGTCTAGGATTTGAGATGAAAGAATCAAAAGTTACTCAAAAGGTTTTGAGATCACTTCCCATGAAGTATGATGCAAAGGTTTCAGCAATAGAAGAAACAATGGATATCAACAAGCTAACAATGGAAGAACTACAAGGAACTCTCACAACTTATGAGATGAGGATAAGTAAGCATCAGGTTCCAATAAAAGAAATTGCATTCAAGGCTTCAGAGAAAAAGAAAGGGAAAATTCTAGAGACAGATAGAGATTCAGATAATGATGAGGAAGCTAACTTCATCAAAAGGAAAAAGGACTCAAGGAATTACAGAGATATGAAGAAAGTCAAATGCTACAAGTGTGGTGATTTTGGTCACTATGCAAACAAGTGTCCACATGAAGAAAATAGTGATGATGAAAAATAGGGTCACAGAAGAAAAGAAGATGGAAAGCATAAGCATGACAAAGATGATAGATACAAGCAAAGCAGGTATGAGAAGAAGAAAAGTTTTCGTAGGACAAAGAAAACTTTCTACATTGAAGAAGCAAGTGATAGCTCAGATCATAGTGATAGAGACCAGTCAGATGAAGAAGAATGTACATTCTTTGGAATAAGTGAAGAAAGACAAGAACACCTATTCCTAGGTATTGAAGAGGATATATCTATCGAAGAAAGACATGAAGAGCTTGCTATAGCCATTGAGCAAGCAAATAGGTACAAGAAGGGTCTAAGAATACTAAAATGCTTCATATGCGGAGATTTTGGGCATTTAGATGATGATTGCACGTACTACAACAATTGCAACAAGGAAAGTTTATTTGTTGAAAAAGAAAGCAGCAGTTCCAGTAATAGTTCTAGCAACAGTTCTAGTGACAATTCCAGCAGCAGTGATGATGAAGAAGAGGAATCCACAAAACAAGAAAATAAAATCAGGAGATTGAAAAGGAAAATCAAAAGGCTTGAAAATAAGGTTCATGAAAATGAAAAGGTCAAAATAATGCTTAATCAACACATTCAAGATTTGGAAAAAGAGCTTCAAGAAACAAAAGAGCTTGGCATCACTATTTCTGAGCAATTGAAGAAGAAGAAAGAAAGATGTAATCAGTTAGAAGAAGAAGATCAGAAATGTTTGGGGACCTACATAAATGAGTTAGCATGATTTCAAAGGAATTCAAAAACTCTGGATAATTTTTTGGATTTACAACGAGATCCATTTATAAAGACAGGGCTTGGTTATGAAGAAGGGAAATAAAAAATAAACACACAGGGACCTCTATTTGTATCAGGAGGCTTTGTTTCAGAAATCTATAAGGAAGAACCGGTTCCCAAAGAAAAGGAAGCAACAGAAATGGATACTTGCATTTCAGAGGCTATAGAGATGTGTGCCAATTTGCTACTTGACACAAATGAAGAGAAAGAAGAGGAAGGTTCCAAAGCACCAAAGGTCTCATATTTCAGGTTTGGGGAATCACACTCAAAAGGAAAGGAAGTTCTAAAATATGAAAGCAAGGAAGCACCTAAGTTTTATGAAGAAAGTTCCAAAGTTCCTATGGCTCCAAACATTCAGTTTGGATCTTGTTTTGAGATAGGTGAATCAAGTTCAAAAGGAAAATAAATTCTTGAAAAGGAAAGCAAGGAAGAAATTAAGGAAGAGGATTTAGATACTACAAAGAAGGTTCAAGGATACAATGCACAAGTAAAAAATGATCACAAGGATAATGGTCAAGAAAGGTATGAGGAACCAAGGCATGAACAAAGGGCTTTTCAAGGACATTGTTTTTCTTGTAATGGATTTGGACACAGGGCTATACACTACAGGGTCTATGGATCAAAGAAGTTTGATTTTTCTAGAAGGAACTTCAAAGGAAGAAGGTATGGTTTTCAGGGACATTGCTTCTCATGCAACAGGATTGGTCATAGAGCTTCTCAGTGCAAAGAAAATGAGCAACATGGTTTTGGATTTAGAGCTACACAATTTAGAAGTCATGGTCATAATGATTATGAAAATAGAACTTCACAATACAGGGTTCAGGAAAGGAATGGATATGGAAATTATTTCAAGAAAGAATTCAGGATATGGGCACCATCCAAAGGCTACAATATCAAGTGTTTTAATTGCAATAACTTTGGACATATTGCAAAATGGTGTAGGACTCAATTCCAAACAAGTTTAAGACAAGAAGGTCAAGCAGTTTCAAGGCAAGAAGGTCAAACAGGTTCAAGACAAGAAGATCAAGTAATTCATCAAGAGAAGGATATCAAAAAAATATGGAAGGAAGTTGAGAGAGGAAAGAAACAATGTAATATGGGAGTAAAAGTACTCCCACCCCAAAATTAATCACCTCAAGAGAGAAGGTGGTGAGGGGGCTATGCTTAAGAGTCATATATTTTAGCCCCATAGGTGTCCCTTTTGCCATTGATGTCAAAGGGGGAGAGATTTGAGTTAGGGGGAGCAGCCTCCAAAGAGAGCATTGAGTTAGGGGGAGCAACCTCCATAGAGAGTATTGAGTCAGGGGGAGCAACTTTGATTCTCAGAGATGGTTTTTGCAGTGATTGTGGTGATTTGGATTAGAGGTGTTGCCATCAATGACAAAGGGGGAGATTGTTGGAAATTTGAGTTATTTTATGTTGTCATTGATGTCACATGGATCATTGATGTCACATGGATCACATTTGAGTTTTGGTGGCAAAAGCACTTCATAAAATATCATTTATGATATTTTGGAGAGCATGGATATATACAGGGTTTTTGTGAAAACCAAGGTAGGAAAAATAAAAGGTTTTATTTAAAACCATGGATGGCAGATTTGAAATGGGTTTTTCTTAAAACCCAGGTTGGCTTTTCGTTTCATCAAAAAATGTGCCCCGGTGATGGAGATATTTAATTTTAAATATTTAGTTTAAATTTTAAATTATTTAAAATTTAAATTTAAATTTTAAAATTAAAAATAAAATTATAGCGTCGACGTCTAAAGAAAGGAGGAAAGGCATATATTAAAAATATATATAAATATATATATATATATATATATATATATAGAGATATATATATATATGCCACCAAAAGCTTCGATAAATTCTTGTCCTCGATTTTTGAATGCATTCGAATTGATAATGTAATGCGAGAAGAGCCTATGTGTTGAAGCGTGTGTAAAGAGGCGTGTGAAGGGTTTACGAAATTTGGGTCCATTGAAGAATCATTCATGAGAGGATAACCAAATGCATAGGCACCTTTGGCCTAGTGGTTCGTGCGTTGTGTAAGAAGTAGGAGGTCCTGCGATCGAGTCTCGTCGGGGATGCTTGTTGTGTTGAAATGCTCGAAGCATTTTTGAGTTTTCGAAGGGCGCAAAATATTGAGGTATTTGTTTTGGTTCGTGCCCCTTTGAACACGTGAGGGCGTGTGGCCCAATGGTGGCTTGGCCATGGTTAAGGCACTGAGCGAGGAGGCATCAAGGGATCGAATCCCGTCAGGGACAGAGGCAAGTTAATATTTTTTAATATTTTATTTTTCTAAAGTTGCCCTAGGAGAAATAAGGGTTATGATGCACCTTAGGAAAAAGAGATATTTTTGGTGATTTTATTTTTGGAAGTATATCATATTATATATCGTTGGAAAGCTTATTTCGAGGGCTATTTGATTAACTTGCTTAGAGGGAGAAATAAGGTGTGTGTAAAGAGATATTTCTGATTTTGTAAAGAGGTTCAAAAGTGAAGGTTGCTTTGTTCTTTTTCAAAGAGGATTAATTCTTTCATGAGGGGACATGATGTATTTTATTGAGTAGGAGTAATAAGGTGTTATTTGGATATTATTGTTGTGTTATTAATCATGATCCCTAACCCTTATTGAAAGTTGAAAAAGAAAGTTTGTTGAGTGTGGCAGATTTAGTGGACAACTAATAAGGCATCAAAAAGGTATGAGCAATATTCTCCATTGACTTTGTTTATGGTGGTTGATTTCTAAAATATCATTGGAGAGAAAAGGATTGATTGTGGTTTCCTTTTCAAAAGTGGTTGGTTGAATGCTTCAAGGTTTTCTGGTTTGAGAGTTGTGTTTAAACCTTGTTTTATAAGCATTGTTGTTGAAGCCATTAGTTGTGTGAAAAACCTGAGATAGGGTTTGAGAAGAACATGAGTATCATTGTTATGTGAAGAATGTTTTATAAGCATTGTTGTTGAAGCCCATTGATTGTACAAAGAACTTGAACTTGAGTTAGAGGAGAACATGAGTATCATTGTTATGTGAGATTTGTGGTTGAGCATTGTTGGAAACATTTTGAGTTGGTTGATACATGCTTGGACTAGGGATTGTGAGAAAGAGTTGTTCCTTGTGGTGATTGGTTGAGTAGAGTTGTTTGAGCCTAGTCAAGTGAATGAGTGAAGTGGTTGTTCAAGTTCCATGAAACAAACTATTCTATATTCTGATTTGAGTTGAGATCATTGTGGATCATTGTTGTCATCCATTGTAGAGTGCATTGCCATTCATTGTTGAGTTCATCATTGAGCCTTGCCTTCATAGATTTGTGGATGAGATTTGAGTGCTACTTGAGCATGATTGATTGAGCCTTTGAGAAGGCCTTTGGGATATATTTTTAGATAGATTTGTGGTAGATTTTGTGCATGATTGATTGAGCCTTTGAGAAGGCTTTTGGATAGATTTGTGGCAGATTTTGTGCATGATTGATTGAGCCTTTGAGAAGGCTTTTGGATAGATTTTTGGACAGATTTGTGGCAGCTTTTGTGCATGATTGATTGAGCCTTTGAGAAGGCTTTTGGATAGATTTATGGATAGATTTGTGGATAGATTTTGAGCAAGTTCTTGGTGAGCTTGCTAGATAGATTTGAGCAAGTTCTTGGTGAGCTTGCTAGAGAAGATTTTGAGCAAGTTCTTGGTGAGCTTGCTAGAGCATATTTTGAGCAAGTTCTTGGTGAGCTTGCTAAAGCATATTTGAGCAAGTTCTTGGTGAGCTTGCTAGAGAATATTTTGAGTAAGTTCTTGGTGAGCTTTTTAAAGTAGATTTGAGCAAGTTCTTGGTGAGCTTTCTAGAGCAAATTTTGAGTAAGTTCTTGGTGATCTTTTTAAAGCAATGATTCTTAAGAGATCAAGTTCTTGGAGAGATGGATTCCTAGAGAGATCAATGGATTGCCTATGGTAATCGATGGATTGCCTACTGAGCAGATCAATGGATTGCCTTGCTGAGCAGATCGAGTGGATTGCCTACCAGCAGATCAGTGATTACCTTGAGTAGATCAATGGATTGCCTACGAGAGATTCTGTATGATTGCCTACTGAGTAGATCAGGGATTGCCTATGTAGAGATCAGTGGATTGCCTATGTGGACTCGAGTGGATTGCCTAGCTGAGCAGATCAAGTGAATTGCCTTGCTGAGCAGATCAGTGGATAGCCTAGCTTTGAGCAGATCAAAGTAATCATTTGTATTGGGATAAGGATCCCTATTTCTTTGTGAAATATTATAAGGA
Source organism: Wollemia nobilis (assembly GCA_028583015.1). Taxonomy (NCBI): domain Eukaryota; kingdom Viridiplantae; phylum Streptophyta; class Pinopsida; order Araucariales; family Araucariaceae; genus Wollemia; species Wollemia nobilis. The sequence continues at coordinate 32,033,551 of JAQPPZ010017052.1, forward strand.
GATTATCTTGTGGAGTACCCCACATTGGGGGAACCACGTTAAATCTTGTGTCTCAATTGTGTGTGGTGATTTGTGCTCTTGCTTACTATTGCTATCTATGTCATTAATGCACATTGCTATATTTGGATATTGCAATTAAGGACACTAATTGATATTGGTTTGGAAAGAAAGTAAAAAGTGGGTGCTATATTGTTCACCCCCCTCTCAGTATAAGCTTGTGTTCTTCACCATCCAACTATCGATCTCAGAGGTATCTTTTGTGAACTCCTTCCATGTTGCCTCCAAATATTTCTTTGGCAAGCTATCTCCTTGATCATCGGTGAAACTCAGGAAGCCGATATCAGCTATAGTCTCAAAGTAAATGAGTGAAATATTCTACTCCTCCTCATACATATCAAGTAGCCTACAACCTTCTCTGGCGAGATCCAATATAGAAAAATAATTATGCAGCATCACCTTGGCATTAGACCAAGCTTGGTCCATTTTGCTCATGGGTTTACATTGGAGAGTGGCAGTAGCTAATGTTTGAATTTTCAACACCATATCAATTTTGGTTCTAATTGCTCCTCAGTATACTGCAATGATTGCTCACCAAATATTATTATTGTTTGTGCCTCTTGAAGATACAGTAGAACCAAGAGCACCTTTTCCACCCACTCTACACAATATTTAGTTAAACAACGACGAGCCTCCTTGATATTCTCCTTGGAGAACCCTACTAATTGGGTGGCCTTTTTAGCCAACTGATTTTATAAAGATTCTAGTTGGGCAGTTAATGTCTGCACCTGCTGTTCAGCTTTTGCCTGCACTTTCTACTGCTCCTTGGCTGCCTTCTCCAAACCTTTTGCATTTTTTTCCAACACTCTGCCTCTAATATCTTCTCTCATGCTACACCCTACTTTCAACTAGGGCTTCTTCCAATTCAACAATCTTCACCTCAACCTCAAAAACTCTCTTCTTATAATCATCACCGTGTAGGTAAAGCGAGCTCATATCCACCTGAATATTTTCTATATTTTCTATAGTTTCAATCTTTGTTAGGTCCTCTTAATGACTTCATAAGCATAATCACTTGAAACCATTTCTCCTTGGGGATTCTGGACCTTGGGGATGATTTTTACAATATGGGATTCCATAGTTTTGAGGTCTAAAGCAACCTTCTTCAATGTCTTTGCTAGAGCTTGAGCTTCTTTTTGCTTACAGTTTTTCAGCCACTGCAATGAACTCTAGCAGTCTTGACTTATTTTTGTTGCAACAGGATGCTCTTGCATAATCTCCATATCTAGTTTTGGCAGCATCTACAACTCAAGAAATGGAGTAGGGAAAAATGAGCCTACTGAGGGTTTGGATCGATAAGGTAAGTAGAAACATGAATGGTTGGTGGAACATAAGTGATTGAAGGAATGGAAGTGAGGGGTTCGGCTATAGTTACACTCACCCGAGGAGGAGCTTGTGTACTTATAACCATGGTAGAAATTACTAGAATGGAGGATGAAGAGAGCAAAAATGGATTGGGACCAGATGCAAAAGAACTAAAAGAAATGGAAACCAAAGAAGAGGGAATAGAAGAGGAGGGAGCATCAGTGAATGGAAAATAGGAATTGAAATGGAAGTGCAAGGTATACCAAATGGGGGTGAAATGGAAGATACAACTGCAGAAAGGGGTGCAAAAATCACTAAATGCTCAAGAGTAAGGGAAGAGGGTAGAGAAAACGTACCTTCGGGCTTCGACACCATTTGAGTCGATGTTGAGGGTAACTATGATACTGGCTCTCCCTTATTTTGTTCCTCCTCTGTCTCTTTTTCTAGATATTTAACTTTCATATGCTAGCCAAGCTATTCTTCCTGAACCAAAGGAGGATTCTATGAAGCATTAATATGTGAGATTCAACCGTACGAGGAAATTTTGTACTAGATGAAAAAACTACATCGATCCTCGATTTCTTGGAGACTTTTGAGAAAGGAAGTGCTTCATGTTTACTCCTCTTTTTATGTTAGAGTAACTCTTCTGGTGGTGGCTATTTCTTTTCCTCCACAAGTGGTACTTCCTCAACCACATGTTGCTCTCCTTCGGCCATGATCTCTTCATTGTTAGATCTTTAAAATCTTTGAGGTATGATTTTGGCGAAAGAGATTGGTTGGTAACTATCATAATATTCATCATACACATCTGAAAATACACCATCCATTGCCAGGCAATAGGTTGACCCAGTATTTCCTTGGTGGGATCTCATAACCCACCAATTGGTGATTTTCTCCTTAGGCCAAGTGGGCAATTGATATTTCATTTTTCTTAACATACATGGAGGAATCTGGTGCTTGTGGACTGTAGGGTTATAATCGGCCTTCATATCATAAAAATCATGCCATGGTGGGAGTGACATCATATTTTTGACATGCCATTCAAGGTCATGCCCCTTCGAATTTTTTGTATTGCTCAATATCTGGTTTGGGGTAGAAATGAAAACGTTTTGCTTTAATCAATGTCAGAAAATGATCCAAAGAGTCATATTTCCACCATTGGGGTAGCTCCACCATACCGAGGTCATAGAGAGCTTTGTTAATCAACTTATTCTGACCAACCTGGTCTACTTCAATATCACCGAAGTGAAATGGCATGGTGCACATAGTTTTATTTCCTTGACCTGCCCCATAAACGTCATTGATGAAGTCGACTTCAAATGCAAAAAGGTGCCCTATAATAAAATATGGAAGGAGAAACGACTTACCAGTAAAGACAATAATTCTTACAATGATACCTTGCATCAACAAGAAAATGTCATCTTTCTCCTTTGCAACAACCTCCTCCCTCATCACCCTTGGCACTCTCTCACATGTGCCGAAAATAAGTTCAAGGGCGGAGCTTAAAAACATGTGATTAAAATTATAGAATGACTCCTTCCTAGATAAGCTTGGAGTCCATAAATAAACTAGCAGCTTTCTTCCTGTCTCATCAACCTGCTTAACAACTATGAAAAAAAAATGTCGATGCATGTGGAAGAAGAAATACCAGGCCAAAAATGAAGTGTGTTTGAATGATACTGCTTCTTCACTTTACATCTTCTCTAACTGTGTGTGCATCCTCCTAGATACATAATCTATCTATTCAAAGAAAACCAGATTCGTACTTGTTGTCATTACTATTGGAGCATAAAATTCTACCTATGAAAAGCATTGTACCAATATTGCTTACCTTTTTTGCACCACAGAGTCAGTAGGAAGACCAAAAATCCAAGCTAACATAGAAAACAAGTCAAGACTTTTAAAATCTATTAATTTCTTTGGTAGAATCGATAGTTCTCCAAATTGTGGTATTTGTATCAGTTTATTCTCCATGGACTAGCACAACATCGCAGTCGACTGGTATCTCTCCTCTCGCTTCCCAAGATGTAACATCTTGAACACGTCAAAAGTATGTTTGACCCCGCAAGTGAATGCTTCTTGAATTGCACCAGATGAAATACTGATTAATTTATCTCCATTTACCTTCTAAACAACTCTTGTAAGAGGATTACAAAATTTAGAAATTTCTAGCACCAACTTTGGGCAAGCATGGACAAGTGTGCACAGGTACCAAAAAATATGTGCATAGTATGCAATGGTGAGCAGGATTTCTAGCGTCAAGCCTTTTATAACTGTAATATCCACATATTGGCATAATTTTTCCACACCTTTGTTCAAAATAACACAGTCACCAATCTAGGCTAGTGCATCATAAGATGGTTCAAGCTCTATGTTTTAATTTTTCCTAGATTTTTTAGCTTTCTTGCCTCCTTACGCTTTCTTGGGCTCAACAATTTCCTTTCTCATATTTGTACTTAAACAACTTTACTACAACAGTCTGACAATTCTGTAACAAAGCAGTAGCTCAAAAAACTGAATGATAATTTGACAATGCTCTAGAAAAAATATGCTTGATATTTCTTTATCTGCAAGCTTCTGGTTCACCCTTTTAATAACTTTCATTCCCAACTACTCAATTGAATGCAAGTGGTATGCTTGAGAAATTCGAGCGAATGTGCTCCTTGGTTCTCTCACCCGACATGCTTTTCCATGATATCTTTGTAACCACCATAAAGGCTCACACCCGATCGGAATCCTAGTGTAATAGTGAAAATAATAACAAAAAGAAGAAAAAGAAGAAGAGACAAATGAACAATAAAAGACACTTTATTCCATTATGAAGTCATTTCGGGTTACAAGTACATCCCTCTTAGGGATAATCATGTTGATACAATATTACAATAAGATTCGTGCAATTGTTTCCCTCTCAAGGGTAGGTGTGATATTTCAAATGCCTTCGTAGGGTGACACGAACTGCCTTAGGGTGGAGTTGACCCTCTTCTTCACATTGAGGAAGGATTCGAATGTTAAGCTCCTTTGAATGTAGATCCCTACGGTCAAGAAACAACAGAGAATGATCAAAAACATAGGCAGCCTCTCACGATGAGGCCCTTAAAAGGAAAGATGCATAAAGATGCCATTGAAAACATGAAATCAAGAAAGCATGTAAAAGACGTTTAAACTATGCTAAACTAACAAAGATTCATGGAAATACATAAAAGAGCATAGCAGTTAAGATTTGCATGGTTCAATTAAAGGAAATGAAGCTTTAAAAGTCATAAAGAACCCATTGATGTCTATTTTATGCTACTATACTAAAATCATTCTAACCCTAAATCTATCGGTCAGAAATCTCTACAACTACAATTAAACCATGCAAATGACTAATCTAATCTAATTAGATGGGCAGAAATGAAAATAGTAAGGTGGCGATACCTCTGTTGCAAACCGCAGCACTGGTGCACGGTCTGCACTGTAAACCGTGGCTGAAAGCCATGGTTAGCACTCAAGTAAGTTTACCCTCAAAATCAAGGGTAGTGGGCTTGACCTCCTTGTCCAATTGATGTTCAAGGGTCACCTTCGGTGTCCTTCTGACAAGTTTGGTGGTTGATTCACTGTGAGGGGCCTTCATTTGCCTAGATTTGCATTTCTTGGCTCTTCTAGGCTCCTAGGACCTCCATGGAAAATTGATATTTAGGTGAATAGCAAAGTGACCTTCTCCAATGCATGAATTCAGTATGCAATTCGATAGGGCTTCACTGCTCACTTGATCAATCAACTCTCTATTGATAATTTGATAGTGCTTCACTATTCAAATCATCTATATCTTCTACCCAAATTGAAGGGGTATTTATAGGATGCCCTAGGGCTAGGGGTGGCTTCATGGAGAAGCCAAGATCAAGAAGAGGTGGTTAGGATAGTTGGAATGGAAGCCTCTGGAATCTTTCATCCATTAACCACCTTCTTCTAGAACAAATGGTCATTCAAACTGATTTGGCTCGGATGAAGGCCAACTGAACTTCAGTTAAGACCATAAGTTACAACTATGGTCCAGACTATAAACCATAGGTCTCAGCCATGGTTCAGCCTATAGACCATAGGTCTAGGCTACAGTTCAGAATGATTAGGCCAAGGAGCCCAAATTGAGTGGTTAGAACCACTGCTCTATCTTGGAGTCTATCCAAGATCTTCCATATGGTCTTGTAGCATGTCCATATGAGTAGTCGCCATCGACATGACATATTTTAGGTGTCTACAGATGCCCCTTTTGAGATGCATTGTGAGATCGAACAATGCGTGAGAAAAAATATACCTCCTAAAATGATGTCGAAGGTTCTATGATGATCATTAGTCAGATCAACATTAGATGCCTCTTGTCCAACAAAAGGATGTGCATCCTAGAATCATTGCTTCCAACTGGGTGAAAGGCTTACATTTGAAAAGCTTGTGCCCTTCTCATCTCATTCGGTGTAGCTGTGCATTCCATAGGTATCTTTTGACCCATAGATCCGAAAGGTGGAGAACAACAAGCAAAGTCATATTTGCTATTTACCCCAAGCAAAGGGGTAAGCTTATGATAGTTGTTGACAATGATTCGCAAGGATGAACACAATTTTGACAAGATCAAGGGATCTACGATCTCTGGGATCTTCTATTGATTTTGATTATGATTTGATATTATGACTACCCCCTCAAGCGATGAGTCGATGAGGGTAATGACAATGATTAAAGTGACGATGTCGCTTGACCACCATGGATGATCTGAACAAATTTAGATTTGAGCATATTAATGCCTTGGCTAGGCCTAGTTCAGCTTATGATTCCAACTATTAATAGTAATTGCACATTCCTATCCCATGGAGCAGTCGGGCTACAATAGTCATCTTAGGGAATCAAAATGATACAAATCCAATTAGATTTGTGTTGAATCAAGTTATCGATGATTTGCTGAAAATATGTCATAGGAGACATGACATGAAATGCCTCATTCCCATGGAGCAGTCCAACCTCGAAGGCCTTCTTAGGGATTGAAAAGAAGCATGTCAAGTCAATGATGATAGTTTTGCCCCAAATGTCCTTATGGTAATTTACTCATCTTGTCGGATTGCATGGATCGCAAGTCGCTGCAACCGCCAAGTGTATAGGGTAAAGTACTGAATACGAGGTGCATTTGATTTTTAATTATTTGATTTATTTGTTAATTTTGATTTATTGATCGATCCTGGTGCTTTGAACATCACCAAATTTACAACATTGATTGCTCTTTTTGAAAATTTGATCCAATGGGAGTCATTAATTTACCTTTTTAGACCTTCCCACGATGGGTTTTTAGTGCATTTAATGCTAGTTGCAAACCATGGCTAGGGTCTACGATTGTACTTTTCAAATTTTGGGAACCATAACTAGGGCCTATGATCAAAAAACCCTAATTTTAGGACCGCAGGTGTTAGTTGCGGTCCACCAAAATTAGGCAAACCTTTAAATAGTCATTCCTATTTGAATATTTCATTATTTTCTTGAAAGCAACTACATTGAGAGAGCTCTGAGAGATAGAAGACATTTCACTGATCCAAAACGCTACCCAAAACTTATTCGTACACCGCACTAGTTGATCAGCCATCGACTAGTAGAGGCCACGAAGAGGGCAAGGTAATTCAAAACCGAGTCCTCGCATTCAATACCAATAAAATGAACCACATTAAGAAATGCAAAAAATTAACCTCATTAAACAATTGGTAATGAACCTCACTAGATTAGATTTAGTTAGGTTTAATTTTTTTAGTGAGAAAGGCTAGGAAGGTACCCAAAATGGGTATTCTTCCTAGACCTAGTTGGCAGACATGATTCCCAATTGTCATATTGGGGACCACAACTATCAGCTAGTTCGCATTCAAACTACAACGATCATATTTTGACCGCATGCGGACCATAGGGTTGACCCGCGGTTCATAGACTTTAGGAAAAATTTATCAAATTTTTAATTTTTCTAAGGTTTAATAGGCAATTAATGTCATTTAATGCAATTTTGACTTGCCTAATTGATATTTTTGATTTTTATGAATGCCTTGTGACATGTTTTTATCTTTTTATCAATTTTTAGATGTTTTTGATGTTTTTCTTTAAAATTTTAGCTTATATACTACTTTTATTTTAGAGGTTGACCTCTAGGGCTCGTGAGCCCGATCTACTTAAGATTCTCCATAGACAGCTCACTGATGGTGAGCGTGCATGGTTTAGAGCCATCGGATTCGGCTATGTACTAGATCTACCCACTATTAGGGTAGATCAGACCTACTTGACTACGTTGGCCCGATGCTGGAATGCGTGGACCAACACCTTTCACCTACCTACAAGTGAAATGACTATGACCTTAGAGGATGTTTATCGGATCTTTAGGATCCCTATCGATGGTGAGGCCATCACCTCTTCCTCTTCTCAGAGAAAGGGGCCTATATTTGATGCTATCTTCGATGACCGAAGCAAGGAGGCTCAGGAGAAGATCGATCATGGAGGTGTCCACATTGGATACTGGTAGGGCGAGCACATTTTCTCAGTTTATGTGATGATCTTCATGATCCTTGTGGTATAGATAGTGCTTCCAGACTCCTCGAGCGTGAGGATTCCCTAGAACCTCCTGGCCAGTGTCTGGAGAGTGATTCAGAGTTCCACTACTCAGCCACTATGCCTAGCTTGGGGGAGCACGCTACTATGTCAGCTCTATAGAGAGCTATACCAGATTACTAATCGAAGCCATCGAGGGATTAGTTGTAGCCTATTGTTATAGATCTGGGGTTGGTAGCATATCCGGATCGAGCATCCCATGGACCTACCTCTCCATATCATGACCATTGATGATGCGCATCAGTGCTACCGCATGTTGGCCATGAGAGGAGGAGGGGTTCAGAGTAGGACCCATGCTGGAGACATAGATTATTACATTAGATAACTTGCAGCTCTTGGGTTGAATGACATTGAGTGGCATCCCTACAGGGAGTGCCCAGATTGGACCGAGGTAGGTGAGTGGCTATGATAGGCTCATCGAGATAGGTGGCTACTCGATCGTAAGGTCGATATTAGAGAGTATCATTTCTTCTCTCATATCCTACGATAGTTTGGCTTGGTGTAGGACATTCTAGAGATTCCTTTTGTGTACAGGCATCTCATGCTAGAGACACATCTACCATGGATTCAGCCTACAACTCTAGGAGATGAGGTTGATGACTTCTAAGATTCTAGGGATGACACACCTAGGACCACCCCAGCATATGACACATGGTGGTCCCTCCTACAATGGTAGGGTTCAGGGCCTCTAGGCAGAGTAGATGACCAGGTAGAGGTAGGGGCCGATCCTGATGGGCATAGGGTGCGCTAGAGGACCGAGGGTAGATGGGGCACAGAGGCCACCATAGAGGAGGCTCCATAGGTAGAGGCAAAGGAGGAGAAGGGGTCATAGGAGGGTGAGGTACCTCCTAATGATGTAGGGGAGCTCCTCGCTCAAGTTGCTGACTTATAGAGTCAGGTTGGTAGGTTTTAGACCCAGTAGCTATAGTGAGATACGACTATCACCCTTCTAGAGGTGAAGCTAGCTCATAGGGATAGACAACTAGTAGAGGCTCAGGCATAGATTACAACCCTCATAGCTTGGGATAAAACAATAGAGTCACAAGTCGATGAGCTTACTAGTGCACGAGATGTGGCACTGCATAATGGGGTGAGGCCATTGCAGAGAGAGCTACTCAGGGCATAGAGGGGGATCCTTCATCCTCCCACACTATTATGGGACCTCCAACTACACCATCAGCTACACTTCTAGGAGGTGGTGATCCCATGGCAGAGGTTAGGTGGCTCACTTCCCTCATAGAGGAGGGAAATGACCTTTGTGATGCGAGGGTAGCTCACATCTCCCAGCTAGAGGGCTTCATCAGATTGAGGGGCTTGGAGGTACCAGAGGATAGACATACTATGGGGTCTCAGAGGACCAGGTCCAGGACTTCAGGATAGTCCATGATGAGCTCTAGCCAGAGGACTCATAGGATAGAGAGGACACATAGGTCCTCTAGCACACATGGAGGTACCTCTCATAGGAGTCATAAGGAGACGAGGGTGACCTCTATCAAAGCTAGGGCTCTACTAGATCTAGGCTACATTTTGCATATGTACCATTTTTGGTGTAAGGTCTAGGACCTACACGATTGTAGCCTACGGGAATTTGTATACTCCTGATGTACTCTTGAGACACATATATATGATCTGATCATTTATAGCTCATTATATGTACTTGTTTATATATTTTGATTTTATGTTTATTTGATGCACATGGATGCAATGCTTATGTTAATTTGATGCTATATGATGTGATGTATGGATGACATGCACTAGATAGCTATTTACTTTATGATGATGGTATGCAGTGATCTAGATGCTTAGATGTGTGATTTGATGATAGATGCTTATTGATGCAATGTTTTCTTTAAATGCATATTTGATTTTGCTTTCTTTGCATGCATTTAATTTATGCCTGTGTTCTGATATGTTGATGCAATGGATGTAATGCATTATTTACATGGTAATGATTTTATGTAAATGAACCTGTATGCCTTAATCACTTAAAACATAAGGAATGAATGTGATACGTGTTTATCAATCTAATGGATGACACCACAGAATGTATAACAATCATGAATGTAATTGTAAATCCTCATTACAAGAATTTACTCAATTAAACACCCATATATGAGATGCAATGATATGAAATGGTATGAAATGGGTGATATCATATGTCACTTGATATTTCTTTTGCATTTTGAGATATGCATGATATAGTCAGTGGCCATCTAAATATCATTTTTGATATCCATCCGGTATCTATCCTATATCCTGTAAACTTTGTGTTTACTTGTAATGATGTATCCTGAATTTGATACTTTGCAATTTCATGATTGACATGATTTATTTTTGGATGATTTGTGATATTTGGTATGTTGTTGCTATTAGAGAATTGTTTTTGAGGTTTTCCATGAGACTCAAACACCCTAGTAGACTTCTCAAATGTCACATACTAACTGTACAAGGCTTCTGTTGGACGAGGCTTTTGCCATGAAAGACCCAACTATTCATTATCCCTGTGTGTGCATGTGAGTATTTTTAGATAGATCATAGGCATACCCCAGATGTCAGTCGGGACTCTTTCAACCCATATGTGAGATCGGGTTCCTCATATGTTCGTATCATCCTTGTTTCAAATTTGATTGGACTATAATGCTAGACAACCCTAGGCACCTAGAGCTAGCTTATCTTGCAAATTGATCAAGACTACCCCTCTAAATGCAAGTGAGACTCTTTCAACCCATTGTTGCGATTAGGGATCACCCAATAGAACTACTACTCCGAGAGCAGGTGGGACTCTTTCAACCCATTGCTGCAATCGGGGTTCACTCTATGGCTTTCGAATGGTGAACAATCCAGGGATTCAAGTTCTCACCCCATTTTTTTGATACTTGCTCATATGTAGTGATAAAAATCATTATTTTTCATGTTTTACTTTGAGTGATAAAAATCACTATTTATTCCCATTTTTCTTGAGCAAGGGATTTGTATAGTGCTTTTGATTCACTATATTATTTTAATATTTGAGCTTTGAATTGTAAACTTTGAACTTTGAATTTTGATCTGAGATTTAAATTGTGTATCTATGTACGAGTAGGGGAAATTCTTGTCCTTTTGCCAAGGTTCACCACTCTAGACCGAACTATTTGCAAGACAAGCAGGTAATAAAACCCATCTCTCTAGAGAACCTAGGACCACTTTCATAGCTTTCATCCTCCCTTATCTTAGCAGGATTTTATATGTTTTGCTTAGTGATGGGATCCTGATATGTCAAGCACTATCCCAACTACTGACCTCATCTACAAAAGCAAAGCAAGCTTTCTATGACACCTGAGAAACCCACTAGGTATGGCTGAGTGATCGAAAAACTTTTGGATACTTAAGTATTTTATAGCAACAAACGTTGTGTATGTATGCAATGGATTATGATAAATGCAGAGGTGCATGATTTAGACACAAACATGGTGTCATTTGTAAGACTGACAAACATGATCCATTCTATTATAGAATGCAATGGATGACGAATGCCTATATGCAATGTAATGCAACGAATGCATGTATGAATGCAAATGAATATGCAAAATGCAAAAGCAAATGTTTTTGGATTTTATGCTTTACCAATTTTTTTGGTTTTTATTGATTTTATAATTTTTATGAGTTTTGAGCCTCATATCTGACCAAACGATGAGTACATGCCTTCGAGCCTTTAAATAAATAAATACCTTTGGAGCTTTTAATTGACCAAGCAATTCTTAAGAACCCTTGGAACTTTTTAGGATGATCGAGCGGTTTTAAGCAAACCCTCAGAGCTTTTTGGGTTTGACCAAAGGGCTTATAGATGCCTTTGGAGCTTTTTTCTTGACCAAACTACTTATGAGCATGTTTGGAGCCTTTTAGGATGACCGAGCGATTGTAAGCACACCCTCGAAGCCTTTTGGGTTGACCAAGCAATTTTTAGAAATCCTTGGTGCCTTTCTAGGATTGATCGAGCGTTTTTAAGCAAACCCTCAAAGCCTTTGACTGACATGACCAAGTAGTTTTCAAGAACCCTTGGAGCCTTTTTGGGATTGACCAAAGGGCTTACTGATGCCTTTGGAGCTTTTACTTGACCAAGCGATTCTTAAGAACCCTTGGAGCCTTTTACTATGCTCTCAAGCATAGAATGCCTTAATATGGATGATGTTGAGAGGTTCAGGCTCTTCAACACCTCCTAGCGATGTTAGGTGATAAGTACCTAGACCAATATTTTTAGATATGATATAGGGCCCTAGCCAATTAGCCATAAATTTGTCCCTCAGATCGGGTGGCAAATTAGAGTTCTATTGGTTCTCTTTGAGCACAAGATCCCCAACTTCAAAGTCTCTCTGATGGAATTTGATATTGTAAGCTCATTTTAGTCACTCCTGATAAACACGGAGATGCTCTAGGGCATTCACACGATGTTCATCAAGTAGCATCAATTGATCCAGGTGAGCTTGTCACATGGTGTCATCATCGATGAACTCTTTCAATGCGATGCGCAACGTTGGTATTTCCAACTCTAAGGGCATAATGGCCTCAGTGCCATATACTAGTGAAAATGGTGTTGCCCTAGTGGGCATCCGAATGCTAGTCCTATAAGCCCATAACGCAAGGGGCAGCTGGATGTGCCAATCCTTGTGGTTTTCTTGCACCATATTTTTCAAGATGGCTACCATAGTCTTGTTTGAGGCCTCAGCTTGCCCGTTTTCCTATGGATAGTATGGAGTTGCAAAACTATGCTTGATTCTATACTTAGACATCAAGGCTCTCATAGTTTTGTTCTTGAAGGACGTTCCATTATCCGAGATTATTTTGGATGGAATCCCAAAATGACTTATGATATGCTCTAGTATAAACTCTGCTATACGAGCTCCAGTTGTCATTGTTAAGGGTATTGCTTCCACCCACTTTGTGAAGTACTCAGTAGCCATGATAATAAATGTATGTCGACCCGATGATGGAGGAGAGATCTTGCCTATAAGATCTAATCCCCACTGAGAAAATGGCCAAGCCGCTTGGATGGGTTGTAAGGCCTACGATGGCAAGTGCGTAAGATTAGCATGATGCTGACATTTGATGCATTTCTTGACATACGCATTGCAATCCTTCTCTAGAGTGGGCCAATAATAACCCATGCGAAGGATGCACTTGATGATGGCCATGCCACTGAAATGGCCACCACATGTACCATCATGAGCTTGTGAGATCACCCAAGATGACTCTTGGGGCTCTAGACAATGAAGGAGAACTCCATCGTAGCTTCTACGGTACAAAATATCTCCTAGTAAGATATATTTTGTCGCTTTCTATTTAAATGTGCATTTTGCACATGCGACAATCCCTCAGGGATCATACTAAGCTTTAGGAAGTCTTTAATTTATGACATCCAATTTTGATAAATCTCAGCTTCAACTGCTAAGACGACTTGCTCCCCCTACGTATTTACTTTTACAAATGCAGACTCGAAAACAACCTTGTGGTGAATGGTAATACCACTCCCCATAGGACTCTGAGAGGTTAATGACCCCCAAGGTGCCTTCTTAAGAAAGTCTTTAGCTTTGTAGAACCATTCAACTTTTGGTTCTACACTAATCATATTGATCGATTCTTTGTTATCATAGGCTGCACGCTCTGCTACCGGATGCGAGAGCATCTTGACATGGATGGTAGTGAAATCCATAGATGGATTCTGAGGGATTAAAGATCCCAAATATGCCATGGTGTCTACAAACCTATTTGATGACCGAGGGATTGCCTCGATGTCATACCATTCAAATTTAGCCAAATATGTGGCAACTAGATCTTTATAGGCTTTCAGTATGGGACATCGACACTGAAAGAGCCCCTTAACTTGATTTACTATGAGCAAGGAGTCACCAAAGATGTTCAATCTCTTAATATTCATGGTGATGACTATGTGGAGGCCCAATAGTAGGGCTTCATACTCAACATTGTTGTTGGTGCATGAAAAATCCAACTTAAATGACAAGGGCATTGGAGCTCCTTATGGCATGAAAAACACTATTTTAGCACCACCTCCTTGCTCACATTTTGAACCATCAAAGAATAGAGTCATATCAACATTGTTCTCTAGTTCTTCAAGTTTGAGAGCTTCGGATACGACAAAGACTACATCATCCAAAAGCTCAATGGTCAGAGGCCTACTATTTGAAAGTGGTGCCTCTACTAACTGATCAGCTATGACTTGTCCCTTAATGGACTTTTGGCTTATGAATTCTAGATCGAATTCTATCAATAGCATGATCCACTTTGTAGTACATGTATTATGATATATTTTACTCATCATATACTACAAAGGGTTTTGTTTTGATATAACATACGTCGTATGACTTAGCATGTAATGCCACAATTTCTTGGTAGCGAACACCACTGCTAAACACAACTTTTCAACATATGCATATCCTAGCTCGTAACTCACCAAGGTTCGGCTAATGTAATATATGGCTTGTTCCTTTCCTTGCATATTCTTTTGGGCTAACATGGTCCCCAATGCAAAGTTGGTTGTCGATATATATAGCAGAAAAGGCACATCTAGCCTTGGTGGAGCTAGCACTAGTGGCATTGCCAGGTATTGCTTAATCTCAGTGAAGGCTGCCTTGCAGTCCTCATCCCAATTGAATGGGACTCCCTTATGTAGCAGTCGATTCATGGGTCGACATTTATCCGATAGTTGAGTGATAAATCACTTTATCGAGGCTACTTTGCCTTGAAGGCTCCTTAATTCCTTAATATTGGAGGGAGGGTGCATCTCTAAGATGGCCTTGACCTTCATTGGGTCTACTTCGATGCCTCATTTAGAGATGATGAATCCTAAGAGTTTACCAGAAGTGATGCCAAATACGCACTTCTTAGGATTCAACCTGACATTATGCTCTATCAGGCGATCGAAGACTTTCCTCAGGACCTCTGCATGCTCTTCATGTAGTAATGACTTAGCTAGTAAGTCATCAATGTAATCTTCTAGAATTTTATGCATGTAGTCATGAAAGATGTATGTCATGGCCCGCTGGTATGTGGCACCAACATTTTTAAGACCGAATGGCATCACTTTGTAGCAAAATGTCCCCCATGGCATTGTAAACGTGGTTTTGTGTTGGTCTTCGGGTTTAATCCGAATTTGGTTGTAACCAAAAAAATCATCCATTAGGGAGAGCATCTCATGACCTATAGTGGCATCTACAAGAGCATCAATATTGGGCAATGGAAATGAATCCTTGGGTGTTGCCTTGTTAAGGTCTCTGAAATCCATACAAATATGGATTCTTCCATCAGGTTTTCCTACGGGTACCATATTGGACACCCATTCTGGATAGTCGATGGAAATGACAAATTCTACATCCAACAACTTTTGTAGCTCATATTTCACCATTAAGGCTACTATTGGATGCATCTTTCTAAGATTTTTCTTGACCGACTTCTTCGTCAGATCTAGCGAAAGGTTATGAGTAACCAATTTTGGGTCTAGACCTGGCATATCCTTGTACGTCCAAGAAAAAATATTTGGTCTCACTTTCAATAGAGGGATGATGTTGTCACGCTCATCTGGAGTGAGACTTTCTCCAAATTTAACCTTCTTTGGATTAGTGGGATCACTGTCGATATCCACGTCGAAGGTTTCCTCTACTGACATATGCGACCCCTCCTCAAGCTGGTGAGGTGTAGGGATCAAATGGATGTCATCAGCTGGATTTATATGTTCTGTGTTAGAAGCATTCTCAATGTGATAAACATCATAAGCATAGCCTGGCGCAAAATGAAATGGTTGCAACATTTCTTCATTAGGGAAGAAATCCTCAGGCTCTACAGGTGAATCAACATGATCCCAGTCGATAGCATCTACATTAAGATACAATGGTCTAGATGGATCTGCTAGATTGCAGAGTGGGGTGGTCAAATCAATGGAGACCATATTTATGGAATGGAATTGATCTCCAAGACCACACAGAAACAACTCTACATCATCGATGCAGTTCTCATACCCGAGATTTGGCTCTAATGGCATGGGCACGAATGGGTCCTCTCTATGAAAACTATGGATGACTGGATCCTCCCTATGCACTACCTATAGTATAGGATCATTTGGCTCAAGGAGCTCCATGTATGTGCATGGACGAGGAAACAACAAGTGATAAATCATATTGAAATTCGATGTTATTCCCCTGAGATGAGGCTCAAGATTAATCTCTCTACGTAAGTCCTCGGTTGTGTAAGGAACATGATGGTGATGTAGGTAATGAGGGCCTAAATAGGCTCTCTCTATTTCATCCTCTTCATCACTATCATAATAGAATCCTTCATTCACCCCCATAGGTGGGGGACGATCCGATAAATGCGGCCCCATGAATCTCAATGTTTGGTCATTATCATATGTATCCAAAAAAATTAGATAATTATACCATATATACGATGTCTCTGAGTACACATGCTCTGCTTCTTCCTCAAAATGATCTATAGTAGGAAGAATCTCCTTGATAACTTGTATCGATTCAATAGGCAATAAATGACATGCATACTAGGCCTCACATAGGCACCTTCGACTTCATCCCTAGATTCATCATCATTTGAGGATTCCTCACTTGCATCATAGTCTGGTCCACTCATATCGGAGGTGGACTCCACTCCATATTCATTACAAAGATCTCCTAGCTCGAGATCACTTACAGTAATGGGGTTACACCCCTGCACATCTATGTCATCGATTACATCATGGGTTTGGTGTCCTAGGTTATCTCTAGGGTTCAGTTCTATCTCAGTATGCTCAAGGAGCCCTTCATGATGATCTTCGAGTGGCTCAACGGTGATGACAGATATCATCGGGTGATTCCTCCAAAAACTAGAAGGATCAAGATGATATGGATTAAAATCCACATCATCCACTAGACTAAGGTACAGATGATCCAAGGATGCTACGAGCAAATCGTCCTGCCCTCATATCTGTAACCCTAAACCAAACCTATCAGTGACTAACTGATAACATGGTTCCAACGGAGTCCTACATCCTTGTTCAAAGAGACCAAGGTCGTATCCATGCCAATGATATAACTCAAAAATATGCATGGCATACTCCGAGTTGGATAGATAACGAACATTTACTATGAAAGGTTCATCGTCATCTTCATCCATGGGCGTTCACATTGGAAGTTGGTCCAGCCCTACATAGATAAAGTTAGTCTGATTGGGTGGCTCACCCAATGGTACGACTGATCCAACTAGATAGCGATGGGCGTGTGGTCGGCCCATCTCCTATGCAGTTTCTAAAATTGGCCCGAAGGTCACATTCTGCACTATATACTCACCTAGTCCGGTGCTGGTGAGATGGATAGTCACCCATGGTGTGGATGACCCTACTAAAGATGCAGGTGAGGTAGGCTGAGGTACCTCCTCGGCTTTGTCTTGGGGTTCCTCAACTTCCATAGGAGTGGGAACCTCCTCGATGATTGGCTCAGGCTCACGCTCCTCTTTCTCACCCATTTTTACCTTCAACTTCCTTTCATCCCGATGCATGACTGATGTCGATGATCTCAGGGAAGTGGTAGTGGTATGCTCTAATCTGTGTGACACAGATGGCATTGGTTGAGCACGTACTATTGGTTTACCTCCTAGCCTCTTTATCGATGATGACGATCGAACATCCAGGTGCATTGATGGGAGTATGAAACCCCCAGGAAAATCTGCTAGGTTCATGAACTTAAAAGGTTCTTCATCTGATGACACTACGTGAACCTATCCCTCATGAATGTACTTCACACACTGATGCAATATCGAGGGAATGCAATGCATTTCATGAATCCAAGGCCTACCGAGTAGTATGTTGTACTGCATGGCCCCTTCTATCACATGACACATCACAGAGATGGTCTTCAGGCCTACCTACATGGGTAGGATAATTGTGCCAATAGTCGAACATAGTGCATCGTTAAATGCTCTCAATGTAAATGTAGTGGGCACAATGTGTGATTTAGGCAACTTCAAATGACTCAGCACCTTGGTCGTTATTATGTTGATCGATGAGCCGGTATCGATCAAGACCCTTTTAAATGGCATGTGATTAACACATGCGATTATATGCAATGGTGGGTCAGCCATGGTTGTAGAAACCATCCTTATCTCATGATCATAAAATTGGATCATCGGTTCCTGACACTATTGTACATGTCCCACAAAATTAGTAAATGCCTGTGCATCCTAGGACTGTACTTCAATGGACCTCAAAATGTCCATAAGAGTCTCCCTATGCCTAGGGGACTATTGTATTAGCTCATATATCGACAACTTCATAGGAGTTATCTATAGGTTTTGGACCAACCTACTCCTTATGGTCACCATCGATCTTGTTGGTGGGCCTAGAATATTTTGCATTGACCATTGATTCGGTATGGCTTGTATTTGAATGGGAGCATGAGGTTGATTCGATTGTTCATATCTCCCATGCCTAGTGACAATGTTCACCATGCCTACGAACCCCTGGGTAGGTGGTTCGACTCGCACCTGGTTGACCTGGCCAACGTTGTTGCGAGGTGCCTCATGATTTGGCAAGGGATTTTTATAAATTCCCATATTCTGATTATCAGATGCCTATGGGTTGTGCGGCACTACAAGCTCACCTTTGTCAATCATATTTTGCACCATGTGTTTGAAAGTCTAGCACACCTCAATGTCATGGCCTTTCATTCGATGAAAAATGCAAAATAGATCTTCTTGGTACCCCTTTGATTTGGGTTGATTGGGGTCTATCAGCTTGACCTCGGGCAATCTAATTGCCTTGGCCTCGCACAGTTGATGGAAAATTGATGTCAATGATTCCGTCAATGGTGTGAACTGGCGAGGTGGGCGTTGATATTTGTTCTTGCCCTTATAATTGTTGTTGCACTTTTCATACTACGCAGGAGGAGGTTGGGCCTGATAATTCTATTTCTGTTGCCCCTTGTCCTCTCTTTGGAGATTCAGCACCACTTGATTCACATGGGCCTGCTTGCCCTATTGTTTTGTGGCACTCTTCTTTTGTCCCTCTCTCCTATTCTTGAGCTTCAAGTTGCCTTCCTGCAACTTGATGTCCTCGATCACTTTGGCTTGCGCCAAAGCCTCCTCGAATGTAGGATACTACTGTAGTTGTAGTAGTAATGAGATGTGCTTGGCACAACTCTTTGTAAACATTCATGTTAACTCTATGGTAGGAATAGGGAATGGCAACTTCACCATTAGTCTCCTCCATCTCTTTTTATACTGCTCAATTGGCTCATCATCGCGCTGAGCTAGCATAGCCAGATCAAAAATATTGGCCTATTTCTTGATGCCAAAGGAATAGCATTCAAGAAAGGCATCAACTAATTGCTCGAAACTAGTTATGCTATGTTTCTTTAGCTGATTGAACCACTCCTGAGCTGGACCAAAAAGTGTCATGATGAAAGTATGCAACAACAATGCATCATTGCTTGCTATCTAAAAACAAGCATCCAAAAAGCTCGTGATATGTTCCTGTGCATCTTCATCACCCTTAAACTTGTCTAACCTAGGCATATCAAAATTCTCAAGGTAAGCCAAAGTAGGCACCAAAGGATCCAAAGGCTCATTATGAATTTTCCTTAATGTCAGCTTTTGAATAGTCATGCCTTGTCTCTCGATGGCTTTGACCTTCTCGGCTAAGGCCTTATAGGCCTCCGAAGATAGAAAGTCCTCCTCCCTAAGTTGACATGGAGGTGGCTTAGGAGGTATTATCTTCCTCGTACGAGATGGAGGGCATTGCTCTTCCTCCTCCTCAGCTCGAGAGCTCTCAGGATATTCTTGCTCATATCTATCTCCCTCTTCTTCTTCATGTTGCCTCTACCTTTGATCATCGAGCGATGGTGGTCACTCCCTCTGTTTGGCACTAGCATGAGTACGAGCGTCTCTATGCTCTCGATGCATATCAGCTTGTGACAAAGCCTTCCTATATACACGCTCTCTATGCTCATCATGAGGATATAGGCCAGCCCTAGCTAGCCTATCCTCCTACTCCATGCGCTCCTTCTAGGTAAGGATACGCTCTTCGCGCATGCGTTGCTCATATAGCCTCTATCTAAGGAGCCTCTATGCTTGAATATTTTCATCTTCAATGTATTACCTCTCTAGGTGAGCATCCTCCAATTGATCTTGGAGGAGTTGGCATTTCTGCTTCGATACCAGTCGATGTGATCTATCAATCTGATCGATCATGGGAGGCCTCTAGTATCCATACTCTGTACGAGCGACCTTATGGGTTATGTACCCATCGGAATGATGTGTTACACCTTTACCTCTATCTATGAAGATGACATTGGCATCCTATTATGTCCTATACTATGAACCACCATGCATAGATAGTGGGTGTGTGACATGAGGGTGCTTAGAAGCCTCTCCATGCTCTCTAGTAGTCCTGATGATGCTCCCGCTATGCTCACTCGAGGCACGAGTGGGTGGAGCCAAAGGCTTGTAGCCTAACTACTCTAAAACACTACCTAGACCCTCTAACTATCTAGACCACCACCACTCATGTGATGGTGTGCCATTAGCTCCCACCTTTGATATATCAATGGTGATCTTGCATGGTGGACCATGCATGGGAGTATGGGTAGACCTATGCTCGAAAGTGAGCCTATCTACCTACCCCTGAATGGGTGGATCTCTAGTCCTTCTATACTCAGAAGGTGGAGGCATGGATCCTCCTATGGACTTAGTATGTAGGGGCACCAACCTGGTCCCCTGCACAACATACTCTTTGGTCGATCCCGTGGATGCGCATGCACAACGGTCTCGATAATGGCTTTCGAGTGGAGCACCCTCATGCTGAGAGGCTCCCTATTCTATCCTATGCCTAGAGGAGTGTACTGAAGCTCCTCTATCTGGGGTATGCTCTATGGGGTCCCCTCATGTCGAGTTATCTCCTCTAATGCTTGTCGAACGACATTCGATTCACTCATGTGGGTGAGGACTTGACATGTGCTATTGTGAATTGGTTAGGGGTTGATCATTGGCATCAGGTTTAGACCTTTGTCGACCACCTCGTGTATCCACCATTGTGTACCTAGCATCTAGATGTATCTTTTATTATTAAGAAAACAAGGTATACAATGATGATTATCTCATATTAAATTTTGAAAGTGAGCCCTAAACTATTTGATGTTGTTTCAATGATTTGTTGTATCAGTGTAGAAACTCTTATCATGTTTTGCAAAACTTGTTGGATTTTATTCTCAGTTTAATGGCTTTCACCTGTATACTCGTAGCTCGACAACTTGGCTATGAACTCCAAGTCACGTAATCCAACCTATAATGTGTGGTAATGAAGCCCACACATGATCAAGGAGCACAGGTCCTCCCAGATCCTCACCCATTTTCCCCCAATCAACGTTATACCCTCCGAAGAGAATACATGCAAATTTTCTAGGGTACGAAAGGTTCTTGGATCCGGTATTGGTCTAATAACAAAGGTTCATAGGATTTGGGCCAATGGATGGAAATGATGCCCACCATCGTTGAACCCTACTAGTGGTTGGATGTCAAGCCCAACTCACTAGCGTTTAAGTGCCAAGTGGTGTGTGTGGTTCATTTTATTGTACATAAAAGAAATGCATCATATAGCACACATGCTCAATTTCTAAGTGCTATGCAAAATGAAGAACATTTTACATTCAAAAAATGCAAACTAATCTAGATGCTCTTTTAGACAATGCACATTACGATGATAATTGGCCACTAATTGGGCCTCACACATGCAAACCAAACAAGACACTCTATCAAGCACGTTGTAGCCTAGGGTGGACTGCAATCACAGGTCCGTTGTTCCTAGCAGCGCCTTTCTATGGAAGTAAATGCAAAAGCAAACTAGGACGATTGATTACCCTTTTTTAGTGGTTTTTCCTAATTTGCATTCGAAATCATACATGCTGTAAAAACACAGAGGAAAAAAAATGATAGAGGGTTGAAAATAGGGCCTACCTCAGGTCCTGCAATGATTGGCTCTCTGATTTTTATTGTCTATGTTGTCAGCTAGAAACCATAGGTTTGGTCTACGATTCTGACTATTGCCCACGTGTTGAACCTATGGTTCAATTGTTGGCCCATAGCTGATAGCTATGGTCTATACCTACAAGTCACAAAAATCAAGAACACATAGTCAGATGCTATTTATGTGGAGTTCCACCGTGATCGCCTTATGTAACCACCATAAAGGCTCACACCCGATCGAAATCCTAGTGTAATAATGAAAATAATAACATGTATGAAATGCAAGAAATTGACAACAAGATAAACAATAAAAGACACTTTATTCCATTATGAAGTCATTTTGGGTTACAAGTACATCCCTCTTAGGGATAATCATGTTGATACGATATTACAATAAGATTCATGCAATTGTTTCCCTCTCAAGGGTAGGTGTGATATTTCAAATGCCTTCGTAGGGTGACACGAACTACCTTAGGGTGGAGTTGACCCTCTTCTTCACATTGAGGAAGGATTCGAATGTTAAGCTCCTTTGAATGTAGATCCCTATGGTCAAGAAACAACAGAGAATGATCAAAAACATAGGCAGCCTCTCATGATGAGGCCCTTAAAAGGAAAGATGCATAAAGATGCCATTGAAAACATGAAATCAAGAAAGCATATAAAATATGTTTAAACTATGCTAAACTAACAAATATTCATGGAAATACATAAAAGAGCATAGCAGTTAATATTTGCATGGTTCAATTAAAGGAAATGAAGCTTTAAAAGTCATAAAGAACCCATTAATGTCTATTTTATGCTACTATACTAAAATCATTCTAACCCTAAATCTATCGGTCAGAAATCTCTACAACTACAATTAAACCATGCAAATGACTAATCTAATCTAATTAGATGGGCAGAAATGAAAATAGTAAGGTGGTGATACCTCTATTGCAAACCGTAGCACTGGTGCGCGGTCTGCACTGTAAACCATGGCTGAAAGCCATGGTTAGCACTCAAGTAAGTTTACCCTCAAAATCAAGGGTAGTGGGCTTGACCTCCTTGTCCAATTGATGTTCAAGGGTCGCCTTCGGTGTCCTTCTGACAAGTTTGGTGGTTGATTCACTGTGAGGGGCCTTCGTTTGCCCGAATTTGCATTTCTTGGCTCTTCTAGGCTCCTAGGACCTCCATGGAAAATTGATCTTTAGGTGAATAGCAAAGTGGCCTTCTCCAATGCATGAATTCAGTATGCAATTCGATAGGGCTTCGCTGCTCGCTTGATCAATCAACTCTCTATTGATAATTCGACAGCTTCGCTATTCAAATCATCTATATCTTCTACCCAAATTGAAGGGGTATTTATAGGATGCCCTAGGGCTAGGGGTGGCTTCATGGAGAAGCCAAGATCAAGAAGAGGTGGTTAGGACAGTTGGAATGGAAGCCTCTAGAATCTTCCATCCATTAACCACCTTCTTCTAGAACAAATGGTCGTTCAAACCGATTTGGCTCGGATGAAGGCCAACTGAACTTCAGTTAAGACCATAGGTTACAGCTGCGGTCCAGACTGTAAACCGTAGGTCTCAGCCATGGTTCAGCCTGTAGACCATAGGTCTGGGCTACGGTTCAGACTGATTAGGCCAAGGAGCCCAAATTGAGTGGTTAGAACCACTGCTCTATCTTGGAGTCTATCCAAGATCTTCCATATGGTCTTGTAGCATGTCCATATGAGTAGTCGCCATCGACATGACGTATTTTAGGTGTCTACAATATTTAACTGCTAATAATATCCTTGCACTATAAATATTCCTTGAACATCGTGCTCAGCTGCCTTTTAACTTGAAGGGCGTAATTTGATTTTTTAATGGCTAATCTTGGGAAAGATAAATTGCCACATATGCATTATTGGAGTGCTTTTTGAGGGTGAAATAAGTAAATTTTCTAAATTTGGGCACCAAAAATGTCTTTGGGAAATTTTGTTGCACTTCATTCATTTAACTGGAGTTTTTTCTTCGAAATTAAAAAACGCTTTTTCGGGTGACTTGCTTTTCTTAAAACGGTAACTAAGAAAAAATAATCATGCAACTAGCACTCTAAAAATATATCTTCTTACTTTTCTTGGCAATATTACTTTCTTGGCATCCTTAAAATAATTCATCTTCTTCATTTGCCAAAAAAAACAAGCTTTATTTGGAAAAAGTAAGCTTTTAATGCCATTGGGCGTCTTTGCCGAAAAAGCAAGGCAAAAATTAATTTTGTCCCCTTCCTTGCCGAAAATAAACTTGCCAACTAGAGTTTCTGTTTCCTCTTGAGTTTTCACCCCGAAGTTATATGTTGGTAGAGCGAAAAGGAATTTCACCCCGAAAATAGGATATGCAAGGCGAAATTGATTTTTTCAAACAGAACATATTTTTCTTTTTAGTTTTTGCTTTTCCTCTCCTTTTAATCTTTTTTCTTTCTCTGATGATTAATAATAGGGACACTTTTTAATGAAAAAGCAAACCAACTTGAGTGCTCATGTTGCCAACTTGAGTGCCCAAAAAAGCATGGGAAGTTCTCCTTCTTAACTAGAGATTTTTCTTCAAAGGCATCCTTTACTGAAGTTAAGGGGAATTTCACCCCAAAATTAAAATATGCATGGTGAAACACTTTTTCGGGTAAAAATAAACTCCCCTTTGCTTTCTTTCTTTTCCTTTTTCATTCCATTTTTTTTAAATTAATAATAGGGGCACTTTTGAAAAAAACAATGCCCTTTTTATAAAAAATCAACTTAACTTTACCTCCAAAATTAATTACCAAAAATAAACTTGTTTTACACCAGAGTTGCTTTCTTTTAATGGTTTTCACCTAGAATATGACCGAAAGACTTTTTAAAATGTTTTCAGAGCAAAATTAATTCTTTCTTAGAAAATACGTGATTTCGGGGCGAAAACACCTGCTTGGGATAGAATCAAATTCTCTTGGCAAAAACAACTTTTTTTTTAAACATCAATATTTGACTAAAAATAAAATAACATAAAATATTATGTACATATATACATACTTGATCTGGAAATATTCAATGATGATAGACCTTCAAATGAAGACCATTTACTGGAATCAACAACACACGATCATCCATATCTTGCAAATAAAATGAGTTGAATTGATTTACACTCGAGATTTGGAACAAACCCTCCCATATCACTTTGAAATTATGATGCTTTCTAGGCTTAGCCTTGTTCTCATTCCACTTTAACACCATGTCACCCACCTTGAAAGCTTTCTTAGAAGTCTTTTTATTGAACCATCTCTTAGTTATTTGGGCATGTTCCATGAAGGCATTGTACGATTTCTCCCTCTCTTCCTCCAACTATAAAATTTGAGCCAACCTTGCGCTTATGAGGTCGAATTCATCATCTTCACCATTCAACAAGTGCCATGATTGAAGAGCTGACAATTCAATATGAATGGGTAAGACTGCTTATTTATCGTATACCAAGGAATAGGGGGATGTCTTGATGGATTTTTCACTGAAATGCAATCGACCCATAATGCTTGGTTCAGAAGCAAGTGCCAACTACGCTTATTATCTCCCAAATTCATTTTCATAATCCTAAGTAAATTCTTTTTTGTGGACTCAACCAAGCCATTTCCCTATGGATAGTAGTTTGATGATATCTTTAAATAAATATTGTACTTACCCGTGAATTCATTGATCTTGGACCCAATGAAGGGAGTTCCATTATCTATAATGATTGCATCTGGTATGCCAAAAAAAGTGATTAATCCCTCAAGGAAATAGATAATCATTGTCTGGTTTGTCTTCTTGGTTGGAATTGCTTTAGCCCATCGAGTGAAATAGTCAGTCGCAGTTATAATGTACTTATGTCCAATGGATGAATTAGGATCAATGACCCCAATAAATTCTAAGCTCCATTGTTGAAATGATGCTTCTACTTGAATTAGATGAAGGGAAAATGATGCATTCCTATTTATGTTGACATATCTTTAGTATTTGTCATAACTTTGATTGACTTTGTAAGCATCTGCAAAGAGAGTAGGCCAAAAATAACCTGCTTTGATGATCTTCAACGCCAGTGGTCTCCCTGCATAATGGCCTCCTGACAACCTAGAATGGAATTCCTCTAGGATTGTTTTCTTCTCTAATTATTTGATGCACCTAAGAATTACTCCATCAATATTTCTATGGAACAATCCATTCGGCAACATCACATACCTAAGAGCTTGTAATCTAAATCTTCTTCTCTGTGAAGCATTGAGATGTGAAGGACACATTCCCGAATGGAAATATTTGCAAGGTCCTTTTTCCAATCATGATCAACTATGGAGTGATTAGAAAAATTACTTTCGTTTACTAAATCTTCAAGTTGGCAAACCAAGGATTCAAAAGCAGCGCTTCTTTCAAGCTCCTAAGACATTGCTCGGCCTCGAACCATCTTGGTTGGTTGGATTTCAACATCATATTCCTAAATTGTGGAGATCCAACCAACTCTCTTGTATCCAAGCTCTCCTTGAATGATGAAACTTTGTACATCTAGATGAATAACATAAACTATCGTTCTACTCTGGGAAATAAAATGTCAAAACTTCTTCAATGATTTCATCACCGCATATACTTTCTTCTCAATGAAATTGTATTTTTCTTCATATGGTTGGATGACTTAGCTTAATAAAGAAATTGGATGCTCATCTCCATCATCTCCCTTTTATGTGAGCACCGCTGCGTAACTCTCCTATTCACCAATGACATACAGGATATTTTTTTTTGAATAATTAGGGTTTACCAAAACCGAGCTTGAGTAATTATTTCTTTAATTTCTATGAATGCTTGCTTTGTCTGCTCAATCCATTTAAAATCAACATTTTTATGTAAAAGCTTAGTCATCGATTTTACTACTTGGGTGAAATCTATAATAAAATTTTGAATAAATTTTATCTACCAGAAGAACAACTACAAATCCTTCTTGTTATCTAGCAATGGAAGCTTTAGAAGAGCCTCAACCCTAGCTAGATCAATAGCTAAACCTTTCTCCAAAATAATGTGGCCCAGGAGCTTTCTTTATTTTACAGCAAATATGGAATTCTTAGGATTGGTGGATATTTCAAACTCTTGACATTTCTTGAACACTTATCGTATATGTAGACTATGCTCCTCCATATTGTGAGAAAATACAACCATGTCGTCCAAATAAATTACAATGACATGATTTAACAACTCACCAAAAGCTACGTCCATAATTATTTAAAAAATTTCTCTAGCATTCGGGAGACCAAACGACATTCGTTGATAAGCAAATGTTCCCCATTTTGTGGTGAACATCATTTTAATTGATCTTCATCCTTGATGCAAATTTGATTATAGCCAGATAATCCATCCAACAATGAAAATATCTGAGCACCAGCAACTACATGAAAAATATGATCAATATAAGGTAAAGGATAATGATCCTTTAGGGAAACCTGATACAAATTATGGAAGTCAACACATAGGTGAATATCCCCATTCTTCTTCCTCACAAGGACCAAATTTCCTACCCAAGTAGAGTGCTTAATTGGGTAGATGACTTTGGCTTCCAATATTTTCAACAGTTCTACTTTCATCAAGGTTTCAATATTGGGATTGACCAGCCTATGCTTTTTCTTGAAGGGTTTCACTCCTTCCTACAACTCAATGGTATGCTAGATCACATATTTGTTGTAGCCTTTTAAATCTTGGTAGATCCAAGCAACAATGTTTGGGTACTCGTGGCACAGCTCCTTGATCTGCTCCAGCTCTTCCAGAGTGCAATTGGTTCCAAATTTTATTTAGTTCTCAAGTCCCAATTGTAGTTCATGTACTCTTTTTTGTCCACTTTGATTTTAAGCTTTTCTACTCTGTCATTCTTATCAAAGAGACTCTCAAGCGTAATCAATCCTTTTGGGATATGATTATTCCTCATCAATCCCTCAACTTCTTCCTCATCAAGTGTTCTTTCTTCCATAGTACTAGCTTTCCTCATCAAAAATATACAATCTATTCATCACTATCAAACACTTGCTAGTAGATATTTTTGTCAGGGACTAAAGGTCTATAAACTAACCTCACAGTCTTGGGATTTCTCACCACATGCTCAATTAGAGAAAAATTAATGCCAAGGGATGCCAATAGATCGATATGCTTATTTTTCTCTCGCAAGATTGCTTGGATGTTCAATGCTATGTAAGCCTCGATTAGGTCCCAAAATTTGTTGTGGTACACCTTTAGGTAGTGCTACTTGGAGATGCATATGTTCATTACTTGATGTACAATCAGTTTAGAATCTTCAAAAATGTATAGTTTTTTAATCCCAAGCTTCTCTGCTTTCTTCAAGCCTAGGCATAGTGATTCATACTCGACAGTGTTGTTGGTACAACTCTAGGTCATTCGGTACGAATAAGTATTTTGTATGCCAAAAGGATAAATAAGAACGATCTCTACCCCTATACCGCTCTTGCATCTCGCACCATCAAAGTACAACTTCTATAATTGATTAGGAATAGGATCTTGATCATCAAACACTTTTACCTCAGCTTTTTTAGGCTTAGTAATGGTGTAACAACCAATTTCAATCTCCATAATGACATTAAAATCAAGCATTGAAAACTTATATTTTGTTTGAATCTCGTCCAGAACTTCTTCTATCAAATCCAATTCCTCCAATTCTTTAGTCATCATGTTAACATAATTCATGGATATTTCTTCTTCAATATTCTCTATGTGATAAGTCGAAGGCTTATAATTATAGATATGGATTCTCTTCCCTTTAATAGGAACCTCCATATGAGAATAGTCCATAGAAAGTTAGCCTCCCAACTTGGCAGTGAACTCTCGTGAAAGGCACATGCTGAAATATGGCTCTAGGTCAACCACAACCACCTCTTGGATCACAGTTATTTGAGGTATTTTATGCAACACAATGTGAATGTATTTGATGACCTCTACTATCCTCAGAATGGTTCCATATAATTGTAAAATTCTAGGGTTTATTTGTGTATATTCCATGCCCATAACATCACAAACTATCTTTGGTATGACAGTCATCGCAGCACCAGAGTCGATTATGCAATTGTGCACAATCCAACATTCCATCCTGAGAGACAAGTAGAAAGGGGGTGGTCTATTATTTCTAGTGGTATAAGTCATCAGTGTTTGAGCTAACACTATCTGATTCGGATTCTTCCCCTTATATTTCATAAATTTCAATGATTCTTGCAACAAGTCAACTTGTCCAGGCAATTGCAATGCATCATAGAGACTCACCTTGGCTAGAATCCTCTTCAATTCTTCAACGATGTTGGCATCCTCATATTTTCTTTGATACTGTTGTGTAGCCTCTACCCTCTAACGCTTGGTCAATGATGGATATTTGAGCTTTTCTCTGGTTAGTTCCTCCGTTTTAGCTTTCGCTTACAAAGTTGAAGCCTTTTTCTTGCAATATTTATTTTGCTCATGGAGGTAAAAGATATTTTAACAGGATAGGTGCATCTGGCTTGGGCACTGAAATAACTTTTTTTGCTTGTGTTTTTTTTTGCTATTTTGTACCTTTGGATTAGCAGGTACCTTCAAGGGCTCCATTTCAGCTGGGTCCATGGTGACAGGTTTTCTTCCAACTCTGGTAAGAATCAAAACTTATTCCTTAGAAGGGACCATAAAATTATGACCAACTTTTGTAATCATGTTGATTTGACCATCAAAATAACTTTTTTCCAATATCTGCACGTAGTTCAGGTGAACCACGCAAGTTTCCTCACCATGTGGATCATTGCAGGTAGAGCACCAGTATGCTTTATCCGATGAGCCAGCTTCTTCATTCGTCAATACAGTCAAATTTCTCTCAGGCACCTTATTGGTTGAAGCTCCTTGCTCCCTAGTAATCAACGGAGGTTAAAATCTCCTAGGCTAGAAATCTCTTTCATCTTGCTTCTTCTTGATCACTTTGGTCTCATTACTCATTGCTCTTATGGATGATTTCATTGACTGCATCTCTTTAGGCAACTTCTCTTGTGGATTAGGATTTGAGGGTTTTGGAGGAGCTGGTAATGGAAGTGGTACAGACGAATATGGTAGTGTTGGGAATGAAGCCAAAATAGGTAACTATGGAATGGTCAGAGTAGGAAATTATGGGATAGAAACTATCATTATGGTTTAAGATGAACTCAAATTCCATAAAAGAACCAGATACATGGGATACATCGGATAGGGTTGAGAAGATGCATTAGCATACAAATACTGTGGAAGATATAGAAAAATAGATATCGTCATATTCGGTGGAAGCTTACCAATAGCAATTAGATCAGCCTCGATCTTTTGTGCAGCATATTACAAAGCCAAAAATATGTCGACATTGGACTGATGGATGACCATGTTAATATCAAAATTGAAGACACTGAGGTAATAGAATATGGCTTATTCAGGAGTCGATCGGAGACCATCAAGGACTCTCTACCAAGTTTGAGTGAACCGAATGTTGAAATCAAAAAATTTATCTTGGGGATGCCTCTGAATGGTGGTAAATTGATGCAACAGAGAGAATGGATCTGCTTGTTCATTAAACCCTTTGATCAATAATTCAACCAACTGGTCCCAGGTGGTAATAGTGGTAGGCTGTACAGACCAGTACCAGTAAAGCAACTTCCCTCTGAGAGAGAGCACGAGTAATATTACCATGACATTCTCATTTGTAATGCTATGAATGGTTGCCAGAGAAACCACATCGTATACATGCTCATAAGTCGTCTTGATCGTACCATCGTAAGTAGGCAAAGCCTTTAATGCTTCTTGTGGAATCAGTTTCTGAGCTTGTAGATTCAAAGCTCTAAAGTGATTCCAAGTCGGGAACTATCTAGGTGGTTGAGGTGGTAGATTTTTGGCCATTTGGATTAGAGTGTTTGCTCGAGGAGGAAAGCTAGTGGTTATGCTATATGGACTTGAAGGAACAAAAAACACACAAGCTACCTGTGAAGATGTTGCAATGGATGAGATAGTTGGGGTGACAAACATGGGATGTTCTCCTAATACTTGGGTGTCAAGATCAAATAACTCAATGGGGTTTTCAAAATTTTTGGCCTTCAGTCTTGTGATCATGAAGTAAAAATTTTGCCAACTTCACGTTCGGAGGCTTCTAGGTAAAATTGAGTTGCTAGATGTTCTAATCAGACAGTAAAAATATGAACATCAAATATTAATACTGCTCAAAGTAGAACTTTTAATGTCCCATCAAGCGTGCCAAAAACTATTGGTCATGAATCTGCCTAAGTACAAAATGCTTGTGCATCCTAGACCCGACCAACATTGAAAGGTTGAAGGAAAGAGATGTCCTTCGGGCCAATATTCAAAGAGGGTTGGTTCCCGTACTAATCTAACAATTGGTATAAGCTTAGGGTAACATAAATATATGGGAAATGATAGAAAGGAATGGGAAATATGGCTATGAGCCAAAAATGTAATATGGGGATAAACTAGCAGCTAAGCAACCACATCAAGTTCTACTAGTATTTAACTGAAAGAATAATGTAGAAACAAATCACAAATTGTAAATATAATCTCTAGTTAGCATTTCAACATTCACTCTTCATCAGCAACCAAATTTAGATGTAAAATTTAATCTATTTAACCAATATATGAATTTAACAAAAATAACAAGCAGAAAGCATACACACAAAGACTACTCATGGAACCAGAGTTAAACATCTTTCAATTAAGGTAGAAATTTGAACTCAAAGAGTTTTTTTAGCAGAATGTCTATCCTCCTTCTTTACATCAAAATGCTTAGTATTTATAGAGGATTTCGCCTTTGAAATTAAATGCACATTAAAACAAAATGCCAGCTAGTCAAAGACCAATGAGAGCAATTCTTTTCTCGGCAACAACGATGATCAAATCAAAATATTCCTCAGGAAGCAATGATCCCTCTTTCATGGAGAGCGCCTAGGAAATCAGTAGAGATAGATGATAGGAAAATCGTTCCAAACATCGATGCATTGAAATGTAGCAACGTTGCTTAAAAATTAGGAGTTCAAGCATTAAATATTGGTTGCCACTTTGTCATATTGCCCCTTGGAATTTCATATTCACCAATAAGGCCCATCGAAAATTAACTTTGTCTTGAAAAGGAGTGAAATTAGTGGAGGGCACCTCAAAAATGAATTGGATCGCACCAAAATCAGGGATGTAGTATTTAATCTTGGTAACTTTTCAGCAGAAATTTTGGGAATATCAATTTCATTGCCCCAATAATTAAATTCCATAAATCTTCGACCTTTCCCGAAAAAGATCTGCAACAATGATACCTCTAAAAGTAACTTCGTTGAGAAGAAGAGATAAAAATTGATTTCACCCAAGCAGTGGGGCGAAAAGCCTTTTCATTGCAATCAGGGATGAAAGTGATTCAATTTGCTAACAGTTGCACTTAAAAATGGAGGTTCATCCTTCATTTGATTAATTTTGCCTTGAAACCATATTCTTTCAAGAATTTTACCCCATAATGCTATCTTGCTTGAATTGAGGGCAAAAAATCGAATTTTACCCCCAAAGGAGGGTGAAAATAAATTTTGCCCCAAGTCGAGGCGACTTTGACTTTGACTGGTGCATGGGGATTCTCTTTCTAGACTTTCGCTTCAGACCTGGGTGCTTTCATTGCATTCACCCCATCTTGGGCAAAATCCTTAAACTTGCTATAAATAATGTGAAATTACCTATGAACGCTTTCATCATCTTACATGCTAATTTTAGAGTAAATTTAACTTTGACTAACATATGATTTTGCCTAGACGACGTCCGCTCATCATTTGTGCCCCAAAAACGTCTTCAACTGGCAATTCTCCCAAAAGAGGGGCGAAAATGATTTTTGCCTCCTTTTTGGGGCGACATTGACTTTGACTGATTCTCATCCATTATTTTCGTCTCAATATTAATTAAAATAGTAATTCACCCCAAAAAGGGGTGAAATCACCTTGAATGCATAATTTTGGGTAAAAGTACTTAACTTGCCTTCTTCTTCACTTGTAAAAATCCTGCCTTTACTTCAACCTAAGCGCTTTTCATTCAAACTGGGCGCTTTTCACTACATTCACTCCCATTTGGGTGAAAACATCTTAATGTTGTACTTTTTCCCAAGAGAGAGGTGAAAATGATTTTTGCCCCTTCCTAGGGTGAAAACATCCTTTCTTTCCTTTGTTGGTGCTTTCCTTTTAACAATTTCTGTGTTGACGCCTTTGATGATTTTAGCTACTCCTTTGACCCTTAGACGTTCTTTTGCTTTGCATTTCCCCTTTATATTTTGCCCACAATTTTTCTTACCCACGATTTACATCATTTTTTTTTTTTTTTGTGGAAAACATCCCAAAAGGGATGCCACTTTCAGGTAAGACCCAAGGAGGCAGGGGTATATTTACATCATTTCTTTATCGAAAAAACACTTGTTATTTATTTCCAGGGACGAAATCAACCTTTTTTATTTACACTAAAAAAATCAATAAAAAAATAGGAGCAAAAATATTACATTAAACAGTAAAGACAAAAGACCAAAAAAAACAACTGCATCAATTATCTTTTATACTTGGAATTTTACAATCAAAATTAAGTGTGGCAAAACTGCCAACAATATTACATGGAGCTTTGTCTCCATAATATAGCCTTCATACTCTTCAATACTTGACTATTGCTTTCCTCACACATTTGGGTATGCATCCTTTCCTATACCATGGATAAAATAAATCCTCTCATGTTCTTTTGGATTGTTATCTTGCCACTTGTATACATGAATCTTGACTCTCTGCATATTTTATTCTATGATACTTGCACACTTCTATTTATACATTTGCACTCTTTTCTATATGACACATTGCACACTCCTACATACTCTTTTACACGATACATGTGCACACTCCTACATACTCTATTACACGACACATGTGCACATTTTTACTTTTCACACTTGCACACATAATTATATGACACTTGTGCACATCCTACACTTGAACACTTGCATACAAGGGAAACATAAATCACACTTCTAAACTATAGACTCAAACCATAATCTGATACATATTTAAAATTGCACCATAAAGATGCCATGGGAGTACATTAGCATGTACCAAATAATGTAATATTCTCCAATAAATAAAACTCAAGTGTTATGAATTTTCATTTTTTATAAAATTATTGACATTCTAGGATATATATATTTTTAGCTTGCTTTCACATATTATGCTATTTCAAACCTTTAAGTTTGATAAAAGTTTGACTATTTATAAGTATTGAACACAATACAAGTAAAAGCGTCATATTTCTTGTACAAAAATACATTATCAAGGTGTCTACACAAAATATAACTATTCGATGTCATCCTTACCTTAATAATTCACTTTTTGAAAAAAAAAAAATCCTTATACTTAAAAACTTTGAAGTAAATGTAATGAGGTGCTAGCATGTCCTCTTTATAACTCTAAAAATAAAATGACTATTGTTTCTTTCCTTCTTATTCAAAAAAATATATTATCCCAAAGAAAAAACTCAAAAAAATATATATATATATATATATATATTTATATATATATATATTTTTTTTTTTTTTTAATTATAAAAGATTACTTAAAAAATGTTTTTTATATAACACCTTATATCTTACTGATTAAACTTTAAGCAAGATCCAAAAATATTTTTGTTTTCTTGAAAAATAATAGTATTCTATAATGTATTTTTTTTTTTAACTATAAAAAAAATATATTAACCTTTAATCTTTTCTTTTCTAATGAAAAATATTATAAATAATATCAAAGCTTCATTTTAAAGTAAAAATTAATCTTTCCCTTTCTAATGAAAAATATTATAAATAATATCGAAGCTTCATTTAGTTTCACAGTCCCAATGCCCTAACCATTTGACTTCATGACTTTAAAGAGCTACTGGGTATTTTATTCTCCAAATCTGAATGTGCTAGCCACTAGAGCACAATACACCACCTTCTCTTCAATGAAATGATGGTCGATGATAAGGATCAGCAATAGGTATTGGTAATCATTTGCTCAATGCATGTCAAATATGTTATCTCAACACACATCCTTGCTTGGTAAAACCAAGGCCAACCTCAGTGTGCATACATGTGTTCCATAGTTTTTTCTTGCATAAATGCGTCAGGGTTTCGGGTTTTCTTTTGGAAAACCCACACTTTGGTGTATATGTTGTCTGTATAAGTAAACTTAGGTAAAAAAAATATATTATTTTAAATATTGAAGGAATATAGTAATTCAAACTCCAACAAAACAATACGATATGTTCATTCATTCACTGATTTGAACCATATTTATCATGCATTTAAAAATAAATAAATAAATATCACTGGGAAAAGTTTTTCATAGATCGTCTGGCACTTGCATCTTATTTCAACATTAATTTTGCCTTCTAGAAACAAATTAAATCATGTAGGTCCAATAGCAGAAACATATCTGTCAAGTATGCATTGAAATGTGCATTGGATTCAATGACAACAAAATATTGGGGCCTTAGCATTGCCGCACTCCTTAGCCAAATAGGAAGATAATGAATCAAAATCCACTTCTAGAGATTCAAATATCCTCCCTCAACCTAGAAAAAAAATGAACTACCTCTAGATCAATTACAGGGTTATCTGTATGGTCTTGATGAACTTAAGAAATCTTTACATCAGATAAATCTCAAACCGAGCTCATTTATTCACAACTAAAGTCTATAAAAACCTAATATTTCCTTGCTATCCAATACTCAATATTACCAAATCACTATTCAATCTTTCTGCCTTTAACATTCAAGCCAGCCACTAATGTTTAAACTATCTGCTTTCACTTTTTTGGAATTACATTGTTTACGTTAACCATTATATTTTTCACATAGGAAACCAAAAACCAAAATTGGTCTATCTATTAGACACAACATATTACTTATCCAATGTTTTTATCCAATGTTTTAATGATGTACAAACCACCCTAAAACAAGATAAGTCTTTTCTTTGGCATACAATGATTACACACAAATATTATTAAGCTGTTAGAGTCATCTCTACTTTGAAATTAACTTTGAAATTAAATTGGATTGCAATAGATATTTTACATTATATATTTCTTTAAAAAATATATAGTGGTAATAAAATTTGAGAGAAGTAGAAGAGTAGGTAGAAAAAAGAACTATTCTCTCGGGTTTATAAAAATTTAGCTCCATTTTTTAATCTTTTCAAACACCAAAATTTGATTTGTTTTCTTTCAAAGGAAAAATAGGAGAGGCAAACCAATAAAAATGGAGTTTACTGTTGTTGGAGATGAGAGCAAACTTATATTATGAAAATTTATTTGTGCAATAGGATCCCTTCCTTGCTAGGTTAACAAGCACATTAACCACATATTATGCTGTAGAAGTTTAATTGCTTGTGAACACCACCTTTTTACCCAAAAATAATTGTTCTTAGAATTGGTTGAATCATATCACTTTTTTTTCCACTTATGCTGCTAACTAACAAAAACAAATATATGAACAATCTTCATCTCATTTAGGCTAGTCATTCCTCTTATGTTGTATGAGTGAATATCAGATTTCCAGATCTTGCGTGCTCTCATGCCACATGTTGGCAAGGAGCAAGTATTAGATAAAAAATATTGTATTTCATTAATTTTGAGAAAGTTGTTGCATCATATATTACAATAGGGTGTGTTACAAAGAAGTTGTAATGGTATATCTTCTAAAACTTCCCAGAACTTTCCTGAACTAACATAAGTATATAAATAAATTATCCATGTAATATAGGTAGCATTTATAAGAGGCTAACACCTACCATGTATATTCAAATCCTATAATCAAGATGCTGCCACTTATTCTACACTTGAGAATGTTAAATAAGAGAGACAATAATATGATTTTGAACTTGAGCATGATTCTAATATTTGTTTTTAAATATTCTATTGCTCATTTCAATCCTTAAACTCCAACAAATAATGGTGGAACTAGTCCTTCACCTTTGAAATGATTAGTAGAACATTTCATTAACTCTTTCAATAATGATGGAGCTACCCAATATATTCTCAACTTTTTGAAAAAGCTATCCTAAATTGTGTAAGCAAAGAGACAAGAGTAATTATATTATGTTTCTAGATTTTTATTTCACAATGCACACCTAAAAGGTCCATGATATCCTCTAATTTACACTTCTAAGAATTTTGGTTTGGATTGATAACCAAAGAATAATTGAGATCATAGGGAGAGCCTCAAGTGACCAAATGTTTCCAAGGAAGTGTTTTGAAATTAAGGAATTTTAATTGCTCTAAATAATTCTTTTCCAACATGATGAGTATCCACCATCTTTTGATTAATTGGAAACAAACTCATTTTTCTCTAAATGAATAGATAAATAGATCTCTTGAAGAATTTTTTGAAGCTTATTGTTTGAGGTAATCTCCTTCAACTAGTTTCCTAATAGAAATCCATGATGCAAATTGGTGCTCAGAATTAATATAATTTTTGACCTTTAAACCTTTACAAGCTAAATATGTGCAAGTCAACTATTATCATTTTGGATTATAAACAAGAGGATGAGGCTTCAACCAAGTATTAGATCAAAAATTTGCATAATACCCATTACTGATTGACCACCTAATATGGTTATTGATCAATTGTAAACATGTATGGAACCTTCATATAAAATAAGCATAACTACAATAACAATGCAAGAATTAATAGAAATGCTTTAAACCAAATGACCATAAAAATAAAAATAATAGAAGTGCTTAATAAAATAACTAGATGTTAATACAACAATGTTATATTAATTGAGTATAACAGATATCGTAGGCCTCTTCAAGGGTGTAACCTCCTTGGAAGTAGATCTTCAATACAATTTGAGAAAAACATGAGATACATTCTAATCCAAACCCATATCCTTATATAGAATCTTATTTATCCTAACCCTAATGCTTAAGGGTCAGACCACATTAAAGAGAGGACTAGAGCTACTAACTTCTAAGTATATTAAAAGTAAAGGTTACATCATAATGGATCCATACACACTAGGCACCCAAGATGCAAACATACACCAACACTAGACAAGTACATAACAATGGTTATGTTAGGATAGGGTCCTAACATGTCCTCCCCCTTCAATAATATTTTTACTAAAATATTGAGGTGAGGAAATTGCTATTTTAGTTGATGAAGTGGCTCCCAAGTGCCATATTTTGGCTATAGTCCATACCATTGTACTAGAACATAAATGAGAGACATGGAAAATTAGATGTATCATGGAATAAGGTGACCATTGTATCTTGTAGACCATGAGGCCAACCTAATTGAGCACTTTATATAGTCCATATAATTATGGTGCTATCTTATGCCTACCATAGATTTTTAGTGATGACTACTTGTAGGGTTACAAACATAGAAAAACCATATCCAGAATGTTAAAGGTATGCTCAGAATGATGTTGATTTGCTTGTTGTCACATATGGTACTATGCCATGTCAAATTATCTTTAAGATGTTTGAGAAGTTGTACACACTCCATGAGAGTAGAATCCATTCCTTGAACCTTGGAACTACCCAGAATGTATGACAAAAGTGATGGACCCATAAAAGTAAAGGTTACATCATAATGGACCCATACACACTAGGCACCCAAGATGCAAACATACACCAACACTAGACAAGTACATAACAATGGTTATGTTAGGATAGGGTCCTAACATGTCCTCCCCCTTCAAGACGATTTTTACTAAAATATTGAGGTGAGGAAATTGCTATTTTAGTTGATGAAGTGGCTCCCAAGTGACATGTTTTGGCTATAGTCCATACCATTGTAATAGAACATAAATGAGAGACATGGAAAATTAGATGTATCATGGAATAAGGTGACCATTCTATCTTGTAGACCATGAGGCCAACCTAATTGAGCACTTTATATAGTCCATATAATTATGGTGTTATCTTATGCCTACCATAGATTTTTAGTGATGACTACTTGTAGGGTTAAAAACATAGGAAAACCATATCCAGAATGATAAAGGTATGCTCAGAATGATGTTGATTTGCTTGTTGTCACATATGGTACTATGCCATGTCAAATTATCTTTAAGATGTTTGAGAAGTTGTACACACTCCATGAGAGTAGAATCCATTACTTGAACCTTGGAACTACCCATAATGTATGACAAAAGTGATGGTGGAGGATGTCCATAAAGTGTCATCTTGGTGGAGGAATGATAAGAAGTATTATACCACCACTCAACCAAAGGAAGCTATTTGACCCAATGAGTTAGTTGCTCAAATGTGAAGTAATATAGATAAGTTTCCAAGCACTTGATAATTTTAGTTTACTCATTGATCTGGAGATGGTATGTCGAACTCATATTGAGTTGTGTGCCATGTAGTTTGAATAGTTCTACCAAAAATAACTAGTAAATGTGGGATTACGATTGGATATGATATATTGGGGTATGCCATGATGAAAAAATAGAATCAAGAAAATATTTGCATAATAATTGAGGCTTTGTAAGGTTGGGCTAGAGAACATAAATGAACATACATACAGACAATACACCACCATGAGAATGACTATTTTACATTTAAACTTTGGGATCCCTTAAACAAAATCCATAGAAATATCGATCCAAAATATCTTTAGAATTGGAAGAGGCTAGAGTGTGCCTAGTGTATGAATAGTTTCACCCTTAATGTGCTGATAATTGTCACATCAACAAAGGCTTTGATATCTTTTTCATCCCTACCCATAAAATTGTGCATTTAGCCCATTCAAATATTTTTAAGAAGCTTGAATGCCCTACATTTAAAAAGCATGTATTTTCTAGAGTATTGACTTGTAGAGTGGCAAATTTTTAGGGATAATAAGGCAACCCTAATGTCATAGATATTTTCCATCCTATATGTATCTTGGGTGAAATTCATGATAAATTTCAAGTTTCTAAATTAATGATTGCAAGGTAGAATATTGGGTTACTTTTCCTTGAAGTTGGTGGGTCAATTGAGGAAGTGAAGTAGAGATGGCACATAGCGTACCTTGATCCTCATATTAGTAGGATAATGTATCAACACTACATTTTCCTTTTTCTTCTTATAAATGAGTTTGTAGCCATACCCCAATAGTTTAGTAACCCATTATTATTTTTTGGATATAGATACACACTGCTCATGAAAGTACTTAAGGATATGGTGGTTTGTTTTAATAGAAACATGTCACCCTATAAGATAAGGCCTCCATTGGTTGAAAACATATACGATTGCCATAATCTCCTTATTATAAGTCAATTTTCGTAGGTTTTTTCTTGATAGTGCCTTATTAGTGAAGTCCAATGGCCACCCTTCTTGTATAATCACTACACTAGTTCCACTTGTAGAGGCATCACTTTCAACCATACATGGCTTGGAGAAATGAGGCATACCCAACATGGAAGTAGAAAGCATAGCTTGTTTGAGTTGTAGAATTACATGTTCTATGGGTTTTGACCATATAAATGAGTCCTTCCATGACATAACTATCAAAGGGGATGCAATATTCTATAATAATGAATAAATTTTAATAATAGCCAATGAG
Organism: Wollemia nobilis; assembly: GCA_028583015.1. Taxonomy (NCBI): domain Eukaryota; kingdom Viridiplantae; phylum Streptophyta; class Pinopsida; order Araucariales; family Araucariaceae; genus Wollemia; species Wollemia nobilis. The sequence continues at coordinate 32,074,070 of JAQPPZ010017052.1, forward strand.
GACTAGGAAATATTGAAGTCTTTTGAGTGTGTAGTTTGGACCATTTTGTATGAAATTAATATTTTTAGGATCCACCATGACCTCTTCCCTTGAAACTATATGGTCTAAGTATTCCACTTCTTGCATCCCAAAAGAACATTTGTTGGCACATAGTTGATTCTTGACTAGGATTTGTAGTGTCTAGTCTAAATGTTACAAATGTTCCACCCACATATAATTTTAAACCATAATATCATAAAAAAAGACCAAAATATATTTATGTAGAAATGGTCAATACATTACATTCATGAGAATTTTAAAGGTGGAGAATATGTTTATAAGAAAAAATGGCATGACAAGAAATTTGTAATGGCCTTGATGAGTGAAGAATGTAGTCTTTAGAATATTTTCTTTCCACAATTTGATTTTATGATAACTTGAATGAAGATCCAAATTTGAGAAGAAGAAAGCAACATTGAGTTCATCCAATAACTCATCATCGATAAGAATGTGAAATTTATTCTTGATGTTAAATTTATTGAGTTCTTAGAAATCCATACAATTGCTAGGACCCATATTTCTCACAAACCAAAAATATTGGAGAAGAATATGGGATGACACTTGGTTGAATGGCCCCTACTACTAATAAATCATGTACCATCTTCTCAATTTTAGTCCTCTATATATATGGATACTAATAGGGACAAAAATTAAATGATAAGCTTCTTAGGACAAGCTCAATGGCATGATCATGGGTGCATTATGGTGGTAATCCTTGTAGTCCTCCAAATATGGGTGCATGTTTATCCATATTTTTTTGTAATTCAACTGGCTAAACTATATCATTTATTTTTTGGGGCCTATAGTGCAAACAATTGTTCCATCACCCCTTGATATATTTTTTCAAATATTTTTCCATTTTATGTGAGTTGATAATTTGGGTGGGATCCATGATCATGCTATAGAGACTATACTGCTTCCCATGTTCGGTGAATTACATCCATAGCTCAAAAAAGTCCCATACTATCAAGCCTAGGGTATGAAGCCATTGAGTTTCCAACGTAATGTCACAACCCTCAAAGGAAGGAAAAATATATCTTCATCGAGGTTGTAGTTTCCTATTGCAACCTTTATATTTTTACATTTTCCTTTGTGTGGTGGAATATCCCATTGGCAACCATGACTTCAAATTAGCTACAAGAGTAGATGTAATAGGTTACTTGTTTATATATTCAAGGATCAAAAAAATTATGGGTAACACTAGAATCAATGAGGATGATAAGTCACTGGCCTTTGAAATGACCTACCGATCTGGTTTTTAGATGTTTATTTGATTAGATAGCTACTCTTCAGGATCTGTATACTATAGAGGTGGTGAGGAGCACCCACAATAGTTCAATGTATTATGCATATGTTCCTTCAAAGCAGAGATAACTGCATCCCTCTAGGAATTGATATTGTTCCCATTCTAGGACAATATTGGTGGCACATCCATTAGAATGGACAGTCCAATTTCCTCTTCGACTAGCTAAGGGTGGGTCAGAGACCCAGGGCTAGTTATGTGATGTTCTTGATTTTTATTAATGGCATGAGAGCATCATTTTTTTATGATATACCTCAACCATCTAATAGGATTTGAGTGTACCACTTTTGCTAGATTATGGTACACTAGGTTGACATGATATATATATAGATATAATATAAATTATTTATTGGCTTATGATTATGTTGTTTTCGTGTGGTTAAGTTGATATGATGCAAAAATTTATCTAAATTGTATCGATGATAAAATGAATGTCATAATGTATGGATGATGTTATATATTTGATATTGTATGTCTAGATAGTAGTAATTTTATGTTGGAGTTGTTTTATAATTTTTAATTTAATTAATTTTGTTTTGTAAAATTCAACGTATTGAAAGATTCGATATGTACTTAACGTATTTTTGTAATCAAAATTTTATCAAAGGATGATATACAATCTAAGCATAATAGGATGAATTTTGGTTGTTAAAGAGGTGGTGAAGTGATTTGAAAGATAATATATTTATGGAATTGAGATTTGGATAAATTTTGAGTAACCACATTGATACCACAATCAAGTTTCAAAATAAATTCACTTAAATTTGAAGATGACTCGATTCTCAAATTTTGAGTTGGGATTCATATTAAATGATATGAATAAATACTATTGGTGTGATTTATCATGAGTTAGAAGAGGAAGTAGGATTTTTCACAAATTTATTTTATTTGTGAAAAGTAAGGATTGGGAACCAGCATCCAGTTATGAGTGAATATGAAAGCATCTTTGGCTATTATATATTATATATACATATATATCAATTTGAAAGGTCAATTTAATAGCACCTTGCAAATAAATTTTATGTTGTCAATAGATCCTAAGTGGTGGCCTCTTAACTTGATAACTAGACAAGTGCTTAGTTGACTATAACTAATAGCATTTTTATGCAATCCATGCCATATGAAACTTTATGTATTATAAAATAATTCATTTAATAATAAGAAGTGGCTCTTATAGCTTTATTAATAAACAAGCGCTTAGACAGTTTGTTGCATTGTGTAGGCATTAAATGCCCCTTTTGATGTTCAGACAATAAATGTCTTGATATGGTACAATAATTGTAGACAGTTAATGTGCATATGATATGATGCTAAGGATAGTCAATGTCTGTATAATACAATGCTAGGGATAGTTAATGCCCATACACCAAACAACTATGTTCTATTTTTTTATCATAAACAATATTAAATACATGATACATTTATTGCATGATTTTACAAATTGTATGTTGCACATATGCATACTCTGCTTGTCTTGGTTTTGTTATTTATCTTAATCCATCAGGATGTAGATATTACATTTTTACATTATCCTAGGGATTGTGTGCTAGTGGTCATTACTTATATTGTACAACATAAAGTTTTGAGGAAGGGATGATCCAAGTTATTATATGTTTGAGGTAATAACATTGACATAGAGTAACCTTCTCATATCTCTTCCTTACCTAAAAAATATCTACGCTCATAACTTTTGAGGATGTGGAAAATGAGAATTATTTCTTGCTCAAATAGTTTTTGTAGCTCTAAAAATATTTTATGAGGAATTATTTCCATTCTCCTCTCTCACTTAGAAGCATTGAAACACTAATCGTATGTTATCTTCCACCTAATCATTATTATCATGACTTTATACTTGCATTTGTGATTTGACTATGTGTGCATGTAGAAATTCGGTGACTTTGTGATGAGGCAATTATGACCACTAGTTAGGATAGTATACACTTGCATTGCATTCACACTAGGTATTTGATGCTAGCAAATCCCCACTCTTAGGATCATATACATGTTTCACATTTTCCAACAAGTTTCATTAAGCATGATTTGCATGTTTACACTTTAGCATGATTGAGCATCACTCATTCATTTACTTCATTGGCTTTGTCCCCTATAAAAATACCTTCATGGTTTGAGGAGTAGAATCCTAGCTAATGCACGCATTAAAATTTTAGGTGGTTGGTCCTCTGTCCATTTGGACTCTTTAGATTGATATACTTCTCTATGGTTTTCCCCTTCATCATGTGGTTCCTTGGTGGAAGATTCATCCACATTGAGTAAATAAAATTTATACTATACACACTTGTGGCCTAGAGAATATTTATCATCATAGTTGTAACATAGTTCCTATGCCCTATGTGCCTCAATTGTTTCTTTAGTGAGATGTTTAACCTATGGTGGTTTGTGTTTTGATTTTGATGATGTCTAGGATAGAGATAGGTTTCGATCTTGTGGAGTTTTAAAAGTATGTCTTTGTGCTACAAATTTATCTTCAACAAGCCTATCCAATCCTACAACTACCATCATGTTATCTGGCTTAAGCATTATTACTTCAACACAAATATTTTTCTTTAATCCACTAATAAAACAACTTTGAAAAAACTTGGCACTCAATCTCCTAATGCAATTTTCCATATTTTCAAATTATGTCTATAATTATAGACAAATATCACCTATAGAAAAATTATGTATGTAATCATAGACAAATGTCAAATTACTTATTTGGTCAAAAATGTGTGACTAATTCTATCTTAAATTCAGTCCAAGTGAACCATGGATCCACATTCTCTAACCATTGGTACCATTGGATTGCTTCCTATTCTAGGTTAAAATATGTACTTGCAATCCTTTGATTATGGGGAGTGGCATGAAGAGAAAAATATTGTTTGGCCTAATATAACCAATTGGTTAGGTCATCACCATGAAATTCTAGAAAGTCCAACTTATGTATTATTTGAATTGTATTTAGAGGTAAGGTATTTTGTGATCTACTCTCAAAACTACCATATTGACTCCATGGTGATTGTCCTTTCATAACATTGTATTTTATATTTAGGATTGTTAAAAAATTCTTGAGTTATTAGGTTTATCCAATTTATCTAGTTTGAATAATGCTTGAAGGATTTGGGACTTATATTTTTTAATGTGTTTTACTTGTTCACCCAATCACTTTAGTTCTTGGGTAGTTCTAGTACCACTAGCCATTTTTTCACTTTTGAAGAACATGTGCTTATACTAAGAGGGGGGGGATGAACAATATAAGATAAAACTTTTTGCTTTTTAATCCAAATGATAACATCAACAATATTAAAGTAGTAAATATCACACAAAGCATAACACACATGAGAGACATGATTTTTACGTGGTTCACCCAATGTGGGCTACTCTACTGAGAAAATATTTCTTATGAATTTTTCTCAAATAAATTCTCTTGGGAATAATTTCCCTACAATATTTATGGACCTCTGTTCAAAGGAGACACCAATCCTCTAATCAAGTTTGTGGATCTCTATCCACAAGAGAACTCCTTTCTCCTTAGCTTTGATTGGTGATATTCTAAAAGAACTATTGCCCCCACTGCTCTGGCTAATGGATCTCTATCCACTGGAGACACCTGTCCTAACTTCCCTGGCTAATGGATCTCTATCCACTTGAGACTGTCATCCTCTATACTCTATCACTTCCAAAGCTCTGTCTCAAATCTGTACTAAACACATTCCTTTGATCTAGTACAAATATGCTCAATCTCTGTCTCTGGTCTGGAATAAACATGTCCTCAAATCTGCACCAAAATCTATCCTCTGATTTGTCCTCGATCTCTGTCCTCAAATATATCCTCAATCTCTATTCTCAAATCTATCCTCAATCTGTATTGTAAGCTTCCACAAAAGCTCACACAAATCTGTCCACAAGTCTTCTCTGAGACTTACCTAAATTGTTCAACAAGTTAACACTAGAACTTGTCTAATCTCATAGAAACATAAAGATAATTGTTAGATACTCAATATGTTTCACATTCATCACAATGCTCAATCACTTTCAATATCTCTTTTATCACATAAACATATAAAGAATTGTTAGAGACTCAATATGTTTCACACTCATCAATACTCAACCTCTTTCTCAAATTAATTCATAATATAGAATAATTTGTTTCATAGAACTTGAGCTATCACTTCACGCATCCACTTGACTAGGCTCAACCAACTCTATTCAATCAATCACTCAATGAAATAACCCTTGCTCACAAACCCTAGTCCAAGCATATGAACACTCACTCAAAATGGCTTCAACAACAATGCTTATCAAACAAGGTTTTATCAACCACTCTCTATTCCAAAAAACCTTGAAGCATTAATTCAAAGCACACTTAACAATGCTTTATAAAACAATATTCACATATAGCTCAACAACTCAATAAGGAAATCTAATTAAGTCATTTTCACTCCAAAGTTGTTTTTCAAAAAACCAACCAATCAACTCAACCAAGGAAGAATATGCCCATACCTTATTCTTTGATGTAGAATGACCTTAAAATGCCTAGATCAAATATCACAATTTTATTTTCCAAGTACAAAGGGTTAGATAACAAGAATTATCACCCTAATACTTTTCACAATTTACCTTAAAACACAAAGATAAATTAAATCACAAATACACCTTATTGCTCCATCTCAATAATAGATTTCAACATCATAAATTTCATAAAAAATCTCTTTTAAAATATAACACAACTTCTACTTATAACTCCTTTCTCAATATTGCATTTAAATTAAATAATTCATTTTATTACTAAATGCAATAAATCAATTTCTCTTTCCTAAGATACAAACAATGTTACCCTAGCAACATTCACTATTTACCACTTAGGTAAATAAAATAATTTATTTACACCTTATCCCTCCACACAACTTTGGTAAAAGCAATAATTAAAAATAAAATTATAAAAACCTTTTTCTGCCCTCTTCACAAATTGCGGGATTCGAACTTGCACCACTGTCGTTGCAGCACCTTGGCCATGGCTTCCACGTCGTGTGAGCCAAGCGCTCACCTTGCTCCACTAAGGCGCAATATACGCATTATTCCTTCGCTATCCTTTAGAGCCTTTTGGTTCCTTTCTCCACCACATCTCCTTGCTCCATGTAGCGCTTCGAAGGTGCTTCTCCAAATGGAATTCGCACGAGTCTTACACCGAATATTTTCAAGGATGTTTTCGAATGAATTTTCCAATGCTTTGAATAATATATAAATATCTTATGCCATCGTTCCATGTACTTAGACGGAGGTGAGTTTATAAAGGTCAACGCTAAGGTTTTTGCATTTAAATATTTTAATTTATAAATCATTTAAATTCTTTAGAATTTAAATTTTATAAATTAATATTTAAATCTCTTAGCTTTATAAAAAGCCTTCTTAGGTTTTAATCAAAACCTTTTATTTTTGCCCATTATGGTTTTTAATAAAACATTTTATTTTTCCACTATGGTTTTAATAAAAACCTTTATTTTATCCACAATGGTTTTAATAAAAACCTTTGTTTTGCTTTACATAATATTAAAAAGAATATTATGAAGCCTTTTTTCATCAACCTCTAACATTGCTTATTTTGACCTTTTGACATCATCGGTGGTTCACTTCTTGGCATCAATGACAAATTCATGCCTTGACTCAAAATGTCCAACAATCTCCCCCTTTGTCATTGATGGCAACCCAATAACTTTTTACCACTTCCTTGACCTTTCCATTTTGCTCCTCCTGGAAAAATTGCTTCCCCTAACTTAATGTTTTCCTTCAAACATAGATCTCTCCCCCTTTGACATCAATGGCAAAGGGTTACCTTTGGGACTCGGGGCTAAGAATGAGTCTCTTAGCTTAGCCCCTCCCCCACCTCCTCTTGAGGTGATTAATTCTGTGGTGGGAGTCTTACTCCTAGTTTTCCTCGAAGATACTCAAAGGTCTATTTTGAAAGTGGCTTAGTGAAAATATCTGCTATATGTTCCTTTGTAGTAACCTATTCCAACCTGGCCTATTTATCGTCACCTATTCTCTCAAAAAATGATACTTAATCGGAATGTTCTTTGTCCTGGAGTGCATCACTAGATTTTTTGAGATACTTATAGAACATATATTATCACATGGTATGGGAATAGGATGATCATGTTTTATCTTGAAGTCTTCTAGAGTTTTCTTCAACCATAATACATGTGTACAACTGGCTACTGCTGCAATATATTCTGCTTCTACTATAGATAAGGATACTGCAACCTACTTTTTTCTTAGCTAAGAGACTAAAAAGTCTCCAAGAAAAATGCTCCTCCGCTTGTTCTTTTTCTATCATCAATGTTGCTAGCCCAATTTGCATCTGTATATGCTATGAGCGTAAAACTGTCACTTTTGGGTTACCAAAGCCCAAAATCCATAGTCCCTTTTAGATACCTAAGAATTCTCTTTATTGTTTCCACGTGTTTCTTTAGGTGTTGCCTAAAACCTTACCACTAATCCCACTAACTATACTATATTTGGTCTTGTGGTTGTAACATACAACAAGCTGCCAATCATAGATTTGTATAATCTTTGGTCTGCCTCTGGAGATTCATCATTTTTGCTTAACTTGCATCCTATGATCATGGGGGTACTCATGGGTTTGTAGTCTTCTAACCTTAATTTATTTAACATTTATTTTATATACTTGGTTTGTGAGAGAAATACTCCTTTCTCTGATTGTGAAATCTGAAGTCCAATAAAGAAATACAACTCGTCAAGCATAGACATCTCAAATTCATTCTGCATGTTTTTAGCAAATTATTTACACATCTTATCATTGTTTCCTCCAAAAATGATGTCATCAACATAAACAACCACCATTAGTATATTATTTCCTTAATTTTGTATATATAAGTTGATGTCTGCTATTCCTTTTCTAAATATCTATTCCTGAAGATACTTATCCAATCTTGAGTATCATTACTAGGTCTAAGGCTATAGAAGATACCATCTTCCAAAGTTTATTTCCTACCTATAGACATAGAAGATCCAAGAGTGAGTTGATCGTCATTCTATCTAGTGGGGTTTTAGTTGGACCACCTATTGTCCCTGTTCTACCCATTGTCCCTTTGGTTACCCCTCAACCCAGTCCAATGGTTGTAAATATTGCTTGGTATGGGGTGCACAACAATCCTTTGAATATTGTTGGAGCTGCTCATGAGCTACCCAAGAACATAGATAAAATTTTGCCCAAGTATAAGCATGATGGTACAAGACTTGCAGAGGAACATATTAGGGCCTATAAGAACACTTTAATTAGGCTACAAGTCAAACATGAATATGTGGCTTGTGACTTACAGTAGGATAGCTAGGGTATTACAACCAGATTCTTATGATAAACCAAGCTTTATTAAATCATAATCCAATATTGAATGCTTTGCCCTACAATCAGTGTTACCCTACCATGCCCGCTTATCCTCCCAAAATAACTTATCCAAACATGCCTATCCATCCAACCACTCCATTATTGTTAGAGAACAATTTTTCCACTCATGGAGCCACAACAATAAGTGCTTAGGCCTTACCTGCATGTGTCAATCCAACACCCATACAGGGCTTGAATCCATTTTCGAATCCAAATCTTCAAGCTCAAAACATGTCACAAGATCCAAATGGCCAAAATCCAAGTGTGGCACCAAATCAAATATTCTAGGTTTTTGGAAGCCAAATAATCCTATTGCTACTACTACTCAACCTAATGAGCTTGAGTTGGAAGTAAAATACCTAAAGAGATTGGTCCAAAATTTAAGTAGTGATATGGTTCAGTCCTAAAATCAGGTACCACAAACCCAACAAAATAGGAACTTTAGCTTTCAACGAAAATAGTGAAACACTCGACCAAATAATGGAAGGGTACCTAGTCTGGTTGCTAATCAGAATAATGCTAGCCAATCTCATACGATTGTTAATATTTTATATTTTGCTAGGAGCAATTGGTGTAGGATGCATTCCTCTAATAAGTATAATGAAAATGAATGTCCAGTGTTTCGATAGTCCATAGGTATTTTTCAACTAGATATCGATGATTTGAAAATAGTGCCTAATAATGATTGTTCTCATGAAGCTACTTCAAGCAAATAAAAGGGATAAGGTTTAGTTGTTGAAACCTTTGATCCTAAAATTAATGAAGAAGAATAGGATGATCCCGTAGAGGAAGAAGTTCAAGTCATTAGGCAATTTCAGAAGGGGAATCACAACTACCACTTGAGGAATAAGAGTAAGACCCTAAATACTTCTTCTACTCCTAACAATTCCATCATTCCATCGAACATTATGGCCAATAACAATATCGCACCTCCCACTAGGATGAATTCATCTAAACCACCTCAAAAGGTGCAAAGTTTTGATAAAATAGCTTACAACATTGTTGAGGATTTGAAGAAGATGAAAGCTAATATCACTTTGTTTGAAGTACCACAAATGACTAATCAACAAGATTCTTTGATTAAGGCCTTGGGTAGTTCAAGAAAATCTGATACTAGGAAAGCTACAGAGTTGAATTTTGCTTCGCAAAAGAATAAAGGAGAGGTTCCTCCTGTTCTTCTAACAATCAGAATTGCAGGAAAGAATCTACATAATTGTTTGGTATATTTAGGTGCTTCAGGTAATGTAATACCTTATGCTATTTGTAATAGGTTGGGTTTAAAGCCTAATCCTTCAAAAAATATGGTGGTGCAACTAGATAGGTCTGCGGTAAATGTGGTAGGTATGCTTTATAACATCCATATTCAGGTCTCATCGAAACCTAGAATTCAGTAATATATTGGCATTCATGTTGTTGACATTCCTGATAAATATGGTATGTTACTGGCTAGGGATTGGAGTAGAAATTTGAACGGCTACCTCACAACGAATTTTTCACACATGTGGTTACCTTGGAAAGGGGTAGCCAATCAAATACGGATTGAAAGAGAGCCTAGGCCAAAGTATATGATCATGGAATACAATAGAACAAATGAAATACTTTATAATGAGTGTGATTTGGGTTTTTATACCTTGAATACCAACTTGGTCACAAATAAATCTGATGTTGAAGTTCTATCTTGTAGCTCCCATGATGATGACAATCTTGTTTGGATACTTAAATTTGATGTATCTAGATCCAAGCAAGGTAGTGGAGCTAGAGTGGAACTCATTAGTCCTAAAGGAAAGTCTTCTCTTATTGCATTTAGATTGAAATTTCCATGCACTTGTAATGTAGCAGAGTATGAAGCCTTGATTTTTTTATTATGATTAGCACTGAATAAGAATATTAAATACTTGAAAGTCTTGGGGGATTCAACGCTAGTTGTTAGGCAAGTGAAATTGGAATACTCATATCGAGATGAAATATTATCCCACTACAAAACTAGAGTTAGATATTTGATTGATGAATTTGAAGCCTTTAATATTTCTCTAATTTCTAGAAAGAGTAATCAGGTCGCTGACTCTTTGGCAGTTGTTGTAGGTACACTAAAACCCATCGATAAGAGGAAACTAATTTTTTTTATAGAATTGGTTCCTTGTCTGTCTATACCTAACAATGTTAAAAATATTATAGGTATTTAAAAGTGAGAGACACCTCTTTGATTTTGTGACTAACTCAGGTGTCTTTGAAAATCAGGTAATTGATGAAGATCAAATATTACAAGAGGATGAGGATGAAGAAGATAAGACAATGAAGAGAGTTAATGCTATCCCAAAAGGTATTGTCTCACTTGAGAAACTTTTTGATATTGAATACCAAAGCAAGAAAACTGGTAAAACCTCACCTGCAGATGATGCATATGATATAGTCAATATTAAAAATGATAAAGAATCGTATAATATACTCATTGGTAAAGCATGTACACCTAAGGAAAAGGAAGTAATAGTGCAAGTGCTTAGAGAATGCATGGATTGTATTGCATGGACTTATGAGGACCTAAAGACTTATAATAAAAATATTATCATCTATACCATCCCTCTGAAGCCAGACTCTAAATATTTTATACAAAAATAGCGTACAGTCAAGCCATTTTTGGAACCACTCATAGAAAAGGAAGTAAATAAGTTGTTAGATGCCAATATTATATTTTTTGTTCACCATTCCACCTGGATTGCTAACATAGTTCCTGTTAGGAAGAAAACTGGTGAGATTAGGCTATGTATTGATTTCAGAAATCTCAGTAAATCTTTGCAAAAGGATAACTACCTTCTTCCTTCTATTGATAGCATTTTATAAATGGTCAATGGATCTAAAATGATATCATTTATTGATGGATATTCTGGTTATAATCATATTATCATTGATCTTAGAGATAGAATGAAGACTGCTTTTACCACTAAATGGGGTACATTTGCTTATAAGAGAATACCTTTTGGTTTGCTCAATGTAGGTGCAACTGTTCAGCATGCCATGGACTATGCATTTATAGACCTCATTGGTAAATGCATAGTTATTTATGTAGATTATATCCCTATTTTATCAAAGAGACGAGGAGATCATATTAGTGATTTGAGAAAGGTTCTTTAGAGGTGCAGAGAACATGGAATCTCACTTAATCCTAAGAAGTACATCTTTGGAGTGACTTAAGGAAAATTGTTGGGGCATGTAATATCTAAAGGTGGCATTTCCATAGACCTTGTGCGAATAGAGGTAATCCAAAAGATCCCTTTTTTGGGTAGTAATAATGAACTTAGGTCATTCTTTGGAAAAATCAATTTTGTCAGGAAATTTATTTTTGGATTTGCTAAAATCGTTAAACCTTTGAATGATATGTTGAAAAAGGATGTGAATATTAAGTGGACATGTGAGACTAGAGCTACTTTTTAGGGTGTTAAGGATGTCATTTCTAATGCACCTATTTTGGGAATTCCTGATTATAAGAAGCCATTCTTTATTTACACTTTTGCATCTGATCATTCATATGCTAGCGTTCTAACTCAGTAAAACGAAGGTAATTCTGAAAACCCTATTGCTTTTATGATTTCACCATTAAAATATGCACAATTAAGATATATCATTCTAGATAAACAAGCATATGTCTTATTTAAAATTGTAAAAAAAATTAGGCATTACATTTTGCATAGTAGAGTCTTTTTTATTGTACCTAACCCTGGTGTAAAAAACATGTTAATGTAAAATGAACTAAGTGAAATAAGAGAGAAGTGGATGTCTACTTTACAAGAGTTAGATCTTGAGATCCACCAAATGAAGCTAGTTTGAGGCCAACGCTTGACAAAAGCCTTTGCAGAGATAGATCCTCAAATTTCTTGTCAACATTACAATCTAGAGAACATCACGCAAGATGAATGGTATGTGGATATTGTTTATTTATTATTGAATGGTAAATGTCCTCCATACTTTAATTCCACACAAAGAAGGGCTATGTGTTTAAAATTCGTGAACTTCATGATTAATGTGTGTATTATATAGGAAGAATCATGAAGGAATATTTCTTTGTTGCCTAAACAAAGAAGAATCTACTCATATCTTACATGAATTCCATGGTAAGTATGGGATGGGGCATGGTTCCACAAATGCCACAGCACACCAGATCCTAAGATCTGGTTACTATTGGCCACATATATTTAGGGATACCCATTCCCATGTGATTTTTTGCCATATTTATCAAATTTATGCCAATAGAGAGAGATGAACACCTATGCCATTGCAACCTGTGGTTGAAATGAGATCTTTTACCCAGTGGGCCCTAGATTTTTTTGGGGTTATAAGTCCTAATTCTTCAACTTTCCATAAGTCTATCCTCATTACCTCTGATTATTGTACTAGATGGATGGAAGCTATCCCCACCAAAAATTGTACTACAAAGGTCATCATTCGATTTATGAAATAATACATTATGACCAAGTTTGGAATGCCCCATTTAATTGTTTACGATAATGGTTCTACTTTTATTTCATCTCATTTTGCAAAGTGGGCTTATAATAACAAGTTGAGCATCAAGCATTCTTCTAATTACTACCCTCAAGGTAATGGATTAGTTGAATCTTCTAATAAAAACCTGTCAATTATAAAAAAAAAAATTACTTGAACATAATCCTAGGGATTGGCATAATAAATTGAAGTTTGCATTATGGGATGATAGAATAAGAATTAAGGAATCTATTGGAACTTCACCTTATCATTTAGTGTATGGTCAAGATCCAATTTCCTACTAATCTTAAACTGCAAACTTTACAGTTCATGAAAAATATCTTGATATTGATGATAAAATTGAAGCTCGTCTCACTCACCTCATGCACTTAGATGAAAAACGAGAAGAGGTATTGCTTCACTTTAGCAAACATCAAGATATTTTTAAAATATGGTTTGACAAAAGGGCTAAAATTAAATATTTTAGAATTTTTGATCTGGTTTTGCTTTGGGATAAGGCACATGAGAAAAAGTGTGACCATGATAAGTTTGACTATCTTTGGCTTGGTCCTTACCAAATTTCTAAAATTCTTGGTGAGAATACTTTTCATTTAAAAACCTTGAGTTGAGATGATGTTCACTTGCCTGTGAATGGATAGTTTCTTAAGCACTACTTTCACCCATGAGACAGGCAAGTCCTAGTAGCATTTGTACCATGCTTGTATATTATTGTATATAACCTTGGAGTTTTTGTGCTTTTGATTTTATTGTTGTCTTGGTGTGGCACTTTTGTGCATTGTTTTTCAAGCTTGTTTTTTAACTTTCTTGTCAGTTTTCATTAGTTTAGGATAGGTTGTTGCTTTTCAATTTCTCATTTTGGTTTTCTCCCTCTATTTGTGGTAGTGTTTAGTGGTGTTACGAACTCTTGGTTCCTTTTTTGGTAGTTGGTCCTTTCTTAAGTAGATTGGATTATCTAGTTTGAAAGTAGGTGAAACTGAAGAAAAGGGGGATGAAGTTGCTTAGTGATTATTCTTAGATTTTGGGACCAAAATAGTGGAAGGTGGAACAATGAAACATTTTTCTAAAGCTCCACATATAATTCACATTTTAAAGGGTATTTTCTTTGAAACCTGAAAAGATAAATTCACTTTGCTTTGCAAATTAAGGCAAAAATCTAATACACTCCATATTTATCCTTAAGTGGCCTCTAACCCGGGTTGTAGGTAAATTTTGCTTATCAATGCAATAAAAATAAATAAATAAAATAATAAAAAAAGAATGAAATAAAAGCTTAATCAATCAAAAAGTTTAGATTATCTCCATTGGGGCTATAGACGCTTGACCGGTAGTGGAGCAATATCTATAAAAATGTAAATGCAGAATTATATCTAATACCTCGGTGATTCAAATAATCTTTATCAGGGCTATAGATGCCTAGCTAACAATAGAGAAAGGTCTAGAAGAGGTCAAGGCTATCTCCACTGGGGCTATAGATTCCTGGATGGCATTGGAGCAATGCAGAGGCACCTTTTAATGAGTAACATTCTATAGCCTAAATGTAAAACTCGTGATGGAATCCAGATTGTTTCAGAAATGCAAAACAAATCACTCTCCACACACTGAGCAAAGGTAAATGGTTTAGTTATTTTTATCAGAATTTGTCTACCCCCACCTTCTCTAGACAGTGTTGAATGTTTCTCATTTTGTTTATTTTTGGTTTTTTTGGTTTTTGGTTGGGTTCTTTATCCGAAATGCTCAAGAGAATTTTCCAACAGAGTCACCATTTATTGTGGCTATTGCACAACTTGCCCCAAAATTGGGGACTCATATTTAAGTTTTGGTTTTTTGGGAGCTTTGGGAGCCTTATTTGAGTGATAAATTTGATAGATCCCTACCCATGGTTACAGTATAGGGTCCAACTTTCTTGATTGGGTAGTGTTTCTTTGTTTCATTTTGCAGTGTTTTGAGTTAAAGTTTTAAGGTGTTGTTTTTTATGATTTATTCTTGTTGTTTTAATTGAAATTTTTCAATCATTTAAAGTTGGTTGAATCAAACTCTAAAAATAAAGATAGAAAATTTAATATATACATATATATGTATAATAAAATAAAGTAATAAAATATTTATATATAGGTATATATATAAATATTTACCTTGAAATAAAGTGTTTTTTTTTAAAGCTTAGTTTAGTTGTTTTTGTAGCTTTGGATGATTTCATGTTAGGCTTGTTAATGATTTAGATGTGACAAGATTCAGTTTGGTTTTTAATAAATTTTGATTTATAGGACCATTTGTTTTATGCTTTCTAAAGGTGTGTTGGCCACAGGATTCCAAGAAGAGGTCGATGAGGTGGCTACAACACCAGACGAGCACATGGGCTCGAATAGCTAGACGTAAAATTTGATAGCAGATTGAAACATCATGGTTGCATGGCACGAAGTAAGCAATGCAAGGGATTTATAGGACAATGACCAATTAGTGATGGCTCGCATGGGTAGTGATATGCTTATGTCACCGATGGACTTGAACATGAACACGCAGGTCATAGGCTTGAATGACATGACATGGATAATATAGTCAATTAGGTGGGCTCTAAATGGTGACACAGGTGGTGGATGATGTAGACGTATGTTTTAGACCACCAATGCATTACAGGGCAGACAGCCAAGAGGACATCATGGACAATACTGATGCAATTAAGGATAGACGTAGCCCATGGACTCACCATAAAGTCGGGATAGGATGCAACAGATGAAAATACAAGTGGTAGGATTAGTATGTTTAGGGAGAAAAAAATACATCTACGTGGTAGTGATCAGAGCAATGTGATAGATAAATAATAGGAGATTCATAGACATTGGCTATCACTGTAGATTATTAGATGTGGAGAGTATATACTAAGTTTGGATGTTATCAATTTTCCACCCTTGTCGATGTGAATTCATAGGAAATTAATTTTTCAAATTCATTCATTCTACGAAACCGGACTATAATTGCTATTAGAAAATGGATAGCAACGAAATGGTTTGTTTTATTTTAGAAACCCACCAGGAATGGAGGTCACAAACACGTACTACCAAATATATTCTAGGGTGACTACGATGATTTGAACGCAAACCTTACTGGTAGCAAGGGTAAATAATCCTGTCACACTCAGGATAAAACATTACAAAGTGGACGAACAGGTGGAATATGATGTTCACATTGCAAAGGGGGCTCCATGATGAGTGTTTTAACACGAAGGTTTGTATGTCACGCGATTATTGTTTTTCAGTGGAAGGTAAAATTATTTGTTGTGTTCATCTCCAAAGTAGGGACCGTGGTAGTCACAAATTCATCGACAATGGTGATTGGGGGAATATTATACCCAAGAATGCTCACCCAATGCATAAGGGTCGAAACACATGCAGTCTAGAGCGTTACACAGGGAAGGCACTGGCATGGCGAATAGTGAGGTGGTATGAAATAAAATATAGCGGATGTCTGCTAAAATATTCTTGCGCCGGTTACCAAGGCTGATAAAGCTAAATTACATTGCACCAAGGTGTTACTTTCTTAACGCATCTGACGAGGATATTCAATATTTGCCATGACAAATTATGTCAAATGAATATACAAAGTCGAGGCCTAATGGTAAAATGTAGACGTTACGTTCTGTCTGTTTGAGTGAACTTTGGAGATCAAAAATTTAGGATGTTGTACCTGAAAATGTTATTAAATTTTTTCATCATGTTTATTTCAGTGCGGTTACGAATCAAGTGCAAGATGCGTTAGAAAGTTGAAAGTAAAAGTGTCTGTATGGTTTTCATTAAATGTGAAGGAGGCACAAGTGGTTATAGGAAAAAGTAAAAGGGGAAAATGATAAAAGACCAATGAAGGCATCGTTGTTACAAAACGTAGAAATGAAGCATGAAACGGATGAACATTATAAAAAAGAGGCGACTATTGTAAAATGATAAATGGAAAAGGAAAAAGGCTAATAGTACATGAAGTGTTCATTTTCTTTATTTTTTTTTGTTTTTAAGCATTGCAAAGAGGAAGCGTTTGGAAAGCAAGTAAAAGAAGATGAAATGCATGGTTTTTACCAAAGAAGATATGAAGCCAAAATAATGGAAATGAAAGGTCTCTTCAGAAGTTTTTAAATACAGGGTGGAAACGGTGGAACGAAATTGGAAATTTTGGAACAGAGGTCGTGAAAAGAAATTGGAAGGTGATCAAACTGATGTCCATGTTCTGGTTGTCATTTTGTACGCAGAGAGCAAAGGTTTTGGAAATTATAGAAGACTGTGTTTATTACATATCTTTATTTCTTCACATTTATTGAATTTATTTTGTGGTGTTTTATGCATGAATTTGGTAGCATTATGGAGATATTTTCAGTGCAAGTTTCTAATCCTTAGACTCTTGCCATAACCAATTTTTAGATTGTGTGGATGCAGGTCTAACCTGGTTGTGTTTCGTGTTCAGGATCTAACTTTTTCGCACTTTAGGCTAGAGTAATCTATAGTAGTTTTTCTTTGACCATTTTCATAATTTGGTCCATTTTCCAATTTTTAAATTTTATTCCTCTAACCCTAGTTGTTGTTATTTATTTTATCTGTTATTTCATTTCTATTTTCATCAAACACTTAAAATCCTGACGAATTTATAATTTTTGCATTAAGGTTAGGATTTTTGAAGTAATGAGATATCCAAATAATTTTATTCTTGAATGCTAATACATTAAATTATTTGGATATTTTTTTGATGTTTAAGGTTTTCAGTTTGAGATTTCGAAGTATTTATTTTTTGCACTCCACAGGGTTTTCATTTTCATGCAGAACATTGAATTCAAAGTGATAAAAGGAATCAACATTTCATGAATTTTTAGCATTTATTTTTATCAACTAAGGCCAAGATAAAATAAATTTGCACTCATGGGAGGGATTTACTAATTCCAATCTCACATTAAGGTTAAGATAAAATGAAGTGGTCTTCCACAACACTTGCTAACTACACATTTTAATATAAAATAAAAGGAATATGCTAATAGCAAGTATTGACTCTAACTTCACCTTAAATCAAAGATAAAACGAAGTGGTTTTCCACAGCACCTACTAATAGAACATTATAATTGAAGATAAAAATAATCTGCTAACATGGTTTGAGGGGTAAATCACTTTGATAAATCAGATTTAAAAAGGAACTAGGATCAATTTCAAGCACTTATTCATATTTTATTTTTGCACATAAAGGAACTCAAGCCCTTTCATTGATATAATGCATGGCAAATCATTTTAACCACAGGCCCCTTGTTAACAGTTATTTGCAAATCACTAAGGTGTTCTAAGCATTTATTTTGACATATAAAGTAAAAGGAACCTTGGAGAATTTTTTATTTCTTTACAAGAGAGGGTTTTGCTAACAAAATCCTAATTGAGTGTGGTTTTACAAGGTAAAATTATCACTCAACGGGACCTTTTACACTCTCTGGGCCATGGCATTTCAAAACCAAATATCCCCAACATATTCTTTCTTGATCGTTGCCACTAAATTTTGTGAAGGGATTTTCATGCACTTTTTCTTTAATTTTATCCTCTATTAATTCATATATCAATTTGATAAGTCCAAACGTTCTCTTAGATGTCTAAAGTAGGTAAATCATATGACACAACATCAAAGCCCTCCCTCATCATTTTTTTGTCAAATGGGGTGTTTGGACTCATGAAAACTTGCTTAATTATTAGATTCCTTTTACTTCTATTGTATGCCACATTAAATTGAATTA
This sequence comes from Wollemia nobilis, assembly GCA_028583015.1. Classification (NCBI taxonomy): domain Eukaryota; kingdom Viridiplantae; phylum Streptophyta; class Pinopsida; order Araucariales; family Araucariaceae; genus Wollemia; species Wollemia nobilis. The sequence goes on from JAQPPZ010017052.1 coordinate 32,093,054, forward strand.
CTTTTATTTTAAATCTACTAATATATTATCAAACAAATAAGAAATATTAGTTTATTTCTTGATTCTTTCTAGGCACTAGTCTTATTTCAGTAATTATGTCAAGAAATCATATGGTAATTTTGGGTTTGCTCCACTAATATCAAGGCCTTGTCTTGTCAATATCCCTTTACTACCTTCATCCCTTTGCCATCTATAGGTTCAGTAGTATCATTGGGATTTTCTTCTTTGTATTCAATTTTATTCTATCTTTTCTTCTTCCCCTTTTTAGGTGATTTCTCTTCTTAATTTCCTTGTGGGATCATTATCAACATTCCCATTTTCACTTCAACTTCCTCTTCTAGTACCATCCACGCCTCTAGTATTCCTTTGCTTTAGTGAAGTTGTAATTGTTATTTCTTGTATCTTTTTTTAGGAATACTGCTAATGGTTTGTTGTGGTTTAGAGAATTTTTTTAATACTCTAACTTTTTCTAGATTATGAGAGTAATTGGATGAATCATCTCCAACAACACCAACTCCCATTACTTAGATCCCCACATAAGCTTCTATTTTTCTGTAGAGAAATACTTTCCTTTAGAATATTCTTCTGTAGATACTATCATCCTACCCTTAGAGGTAATTTATGCCTCTTATGTAGATTCATCAATTGAGGATCCTTTAAATCTTTCTTCATTTTCTTCCATACCTGAGGAACCATCAAATCCTTCTAACCTTCACTCTTAAATCACTTCTCGACCATTATTAATATTGATCCACATTGAAAAACTTGATTTCCCTATAGGTTGCTCATGAACTCCTTGGTCTTAATCACAATTGGCCCAAAAACATTCATCCTCGAGTTCATGGTAAAACACCACCTACTCTTTTTGGATAAGAGGCCATTATTGTACCCCTTTGATCATAGTTCCTTCTCTTTGTGATAGTTAAAAATGGAAATGTTAGATTTCTCTCTCCAAAATACTTAAGCCACTAGTAGACTTGCAGATCTATTACCTAATAATAATAAAAAAATTCTACTAAGCCCTTAAGGTACCTTCTAGTAGTATTTTTATGAAAATGAAGGATTTTTCAATAGAATTCCCTAAGGATGAGGTCATCAATGGGCTTAATGGAAAGCACCACTAGCTTACTCAAATATCTAAACATCCAAATGTATGATTGCATTGCATACCACACATACTAATATGTTTATAGGTGTATTATTTTCATTGCTTCCTCTAATAGTCCCATGTTATTATCTCCAAAAAGAATTTCAAAATAATATATTATAAATCCATGATAGATGAAAGCCCCTTTCTTCTTCCAATTATTTACTTCAAATGAGGGATAACATTGGGGGATGGTAAGTCCCTACTCAATATTCTTCACTCTCATATTTTCCCATTAGGAATAAACTTCAAAATATTATACATTAAATATGAGGTCATATAAAATGAATTGGTTGTCAAGACATTAGCGAGTTAATCAATCAAGTTCTATGAAATTAATTATGTTCAATCGACATGATTCTTATCCTTAAATACAAATTTTAAAAATAGGAACATCCAATTCCTAAAGTGTCAAGACTTGGATTCCCTCCAATACAATTGACCAAGACAATGGCATCTCCAATTTCCTCTTTAAAATCAATTTTAGGGGCCTTCACAATTGTGTGTACATTTCTCTTTTGGGGATCCACATCCAGTTTCTTCCTATGAATTTTAGGAATGCTTCGAAATTCTTCTCCAATGATGAAGTCACATTTGTCTAGTTGTCATTATTGCATGTCCTGTAGGTCTATCAAGTCCTAATATTGCTCTCATTGTTGATGGCTTGATAGATGTAAAAACTTTCCCTCTTGTAGTTACACGATTGTTAGTCAATAAATCAAGGTGCACAACACAATGACTACCAAAATAACCAATTTAAAGGTGTCCTTAAATATTGATACTTCAACAATCTCCTCCATGAGATGTCTTTGTTCAAATTTTTTAATTGTTCATTGTTCTATTTTGGTGACTTTTGATAACTTGGGGACTATCTTGCTTATCCTATAGGGATATTTGAACTTCATCATATTGATATATGATGAGTGTGCATAACGATTGATGAATACATTTATTTATCTACAAAATGACTAACACAATTAACCTAGCAAGATAAGCCTTTTATGAGTTTTGACCTTGTGTGGGCCTACATTAATGTAGGATGGCATGTGCACGTGGGACAAAAACCATATAAATGATATGTCCACAAGGTGATGTTTGTAAAAGTAGTTTACATGATGTAGAGATAAACTTGTATGGGAGTATCTACATGGAGTGACCAAGGGAAAACCTAGACACACATTTAACTTGGCTTATTCATGAGATTTTATCTTCACATTACAAATAAATTTGAGAACATAAGAAAAACTTTTCTGAGGGTGACAAAACTACAAGCACATTACAAAACAAGTTTTACAATTCATAAAGTGTATCTGCACAATGAACTATGTGTATCTCTATATAAAAGTACCCCTGAAAACAACACCAAAGATAGGAAATTTTGCGATGAAGCTAAGAAACTATGGACAAGATATATGCAATGAAATGAACTTCAATATGTCAATTGACACAAAAACAATATTTTTTTCTATATAAGACCCAAAACTATAGAAAATTGATTACAAATCCCTTTTAGGTAACACTAGGAGAACATAGTGTAGAACTACTTTGAAGAGAGATAGTAGCACAATTATAATAGGAAAATTGCAATCAAACAAACAAATATAAGGAAGAGAATTAAGGAAGAAAAAGAAAAGCTTGCTAGTAAGGGGAACACATAACCTTATTATGGAGGGATGCAAAATTGAATAACACTTCTACATAGGGCTTGGGGAGAGAAAGATAAAATATCCCACATTGCTAAAGGAAGGTAAAAATAAAAATTGTAAGATAAAAAGTATTTATAGATAAGGGGGTTACTTGCAAAATTATTATGCATGTGTGAGCAAAAGATGGGCAGGTAGAATCATTAAATTCATATTAATAAAAAAAGTGACAACTTTGAAGATCATGTCATATTTTATAGAGGCAAGTGGATGTAGGGAAGATGAGATAAAATATTCCAAGTCAAATATCATACATACAAGGAAACAAATATCCCTTCATGAAGTAACTTGCATGAAAAGTTATTTATTGGAGATAAAGAAATGAATAACTCTAGACTATGCATCCACATAGAATGCTCTTTGCATGGCCTTTAATATATGCTTTCTAGATTGCTAGGTGCATGGTTGTGTTAACACTTTGGTATTTGTATTTTACGTCAATTGCATCTTTGTAGCCATGAGACTTCAAATGGCTTAGACAAATATCTTCCTTTTTTCAAAACTTCAACTTCAAGATTTTTTGGAACAAAACTTTCAAATATTTTCTTGAAGGCAAAACCTTTTATTTTGGAGAAATAGGTCCTTGTCATGGGTCATTTTCAAGTTTAAAAAATATGGCCCATTTTGACACCATCAAAAACTTAAATTACAACTATGTAGAGGTCAAGGCACTTCTTATAAAGATCAAGATTATAATTGAAAACAAAATCGAGACATATTTGAATTGAGGGGGATTCACAAAATATTATTCATATATTTAGTAAAAAAGATGTGGGGATTGAATCAATAGTAACATTATTTTTTGGCCATCAATTATTGTTGGAGGTAGCCTCTTGGAAACATCAACATATAGATAAAAAAATAGGGTAAGAGATAACTTAGCCAATCATACATTGATCTTTATCTTAAAAAATTTAAATTTTAAAAAATAACTAACCAAAAAGATTATGTCTCTTAATAAAAATAATATCAAAGAATCTATAAAAAGAATAGTTGTTGTAGACACAAAAATTTACTTAAAAAATGAAAAGTATTTTTTATAAAAAGACAAACTATCTAATAAAACTAAAAATAAATATTATGTTTTGATCATAATGACCCACATATACTTTAATATATGTAAGAAAAAAATAAATTAAAATAATTTCAAAAATTTAAAGCAATAGTTTAATTAGAAACGTTACATTCACATGCCACAGTTCACCATGGATTTTTGAAATTATTTTATACTTTGTTACACAATACGAAAGAAGGAAATTAAAATAATTTAAAATACTCAAAGCAATAGCTTAATTAAAAACGTTAAAACAGGTAAAATTTTGTAAAGGTGTTACATTCGCATCCACAGTTCACCATAGATTTTGGAAATTATTTTATATTATTTATTACACACTTTCAAATCCAAAACCCCTCAAGTAAAAGCCCTAAACAAATTTTTAACGTAAATTTATATGCACTAGTTTTGTAACTTTCTATAGATGCACAATATGCAACCAAATACAACACAAATCACTATTACCTACACACATCTTGGGCCAACTCACATCTTCAAAGGGCAAACCAAATAATCAATATAGTGAAAGTATCTTAATATATCAAATCATGTAAATTTTAATTTTTTGATTTTTTATTTATAAATTTTCTAATTTATAAGGAAGTTAGTTATATTTATAGTTTTTTACAATTTGTATCCAATATTAATAAATCTTCACAATCTTAAAATTGACCTCCTTCGTTTCAAATATCTTCATCAGATTTAAATTTATTATTTATTTCATCATTTCATTGTTTTATAAGAGTGGTCTCAACTTTCTTCTGACTGCTCTCAATCTCTCTTCTTTATTGAGAGCTGATATGTCTGAATAGCTTCTGCTTTTTCTTTGTATCATGAATGTTTTGCTGAGTTAATAAATTTTTACCCTCTTTTACAAAAAAAAAAAAAAAAGTGGGAGAGGACTACTACAGTGCATATACTTAGGAGATTCAGGTGAGACTACTACCTTGCAAACAAGCATGCCTCTAAATTTAAACTTAAATCTTGCTAAAACTTACCAATCCACTAACCTTTAAGACAATCTTCTTCTATATCACTATCTTGCTCTTATGCAACTAAGAGAACATTTTCAGGGAAAAAAAAAAAAAAAAGGAAGAAATCGTGTCATCTATTTATTTTAACCACCGTCCGGGGATTCAGACGATGCATTGTCTGCAGTAGACATCGAAGAGACCCTCAGCTCTCCTTACGAACCTGTGTAGCTGCAAAACACTAATAATCACAAGCATTTCTTCCTACCAATAGTGAAGAAATTTCAGACCTGAGCTTGTTTCTTGACTTGGAGCAAATCTTCAGGCTTTCTTGATAGGCAAAATTGATCATGAGGCGTAGAACTTGTAAAAAAGGCGACGCCGGATTCACCGACGTGGAACCTGCACCTGTACCCAGTTTACAGCCACTCAACTCATGTCGGACTGCAACACGTTGCCTGACTTGGTGCCCATCTCCGCGGGGGAAGAACCGTGTGTGGTGTGTGGTGTGTGGTGCCGCTTCTGCGCCACACTGAATGATTTCTTCTTCATTTCAGGAGCATTAAACTGGTGCTTGGACGAATTTGTTGAAGCAGAAGGGAAAGACGACTGGAGGGCAGGGCTTGACGTTATATCATGTTAGGTTGGCTGGAATAATTTGTTGCATTGCTTCTCAGAAAAGCACGCTTGTTAGCTTGATCTTTGGAGCATTCGAATATCATCAAGACCATTAAGCTTTGGTTTTTTTTTTCAACCTGGTATGTGGTGTGTTTGTGACTGAGCTTGTGTAAAAAATAAAATAAAATTGCAATAATATCTAGGTTCAATACCCATTTTTTAATGGGTAGCAATTTAAGAAATTAAAGGCTTACCTCATTTCAATGCATAAATCAAATAGTAGGAAGTTGGCAATTTTTTTTTTAACACACTTACACATCTGTTATGGTTCATTATTTATTATGAGAATCAACAATATACACATTATGTTATGGTTTAAAACTGGATCTTCTTTTAAAAAAAAGTTCAAAGTCCTAACCAGTGTGCTGTTCCAATAAAAATTGGAGTTGAGAATTTGCAAACCAAGTAAAAATCTATTATTTTAAGTAAAATAGATCAGACCAAAACCCACCAAAAACATAAATTATTTTTTTACTATAGTCAGAAGCAAAATAATATTTTGATTTTGTAAATTTTTATTATTAAATAATTAACTATAATGAATATATTGCAAAAGTAAAAGGATAGTAAAAAAATTGTTTTAAAAGATGCATTTTTTTTTGCTGCAAAGACAACTTACAAAATTTGTAAAATTTACTTTAAGTTTGTAAGTTTTGCTTTAAATTAATGTTTTGAATACCTTTAAACCAAGTGTTTAGGTACATTAGCAACATTCAGTATCAAGGATTTCTCTAGCTTACATTTATAGGTAAAATTGAGTTGAGCTACTATATCTATAACTTAACAAAGTTGCCATAATGACATCTAGGCACTGATCCATTAAATCATCTAAGAAGATATAAGGTCAAAATGTTTTGATATTTTTACTCTTTATTTATCCTCTTCATCATTACCACTCAATATAAATCCTAAAATTGAGAAATTCCAAGTATATAGCAAAGTAATGCCTACATACAAGGATTTATCTTTAAGCAAATGGTATTGATAGGGTGAATCCCCTTTTGTATTTCCTTGGTACCTCATACCATTCTCTTTCATATACCTTAAAAACTCTCTCACGTACAACCACATATATCAAGAAGACCAGCTTCTTCCATGTATTGATAGGTATATAGGAAGCGCAGGTATATAGAGAGGTTTGGTATATTAGATCGATGGTATATTGAAAGGGGGACCATTTGGGAGTTACCAAAAGTTCTTACAAGTTCATAGCTACAAAAGGGGACCATTTGGTATATTGAAAAAATAAGATGATAATCATCTTGGTAGTTGAGAAATTTTAGGATTTTGTCACAAGCAAAGTCATTCAACCTAAAGAGGATGAATATGAACAAAAAAATTTGATAATGTAGACGCCAAAATATTGATGATCATCACTCTTATCACAACAGATGTTATTCAGGGTACGGACAAATAGGGGTAAGGGATAAACAACGCCAAGATGATTGATTTTATTACCAACCGGGCTATAAATAGCCAGATACACCATTGTAAAGGATCATATTATATTGTTTGTTAGACCTACACATGGAGGCCCAACTGTTAAGCATAAAAATTAAAGTGATCGCGTATAAATATTACAAGGATAAGAAATGCCCACGTGAACCTTTACATAACTTAATAAAATATGGTCACATACAAATGTTAAAGGATAAGAAATGGCCACATGAACCTTTACATGGCTAAATAAAATATGGCCACAAGAAAACATAAATATTACATTTAAAATAAATCAAAGATGGCCATATAATATTAAATATTAGATTTAAACCCTATCACAACCACATATTTGTGAAGCAAAAACATCCAAGGAGGCATTTGACACTCTTTCTACCATCTATGAAAGTAAAAATGAATCAACAATACTTCATCTTCAATCTCAATTTTACACGTTGAGAATCGAAGATGGAGAAAATATTGAAGTGTTTCTTCATCACGTTGTAGAGTTGAGAGTCAAAAATTGAAGGTCATGGGAGAAATTATGGACGATAAGCTCTTGGTAACCACATACTTAGAGTTGTACTAGATTCATTCTGAGTGTTGATCACTTCCTTGCAAGTTTCAAATAGGAAGGTGTCATTTTCTAAGTTGGTAAATATGCTTTGATTGGAAGAGGTGACCAACAAGTTGAGGCATCAATTAAGTAATAATGCACTCATTTCTAATAAATCTAAGAGAAATAAGTCATAGAAGGGTCCTTCCTTATCATCATCTTCACATAAACAACCTAAAAAAAAAGAGGTATTTTCACATCTATGATAAATATGGATATGATAAAAAGAGTTGTAGGTACAACCCTATGACTCAAGGGAAACAAATTTACAAAGCTACTTAAAGAATACAATACAAACCATGTCCTAAGCAGAAGTGACAACAAGGGCATGTTGCACATGAAGAATTAGATTCAAAATCCAAATAGGCACACAAGGTGCTAATGTCTAAGGTGATCGAAGGATAAATTTTGGTATATTGATTCAGGTAGTAACAAGCACATGACTAGGGACAAAATGTAGTTTAATTTATTACAAGCCAAAGAAAATGAGAAACTAGTAACCATTGACGATAATAAAACATATCAATTCAAAGGAGTGGGAGATGTTTTTATCATTATTTTCAACAACAACTGCTCAATCCAAAAGGTTTTATACATACCTAGACTGGAAAATATTTTTTTGTCAATACCACAAGTTATGGATATAAACATGGCAGTGGAGTTCTACGTTGTTGATGGCAACAAGAAGTGTTTTATCAAGAGGAGTGGCAATATTGTAGTAGTTGGTTCCTACAAGAATGGGTTATTTACACTATATGTCATATCATCTTCTATTGTCGCACTACCAACTACAACCATAGATGCTACCTCCCTATGGCATAGGAAATATGGTCAGCTATGTTTAAGATACTACAGATGAGTAAGCATCAAATGGTATTAGGTTTTCCTAGCCTTTCACCACCATTTCCAGTATGCTTAGGTTGTTTGGAAATGAAGTAACACTAATTACATTTTTTATTTGAGCACTCATAGAGCTAAAGGACAGATGTATGTGATTCACATTGATCTATGCGAACCCATGACTACTAGTTTTTGTGGATATTATAACTTTTAGTTGTATATGGATGACTACTTGCAAAGGGTGTGGATGTATTTATTGACATTGAATTCAAACACACTCAAGTATTTCCAACACTTCAAGAAGTGAATAGAAATAAAAACCAGATATTTCATTCAAGTTTTCCACTTAGATCAAGCTAGAATTTACATCCAATATTTTTTTGTAGTTTCTTGAGCAAAATGGGATCAAGCGACAACTCACTATTGTTGGAAATATGAGCAGGTTTTGTTGTCATTGATGTTAATAAGTCAGTACTAGTAAGAGTCAGTTTTAGTGAGCAGCATCAGTTTCAGGTTCCGTAATCAAGTGCAAAAGAAAGTTTCCTTCTAGGTGGTCATATGAGGTTTAAAGGGCAAAAGGAAGGCCCAAGCAAAATAATATTATAATAATTTATTATAATATTAAAGGTGCAAGATATTTAATTAATTATAAATTAATTATAATAGTTTTATTATAATTTAATTTATAAATTAATTTAATTAACTTTTAAAGTTATTAAGTTAATTTTAAATTAATTATAATTTAATTATATATTAATTTATAGGTTAATTAAACTAACCCTAAGCATAGGGTTATAAAATTCATAATTCAAATTTTCAAATTATCGTCGACGTCATCAAAGGCATAGCCCAATGCATATAAAGGAGGGAAAGGCCTTGGTAAATATTTCATCCGTGATCAAAGTTTAATGGTGTGTTTCGTGCACAAAGCAAAGGATCGATCGCGTGTTTTTTAAAGGCTTATAGAGGCAACAAAAAGGACAAGGAGGAGAGGCTTTTGGTTTACATTCCAAGGTGCGTTGTAGCACAACCGGTAGCAAGGGAAGGCACTAAGTCTTGGCCAGCGGAAGGTGTAGGGATTGAATCCTGCGGGCTTGAGTTTTTGCGAAGCGAGAATTATTTTGAGGACTATGCGCCAAGAAGGAGATAAAGGGAAGGCATGAGCCTTATCCTTTGTGTGGAGGCTCGTAGCCCATGTGGTGGGTGCACGCCTTGCTAAGGTGCCCGGTTGTGGATAGGTTTCATGCTCTAAGTTCGAAAATTACGAAGACCCAAAAATTGTGGAAGCTCGAATTTTGCGGAGATTAATTTTTAAAAAGGTTTTAAATTTAATTTTGCATTGTGTAAGGTTTTTGTGAGGGAGATAAAAGGTTTGGCATTTTTGTTAGGGTTTGATTTTTTTGAAGTGTGATGAGCTTGTTGAGAGGAGTAATAAGGTGTGCCTTAGGTGTTAGAAATATTTGTTGAATACAAAGTTAATAATTGTATTGAAAGGAGAAATAAGGTTGATTAAGTTGTGATATTTTGACTTGATGAATTATTCTTGAAAGGATTTATTGAGAATAAATATTTGCTATCTAACCCTAGTATTGGCAAAAGGAAAGGTTGTGATTGAGACAGGTGTGTAAAGACAAATCATCTTCAAACAAGAGGTAAGGGCACATTTTTCCTTGAGAGTGATTGTTGGATGTTGTGAATGCTAAGTTGGAGAGAAAAGGGTTGTTTGATAAGCATTGTTGAGTTTGGTTTTTCTGGAATGAAAGTTGATACTAGAAACCTTGTTTGATAAGCATTGTTGGAAATATTGAGTAAGCTTTCATATGTTTGAACTAGGGTTTGTAAAAGAACATGAGTATCATTGTCATGTGAAGTTGATAACTGTCTTGAACTAGAGTTTGTGAAAGAACATGAGTATCATTGTTATGTGAAGTTGTGAACTATCTTGAACTAGGGTTTGTGAAATATCATGAGTATCTTGAACTAGGGTTTGTGAACTATCTATATCCTAAAGCGGAATATTTACGATAAATTCCAAGTTATCAACTTGTTCCTATGAATAGCTTCAATTGATGGTGATTACTTTCAAGCACACCAATATGTATGCAACTATATGTGGGTAGCATTTTACCGAGGAGCTATCATCGATATATTTGACCATCATTTCACTTTCTTGTTGTCTTTTGTTCTTGGTGGTCAACTTCCTTGTCCACCTACAAGAGTGCTCGGTCCTACAACCATACATAATATCAGCAATACCATATTCTCATATGATATAAAAAAACAACAATTGCAATTAAACATCCATAATGTAATTAATGCTAAGCATTGAAAACATCATATATCAATACATAATCCATCTCATAAATGAGTCTTGTCAAGGTTGGTCGTGACAAAAACCCTATGTCAAGGGTTTTAAAATATCATGGAGAGTTGGTTATTGGCTAAGCTAGATTGCCCATAAAGCGTCTAGTGAAGTGAGGGGTGATCAGACTCCAATACCTAAGCCTCAGACAACACCCATATACGGACTTGAGCTCCCACGTACTTTCGGGTATATAGGGAGACCCCCTAGGTTTAGGAGAGACCTTTAGCCATAGGAAGCTTTTCGACCATGTATCTATCCATAGTGCACCGAGCACAGCACTCGAGAAGATTACCCTCCTGTACTGTCAGAGAGGCGGGTAGTGCGCTCAAGGGTATGTGTGGAACCCTCCTTGAGTAGTGGCCTAAAATATTGGTCCGAGCATTATCGTTTGTCATTGCGGTATAATAGAGGGCTATGGACAGTGTGCACACCTTGGCCTAGAGTTACCCTGTTTCAGTCATATGTCAAATCCTAATACCGACTATCAAACCTCCAAAACCCTAACCACAGATTTGAGCATACTGAGGAGACTACACCTATCACAGAATTGACCATACTGTAACCATTCTTGACTGACGAAGATAACTGTTGGGGTCAGTAATAGTTGGGAACAGTGTCAGACAGGGTAGTTGTCAGTAATAGTCAAAACAGAGTCTGCCAAGGCAGTTATCAGTAACAGTCAAAAATAGTGTCAGATAAGGCAGTTGTCAGTAATAGTCAAAATAGAGTCTACGAGACAATTGTCAGTAACAGTCAATAATAGTGTCAGACAAGGCAATGTTAGTGATAGACAAGACAGAGTCTAACAAGGTAGTTGTTGATAACAGACTGAATAATAATAGATATGGCAGTTGTCGAGGAACAGAGAAGAAAGCCATTTTTCTAGGTGAAGAAAAGCTTTAGGAGAAAAACAGACGACACTTGACTAAAAAAAGTCTAGGGTGCCAAAAAACGTCATTTTGAGACCTAGTCCATTGTGATCGTCTTTTCAAGTTGATTGTTTTGATATATAGCACCCAAACACTTTTTTTGGACCATTACTAAAAATAGTAACTACTAAAACAACACTTCTATTTTTAGTAAGGCAGTTAGGGTGGTCCAAATCACAAGTCCATGGCTAGAGGGACTAGAGGAGCCATGAGGGAGATGGAGCAAAACCAATTGAGTGACCAAATAGGGCTATTAAGTCAACAACTTACTAACCTACAGAACCAATTTGGACAAGAAGTTAAACATTTGAAAGATCCTATGCATCTCTTGAACTCTGAACAGATTAAAGTGAAAACGAGGATTGAGGAAAAATTCCATGAGGTTGAAGGGCGTTTAAAAGGAGCCACTCATGTACACCAACAAATTAACAATGCTGGAATTGAAGGAAAGGTTGGCAGTTTAGGAAATATAGAAGAGGAAGCACATCATGCTCTTTTTAATAATAATACCCCGTATAAAATGCCCAAGTTAGACTTCCCCAAGTTTAATGGAAAGGACCCCGATGGTTGGTTGTGTTAGGCGGATTAGTTTTTCAAGCTCCACAATGTACCCCAATACTTATGGATCACAATGGCATCCTTTAACTTTGAGTCTGAAGCCCTTCAATGGTATCAGTGGGTGCAACATATGATTCCTGACCTTTCTTGGGAAGAATTTGAATCACAATTACTCACTCATTTTGGCCCTAGTGAGTATGAGGACTTTACAGGAGCTTTAACAAAATTGAAGCAGACCTCTACTATTCGTGAGTATCAGACTCAGTTTGAGAAGTTGGCTAATAGGACAAGGGGTTTGAGTGAAGGATTTTTTAGAGTTGTTTTATCAATGGGTTGAAGGATGATATCAAGGCCGAGGTAAAAATGTTCAAACCACAATCCATGATGCAAGCAATAGGATTGGCTAGGCTAGCGGAGGAAAAATTTACTGCTTAGAGGCATTCATCTAAATTTCCACAGGCCAAACCCTCATTTCCATCCAAGATCACATCAAATACAGGAAATAAATCTCCAACAATTAAGCGATTGACTAGGGAGGAAATGGATGCCCGTAGAGCACAAGGGTTATGTTATAATTGTGATGAGAAATATTCCTCGGGGCATAAATGTGTACAACAAAAATTGTATTTGCTGGATGTGGATGATTCTGCGGTAAATGAAGTACATGAAGAAGTAGAACAACAGGAAGAAGAGCACCAGGATGAGGGTGAAGCACAAGAAGAACCACAACCAGAGATTTTAGTTCATGCACTTGCAAGAATCTTGACCCCTCAAACTATGAAGGTAGTAGGATATTTCAAGGGGCAAAGAATTATAATTCTTATTGATTTAGGTAGTACACATAATTTTATTGATCCCCGAGTAGCTAAGCAAGCAAACTGCTACATACATTCTTGCAATTCTTTTGAAGTCATGGTGGCAAATGGAGGAACATTACCTTGTAAAGGGAAATGTCAAAATGTTAAGTTGAAGATAGGGGATTATGAACTTAAAACTGATATGTTCGCACTTCCGTTAGGAGGATGTGATGTTGTGTTGGGGGCACAATGGCTCTGTACCTTGGGAACAATAGCCTAGAACTTTGCCGAACTTTGGATGCAATTCACTCAGAATGGGAGGTCATACACTCTTCGTGGCTCACATACGGGATCCCCGCAGGTCATCAATTCAAGTCGAATGGAGAAATTATTAAAAAATCCTCACATGGGGTAGTAGCCCAATTGTTTGCAATCCAACCACAGAATACTGAAGCAACTAAACCACAAGGGGATTTGCAACTCATTTTGACTAAACATAATGTTGTTTTTGTGGAACCCAAGGGATTACCTCCACGCCATTCCCATGACCATGCAATACAGTTGGTACCAGGGAGCTTGCCACCTAACATCCGACCCTACAGATACCCATATGCGCTAAAATCAGAAATTGAGAAGTTGGTCCAAGAGTTATTGAAAACAGGGGTAATTCGACCCAGTAACAGTCCTTATTCTTCACCGGTACTATTGGTAAAAAAAAGATGGGTCGTGGTGGTTGTGTATAGACTTTCGTGAACTCAATAAACTCACCATTAAGGATAAATTTCCTATTCCTGTGATTGATGAGTTGTTGGATGAGTTACATGGCGCCAAATTTTTCTCCAAGTTGGATCTTTGCTCTGGATACCATCAGATAAGGATCAAGGAAGAAGACATTCCAAAAACAACATTCAAAACTCATGAGGGCCATTACGAATTTTTGGTCATGCCTTTTGGCCTAACTAATGCACCTTCAACATTCTAGAGCCTCATGAACAATGTCTTCCACCCATTCCTTTGCAAGTTTATTTTGGTCTTCTTCGATGACATTCTCATCTACAATCGCACTTGGGAAAAGCACCTACAACATTTAGACCAAAATTTGCAATTATTGCAGGACCATCAGTTATTTGCCAAACGATCCAAATGTTCCTTTGGAATGCAGGAGGTCGAATACTTGGGGCATATTGTTTCACAGGAGGGAGTTAAGGTTGACCCGAAGAAAATTGAAGCTATACAAAATTGGCCTAAGCCACAAACTCTCAAGGCGCTTCAAGGATTTTTGGGTCTCACTAGCTACTACCAACGATTTGTACAAGGTTATGGAAAAATAGCAGCCCCACTAACTGCCATGTTAAAGAACTCATTTATGTGGTCAACTCCAACAGAAAAAGCTTTTGCAGATCTCAAGGAAGCCATGATTTTGACACCGATGTTAGCCACTCCTAATTTTTCCAAACCATTTATAATTGAAAGTGATGCTTCGGGCCATGGCATTGGTGTCGTATTAATGCAAGAAGGGTGACCCCTAGCTTTCACTAGTAAGGCATTGTCGGGAAAAAATTTGGGGAAGTCTACTTATGAAAAAGAAATGATGGCCATCCTCCATGTTGTCAATCATTGGCGACCTTATCTCATTGGGAGGCATTTCTCTATTAAAACAGACCATCAAAGTTTGAAATATTTTTTGGAACAGAGGGTATCTACTCCAGCACAACAGAAATGGGTTTCAAAATTGTTGGGGTATGATTATGATATTATTTATAAGAAAGGGAAGGAGAATATTGTGGCAGATGCCCTCTCACGTCAGTTTGAGGATCAAGAGACACTGTGTGCCATCTCATCCCCACTTCCCCAATGGGTCTCCCAACTTCAAGAAGAAGTAACCAAGGACCCACCCTTGCAAACTTTGAGGGAACAGCTCCAAAGGGATCCCAATTCACACACCGGGTATTCATGGGATGGACAATTGTTAAGATACCAAGCTCGCATTGTGGTTCCTAAAACTTCATCGCTCCATGAGGACATCATGAAGGAGATGCATGCTTCACCCATTGCAGGCCATTCGGGATTTTTGAAGACATATGAGCGAGCTAAACGGTCATTCTATTGGGAGGGAATGAAAAAAGATATCCAAACTTTTGTGGCAGAATGTGAGATCTGCCAATGGATGAAAGGAGAAACGGTTCATACTCTAGGCACTCTACAACCGTTACCAATCTCGAAAAATGTATGGACTGATATCTCCATGGATTTTATTGAAGGGCTTCCTAAATTCGAGGGAAAATCATTAATGAAAAAAGAAACATGGTGAAGAAGTACTCTAAAAACGTAAACTAGTTTTTGATTCACTAGATCATAGATGCGCAAGTGAAGAGCATACTCCTAGTGTTGCAAGCTTTTTGGTTCACTAGATCACATTACGTGCAAGTGAAGAGCATAATACCGACAACAAAAACGTATTAGAAAACAAAAGGAAGAAAAAGAGGGATTATAAACTTAAAGAAAGAGACGAGTTAGGAAAGGAACAAAAAACATTTGATTGAATTTTTATTTCCAAAAAAAGAAGTGATACATCTACAAAACTCCGAATGTGTTTCGACCTACAGGTCTCATCAGCGGAGTGAGCTTCGAAGAGGTACAACCTCTCTTTATAAAGACCTAACTCTAGGGGGGAGTTGAAGAGTAATGCATGTGGGATAAAAACACCCAAGCATTGTTACAAACCGCAGGTTTATAGACCAAGACGGTGAAAAGAAGAGAAGTCCCAGGCTCAACCCCCCAAAAAACACCCATCCAAAAAGAGAAGAAACACATTAAAAAATGTGAAAATACAAGGTGGGAAATAGAGTCCCTCAAATAATTTTATTTTTACAAAGATAAGATCGAAGAGGTTTTTGGTTCCTCCAACAAATGATGCCTCGAGCAATGTGCTTGAGCTCTCTATCTTTTCTCCATTTTTCAAACATTGGAGAAATAATATCTATGCCGATTCGAAGATCTTTGACAAAACTGTAGTTGTCCAACTTCAAAATAAGAGGAATTGTTTTTATTTTGGTTCCATGTCTGCGTGTTGCTCGCTCCAAAACTCTAGCCAAAAGTGAAGGCCTACCATCAAATTTAACTTTCTCAAACAAAGGTAGGAGAAAATTAATTTGATATCCCCTAGCTCTGAGTTTGTTAAAAATATTATTTTTAACAGAAATAAATCCATCCCTGGAGCTTTCTCTAACCAAAAATCTGTTGAGTTCACTCATGATAAAGGCCTTTTGTTGATGAACTGGATGATGGGAGGAAGCAGGGATGTATTGATAGGCATTCATCGGCTTCTAAAACAATTTGGTGCAGAGAATTCCAGTCTGAGCAAAATCAGGCCCCTTAAAAAACATAGTATCTAGAAGTGTTACTTCAAAATCAGAAACAAAGGAAGTAATTTTAATACTGTCATAGAAGGAACCATAGGCAACAAGAAAACCATTAAGATCCTCCTTAGGGCCATGCCAAACTCCAATGGCATCATCAATGTATCTTTTATAAAATAAAAGATTTTCCACAACAACATTATTAAATACCTGTTCCTCTAGATGACAAAGAAATAAACAAGCATAAACCACAGCAAAATTACTTCCCATGGTTGTTCCTCTTATTTGCCTGTATGTTTTCCCTTTGAATTCCAAGTAGTGTTGTGTTAACACTATCTTGCAAGCCTTACCACAAAGTTTGTCTTGGCTAGATCAAATTCGTTCCTCAAAAAATGACGGAGGGTTGCCAGTCCTTGAGAGGTGGGGATGTTGGGATAGAGACTCTCAACATCAAAAGAGAAAAGAATGATGTCTTGAGGAAAAGTATGACCATGTAGATCTTTAATTAGAGATATGGAATCCAAGAGATGATTTTTCTGCTTCAACAAAATTGGTAGGAGCAGATGATGAAGCCATTTGGAGGTAGGTTCGAGCATGAAACCACAATAGGAACAGATGGGTCGACCAGAAAGCCTGGGCTTGTGGATTTTGGGGAGTAGGTAAAAGACACACTCTGGCAGAGGATGGTGTTACCTGGAGCATAAATTTCCTGTGGTTTTTTGAAAGCAGATTCCTCCTAAAAGCCCAGCCAAGCAAGTCCTGGAGCTGATAAAAAATATCCTACCAAGGGACTCTATTCACTTCAAAGTACACATTCTGATTTGAAAGTTGGGAAAAGCCTTTTGAAATGTACCAGTCCATGGACAAAACACAAACACCCAAGTTTTTATTTGTGGGCCTAATGACAATGGATTTGTCATTGGCAAGGGAACGAATGGCAGACCAGATATGGGGCGGAAAGGCACGTTGGCGGGTGGGATTGGTAGTAGATAATTTGTTATTGAGGAATCTTTCACCCATGCCAATAATTTCTTCCAAAGGCCTGTAAAACTGTGAGGGATTAAAACTTGGGTTGGAGACACGGAAAGGATCAATGGGCTTAGGCGGTTTTGGAGGGCCACCTCTTGGTCCAAAGAACCATTCGAGACGAAGACATCTACAAAAGGCTGAAAACTCTTGTTTTAGAACCTCTTTGGCCATGGGAGGAGGAACAGGGAGGAACTTTAAACCCAGGTTGAGGGCCTCAATTTCATTCTGGGTAAGTTTTTTGGAGAAAAAATTATGGACGGCAAGATTTGTGATTTTGCCATCCACAGCCCAGACAAGACTCCTATAAAAGTACCGACGACCAAAATCTTGTGGGCTGAAAATTGCGGACCAAGGGGTTATTTTTGGTTTCCGCCACCATTTTGGCGTCGGAAGAACCCCTGCCCTTGCTGCTTTTGAACATATGGGGCAAAAACCTTTCTTGGATTCTCGAAACCAGAGTTGCGAAAATTTCTTCCATTGTCCTGTTGCAATTGTTGCTGCATAGAGGAAGTGTGGTTCTGGAAGTTTCTCCCCTTCTTTCGTCTTCTTGGAGAAGGGCCCCGAAAGTTTAAATTACGTCCTTGTTGCTATTGCTGCCTTTGTTGTTGTTTTGGCTGTTTATTCCTTTGTTGTGGTTGTCATTGTTGTTGTTTGTTTCTATGTTGTGGATGTTGTTGTGATTGCCTTTTTTGTGTAGTAGAGGCTCTTTGGTTTGGCCCTCTACTACGACTTCTATTCCTGTTGTGTTGTGCAAGAAAGTTCTTTTGTGCGCCTGTGATTAGTTTTTCCAGACGATCGATTTGTTGCTTGATTTCTCTTTTAACCAAGTCGGCTATGCTTTCTGTAGCTTCTGACATATTAACTTCTGGGACTTCTGAAGCAACATTCTCTCGAGCAACTTTGGCTTTCTCTTGTATGTCTTTTTGGATTTGCATTTCAACTCTCTAGGCCTGGAGCTTTCCCTCAAAAAGCTCTTTAATCTGGGATTCCCATTCCAAAGCAATTTCTTAAGAAATTGTCTTGTGTTTATTTATGGAATCTGCAAGAATTTCCTTAACTACAGGCAATAAAATGCTAGGAATATAATCATTGGCCTGAGTAGCTAATTTATCTATGTATTTTTTGAAATTACAGATGTACAATTTGGCCATTTCCAAGCAAAAATTTTTTTTGAGTGCCTCTGACTCATTAGAAAACTGTTTATTAATATCTTCATTTGGAAGTTGAAGGCATGGTTTTTCCATTTGTAGGCTATGGGGAACAATGCCTTTGCCCAGATTCTCTTCAAGTTGGGCTAGCTTGGAATGGCATTTTTCTACCTTTCTACTCAGAATCTTGAATTCTTCAAACCTTGTTTCCAACAACTTGTCCAAAGACTCTGGTCGTGGAGGAATGTCGTGCATTGCACCGATTCCATCTGTGGAGGAAAATTTATTTCTATTAGACCTCTACAAAAATCTTCCATTTTACCTGTATCGAAGACTCGTTCTTCAAGCTTCCAAATTTGTTGTCGTGAACCCTCTTGTCGTAGATGCTTGTGAGGAATACGGACAAGGGAACTAGGGGGACTATCAAAAACTATGGGAGAGGATTCAAAATCTAAAATGTCAATAATTGGTAGATCAATGTGCTTAATTAGATAAACTCATTAATAAAAAAGGAAACATGGTGAAGCAGTACTCTAAAGACGTAAACTAGTTTCTGATATACCAGATCACAGATGTGCAAGTGAAGAGCATACTCTTGGTGTTGCAAAATTTATGGTTCACCACATCATATTATGTGCAAGTAAAGAGCATAATACCAACAACAAAAATGTATTAGAAAATAGAAGGAAGAAAAAATATATATTATAAACTTAAAGAAAGATACGAGTTAGGAAAGGAACAAAAAACATTTGATTGAATTTTTATTCCAAAAAAAATGTGAGACATCTACAAAACTTTGAATACGTTTCAACCTAAGGTCTCATTACCAAATTGAGCTTCGAAAAGGTACCTCTCTTTTAAATACCTAACTCTAAAGGGAGCTAAAAAGTAATGCATGTGGGATAAAAACACCCAAGCATTGTTACAAATCCATTAATGAAAAAGAAAAAAGGCAAAGTAGTACTCTAAAAACATAAACTAGTTTCTGATTCACCAGATCGTAGATGTGCAAGTGAAGGGCATACTCCTAGTGCTGCAAGCTCTCTGGTTCATCGAATTGCATTACGTGCAAGTGAAGAGCATAATAATGAAGGAGCCTTTAAAAGTATAACAACTAGATAATATGCTATCAAAAGACTAGATTAATCAAATAACCAAATGCAAAGGAATAAAGTAAAAGAATATGCCCATATTTATTAATAATTGTGAATCTCTCTTACAACAAGGTTACAAGAACATCTCTCTTAGGTATTTTACCATTGTGATAAATATTATAATCCACAACTCATGTGGTAGATGCCTTCAATAGACTCTTAAGGTCTTCAAACTTTGCTTGAGGGCTTACTAGGATGCCTCCTCCAATGTCAAGAGGTATGATCTTGAATGATGCTTTGTCTTTGAGAGATATATCACCTACATGCAAGGAAACAACAAAGCACATTAGTAGCACATGAAGCCTCTCATGATGAGGTTGATTTCCAAGTGAATGCAAGAAATAAAGCAAATATGTAAAGAATGCATGAAATGATAAAGAATGCTTGAAAACTTGAAATAATGCTTGAAATATTGAATATAAAGAATGAAAATGCTGCTACACTAGGTTAGAAATCCAAAGAAAATACTACTAATCTAATCTAATGGCTAAAAATAGGGGAAAAGAGACATCAGACCCTACTCTTTGATGCTCATAGTAGCTGGCTTTGCTAGCCATTGTTGGTAGCCGCAGCTAAACCTACGGGCCGTTGTTGACAACAGTGGTTGCGGGGTGAGGGTTTTACTCTCTGAATCTCGAGCTTGGCATCAATCGATTCCATTGCACAAAGGTTTGACATTCTTGGTGCGTTCACTTAGAACGAATTTAGGCAAGAAATTGGCTCAAATCGCATTGAATTGAGTGCTTGAACAACGGGTTGTTCTCTTCAAAATGTGATAGTCTCCATTGGTGGATAGGCACTTGTCATTGCTCAATTGGAAAACACTTCGTTACTCCTCAAGGGGATGTTTAATTGCTCTCCAATCCGACAGGGCTTCGCTATGGCAAATGCTCATTGATTCTCCAATATTTGCTCTTCAAAATTGAGGTCTTAGAAAGACTCCCAAAATACTTGTTCTAGCTTCATGGAGAAGCCAAGAACAAGAATTGGTTATGCACAGGCAGTTGAGACAAGTCTTCCAAAAGCTTCTATTCGCTCAACTGATCGAGAATCCATTATTCTCAATGGATTTTACTTGGCTCTGCTCACTCGAGTTAGTTACAGAGCTAGCCGCTATCGACCAGAGTAGCTACAGAGCTAGCCGCTATTGCCATCAGTGGCTAAAGCTGACTAGGACTAGATTTCCCCAGATGAGTGGTTAGAACCACTGCTAAGTTTTGGAAAGGTCCAATATCATTCATATGGTCTGAAAAGGTGCCCATAGGAGTAGTCTCCTAAACATGACATGTTTTAGGTGTCTACAAATACAGATAGCAAAAATGTGTTAAAAATCAGAAGGAAGAAAAAAAAATATTATAAACTTAAAGAAAGAGACAAATTAGGAAAGAAACAAAAAACATTTTATTGAATTTTTATTCCAAAAAAATGATATATCTACAAAACTCTAAATACATTCCAACCTACAAGTCTCATCAGCAGAGTGAGCTTCGAAGAGGTACAACCTCTCTTTATAAAGACCTAACTCTAGGGGGGAGCTGAAAAGTAATACATGTGGGATAAAAACTCCCAAGCATTGTTATAAATCGTAAGTTTATAGACCAAGACAATGAAAAAAAAAAAGAATTCCCAAGCTCAACCCCCTAATTCTTGTGATGATGGACCGTCTCTCAAAGTATGCTCATTTACCTTCCCTCGCCCACCCTTACCATGCCTCCACCATTGCTCAAATAGTCATGGACTCCATTTTTAAACTCCATGCTATGCCAAAATCCAAACCTTCACAAGTTTTTAGGCAAGAATTGTTTAAACTTCATGGAACTCAACTACAAATGAACTCAACCTACCATCCACAAACCAATGGGCAAACTGAAATTGCCAATAAGTTCTTAGAAACCTACCTTCATTTTTTTACCTGTGAGCACCCAACACCATGGGCTAAGTAGTTATCATTGGCTAATGGTGGTACAACACTTCATTCCACACAACCTCCAAAATGACTCCTTTTGAGACAATTTATGGGTACCCACCTCCATCGCCTTCTTCATATATTTTTGGAAACTCCAAAGTTCAAGCGATGGGCACAACTCTTTAGGAACATACCCAACTCTTGCGATATTTTAAGAACTTGGTTATGGCTCAAAATCGGATGTGACAATAGACTAATCAACAATATTTTGAGCATATCTTCAACATAGGTGTGTTGGCATTCCTGCAACATTGATCTCCTCTATACACTTTTTACTTCAGTAATTTCTACTTCCATGAAACTTTGTTCTTTTCTCAAAATTTATCCTTTATTTCTTGAGTTTTACTATCAGAATTTGTGGGCTACGCCCAAAGGAGTGTGCAATTTTTCCTGTTCACTCACCATGCAATATCTTTGTATTTTGGAGGGTGAGGGTAGTTTCATGCCAGGTCTCTAAGCGCAAGTTGGTTTCGGAATAGAGAGTAGAGCACAGGCCCATTTTGGGTTAGAGAGCAGCGAAACCTAGATAAGGAGAAGAAAACGTAAGTTATGCCCATGAATTTTTACCTATGTGTGAGAGTGCAAGGTAGTTTCGGGACTTGGCTGGCCAAAACTCAACTTCGAAGAAAAAATGCTAGGTGGGCCCAAGTCTTTTTGCCCTGGTTGGAGAGCGCAAAACCTTTTTGGGGCTAACCTGGGTGAAAACGCCTTCATTTTATTTAACACTTAGTGTAAATCTGCTTCAACATAGTGCGGGCCCATCATTTTTTCCCCTGGGAGAAAGCGCAATTTTGTTTTGATCCTTTTCTGGGTGAAACACACTTTGTGGAGAGAAAATGCTAATGTGGGGCCCAATTATGTTTCACCCCAAATCATGAGCGCAACCCAATTTTGGGCGAAAGTGCCTTTAACCCATCCTCAAAGTCAGTGCAACCTTGTTTCAAACTCCCAAGGCAGTGTGGGGCCCAAAGTGTTTTTCCCAAATTTGCAAGCGTTATTCCTTTTCGGAGTCTTCCAAGGCGAAAACACCTTTGACTTTTCCAAGGCACGACAACACTTTCAAGAAAAGATGCTAAGTATGGCCCAAAGCATTTTGCTCCAGTTTCCAAGTGTAAATCAAATTCGGGCCTACCAAGGGAGAAAGTACCTTTGAATTTTCCACTCTGGCACCCCTCCCAAGGCAGCAAGGTGCTTTCGCTCCTATTTTCCAGCGCAAGGCAATTTCGGGCCTAGTAAGAGAGAAATCACCTTTGAATTTTCCACGCCAACGTTGCTCCCAAGATAGCAAAGTCGTTTCACTATAGTTTTGGAGTGCAAGCCCATTTCGGGCCAAAAAATAATGAAACATAGGTGGGGCCTACATCCGCAAAGCACCTGTTTCAATCTAGCCCCCTGCCTCAGCCAAAATTCCTCAAAAATGCTTCTCAGCGACGAAGCAAAGTGTGCCCTCTCTAGTTTAATTGCAGTCGATCTAAGAAGCTTCCAGATTTGATTTTCCCGGATCTTAGAATCCGATATTTCATTGAGGCGGTTCCAGCAAGTGAGGAGGTGACGCAACAAGCGAATCATATCGTCGCATTGAAGCCATGCAACCACTTCTCCATGAGTCATCGAATTCAGGCCATGCCTCATTACTATTTGATGAGTGCTCAAATCCTATCTTTGCTGCCATCGCAATGTTTTGTGGGTGTGCATTTATGTTTCAGAGGTAGAATCCTCTATAAAAGCCAACAATTCTAATGTAATATGATGGACGTTTTGCTAGAGACTTGTTGTACATGAATTCTGCTATCAATACAAAGAAAACTTGGCTCTAATTCTGGATTTCTCTTTATGTGTATGTCTTCTATCTTATATTTCTATCAAATTCTCTGCTTTATCTGTAGGCTATAATTCTATGTCTGGATTTAGCTTTCGATAGAGGGTGAACACTGGAATAATTCTGGAGATTGCACATATAAGATATCTAGTTTTAATTTCTATTACTTTCTTTGTGTGAAGTGCTATTGATTCAGAGTGCAATTAAGTTATCGTGTTGTTTGTCCATCACCCCTATTCATCTGGCTTGAGGCCATATTTCCCATCCCTTTCAGTCATTTATAATTTCTTTCCTATTCCTTAATCTCAAATCCCCAAGTTAGAATAGTAAGGGAACCAACCCATCTCTGGAGATTGGCACGGGAGGCATTTCTTCCTTTCGGCCTTTCAATGTTGGTCGGGTCTAGGGTGCATGGATGAAACATTCCATACCTAAGGCGGATTCTTGACCAACAGTTTCTGGCACGCCCGGTGGGACGCAAACGTTCCACGTCAAAGCAGTATTAAGAGTTGATGTTCATCTTGTTGCTGTTAAATAAGAACATCTGGTGACTCAGCTGAACTCAGAAGCCTCCGAATCTTGAAAACCGGTTATAAAGCCTCACCTTCATGTACACGAGATCAAAGGCTAAAAATCCAGAGGAAGCAGTTGAGTTCTTCGAGCTCAACATCGATGCTTTGGGAGAGCATCCTAGAGTAGTCCCCTCGACTATCCCATTGGTTCAAGCACCCTCGCAAGTAGCTGTTATAGTTTCACAGACTCCAAGTCCTGCCAACACTACGACTAGCTTGCCCCTCAACCAAACGTTCCAAACATCCATCCATCTAGATGGCACAACCTCCACCTAGGAAGTTTCCCACATGGAATCATTCAAGACCTCTCAATCTACAGGCTCAGAACCAAGTGCCCCTGCAGCATTGAAGGCTCTACCCACATACGATGGTACAGGAAAGACGGCCTATGAGCATGTCCAAGATGTCGCTGCACTAGCAACCATCCACCACATCACGGAAGAAGATATCATGGTGAGACTACTAGTTCTCTCACTCAGAGGTAAGCTCCTCTACTGGTACCGATCGTTGCCGCCCGACACCATCACTACATGGGACCAATTAGCAGAACAATTGATAAAGGGTTTCAATGAACAGGCGGACCCTTTCTCCTTGTTGCACCAGTTCACCACCATCCAAAGGCATCCTCAAGAGGAGGTAGCGGATTTTAACGTCAGGTTCGCTCGAACCTGGCAGAGAGTCACTATCGGCCTTCGGCCCACTCCGGAGCAAGCGACGTTCTATTACTTAAGGGCTTTCCATTCCGACATAAGCATGAGCATCCGACATGCTAATGTCAACACATTCCCTGCCTTGTATGAGCAGGCGCAGAAGGCTGAGGCTGACCTAGTAGCTATCGGAAAGTTGCCTCCGAAGGTGACTATGCCGATTTATCCGGACTTTCCTCAGAATATGTATCCTAGTGCATCTTCTCAGTCACTACCTACACCCCCGATGTACCCCAATCAATCATGGAATCCCAATCCTCAGAATCAAGTGGTATCCACCTCATAGTTTCAAGCACCCATTGTTCCTCAACTCCCAACTCCTATCCCATATCCAACATTACCTGCACCATTGGCACCATTGCCATTACCCACGCCTCGGTAGCCACAAATCCGGACCATGCCAGAGAATTGTAGGATCTACGATCATCAATGAAGACGATGGCGAATGAGATCACCATCTTAAGGAGGAGGCAAAATGATCAAAGCTTCCAGCCAAGGAGATTCGCTCCTCCTCCCCCGATCACTAGGGAGCAAGCTGCTTCCACTAGTAGGGCTCCCAAGAGAAATGCGACGATGTTGGAAAATGAAGAAGTTGGTTCATCCGATAGAGCTTATTGGTGCTCCACCTGCAATGACCCGCACGGTGAAGAGACTTGCATGGTTCATCTGAACTATGTACAGACCCTTGCAGACAACGCTCCTGGTGGGCAGGTAAATATGATAAGGGAAACAGATCACAATTTTATGATTCCCCCTATCGAGCAGGTCTCCGTCCTCATGAGAACGGGTAAGAAGCCCATCGAAGTTGATCCGGTTCAAATGGAACCATTGAAGGTGCCTGCCAGTTCCAAGCCATCAAGTGAGAAGGTGCTACCGCCAGAAAAGGAGCCTGTCCAGGTGTCAGAACCGGGAGATTCTATCCTATTAAAAGACTTCCTGCCTCCAAGAGCAAAAGGGAGAATTCCTCAACCGCAGGCTTCGCCCTCTCAACCCCAAACCGAGGCGAGGGATCAAGCGAGAGAAAAGCTCAGATATCCCTCGCTGACCAAGCGTTAGAGGGTAGAAGCGACGCAATAGTATCGAACCAGATACGAGACTGCTAAGGAGGGAGGTGAGTCTGGTACAGGAGCGTACAACATCGTCGAAGAGCTAAAGAAGACTCCAGCTAAGGTAAGCCTCTTCGATGCGCTTCAACTACCCGGTCAAGTCGATCTATTGCAGGAATCATTGAAGTCTGCCAAAGGCAAGGGAAAGCCGACTCAGACTGTCTTGACGCAGACGTTGACTACCTCAGCCACCGGAAAGAATAGGCCATCGCCATTCTATCTGTCCCTCAAGATGGAGGGGTGGGTCGTGCATAACTGCATGATCGATTCTAGTGCTGCTACTACTGTGATGCCCAAGGTTATTTATGAGATTATGGGCATGGAGTACACGAGGAGTAGTCCTGGAGTGCTTCAACTGGATGGAACTCCGATCAAGATAGTGGGGGTCATCAAGGATATCTCGATCGTGTTGCACAAGATGCCATAGATCACCATAATTCAAGAAGTTGTGGTAGTAGATTTAGAGCCCTATTTTAGTATGTGCTTATCAAGGGAATTCACCGCCAAACTTGGAGGCTATCTGTCTCTAGATTATTCGCACTTGGAAATCCCCTTCAGAGGAAGGAGGATTAAAATTTTTAATGAAAAGCCCTCTACCTTTCACATTGAAAGGATCCAGGATGCGGAAAAACAATTGGACTCAGTCAATATGATTGAGGAAGTAGAGGAAGGAGGAATAGAGTTGATGGAAGAAGCTCTGGATGAGCTCCGCATAGAAGATGAATTTTCTATGCATGACTTTAATGCCATGATCGAATCCGAGATAGGGTGTTACTCAATTACCAAGCCCGAAAAGGCTAAGGTACCGAGTGATGAAGACCCCATCGCCGATCAACTATGGAAGCTCTTCTTTGACGGTGCCCGATGTAAGAATGGCGTCGGGGCAGGAGTTGTCCTTGTCTCTCCTTTGAGAAACCAGAAAACGTACTCGTACAGACTCGCATGGAGTTGTACAAATAATGTTGTCGAGTATGAAGCCCTATGTTTGGGGTTACGAAAGGCAGAAAAACTTGGAATAAAGTAGTTGCAGATCTTCGAAGACTCGGAGTTGATCTGCAACCAAGTAACCAATAAGTGTGTTGTAAAGCAACACTATCTGAAAGCATACCGTAATAAGGTATGGGACCTGCTCGAGTCCTTCTCGGCCCTGAATATCCGGTCTATTTCATGAGAGCGGAATAAGCATGCTGACGTCTTAGCGTCTATTGGAGCCAGATACTCCCCTACCGAGAACATAATGCAAAAGCCGAAGATAGTGAGGGTGATCTACAGGCCTTCGATACCGGACAAAAATATTCATTGGCAGGTCTTTGACAACGACGAGCAGATCATCAATTTTTTGATCGATGAAGCGAGCAATATTGAAGATAGGACCCTCAATGAAGAAGAGTATGAGGGGTTGATTCAGCTGAAGAACAACCACGTCCCGAAGGGCTTAATCACCCTTGAAAGTTTGTTTGATCAAGATGATAGGTCCCTCGCTCACAAGATCAAGGTGGACGTGAGAGAGTACGAGGAGCTAGAGTTAGAATCCAGGAAAGCCATCAAGGTGGGAACTGATTGCACGCCATTGGAAATTGAGCAAATCAGGACCCTATGCAAAGAATACCCGGATATTATCGCTTGGAGCTATCGAGACCTGAAGGGGTATGATAAGAGTGTCTTCCAGCACACGATTGAGCTGCAGGAAGGGGTCAAACCTTTCAGGCAGAAGCAAAGGCCGGTCAACCCAAAGATAGAAGTGTTGATGAAGGTCGAGCTCCTAAAGATGTTGGAGGTGAAGATTATCTATCCTATCAAGCACTCTTCTTGGGTGGCAAACTTGGTCCCGGTCCAAAAAATAATGGGGACATCC
Source organism: Wollemia nobilis (assembly GCA_028583015.1). Lineage (NCBI taxonomy): Eukaryota > Viridiplantae > Streptophyta > Pinopsida > Araucariales > Araucariaceae > Wollemia > Wollemia nobilis. The sequence continues at coordinate 32,120,864 of JAQPPZ010017052.1, forward strand.
GCCTGTGCGTTGACTTTCGGAACCTCAACCAAGCATCTCTGAAGGACCACTACCCGCTGCCCCAAATCGATCAAATCCTTCACGTAGTGGCGGGAGCACAGAGGTTTTCTCTGCTGGATGGCTTCTTCGGGTACAATCAAATATGGGTAAAGGATGAAGATCAGTACAAGACCGCCTTCACCACCAAGTGGGGCACTTTCGCCTACCAGCGCATGTCGTTCGGCCTCTCAAATGTCGGGGCAACTTTCCAGAGAGCGATGGACTTAGCCTTTGGTGAGTTACTCAATCGCATCATTGTGATTTATCTAGATGACATGACTATTTTCTCCCATAAGAGGGAGGAACATGGTCTACATTTGCGACAGGTGTTTGAGAAGTGTCGAGAGTTCAGAATCTCCATAAACCCAAAAAAGTCCATTTTCATGATAAAAGAAGGCAAGCTCCTAGGTCATGTGATATCGGAGAAGGGACTAGCTGTTGATCCTGCCAGGGCGGAAGCCCTCCTCAAGCTACCTCTGCCAGCGAACAAGAAGGGCCTCCAATCCTTCTTCGGGCAGATTAATTTTGTTAGAAAGTTCATCTCTGACTTCGCCCAGGTAGTAAAGCCGATGACCGAACTCCTCAAGAAGGATGCTGAGTTTCAATGGACCGAGGAGAGGAAGTGGGCATTCAGGGAGATAAAAGAAAGAATCGCTCAAGCCCCCGTTCTAGTGAACCCCGACTACTCCAAGGATTTTATCCTTTACATCGTCGGTGAACCGGAGAGCTACGCAATTGTCCTTACTCAGAAGAACGAGGATGGGGATGAGCGGCCGATAGCATTCCTGAGCCAAGTCATCCACCCGCATGAGGAAAAGTACAACTTCATTGAGAGGCAAGTGCATGCGGTGATGCGATCACTAAAGAAGTTTCACCATTTCGTCTCCCAGAGCAAGACGATAGTGTACGTGGTGCACCCTGACGTCAGAAACTTCATCATTCAAGGTGAGCTTGGCAATAAAAGGGCAGGATGGGTCTCCAAGATCCAAGAGTTCGACATAGAGGTCCGGCCCACTAAACTGGTCCGTGGTCGAGCCTTATGCCAAGAACTCGCTAGGAGTGCCGCATCCGAGGTGACAGCTTGCCAGTGGGATGATCCAGCACAGGAGAGCAATCTTGCAAATCGGTCTGTACTCGGCAGAGATTGGATAGAAGACCTGGTGGAATACTTCAATACTGGAAGGTGCCCTTCTGACCTCAATGCTTCACAGAGGAGAAGGTTCAGGCTCCAAGCCTACAGATATGTGTTGTTACCGAGTGGTTTGTTTCATAAAAATATAGACGGAGTCCTCCTGAGATGTGTCAGGGGGACAAAAAATAGAGAGTCCTAGACGAGTTTCATTCTGGAATGTTAGGAGGACATTTCACCAGAAGGCCTATGGCCTTAAAGATAATAAAAGTAGGCTATTATTGGCCTACTATTTTTGTTGATACCTTCGAGGTTAGCCAGAAGTGTGATAAATGCCAGAGGTACGTTGGTCGAAGCAGGAATGCTTCTTTGCCCTTGCACCCAATTCAAGTCGAAGCTCCATTTCAGCAGTGGGGCTTAGACTTCATTGGGGTGATAGATCCCAATTCCTCCATAGGGCATAAGTACATCCTGACGGCTACAGATTATTTTACCCGGTGGGCAGAAGTAGTGCCAACCAAGCAAGCTAACCAGGATGTAGTCATCGCCTTTCTGGAAGGACTGATAACCCGTTTCGGGATACCAGATGCAATAGTAACTGACAATGGCACCCATTTCACCGGTGCCAAAATCTGCGCATTCGCAAGTATGGTATTTACTTAAAGACTTCATCTAATTATTACCCGTAGGGCAATGGTTTGGTGGAGTCCACAAATAAGAACTTACTCAAGATCCTGAAGAGAACATTGGAAGGCAACAAGCGGAGCTGGCATCTGCTTCTGGACTTTGCTTTATGGGCTGACCGCATTTCCATTAAGAAATCAATCAAGACGTCCCCATATTCCCTGGTATACGGGAAGGAAGCAGTGCTCCCCACGCATATTGAGTTGCCCGCGTTGCAGTCTCTCCGATCGTTGGATGGTGAGGATGAAGAGTTTGACCCTATAAGTGTCAGGATAGCCCAACTGTTGCAGTTGGAAGAAGAAAGAGAAAAGGCCTACGAGGCTTTCATGAAGCATGCCGAGACCACAAAAAATTGGTTCGACAAGAGGACCTCCGATCGGACCTTCCAGATTGGTGACTTGGTGCTGAAATGGAATGAGAAAAAATCCAAGCCAGGAAATCATGATAAATTTGATGCATTCTAGGAGGGTCCATTTCGAATTTCTGGGGTCAATCAGGTGAACTCTTTCACTCTTCAAGATTTGAACGGGTTTACTCTTCCAATATCAGTTAATGGCCTTCATCTGAAGGCGTACTACCAGTAAAGGGTAGTTGAAAAAATTTCTCAGCTATGTACATATTTTTTATTCCTTTGTTTGCTTGTATATATTTTTTTTCTCGGAGTATAAGTCTCTTCGCTCCCTTTCGCGCTATCAATGGTGCAGTTTTGGCCAGACTCCTCGCTATGGCGAGGGTCGAGCTGGCAGAGAAATGGTGCTGAAGAGCCTAAATAAATTTTTTTTAGTTTAGTTTGTGTTTTTTAGTGCGCCAAGAAAAAGGAAAATAGCAGTTTCAGGTGCCCAAATTCAGCTAAGGTATTTTCGCTCTGCCTTTGGGCAGAGGAGTTCGCTTCGCCATTTTTAGCATCGTCCGGCAAAACAATTCAACGATATGAAAAGCACCCTAGTCAAGCAAGGGGGAGTTTCGCTCTTCTTTAGAAGTGAAATTATGTTTCGTAACTCTAAGGAGCGAAAGTTATGAATAGCAAATTAAAGGTCAAAGTCAAACCAAACTTTGGGTTGAGCGAAAGGCGCTTCACCCTCCTTTATGGTAAAACTCAAATCATGAAGCTTTAAATCACGTTTTTCCTATTTTGGGCCTTAAATGAGCGAATGGGCCTTTCGCTTAACTTTTCAAGCGAAAACCATTTTTGGCTCTTGGAAATGATGAAAACGTGGCTAAAGCGAAAGGGTTTCGCTTTCTCCAATGCCACGAGCACGCAATCCAAAATAAACCTAGCCAGCACTTGCCCCGAAGAAGGTCGTTGAAGCATGAAATAAATTTAAAAAGGCGTGCATCACATCTTTCAAGAAATATTACGGCCCACGCAGTTGGCCAACATTGGGAGGTGCGCTCCACCACCGGTTAGCACGTAGAAGATCTTCCACCTTGCCCATAATCCCTCCAGACATTTACTCAACCCCAAAGCATCATTAATATGGTGGGTAAATTGCAGTGCTATAAAAAGGCCATCAATGCACCTCAAATGAACTCAAAGAAATTACTAGGGTTTTGCGAGTAGCGCTATTTACCTTGCCAAATCAGAGCGAGAGAGTTACTGATAAAACACAGTGCATTGAGCATTAGTGAGGCGTCCTTTTTAGAGCGAGTGCTTGAACTAATACCTAGTCAGAATGGGCAAGAAGAGCACCGAGCCCAAGAAGAAGGCCCCGAAAAAGGTGGAAGGTGAGAAGAAACAAAAGAAGAAAAGAGAAGCCACCGCCACCCCCACCTGAAGATAGATTGAGCAGAATCCGGGATTGTGTGCTCACCAAAACGAGCGTGGAGAAGTTGCGCCAAACTATTGACATTATGATGACCAAGGTGTCTACCGAAAGTAGTCGAACAACCGCCTATCACTCCCACCTATACTGGTACCTGTGCACGCCTGTGCATCATTACCCGGAGCTGATATGTGCAATTGCTAAATTCTACAACCCACGGACCAAGACAGTCCAAGATGCTAAAGGGAACAAGTTGTTCTCCATCTCTACCCAAGACGTTCGAGAGGCTTTCGCCTATGGAGAAAAGCCCCCTTGACTATATAATCAGAAAAATTAACAACACCGAGCAGAATGAAAGATACGCCAACACAGTGCAGATGCGACAGTTCATGGAGACGCAACTGAAGGAGAAGCCAGCACCGAAATATTGCTAGACCTCCCCAAACCCTTGAAGAGGTTTAAAAATCCTGACATCTACTCCATGTTGGCATGGGTTATGGGGCTCTCCACGGACGCCCTAGTGTATAAGTGGTAGGTTTCACTTACCGAATGTATTTCACATGGTGAGTTCTATTCTCCCGATGCCATGAAGCCGGAGACAAAGCCTATATTTTTTGATTGGGCAGACTAGGTGTCATGGCAGATGCATATCCAACTGAGTGATGTGCAGAGTGAAAAGGACATGTCATTCCGAATCTGCTCTTTCCTTGCGTGGTATTTCTTCTACCACATGCACGGTCGTTTTGCCTTCATCGCCAAGAGCCGCACAAACAAAGAAGGCAAAGCGCTCCCGGTTTATCAGTGGACTCAAAGTCTATCAAGACGTGAGTCCTACTACAACTTCAACAGGATGTTCCTCGGTCCAGCTTTGGAGATCATCTACGACGTCTATGAGCGAGTGTCGAGGCGGATGAGAGACTACGTAGTGCAGGAGGAGTTGGGTGACATTTTCCAACTGACGTAGGGCCTTGTCAAAATCTTTGGGTTTACTGGAAAACCCTTCCTGTTGTCGTACTACACCACTGAGTACATGTTTGCCCTCGAAGTCGCTCGATAGAGTGACTTCGTTGATGACACGTATGGCCACGGGAGAAGGAAGCCACACACATGCGCTTGGCCCTTCCACTTCGATGACATTAAGGTGTCGATCAATGGGCAGAACACTTTTCTAGCAGTAACATTGTACGAGTTTGGCCTGATTGATCTCCCCAATGATGGAAGTATGACCCACTAGATATTTTTAGGGAGAATATCGGGGCAAAAAGCTTCCATAGATGTCCACGCCCAGACATCGAAGCGCAGCGCAACAATCCCTCAGGGCGCGACCTGGAATGGCACGTGGAGAGGATGATGTCACTTCCCCCGTGGCATGAATTCTACACAATAGAGGTCGAGTACGACCCTACACAAAACCCGATGCATGACCCTGATGATGAAGTGTTTAAGGTGATGAAGAACAAAGTGCCCAACTGGTCGGATGAAAAAATTGCAAACTAGTGGATCATGAGGGTCCACAATGGAAAGGAGGCATCCGATCAGTTGCTTGTATTGGACCAGAATTTCTTCGAGGTGTATGATGCACATTGTGACACTTACCGACCCGTCTTGTTCGCTAACATTGTGCCTAGAAGTACTCAAAGCCCTAGCAGAGTGGAAGACGCGGCGGAATTACAGAGGCGACTTACTGAAAGAGACCCACTTGTCAAGGAGAAGGGCAAGCAGCTGCTCCTTGAAGAAGAGGTCACTCCAAAGAAGAGGAGCGCTGGTGCAGAACTTTTGCTCCCCCATGTTGCGAAGAAGCCTCAGACTGGTCCAGCTCAACATTTCGGCACAAACTATCCTGCAACATCGACAGCCATGGAAGCAAGCGCCCATGAAGTCTTTGTTCCGATCCAGCAAGCGCAGCAGGAGATAGAGTTCATTGACCTAGAAGCAGAAGCATCAAAGAGAAGAAGGAAGGACAAGCCCTATCACGCAGCAGTTCACCGTTTCAGCTATGGCACCCGAGCCCTCAGGTGCATTCTCTCTTTCTTCTTCTCTCTTTTGTACCTCTGGAAACTATCCCTTCCAACGTCAAAACCCTCATTTCCACCCAACTTGCATTCGACATCCCCATATTTGCCAAGCCTTTCCCTGCATCTCAATATACGTCGGGTGCAGCAGAGTTCCTCGACCTGGCTTAAGGGTCGAAAAAGAAAGAATGCGCAGGCTCTAGCCCAAGTGGAAAAGAGGGCTATGTTTGACCCATAGAATATGCAACTCCACAAAATGGAGAAAGTGCCCAAGGTCCAAAAGCCATTAGAGGAGATGACACCAGCGGACTATTCCTACCATCATACGATTGAAGACATGAGGACGATCGATCCAACGAAGAAGATGGGGAATATCCAAGTTGAGATGGGCTCCATCTATTTCCATGGGGAGCACTACAAAGCTCACTTCTATGAGGCTGAGGCCAAAAACGTAGAGCTTGAAGAGACCTTAGCGCACACAAGGGCACAACTTGAAGAGGCTCAGTCCAAATCTGAGCAGTTGCAGCAGCGCATGACCAGCTTGGAGCAGGAGGTGGAGAATTACAAGAAAGAAAATGAACATCACCTCAAAGCGCATGCAGAAGCGGAAAGCCAGTTGCAAGCCTTGAATGCTCAGGTTCAGGAACTGCAAACCCAGTTGATAGCAAAAGTAGGGCAAGCAGAGGTCTTCTCAAAAGACCGTATTAAGGAGGTTCGCCATCACTTCCTGACAAACTTTCGAACAAGGGCACGCAAAGCAATAGCAGTCCTAACGTTCATTTGGGAGGCCAAGCAATCAATCACTTACGATGCATCTATCATGGAGGATGTTGAAAAGGACATTGATCGATGGCTGGAGCTAGCCATGAAGGTGCAAACCCTAGAAAAAATGGACCTCGAGCTTACTCCAATGTGCCCGCTTGCTCGGTCATGGGCAACTACAAAGGTAACACTGCGGGCTTACTTCGCAAAGATGAAAACAACCCGAGAGGCGAGAAGGCTGATGGACGCATTTGAGCGGGAAAGGCGCGTTTCTCTGATGTATTTCGAAACTCTTGCACAACTCGGTTTCCCTGGCTTCACTGACGAAGAAGACCATATTTTGACAAAAGAAGAGTTGAAGTCAGTTTGGGATGCTTTTGAAAGTGATACTTCGGAGATTGACAGTGGGAGTGAGCCTATTTCAGAGCATCAGGTGATGCAGTTAATAGCCAGGTTCGCACGGATTGAATCCTGTTTGGTAGACCTCAGCCAGAGGGCTAACTGACATAGACCAACTTGAGACCTTCGGATACCTAGTCAAGGAGCTCCAAGATCGTGGCACAATTAAAGAAGATGCCTGGGCCCTGGTCCAAGCAACCTATGAGCGTATCCAGGAGCGTCTCCCATGATCGAAACCTATCCAACAGCATGAAGATCAAGCACAAGAAGGAGATCAAGCACAAGAAGGAGACCAAAGGGAAGGAGGAGACCAAGAAGAAGAAGACCATGAGCGCCAAGAAGAAGAGGAAGAAGCAGAAAGGGAGAAGTTGGAGGAAGAGTCTACTGCCATCAGTGAGCATTCAGAAAAGGACAACGATGATGACTCTGAGCCCAACAGATAAGGCCTAGGATCTCAACATTGAGGTGAGCTCAATCCCCCGTGAGCCGCCAGAGATGTTGGCATCCCTACAACATTGATTTCCTCTGTAAATATTTTACTATTCAGTAATTTCTCCTTCCCTAAAGCTCTATTCTTTGTTCAGAATGTATTCTTTCTTTCCTACTTTTGCTATCAAAATTTGTTGGCTGCGCCCAAGGGAGTGTGCAGTTTTTCCTGTTCATTCATCATGCAGGGTCTTTGTCTTTTCGAGGGCGAGGGTAGTTTCACGCCAGGTCTCCAAGCGCAAATTAGTTTTGGAGCAAGAGTAGAGCGCAGGCCCATTTCGGGCCAAGGAGCAACAATCCACCTTTGGAGAAGAAAACGTAAGTGATGCCCAGGCTTTTTCACCTCTGTATGAGAGCGCAAGGCAGTTTCGGGCCTTGGCTGGGCGAAACTCAACTTCAAAAGGAAAAATGCTAAGTGGGCCCAAGTGTTTTCGCCCCGGTTAGAGAGCGCAAAGCCTTTTCGGGGCTAACTTGGGAAAACCTTCATTTTGTTGCCCATCTTTTCGTGGAGATTTTTTGGCATTTTAAATCTAATATGGGGCCCAATTGTTTCGCCCCAAATCATGAGCGCAACCCAGTTTCGGGCTTCTTTTGGGCGAAAGTGCCTTTGACCGCCCTCAAAGTACCAATTTTCAAACTCCCAAGGCATGTGGGGCCCAAAGTGTTTCTCCCAAATTTGCAAGCGCAATTCCTTTTTTGAGTTAGAAGGGGAGAAATAGCCTTTGACTTTTCCAAGGCGCAACCATCTCAAGAAAAATGCTAAGTGTGGATCAAGTCGTTTCGCTCCAGTTTCCAAGCACAAATCAAATTCGAGCCTGCCATGGGAGAAAGTACCTTTGACTTTTCCACTCTGATGCCCCTCCCAAGGCAGCAAGGTGCTTTCGCTCCTATTTTCCAACGCAAGGCAGTTTCGGACCTAGTAAGGGAGAAATGACCTTTGACTTTTCCACGCCGGCGCTGCTCCCAAGATAGCAAAGTCGTTTCGCTGCAGTTTTGGAGCGCAAGCCCATTTCGGGCCAGAAAACAGTGAAACGTAGGTGGGGCCTGCATCCGCAAAGCGCCTGTTTCTAGTCTAACCCTCCTGCCTCAGCCAGAATTCCTCAAAAATGCTTCTCAATAGCGAAACAAGGCGCGCCCTCACCAATTTAATTGCAGTCGGTCTGAGAAGCTTCCAGATTTGATTTTCCCGGATTTCAGAATCCGATCTTTCGTTGAGGCGGTTCCAACAAGTGAGGAGGCGGCGCAACAGGCGAATCATATCGTCGCATTGAAGCCATGCAACCACTTCTCCATGAGTCATCCAATTCAGGCCATGCCTCATTACTTTTTGATGAGTGCTCAAATCCTATCTTTGCTGCCACCACGATGTTTTGTGGGTGTGCATTTATGTTTCAGAGGTAGAATCCTCTATAAAAGCCAGCAATTCTAATGTAATATGATGGACGTTTTGCTAGAGACTTGTTGTACATGAATTCTGCTATGAATACAAAGAAACCTTGGCTCTAATTCTGGACTTCTCTTTATGTGTATGTCTTCTATCTTATATTTCTATCAAATTCTCTGCTTTGTCTGTGGGCTATAATTCTATGTCTGGATTTAGCTTCCGATAGAGGGTGAACACTGGAATAATTCTGGAGATTGCACATATAAGATATCTGGTTTTAATTTATGTTACTTTCTTTGTGTGAAGTGCTATTGATTCAGAGTGCAATTAAGTTATCATGTTGTTTGTTCATCACCCCTGTTCATCTGGCCTGAGGCCATATTTCCCATCCCTTTCAGTCATTTCTAATTTCTTTCCTGTTCCTTAATCTCAAATCCCCAAGTTAGAATAGTAAGGGAACCAGCCCATCTCTGGAGATTGGCACGGGAGGCATTTCTTCCTTTCGGCCTTTCAATGTTGGCCGGGTCTAGGGCGCATGGATGAAACATTCCATACCTAAGGCGGATTCTTGACCAACAAGGTGATATTGGCTTCCTTCCTACAAGCAATCTTCAATGCAACTTCATGAGCGTCAAAAATTGGCCACAACTTCTTGTAGACCCTACTAGGTTTTGCAGCAAATTGGACAAGTGGCCTATAAGCTCATGCTACCACCTTCCAAGATTCATCTAGTGTTCCATGTCTCTTGTCTCGAGAAGGTACTCGAAAACCGCATTCAAGTCCAATCGACGGTCCTTAAGTTGAATGGTGAAGGTTCGATCATCTTGGAGCCTATCAACATTTTAGATAACAAAAGCCACTCTCTTTGTAACCGCACCACAACAAATTCCTCATCTCCAAGGACAAAGCTTTTTTGAAGGGGATGGACATGTTAAGACCCCATTCTAATATTATTAATAATTGTTTAGTCATGTGGTACTTTGGGCACCTAGGCTTATGGGCCCATATGATGTAACCATTATTTATTATAAAAATATGTTATTTGAAGATGTAACGATTATTCTTTAGGAGTTACTATCTTAGGCCCCCACTTGCACGTGGATGGGAACCCTCAATCATTAGGGTTATGCTAGCCAAAATCTATAAAAGAGCCAAGGGGACAAAAGAAGGATCATCTCCTATGTTGTTTTGAAGTTGTGTTTGGCTTGCAATTATGTAATGTGTTCTTGTTTTCTACAATAGAATCTGTGACATTTCTATTTCATATTGCAATATTTTTAATTCCAAGCTTATTTTCTATTATTATTGCAAAATCATGTGGATGTGTTTTTACCTTATTGCAACGTTCCTAACAAAACTACAACAATCAAAAAGTTAATTATTCAACAAGAGTAGTTAAAATTTTCATCCCATGGTAGTTAAACTTCCACTATGTGGGCATCTCAATAACAAACAAAAGTCTTGACACATAGTGTGCCCATTAAGGAACTATGCCCACCCACAATACCAATTACACAAGTGCCTTCAGATGTGAAACATATCACATGTATGGTTGATGAACACTTCTTCAATCTGTTTCAAAATGCAATCACATATATACTAAAATCTCAGAAATCTTATGCAAGATATGGAGTTGAAGCTCTTGAGCTTGCAAAGCTAAATACAATGAACCTATTTACAAACACCCTGTTGAGATGTCAAAGGCAAACACCAGAGAACTGGCAACAGCCAAAGTTTAAGATTAATTTGCAAATTAGAGAAGAAGAACCAATGTTCTCAAATAAGCATTGAATTTCACATACAAGGCATACTCAAATATGGCCAGCACTATATTCGAAGTCTTCACAACTAGAGTGAAAAGATACAGAAAGATCAACAAAACTTGAAAAGATAGAAAACACTGTAGCTGAAATGAATGAATTTCAGAAAATGTCCATACTCAATTTCAAAAACTATTATGCTAAAAAAATTAGGCTTAATAGATATTTCTAAGGATTTCAGTGCTCTCACGTCATATTTGAGAACTTCATCTAAGATCTGTCAAGAGACTAATACCTTTGGTATCAAGTGTCATAGCCCTCTTTAAAACGGGCACACACAATCACCATGCATTGTGAGGAAGACTGAATACACTCTTGTAACATTCACCAGGCTCATCACAAAAACAAAGCCTTCATCTTTATAAATTTGTTCTTTTAAAAGGTAATATAGATTCACAATGTTAAAAAGAGAAGAATCCAAAGGCAAAAAAACTAATATAGATATGTTTTATAATTAGTAAATGTATATTGTCTACATGACAGGCCAATGTGTAATTTTAGGTTAAGGTACTAAATAGACTGCAAAAATTCCATTGCCATTGTTTTTTATAGCCATTTTTTTATGTCAATAATTTGTTTTGTAATGATATATTACAGCATCTAGAGAGCTCGTTTGTCAATTTGTGGCATTTCCAAAGCTTTAACATAGTTCATTACTCCAGTTCTCTCTATCAACTATAATCCATCTCTAGCTGGCGTTTGAAATGCAACATTTGTGAGCATAAGTGCAACCATATCATGTCTCCTCTTATAATCACAGGATGGAATGAGGCGAATGACTCTTTCTAAACTCTGTCAAAGTGAATTATAAAACAGCTATGATAGCATAGAAGTGAAGGATATCTCCAATTCTGCCCCAGTGCTTCATTATGCAGGACCATTGATGGTCCGCCCCTTCGCTTTACTGGTTGCAACATATAATTGAATGGCTAGAAGTACCATATAGCATTTGAAGTGATTTGTCATTTAGCATTGCCTCTACAGCCACTTAAAAATAATCCTCTACTTTCTAACTTCCATGCACCAGTCACAGATTTACATAAAATAATGCAAAGATTATATGATGAAGTTTTCCCATTTCAAGAATTGTGTACAATGCCGCAAAAGACTAGACTAAGAAAATCTGCTTAAATCTGTTGGTTAAAATATTTATAACATGGCATAATACTAAAACTGTTGTAATATCTCCATATATAATCAGCATGTACAAAAACTGAACGAAAATTTACATCCCATACACTGCATTTGCATGGATTAAAAGGACTTTCAAAAATCATCCTGGAAAAAGGTGTGTACTTCCATATGATACTACCCAAACTCAATATCCCTGCAAAGAAACACCAGACATCCAAAATTTAGCAAAACAATGACATTACAGACTACCACAGACAATATTATAAATGATTATGTAGCCAACTGCAAGTCTATGCATGTCTAACTTACAATGCTACCAACCAGTCAATCAGTTTTTTATGAAGTGGGGATTCAGAAGGCCAGAGATCTCAAGAAAGTTGATTCGTTCCCTCCCGCCAAATATGCTCTTCAGATTTTCATCACAAACAATCTCTTTCTTGTTTGCTGGATCCTGTTAATATTCAAAAAAGAAACAAACTCCAACCGGAATTATAGCACATGTCAGAACCCCATTAATGGATCACTAAACATCATGATGGAAGAAAAAAGAAGTAGGTGAAGACTAAAAAATTTAAAAGAAAAAGAAAAGAGGAGAATGTTTCACAGTTAGCATGCATCTTGGCATTCCAAAATTGGATTAGGCCAATCATCCATTTAAGGGTACCATGTACATCCTTTTAAAATAATCAGCTCTTATATATCTCAAGGGATAGAAGCCAATCAGATACTATCTTGAAAAAGCAAAAATTCTAGAGTCTCAAAAGATGATAACAACTTCAGTTTTCTCAAAGCATTGATTGAGGAAGTAAACAACAGTGTGTCCTTCAAAGATATTCTTACGTAATAGAATTTATTCAGCCAAGACCCTGCCCTAATTGGATTAAGTTCCCCATGAGACCTTCAGACCATCCAACATGACGTACATTTGAGCTTTACAAGTTTAAACAATGCTCAAAGCAAATCCAACATTAGATTTCTGTTAAAGAATAGAAACAAATCTGATACTCTTTTGAAAGAGCAAAGCAAATCTCCTTAATGATAGAAAAATCAGTTTCTCAAAAGAGTCTCAAAGATATGTTATTCGATAATCAAAGTTCTTCAACATGGGTTCAAACATTGTGCCAGACCCTAAAGGTGTTAAAGCGTCAGCCAGATCTCTAGACCACTTACCATGCTGTACATTTGAGCTAACTCATCAACATTTAAACAATGCTAAAAGGGGTTCAAATGCACTAAGAAAAAGGCCAATGAGGAGGCCAAATAAAGACAAAATACAACATACCGTAAACAAAGAAAGCAGTTTCCCATCTTGGACTAATAGGAAAAAAATTAAAAAACATGATTAGATAAGGAATATGCCTATCTGGGGGCCATTTACAAGGCTTGGCAAGTACAAAAATGTTTGATTCAACTTCCTCTTAAAAAGAGTGAGAGGGTTTAGCATGGCATCTGAAGGCTTCTTTGAACCCTGAAGGATTACATTCCCATCCATAAACTCTGATAGGTGCTGCTGCTAGGAAGAACATTCCTGGCCATCTTACATAATGAATCTGTATACTTCAATATTCAACACATCTGTGAGCTGTTGGAGGATGATCAACCTCAAACTGAGCTGACAGCATGTTGGTCTGCATTCGATTAACTACAATTTCCACTAGGATTTGGTGTCCAGTTGCTACCACTCTTTGTAGGGGCTTCACCCCAGGTATAGGATACATTTGTGATGCTGCCCTAGAAGACATTCTGATGTCTTTCTGCTCTAATAAGCCCATTATAGAGGCTGAAACCCTCTTTGATATATCAGTCCCATAAAAGTTGTATCAAAGCCAAGTTGCAAGTTCCTCCATCTCCTCGATAAAGATAGCAAAATTTTCTGAAAAAGGTATTCCATCTGATTGAATCTGAGGTGCAGGAAATTGCAGGAGAAGACATCAATGAAAAGCTAAGAGTTCTAAATTTACTTTGATTAAGAAGAAATTGAAATAATTACTAGCTAGAAGGATCGAGGCAAGGTAATCAATAAGCTTCAGGCAGACATTAACAAAACTCAAACCCAAAGAACAGGAACTTTTAATCCAAAAAATGAATACTTGTATCATATGTATCACAAAAGAAGGCTCTGCTTCCCAGTAGTGAGAAGCCACGAAACTAGGGGAACAAAGGGGTAAAAACAAAAACTAGCCAAAGTATGATAGGAAAGCCAATGAATCCACCTTCATTTTCTTTATTGGCTCGGTTGTGATATACTTTGGACTCTGAGTTTGAAACACATAGGGTAGATAATGAAAATGAAAGGATATTGTTGGCTTCGTCTTTAAGAGGCCTACAAAACTATGTTTTAGGGGACGCATCCCCAGGCCCCAGAAGGCCTATCATGACAAAGTCTGTGCCATTGACATAGGATTATGTTAATACTACAACCCAGCCTAATAAGATATGTAAAGGACCGATTATCAGATAGAAATGGTAAAACTGAAACACACACATCATTTGGATGGCCTCTTGGTCTATATCAACAGTAAACCTAAATTCTTGTCTATGGTTTTGTTTCTTCTTCACTTACAAAGTGTATGTGTTAACAGTTTATCTTTTCTTGGCTATTATTGACTTATGTTTGAGAGAGGTATGACACCAGACCCCAGCAGGCCCATCCCTCCCCTCCTTATCGAGTCGATTAGATATTCTAATAATGCATGATTACACTACAAGAATCTAGGATTGTTGCACATATGTCATCCACAAAAATCAAGCAAAACCCCAGCCATCCCAAAAACTCATCCTGCCATACCCTCCTGTCACCATCCCAGACTCTTCACAAAACAAAGCTCCAGAACAACAATGAAGCAACAAAATGAAATCCTACAATGATAAGAAGGAATTAAAAAATGCCCTCACAAAAAGGATTTGTTTTAAAAAAGGAACAAACCTGAAGAATTCAGCCAATGAACTAACACGAAGCAAGTAGCCACTACTAAAGAATACACCCATAAAATAGAATCCTTCATGGAAACATTTTCAATATTATTATAGAATAACATCGAGTTATTCAATTACATGGATGAACCTCCACCGAAAATCCAGGATGCTGTTCCTGTAGCTTGGACTAATTCCATGGAAAAGGCAGGAACTACAGCTAAGGCATAAATTCCCCTTAGGGGTCTCTCTCTCTCTCCCTCTCTCTCTATATATATATATATATGTCAAACAGCATAAAGAGGCAGATAAGGAATTCCAAAGATCTCAGTACCTTCTTGTAGAGATGTATTGATAATTTTTAGAGATCCCTCCAAATATTTCATGAACCAATAACCATTAGCAACAAAAGAAGCCTTCCATTTCTAGATGAATTTTGGAGGATCACCAAAAACCTTTTCACCTTAAGCCTGGCCTACAAAGTAGTATTTTATTTCATCATGATTTAGAGAGATCGCTAATGGATATTTTCAACATGTTTTTGCTATGACACTGCAGTAAAAATATTACAGCAGAGTGCACAACCAGATATGCAAAGGAGAGAAGATAGCTGCCAAAACTGATGATGTACACTTTTCATTGGTGAGGTGTAAATAGCTTTACAAAGATGAGGTTGAATAGTTGCAACCTCCCCTTGAATTGGGCATGTACAGACACCTCAATTAGTCTAACTCACATGCAATTAGTAACTTGTATATGTTCATAGACATCTCGTTCATCTAACTGAGATGATATGAACATGCAAAAGGTGACTCTCTAGTTTACTGTTCTAAGTGCACAAAATGGAGTTCACAACATGGAGACAATTATAAGAAGAAAGGAGAAAATTCCAAGGACGGAGACCATTATAAATCTCATTATTTCCTCCCTGCTTAGTGGATGTTGTACCCGACTTCTAAAGTAGATGAGGAAGCTCCACAAGAGCTAACTCAGAGAACCACTTGACCTGCATTGGCAAAATGCCTTTAAGGCCCACCAACTTAGTAGTGGTTTACTTCTTGTGACTAGTTTCAATCCAACTATCAAGCAAGGTTTGAGCCACCAAGGGTTCCTGAAATTTTGGAATTGGATCTGCACGACGAGTGACATAAACCTCCTACAAGTCACATAGTTCGTAACACTTTAGGTGGCTCACACTAACAACATCATGAATGCCAAGTTGGGCTAGGAAGATAGAAACAAAAAGCATTGGGACCCATTGCTTGAAGAATTGCATAAGGTCCATATTTGAAGGATTTTGACTTGTGATGTTGTTTGTTGTGAAACCTTCGCTTGTCCAAGGGAAGCCAAACATGATGACCAACTTGGAAAGAATATCCTAAATTTTGGCATGAAGCTTAGCCAAATTCTACACAAAGGAAGAAGCTTTGTCTTCATGGAACGATTGTGGAGCTAGAAGAGCAACTAGAATAGGGACCAAGGGTTGGAAGGCATAACAGGCTTCAAATAGAGAATGCAATGTAGAAACAAAGTAGCTCAGTTGGAGCTATGCTAAAGAATATGCAAATAATTGTCCCATTCCTTGTTCTACCAATGATAAAACATATAGCATGAACTAAGGTGTGGTTAACGACCTCAATCTGGCCATCAATTTGAGGATGAAATCAAGTGAAGAATCACAATTGGCAACCAAGAAGCCTCTCCATTGACTTCCAAAGATAACTCAGGAAACATGAATCATGGTTAGAAATAATACTAAGCAGCAGCCTAGAACTTCTCCAAATAGCTTTGAAAACCAAGTCGGCCACTTGGGGAGCAACAATATTTAAGGTGTATGGCAAACATTTGTCATTTTTTGAAAAACAAACACACCACAACAAAAATGCAATTATCTTGATATTGAGTTGTAGGCAATCCACTAAAGGTCAAGAAGGAACTGTCAATGGCTAATACAGTTCAAGCCTTCAATTGGAAGGCTTGGACTGGCTATAAAGTGAGCACCAAAGAATAGAATCTTCAAATTACTTCCCCATAGAAGGCAAATATAAACAGCATTGAAGGAGTTGCAAGCTCTTCTACACATCAAAACATCCACCATACAAAGATGAATGAAACTCCTTGAGTAGAAGTTGAAAAGAAGGGCCAACAAGAATGCGAGTCTGATTTAGCTTGTACAATAATCCATCTCTCAAAATATAGCAAAGGAAAGATGTCTTATTGACTATTGTGAATTGCTGCAAAGTATCAACAATTCGACCAAAGTGAGAACCCAAGGAGCAAAGATCTTTCCACTCATCATATGTTGCACATCAAATATTTGAGGTACTAAACACTCGACGAGGACAACTAAGATGATCCACAACATTGGTTGTTACACTTTTCTTGTATTTGATCCCAAAACAAAACTATTGAATGTAAGCTGTCCACTTCAGATGGAAATCTTCTTGAATATTTGATCAAGAGTTCACAGGTTGAAGTGGTTGGTGATCTATATACATAATGACCTCGCAATCGAGAAGATAATGGCACCATTGCTTCAATGCTTCGACAAAGGCAGAGAATTCCTTGTCATAGTTGTTATACTTAAGCTTGCCTTGCAACAGCACATCAAAATGATATACCACTGAATGTCCTTGTTTAAGAACTGCACCTATGGTATATTTAGAAGCATCAATCTCAAGTTCAAACAGTTGTTGTAAGTCAATAAAGGCAAGCACAAGAGGAGTGCAAAAAGCACCTTTTAAATGAGGAATTGCTTTATCAGTTGTTGTGACGAGCGAGCTAACAAAAGATGTGAAAACAAATGTGAGTAGTGACTAAATGAACTTCATATTCCCAACAAAACTCTTTAAATCTGAAAACTTGGATGGAGTGGACCACTCAAAGAAAAAAAAAAACTTGACTTTATCCGAATACCCAATGCTCATCAATGAGACAACCCAAGTATTTGATTGAAGTTTGTCCAAAGAACTTCATATTGGTCTAGAGCTAGTTTTGGCAAAGATAATCCAACACATCACATCATCAACAATTGCAGCCTCAACATCATCTAAAAATGTATAATTGCATTTTATTTGTTTCACTCGTTCCCATTGGAGTCCAATGCTTTGTGTGATGGAAGGAATGATGACGATAAATACAAAGACAATTAGGATAATTACGTTAGGTATTTATTACATTATTATCATGTCTTCAATGTAATTGTCTTTTAATTACATTGCAAGATTGATTGGGTGTAATAGTTAGGAGGTTGGCATATTAGTTATAACCAATATGTATGGTAATAAGTAATAGCTTATATATGATTATGGTTATAACTAGCTTGTACGGTTATAACGTCCATGCATGTATTTAAATATTTGGTACTTGATCAATTAAATTTGGTTTTATTTGACCCAAAACTAGTATCAAAGCAAAACGATCATGATCACATTCACAAATCACCAAGCTAAGCGACAAGGTGTTCCTCGCATGCATGTTGAGCCATGCTGCTACCAATGGAACGTCCTTTCATTTCTTCAACTCGTGAGCAGAGCTCTATAGAGGATCAGGAAAAGGTTTCTCTCAATCCTATGCACAACCATGATCTACTTAATTCTAGACTTTGACGAGGACATCAATCACATTGATGGTCGCAGAAACGCAAGATAACCAAAGAGATCGATGCCTTCGTCTTCGTCAAGCAATACCATTTTGCCCACAAAGGCGTGGTTGGAGCCGAAGTGGTAGGACAACACCAAACCAACAAGTAGTGCATTAGGCCACACAACAATTACAAGCCACCTCGATTGTATTCGACATAACCAATTTTGTCGTAGTACTTCTGGTTTAGTTCTGAGCAATATTGTGATCGATTGAGACGTGTGAATGTTATATTGTTACAGTATTGCATAAGACCTATATAAGTTATATTGTGGTCGATTACGACGATTGATCAAAAACCCTACAACTATCTGCAGCTACACAACACTTCTTGATCACACGATCGAGCTTTCAACGACTATTATGAGAACTCCATACATGGGTTTCTCCGCATCGTAGGACAATTTATTACAAGACTCACTAGATTTTGCAATAGAATTTTAGTTTCGTGATTCTCCTAGAATCGTCTCAAAATCTTTTAGCAGTGGTGGCCCCGAGGATTGGTGCCACGAACATGATAAGCTACTAATGTACGATTACAAAAGCCTAGACAAAGTTATTTTCGGAACGAGTGAACCCTTGAAGTGGCAAAGGAGGCACAAAATCTCCAATTCTAAATGCATTGGCCAATTGCAAGGAGGTTTTGATGTTGTGTTGATAAAGTTGGAATACGGAAGCGAGTACACAAACAATTTCTTCTTCTCTAACATGGCGTGTTCTAAATGTCAAATCAGCCCCTGAGAAGCGTAAATCTAGCAAATGTATGGTTAGCGATGGTGGCAGAATTGACTGACCCAATCAAGCATCAAGGCACATTTGAAGGCATCATGAAGGCAACATTTGAAGGTTCAATTCCCCATTTATTTCATATATTTCAATTGCCCATTTCATCAAGACTTTTAAAATTGCATAAATATAATGGGTTAAAAGCATAATTTTTCCCTTTTTTTAAATACATTAAGCAAATAGTAGGGGAATTGGCCAATAGCAACATAGTTAAAAAAAAAGAATTGAAGTAGATGTCAATTTTACCTATAGTTTTAAAAGGAAGCAATTTCTTTTTAACTACCCTAGAAAACAAATTTTAATTTTGCAATTTCCTATAGTTTTTTTTGTTGGGGTGAAAATAATTGATTGTAGTGAATATATTGCAAATTTAAGGGGAGGTAGTAAAAAAAATTTAAAGGTGCATTTTCGGCCGACACTTAAAAATTTATGAAATTTGCTTTGAAATTCTTGCCTTGAATACCTCTAAGACAAGTGCTTAGGAACATTAACAACGTTTGGCATCAACGGCTCTTCTGGCTTGCGTTTACAAGTAAAATTGTCCCATTGAGCTATTGTGCCTATAGCCTAACAAAGTTGCCATAACGATGTCTAGGCACCGACCCTTTAAATCGTCGGGGAGATATAAGGTCAATATTATTTAATAATTTCACTCGATTATACAACCCTATCTGTCACTACTGCTAGACATTAACCCTGAAACAAAGATATCTCTTTACGCAAGTGTCATTGATAGGCAAATCCCTTTCCGTACTACCTTGGCACCTCGTACCATTCTCTTTCACGTACCTTAAATTCTCTCTCACATGCGGTCACGTATATCAAGAGGACCAACTTCTTCCACATACCGACGAGCATATAGGAAGGGCAGGTATATAGAGAGGTTCAGCATATCGGACTGGCAGTTTACTAAAAGGGGACCATTTGGCATTTATAAGGAAAGGAACCCTCACGATGGTCATACCAAAAGTTCTTACATATTCACAACTACTCAAAGGTTAAACTTTGGACCTTGGAAAAATAAGATGAGAACATCTTGGTAGTTGAGAAAGCCTGGGACATGGTTACTGGCAAAGTCACTCGACCTGAAGAGGATGAAGGTGAACAATAGAAATTTGATGATGCAAATGCTAAAGCATCGATGATCATCACTCTCCCCAGAGCAGATGTTATTCAGCCACACATTAGGCATGGGAAACTCTTTCTACCATCTATAAAGAGAAGAATGAATAAACAATACTTCACCTTCAGTCTCAACTTTACACATTGAGAGTCCAAGATGGCGAAAGCATTGAGGTTTTTCTTCGTCATGTTTTTTTTTTATTGAGTATTTTCTTGGTCATGTTGCAAAATTGAGGGCAAAATTGAATTCCCTAGGAGAAATTGTGGACGATAAGTGTAGGGAATTTTTCCCTACAGTCCCATTGCACTCGAGAAAAATCCTTAGTTGAAAGCGGTACAAGCTGAAGAAGGCAATCAAAAGGTGCATCCGGCCTTTAGTTGGAAGGATGGGCATTGAGAGAAAGGCGATGAGCCCCAAAGCTGCACCGGTCATTGGATCTTTCATCAACGGTAGACATCCCTATTCCGTCTAAAGCCAACAGCTAGAGGGTGCCAAAACCCATGGGACATTGAGTTTTTCCCATTCAACAACTCACACTAATTTTCCGATACGCAAGAGCAAAAGAAGAAAGAAGGCCTATTGATGCATGGGCTAGACACATGACAGCCAATCAAAAGCAAAAGGGGGCAAGCTCTAGGGCACGACCAAAGAAGGCCCGCCATTGGCGGAAGGAGATCCCATCTCAACCAAAGGGCACATGGCGCGCATCCGCACATACAAGAAAGCACTCAAAGAGGGTATTTAAGAGGACATACACCATTGGCATCCTGGCTTGTCAAAACCATCCGTTTGTTAGTGCGGCGACCACCCGTCACACAAGTAAGCCTACCCTGCCATCTTGTGCCAATCAAGGAGGCCATGCCTGTTACATCAACAAGCAATAGATTCTAGAGGAAACCTGGCAAGATCTTAATGGTGCAACCACCCCAATGCAACAGCAACAAGACATATCAACAGTGTTTTGTCATCCGAGGACCCAAAAGCTTCTAGCATTGATGGCCTCGAATCCAAAGACCTCAAAGATGCCAATTATGCTTGCAAAAGGATTTTGGCTGCAAAGCAGAGGAGAATTCGTAAACCTTCTACACAGATTTTCGAAGGGAATTGCCCGTTCGTGCCTTATATCTAGCCTTGAGAGCTCTTCCTTTCACTCCTCGAACGTATGAGCAAGGCTCAAACCTTGGGTCGTTAACGAACATCAAGCCTCTTCAGGTTGCATGCCTTGTAATCATTCTGACATATAAATGTAAGTTGTGACTAATTTCGTTTTGTCCTACTCCCTTAAGTGTGTTTTTGATTTCGGGTTGTGCAGTGTGTTCAATTTCTAGCTATTAGATTGCGGTAAATGTGTCCATCTCTATTTTGTTCATGCAATCGAGAGGGAAATTTTAATCTTGGTGCATTGCCCCCGTAGCTTAGGTTTATTTTCTTGCAAGCTTACTTTACTATCTCTTTATGTTTTCTGCATTTTTTACTTTCATTGCAATTCCTTTTCCTTGCACCCGCCAAGGAAAGCAAGCCTAAGCTCGCGAAGAACTTACTACATGTCAAGATCAATTCGACAAGATAAAAATCCCCGAAGGTTGCCTCGCAACCAAATCCTTTGCCCGTGACGCTTCTTGCTATGTCACTCTAAGCGAGGTGCAGGTGCCCCAGGCACGTCGGGCTCCCGCCCTGACAAGCTAATGCATCTAGAGACGACAACAATAAGCTCTTGCTACCCATCATACTTCGAACTCTACCAAATTCATTCCAAGTGTTGATCACTTTCTTGCAAGTTTCAAATAGGAAGGCGCGCTTTGATTGGTTGGTGAATATGCTTCAACAAGAAGAGGCAACGGACAAGTTGAGGGATCAGTTGAATAGTAATGCACTCACGTCCAAGAAATTGGGAGAAAGAAGCCACATAAGGGTCCTTCCCCATCATCATCTTCACTGAAACAACCTTAGAAACAAAATCCATTCCCACGTCTGTGATAAAGATGTACATGATACAAAGAGTTGGTATAACACTATGACTCAAGGAGATCAAGTACGCAAACCTAATCAGAAGAAGACACAACAAAAACGATGTCATAAGCAAAAGCAACATGGGCATGTTGTGCATGAAGAATTAAATTCAAAATCCAAGCAAGCATGCAAGGAGCTAATGTCCAATACAATTAAAAGAATGAAGGATGAAGTTTCGTATATTGATTCAGGTGCTAGCAAAGCACATAACTGGGGATAATGAGTGGTTTGATTCGTTACAAACCAAAGAAAATGGGAAACCAATAACCATTGTCGACGATAAAACATATCAAATCAAAGGAGTGGGAGATGTTTTTCTCAATCTTCCCAAAGGCAGTTAGTTGCTCAATCCAAAAAGGTGTTATATGTACCTGTACTAGCAAACAATTTGTTGTCAATACCACAAGTTATGGATCCAAATGTGGTCGTGGATTTTCGCGTTGTTGATGACAACAATAAATGTTTTATCAAGAGGAATGGCAAGATTGTGGCAACTAGTTCATACAAGAATGGCTTGTTTGCACTCGATGTCATATCATCTCTTAATATCGCACTGCCAACAACAACCACAATTTCTACGTCCCTATGGCATAGGAGATATGGTCATCTAAGTTCAGGATACTTAAGCATCAAATGGTATTAGGTCTACCTAGCCTTTCACCAACTTTGCTAGCATGCTTTGAGTTGTTTGGCAAGGAAGCAACACCGAGTACCTTTTGAGTTGAGCGCTCAAAGAGGAAAAGGACAGTTGGATGTGATTCATGCCGATCTGTGCAGACCCATGACTACTAGTTTCGGTGGACATATGTACATTCAAGTGCTTGTAGATGACTACACACAAAATGACAATGAAGTCAGAAGCACTCAAGTATTTCCAACGATTCAAGAAGTATGTTGAGAGGGAAACTAGGTGTTCCATTCAAGTTCTCTGCTCAGATCGAGGAGGGAATATACATCCAACAAACTTTCGCAATTTCTCGAATAAAATGGGATGAAGAGACAACTCACTACAGGATACACTCCACAAGAGAATGGGGTTGCCAAAAAAAAAGAATCGTTCCATCAAGGAAATGGTTCGCTACATGCTCATAGAAGCAAATCTGGAGAAGCAATATTAGGTTGAAGCTATTGCCACTGCCATGTATCTTCTTAATAGAGCTCCCACAAAGGCACAAAAAGGAGTTATGCCTGAAGAAGCTTGGTCTAGGAGGAAGCCTTCAATTGCACATCTCAAAGTTTTCAAAAGTAAGGCATACAAGCATGTTCCAAAGCAGCAAAGGACCAAGTTGGATGCTACGACCCTACCATGCATATTTCTCGAGTATGATAATGAGTCAAAACCTTATCAATTGATGGATCCAACCACCAAGAAATTGCATATAAGTGGAGATGTGGTGTTTGATGAAGCTTGTGAACCTAAGTCAAATACTAAGGATTCTAAGGAGTCTGAAGATGCCACATCTCCAGTTGTGAGCATACATGATGATGATATGGAGTTAGATGAGGAAGTTCATGAAGATGTTCAAGAAGTTGTTGATAAACCTATAGTAGTTGGTGAACAGGAAGATGTTGTGCCTACAACTCCATCACAATAGAGAAAGACTCCAAAATGGCTCACTAGTACCATCAAAGATGCTAAACTTGATGCAACTCCTAACATCACTTCCACATGACCACGTACTCAAAGTAGTACACATCAGGAAGTAAATTTGGCCTTGATGACTTTAGTGATGGAGAATTCAAAACCAAAATTGATGAAAGAAGCACTTAGTTCGCCATAGTGGAAGGCAGCTATGGATGCAGAGTATGAATCTTTGATGAAGAAAAAAACATGGGAACTTGTCGATTTGCCAAAAGGAAAGAAACCCATAGGTTGCAAGTGGGTCTTCAAAATCAAATAGAAGGCAGATGGATCCATCGACAAGAATAAGGCACAACTCGTTGCAAAGGGTTATGCACAAAAGAAAGGAATAGATTATGAAGAGACTTTTGCACCCACAACAAAGAATAAGACCATTGGTAGCATAGTCTGGTTGGAAACTTCAGCAAATGAATGTCAAGAGTGCCTTAATTAATGGTGATCTGAAATAAGTGTACATGACACAACCTCAAGGCTTTATTGTCGACAAGCAACATCAAAGGTCTACAAATTGATCAAGTCATTGTATGGATTGAAGCAGGCTCCTCCAGGGTGGTACATAAAAATTGGTGATCACCTATTACAGCATCGTTTCACCAAAAGTCCCTCTGATGCAAATCTCTATCTTAAGAAAGTTGGATCTAAGATAGTGATACTTGTGTTGTATGTTGATGATTTGGTCATCACTAGCAATTCTAATGATTTGGTGAATGGTGTGAAAAATGACTTGAAAAAGTCATTTGACATGACAAATATAAGACTTCTACACAATTGTCTTGGCTTGTAAGTATGGCAAAGGGTGTAATGTCCCTTTCTTGGCTTGTTGTCAGTATGGGAGCATTCAGAGGAGGTTGGAGGATTACCAGGTTGATGTATGCTTTTGGATGCCTGTTTTTCGGAGTTATACTGAGCTCAGATGATGGACTTACTATTTATAGTAAGTTAGTTATGAGGGTTTCTGGCCGAGCAGACAGCAGGATGTTACTCTACGCCATATTGGGTATCCAGATATATATTTTGTTGATAGACTTCGGTCCGTTTGGTCACTGGTGTAGAAGACTTACTATTTTTAGTAAGTCAGTTAGGGTTGGCATTTTGGGAAACGGAAAAGGTACGTTTGTCATCTACGGCAAAAAGGGTATCCGTTTCTATCTTTTGTTTGGTGATTGGATGTTGGGAGCCTGATTATTTTAATGCCCGAAGTTAATTAATATTATAATTAAATGTAATGTTTAAATATATTACAGTTGGGCTTATATTTTTTATTAAAAGGGGGGGCCTTGTGAGTACTTGTTTTAAAGGGGATGAAATAAAGATTTGATTGGGAAGATTATTTTATCATTTTTAATTACTTTTGTCACCTTGGGAAGTGGGATGCCCCTTTTTGGCTCTTAAGTTATGAAATTAATGTATTTCTTTATCCCACATTCATCAAACATGAGGAACGTCCAACTTGAAGAAAGAATAAAAGGGCGTTGAGGAGGCATAAGGAGACATCTTTGGTTATTATATTTTTCTCTTGGAGAACTTGGTGAAGTTCTTGCACATTGCAGGAGTTACCTTTCAGCTTTGTTGTGACGAAAACCACAGCAAGGGACGCCATTGCCGGGAGTGGAAAATCTCCTCACTTTGGCAGTTGCATTCTCAATCCTTGGGAATGACTTTGAGCTAATTGGAGAAAATATTGCAGGTTCTTTGCGGCAGATTGGAAGGGTTTAAAAAGAGTTATCTCGAGCATTCTTATCAGCCAACAAGATTATTGGGTTTGAGGACAGAGTTGCATCGATTGAAGATCATATTGGAGGATTCCCTTCATGGTATTTGAGCAGGTCCAGCAGTTGGAGATTGGCAATTTGCAACAATAAGAGCATCTATTTCGGTCATTGTGGAAGAGCTTCTTGGAGGAAGATTATAGGAAGAACACAGAATTTCTACAGCAGGTTTATATCTCATCCAACTCGCCCATTGCAGCCCAATCGTGGCATTGTTGAAGCATAACACTTTAAACTCTAAGGACAGTGATCAGATTTGAGGGAATTCGAGTGTTGGGAAGAGCAGAAAACAAAGTACATTGCAGACGTACCAAGCCCTGCACCTGGCCGTACAAGCTGGGTAGGACGTGATTCCCTTAGGGTTCTAAACGCCCCTCCTTGTGAAGGATTATCAATTGTTGAGTCTTCCTCTCAGTAAAGGGTATCTGAAAGTGCTTTGAGTTTCATGAAGAAGCATGTATTTGATGACATATGAATGAAAATGATGTTTTTTCTGAGTCTGATTTGCAACTTCAGAATTATATCAGGACCTTCTAATCACGGGTACATCTCCTTATTTCATGATATGTTTTAGAGGGTTTCCTTTACTATGTTGGTAGAATATTGTGCTCAATTTTCATTGCAATTGGAGAAGTGTTTTAGAAGTTAGAGAGAGATTACTTCTTGGTTGTAGCTTCTTTCATTGAATGCATAACAAGTGTTTGTAAAAATGTCTTGCTTGAATATCATAAGTTTTTAAGATCATTCAAAGGATGGGGTTAGCATATTGAAACAACATATGATATTTCTACACCAAAAAACGAATTCATATTATCCAAATCAGCAAAACAAAGTTGCAAATTCAAACAATTACACAAGAGGAGCAGTATTCTGGTAGTCTCAGTTGGGGTGGGACATTACAAAGGGAAAATCACAATGTGGTCTCATAGATGAAGTATGCCAAGACATTGCTTGAAAAATATCGAATGATAGACTATAAGTCAAAGGCAATACCAATGGAGCAAGGTTTACAACTGTCCCGATATGATGATTCATCACAAGTATCTAGAACTCTTTATCGTCAGTTGATTGGGAGTCTCATATACCTAACAAATATCGGGCTTGATATCATCTTTGCTATGAGTTATCTTTTGAAGTTCATGCATGAACCTAAGGAGAGTCATTGGAAGGTAGCAAAGAGGGTTTTGCATTATGCCCATGTTACAATGGAGTATGGCCTTCGAGTAGAAGAAGAATGATCGATTTTTCTTGCAAGGATACACAAACTCAGCCTATGCCAGATTTATAGATGAAAGGAGGTCAACATCTGGATGTGTTTCATCTAGGATCTGGACCTGTGTTGTGGCACAAGAAACAACAAACAGTGGCATTATCATCCATAAAGGCAAAGTATTGTGCAACATGGGGAGCTGTGTGCGAAGCGATATGGTATTGGTCAAGAATCCAGTGTCTTATGAAGGAATGAAGCAAATTGAAGTTCAATGTCATTTCATTCAAGAACAAGTTCAGAATAACCAAATTCAACTCCATTACATTCCCACCAAAGAAAAACTTGCAAATATTTTTACAAAGGCACTTGCACATGTCAAATTTGAATTGTTTCACGGTTCTCTTTGTATCCCAAATAATGTAATAAGGATGGGGGGAGGAGGAGGTTAGGTATTTATTACATTATTATCATGTCTTTAATGTACTTGTCTTTTTATTACATTGCAAGATTGAACAGGTGTAATAGTTAGGATGTTGGCATATTAGTTATAACCAATGTGTATGGTTATAACTAATAGCTTATATTTGATTATGGTTATAACCAGCTTGTACGATTATAACCTCCATGCATGTATTTAAATATTTGGTACTTGATCAATAAAGTTTGGCTTTATTTGACCCAACAAATTATTGATCCAAGTAAGCTAAGAGAACCAGTGTATAACAAACTAATTGTAGGAACTAACAACACTTGAAACTAAAACTCTTAAAACTATAATATTCCAAAAATAGAACAATAAGTCTCTTGAAACTATTGACATTGGTGGAATCTTTGAGAAGAATGTGGTGCGGAGCAAATCATATCCTTGAGAAGAGATGTAGAATGATGCAGACCTCCAATCTAATGAACCTCTATAGATTGGTGCTCCCCTGGATCTCTATGAAAAGATGAAAACTGGTGTAGTCCCTGGGTATCTGAGAAAATATGCAAACTAGGGAAGCCACAAGTTCTCTTAAGTGCTAAGGAGTGATATTAAATAAGGCATATTTGTTGATTGATTTGATGCTCCCCAGATATTAAGATAACAAAAGATGGAATTGAAAAATCTCTAAGAAGAGATGTAAACTGATGCAATTGCTTGAATAATGAGTATCTGGGAAGAGTTGTCGAATATTGAGGCCTTTGTTCTTTGCTCCATCTTCCATCCAAACAATGACTTTATGCAAGGAAATGTCACACAATGAGAAGAGACAACATCAAAAGGTTAAGCAATTCAACCTCAAATGGTCACTAAGAATTTGGTGACATCTTACAAATATTAATAATTGGTAGTTTGGTATCAAATTTGGGTAATAACTTGAAAATGCATTTTTTAGACCCTTCAGACCATTTTTCAATTTTCAACAAATCTAAAGCCATAAAGCCAAATTGCAGTCATTATCAATGCAAAGAACGTCCTGCGATTTTTGAAAAGTGTTTCGCTTGGGAATTTGGGTCAATAATTGAGAAATTATGATCTTCAAAAGCAAAACTAACAAAAACACAATTGGTTGGCACCCTATGAGCAAATGGTTAATCTTGGTGATAGGCTAGAAACTAGGTAACACCCTTAGCAACAAGCTAGCAACTAACACTGGTGCCTATGTTGCCAAAGGGTAGCTTGTCACTTCTATTGGTGCTCTTATGGCTTGTCCTAGAGTCTCACTAGTGCTTCCCCCATTAACTTGGCGCCTATACCAATATCTATTT
The DNA here is from genome assembly GCA_028583015.1 of Wollemia nobilis. Classification (NCBI taxonomy): domain Eukaryota; kingdom Viridiplantae; phylum Streptophyta; class Pinopsida; order Araucariales; family Araucariaceae; genus Wollemia; species Wollemia nobilis. The sequence goes on from JAQPPZ010017052.1 coordinate 32,149,320, forward strand.
TGATCAATCACACCTCCTTGGGATGTAATGAACCCCATTGTGTGTAATTCCCAAACCAAATGGGGTAACTTCTTCCAAAAAGGTAGCCACACGTTGTTACCTACTTTGTATCAAAGTGGCATTGCAATCATGTCTTTGTTTGTACTTGGTGTCCTCTACAATATGTCCTCAACCTACTATTGAATGTGTTGAAAACTTGATCTACTCAATAAACCCTCTTGCTTTGTCAACTTCCTTCTAGGAATCATGGGAATCCCTTGTTGCCACTATAGGAAGAACTATATCGACTAGCACCAATGATTGAAACTCGAGGCACACCTCAAATGGGTCGTGGCAAGCAAAGCTATGTTTGTTGTTTTAAAAAATAGAAGGCAATAGATCAGGTCAAACCAAAGGGTGAAGTAAAAGATGTAAAAAAATTTGGCATCTCTTTTTGACACAATTGAAGCACTCAATAAACTCTTTGTGCAAAGGTATTTACATATTATTATAGCTTTGTATGGCAACGCCAACAGATGTAAAATCCAAGTGTTCCCAAGGGCTATGAAGATAATGAATGCAAGTTGTGAAAACCGATAATTTCTACACCACCATATGGTTCAGCACCACTTCAATGGGAAAATTGGTCCATATTGCATAAGGGTTAGAGACTAGAACATTATGAAACCTTTAGCTTTTGATGGATATATTTTTTAATTACAACGATAAATTCAAACTACCAGATTCAAACTTGCCACATGATTTACATGGATGAAGATTCCAATACCTACTAGATTAATGGTCCTTTCCTCCATAATGGTTGCGCATGTATCGAAGACAAACATTCTTGGGCCTTTGTTCAAACTCAATGGGGTTTCTAATGCCTTGGGCCATGTTTTCCCAATTCTTTGTCATTATAACCCATTTTCTTTGAAACATTCAAACCAATTCCCTTAGTGTGCTTATCAAAACAACCAAATGAATTTGAAGAACAATTGGAATAAGAAGAAGGGGAACTCGTCAAATTTGCTTTTGCTTGTGTGTGAGCTCCCTAAAGACATGCATACTATCTTTTCAAATTCATTTTGTAATATCAGAAAAACAAATTTACTTCTTCACAAGTTGATTCTTTCTCTTCTACTCCTTGATGAAGCTTTTTCTATAGCCTTGTTGCATCTTTCCTCTACATGATGTCTATCTTCAACAAAAGGGTATTCAAGTGAGAACACTTATTTTTGAGATGATAAAGTTGAGGGTCAATTCTTTTGCTTGAAATGCCCTTTAAAAGCTTCAGCTCTTATTGGTAGTTCTCTTTTCCTGGTTTTGGAATCATTCCCATCTCTACTAGAGATGTGAAAAATCTAGACTCATACTTTCAATGTGCATTGTTGATGAAATTTGTACCTGTTGTGATACCAATGATCGAAGTAGGATCAAGACCAGATGGATAATGCTAATTGTAGAAGTATTGTGTTATACAGGCGGAAGCATTGAGATTCATTAGTTTGGAAGGGGTGACTGACAATTTTAACTATGGAATCAAACCATAACACTTGGAACTAGCACTCTTGAAACTACGATATTTCACAACAGAATAATAAGTCACATAGAACTAAACTAAGTACATGTGAAGAGAAAGCAAAGAATCATAATACTACTAATTGACGTTATTGGTGGAGCCAACTAGACAATACATTGAGATGCAAAGGACAAAGGCATATAAGACCATTCACATGAAGAAGGATAAACAATTAGAAGTTACAAAAAAAAGACTATTCATATGAAGATTTTATACAATGGACCTCTATGAAGAGGTGTTGAGAGGTGCAAGCTAAATCCTTGAGAAGAGATGTATATTGCAGGTCATATCCTTGAGAAGGGATGTAGAATGATGCAAAAATCCAATCTGACGAACCTTTTTTATTCTCTCCCGAATCTTTACGAAAAGATGCAAATTGGTGAAGTTGTTGAATCTTTGTGAAGTGATATGCAAAGGTGCAACGATTGGTTTTATGAAGCATTGAGAAGAGACGTTGAGTGAAGCAAAATTGTCAATTGATTTGATGCTCCTTGGATCCCTATGAAGATATGTCGAATGTGCACCTCATTGTATCTCTAAGAAGAGGTGTAAACTGATGCAACTGCTTGAATAATTAGTATTTGAGGAGAGTAGATAAATGTTGCAGGTCTCCATTTAAAACTCCATCTTCAATCTAGATAATGTATTTACATGCAAGAAAATGTATCATAATTTGAAGAGGCAATATTGGAAGGTGAAGAGGTTTAGCTTTTGATGATTACTAAGATTTTGGCACCATCTTGCAAATATAGAGAATTGGAAGTATGGTAACAATATCAGGTCATAATTTTCAAATGCAATTTAGAGGCCCTTTAAAATGATTTTTTGATTTTCAGTAAATTTGAGTCCTTTACACAAGTTTGAAATCATCATCAATATAGAGCGCAACATGTGGTTTTCTAAAAGTATTTATTTTTGCAAACTGGGTCAATGTTGAGATGTTATGACCTTCAAAAGTGGATCCAACAAATCATTGGTGACTAGTCAATGCCCCATTGGCAAATGGCTAATGCCCTTGACAATAGACTAGCAATTGGCTAACGCCCTCGACAGTAAGCAAGTGATTAGCACGGGTGCCCCTTGCATCCCATCGACAATTGATAGTAGCGCCCTTGATGTCGTAAAATGCTTGAACTATAGCTTCTATTACTGCTTTTGGCACTTGCACTATTGCCTCACTAGTGCTTCCCCTATCAAGTTGGCACCCATGCCAACTTCTATCTAGGTCAATGATGTAAATAACAGCACTTATCATGCCACTTCATGAATCAGCTTTGAGTTCATGCCTACTCTCAACTTTGGAATTATCTTTAGCAATCCTTGAGAGCATTGGCCTTTTGTTAGCTTATGGGATCATCATAAATGATCCTTTTGATTATCATTATCTATCATGATTCATACAAAGCAAAAATTCTCATTTCCTCCTTGTGTACTTCTATCAATTTCAAGAAGATCCATTGACAAAAGGATGGCATTCTAGATAGAAATAGTTTAAACTGAAGTTATATAGATATTACCACCACCTCTCCAACCCATTTTGATGTATTGTAAGATTATTGTCATGATAATGAAAAATAGTTATATCCTTCAAAACATTGTTACCTAGATTGACAAATCCTAGTTCACATCCAATTTTGTTAGAGATTTATTTTTTAATATTGTTTCTTATTTAAAATTTAAAATTAAAAAAAAAAAAATGATGAGAAAGCAACATACATTAATATAAAGCACTCATTAATGTTTGTTACATTCTTACTAAGTTTCTAACCTTAAATTCCTTTACTCTTCCAAATACCCTCACAATCATCATGGTTAGCCACCCTCAACATAATTACATCTCCATTTCATGCAATCACCCCCAATGCCATGGGACTTAAGTAAAAGATGCTTGTCTCTCTCAATCAGAGACTACAATCTGAAAGTCATTTCAGATTTCCCAATTTTTGCACATCTAGCAAAGGTAGGAAGATGTTAATGTTCACATTTTTTCAAACCAAACCTTTTTAAAACATTAAAAACTTCAAACTTCTTTCACTTTTTTTGTTCAAACGAAACCATTAATAAAGCACTCATTAATGTTTGTTACATTCTTAGTAAGTTTCTATACTTAACCCCTTTACTCTCCCAAACACACTCACGGCCATCACATTTAGACACCATCAGCAGAATTACATCTCCATTTGGTCTTCAACATACACAATGAGAATGACAATGTCATTACTTGTAGTTTTGATATAGAGATTAGGATCAGAAAAGCTCCGACTGAATCCTGAATCTCTAAGATGTTGATCAATTTTGAAATACCAAGCTCAGGGAGCCTACTTAAGTCCATATAGGGACTTAATCAATCTGCAAACCAGATGTTCTTTTCTTGGTACCTGAAACCCTTGTGGCTGCACCATGTAGACCTCCTCTTCCAAATCTCCATTCAGGAAGGCACTCTTAACATCCATCTGATATACCTGCCAACCAAACTGTGTTGCAATGGAGAGAACTAATTGAAAAACCACCATCTTTGCAGTTGGAGCAAATGTCTCTCCATAGTCTATACCTTCCTGTTGTGCATACCCTTTAGCAACAAGACGGGCTTTGAATTTGTCAATTGAACCATCTGATTTACATTTTACCTTGTAAACCCATTTACAACCAATGGGTTTCTTTGCATGGGGTAATTCACACAGTTCCCATGTTTTATTCTTCATCAAAGAGTCAAATTTTGCCTTCATGGCAGCTTCCCAATCTGGTTTACCTCTGGCCTCTTCATATTTGCTGGGTTCAAAAAACTGTGAAACTAAAGCAAAATTTGCCTGCTCATTCATTTGTCTAGGCTCTTTTCCAGCTCGCCTAGATCACCCAACTACTACTTTCTCATCCTCCTTGACATCTTTCATTGTCTGTGTATACCATTTTGGTCGTTGACATGGCTCTTGTTGCTGGCAAACTTCACTTGGGTGTACCTCTGTCAAGCTCTGTTCTCCAAGGTCATCCCAAAGTGGATTTTCAACACACTAATGTGGTTGAGTCTTCACATCTTTCTTTTTCAATCTCTTATGTATTTGATCCAAGTGAACTTCACTACCTGTTGCAGTACTATCAACAGTTCTAAAACATACAAAAATCTCAATAGGTTTACCATCATCTGAGAAGAAAGGAGTCTTCTCATGTACAATAATATCTCTACTAATTACAATCTTGTTAGTAGAGACATCAAGCAATCTGTATGCCTTGGATTGTTCACTATAGCCAACAAACATGAACTTTTTGCTTTTTGCATCTAGCTTACTTCTTTTCTCCTTAGGAATTAATGCAAAAGCAACACAACCAAAAATACGGAAATGACTAACCGAAGGTTTCTTTCCAGACCACGCTTCTTCAGGAGTAACATTCTGTAGAGCTTTACATGGACACCTATTGAGAATGAAGACTGCAATATTTATTGTTTCTGCCCAGTAACAATATGGTACATTTTGGCTATGCACCATGCATCTGACCATCTCCATGATTGTCCTGTTCCTCCTCTCTACTACCCCATTTTGTTGTGGAGTGTAAGGAGTTGTATACTGCCTGTGTATACCCTCATGCCTAGAAAATCTTAAAACTGTTTTGAGGTAAACTCACCTCCATTATCTGACCTCAAGACCTTGATTTGCTTTCCAGATTGTTTCTCTACAAGGGCCTTAAAAGTTTGAAAGTATGAAAAACATTCAGACTTATACTTGAGGAAGTATACCCACATCTTCCTCAAATAATCATCAACCATCAACAAAAAATATTTTGCACCACAAACCGAAGGTGTATTCATTGGACCACACAAATCAATATGCACTAAATCCAAAACACCTTGTGCATGCCAAGACTTACCTGTCTCAAATGGTTGACGACTCTATTTTCCAAGTTGACATCCTGCACACGAATGTTGTTGCTCCTGAATGGATGGCAATCCATGAACCATGTTAGTGAGAATTGATAAATACTTATAATTGAGGTGACCAAACCTCTCATGCCAAAGAACAAAACTATTGTCTTCAACTGCCAAGGCAAATGAATTGGCAGACTTGGCATCAACTAACTTGTATAGCCCCTTCTCACCTATACCAAGAGCAATGAGCTTGTTTTTACCCACATGCATCACCTCACATCTGTTTTTATGAAAATGCACAGCAAGTTGAGAATTCCTAGTGATTTCACTAATGGATAGAAGATTTTTGTTCATATCAAGAACATACCGAACATTCTTGAAGGTGTATGTAACATTGTTGTTCAATGTCACACTAACATCACCACACCCTTCAATAAAGTATGATCTACCATCACCAAGTGAAACAGACTCATTCTTACTTAGATCTTCAATGAAATTAACATACCAGTCTTTTCAACATGTATAATGTCTGGATGCTCCAGAGTCAAAGTACCACTCAGTAGATTGACCAAATGAACTCTGAGTTGTTACAAAAGCAAACTTCTCTTCCTGATCTTCTATCTCAACAACATTTACTTGTTTCTTCCCTTGCTGACTTTGTTTATTCTTCAACTTACTGCAATCCCGTTTGAAATGACCAGGTTTCCTGCAGTAAAAACAAATGACTTGGGACTGCTTTACATTAGAAGTTTTACCTTGCTTGTGATCAGATGATGAGGGCTTGGCATTCTGATTGCCTTTGTGTTTGGCTTTAGCAGTAAATGCACTCTCTGTACTCCCTGAGGTGGATACTCCCATCTATGATTGTCTCCTCTCTTTTTGTAAAAGTAAAGAAGACATCTTTTCAAAATCAAGAGTTTGAGTTTCAGCAAGCAAATGCAGAGACTCAACAAAAGACTCATAAGATGGAGGCAAACCTCGCAAAACAATGCCGACCATGTCCTCATCATCGACTATCTTCTGAATAGCAGTCAATTGATCTCTTAGATCCTTCAGATGCATAAGGTACTCAGAAACAGACCCTCCTTCCTCCAACTGGGAAGAATAGAGAAGATTCTTCAAAAACAAAGCACGTCCTGCTTCAGATGTCTAATACTTATTCTGCAACTTTGTCCACAATGTTGCAGCATTATCCTCATTACGAACTTCAGGAATCAAATCATCTGCAACAGACAATTTGAGAAGCATCAAAGCTTCTCTATGTCGCTTGTTGAAGTCATCAGCATCATCTTCTGGTCTAGTTTCTTTCTTGAGAACTATATTCGCCAAATCTCGATACTCACAAATTGTAAGTATCTTATGGCTCCACACACTATAATTTCTTCCAATCAGTTTCTGTGAATCTGGAAGAATTAGAGTCTGAATATTTGCCATTCTTCCACTAATGACAACCCCGAACAGCAACAAATGCCGAATGCCAAACAAGCCTTGAACACCAGACTCAGAGCAACAAATGCCAAACACTGCACTCTGCTCCACCCAAGCTCAAAACTTGGGCAAACTCCAAGCTGCACTTTGCCCAAGCTGGAAACGTGAGCAACCTCCAACCAGCGCTTTGCCCAAGCTGGAAACGTGGGCAAACTCCAAGCTGCACTTTACCACAGCCTGGCCGAACTCCGAATGTCGCAAGCAACAACTTTATCAAGTGAGGAGAAAACCACCAAATGCCAAATATCAAAACACCAAACGTCATCTATCAAATCCAATAGATCTAAACACAATGTAGGAGAAAACCTCCATTGACAATGCAACAACACCAAGACTGACTGCAGAGTAACAATCTGCAGTGGCACTGACTGCCTAAGACAAAAAATCAACTTGGCTGAAACGAACGGTGTGAGACAAACTCCTCCTTTCTCCTTTCTGTGGCTCTGATACCATAAAAGAATGTAACACAAGATGCTCTATTTGCATTTCTGAGCTCCAATTTATAATGATTTACAATCTGGTAATCGGTTGGTGCTGATAAAACCAGATCCTAAAAATCCTAACAAGTTATCCCTAAAAATTTGTTGTAACAAACAATACAATAATAGAAATCCCTATCATATCTATTAATAGACTTTATTCTAACAGATCTCTTATAGTTGGGATATAAATCTAATATTAAGATGTCTAAACTCTAAAGGGCTCAAAGTAGCCACTAATTTATAGAAAGGCATATTGGCCTCTTCAAGAATGTACCTAGCTATTAGCTAATGTACAACACATAAATCATGTCCGTCTTAATAGGTTCCAAATGTTCATTTTCATAATACCATATCATAATTTTACCATTGCTATTTTAAAAAGTAAGGACAAAGGTGTGATGACTGTAACTCAAAGTGCACGAATTTATTTACTTGGATTGATATCTCAACTTGCAAAGTATATTACATCTAAGGTTTGACCCCATGAATAAAATATTGTCAACAATAACAGTAATATTAGTGAAAAGAAGCAATTGCAAATGCAGGACGGACTAGAGTGGACATAAATTACATAATCTTTCAATAACAAACAAAAGTGATTTTTGGTTGATTACCAGACTTGGACTACAGTCCAAGACATTGTGGAGCAACAGAAAATGGGATGCAATCATACGAGCACAACTCAAGTTCAAATCTCCACATTGTGACAGACAGTACAGTGATAAGGCAGCCCATAATAATACAGATGTAATTGATGTAATTCATTGAAATACAGCAACAATGTGATCTGGATGTAATAGTCAAAGAGCAGGCTTGCACTACAAAACATTCAAGACCAAAACAAAAATATGCAGCAGTAAACTAGGTCTTTTTAAATTGTCAAACAAGACATGAAGACTTATGCAAAGTAAGCCAAAATAACGCTTTGGAAATAAGAGCACTATAACATTTTTGGAGGAAAACCAACATTAAACGGTATTATTTGGTAGTTGTGCATAGATCTGAATGTATATTTTAAAGCATCCTTCAATTGATAGGCAGAATGTTGACAAAGTTATTTATATTGCACCAGGATTTAATAAAGAAACTGCCAAAATAATAAAAAACCCTTTAAATTATTGAAATATCAAAATATGATATGACAATTTGTCTTCTATGAAATAATATGAGCATCAACATAATATATGAACATAATGCAAAGAGGAGGACTACACATCTATTTGCACTTATAGGGAGACCTTGAAGCTTAAAGAAAAAAGGGGTACTATTATTATTATTAATGTCCGCGGTGGGCCAAAATAAGACCCAAGGGACTATAAGAAGGACAATAATGACTGCCAGCTAGCAGGCTAAAAAGCCCAAAAAAGAAAAGAACTAAGATAAATACAAGATGAAACCCGACAAACGGGCCAAAGAGAAAGGGAAAAGAAAAGAAAAGGGAGAGCAGAGGGGGGGAGGGCTGCAATCCAACAGAGAGGAGTGCACGCCAAGAAGAACGGAGAGAGAGGAGGGGGGAGGGAGCAGCCCAAAAGGGGCAAGCTCCAAGAACCCTCCAAAAACTAATCTCTCCTAACAGTCGAGGCCGAAGTACCGGAGCTGAAGAAGTCCATGATATGTCTCTACCCATTGCTAGTTCGGAACCCTAACAAACTATTGGTGCGCTGTATAGTGACCCTGCTTCTGCCCAAACTGGATGATGTGGGGCGCTTCCGATTGAAATCACCTGGTCGATCGGAGTTGGTGAAGTATGTTGTGATGAGTCGATGTTGAGGAGGGTGAGAACCATTTGGAGAACTTTTATGTCGTCGAAGCTAAGTTAGCTCCCTAAGAAAGAGTGCGAGTCAACGTTGGTCCAGGTATCTAAAGAAGGTAGAAACAGATCGAGAGTTGTCCCTGAAAAGGCAATGGAACCTACCTCGGATCTCATAATAAATGGGACAACAAAAAATAAAGTGATGAAGGGTTTCAAATTCACCCAAGGAGAAAAACAAGCAAATCCGCTCCTCCGTCGGAAGATGGTGATCTGACTCAATCCGAAGTTGCTGAGAACACACCCTGAGTTGCCCAATAGTGATCCGAAGACTATGCATTGTGTGTTGCTGAAGGTACTGAATAAAATTTAAAACTTGATATCTGGAGAAGAAAGATCACTGGACTGAACAAGAGTTGAAACTCCAACTGCTGGAAAATGTACATGGATTTGCAAAAGCACTTGAAATCAGTGATCAGTGTAATTGCTAAGCACCAAATCTCGAGCAAGAACTATTATGCCCCTCTTCTCCAAAAAAATGGAAGACGGAGACTTAAAACTCATCAAATCTGGTTGGAACACAATGATAAAGATATGTATTTTCGCAAGTCCAACCTTCTTATGGGGAAAAAAGAATCAAATCAAAGGAATCAAAATTGCAAAAATAAAAATCACTTCGGATGAAGAGGACATCAAAAATGATTTTCCAATATACTCCAAAAATCTTCTCGATTCCCTGTTTGACCTATCAACTAGAAGGAGAAGATACCTAAAAGCTCTACCCAAATTTCCTCACGTTATTCCCCTATATGAATGGTTAACTTGAGCAAGCAAAATTTATTCAATGGAGGCAAGGTACATGTCTAGATCAAAGTTACACAACTATACTCGATAATGACACAACTTAGCCAAAGAGTAAGAGTACGACTTGCATGCTGTAATTGGTGACGACTCCACAAATTAATAAAACAAAGAAATTACTTCAATTTTCAAGAAAAAATGGGAGAATTTATAAAAAGATAATATTGGCAAGTTCTTTCAAAGTATATCAATTAGACATCGAGTACTCACAAAGTCACAAGTCTTTCATCAAATATATATCATATTTCACTTACTCATCAAATATTTATGCATATTTTCATTACTCACCATGTACTTCCATGTATTTCAATTTCTCGTCAAGCACTTTCATGTACTTCAGTTACATGTTGAGCGCTTCCATGTATTTCAGTTGCACATGGAGAATTTCTGCATGTCTTGGTTACCAATCAAGTTTTTGCATGTCTCATTTACTCATTGAGCACTTGCATGTGTCCCAATCACTCGGACAACTGTGTGTGTCTCAATTAATCAAGCACTTGCACATGTCTCAATGACTCGTTAGCACTTGGATGCGTCTTAATTGTTCATTGAGTACTTATGAGTATTACTAAATATTTGACCAATCAAGATCAATAAAACCACTTTTGATTGAATTTTGAGACAATACATATCAATTTCTCGTTAAAAACTCATAGGTGTTACTAAATTTTTGACCAATCAAAATTCATATAACTAAGGTTGATCATATTTTGCAAAAGTGCTACTCAATTACTTGTCGAGCATATGTACATACTCCAGTTACTTGTCAAGTACTTGTTGATATTCATTTACTTGTCAATTACTTTAAAGTATTTGAATTACTCATTGGGAAATTACCAGTGTTAAAAAAATTGACTAGTCAAAATCAATTTAACTAATTAACTATACTTTGATATAGTCCTATTGTCACCAAAAAAATTTGTAATATTTGTATTCAGATTCTAAGATTATGGACAGTATGGTATCAAGTACCATGCATAGCAAATTATTGAAATATCATGAGAATATCTTGAGAAAAGTTCAAGAGATTATAATGAGAGATATGTAGAAGCAATATGATATTTTGTTTATATCTTAGCAACTATATTTTTCCATAGATGTAATATCCAACTACCATGTGCTTATAAATAGGGGTTGCCTCCCTCTATTTGGGGCAAGTCAAAAGAAAGTCAGCAAATCAAAAAGTAAAGTAAACCAAGCCAAGCATACGAGTGAAGGCTAGCTCAAACAACTAGCAAGAGATGGTGAAGCATTGTAAAGAGTGTGTCCAAGGAATTATCTAGGCAAAAGTGATGGCTTTTGTCATCAACTCAATCCATAAGGAGATGGCATATTTGACAAGAGGGCCAAGTCCACTTGCTCGAGGCAATTCAGTGAGCACATCTCTGTACTCTATTCAATCCTTATGTACTAAAAGTATTCTTGTTATTGCTTGGTTAGTATTGTAGTGCCATATTTTGTTCTATTGTATAAATTGTTCTATGTACGGTTATTTCTGCTAGTGTATAACCACCATATAGAAGTCGTGCATCTGTATACAATGTCATAGCAGGAAGAGGGCCTGGACAAAGATTCTTTGGGTGCCAAAATATGACAGTACCGATTGACCCAACTCCACTTACTTGACAAGGGAGTGAAAAATTATACAATATTTGTCATACTCGACTGAGTACTTTGACTACAGACTTGATGGTTTTTAAGCAAATTTCTTTTAATCTTTTTGGAATTTTATTAAGGAACTTTTTGCTGCAGTGAAAAACTTGAGGTAGCCAGAAAATATCTCCGATAAGCTTAAATTTACTTTTCTACCTATAATTCCTAAAGAAAATAATATTTTGACAATAGGCAAATATAGACCTACCTACATATAAAAAATTGCATAAAATATTTCAAGATAATTGGAAATCGCAGCTTAAGAATATCTGCCTAAAATCATCTCTTACAAACAAGCTATTTTTGTTAATGACAGACAACATACACATAACATCATCTTGGCACATGCATTAATTCACCCAACCAAGATGTTGGAGAAGCTTAAATTTACTTTTCTAGCCATAATTCCTAAAGAAAATAATATTTTGACAATAGGCAAATATAGACCTACCTACCTATGGAATATTGCATAGAAAATTTCAAGATAATTGGAAATCGCAGCTTAAGAATATCCTGCCTAAAATCATCTCTTACAAATGAGCTATTTTTGTTAATGACAGACAACATACACATAACATCATCTTGACACATGCATTTATTCACTCAACCAAGATGTTGGAGAAACAAACTGCATACTCTAATATCTCACTGTGATTACTATAATTGATAGGTAACATGAAAATGTAGCCATTAATTGTGGTCAATAAACAATAATTAATGTCAGCATGTGATCACATAAACTTAAGTTGTTTAAGAGCAGTTAAACAGTTCGAAGATTGTTAAAGCATTGATACTGAAAGTTGGATGTACAGGCTATATTGGCCAAAAAAAAAAAAATTAAGACAGTTTTGAAGCCTACCTTAAGCTCACTTACATATCATTGACTAGAAATCTTATAAAGTTATCAATTCTTTCTCATCCAAACCTTGATGTTTCATTTCATTATTGTATTTTATAATGATCCCACTATTTTATTTCCACAAGTTTTTTTGTCAATGAGTTTACACAGGTTTTTATGAGGGGTCCCATTCCCCTCATACCGAGTGGGGTTTGAACCTTGGACCTCTCAAAGAGAGGCCAAAGCTCTTACCACTACAGTAAGCTTGCAGCTGTCAGGACTGATCAAACTGAAGGGATGATTATTGATAAAAATAGGTTACAATATATAGGCATAAGCCTATATGATGAACATGACACTTGTCAATGAAACTGACAAGTGTCAAACTGAAGGCATAGTGCACTTTAACTCTAACATTCCCCCTTAAAGTGCACTATCCTAACTAAAGAAAAACAAAGCAAGTCAACATTAGGTAACATTCCCCCTTAATGTTGACTTCTCGAAAACAACCTATCATCCTCCTTATTGCTGATTTGGTCTTAGGCTCGTGCTTTGTGCTCTTGGCTCTCCAACTGTGAATAATGCTAGATCCACTATGTATACATCTCGGTCTGTTGCCTCAGGGTCAGCCACTTCCATGGGTCTGTTGCCACTGGGTCAGCCGTCTAAGTGCCTCAGGGTCATCATGGGTGCCTCAGGGTCAGCCACTTCTGGGTCTGTTGCCTCTGCAGGTCATCCTCAGAGGATGTTGCCTCTCGTAGGTCACTGACTAGATTCACCATGAGTATGAAATCCCTCCTCATGGTGAACTCAATCTAGAAGGTGTCGGTCTCTGCCGAAAATGCACCTAATGAAAGGAAAAACGAGCCATACTAGAGTGTCGGTCTCTGCCGAAAATGCACTCAATACAATAAAATGAGCCATAGATCCAAATAGGAGGAGAGATGAAGAAAAGAAAAGAATCTTCTGAAGTGTCTTCGTCTGTAGTCTTCAGAAGTAGATCCGGAAACAACTTCGGATAGAGTCTAGGGTGTCTTTGTCTGTAGTCCCTAGTATAAGTGTCCTTATGGTGATCATGTCATCTCACCGAAATGCATGGGTAACCAGCCGCTGCATTCACCAAGTGTATAGAAAAGATCACTAGGTACAAGGATCACAAATAAAATTACCTTGGGAGTGTCGGGTACAACCGAAAGTGCACTCCAAGGTAGAAAAATTTTGAGGCTAAAAAACTCAATTGAAACAGCCTCAAAATTACAATATGACACCTCCATTGTGTCCGTCGCGGAAAAACATTTCCAACGACTATAAATACCCCTATATTTCACCATCAAAGGGGCCTTCATCATAATGAAAAACAACATGCCTCTCCAAGACAGCAACTAAAACCTCACACTGTGGCGGCATCGCTCTCAGGCGGAATAAAAAACAGTCTTAAAATTTCCCTCGCAAGGGAATTACATGAGCCAACAGTCCTTTCACTTCCACTTCCAATGTGTGTTAAGAAACAGGCCAATAAAGTCATACAAGAAAGTGGTCTCCTTCCACTTAATAAAAAAAAACAAAAAAAGGCAATGTTCATTTCTGATTTTCCACTTTCTATGTGGATAAAAGCTTAATTAATAAAGCTTAATTTAATAAATGCCCCCCACTAATAACAAGAACAAAAACATTTTATATGGGGTGTTTGATGGAAACATGCTGCACACTATGTCTGTGACAAACTACCCAGCCTCATTTCCAGACGATTCAACTCACTAGCAAATATCAACACGACGTCGGCGAAGGGCTGCACAAGGGCTGCACATCAGCACGACGTCAGCGATCTGGGAAAGGGCGAGCATGTGGCCATCCTCCGTTTGATTGGAGCACAACAACTCCACTTTCTCAGCCGCTCATATCAACGTCTCCACTGAACAGGATGTCATCCTCCACTGAACAGGACGTCATCGCCGAGCTTCACCGCAGATGATGCCGTCGCCCGCCACGAGCCGGACGCCCTCGTTCCCTTCCAACAGGTGGCACAGATGATTCTATCCTGGTTCGGGAGGAGAGAGCAGACGTGGGTTGATTGACCTACGTTTCAGGGCCCGATCCACATTTTTCATCTCTTCAAAGTTTCATTCTAAAAATTTCATGCAATGTTTGCACCAAAGACTCAGCCCCACCCTCAGTTTTGCTAGCGTCGAGTGCAGTTAGCGTTGAGTGCAGTTCACGCATATTTTTGTGGAATAAAGTAATGCAGATATGGGACATAACAAACTCGCCGCCTATTTCCTCGTAACAACATTGATACGGCGTCTAATGTGGCCAGCGCAGCATGTTATACACCACAGCCAGGATGGGGACTGTGCACAACACATATCACAGCGATCGAGATGATGCGATTTTCGTTCGATAGCCCCGGCGGATGCGATGGCGATGACACAGGAACTCGCCGTTTTGAAGTGGAGAAACCCGGAAACAACGATCTCGAACTTGACGATTTAAAATACCGCAAATGGTTACAGTGGGCCACCAAATGAAGCGGATGTCATGGATTTCTTAGCAACGTAGATAAAGGTACAGTGGCAGGATTTCAGTGTTGAGTGGGGTTATCGCTGCTAAGAATGATTGCCGTGACTGCACATGTCTGCCATGATTATGCTCCATTGCATGGGAAATGCCATAGCACAGGAGAGCGGTGGTGATTCGATGCTGGAGAAGATGGATGCCGAAATAGAAGTGGACGAAAGCCTCCAATTTTTCTTATCAAGCAATCCATCACCTCGCCAATACTCGCAGTCATCGACGGCCACAAAACCTGCAAATTTCTCCGCTCAGAGATCATAAACCCACTCCCTGCCAATCTCTCCTGTAAACGCCTCCTGTTTTCACTTCATCAGGTTTCCCATTTCTCTAGTTCGCGCGTGGGGTCCATCTAGTTTCAAGCCCGGGGAGTGCGCCGCCGCCTCGACCCCAGTTCGGGGGATTTTTTACCCCAACAGCCACGGCAGCAGGTTCGTGTACAGGTTCATCTCCAGCGTATTCGCGGCAGATAGTTTAACGCCAGAGCACTGGCCACCGTATGGGAAAAAAAAACTGCATTTTAAGAATCACCTTTTCGGGGCCATTGAGAAGCACGAGAAGCCTGTTGAAAACACTTGTTTCGCAACTGGGGTTCCATTGTAGGGGCCAAATCAACAGGAGAGACCGTCAACGGTTTGGAGACCGAGGGCAAACAGTAAAATTCATCATCCTCCCACCAATGAAGTTGTGGGGATTAACAATGATCACAACACGAAAAAACTGCATTTTAAGAAATCACATTTCTCGGCCTCCTTGCGGACAACATCGAGCACGGAGTCTATGAGCTCGACGCCCTCGGTGTAATGGCACAAGGCCCAGTTGTTTCCGACGCCGGACTGCCCGAGATCGATCCCGTACTCACCGCAAACCACCTCCCAGAACTTGGCCCCGATCTGGTCCCCGCATTGCCCCCTGAATGTGCAACATCTCACGCATGGTGACTTAAAAACACAAACCAAACTGCAGATCACCGGCGAAGATCGCTGCTATTCCTGTCTTCCGCTCTGCAAGTCATAAACGGAAATTCGGCACTGAAGCCTACCGTTAGTAAGACTGGGAGACGCATCTTTTTTTAGGTTTGCTGCTGCGGAGATCAAGCCAACGAAGATCTCGGCTGTACTGGGCAGACTCATGTCGAATTTGGGTGTCTTTACAGTTACACCCAATACATTAAGTTTTATTTTAAAATGATGGTGGTGGTAATTATATAAAAGAGGGGGGCATCTTTTGTTTTTTTAGTGGAGGGACCAACTTAGTGGGAACTTATTTTTTGGTTAAGTGGGTACCTTTCATTGTATGGCCAAATGATCTATGTAATTTCTCTTGGAGGAAATTGTTAATCATGATGAAGACAAGCGCAAGTCAAACATTATTGCCTTGTGGAAGTGGAAGAAGGCCCTCATGGCTTCTTATTGTATTTTTTCCGAGAGATGTTGCCCACATGACCCCTATTTATTTTGCAACAAATATAGGGGTATTTATAGTCGTTGGAAACGTTTTTCCGCGACGGACACAATGGTGGTGTCATATTGTAATTTTGAGGCTATTTCAGTTGAGTTTTTTAGCCTCAAAATTTTTCTACCTTGGAGTGCACTTTCGGTTGTACCCGACACTCCCAAGGTACTTTCATATGTGATCTTTGTAACTAGTGATCTTTTCTATAAACTTGGCGAATGCAACGGCTGGTTACCCATGCATTTCGGTGGGATGACTTGGTCACCATAAGGACACTTATACTAGGGACTACAGACAAAGACACCCTAGACTCTATCCGAGGTTGTTTCCGGATCTACTTCTGAAGACTACAGACGAAGACACTTCAAAAGATTCTCTTCTTTTCTTCTTCTCTCCTCCTATTTTGATCTATGGCTCATTTTTATTGTATTGAGTGCATTTTCGGCAAAGACCAACACTCTTATATGGCTCGTTTTTCCTTTCATTAGGTGCTTTTTCGGCAGAGACCGACACCTTCTAGATTGAGTTCACCATGAGGAGGGATTTCATACTCATGGTGAATCTAGTCAGTGACCTACGAGAGGCAACATCCTCTGAGGATGACCTGCAGAGGCAACAGACCCAGATGTGGCTGACCCTGAGGCACCCATGATGACCCTGAGGCACTTAGATGGCTGACCCAGTGGCAACAGACCCGTTGAAGTGGCTGACCCTGAGGCAACAGACCAAGATGTATACACAGTGGATCTAGCGTTATTCATAGTTGGAGAGCCAAGCGCAAAGAGCACGAGCCTAGACCAAAAAAAGAGGATGATAGGTTTATTTTATTGATAAAAATAGGTTACATATATAGGCGGAAGGCCTATATGATAAACATGACACTTGTCAATGAAACTGACAAGTGTCAAACTGAAGGCATAGTGCACTTTAACTCTAACATTCCCCCTTAAAGTGCACTATCCTAACTAAAGAAAAAACAAAGCAAGTCAACATTAGGTAACATTCCCCCTTAATGTTGACTTCTCGAAAACAACCTATCATCCTCCTTATTGCTGATTTGGTCTTAGGCTCGTGCTTTGTGCTCTTGGCTCTCCAACTGTGAATAATGCTAGATCCACTATGTATACATCTCGGTCTGTTGCCTCAGGGTCAGCCACTTCCATGGGTCTGTTGCCACTGCCATTGTGTCCGTCGCGGAAAAACGTTTCCAACGACTATAAACATGGCTATAGTCGGATCTCAATAAGTCCTTCATCAATGAGAAAAAAACAACAATAACCTCACTAAGCAGCAATTAAACCTCAGGAATAGAAGATTCCTGGCATCGCACTCAGGCGGAAAAAAAAATAACAGATCAATTTTCAATATTCCCACGCAAAGGAATTACTTGGCCAATCTAGGCCATAATCAGTTCTCACTATTAGTCTTCAAAAGACTCCACCACAGCACTTCAGCAGAGTCTAACTTCATCATGCCAAATGGTCACAAAAAAAATGTCAAAGTGACGCAGACTATCTCTTGGTGGACCGGGGAATAAATACTGCCACCATCCATCTATGGCAATATATTCTTTGTTTAATACGAATATAACTCCATCAACACAACATAAAAAAATATTAAAAACGAATTCTTCCTCCACTATTTTACCGCTGGAGGCCACGTCGACCATATCTTGGGCAGATGTCAGGACTGATCAAACTGAAGGGATGATTATTGATAAAAATAGGTTACAATATATAGGCATAAGCCTATATGATGAACATGACACTTGTCAATGAAACTGACAAGTGTCAAACTGAAGGCATAGTGCACTTTAACTCTAACAAGCAGCTTACTATTATATTTCCACAAGTTA
Source organism: Wollemia nobilis (assembly GCA_028583015.1). Taxonomy (NCBI): domain Eukaryota; kingdom Viridiplantae; phylum Streptophyta; class Pinopsida; order Araucariales; family Araucariaceae; genus Wollemia; species Wollemia nobilis. The sequence continues at coordinate 32,167,687 of JAQPPZ010017052.1, forward strand.
TCCTTGATATGTTCCACGATTTTGAGGCATAAGCAAAGAGCAACTTAAAAGCAGTAGAAACATTAGTAGTAAGATAGAGTTTACAATAAGTCCAAGCAATAATTTTAGTATGGAATTTTGTAACAGATACAAGAACATTATCCTAGCAAGTCAACCAAATTGCCAAACGCTCGGGCCTACACCAATACCACCAGTTCTTCATCCTGAAAGGAAACCAAGAATGTCCTTGTATAAAGTCAAACTAGAGAGAGTTCTTCAAGTAAAAAAGGAAACAAGCTTGCCAAGAAAGCAAAGACAAAATCAGTGCTCACAATCACCATGAAGGAGATGTTCACCAGAAAGTTAAAAGTCCAGGCATGAAAGCCTAGACAAGCTAAGCAAAATTCAAGTGACACTTGAAACAGACACAAAACAAAATGAAGCCAGACAGGAAAATAAGGGCTGGAGCACAAAAAAAATGATCATGGAGATGACTTAGAAGGAAATAAATCTCTCCAAGGAAAAGTCGTTTCATGTTCCAAAGTGAGCATGAGAAAAGGAAATAAGAAAGTCACCTACTCAGATACAAATATAATAGATTGAAGAACACAAATTACCACAATCCATACAATGATTTTATTGTCCTTATTGGACACATATTGTCAAGCTATGTCCTGAGGTCATGTCTTTGTTAAAGCACAAGCATAATGTTGTTTCTGCCAAGGTGTGTCTCTTTCACACTTGTTGGGCACAGTTGCGTAAATAGTTTCTCTCAATTGCCTCTCCTCTGTCTCCCTTTGTAATTGGAGGTGTGGTCCTCCTCTTTGTGTCATGTCAATATCTTGTCATAAGGTATTATATTGATTATCATATTGTTTCATAAAATGTGAGCTCCATGTTGTAACGTCGTAACTGAAAATCCACAATTTTGATATGGAGCTGCCAAGGATCAAAGCTCAAATGCTAACCCACACTTATTATAACGTCAGAGCGCAAAGCGTGGATGTGAACAAATTTTCCTATTTAATATGCAGCAGTCACCGGAGGCAGGTGATCCAGATGATCCAGGGCATATACCTATTCATAGGAGGCATCACACTAGCCCTGCAAATGATCAGATTCCATTGGCCTTGCCCCTGCATACCTGGAAAGAGGGTTCGCCCCAGGGAACAATGGCAAGTTCCTGACCCCTAGCCACACAAGGGATGCAATCCTCATTCCAACTGCTCTGCTGGAGTGGAAAAAATGAAAAAATACCATACCCACTACAAATTTTGGGGGAAGACAATACAAAAGCCATACAAACATATAAAATAGAGAAATAAATAAATAAACCAAATAAGTCGAATTTATGCCTACACCTTCTGTTATACAAGTCTTTTAAGTGTTGTTTCTTTCGATGCATTTTCTCTACTCTGAGAGCCGGTTGGGCCTTGTGATTATATCTCAGCCCTAAACGCCATGATCTTAATTTGAAGTAACCTACGGTTCACAACCACATTCGGAGTTCGAACCCAACGAAGTAAAGCGGAAGGAATGCACATATACCGACAGAACAAGACCTATTGCCAGAGGCCGTTGCCCACCCACGAAGAAAACATACTATGATAAGATGCAAAGCATTAGGGCACACGAAAAGGGCCGTCCAAAAATGTTACAAAACAAAACCATGGAAGCTGCCGGCAATGGAACCGGGGACCTACCTGTAAGTTGTTTTCCTTAATGTACTCCCAAATCTTCTTGATGGCCTTGGTGCGGGGGATTTCGGGGACACCCAGGAACTTCTGCATTTCCGGCGAGAGAGGCCGCGGCTGCGTAATTCCTCTGCCCCCGCCGCTCCCTCCTGGCTTCCTCGTGGCGGCGCATGTGACCAGGAGCCGAGGGGACTGCTTCAGTCGCCCCCTTTGCTGAAAACTGTTTGCCTTGACAGTCCCCGTCAATGCGAGAGACGCTCTGAACGAAACCGCCATTAGAGCCATCTTATCTTAATTCAGCTGAGCTCCGATCCGATGGAAAGGAATGGAACGGAGCGTCTTCAAGTTACCTAAGGCCAGCAACGCTAACAACCGCAACAGCTCGCGTCATCCACTCGTTTGCGTGGGAATATCCGAACGCTTAATTTTAAATAGCGTTCAAACTTCACTATCGACGTTCTAATTGGAACGATTAAGGTGTTTGTACGGAAGGGATGTGGAAGAAGAGGTATTAAAGTGGATTTGGCAAGAAGATTTGAAAGCATTTGATTTTATATACAATTGATCGTTAGATTTTTTAGAGTTTACTAAGACCGAACATGTTGCTGCAGTAATATTTTCTTTCTTTTTCATGGATTCGTTCTTCTAAAGGTTTTTTTGGATTTTTTTATGGATTCATTTTTCTAAAGGTTTTTTTTTTTTATTTTTTTTTATGGATTCATTCTTTTAAAGGTTTGTTTTTTATCAAGATTGTATATGAGTTTAAGGAAAGATTTTTTTCCAGTAAAAACGGTTTGGTATCCTCATTTGATCTCCAAGATTGTTTTTTTTATCGTTGTATTTGCAAAATAAAATTTCGACTGTTGATAATTTATTTAAGAAAGGATTCCATTTTTCCAATATTTATCTCGTGTTCTAAAGATGTTGAATCTGTGGATCATATTTTCATCCATTGTGATTTTTCAAATAAGGTGTTCAATGCTTTATTGGATTCTTTTTCCATCAAATGGACTTTACCTCAAAATTTCAAGGAACTTTTCACTCAATGGAAATCCCCCTTCATCAGTCACAGCCTCACTAGGGTGTGGGATTTGGTTCTTCCTCATTTTTATGGGGTATCTGGTGGGAGAGGAACAAAAGAATTTTCAAGGATATTACTAGGGATGAATCATTTGTCTTTAGAAGGATTAAAGTTGCTATTGAGAATAACCTGACTGTCTTTGATGTTGGAAATGGTAGGGAGGAAGTTGTGGAGAAAGAGGTTGTTGTTAGTTGGAATTTGAATCTAGAGAATTATGTTTTTGTATCCACTATTCAAAAAATATTGGCTACTAGATGGCATAAACCAGCTAAAGGATGGGTCATTCTAAACTTTGATGGGGTTGCCAAAGGTAATCTCGGGAGGGCTGGTGGAGGGGGTGTTGTCAGAATTGATAATGGTGAGGTCATTTGGGCTTACGTTGAAGATTATGGTATTCAAACCAACCACCTAGCTGAAGCTAAGACTCTTTTCTCAAGTGTTCACCAGGTTTTTGAGAGGGGCTTCAGAAGACTTCTCATTCAAGGTGACTCCTTAAACATCATTCGAGATCGGTAGGTTGGAAAGACTGATAATTGTTTTATCCTAAATATTATTAAGGACATATCAAATATTCTGGAAGGTATGTTAGAAGTAAAATTTGAGCATATTTATAGGGAAGGTAACCAGGCTGCTGATGTTATGGCCAATTTGGGGGTGGATAGTGGTCAGTTCAGAATTTGGGAAGACAATTTTCCTTCGCGATTACTGACAATTGTTGCTTTGGAAGCATTGGGCCTACCTATCTAATAGGTATTTTTATTGTCTTTTTGTTTGGATGAGATCTCAGTTGTGTTCTAGAGATCCTCTCTTTAGGGCGTATTTTTTGGGGGGTTGGTCCTTTTGCTCCCTGGTGGTTACTATTCTCAAGGAATATGCTTGGTGTTTTGCCTTCATCCTTGCTCTTTGAGTTTGGAGTTTTGTTATCTGCATCTTGATGTTCTCCTTTATGCCCTACTGAGTGGTGGGTTGGTCTTTGCTTTTGGATGGTTGTTTTAGTTTAATTTCTATTTCTTTTGGCCTTGGAGGTTAGCTTGTGCTTAATTAGCCTTATCTTTCTCTGCCTCCTCTAATGTAAAAGGTTCTGGGACCTTTCAAAACCTTGTTTTTCACCATTAATAAAAAATAAAAAATAAAAACTAAAGAGGTATTATGGTTAACGGGTCGTGTGGAATTTTTCAACATGTAAGAAACAACGTGGATAATGTGAGGTTTGTGAAGAGTGGTTAAGGTTTTGAGCTATTTTTTACAAGAGTTCGATAGGACGTAGTTAGAGTTTGGTTCAATTTTTCAAAGCATGGAATGTGATTGAAGCCTTTATGAGAAGTGAATATTAAGAAACTTGATTCATGGTCATAGAGGAGTTTAATGCTATAGCTAAGTTGGATGAAAAATCTAGGAAATTAAGAAAAATAACCTAAAGTATGAGATATTTCTCACTTTTATTCAAAACAATAATCTATGGGATGTTGAGTTTGAAGAGAACAACTATGCATGGACCAACAATAGTACACGCCAAACCTTGATAGCAAAAAAGTTAGACAAATGCATGCTCTTATATTATTGGCTAGATGAAGACACTTGTGCTAAAATTAATACCTTGAAAAGGATTGGTTCAAATCATTGGCCAATAAGAGTTAAAATGGTGGTAAGTGAATTCAAAAAATGTCATAATTTTAATAAGAGGAGATGTGGGAAGACCATCCTCAATTTGTTGATATGATAGTGCAAACATTGAATTCTTCAGGAAACGACGAGTTGTATACACTTCCAAAACAAATTAAACCAATGACATCTAGATTAAAATAATGGAATAATAACATTTTTGAAAATATTTTTTAGAAGAAATAAAAACTAATAACTAAGAGAGAAACTTTCAAAATTCCATAAAGGTAAGCAAGCTCATAGGAAAGGGAGTTGCTTAGTGAATATCTTAATATTTTGAGTAATGAAGAGAAATATTTGAGATTAAAATTGATACAAACTTGGTTAAAAGGAGCTAAAAGCACGGTTTTTTCATATGTTGGCAGTAGTACAAAGATCAACATCCACAATTAGTAGAATTAAATTAAAAGAGGTTTGGACTGAAAAATCAGAAAGAAGATAAAGTGTTTTTACCCAGATAATCTAGGATCAGAGGAGATTGAAGTTCTTAATGAGAAACTATTGCAAGAAGTACCTTTAGGTATAACATATGAAGATAATAGCAAACTGATGGAGCATATTTCTTTGGAAAAAGTTAATGTAGCTCTTTTCTCTTTTGATAAGGAGAAATTCCCAAGTCTAAATGGGCTCTCAGCAACATTCTTCCAACATAGTTGAGAAATATTAAAGGATTCTTTATTGGTGGTGGTGGAACAGTCTAGGGTGAAACAATACATACATTATAAAATATATGCAACATATCTTACTATTGGTGTGAAAATAGGCACTGTATGGGCAGGGGGCACGCTCGATGGTCCTCGACCAACATTGAACAGTCACCCGACCCAGGAGAGGTAGGGGTGATTGATCTCCAGAGAAGGTCGACTCCTTCAGTTCTAGCTAACTACTTCGCAAAGAGTGAAAGGGGAAAATGAAACGAGAAAGAAAGCAAAGGGAGGCCATAACTGAAACTAACAAGGATGGGGAATGGTCACATCAAGACACACACGTTCGACGTCACCGATAGAAACATCGACACAACTTTTAACAGATCAACTCATCTCATCCTCACTTTATCGTTCGATGCAACGGGTAAGGGTGAATTCCAAAACCAGTAGGAGGATGCATGAAATCCAAACTATAAAATTAGAGCACTCCCACCTAATCGATTTTAGAAAAAATAAAACCCTGACACCTCGAGATGGATGCGAATTCCAGAATCACTCAACTAGTCCCATGAAATCTAGATAGCAAAATTAAGTGAACCAGCTCAAATGGTTATCACATAAATAAACATCCAAACTTAAACAAAATAGAAGTGAAGACAAATTGAGAGACCAAACAATGATATGCTTTATATTTACAACACAAAGAAAAATTACATATGAATTGTAATGGCCATAGAGTCACCCTTTGGAATGACGAGCATTTCACTATTTATAGAAGATTTTACAATAGATTCAAAATATAATATTGATGTCGCTTGGAGGGAAGAATCATACTGGAATGATCAGAAGATCTGTTGATGCTTTGCTCTAGGAGGGATGGCGGTTGTCTGGTGCTTCTACACAGATCCGATCCCTTGATCACTCTGATATTCTTGTTGGGCCATAAATTTACTTTGCCCCTTCGTGCTGCAGGAAATCCCGAATTGATTACCTCTGAAGTTATGCATTTCAAATTATCTCTTTCGTGCCCATCAACTAGACATACAAGGTAGCCGAGATCATCAATGCTTATTCCTAGGAATTTCTAGTGCTTCCCCTTTATAAATGATGACTTCGTCTTTGGACGGATATTTGGGCACACCTCCTTGTTCACAGCCTTCCTAATTTTCCGCCCTATAGATAGGTAGTCAGGCCTAGAATTTTGTTGTTGGCCTCCCAAAGTTTCGTCCATCCTTGATAGAAATTTAGGAACGAAAGTCTCTATGTTGCCTTCCCATTCCTCCATCCAACTTGGGCGGGATTTGGGCTCCAGGTCTTTCGTCTAGAGGTGGAATGGGAATTTGGGATTTATCTTGAAGGCTTGCCTGCCTGCCTATTCGTCCGTCTTTCCTGCTGGCCTTAAATGCTTCAAAAAATTGTCACTCTTGATTTGCCAACATCTTGCTAAAAAAGAAGAGTGGGTGAGGGGGCACCAAAATTCACCCACACTTACCCTAATTCCAAAAGAAGGATGTATAATTGTTTGATTTATTTAGGCCTATAAGCCTATGTAATATGACATATAAGATAATATCCAAACTGATGGTAAATCAATTAAGACAATTATTAGACAAAATTATTTCAAAATAGCAAGGAGGATTTGTAAAAGAAAGAAAGATTATGATCGAGATCATAGTAGTTCATAAAGTAATGCATTCAATGGGTTCTAAAAAGAGAGAGCAATGATCTTAAAACTTGATATAAATGAAGCCTATGATAGGGTTAAATGTGATTTTCTTTTTGCAGTATTTGAAAAGTTTGGATTTAGGAATAAATGGGTCAGATGGATTAAAGCTTGTCTCTACAATATCATATTTAGTGTTGGTCAATGGGTTAGTAATTGAATCATTTAAAACCAAGAGGGATCTTAGACAAGAAGATCCTCTATCACCATATTTGTTCATTATTATGGTAGAGGTATTGGGAAGGAACTTGAAAAAGGCATACAAAGATGGGCTAATAAGCAAATTTAAGTCTAGTAATAACATCAATGACATCACCCATCAAAAGTTTGAAGATGATATAGCACTTTTTGGGAGGGCAGGAAAAAATGAGTCTAGAGATTTAAATAACTTATTGAAGGAATATGAAAGACCATTATATTTTAAAAAAACTCTAGCTAGAATCAAAGCAGGGACATGCAGGTTACTTCAAATGGAATAGGCAAATTTGCTAGCAACATATCTAGGGATGCCCTTATTTTAGGGTAGAATGGAGATAGAATTGTGGAATCTAGTTATAAGTAAATTTAGAATAAACTACCAACATGGAAAGGTAGATGGTTATCATTAGCAAGAAAAGTGCAACTAATTAAATTAGTCTTACAGGTCATTTCAACACATTATATATGCCAAAATCAATAGAAAAATATTTAATCTATATTACGTGGTCATTTTTGTGGTCAAAATTATATGATAAAAGGAAATTTTCTTTGATGAAATGGAGCAAGGTGTGATGATAAGACTAGGGGAGATCTCATTTTAAGAGTTCTTACAAATGTAAACTTAGCTTTAAGGGAGAACGTAATTTGAAGATTGTACAAAGAGTGTCAAAGACAATGGGGAAGAATTCTTCTAAGTATGTTGATCCCAATGAACCAAGCTTAATATTTACTATATTCTCAGTACCAGATGGTTTTGCATTATGGAACAATTAAAAAAAAATTAATTGATCTAGTGATGAAATGTCTAATATGGGTGGTGGGAACTGGAGAAAAAAAATTATTTCAATGGATACTTGGTGTGATAAAAAACCCACTCAATATAGATCCAATATTGAAACCATGGATGAGATTACTTCAAGACAAGTATGGTGATAGGGTTTCAAACATTATGTATGAGGATCATGAAGGAAGATACAAATGGAAAGATATTTTTTTACAAGTATATTAGACATTGTTGTTAGGAGGCAGTTGAGCAGAAAGATAACAATAGTTATTATTCCAAGGGGAGTCGATGATAAATTAATTTGGGAGTTGAATAGCTCAAGATAATACACAACAAGAAGCAAATATAATATAAAGCACCAACAAAATAGGAATACTTCAAGAATATGGGGAGATATTTGGGATGTCCCGAGCATTCCAAAAGTCAAAATGTTTGTATGGATAGTAGGTCACAATTTTTTTTTTTCCTAGGATAACTTAATGAAAAGGGATTTTCATGGCCCCTCACAATGTGTTCTATATAAAAAGGAAGAGGAGAGTATAGACCATCTCTTGGGACATTGTTAAATAATCTAGGAACTATGGCAATGGATTATTAATATATTTGGTAAATGCATGGTGATCAATGGCAAAATAGAAGAATGGTTTAAGCAATGATAGAGCACTTTTAAAAGTGGGGCATTTCAAACAATCTAGGATATATCGAAAGATACAATATTGTGGATTGTATGGCTAGAAAGGAACAAAATAATATTTAAAGGAAAGGAAAGTGATTTAGAGGTAATAAAAATAAAGATGTGTTTGGTCATAGAGAAGTGTAAACCAACTCTATCAACTCACATAGTAACCAATATTGAAGTAGAGAGCCTTGATAGATGCAATAAAGTCATAAAATGGAATTATGATGTTGGGTACAAGAGAAACAAAAGCAAGACAAAATATAAAGTGGAAACCATCAAAAGTGGAGTTGGTCAAACTGAATTTTGATGAAGCATCTAAAGGAAATCCAAGATCAACAAAAGGAGAAGGAATAATTAGAAATAATAAGGGTGAGATTTTATCACATTATGCTTTCAATAGTGGATTTAAGACAAATAATGAAGTTGAAGTTTGGGTAGCTTTGGAAGGGTTAAAAATATGTAGATAAATGAAATGGAATAAAGTATGGATGGAAGGCAATTCACTTATAATAATAAATACGATTATGAGGAAAGCAAAGGCTCCATGAAAGATACAAGAGATCATTGTGGAAATACAAGACCTTGCTACAGAGTTTTAAGAAATTAGGTTTACACATACATTAAGGGAAGGGAATGAATGTGCAAATAGGCTAGACAATAGAGGGGTTTTAATAAGGGATCATGAAATTAATTTTTTTTTCCATGGTTAGAGGAAGTAGTATGTTTTTTTTTTAAGCAAAAAACCCCTTGGGGGCCGCCTTGGTCTGAGATACCACGAACAGGGGGTTCTACACCGTCAAAGTCACCCGGGAGTCGCACCCGATCCTGCCCGCACCAACATTATCAATTGGATTTTGGATACCCAATTCAGCTTTTTGGTAGGGTGGAGATTTGAACCTAGGACCTCCCTTGGAGGATTGCCCTCTCCTCTCCAACTCACCTACAACACCTAGGTAAGTAGTATGTTTAGCTAGAGCTAACAAGAAAATGTTAATTGCTTGAATCAAATAATGATTAAGAATTACTTTAATGTTTTCCATCGATAATTTTTGTTGTATTTTTTAATATTAATGTGTTTTCATATAAATTATTTATTACAATTCTAGTGGTTGCACTTATGATGCTTCAAGAAGGAAACTAGGAGTCTAGATCTGGTAAAGTGGACTATGATAGCACAAAGTTTTATAAATCTTACTCTACTAAGATGTAATGCATAGATAGTAGAGGTGGAGTTTTGATATTGTGAAGTCTGCTACAAAAAATGTCAAGAAGGATGCCAAATTTTGGAATATTTGTATTTACAAAAAAATTGAAGAAGATCTAGAAAATGAAAATCAAGAATTATAGAAGAAAGGATTTTGAAAGAGTGATGGCGAGTGAACCATCGGGTGACGTCTCAATAGCAGGCGAAAAGCAGAACAAAGCTATTGATCGGTTGGGGAGCTGCGTGCAATCGTGCGGCATACCCAACCCCCACGCGACAGGCGAACGAAGAAGCGGACAATCCGCTTGCCGGGAGAGGAAGTATCCAAAGTGGGAACGCCAAGGGGAAAGACCCCCTGACAAGCCAGGCGACAAGGGGGAAAAATGTGGCCAAACCTCCTACGCAGAGCTCCTCCAGAGCAAACCTAGACAGACTTCAGCCACTTCGAGTAACTTCGTAACCCAAGGATACGATGTTTTGTGCCCTAAACAACTCATGGATGGGTATGCCACCCGAGATTCTTTCTCCCTAGTAGGGAAATTCGTTGGGGGATGCCCGGACATGGACTCAATCCGACGTTGGGCGGCAACCAAATGGAAAACCCTAGGAAGTCTGGAGCTGTCTGCAATGTCTAGGGGATTTTTTATGATCCAACTCAACACGCGGGAAGATGCAGAACGCATTTTATCGGGGGGTCCTTGGTTTTTCGGAAGGCGAAGCCTTTTCCTCAGAATATGGGAACCAGAGTTCGACCCAGAGACCCAGAGCATTAACTATGCTCCCATCTGGGTCCGGCTCCCAAATCTCCCTGCCCACTTCTTCTACGAGGACGCGCTCCGAGGATTAGCCCATGCACTCGGGGAATTAGTCGCCATAGACCCAGCTACCCGTGCCAGGACCCGCCTCACCCAAGCGCGCATTTGCGTCAATGTGAATCTGGAATCTCAGCTTCCAGATCACCTCAACCTAATCTATGGAGCTTTCAGACGAAGACAACCACTGGAGTTCGAGAATAAACCCGCTTTTTGCTTGGAGTGCCAAAATCAAGGGCATCTCCCACCCTAGTGTCCGAAACGCAAAAATGCGAAGTCTGAACTCCAGACCACGGTTCGCCCAGACCAACCTGACAGATAGAAGACTAACACCAGTACAGGACAGAGCCTGAACCTCAAGAGCAAACAATAGATTCGACCACCGTCAATCGGAGATGCACAAAAGGCAAGTAGTATGTTCTCTATCTCTAACAAATTTAATTTACTCAATGATTCTGGTTCCATTGAGATGATTGAGGAAGGAGAGCTCCCTGTCGAGGTTTTCCCTGGTCCAAACCTAGTCCCCCAACCGTGCCCTAGCGCCAGCTCTCCCCAGGAAAATTCCTTTCCCCCTCCTCCTCCGCGCCCGTCACCCCCCTCTAACAGCACCGCCCATCGAAGCCCACCTCCCAGACCACCTCGGCCCTCCACCCCCCCATCCTCATCACCCCCACCTTCTGGGAATGAATCCCCCACCTCCTCAGCCAAAACAAACAACGTTGAGTCCGACAACGAGGAGTCTGCCCAAGAGTCCCCAGAACACTGGAGCCCAAAACAAACCCGAAGCTTCAAAAAGTCCCAGATTGATGTAGGAGGTGATAGAAAGAAGGGCAGGCCTTTCGACATAGAATGGAGAAGCCGTGACACCATCGAGGACATAGCCAATGGCATGCAGAAAACCCTATTCCAGGAAATTGGAAACATCATCAAGGAAGAAAGCAGAAAACCCAAACCCCCGCGCAACAAGGCAAAGGGGGCAAAAAACCCTCCAAAAGTTCCAAATGAAAGTCCTCTCCTGGAATGCGAGAGGACTGAATGGGGCAGCCAAACAAAGGTTGGCTGTCCGCCATGAGGAAAGACTCTAACCCCACAATATTTCTCATCCAAGAAACCAAATTAGATGACCAGTGGTCACCAAGGGTTGCCAAGATCATCTGGAAAAAATGTGACTTTGTCTGCTCACCGGCTTCCGGCTCCTCAGGCGGCCTCCTCTGCCTATGGAACCCAACCAAAGTCGAAGGCAGATTCATCTCAGGACAAGACAGGCTGTCCAACATCTTCTTTCATGATCTCAGTTCCCAGCTCTCCTGGGTCATGACCAATGTTTACGCCCCCAACACACCTCAAGGTAGATTGGCTTTGTGGAATACCATCACTCAGATGAGGCAAGCGTTTGTCAACATCCCGTGGGTTTTAGCAGGGGATTTCAATTCTCCCTTGCACTTTTCAGAAAAGAGAGGAGGGAACGCCATAACCCACAGATCAACAAATGATTTGGGGTAGTTCGTAGATTCCAATGCTCTTATGGACGTTCAACTGAGGGGGTCCCAATTCACATGGAGCAATAGAAGGAAGGGAGATAACCTCATCCAAGAGCGCCTTGACCGATTTTTGCTATCACAAGAGGCTCTTCCCCTCTTTGGAGATGCCAACCTTCAGGCTCTCCCGAAGATAGGGTCTGACCACAGCCCGCTCATTTTTGAAACTGTAAGCAGGCCTCAGTTCAAGACACCTTTTCGGTTTGAGTCAATGTGGACTCAACACCCTGACCTCAAAAACCAGATTGTTGAATGGTGGAAAAGAAAATTCCCTGGGACTGCCACCAATCAGGTAATGCAAAAACTTTGGTTGATCAAGGAAAATTTGAAAGTGTGGAACAGGGAGACCTTCGGGAATATCTTTGAAAACAAGCATAACATCAAAACCAGGCTTGAACAGATCGAGGATAGATTTCAGAAAGGGCAGGGGGATGACAGTCTCAGGGATGAGGAGCGGAGGCTGCTTTCAGACTACCACAATACCCTACGCAAAGAAGAAATGTTTTGGCACCAAAATTCAAGGCAGCTTTGGCTCAAGGAAGGTGACTCCAACTCCAAGTTTTTTCATATCTCTACTCTCAAGCACAGGGGAGCTAACAGGATAAAAGGTCTCATCAGACAAGATGGGTCTTTCACCTTCGACATCCACCAGATTCGGGATGAAGTTGTCTGCCACTTTGAGAATCTCCTTGCCCCCCCCTCATCCCCCGATCAGGCCATGGATTCCCTCCTTAAGAACATCCCCAGATCCATCTCCGAGGCTATGAACAATCTGCTCCTCAGCCCTCTTTCTCACAAGGAAATCCACCAGGCCCTATTTTCTATGCAGCCTGACAAAGCCCCAGGCCCCGATGGTTTCTCCCCTAGGTTCTTCCAAACCTATTGGGACATTGTTGGCCCTGACCTATGCCTTGCCATTGCTGAAATGCAGCACACCAGAATCATTCCCAGAGATGTCAATTCTACTTTCCTGACCCTGATTCCCAAGGGGTCGAATTCCCAGTCCCTTTTTGACTATCGCCCCATCAGCCTGTGTAATGTCATCTACAAAATTCTATCCAAAGCCCTGGCCAACAGACTCACTGAGATCCTCCCCTCCATCATCGACCCCTGCTAGGGCAGTACGATCAAGGGGTGGAACATTCTTGATGGTGTCATCACGGTCCATGAGCTTATCCATTCAGCCCACAACTCCAACTCCTCTGCCTTCTTTCTCAAGCTTGATATGAACAAAGCCTTCGACAGAGTTAACCGGGAGTTCCTGACTAAAATCCTCCTCAAGTATGGCTTTCACAAAAACTGGGTTAACCTGATCTCAAACTGCATCTCCTCCTCTTGGTTCTCTGTCCTTGTCAATGGGTCAGCAGCCGGGTATTTCCCTAGCACCAGAGGTCTAAGACAGGGGGATCCCCTCTCCCCCATTCTCTTCATCATCCTGGCTGAGAGTCTGGGAAGAGCCATCAAATGTGCCTGCACCAGAAATCTGATCTCCGACATCAAGGCGGCCACTGGCCTCCCTCCTTCCACTCACCAACAGTTTGTAGATGATACCCTGTTGGCCACTGCTACCTCGATTTTTGAGGCCAAAGTCATCAAGTCCATCCTCAACCTCTACGAGGAAGCTGTTGGACAGAAGATCAACTTCACAAAGAGTAAACTCTACTTCATCAACACCCCCATCAAAAGGTAGGGCAAAATCATAGGCATTTTGGGTTGTACCATTGTTGAACTCCCGACCACCTACCTAGGTCTCCCAATGTTCAGAGGAAGGCCAGTCAAGGCTATGTGGAATAGTGTCACAAAAAAATCCACAAGAAATTGGTAGGCTGGAAAGGGGCTCTCCTTTCCCAAGCAGGCAAAGCAACCTTGGTTAAGTCGGTTCTCTAGAGCATCCCAGTGTACTTCCTATCCATCTTCAAAATCCTAGTTGTTATGGGAGAAGCTATAGAAAAAATACAGAAGCACTTCCTGTGGGCAGGGAATGATAACCAAAGGAAGTTCCACCTGGTGGCATGGGACAAGGTCTGTACACCAAAAAATAGGGGTGGGCTGGGACTACGCCGAATAAGTCTCATGAACCAGGCCCTCCTGGCCAAACAGGCATGGAAGGTTGCCACCAATGCCAACCTGGAATGGGTGTCTATTGTCAAAAGAAAGTACTTGCAACATCATTCTTTCATGGATGAAGGGATCCCCTGCAATGGCTCCCACTTTTGGAAATCCATAATCCACACCAAGCAACTTCTCCAACGCGGTTCAAGGTGGCAGCTGGGAGATGGTAATGACATAGACTTCTGGAATGACTCTTGGGCCAGAAATGATCCCCTCATCAAAGATCCTAAAGTGGCTACCATCAAACACCTCACAGATAATAAGTTTGGTCCTAGAGTAGCTGATTTCATCACCACAGAATAGGGGAGCCGACGATGGAAATAGATCCAGTTCAGAGTGAGAAATGCAGTCATTGACAGAGCCATGGCAACTCTTCAGGCTGTCCTCAGGGTAAACTTCGTTCCACAATCCCAAAAGAAAGATGAGTTGTGCTGGAAAGGGTCCAACGATGGGCGGTTCACCGTTAGATCCGCAACACAGATGATGGACTGCCCCCCTAAGAATCCCAAGACCATTGACAGCCAGGCCATAGCCAGAATTATTTGGCTCAAGCATCTGATCCCGAAAGTGGCACACTTCTGCTGGCTCGCAGTCCATAACAGAATCCTGACCATGGACAATTTGATTCAAAGGGGCGTCATAGTTCCCAACAGATGCTACCTATGCACCCAAGCGTGGGAATCCACCCAACACATCCTCCTTGAGTGCCCCTTCGCATGGGATGTTTTCTCATCCTTGATCAGTAGATTCCAGGTCAACTAGGTATGGCCCAAGTCTGTCTTGGACCTATTCATCCAATGGCCCAGGGTCTTCAAAAATCCAAGACTCAGCTTTCTATGGAATTCCCTGCTTCACCATGCGGTGTGGCAAATCTGGTTGGAGTGCAACAACCATATTTTTAATGAGAACCCAAGAAATTTGGATGTTGTTGCCACTAGAGCTCTATCCTTTGCCATTGAGAATAGTAGCCTCATCCCCTGCACTGACATCCCAACCTTTGGGATTGAATCTCTTCTGTTTGTCTCTCTTGGGATTCCCTCAGAATGCACCAAAGCTCAGAATTCCCCCAGCTCCAGGACCAATGCCAAATGGACCCCTCCCCCCTGGGATGGCTCAAGGTCAACTTTGATGGAGCATCTAAAGGCAACCCAAGGAACGCAAGGGCTGGAGGTGTCATCAGAGACCACTCCGGCAACATCATCCTAGCTTTTGCCAAAAATTTGGGGTCCCAAACAAATAACTACGCAGAAGCCCGAGCACTGTGGAGATGCATTGAGGTAAGCAAAGCCTTGTCCAGACCAATCATCTTCGAAGGAGATTCGGCTGTTGTAGTTGGCCATATCACCAACAATAGCAAAGGAGGATGGAACATCCAGAACATCATTCAAGAGTGTCAAGCCTCCCTTAGTCACCACCCCCAAAGCACGATCAACCATGTGTTTTGGGAAGCGAATAAGGTAGCTGACCTCCTGGCCAACAGAGCAGTCAACCAAACCACCCTGATCGTCTGGGAAGAAGACTTCCCTCAGGATGTCATCACAAAAGCCAATCAAGATGTGGAACGCAAGCGCAAAATGCAGCGTTAGCTGCCTTGAAGGTATTTTGTCAATACCAACGGTGTTTGTTTTTAACGCCAACCCACTTCGAAAGAAAACCACAAAAGGTGGCTCTTGCCACCATAATGGTGTTTCGTCAACACCACGGGTGTTTTCTCTTAACACCATAAACCTTTGGAACTCCACCACTTCCATCATTCTTCGGATCGATGTCAGTACGGGTTTCAGTGCAGGGCGCTCGGCTCGTGTCATCTCCCCCTGCCAGCCCAATGGGCCACCTTCACCTTCGACCACCAGCTCGTGTTGCCTCGTTTTCACTCCTCGAGCATCGCCCATTCGCCTCACTTCCTTCATTTTCCCTCCGCCCGCTCCTCACGCCGCCCGTTTCGACCTCTCCCCCACTCCTTTCCATTCTGGCCCGTTTTTCACGAGCCATGCCAAAGAAACTATCATCGCCTCTATTCCCCATTTTCGGTCAGTAATCCCCGTGACCTTCGGTTGTCGCTCCTTTCGCCTCACCAGGCCTTTTAATCCTCGCTTTGTGGTTTTGGAGATCATTCGACAGAAGCAAATCAAAGACGACGATAAAAGTTGGCCCTCCAACTCTGTTTACCCTGGTCTGAGCAACACCATGGCTTACACCGAGCCAGCTAATTTGCAGATCGAGCCAGGGACCACGGCCCTGCTAGACGCCAAAAAATTCATCAACTTCTTCAAACTGTTCTCTGGGATAGACGAAGAAGTCACCAGAGACTTCGTTGAATCATGGGACGAGGGAGAAGTTCAGGTTCGAGGACTACGATTCGAGGTGAGTGTCCACTCTATCGCTCAGGTCTCTGGTATCTCTCCTGTTGGTAGGGTAGTACGTAGGGATAAACACAATTTTAAGGAAGAAACATACCAATTCCTCGACAAGGGAAAGGATCTGGTCTGGGAAAATAAAGGTGTTCTGCATTCATCCTTACCTCGGCCTTGGGACACTGCCATTGTCCCTATCATCCAATATGTCTCTGTCGACAACCCCAACAACCCTCTCCGCGCCTACAACCTCACCTTTGTTAATCACCTCCGTGATGTTAGACCCATTAACGTCCCTGATTTCCTCCTCCGTTCCATCATCATTACCATCAACAATTTTAGGGAGCGTAAATCCTCGAAGCCTCCTCACCACCAGGGTCTCTTTCTCATGCTTTATAGGCATGCTCTTGCCCACCAAGTCAAAGGGGGAATCCCTTCCCGATCCCCTAGCCCTGAGCGCTCTTCTGAGTCCACCCGCAATGTTGCTCCCAACCCTCCCCCATCCCCCAACCCTGTTGATCCCCCCACTGTTACCAAGCCCCCTATTGGCCCCCCATCACCCCCTCCATCCCAAGACCATGGCAAGGAAGAAGTGCCCCCTACCTCCACTCCCAAGGATGAAGTTCCCACTGGTAAGCGTCAAAGATTCAAGCAAAAATCGGTCAGGCCCTCCCAGAAAAGAAGAAAATCCAGCAGGCTGAAGCCTCAGAAAATGAGCGACCAGCGCCCATCTCCAGAGATAATCAGCGATGAAGACGAGGACCAGACCATCAAAGCCGAGGCCAAGCTCCACTCTGTGGCCCTCAACCGAGTCAACGAAGTGATAGACCACCTGCAGTCGACCGCTAACATCTATCGGGAAGGCAGTACTCTCCTCGCCAATGCAATTACCGAACTGAAGGATCTCCCTGCTCTGCTCAATGTCCTCCTGTCTCATGACCAGAATGACAAAGTTCAGCAAGAAGAGAACAAGGATTCCCAGTAGTCCTGGGAAGTTGTCCTGTAGGCAGCTGGATTGCCTGTGACTGCAGTGTTTTTGTCCTAGTTATGTTTTTGTTGGTCCCGGATTTGGATGGGCTAGATAGTAGGGGGATAAGTCCCAGATGGTTTTTGATTGTTCTTTTCGGTTGTGTACTGTTGGCTCTAAGTATGCCTACTGTAATAGGGACGAGACCCTTTAACCCGAACAGTAAATATTTTTTTTTTACCTACCAAAAAAAAATCAAGAATTATAAAGAGAAGCCTCAATAAGCATAGATTAAGGAAGCATAGGAATGGGCTAGGATGAGGATTTTGAAGGGTTTCAAATAAAATTATAGAGAAAATATAGAGGATGGGGCCTGTTGGTCCTAGTGGCCAGCATGATTTTTTTAATGAGTATTATTACAGTAAGAAGAAGGCATAGCTAGAGGAAATGCAGTGGATTCAAAATAAAATAGACATCCAATTTTTACAAGCCACATAGAGTGAATGAAAAGGCAATAAGCACTTTCAATTTACAGTGCAAAAAGAGATGTAAGATCATAGTATACCATAAAAATGAGGCCAATGGTTGAAGAGAACCAACAAAAAAATTCACAGCACAAACTAGATCAGAGAAGCTGAAACAGGGAAAACTAATATGGTCTAGAACTTGAGCAAGACTGTTTTAAGGGTAAACTACTAGAAGGGATCGATTGTACCAATACACAATATGGGGAAGGAGTCAAGGGAGATACCCCTAAAAATGAATTTTAGGGATGCCCTTCATTGGGAACAATCCCATCCAAAGGCAATCAATAACCTGAGGGAACCATAAAGGCCTTTGAGAATGCCTAGGATAGATCCCAGGAAAACTAAGATAGGGTATTTAAAGACGACATATGGTTCCATGATAGCAAAGGTTAATATGAAGGACATTCAAAATAGAATTGAAGACATAGAGAGGAGAGGGTTGATATGTCGATTTAATGGGTTTAGATCGGTACTTTCAACATTTAAACTATGGGCTGCTAAACAATGACAAACAAAAGGTGAATTCAAAATCTTTGCCTACCCCAATGTTTATTTCCTTGTTATTTTTGCTTTTAAAGAAGATATAGAATATATTCCAAGGGGGGCCATGGGTTTTTGGAAGGATGTCTCTTTATGAAATCTTGGCATACTAAATTCAAATTGAAGGAGAGATACCATCCACAACTCTAGTTTGGGTGAGACTTTTTTGCCTGCTAGTAGAATTTTAGAATCTGATTGTATTTATGGTAATTAGGAAAATACTAGGAACACTCATGATGGTTGTTAATAGTACATATGAATTTAAGAAAATTATTAATGCTTGAATATGTGTCCTAATAGATTTTAACAAACCTCTTCCAAAAAATATCACTCTATAGTTTGGGGAGGAAACATGGGAGTAGGAGGTGGATTACAAGAACATACCTTTTTGTTGTAGAATATGCCATGAATATGATCATTTAACAAGAGATTGCACACATAATATCCTAGATAAAGGAAGAGAGGAAATATATCTTGAATGATTTCAAGTGCCCAAAAAAATAATATCCAAAAGAAATTGACATCGAGGAATCATGCAATGGTGTTAAATAATATGTTTGGTAATATCCCATTGATGACCTTTTGGATGATTAGGATACAATGGAGACAAAAGTCTTGGAGACACAATTTTGTGGTGGAAGGAATCTATGCCAAAAGAGGTAAATAGCACCCTTGACACCACCCTGGTCGTGTAGAGTAATAAACAAGAAGTAGTAAACTAGCCAACAACAGATTACCAACAAAAAATAAGGGGGAAAATAAGAACAATAGTAACAATATGTTAAAGGTAGGAACCATAAAAAACATAGATCCTAGGGAAGACCTCATCAAATCTACCAACAATACCTTGGTGATGTACACACATACGCCAAGGTTGGATGTTATTCTTCTAGAATTCAGAGATGTGAGATAGAAGACAAGTAAGAAGATGAAAATTGACACTAATAAAAAGGTTGGATATTATTCTAGAATTCAGAGAGGTGAGTTAGGAGATTAGTAAGAAGATGAAAATTGACACTAATAATTGGATGCAAAACTCATCAGCACCATGTGGCAAAATAAGGAGAAAATATAATAGTGAAATGTAAGGTCAATTTCCTTACCCATATATTTAGCCCCCAATACTGATGAAGAACATCTCTTGGAATAATAGAGGACTCAAGGGGAGTCCATCAAAATAGAATGAAATTAGAAGAATGATACATACAAATAAACCACAATTCATCTTCCTTTAGGAGACAAGGGTGTCGATGGAAGATATGGAGATAATTACAAGGAAAGTGTGGCCTGCTAGAAGAGTGGAATCACTCAGTTCCCAAGGGGTATCAAAAGGCATTGTATGCCTTTGGGACCTTAAATAGGTAGTTATCCACCAAGTGGTGGATAGCTAGGGTATCTTGGTGGTAGCACCATAGAGTAGGCAAACAAATCAATTTATGCTTTGCATGAATGACTATGCACCTACTATCATGGAGGATAAACATAGACAATGGAAAAATAAAAACTACATTATTACCCAATTCCCTCAAGCATGGGCCCTAATAGAAAGAGATTTCAATACCATCCTATCCTTGGAAAATAAGTTGGAAGAAATAGTAGCTTATATGGAAGAACATACCTCGTGAAGGATTACATCAAAAACCTCCACCTAATGGATGCCATGCCAAATGATGGCTTGATGACCTGGTCCATTAGGAGGTAAGGCTCTACCTACATTTTAGAAATATTAGATAGGTTCCTACTATCAGATATTTTTCTAATTCATGGACACATTGCTACAGTAAAGATCTTAAATAGTGTGGGCTTAGATCATTGTCTAATCATGATAGAACTATAGAAATCCAAGGCGAAACACTTGCCATTCAGACTCCAACTTATGTGGTTCAAACATAGTTATTTCAGACCTAGAGTGCAACAATGGTGGAAGGAAAACAAACCTTAACATGGAACGAAGACGTACTACTTTGTGAGGACGCTTCAGTACATCAGATCCAAGATAAGGACCTAGAACTAGGGAGATTTTGGAGATGTCAAGAAGAAAAAGTTGGAAGTAATATCCCAACTCAAAGATTTGAATGAACAAATCTGCATGGATGGCCTCATAGAGGGTTTAAGTATAGCAAATATTAGACTTACATCCTAGCTGGAGGAATGGAAAAAAGGGAATAGTTGTTATAGAAGAATAAATCTAGAATCCAAGGGCTCTAGGAGGGGGATCGAAACACTAGATTCTTCCTCAAATCTCTTCTAGCCCAAAGATCACATAGCTTCATACCCTTGAGAATAGAAGTAGGATATATTATCCACACATGGTAAGGCATGAGATCTATCGCAATAACTATTTTGCAAATCTATTCACAATAAAACCTTTGGATATGGAAGCCCAACATGAAGTTTTACAAGAGATACTTTCACTAATAATAGAGGAGGACAATTTAGTTTATGACTCCTAGGCCAAGACTAAAAACAATTTACCTAGGGAAAGCAATTCACCTCCAGCTTGTTTATGAATTTACTCTATTAGGGAAAGCAACAACGAAGGAAGCCTCAATAATTAAACATATTATAAGTTGTTTCTCAAGAGCTATGGGGCAATAGATCAATGAGAAAAATTCCAAAGTCATTTTCTTCCATTGCTCACCCAAACAAGAGATCATGGTTCTTGATAAACTATGATACTAGAAGACCTCCTTCCCCATCACCTACTTAGGTGTTCTTAAAATAGGGAGACAAAAAATAGAGGATTGGGTCTAGCTAGTGGACAAAGTAAAAAAAACAATAGAAAAATGGACTAATCAATGTCTATCATAAGGGGAAGAATAACCTTGGTTTAATGAGTTCTTCAATATACACCTATTTATGTCTCCATAGTTTTGAACATTCCCAAGGTAATGTTGAGAGAGCTAGATCAAATAAATTATCAATTCCTTTGGAGGGGCACTAAGGAGGAAAGGAAATGGGTGTTGGTGCAGTGGGAAACTTTATGCCTTCACAAACATGAAGGGGGGCTAGGATTTAGATCGATGGTTAAGAAAAATAAGGCACTGATAGCTAAGTTGTATCGGAGGATGTTGAACAACCCCAATTCACTATGGTCCCAAAATATAAGAGTTAAATATGCAAAAATTAAAATGACAAGAATCATTCACCACCAATTCCCTAGTAGAGGATCCCCCATCTTAGTAGTTTTGAAGATAGAAGAGGAGCTGATAAAGAAGAAGCTCTTTTGGATAATTCATAATGGTCAACACACAAAATTTTGGATAGACTCTTGGGATGGGCATCAACCTTTGGTGGTTCAATTTCTAGAGTGGAGACCTATCATGGAGTAGCTACATAAAACAAATTGGATAAAGGTAGTAAAATACTATACATACTTGATCAATAATTTAGAAGTTGGGAGATATTGGATCCCCATAGTCGAATGGCCAATTCAAATCCTAGAGAGGATATCCAACAAACTCTACAAATGAGATCATTTTCATGATCTCAAGTGGAGGATTCCCTTAGATGGAGCAACACAAGTCAGTGAGAGTATACAATAGCATGTGGCTATGCAATTCTATGCCAAAGTACTCCTAACCCACTTCAGGACTTATTCAAAAAATATAGGCATAGAAGTTATTGCCTAAGGTGAGATTCTTCATTTGGTTTCTTTTGCATAAAAGAGTTCTAACAGGGAAAACACTTATGAGAAGAGGCTACCATGGTCATTTCAAGTGTGATATTTGTAAGGAGAACATTGAAACGCTTTATCACTTATTTATTGAGTGTCCTATAGCCTCAAAGTTGTGGAAGATGATGGCTACCTTGGTATAAATTAATTTGGCTTTGCCATCGTAGAGCATACGTGGATGGAATGAATTACATAGGATAGTGTAGACCAATATGTAAGGAAGATAGTATGGGTAGGAACTACACTCCTACTTTGGAATAGATGGAAGGAAAGGAACAACCACATATTCAAACAAGATTCTATGGAGATCCATCATTTTTGACAAAACACCACAACCAACATAGTGAAGACAGTCCATCATATGTTGAAGTATCTCTAGTAACCCCATCAATGATTGGAACAAGTCATGAGCAGACTAAAAATTGCTCCTAAGGATGATAATCAACAAATTGTGACCATAAGGTACCTGAAAGTGGTCAGAAAGAAAAAGTGACAACCTCCCCTAGAGGATTGGAAACAAATTAACATGGATGGAGCATCATACGGGAATCTAGGAAGAGCTAGTGTGAGAGGGATAGGAAGACAGTCAAATGGGACCCTAGTTTTCACCTTTATTGAGGATCTTGGTATTCTTTCCAACAACCTAGAAGAGGGTTGTGGCATCCTTAAAGGACTCCAAGATGTAGTTAAGGTAGGCTAGAAAAATATCCAAATAAATTTTGATTCACAAGTCATGATCAACCATTTGAAGAATCCAAGGGAGAATAGGAAGCTTGACTGGAGACAAAGAGAATTATAGAGAAGATTCAGATGGTATAGGCAAGCTTATTGTCTATGGAATACAATCATATTTCTAGAGAATGAAATAGAGTTACATATGTGATTTCCAATTGGGCTATAAACAAAGACAAACTCATTTGTTACAAATATCACCCTAGATGATGGGCGACAATGATCAAGGAAGATCTTCTTTATATCTTATATTTTGATGGTAGCAACATTAGATGTATTTAGTTTTGTAATTCACTGTATTAGATTGTTTCTATTACATAGGGGTTACTATAGCAGATTAGTTGATAGAGAATGTAGCACTATATCATCTGTTAAATATTGGATCAAAAGCCTATTTACATGGAAATACAGGTGATGCACCTCTTCTATTTGAATACCTTAATATAAATTCTATTTTACCAAAAATAAATCAAGACTTTAGATTTTTTATGAAAAATATGTAGGTATCTAGCTGTAGCAACTCAATTGAGATGAGATTTGAATTTATTTGTAAACTCTCGAGGTCTAAAGGAGAGAGTTGTGATTTGTCAAGCATGGGGGAACTGAGTACAACCTGCTTTTTCTCCAATAATATATATATATATATATAAAACTAAATTTATTTAATAAAATTTTAAAAACTAAAAATAATTTTTTAATTTCTTGAAAACTACATGAGTGTCGCATAGCAACAAGCCTCTACAATTAAGAAATTGCTTAAGAGTTTGCATGTGTGTTTTGGCATTAAATTATCGTAGTTTTAAATAGTTTATGTGTTCCTTAGTGTTGTTATATAATGGTCAATCTAATGTTAGTTCTTGTAATAGAAAATTTGTTTGCCTTTAAGAGTTTGCATGTGTGTCTTAGCATGAAACTATAGTAGTTTCTAAAAGCTTGCATATATCCCTTGACAAAAAAAATCCAATGGTGAGAACATTTAGGTTGTGTGTTTTTTTGTTAGTGAAAATTGATCCAACAATGGATGTGAAAGAGGTGCTTGCATTTCTCATAAGCATTTGAAAGGCTTATACTTAAACAAAGGATTTGTCCACCAAAAACCTATCCAATGATTTGATATATTGAATATATATTAGTTAATAAATGCTCATTATATAATTTCTACTTTTGTGATGAAATTTTTCTTTCATAAACAACTTTATTAAGTAACAAATGGAATAATTTACATAGCTCTTTACTATCTTCATGATGATCACATCCTAGTGAGGCCACTAATTGCCATGGGGATCTACTAGAGGTTATTTGGTTTTTGAAAGGAATGATAATCAGATCATTCCAAGCTACAAGGATCTCAAGTGTTAATAGAAACACCACATTCAACCAAAACAAGAATCTAAAAGCAAATTGACAACATAATATTACAAATAGATATGCAAACAAAAGAGCACCAATATCATATATTAGATCTGAAAATGGAACACTGAGTACAATGAAGGTGCCTTGCTTATATAGGCAAGGATGATCAACCATAGCCGTCGGATCAAGCTAAGGACAAATATCCACTGTACAAAAGGAATATGTGATATGGTCCACAGATATGTAACCTCTATGGGAGAAAGAATATCAACCCTCCAAATGTCACCCCTAGGAATAGTCAAACCTAAAAATATCCCCATAATATCTAAAAAATAAATATGTAACATCTCATAATATCTATATAAGATAAATGAAATATCCACACAAGTGGATGGAGAAAATACATGGAATAACTAAATAAAAGGAAATAAATAACCTAGGTGAACATGAGCTAAGGTAAACAACCTACTCTAACACCCCCCCTCAAGTGAAGCTAGGGGCCAAAAAGAAAAGTGGCATATCCACAGTATGAGTCCCGACAACAAGGCCCTATCAGGTACTCATGTATAATATATCCATGAAGAAATCTCGAACTAGAAGGAAAAACCACATGGGAAAAATATCATCCTACTAGAAAGAGAGAGAAATAAGAAGGAAGATGTCCTCAAGAACACCCCCCAAGGACAACTTCTAAAATCCCAAGCATGCCATGCAACTCAAGGTAGCGAGGTGATGCAAAAGGCTTCGTAAAGATATTGGCAACCTGCTACTGAGTTGGAATGTACTCCAAGCAAAGAACTCCATCCTGAATGTGTTGGTGAATGAAGTGCATGTGAATCTCAATATGTTTGGTCCACTGGTGCTCAACAAGATTGCGAGAAATGTGAATTGCACTTTGGTTGTCACACCAAAGTACTATTGCTGAATTCTGTAGGAAGCCAAACTCTATCAATAACTGTCGTAGCCAAAGAACCTCCTGACTCGTTGTGACTGCTGCCCTGTACTCTACCTCTGTAGATGAAAGTGCAACAACTTGTTGCTTCTTGCATGCCAAAGCAATCGGAGAAGAGCCAAGACAAAAAATGTAGCCAGAAGTGGAATGCCTATCATCAATAGATCCTACCCAATCTGAATCAGTATATCCAACCAACTAAGTAGAACCTCGGGTGTAGTGCAATCCAAAGTGTGAAGTGCCCTGTAGATATCTCAAAAATCCTTCGTTCGAGGGGCTTGTTTGAGTCCATAGAGAGACCTCCGTAGTCTACAAACAAGAGAAGAGTCATGAACAAACCCAGCAGGTTGCTCCATGTAGATTTCCTCCTGTAAATATCCATGCAAGAAGGCACTCTTCACATTCATCTGGTACATTGGCCAACCCTGTGATGCAGCAATAGAAAGTACAAGGCGCATAGAATCCATCTTGTTGATGGGTGTAAAAGTCTCAGAGTAATAAATACCTTCGACTTGTGAGAAATCCTTCGCTACAAGATGAGCCTTATAATTATCAATGGACCCATCAGCTGCATATTTGGTTCGGTATACCCACTTACACCTACCCAACTTTCTTCCCTTAGGAAGAGAGATCGAACCCCAAGCATGATTCTTCATCAAAGAAGAATACTCATCTATCATCACCTCATCCCACTCCTGCATCCCATGAGCCTGTAAGAAATACTGTGGATCCCCAGAAACTACCTAACATAAAAGTCCAGAACCTATAGAATGTGCATGATGATGTCTAGTGGGTGGAAGGTCTTGTATGAAAGGTGTTGCCTCAGAAATTGAGGTACGAACCCACCTAGGCATAGTGAAAACATTAGGAGGAACAAGATTCTCATCTAAATCTATATCCATAACCTCCTCAACTACCTCCTGAAATTGCTCCTCAAAGAAGGGATCCTCAAGATGAAATGAAGAATTATCAATGGATGAAAGTAAAGAAGAAGAATCATGAGAAGAGAAGCGCTCATCAAATTGAACATGAGTTTTGAAAAGAGTTTCATGAGTATTAGGATCCAAAAACTGATAAGCTCTCATGTCCTCGCAATACCCAACAAAGATCAAGGATTTGCTCTTCTTATCCAAGTCTTTACTTTACTTCTTTGGCACAAAGGCCCAAGCATGGCTTCCAAAACTTTGAAAAATGAGACATCGGACTTAGTCCCAGACCAAGCCTCCTCTGGAGTCAAATGCTCAAGTGCTCTCTGTGGTGTGCGATTCTAAATGTAGTTCGCACAATTAACTACTTCTGCCCAATATATAGGAGGTAAATCGCTAGAATGCATCATGCAGTTAGCCATCTCTTTCAAAGTTCAGTTCTTCCTTTCTGCTAAGCCATTTTGTTGTGGAGTATGAGGAGCATAATGTTGGTGAACAATTCCATGAGCTACAAAAAAATCAGAAAACTTTGTATTGAAGTACTCCCCCCCATTATTAGTGCGAAGCTTCTTTATGCAACTAGAATATTTATTCTCAACAAAAGTCTTAAACACCTTGAAGTGTGAAAAGACATCACTCTTGTACTTGAGAAAATAAACCCAAGCACGCCTTGAGAAATCATCAATAAATGTAAGTGCATACTTAGCTCCTTTGAAATAAGGAGTAGAAAAAACCATCAAGTCACTATGCACAAGCTCAAGTGGTGAAGAAGCTCTTTTTGACTTACCCTTAGGAAATGGATCTTGGTGTTGTTTCCCTAATGCACATCCAGGGCAAACTCCATTAAGACAAGAAACTCTAGTCAAACCATAAACCATACCATGAGTGCTCAATGTTGGAAGTTAAAAGGGTAAAAAAGGTAAAATTTGTGTTTTACCACTGTAAGCTTTGGACCTTACCCTTTTACCTTCTTGGATGACAAGTGAGTCAGTAGGATTGGACGACATGGATGACAGGGGTTTGACCCCTAACTTCATTTTTCTTTTCCTCCCTATTTTCCTTCTTCCCTATTATTCCTCCTAAGCTTTATAGGTTATTGTTAGTAATTCTCCTATTTAAGCTTTGTAATCTTTCAATTAAGTTGAATGCAATTCTGGTTAACAATCTAAGTGCTTGCAATATTCGTGATTGCTATATCTGGTATCAGAGCTAGAGCTGAGGTCAAGAGGCTGGCAAGGTGCAGAGCCCGAGGAAATCGACAGGTGGACACAGATCTCGAGGTGGTCTAAGAAGCCCGCAAGTGAGGCATGGATCTCGAGGAGGTCGAGGAGCCCGTAGATTGAGGTCGAGAGGCCCATAACACATGAACTGAGGTGAGGTCAAAGAGGGCCCGCAGAAGGCACACGAACCGAGGCAAGGTCGAGAAAGGCCTGCAGAGAGCACACGAATCGAGGAGATAACCAGAAGGTTACGAGTTTGAAACTCGACGGTTTTGCAAGTTAATTTTTTTTAATTTTTGTATGAAATATGCCCGATTATCTTGAAATAGCAGTGTATGCTGCTTAGGTTCCATCTGCAGCTGTAGCCAAGTTGGCTAGGAGGCTTCGTTTGGCAGATAGGAGTCGCGGGTTCGACTCTTGTGGAGTCTAATTTTTTTTTATTAATTTGTTCTTTTTTTATATATAAAGTTTATTATTATATTATATTAAAAAATATATATCTTTATATTTAATAAAAAATTAAATAATAATTGTTTTAAAAAAAAATTATTTTTTAAATCAATTATATATATTTTTATTAAATACAAATATAGATTTTTTTATTTATAATATATTTAATAAAAAAGGACATTGCCTAAGAGGCAATTTATGTAAGTAGAATCAAAATTGCAAAATTGTGACTAAGAGGCTTAAAAGGTGATAGAAGATTGTGTAAAATACCTAAAGGGCTTTAGATATTTCTTTCTAAAAGTCTGAGAGGCAAAAATTTGAGGACTAGAATTTTGTAAAAGAGACATATTGAAGGGCAAAATTCATGATTCGCTCCACAGGATGTTATCATGCACTTTGTGCACTTTTAATAAGAGAAAATGCTGAAAAATTTGATGAAAAAGTGAGAACTTATGGGCTTCATACTGTAAGTATCACTTCATTCGAGACATGGTGGAGCAGCAGATAATTGAGCTTAAATATTGCAGCACTTTGGATAACATTGCAGATATCTTCACCAAAGGCATGGCTAAAGCTCAATATATAAAGCTGAGAGAGTGTATAGTCAGGCCTCTCAACTTTAAGGGGGAGAATGTTGGAAGTTAAAAGGGTAAAAAAGGTAAAATTTTTGTTTTACCACTGTAAGCTTTGGACCTTATCCTTTTACCTCCTTGGAAGGCAAGTGAGTCAGTAGGATTTGACGACATGGACGATAGGGAGTTTGACTCCTAACTTCATTTTTCCTTTCCTCCCTATTTTCCTTCTTCCCTATTATTCCTCCTAAACTTTCTAGATAATTGTTAGTAATTCTCCTATTTAAGCTTTGTAATATTTCAATTAAGTTGAATGCAATTCTGGTTAATAATCTAAGTGCTTATAATATTCGTGATTGCTATATCAAGGGATGTAATTTTTGATGAAGGGGGAGAATGGGGTTTTTAAAGAATTTTTGTTGATGATGGATCCCAAGATGTAAATTATTTACAGGTACAACAGGTATAGCAGGTGTCTCCTAAGAAAAACAAAGGCACACCCCCTCCAAGCCCAAGCAAGAGTACTTCGAGTACATCTGACGCCACTCCAAGTCCT
This sequence comes from Wollemia nobilis, assembly GCA_028583015.1. NCBI lineage: Eukaryota > Viridiplantae > Streptophyta > Pinopsida > Araucariales > Araucariaceae > Wollemia > Wollemia nobilis. The sequence continues at coordinate 32,196,625 of JAQPPZ010017052.1, forward strand.
TCTCCACAGATATCTATAAGTTCTTCATCGATGGACATTGACTCTCCATCAAGAGGTAAAAGAACATTGACTGCATCCTTTAAGGCTTGCATTATCTTCCAACACTTTGTTTCTACATGATTATTCTCCCCACAAAAGGAGCATGAAAGGCTAGACTTATTCTTGGATTTAGAAGACTCTTTGGGTTTAGAGTTAGATTCTTTGGGTTTAGTGGTACTTTGAGATGGAGAAGGAGAAGACTTAGGTTTACCTTTGAATTTTACCTTACCCTTAGGAATAGATGCTACTAATAGCTTTTGATAGGTGGAAGAATCAAGGTTAGAAAATTTGGATTCTTCCCTAGTAAGTCTTTCACAAAACAACTCCAAATCAGGCATTATGAATGTGTTACCTAAGGCATCCATGCTAGAGAAAAATGTAGAAGAAAATATTTGGAATGGACCTTTCAACTTGGATAGAATTAGGTAAACACACTCTTCATATTTCTTGTCTCTCCCACTCCCCTTTAATTGTGTCAACAAGTGCTTGAACTTAGTAAGATAGTCTACAATAGATGGAAAATATTCAGGATTGAGAGAAGTGATCTCAACTTCAAGCCGCATGGCTCTTATGTGATCCACCTTACCAAATAATCCTTTTACTTTTTTTAAAAAATTTGAAAGGAGAGTCACATCCTTCCAAATGAAATAAAAGACTATCAATTACATAAGTTCCTATCAAACCCATACATTCATGTAATTTGCATTGGTGCTAAAATTTTTCATATTCCCTAGTGAACTTTGGTTGTTCTTCAAGCATTAAAGCCCATAAATCCTTTGCGTTTAATGATTGTTTCCATTCTTGGTCTCCATGTGTGGTAATTATGTGTTGTTAATGGCTCACATTGATCTAATGCAAAAGAATATGAAGAAGCCATTCTACAAAAATCACCAAAGAGCAAAATAATGCAGATAGGGTGCACAAATCAACACTGAAACAACCCCTCCCAAAAGATTATTTTATTAGCTTCACAAGAATGCAGAAGATGGGACTTTATAACAATAGTCCATATACAAGGTTCAAGTGCAAAAACCCTTTTTTTTTACAATGCAATATTGAGAGTGTAGTCATAAAATCATTATAAATGTCTAAATATAGATCCAAAAAAACTAAAATTTTACAAACATATCAAAACAATGATTTTATAGGCCTGGAAAAATTTTTGCTGAGCAAATCCCAATATTTCTCGTGAAATGACGAGTTTACTAAAAATAGTAAAATCACTGTAACTGTCAGAATAAAGCTCCAAATGCTCTAAAATTTTATGGGACGGTCTATAATATGATTTTACACATTCTGTAAAAAAACTGCAAAAAATCAAAATTTTTGATGAAGATATATGCAAATTACTAAAAAATTGTAGGTTTTCATAAAATCAAGATATCTTGAAGAATACTAATCCAAATGAGCTGAAATTTTGGGCACAACTCAAATGAATGCATCTACAGACCTCCAAAACATTTTGTGGAAAAATGGTAATTATATCAGGAGATACATGCAAAATATAAAAACAAGCTAGGTTGGTGACCCTGCCAAAAAAGGGAAATGCTCAAGAAAAAATAATTAGGATAGATCCAAGGGAATGAGGCTATTGCAGTATGGGTAGAAGAGATTTTAGGAGGTTGGTGATGATCTTACAATGGAAGGAGTGACACAAACTGGCCAAAAAACTCCACCAAGGACCCGATCACAAAAATCAAAGCTTCCACACCATTCTTCGAGCCTGCAAGAGAAACAACTACACAACACTCAAAAATGGATGACTGCAACACCTATTGCTCTGATACCATGAAAGAAATGATAATAAGATCATTCCAAGCTGAAAGGATCTTAAGTGTTAACAAAACACCACATTCAACCAAAATAAGAATCTGAAAGCAAATTGACAGCATAAGCTTACAAATAGATATGCAAACAAGAGAGCAACAATATCATATATTAGATCTAAAAATGGAACACCGAGTACAATGAAGGTGCCTTGCTTATATAGGCAAGTATGATCAACCATAGTCGTAGGATCAAGCTAAGGACAAATATCCACCATACAAAAGGAATATGTGATATGGTCCATAGATATGTAACCGCTATGGGAGAAAGAATATCAACCCTCCAAATGTCACCCCTAGGAATAGTAAAACCTAAAAATATCCCCATAATATATAAGAAATAAATATGTAACATCTCATAATATCTAAATAAGATAAATAAAATATCCACACATAAGTGGGTGGGGAAAATACATGGAAAAAGTAAATAAAAGGAAATAAATAACCTAGGTGAACATGAGCTAAGGTAAACAACCTACTCTAATAGTTTTCTTTATCATATGCTTATGCTATACAAAATGTTAAACATTAAATATTAAAATTTATAAGGTAAACAAGTTTGCAAGTTGTCAAAATTGCATAAATCTTTTGAGTTATTGTTAAATTATTCATTATATAGATAAAGTTGTCTTGTCACTTATCATATGTCTCAAAGGAACTACCCTTAATTAAGATATGTTGACTTTGAACATACCCATGATTTTAAAAAAGACACAATAAAGTTTTACCAAAAATACTCTTGTTTTATTTATCTAAAACCTATCACCTTGAATGATGTAAAACATTAGCAAAGTCCCTTTTTTTGTGTCAAGTAATAGATAAAAAGTTGCATGACACCTCTTCACATCAAGCAATAGATAAATATGTAAAAGATAAAGTCAATGCTGACACAGTTTGACTTGGTTAAATGAATTTACATGGAGTTGAGATAGCCTTGAAGATTTTGTAGATGAGAAAATCTTTATCATCCCTCAGAAAAAATATATCCACCATGGGCATTTTATAAAAATCTGCACACACAAAGTGTTTGTTGATAAATTTCTCCATGTCCAAGTAGTTGAATGTAATGCACAATATTTAATTACAAAAATATATCATTTTCCTTGGCTTATGTTTGACTCATTTTAATAAATATATTACCAAATTCATGAAAATAAATAACAAGTAAGATGATGATCCACACTTAAGGCCTAGGATGTGGTGGCATGCAAGACAACTCCCAAAACTAGATTATGATACCTGAAAGTTATGCTTCAAATTTGTACAATAAGAAACATGGCACAACAAAATTAATTTCTCACAAAAAGATGCAAAGTTTATTCATAAGATGTTTCATATGCATAAATATGCTTCAAAGTACAATGCCTATGTAACTATTGACAACACTACAAATGCTTAGTATGTGAGGTATAAGACATTGCATGATGCAAGGCACTCTATTCTACTAGATTGAAAGACGTAACAATGCAAATTATTAGACAAAAAAAATAACATGGATCTTGTTGGTCCAAAATCTTCCTATGGTTAATTATTGCACCCAAGACATGGCCAACATTGAAATATTGGGCAAGCTGCAGAGCTTCATCGGTTCAATCTCTAGAGAAGGTTGGTTCCTATGAGGTTCTAACTTGCTAAAACTAATATGGGGGGAGTAAAGAGTGCTAAAAGAGATGTAAATATAGCTAATGCTAGAACTTGATGTGGTACAGATTAGACAACAACAAGAAGATGAACAAAGAGTACGAATAGAACAACCTTCAAAACCCCCTAATAGACCAACCAGTTTTTCCATATGCAAACTAATCTTAAATCAATAACTAGATCCATAGATTACTAACTCCAGAACTATTGAATAAACATATGCAAGAATCCAGAAAATAAAATTAATGCCATGCATCTTCAAATAGCTAAATAGAAGAATTCATCCATTCATACATACATTTGACTACAAAATATTGAACCAGAGGCCAAACAGAGATTTCTTATTGTATTGCTCCTTCAAAAGTCTTTATACATTCAACTTGTAAATGCCTAAGAGCCGACCCTTTCACAAGAGTCTGTTGCTCTTATTTATAATACCTCTATGGTTCAAATATACAGAATATAAAAATAGTTACATTCAAAAACTGTTACAACAACATGCCAGATGGCCAATCTGGTAAAACATCGTGCAGTGTCATTGGCTCAAAATGGAACAGAATGTTCAATTCCCAACTGCAAGCTAACGCTCCATGCATGCGAATAGGTAGTGGAGGTAAACTCAGAATCTGGTCCATCCTTCATTCTTCAAGATTGCTTGCCATCATTGATTTTGTAACAACTACATTAGACTAGAACCACTCGCAGAAGATTCTATTCGTAGTAACTTCATGATGGTCGTGATAGAGGAACATGTTGTGACATCGTGTCACTTTCTTATCTCTGGGCTCTTCTTGCTTGTGCGATGGTGAAACAACAACTGGTCATGATATCGTGACTCTCTTACCACTTGGGAGTCTTTTTTACCTCCTATAGTCGTGAAATTGGGGCATGTTGCAATATCATCGCATCACTTCATATTTCTCAATTTAGAACCTTAGTGATGGTGAAACTAGAACAAGTCATGACTTTGTGATATCATTTGCTTTTGGACCTTCTCAGGTCTTGGAGACCATGAAACACCGATGAGTCATGACATTGCACCAATTTCTTGCCTTAGGTCTTTTTGACTCTTCATGGTCGTGATAGAGGGACAAGTCATGATTTCATGACACATTTTCTTTTTAACCTTTTGGCACCTTTGCAACCATGATATCCATGCAAGTCATAATTTCATGATACTTTCAAAAACTAAGGTCCTTTGGGATATTTTGCTCATGATATCAAGATACGTCATGATATTTCATGCCTATCTTCTATACTTCAAAAATTTTTAGAGGTTCATCACCTTATTTCTCCTGATGTAGTCATTTTGACCTACATTATTGGTGCCTCCTAAGGTATTTTTCTCATAAAATTTGTAGAACTTAGAGCCTTATTCATTGGGTAATAGAGTCTAAAAAAGAAGGATAAATTGGAGATGATGGATGAATGAAAATTTTGAAACAAAGAGGTGGATGAATGGTGGGAAGTGGAGGTAAAATGAATGGAATGACAAAAAAAAAAATGAAGGGGAGCTTTTGGGACTAGGGAAAGGCTCTCTTATTCACCCCTCTGATTCTCGGAGGCCTCTTCTCCTTTGTTTCCTCCTTCAGCCTCTTCATCTTCTTCTTTCTCTATGTCACCTCCTACTTCTTCCTCTATTTCTTGCTTTAGCCCTTTCTTTCATTTCTTTTCTAACCTCTTCCATTGTTTGGGCTCTATTCTCAGCATTCAGGTCTTGTATCCTTTTCATGATCTCATTGTAGGCTTGGCAAGCCAACTCCCAAGTTTCATCATCAAGGTCTGAAGACTCTATGAACTATCGATGAATGAATTCTAACTCAGAGGATTTATCATAGGAGAAAGTCTTAGATCTCAAAATTAGTTCATGCAGGCATGACTTGATCTAAGTAAGGTTCTACACTAGTGTAAATATGAGCTCCTATTGCACAGGTTCTAGCCACTCATTTATCTCAGATTCATCCTCCATGGCTACTTTCAGGGTAGCCTTGAGCTCTTCTTCTCCTAAGATGCTAGAATCTTCACTCCAAAATCTTGGGAACCCACATTTCTCGGCCAGACTTAGATGTTTTAGTATACCTTTGGATTCAACCTTTAGCTCATGAATGAGCTGCCAACCATGAGTCATAAGCTTATGCCTTTTGAGGAAACATCGAGCGACTATCTTGGCATCTGACCATCTTCTATTAGGGGTTCTATTTGCTACCCTTTCAAATCTACTCTCAGACAGAGCTTGGATGTTTATTGCTGTAATCAATCTTGACTACATGAAGCCTTTAGCCTCCTTAAATTCATCCTCCAAGATCTACAACACTTCTCTCACTTCTTCCAAGTATAACAACACTAGCCGTACCTTAAGGCTCATTTCCAAGATGTCTCCAGATATCTCCTTCTTCACCTATTTGGCCTTTTCCTTTGAGAAGCCTATGGCCTTGGTCTTCTCTTCTTGGAGCTACTACTGAAGACCTTTGACTTGTTCAGTCAGAATTTGATTTTGCTTAGTGGCATCTTCAACTTCCTTTTTGTACTTAGCCATCTCCTAAAACCTATCTTGCCACTTCTTGGCCTCATTCTTCAAGGCCTTCTCAATAGTCTTCTGCTCATCCAATGTTGCTTCTAGCTCTTTGATGGTCTCTTCAGCCCTTGAGAACTTCTCCTTAAAGTATTCTCCATGTAGGTAAATAGTTCCCAGATGAGCTTGGGCCATTCCCCACTCATCCTGCATTGGAAGCTGAGTAATATCTTCAGTTATTACCTCAGTATGGTAATCTTCTATGGTCATCTCTCCTTCAGGCTTGTTGACCAATGATGTGATTTTCATCTTCATCCGTTGCATGGTGGTGGGATCTAGTGCAACCATTTCCTGGGGATGGGCAGACTTTTTGGAGGCTTGGGCACATTGGGTATTCCACTAGTCATAGGCATTCTTATTGGCCTTCTTGATTTTCTTAAGCTTGGAAACAGTGGGATGAGTCTCGATAGAGGAAGTCAAAAGTGACTACAATAGTGGGAAATGAATAGCGGGGAAAATGGGATTGTCACAAGGGTGGAATCCACACTTGTGGGAGCTACGACGGACATTTCTAGAGAGACAACAAGGGAATCAGGGTGTGATGGGATGTTAACTATTTCAAATGGTACGGACAAACTAAGAGGTGAAGATGGTGGTGAAGGTGGAGGTTGTGGAGTTGGAGATGGTGGAACATCTTTTGAAACAGAAAGGGAGGGAGACTTTTCTGGGGAAAGAGGAGGAAGAGAAGAATATGGAGGAAGAGAATTCATACCTAGCACCACTGGTGGTGGTTGGTTTGTTTATTTGTACCTCCTATGGGAAATGGTTGCTCCACTACTTCTTCATACCTAGAGGTAGCCATATCTTGTTGTTGAAGCAGTTGCTCTGTATTTTTAACCTGCTCTAGGGTAATTTCCTTCTTTGCAACCTCTCCCTATTTCTTCCTCTTTCGTGTACTTTCTCCTTCAAATGTACTTCTTGTTTTCCTTTTGCACAAAATGAGAGGGACATCATCAGAGTCCATCTTTGAGTCCTACTGCTAAGGTTGTGCTACCTCAACCAGGGAAGGAGTTATAGCCCCAAGTGGTACAAACTTTAGAGTGGTCGATTTGAGGCCTTTGTCTTTGAATCTCTTTGCTCCTAGAGCTAACCATCTTGTCCTTATATGCACCTGGATTGGCTCAGTCATTCCTTGACCATGTTTTCCAAGACCTTCTCCAGTGTAACCCATGTTTTGCATTATCAGGGGTGCTTTTGCATACTTTTTCAATTTCTCTTGTGTAGGGGTGTACACAATGGCTTTTCCTTTTGATGGAGGAGGGGCTGCACTTTTGTTATCGTTATGCTTGGGGTGAGTGGTTGCTTTTCCCTTACCTTTGCTTGCTTCCTTCTATGTGTCGGTTGTTGCATAATCCTTCTCTCTCGAGTGCTATGAAAGCTCAAAGCAATCTTGTTTCCAATGGTCTCTGCCCAGGTTTTGTGGTATGCATCATACTTAGCAGAAAATTCATCATCACTCTTGAGACCATACCTTGAAGGGATTGAATTAATCTGGACCCTCATGACCCACCATGCATGAATCTTAGCCTCAATCCATTCAAGGCCCCTCTTTTGCAATCTCTGAATGGTTTTTTCATCCAGAACATGCTTCTCATTATTTTTGGGGTCATAATCCACTAGTTGTTCATAGAAATCATGCCATGGAGGCAATGACTGCATCTCTTCTATGTGCCACTCAAGCTCTTCATCTTCATCATTGTTTCTTTGTTGCTCTATCTATTCCCTAGCTATTTTTTGGAAATATTTTAGTGGAGAATTATTGAGGATGGAGAGTCTTTCTGCAAATTTTCCATCTAGGTCATACCTCCATTGCTGTGGCAATTCTACCAAACCTAGGTTTCTTAGGGCCTAAGCAACCTATTCATGGTGCCCTTTCTTAGATACAACTATACCTTCAAACTGAAAGGGGAGAATGCAAGTCCCTTTCTTTCCTATCCCTATACCATATTTAAAATTGATGTATTCGGTTTATCTACAATACTCCATCGCAAACAACCGATCAATAACATAATGGGGAAGTAGAAAGGGTTTCCCAGTGAACCCATATAATATGATGACTACCCCTTGAGTCAAAATAAACCAGTCTCCTTCCTCTGCATGTGGGTTCTGCAAAACACTCTTAGCCTTTGGGGATAACCTACTCATTTCTCCATACATGATTTTTAGGGTAGACCCCAAAAATTCCCTATTGAAGTTGTAATAGGTCTCGAAGGTAGAGAGCACAGTGGTCCATGAATACACTGGTAGTCTTCTTCCCTTATCATATTTATCCACTATAGGTATGAAAGAAATCTCTTGTGCCATAAAATAGAAGAAGACCCAAGCTAGGTGAGAACAATATCTGAAGGAGACTGGGGTGCCCTTCTTCATTTTGGACAACTACTCATGAATTTTCTTATGGAGGAAGGTTGGCCAATCGAAGAAAAGGGGCCTAGTGCTTTGGTCCATAACAATAGTGTCATAGAATTTAGGGTTAGAGATGCATTGGGCTATGATAATTTGCCAGCCATGGACCTGTTCATTCGAAGGCAACCCAACTATTACTACCAACATAGAGAAAAGCTCTGGGTTCTTGAATTCAGAAAGGGGAATGGGAGTTGTTGGTAAATTTTCCCCTGTAGGTGGCTTTTTCAATTGCAACTCTAGGAAAGATTTTATTGCGTTAGTTAGGGTATAGTACCTAGCTTGGTCACTAGGGTCAAATATTTTTGGCTTTAGAGTGGGAGCCAAGCCCACAATGAAGGCAACTATGTAAACTTCTGGACTAAGAGTAAAGAGGACTCTCCCTTGCACATTTTGGACAATCTTGTGCTTGGGGTCGTAAAACTTGGCTATGGCACGGATGAGCTTGGGGTAAGGATGAACGAGGGTGCATATATACCAAGAAAGCATTGAATGGAAAGGGAAAGTAATGGGACATGATGGGGAAATACCTATAGAAACCCTCTCTTCGATGTCCTTTCTGAGATTTTTGGCACCCTTCCATGTGACCATTGTGTCTGCAATTCTGGCATCCTTGTCCTGAAACTTTACATTTTTCTCATATTCCATCTACATTACTACTTCAGTGGTTGAGGATGAAGCTGCCATTGTGGTGCTTCTATTTCCTTTGGTACTGGTGTATTGAAAAGTTTTTCTAAAAATGCTAGAGTGAGAGGAGAAACTCTATTGAAGGAAGAGGATTTTGTAGAAATATTTCGATGGAATGGAGAGTAGCTAGGGTTTTCTTCACCATATATAGAGCTCACACTAGAATTAGGGCAACATGCAATAACTATAGTGGGTGGTCGCTTGCTCGAAGAATTACTGGAGATATCATTTTTGATTCCACTCATGCACCACCTTTTTTGGATGAATTATAGCCATCCCTGCATTAATGACATCACGCTTTCTAAAACCTTTTCAAAATTCAAAAATAGTTTTCCCTCTCATGGTGTGACTGGGGTCTTGATTGTTTGACCATGAAATTTTAACTTATCATGAAATCACATCACTTTTGATATTTTGGGAACCCACCTTCAATGTTGTCGTGATACTAGAACATGTCGTGAAATCGTGATGCTTTCACAAAAATATGTAAAAGTACATATGATACATAAAAATACAAGGGGTGGTAATTATCAGTGAAAGTAGAGTTTCAAGTGGAAACCATTGACAAGGATAGGTTGGATTCTTCCCTACTCATCCTATAGTTGGAAAGCATTGTGCTGCTTCTCAGCAATTATCTTGAATGGGCCTTCCCAAAATACATCAAACTTTTGATGGTTTCCTAGCTTTGCCTTGTTTTCATTCCACCTTAGGACAAGATCTCCAACCTTGAATTTTTTAAAAGTAGTCTTCTTGTTGAACCACCCTTTGGTTTTCCCTAGATGTTTCTAGCATTGAGCATATGCTTGTTCCCTTTTTTCTTCTAGCTGCAAAAGTAGCATCAACCTATCTTCCATCGGATCTCCTTTTGTAGTATCAATTTGATTGAGTAATTTCAGAGTAGGTATCTCCATATGAATGGGGAGGACAACCTCTTTACCATACACCAAAGCATAGGGGGATGTGTTTATAGAATTCTTAATGGTGATTCTATCCACCCACAATGCTTGATTTATTAATGAATGCCAACTCCTCTTGTTATCTTTCAGAGTTCTCTTCAAAATTCTAAGCAAATTCTTGTTTGTGGATTTTGCTAGGCCATTACCCTATGGGTAGTAATTGGAAGAAGTTTTTAGATAGATCCCATATCTACCAATAAAATCAATCATTTTTTCTCCAATGAAGGATGGGCCATTATCACTGACCAATGCATCAGGTATACCAAACCTGGTGATCAAACTTTCAACAAACTCCATCACTACTTCTTGATCAACTTTCTTAGTGGGTATAGCTTCAACCCATTTGGTGAAATAATATATAGCAGTTAAGATGTACTTGTGACCTACTGATGAGTTGGGTTCTATCACCCCTATGAAGTCCAAACCCCATTGTTGGAAAGGTTCTTCCACTTGAATGGATTTGAGAGGTAAGGAAGCATTTTTGTTTCTTCCTACATATCTTTGACATTCTTCACATGTTCTGGTTACTTTGAAAGCATCAGAGAAGATAGTTGGCCAATAACAACCTATCCTTAGTATCTTTAGAGTTGTGGTTCTACCTGAATAGTGTCCACCTGATAAACCTCCATGGAATTCTTCCAATATTTTCTATTTTTCATCATCTTTGATACATCTCAACAGAACACCATCCAAATTTTTTCTATAGACCCTTTGGTAACAGAGTATATTTCAAGGCCTACAACCTATACCTTCTTCTTTGTGAGGCATTCAGACCGCTTGGGCATTCTCCTATCTAAAAATAGTTTGTAAGTTCATCAACCCAATCTAAAGTTTCTAAAAATTGTTCATCTTCCTGGATGGATTTTGGGGCTTGACATGCTACATATTCTGTTACAACCTATCTTTCTAGCTCCTGGCATAGAGTTCTACCTCTTACTAGCTTGGTTGGGTGAATCTCTACATCATACTCTTGGATTTTTGACACCCAACCAACCCTTTTCTCACCAAGTTCTCCCTGTATTATAAAGTTCCTGACATCAGGGTGTATCACATATACTAGGATCTTGCTCTAGGATAGGAAGTGTCTGAATTTCTTTAGGGACTTCATGACTGCATATACCTATTTCTCAATGAAGTTATACCTTTCCTCATGATCTTGCATAGTCTGGCTTAGGAAGGCAATGGGTCTCTCCTCATTATCTTCCCCTTTTTGAGTAAGAACTGCAACATAACTCTCTTGCTCACCAATGGCATATAGGATGAAACCCCTTGAATAATTTGGATTGATAAGCATTGGTGCTTGCAATTAATGCTTCTTTTCATAGGTCTATCCACCTAAAGTTTGCATTCTTCTTCAACAATTTGATCATAGGTTTTACAATTTGTGCAAAGTCTGCAATGAACTTGCGCACAAAGTTGATTTATCCAAAGAAGGACTGCAACCCCTTTTTTTTTAATGGAAAAGGAAGGTCCAATAGGGATTTTACCCTATTTGGGTCAATGGCTAGTCCAGCTTCAAAAATGACATGACCTAGGAGTGTTCCCTCTTCAACAAAAAAATGGACTTCTTTGGATTGAGGGAGATACCAAACTCCCTACACTTTTTGAAAACCATTCTTAGATGTTCAACATGCTTTTCTTTCTTGTGAGAGAATACTGTCATATCATCCAGATAGATGACTATCACTTTATTCACAAGCTCTCCAAAGGCTAGATCCATTACTCTCTAAAAAGTTGCTCCTGCATTGGACATCCCAAAAGGCATACACTGATATGCAAAAGTTCTCTATTTGGTAGTACATGCAGTCTTGTGTTGATCTTCATCCTTAACCCATATTTGGTTATAACCAAAGAATCCATCCAACAAAGAGAATCTCTTTGCTCCTGCTACAGAGTGCAATATCTGATCTATTTGAGGCAAAGGATAGTGGTCTTTTAAGGAAGCTCTGTTCAAATTTTTGAAGTCTACACATAATCTGATATCTCCATTATTTTTTTGATTGGCACCAGATTTGCAACCCATGTGGAGTGCTTGATGGGGTAGATTATTTTAGCATTGAGCAACTTCAACAACTCCTGCTTCATCAAGACCTCTATATTTGGATTCACTGGCCTTTGCTTCTACCTGAAAGGCTTTGATCCTAGCTCAAGCTCGATGGTGTGTTGTATGGTCTCTTTGTTGTACACTTTGAGGTCATCATACATCCAGGCTATGATATCAAGGAAATATCTGCATAATTCTTGAACTTGGCTAGCCTCCTCTTTTGAGCATTGAACCCCAACCTTGATCATCTTCCTAGGCTCCACTTGCATTTCTTTATACTTTTGTTTATCAACTTTCATCTTATGGCCTAGTGGATGATCACTATTGTCAAAAAGACTCTCAAGAGTTATTAGACCTTTTGGTATGTGATTATTTTTTAGTTGAATCAACCCTTCATCTTCTTCATCTTCCAAAGCTCGGTCACTTGAACAGTTCATCTCATGTATCAAGAAATCTAACACCTGTTCATCACTTTCAAATACCTTCCAGAAGGTGTCTTTGTCTAGGACTGAAGGTCTATATATCAACCTTACTATTTTTGACTTTTGTATGACATTGGCTATTGGACAAAAATTGGCTCCCACTGATGCTAGTAGGTCAGCATGAGTATTTTTCTCTCTAGGAATGGCTTTAATGTTTAGAGCTTCAAAAGCTTCAAATAGATCCCATACCTTGTTCCTGTAGGCTTTAAGATAATATTGCTTGCTGACACACTTTTTTGTGACCTGATTCACTATCAGTTCTGAGTCTCCATATATCTGTAGTTGTTTAACCCCTAGCTTCTCAGCCTTTCTTAGGCCTAAATAGAGTGCTTCATATTCTATTGCATTGTTTGTGTAGCTCCATGTCAGTATGTAGGAGAAAACTTTCTCATCTCCAGTTGGTGAAATCAACACTATGAAAACAATAAAAAATACACCATTGCAATGAAATAAGATCTTTGTATTAATTGATAAAGTCTCTCTTTTGAGTACAAATGACCCTCGTAGAGGGTGTTTTTACAATCTTGAGACCCGCATATGCCAAATAAGAGAATAATCCTCTTTTACAATAAAATCATGGTGTCTTCGTCTTTCATGTTCCAAGCAAGTGTTGACGGAGGGTTTGTCGCGTGTGAACCACCGTGATGGAGGAGAATGCTTCAAACACCTACACACATGCAAACATACACTTTGTTAGTAGCACCTATCAAAACAAATCCAAGGAAATGACTCATGCAAATGGAAAATAACTAATGCAAATAGAAAATGGACAACGAGCATTGCATACATGAACCAAGATTTGAGCAGCATAACAAGAGCATTCCCTTCCTCTAGATCTCTCAATCTCCTCTCCTCTTCTTTTTTCTTCTCATTATCTCTTCCTCTCAAATGAGAGGGGTATTTATAGCCTTTGGGGCAAGGTGAGGGGGGTGATGAGGTGTCCCTAGGTTAGGTTAAACCAAGGTTAGGTCATGCATGCACCTAAGGTCAACTTGTGGAGGGGTGGTCACATGGTGACCAAGGGCTAAGTGTAGGAAAGGGCTTGAGTGGCCAAGGGGGCTGCAAAGGGAAATGTCCCTATTTAAGTGGTAAAAACCACTATTTTAGCCCTAAGGCTACCTAAGGTGAGTCATATGGTCCAAAAGGGGTCCATTTAGGTAGTCTTCTCAATATGATATGATTTAGGTGTCTACAGATACCCCTTTTTGGGATGCGTTGTGTGAAAACACAATGTGGAGCAAAAATAGATGACCTAGAGTCAAATTGAGGGTTGATGATGTTCATGGATCTGATCAATGTTGGATGCCCCAATCATGGAAGGAGCATACATTTTCAAACCATTGCTTTTGACAAGTTAAAGAACTTGGTTTTAGTAAACCTTTCAGCTAGGATTACGACTTTGAGGTATACTTGACCTTGGCAGACTTTTCAATCATGGGGAGACACTATGGGTCCATGAGCCTCCATGCTTACATGAATGCCAACAATTTGTTTAATTGAAATTTTTGCTTTTACCCCAATAAATAGGGAAGTGTATGATAGTCTCTAGAAATGATTCTTAAATGAATGCAACTTGCATGATTGAGTGTTTGATTATTGATTTGATTATGAATTTTGTGATGTATGACTACCCCCTCAAGCGACGAGTCGATGAGGAAATGATAAAATGATGAAAGTGATGAGTCGCTTGACCAAGATGATTTGATGTGGGTTTTCTAGGACCATTACAAAAGTTTAGAGGGTGCATGCCCCATTACAACCTTGATTTGACCCATTTATTACTATTTTTGGTGAGTGATCTTATGGTAATTCACTCATCCTACCGAATTGCATGGACAACTAATCGTTGCAACCGCCAGGTTTATAGAGTAAATCACTAGATACGAGATTCACTCAAATTTTTTAGATTTTATGTGACCAAAGGGGTTAGGTGCCTTTGGAGCCTTTTGATTGTGACCAAAATAATGTGAGTACCTTTGGAGCTTTTTGATGTTGACCAAAGGGCTTAAGTGCCTTTGGGGATTTTGAATGGTGATTTGACCAAAGGCTTTTTGATATGATGATTGATATGTATGCAAGGCAAAGGGCACAACCTTTGACAAAAAGGATACAACCTTTTGAACCTAGCAATTGATGTGTTGATTGATATGTATGCAAGGCAAAGGGCACAACCTTTGACAAAAAGGATGCAACATTTTGAACCTAGCAATTGATTTGATGTTTGATATGTATGCAAGGCAAAGGGTACAACCTTTGACAAAAAGGATGCAACCTTTTGAACCTAGCAATTGATTTAATATTTATGTGATTGATTGGGGGAAGGTGTGATACCTTGAACATCCCCAAGGAGATTGATTGTTTGATTGATTATTGGGGAAAGGTTTGATACCTTGATTTCCCCAAGTTGTTGAAGATGATGATGCATGTATGTGAGATGAAAAATGCAAAACAACCTAAATGTAAGCACCATAGATGTACAAAAGTCATCAATCAAAATGTTAACCTTTTCACCAAAGTCATACATTTGAAAGCCAACCATATGTAAGATGATGAAAATGTAGATGATGGATGGATGACCAATAAGATGCTATAGGGGAACAACATGGTTTTCATGAGACTCAAACACCCTAGTTAACCAGTCAAAAGATGCATACTGACTATACAAGATTTTGAAAGATAAAATTCTGCTAGGAAGACCAAGATATTCAATATCCCTGTGTGTGCATGTGATGTTCATTAATGATGCATAAGACTACCCCATTGCTAGGTGGGTTTCATTCAACCCATTGTTGTAATGAGGATCACCCTATGGTCATTATTATCCTGATTTTGGATGCAGTTGGACTTGACTACTAGGCAATTCAAGCCACCAAAAGCTAGCTCATCCACAAGCTGACATTGGTCTGTACAAAAGAAGGTCGCTAATGTGATAGACATATCACCATGCGTAAGACTACCCCATTTCCAGGCGGGTTTCATTCAACCCATTGTTGTAATGGAGATCATCCCATAGTTTTTGAATAACTAAGGATTCCAGGGATTCAAGCTCATTACCCCCTTATTTTATTTTGATTTCTTTGATTGGGGATTCTTGCTCATTTTTGGTGAGGAGCAAGGGGATTTATTTGCTTTAGTGGTGAAAACCACTTTTTACTTTTTTTTGGGATACTTGCTCATTTTTGTGGAGCAAGGGATTTTATTGCTTTGGGTAGGGGGAGCTTGTCCTTTTGTCAATTCTCAACATCCTAGACCATGCACATAATAGGATGAGCAAGGGAAACCTTTCACTCAAGGTGGCAAGGACTACGTTGTAGGTTCATCCTTCCTTGTTCAAAATTAGATTTTAATGTGTGATTTTGTGTTGGGATTTTGAGATATGCAAGGTACGAACAAAGCAAGACCCTACCTTCAAAAATCAAGATAACTTTCTACACAATCTGAAAGGAAAACTAGGAATGGCTGAATGACCGAAAACCCTAGTGAACACCCCATAACAACTTATTGGTTGTGTTGAAAAACACAATTACTCACAAAGGGGAATGTGGATGATATGATGTTTGAGATGTGGGGGTTTTCCCTATGATATTTTGTAAACTAAAAGGTGTGCATAAAATAGTCAATGGCCATCTAAACATCATTGTTGATGTTCATCCGGTATCTACCCTATCTTACGAAGACCCCTTAATAAGCAAAAGCTCATAAGAAAAACTGCAAATGATGATGGTGGATAAGGCTGATTAAGACTTATGACAATCATACAAGCATGGTGCTTATTTGTGGAAATGCAAGAATGACATATCCTAATGGAAAAGTAATGAATATGCCTAATGCAACTAGTAGATCAATGTAATGATGAGAAATGCATGATGAAATGCAATGCGATTGATGATGCGATGTTTTTGTGTTTTGCAATTTTTTGATGTTTTTGGTTGTTTTTATTGATTTTTGATTTTTGATTTTTTTTGGATTTGACCAAAGGGCTTAAGTGCCTTTGGAGATTTTTGTGAGTTGACCAAAGGGCTTAAGTGCCTTTGGAGATTTTTGTGAGTTGACCAAAGGGCTTAAGTGCCTTTGAGTTTTGTTTGTGTTTTTTTTTAGGGGGAAGGTGTGATACCTTAAGCACCCCCAATGTGCATTTTATCTGATGCAATGTGATTGGCTTGGCTAGGAGGAGTGAAAGAAACTGACCCCCTATTGTGGCACGAAATTTTATGCAATACCAATGTCTTGATGGGGTAAAATGAGTGAACCATCTATGCGGAGCTCATTTCGTTCTATCATATCTTCGACCAAATTCTTGAATGAGTAGCAATTGTGGATGTCATACCCATTCAGATGATGATAGGTACAGTAGAGGCTTTCATTGTTTGACCTAGGTTTAGGTTTTCTTAGTTTTATTTTTAGTAATGTGATTGCATGTGCCTCATATAATTTTTGAAATAAGGCTACAGTAGTCATCGAAAATTTGATGTATCGACGAGGTAGCTTGTCAAATTTATGAGGTTATGATTGATCCTGGGGTTGCATATGGGATGATGTGGCCTAAAATATGGCTTGTAAAGGTAATTTAAGCAAGCCATCTATGGGAAAAGCCTCCCCATCGATAAGATCTTGGATCACATTTTTGAATGCAAAGCAATCGTTAATGTCATGACCTTCTATCCAATGATAGAGGTAAAAGTGACCCTCCCTATGATTCCTAGGTTTAGGCCTGTTCGGGTCCAAGGGGTGTATGTTAGGTAAAACAATTGCTTTTGCCTCCTACAACTTGTGGAAGATTGTTAGCATGGGCTCAGATAGAGGAGTCCAAGTACGGGATTGACGTCTTGAATGAGGTAGACAAGGTGGAACACTTTGATGAGGGGGTAGGGTTGTGTGTATCTCATTCACCTACCTAGGTTGTTCTACCTGACCCCCATGCATAGGTAACAGATCCTTGAATATTCCCATTTGTTGATTGTTGGTCATAAGAGGATTGTTGATTTGAAGATCATTCTTGTCAAGCATATCTTGTACCTTGTTCTTAAATTTGATACATGACTAGATGTCATGACCATTTACTCAATGGTAGGAGCAATATAGGTCCTCTCGATACCACTTAGGTTTTGACCTCTTAGGATCCAAAGGGTGAATCTCTGGTAGATCGATAGCCTTGGCCTCACATAATCGATTAAAGAGTGATACCAAAGATTCAAGTAATGGTGTATAAGTGTGAGGTGGGTGGTGTTGTTGCTTTTACCCCTGATTCTATTGAGACTTAACATTGGACCGCATAGGAGGGGGTTGGTCCTGACAATCAAGAGGTTGAGGTTTTTGATGACTCAACCGTAACTCAATGCTTGTGAGTCGATTCAATATCTATTGTAAATCATTGTGTTGGTGACTCACTTGTAACTCAATTTTGGCTAGCCGATCCAAGATGTGTTGTGAAACTAGTGGAGGTGATGATTGGATGGTTATTGATGAAGTTGGATGGCAAATGATAGGTGGTGGAGGTGGATTGGGTGTGGGAGCTAGGAGATAATTAAGCGGATGTGGATCAAAAGTCCTCAATATCTGAGCAGATGTGGATGGTTCATGATGATTTTGTCTAGTGAGTATATCCACATGCTCTTGTTCTTGATTTAGCTCATGCTCTTGTTCCAACTTAGAGTGTTCAGTTATGGTAGCTGGATTATCCCCATTTTGGTGTAGTGGGTACACCTGTTCTTGATTTTGTGGAGATGTTGAGTGAGATGGAGTAGGTGTGACTGAATCCAGTGATGGTAGCACTTGTGGTATGGAGGGAATGTTGGATGGAGCCACAAGTTGCATAGATTGATTCGAAGGACTCTAGTTCCCTATCATCACATTGATCATTCCCACAAACTCATGAGAAGATGCATTTGCATTTGGACAAGTCATGGATACCTCATCAACTTGTCCAAGGTGATCTGCTTGTCCCCCATGTTTGGGTGGTGAATAAAAAATGGTATCAATGGGTAGCGACTTGGTAGGAGGATGACCTAGATCCTTGATTGACTCGATGATAGGCGTGAATGTAACATTGGGTGCTATGTACTCATCGAGTTCAGGGCTGGTCAAGTGAACTATGTCCTCAAGTGTGGTGGATGAAGATGGTATGATATGATCTGATTCATCCATAACAACTATGGGTTCCTCCTTGTTGGTAGGAGTGGGAAGGTCTTCTATTGACGTATTGAAGATGGTTATGGGAGCCTCCATGGTTGGACTTTTTGACTCTTCCTCACTTGAAGAAATCGAGGATGAAGGAGGAGTGGTAGTAGAAACTGATGGTACCAACGATGGTGAAGATAGCTTCATGATTAACCATGGGGTTGAATCTGGACTCTAGATAAGATCATTGGGTTTAGTGTCTAGGTGTGTGGATGGAAGGGTAGACTCTTATGGATGATCATCCTTATTATAATACTTGAAGGGGTTTGGATCAGCATGAACCACATGGACCTAGCCTTCATGAATGTATTTGATGCATTGATGCACGATGGAGGGGATGCACTCCATGTCTCTCATCCAAGGCCTTCCTAGCAGTATGTTGTATTATCTTGCACCTTCCAAGATGTAGAACAATGTAGGCATAGTATTTTGTCCAACTTGAATAGGTAGGACTATCGTGCCCATAGTGGAGGATAAAGCATCATTAAATGCTTGCAAGGTGAATGTGGATGCTGCAATGTGCGAAGATGGAAGGTTGAGATGTTTTAGTGTAGTTGTGGTAATAATGTTTATTGTGGAACCCATGTCAACCAATACTCACTTATAGGGGATCCTGTTGATGCACGCGATGATGTGCAAAGGAGGGTCTAGTAAATTGGTAGACACGAGTTTGATCTCATGATTTTGAAAGGTTATAACAGGATCCTTGTACATTTGTATGTATCCCACAAATTTGGTGAAAGCATCAAAATCATGGGGTTGTAACTCGATTGAATTTAAAATCTCCATGAGAGTTTCCCGATGCTTGGGGGATTGTTGTATTAACTCACCCATGGTCATGTTGGCTGATGGCATACGCGAAATTCGCATAGGCCTACTCTGGATTGTTACCACTCATTGGATGGGAGTTTTGGGTGGTGAAGGCCATGATGTAGAGGGAGTGTAGACTTCCCTACTAGGCCCCTCGATAGATCGATTATGTCTGGTTGTGGCCTGGAATCGGTGTTGGCTAACCGAATAATCCACTTGATCATGTGGATAACCCATTGGTGTTCTCCTGGTAGAGGTACCTTGGTGGTTGGGTCCTCTAGGTGAGGGGTTGACCTCACGATGGATTTTTGGGCATCGTGCAGGAATGAGGAGATCCTCAGGATTGTATCAAAGGTGTTCAGGGCCTCCTTGGAAATATTCTATGGCACTAGCCCTTGATCGGGCTTGGCTGCATGTAGTTACCATGTGATTATCTCCTTTAAATTTTAGAAACACACAATCAAACAATCAAAGAAACACACAATCAAACAATGTGATTATCTCCTTTAAGTTTTAGATGTGAATCCCTAAGTTGTTTGGTGTGTTTTGATTTGTTGTAAATCTGAATTTTACTCTTATCATGTTTGAAAATGGTTGATGTAACTCTCAATTTGTTTAAAGGTTTTCACCTGTACGCTCACACACATATCCGGTGATGAAGTCTAAATTGTGAAACCCACCAAAATATGGAGATGAAGCCCATATTCGATGAGGGAGCACAGGTCCTACCGGTCCTCACCCAATCCACCGTGGGTAGCGATACACTCTCAGAAGAGGAATGCATGCTATTTTCCATGGCTAAGATGGTTCTTGGAGCCGACCTTGGCCAAAAATAGGGTTCAAAGATGTGACAATATGCAAGCCAACGAGGTGGAGATGAAGCCCACCTTCATTGGTCTTGATCGATGGTTGGTGGTGAAATCCAACTCGTCGATGTTTAAAATAGGACGTGGTGTGTGGGGTTCATTTTATTTTGCAAAAGAAAATAAAGCATAGAGCATACGATGATGTTTTACTAATGCATATAAAATGATGTTTCAAATTCATATTCCTACAAAATGTATGTTTCAAGTTCAGAAAACTAAAAATGCACCCTACATGAGTAGCCACAAGCAACAAACACAAACACATAGGTCACAAGAATAATTTTGATTTTTTTTTGAAATTTATATATCAAAACGATCAGTGCGACGAGCTGATCACAATGGGCTAGGACTTAGAAAAAGTTTTTTTTTAAGGGGGGGTCAAATTTTGTATTTGTGGAATATTTGGCCGAAAAGGGCTAGTGGAAAATGACCAATTTGAGGAATTTCACAAAAATAAAGAGTTAGGACTCAAAAATTTTGTGAGATGTGCAGAAGGGGTTAACTAAGACAACAAAATAAATTTGAGGATTTTTGGAGTTGTCTAGAGCTTTTTATGACTGTTTTAGTGTTATTTTCCCCTATTTTTGGCTTAAAATTACTCAAAATAGAGTAATAATAAAACCAACATAACTTCTTCATTATAGCTTCGATTTGCATGATTTTCAATTTGTTGAAAGCTGATATATTTTTTATCAGCTTCAAGACTTGCTTGATTGATTTTTAAGGAGGAATCTGCTTTCAAAAGACCACAAAATATTTATGCTCCCAGTAACACCATCCTCTGCCAAAGTGTGTCTTTTACCTACTCCCCAAAATCCACAAGTCCAAGCTTTCTGGTCGACCCATCTATTCCTACTGTGGTTTCATGCTCTAACCTGCCTCCAAATGGCTTCATCATCTACTCTTGCCAATTTTGTTGAAGTAAAAAAATCATCTCTTGGATTCTATATCTCTAATTAAAGATCTGCGTGGCCGTATTTTTCCTCAAGATATTATTCTTTTATCTTTTGATGTTGAAAGCCTTTATCCCAACATCCCCAACTCTCAAGGATTGACAACCCTTCATCATTTTTTGAGGAACAAATTGATCCAACCAAGACAAACTTTGTGGTAAGGCTTGCAAAAATAGTGTTAACACAACACTACTTGGAATTCAAAGGGAAAATATACAAGAAGATAAGAGGAACATCCATGGGAAGTAGTTTTGCTGTGGTTTAGGCTTGTTTATTTCTTTGTCATCTAGAGGAACGGGTTTTTAATAATGTTGTTGTGGAAAATATTTTATTTTATAAAAGATACATTGATGATGCCATTGGAGTTTGGCATGGCCCTAAGGAGGATCTTAATGGTTTTCTTGCTACCTACGGTTCCTTCTATGACAATATTAAAATTACTTCCTATTGTGACTGTCACACAACTCGCCCCAAAATTAGGGACCCACCTTTTGTTTTGGTATTTGGGTATTTGCATTTTGTTTTAAGTGTCTAATGCTTTGCTTTGTTTTGGGTTTGCAGTTTTCACCGTTTTGTTGTCGATGATTTTTTATCATCAATTTTTTGTCGATGATTTTTTATTTTTATTTTTTTATCATCAATTTGTTGTCGATGATATTTTTATCGTCAATTTGTTATCGATGATATTTTTATCGTCAATTTATTGTCGATGATTTTTTATCGTCAATTTGTTGTCGATGATATTTTTATCGTCAATTTGTTGTCGAGATATTTTTATCATCAATTTGTTGTCGATAATTTTTTTTATCATCAATTTGTTGTCGATGATATTTTTATCGTCAATTTGTTGTCGATGATTTTTATCGTCAATTTGTTGTCAACGTTATTTTTATCGTCAATTTGTTGTCGATTTTTTATTGTCAATTTATTGTTGACGATATTTTTCATCAAGTTTGGTATTAGCCATTTTATTGTTAAGTTTTTGTGTTTTATTCATGTGTATCTTCAAATAATAATAAAGCAAAAAAATAATAAAAAATAGAAAAATGAAAAAAGAGTATATATATATATATATATAAGTTAAAAATGAAATCAAGATAAAAAATATATATGTTTATATATATAATACTTTTGTTCTAATAAAATAATGAAAAATAATAAATAAAAAAATGAAATTATAATAAAGTGTGGCAAGCCGCAAGCCATAAGTGAAGGTATTTCAACTTATGTTTTGGCTCTACCTAATACACTATGTTTATTTTGAATTATATGAGTGTTCTGCCTCTTCATTAATGTTTGGGTATATGCAGGACATGAATGAGATGGGATGACCAAAGACGTGTTCTAAGCGTCGAGGAGCAGACCAACCATCGTGTAAGATTGAAGCATGGACAACTCAACCCACTCAGACCATGGAACAATGAATGGTCATCGATGCAAATGTAGATCGACGAATGATGACCCAGAATGGACGAGTAGGAAGGTGACCAGGACTATTTTAGTGGGTTGTGCTTTACGACGTAGGTGGACGACTGTGCAGTACTACGACACGACAACGAGGCAACGACAGTGGAGTATGGCAAGAGTTGACGACAGACACCTCGGATACAACATGTTTCATTACCCAAATAAATCGACTTGAATCGACAAAATAGCCCATGATAAGAATGAATTGATTTACCGACATGACGTGGAGCAGTATTGAATGATGCAGCTGACCATTTGGCATTACCACCATATGGTGTTTGATGTTCACCTATAGACTGACATCGACTGAGTAAAGGTGATCGATATGGGAGAGTGTTCAAATAATGACACGACATTTGTAAACATTAGAGGTTGCATAGTGTTTTGCAGAGCCAAAAAGCGGATGACCAAGGTGGTAGAGCGACGTAAATCTAAAAGGGGGTCGAAATGGGCACTGCACTATGACACATCTCTCATGGTCGAGCACAGATAGCGAAGACAACTCAGAATCAGATAACCATGACGCATAGACAAAAGGAGTGCACGAAGATAGATTCAGATGCAAAACAATGATGATTATGGCAGCTTGCGTGGCATAATGATGATGATATGGTCAGACAAAATTTAAAATCTTGGTTTCCAAGTATGAACATAGTCTTCATAGCGACCAGTGCAATTTTCATCACGAGATTAGATACCGAGGATTTATCGAATGACTTGAAAACAATTTTATTTCACAATGAAGGATGAGGTCCTACGAACGATAAACGATACAAGGGGAGACGTCGCAACGATGTCTGTTGGTTACTATGGCATCGTAATTTTAAAGGACCCACCGAATCCCAACAACGTGGATACACCGATGGAAACACAACAGGGTTGGTAGTAAAGTGAGGATGACGCGGATACAATGCCAATGTTGTAGGCTCTGTAGTGTGGGTGCCACATGATACCGTGGTGCACTATGGGTATGACATGTTCGAATGTCAAGGAGAGGCAAATAATGTTGTTCGTGGATAAAAAAAATGCTGAATGAATGTAGATAAGGGAGGATGCTGGCTAGCTTTGACGCACATGCTATCATTTGGAGACAGTAGAAATGTAGGATTAAATGCAAAAATTTTACCCAGGTGGAATCCGAGATTAGTAAATTGGTAGTGTGATGATGTTATGTCTAGAAAAATCCATCGAAGGGCACCCAAGTAGGAGGTCGCAGTGTAGGGTGCATGGTATGGACATCGTCGAATTACAAACATGGACTGACCAGTGCAGAGTTGAATAGCACAACGAAGGAAAAAAATTAGGGGTGATTTTTAATGGCAACATCGGTGTGAGTGGAAGGACTAAAGACGATATGTTATGGATGTATAACCCCGAATTCTAAGTCATGGCTTGTAGATGTAGATATGATTGGATAACTTGACAAGACTCGTGTTGTAAGAAGCCGACTACGAGGGCCATGGCAGCATAATAATCAGGCGTAAGATGTGTGGAAGGCATGTAAAAGGGGGACCCACATGGTGTTGATGGAAGTGAAGCGTAGAAGGGTGTGTAAGCATACCTTTGATTTAAAACCCCACTTGGCAAGCTTTCCTAAATAAAGTAAGATTAAGGCATGTCATTGTATTCCTGAAACTCAAATGATTTTGTAATTGCCGAGACAAAAGATGGGAATGAGGGCGTTACACCTAGAAATGAATTGTCATGTCATGTAACGGTTAGAGCCAAACGAAGAGAATGATGGAGCTAGTGAAAGAAAACGAAACACATTTCGAAAGTTAGGGAAGTGGAAAAAGAAGGAAAACCAAACAAAAAATCCAAAGAGTTTTGGAAAACAAAACGAAAGAAGGCAAGCAAGAGTTTTACTGAAATGTTAAATACAACATTGGATGAAGAACCAAGGGCTGGCTTTGTTAGAAAAAAGATCAGAAATGCTGCTGAAAAATTGTGTAAAAGAGAAACATCATTTTAATGCAAGGGTTTTTTTTAGAAATTTGGATTTTGTTTGTGAAATAGGAGAAAATTTTCTGCATGCATGGATTTAATTTTCTATCTTTCCTTTTTCAGGTTTTGGATTTATAAATGATGTTCAATGCATTTTAAATGGTTACATCATTGAATGTTTAAACCCTGAAATTTATTTTATGTGTCCTTAGGAGCTAGCACTTAGTTTATTTCGATTGTGCAAATGCAGGTTGGAATAGATTAGGTTGCATGTATGAGTTTCTCACATCTTCAGTTTTGCAGGATAGGGTACCATCAAACTGACAAAGCTTTGCATGTTTATGTTTTCAGCATTCAAGTTATTTCCAAATTTTCATTTTTTATTTTCTAACTTTTTATTTTGCAGATTTTTTTAACCTTCGAGAATTAAAAAAAAAAAAAAAAAATAAAATGACAAAAATAAATACATGGGTGTGAATAATGAGATTCAACCTTTCATTCGAAACAAATTCGAACTCATTCCGAAGCCATTTTGATTTTATAAAAATTATTTAAAATCATTGTTTTATGCAAATTTTTATAATTTTGGAATTTTATTTTTTACATTTTGAAGGTAAATCATATTTTTTCAGTTTTACATTTTTATTTGCAAGCATAAATGAACTTCCCTTTATGAAAATTTCAATTTCATTAAAGGGGGTAAATTTTAATGGCATTTCATAAGCCATCAATTTTGGAGCAATAAATTTGTCTTTCTTTATGAAAATTTTGATTTCATTAAAGAGAGGTAATTTATACATTACAACAAAGTTTATTGTTTTAAAACATTAAATTATTTCTTCTTTATGAAAATTCTGATTTCATTAAAGAGGGATAATTCATAATGACATTTTGAGGCCATTATTTTAAAGCAATAAATTGGTCTCTTTATGAAAATTAATTTCATCAAAGAGGGACAATTTATTAATTATATCAAAGACTATCTTTATCTTCATGATAGAAGCTACATTTAATGGATCTTTTCATCATTTTAGATTCACATTCATAGATAGGTTTTAATATTCTACTTCATGCTTAAAGTAGGATTTAATACAAGATAAAACTTGTTTAAAATCTACTTAATAAAGGAAGATAAAATCTACCTAAAAACATTCAAGATAAAAGGAATTAAGGATACATCATGGTCATATGAGGGCCAATTCATATTTGCATTTAAGTTTCATGAACAATCATTAATATGGCATAATAAAATAAACCAACACATGCCCCTTGTTAACAATTACTTGCAATCACTAAGGTGTTCCTAGCATTGAATTGATATATCTTCATTGAGATTACTAATACACATGTGCAATGCTTATATAGCGGAACCTTGGAGAAGTTGTTTTGGTTTTTAACTTATTTGCAAGAGAGGGTTTTGGGATCAAAATCTTAAGGTGAGTGTGGTTTTACAAGTGGGCAAAATTACCACTCGACACTTCCTTTATTTTTGATTCTAAAGTAACACTTTTGGATACTGTTTTTTAAGGGGTCTGATTTTCCTTAGACTAGAATTCTTTGCACCAAATTATTTTAGAAGTCGATGAATACTTATCAATACATCCCTACTTCCTCCCATCATCTAGTTCATTAGAAAAATACCTTTATCATGAGTGAAATCAACAAATTTATGGTTAGAGAAAGCTCCAAGGAAGGATTTATTTCTATTAAAAATAATATTTTTAACAGACTCAGAGTTAGGGGATATCAAATTATTTTTCTCTTGCCTTTATTTGAGAAAGTCAAATTTGATGGTAGGCCTTCACTTATGGCCAAAGTTTTAGAGCGAGCAACATACATACATGAATCCAAAATAAAAACAATTCCTCTTATTTTGAAGCTGGACAATTGCATTTTTATTAGAGATCTTTGAATTGGCATAGATATTATTTCTCCAATATTTAAAAAATGGAGAAAAGATAGAGAGCTCAAGAACATTGCTCGATGCATCATTTGTTGGGGGAACCAAAAACCTCTTCAAAATTATCTATGTAAAAATAAAATTGTTTGAGGGACTCTTTCCCACATTTAATTTTCACATTTTTTAATGTGTTTCTTCTCTTTTTTGGGTGGGTGTTTTTTTAGGGGTTGAGCTTGGGATTTCTCTTCTTTTCATCCTCTTGGTCTATAAACCTGCGACTTGTATTAATGCTTGGGTGTTTTTATCCCACATGCATTACTCTTTAGCTCCCCCTAGAGTTAGGTCTTTATAAAGAGAGGTTGCACCTCTTTGAAACTCACTCCGTTGATGAGACCTGTAGGTCGAAACGTGTTCAAAGTTTTGTAGATGTATCATTTTTTTTTTTATAGAATAAAAATTCAATAAAATGTTTTTTGTTCCTTTCTTAACTCGTCTCTTTCTATAAGTTTATAATCCCTCATTTTTTCCTTTTATTTTCTAATACGTTTTTGCTTCCGGTATTATGCTTTTCACTTGCACATAATGTGATTTGGTGAATCAGAAAGCTTGCAGCACTAGGAGTATGCTCTTCACTTGCACGTCTATGATCTGGTGAATCAGAAACTAGTTTACATTTTTAGAGTACAGCTTCGCCATGTTTCTTTTTTCATTAACAAAATTAAAAAAAATAGAAATTTAAAATGATTTTTCTAAGGTTTTGAATTTGAAAACTTTTTTTTTTTTTTTTTTTAAATTTTCGAAAGTTTTGATTTTGTTTTTTATTTATTTATTTTTATAAAGGTTAACTTTTAAAAATTAAAAATTAAAATTGAAAAAGGGTGGGGGGGCACATGCACGCCCCACTGCCACCACGGGACTGTAGGCTTATGGCAGGCCTATTGCGGGCCTATTATGGAAGGTCTGCTGATGCAAATGTGGGCCTACTATGGTAGGCTAGTATGGGAGTGGGAGAGGAGTGGGTGGGAGGGGGAGCGGGCTGAGTAACCCCTAGAGGGGAGGGAGTGGGTGGGATGGGGGGGGGTGGGAGGGGCACCCGACTAAGGTCACACATAGAGGGAGGTGGAGAAAGGGGAAGAGGAAGAGAAAGGGAAAGGGAAAGGGGGAGGGTTGTGCTACGCGCAACCCTCATGGGGAGAAAAATGGGGGAAAGGGAGTCGTATTGGCGCAACCCTCTATGTGGTGGAAAGGGAGTTGCGGGGGTACAACCTTGTGGGTGTTTTTTTTTATATTTAAATTAAAATAAAATTAGAAAGCAAAGAGTTTTTTTTTAAATTAAATTGAATCTTCAAAAAAAAAAAAAAAAAAACTAGGTTCGTTTTTGTTATAAATATATTTTTTGGAAATGAACGAAGCGAATAAAAATAAAAGACAAAAAACTTAGTTTAATTTTTTTAGAAAAGTAAGAGATTACAGATACCTACCTCATCAGCAAAGCGGGTTTGAGTTGTGAACGGTAATCCTTGCAATCATAAAAATATGAACATTAATGTGAGAAAGAACCGTGATTGCCATTGAAAACAATGAAAAACACACAATTTCAATGAAATAAGATCTTTGTATTAATTGATGAAGTCTTTCTTTCGAGTACAAATGACCCTTGTAGAGGGTGTTTTTACAATCGTGAGACCTGCATATACCAAATAAGAGAATAATCCTATTTTTCAATAAAACCATGGTGTCTTCATCTTTCATGTTCCAAGCAAGTGTTGACAGAGGGTTTGTCGCATGTGAACCACCATGATGGAGGAGAATGTTTCAAACACCTACACACATGCAAACATATGCTCTTTTAGTAGCACCTGTAAAAAAATCCAAGGAAATGACTCATGCAAATGGAAGAAAACTAATGCAAATAGAAAATAAACAACAAGCATTGCGTACATGAACCCAAATTTCAGCAGCATAACAAGAGCATTCCCTCCCTCTCGATGTCTCGATCTCCTCTCCTCTTTTTTTCTCTTTATCTCTTCCTCTCAAATGAGAGGGGTATTTGTAGCCTTTGGGGTAAGGTGAGGGAGGTGATGAGGTGTTCCTATGTTAGGTTAAATCAAGGTTAGGTCATGCATACACCTAAGGTCAAATTGCGGAGGGGTGGTCATATGGTGATCAAGGGCTAAGTGTAGGAAAGGGTTTGAGTGGCCAAGGGGGCTACAAAGGGAAATGTCCCTATTTAAGTGGTAAAAACCACTATTTTAGGCCTAAGACTGCCTAGAGTGAGTTATATGGTCCCAAAGAGGTCAATTTAGGTAGCCTTTCCAATATGATGGGATTTAGGTGTCTACACACTATACCTGCTCCAACTCCAATTTTAATTTTGGCACCATCAAAGAAGAGCTTCCAAATTTGATTTGTAAGGGAAACTTGCATTGACCATTTAAAGGGCTCAACCTTTGAAGATTTTGTGATTGAGTAGGTACCAATCCATGTTTTAACCATAACATTGAAATCTTTTAAAGAGAACTGATCTTCGGTTTGGAGCTCTTCTAGAAATTCTTCCATCAGATCTAATCCCTCTATTTCTTCAACAATCATACTTACACTATTGGTCTGTTTACCATCTTCTTTGATTTTCTCAATGTGAAAGGAAGAAGGTTTCTCATTGAAGATCTTAATCCTTCTACCTTTGAATGGGATCTCCATGTGTGAGTAATAAAGGGATAGATACCCTCCTATATTAGTTGTGAATTCTCTTGATAGGCACATTCTAAAGTAGGGTTCTAAGTCCACCACAACCACCTCTTGTATAACTGTAATATAGGGTATTCTATTCAATACTATTGGAATATACTTAATCACTCCCACAATATTGACTGGGGTGCCATCCAATTGTAGAAATCTTGGGCTACTTTTGTTATATTCCATTCCCATGATGTCACACACAACCTTAGGTATTATAGTGGTTGCTACTCCTGAATCTATCATATAATTATGCACTACATATCCTTCCATTTGAAGAGACAAATAGAAGAGATGAGGTCTATTCTTACATGTGGTTGGTACTGAGTTGACCTATGCTAGATTCAACTGAGGATGGGGTTTACTTTTATTTTTGATTGATTTCAAAAATTCATGCAGTAAGTCAATCTATCTTGGAAGCAACAATGCATCATACATACTAGCCTTGGAAGGTATCTTTCTTAATTCCTCCACTATGTTATAAACAGGTGCATCATACTACCTCTCCTTTTATTTTGTAGGTGAGTCATATTTTTTCTATACCCTTTAGTTGCTTCTATCCTTTGATGCTTGGTTAAGGAAGGGTGTCTAAATTTATCCCTTGCTTGATCCTGAGTCTCAGTTTCCTTTTGTGCAACCTCATTTCTAATTTTTGCTTCCTGTCTCTGAACTAACTTTGGGGGTGTATTATCTGAAAATCCACCATTTTTAGCTTGGATATTTTCTCCTATAGGTACCTTCATAGGATTAAGTTTGTTAGGATAAACTTGGAGAGGTTTTTCTAACCTAGTCAAAACTACAACCTGCTCTATTGATGGCATCATGAAATTATGGTTTATTTCCCTTATCATATTAACCTATCCCTTCATAGTTATTTTTGCTTTCTCGATAGCCACCTTCTGCACATGATGTTGGTGAATCATGCATGAACTTTCCCCATGTGGATCATTACATGTGGAACACCAATAATCAGCTTTAATCGATGACGTGGATGGTTTATCTTCTTGATTTGCATATACTGTACCTGACCTTTCTAGGTATTTGCTAGTTGAAGTAGATTGGTCTTTTGAGACTTGTGGAAACCTCCTTGGTTGAAAAGTCCTCTTAGCTTCCTACCTCTTCATTGAGGTGATTTCATTTGTTAAATTCTTCATGGTTGTCTACATTTCTAGGAGTACTACGATCTAAGGATTAGGGGCAGGTAAAACAGATAATGTAAGTATTGGAGGTAGAGTTAGAAGTATAGGAGGGACCTGTATTGTTGGGATAGTGGGCATCCCAGGCCATTTTGGTAGATTCATCATGGAAACAACAATTGGATAAGTTATTCCTGTACTGAGAACTTGAGGAAAATCTGGAAAGATAGGCATTATCATTTTATGTGGAAACCTCCCAATAGCTATAAGGTCATTTTATGCTTTGAGGGCTTCTTGAAAGATCTTTGATAAGGTGAACACCTAAGACTACCTTATTTCCATACCTAAGTATGAGTTGAAGGCTCTTAGATAGTAATACATTGCTTGCTCATTTGTAGGCCTGAGGCCATTAGGAACCCTCTTCCAGGTGTGGTTGAACCTGATATTGAAATCAACTATTTCTTCCTGAGGATGCTTTTGGATAATAGTAAACTATGTAAGCAAGGAGAAAGGGTCTGCTTGCTCATTGAATGCTTCTATGAGTTTACCAGCAAGGCCTACCCATGTGGTTATGGTTTGATCAGGGATAGTTTGGTACCAGTATTACATTTTCTCTCTCAATGATATAACCAATAACCTAATCATTACATTTTATTTTGTTATATTATGTATAGCTACTAAAGATGCCACATCCTGACAATGTTCATAAGCAGTCTTGCCCATACCATCATAAGTGGGTAGTGCTTTCAACGTTGATGGAGGGATATGATTTTGAACGACTAGATTCAAAGGACCTGCATGATTCCATGTTGGGTAGGGTTAGACATTATGATTAATGACTTTTATTGCTACTATGCTAATTGAAGTTATAGGAGTAGGATTGGCTATGCTGGAAGATCCAATGGTATTTATGCTAGGAGGAATTATAGGGGTAGGATGTGCAGTATTTATTTATCCTACGATAATGGTAGAGAAAGATACTAGTCTAGAGTTTAGAACATGGTTGTCCTAGGGCTACCGAGAGGTAGTTCTAAGAACTCAATAGACTCTTCTAAATATTTTTCTTTTGATCTAGTTTTCATATATTTTGATATTCACCAATAAAAAACTTGCT
Organism: Wollemia nobilis; assembly: GCA_028583015.1. Taxonomy (NCBI): domain Eukaryota; kingdom Viridiplantae; phylum Streptophyta; class Pinopsida; order Araucariales; family Araucariaceae; genus Wollemia; species Wollemia nobilis. Next base: position 32,228,378 of record JAQPPZ010017052.1, read on the forward strand.
AGGTGATTTAGATTTAAATAGAGCAAATACAAACACCAAATATTTATGATGTGCGGGTAGTGGGATTTGGTCCCACTGGGCATGCCAAAAATTGTTGGTCCAAAATCTACCTATGGTTAATTATTGCACCCAATACATGGCCAACATTGAAATATCGGGTAAGATGCAAAGCTTCATCGGTTTAATCTCCAGAGAAGGCTAGTTCCTTTTGGCTTCTAATTTGCTAAACTAAGATGGGGGAAGTTAAGAGTGCTAAAAGAGATGTAAATATAGCTAATGCTAGAACTTAAAGTGGTACAAACTAGAAAATAGCAAGAATATGAACAAAGAGAATGAATATAACAACCTTTAAAACCCCTAATAAACCAACCAATTATTCCACATACAAACTAATTTCAAATAAATAATCAGATCCACATATTACTAACTCCAAGACTATTGCAAAAACATATGCAAGAATTCAAAAAATTAAAATTAATGCCATGCATTTGCAAGTAGCTAAATAGAAGAATTATCCATTCATACATACATTTGACTGCAAGATATTGAACCAGAGGCCAAATAGAGGTTTCTTATTATATTGTTCCTTCAAAAGTATTTGTACATTTAAGTTGTAAATGCCTAAGAGCCGACCCTTTACCAAGATTCTGCTACTCTTATTTATAATACCTCTATAGTTAAAATATACAGAATATAAAAATAGCTACATTCAAAAACTGTTACAACAACATGCCAAATGGCTAGTCTGGTAAAATATCATGCAGTGTTGTTGGCTCAAAATAGAATAGAATGTCCGATTCTCAATTGTAAGCTAACGCTTCATGTATCTGAATAGGTAGTGGAGGTAAACTCAAAATTTGGTCCATCCTTCATTCTTCAAGATTGCTTGCCATCATTGATTTTCTAATAGTTGCATCAAACTAGAACCACTCGTAGAATATTTTATTCATAGTAACTTTGTGACATCCGCGATAGAGAATATGTCATGATATTACATCAATTTCCTATCTTCAAACTCTTCTTACTTACGCGATGGTGAAACAACAAATGATCACGATATCATGAATCTCTTACCACTTGGGATTCTTTTTTTACTTCGACAATCATAAAACTGGAACATGCTGCAATATCATCACGTCTCTTCATATTTCTCGATTTAGCACCTTAGTGATAGTGAAGCTGGAACAAGTCGTAACTTCACAACATAATTTACTTTTAGACCTTTTCAGATATTGGGGAATGCAAAACACCAATAAGTCACGATGCTGCGCCAATTGCTTACCTTAGGTATTTTTGACTGTTTGTGGCCATGATAGAGGGACAAGTTGCGATTTTACGACACATTTTCCTTTTAACCTTTTAGCACCTTTGCAACCACGATATCCATGAAAGTCACAACTTCATGACATGATAAAAAATTGAGGTCTTTTAGACTATTTTGGTCGTGATATCAAAATGCATCAAGATCTCACATGTCTTCTATACTTAAAAAATGTTTCATAGGTTCATCGCCTTATTTATCCTGATGTAGTCATTTTGACCTACAGGTCTAAAGGGTAAGAAAAAGAAAGAATGGAAACATAGGGATATTATAGGAACCAAAGGAGAAGACTATTCTATGATTCATATATTATGTATAATAATTATAAAAACTAGTAGGTGAAACAATTCAGTTTTTAACAAATCAAGAAGCAGTTTAGGAATAGTTGCAAAATCACTCCTTATACTCTATAAACAACTAGCATTAGTCTATGGAATGCCAAATGGCTGAATTGGACATGTGCAGAGATGTGCTTAACATGTGGTATTAGAGATTTATTTGTTATTTTTTACCATATGGTGGTGATATATGGAGTTGGTACCATAGGTTTATCTATCCTTGTGAATTGATGCCATTGTGGTTAGCACCAATGAAAGGTTGGCATCATAGAGGTAAATATGCCATGAGTTAAATTAGTTCTATGCTAAAGTCTAATGTGGTAAGGAGGGTTGATACTGGATTGTGTAGAAAAGAGGCTAAATAGATGCCAAGGCTCAAAAGTTGAAAGTGTTATGGCATCATCTTCCTTGGGACTCTAAGAAACTCTTGCATTGCTATGATCATTTGTCCCTCCTTAGGAATAAATGACCCCCATTATGTCAACACACAATTATGGAAATAATTGCCCAAGTTGATCAATCATGTACCACTTAGCTTATAAAGAAAAATAATCTTTGCTTTGCAACCCTAAATTAGTCATGTATCCTCTAGTGACTACTTTTATTGGTGACATCAGTAAGTTGGTATATTGCTACAAGTTTCAACTGAGTTAGACCTTAGATCTATAGGAAGTTGTATTTCCATAGGTTATAGTAGAGGAGGATGATATAGATAAAGGAGTTATACAAGAAATATTGGATGTATCCCCAAGTAGGGTGGTAAGTCAAGAATGAAAATATTATCACCTAACTAACATAGGATAGTGTATGAAAAAAAGCACAAAGGTTTGATCTTCAATATGGGCCAAAGAAGAATTTCTTCTTTATATGGAGCCAACCCTTATATATGATCTAAAAAGAATGTAGAGTCCTATGGTAATCATTGTGCTCTTTATACTCTTATTGTTGGCATTAAGAATTTTTTGGACCTGAGTCTATATGTTTTACACCTATTACAAAAACAAATTAGCTTTCTTTGCTTCCTTGACCTATATTAGTATCATGGCTCTAGTTGGTATATAGAAGGTGACATCTAAATTGGGTATTAGGTAAAAATTCAAAGGATGCTAAAGAGGTTAGTGACTTGTAGAAGAGTGCAATACCCTGTTGTATGAGTGTCAGATGTATGGTAAACTCTTATCCCACTTTCAAGGATGCTAATGATTGTACAATCAAAATATATGTACTAACATTCTATTCATAACCTCGATATTTCCATTTTTCTATGGGTGGAAGGTAGTGGGATATTTTATTTTGATATATAAAAGAACTTTTATTTACTAATCGGGTCGAAGGGTCCCGTCCCTGTTATAGTAGGTAGGCTTAAAGCCAACAAAACACAGATGCTGCAAATAGTGAAAAACCAACTGGGAAAGATTCCCTTACAATCTAGCCTGTCCAAGACCGGGGCTACCAAAAAACTAACTAGGACAAAAAACTTTGTAGTCGCAAGGAGTGCTGCTGCTACTTTCCCAGGGCTACTGGGACTCTTTGTTCTCTTCTTGTTGATCTTGTCCATTCAGGTCATGAGGTAGGAGGACATTGAGTAGGGAAGGGAGGTCCTTCAGATTGTTAATCGCATTAGCCAAGAGTGTACTGCCTTCCCGATAGACATTGGCAATCGACTGTAGGTGATCAATCACTTCATTGACACGGTTGAGGGCCATCGCTCGAAGCTTGTCCTCAGCTTTGGCGGTCTGGTCTTCCTCTTCATCGCTAATGATCTCAGGAGACGGGCACTGTTCACTCATTTTTTGAGGCTTCAACCTATTGGATTTTCTTCGCTTCAGAGAGGGCCTGACTGACTTTTGCTTGAATCTCAGATGCTTGCCAGTGGGTGCTTCGGCCTTGGGAGCGGAGCCAAGGGGGACATCATTCTCACCGTGGTCCTGGGAAGGAGGGGGTGATGGTGGACCAGGCGAAGGCTTGGAGGCCAAGGGGGGGTCAACTGGGTTGGAAGACAGGGGAGGGCTAGGAGCAACGATGTGGGTGGATTCGAGCGAGTGCTTAGGGTTGGGTGAGCGAGAATGAATTCCCCCTTTGACTTGGTGGGCGAGGGCATAACGGTACAGCACCAGGAAGAGACCCTGGTGATGAGGGGGCTTCGAGGATTTGCGCTCCCTAAAATTATTTATGGAAATGGTGATGGAGCGAAAAAGGAAATCAGGGACGTTAATGAGTCTAACATCATGGAGATGGTTTACGAAGGCGAGGTTGTAGGCTCGGAGGGGGCTATTGGGGTTGTCGACAGAAATGTATTGGATGATAGGGATAATGGTTGTGTCCCAAGGCCGAGGTAGAGAAGAGCGTAGAACACCTTTGTTTTCCTAGACCAGATCCTTTCCCTTGTTGGGGAATTGGTCTGTTTCTTCTTTAAAGTTATGCCTATCCCTGTGAACTACTCTACCAACAGGGGGAATACCAGAGACCTGAGCGATAGAGAGAACATTTACCTCAAATTGCATACCTCAGAACTTGACTTGCCCTTCATCCCATGATTCAACGAAGTCCCTGGTGACTTCTTCATCAATCCTCGAAAATTTTTTGAAGAAATTGACAAATATTTTGGCATCAAGAAGGGCCTCCATCCCTGGGTCGACCTGAAAGCTAGTTGGCTCGACATGCACCATGGTTTTGCATAGACCAGAGAAGATAGAACCGGAGGGCCACCCTTTGATGTCACAAATATTTTGCTTCTGACGAATGATTTCCAGAACCATCGAGGGGGATAAAAAGACCTCGAGAGGCTAAGGGAGCGCCAATCGAAGGTCACGGGGTTCACTAGCTGGCAATAGGGAGCGATGGTAGTATCTTTGACATGGCTCGAGAGGAGCGGGCCAGAGTGGATTGGAAAGGGGGAATGGGTGAAAAGGGTGGCGAAAGGAGTGGGCAAAGGAAAAATGGGGGGAGAGTGGCGAATGGGCAGAGCATGGATGGAGAAAATGAGGAGGCACGAGCAGGTGAACGACGAAGGTGGGAGATCATAGGTCTAGCCAGGGGAGCTGGCATGAGTCGATCGATCTGCACTGAAGACCGTACTGACATTGCACCAGAGAACGATGGAGGTGGTATATTTCCAAAGAGTTGTGGTGTTGAGGAAGAACACCCATGGCGTTAATAAAACACCTTTATGGTGGTGAGAACCACCTTTGGTGGAGTTCATCCTAGGAGTGTTGGTGTTAAGAAACACCTTTGGTGATGATCGTGAACCTTCACGATAGCTGACGCTACAAATTGTGGCTACTACCCACATCTTGGCTGGCTGTGGTGATGACATCCTACGGGAAATCTTCTTCCCAAATGATCAGGGATGATTGGTTGACCGCTTTGTTGGCCAAGAGGTCGGCTACCTTGTTTGCTTCCCGAAACACATGGTTGATCGTGTTTTGGGCGTGATGACCAAGGGAAGCTTGACACTCCTGGATGATGTTCTGGATGTTCCATCCTGCTTGGCTATTGTTAGTGATATGACCAACTACAACTATTGAATCTCCTTCGAAAATGATAGGGTTGTTTATTGTTTTGCTAGCTTCAATGCATCTCCACAATGCATGGGCTTCTACGTAATTATTTGTTTGGATCCCTAGATTTTTGGCAAAGGCTAGGATGATGTTGTCGGAGTGGTCTCTGATTACACCTCCAGCCCCTGCGTTACCTAGGTTGCCCTTAGATGCTCCATCGAAGTTGGCTTTGAGCCAACCCAAGGGGGTGGGGTCCACTTGACTTTGGCCCTGGACTTAAGGGGATTCTGATCTTTGGTGCAGTCTATGGGAATCCCAAGAGAGACAAACAAAAGAGACTCATCCCTAGAGGTTGGGATGTCAGAACAGGGGATGAGGCTACAATTTTCAATAGCAAAGGATAGAGCTCTGGTGGCAACAACATCCGGGCTTCTTGGTCTTTCGTTGAAAATGCGGTTGTTGCGCTCCAACCAAATTTGCCATGCCGCATGGTGGGGAAGGGACTTCCACAAGAAATTAAGGTGAGGATTTCTGAAGACCTTGGGCCATTGGATGAACAGATCCATAACCATCTTGGGCCACACCCAGTTGACCTAGAATCTGTTGATCAGGGATGAGAACACCTCCCAAGCGTAGGGGCACTCCAAGAGGATGTGTTGGGTGGACTCCCAGGCCTGGGTGCATAGGTAGCACCTGTTGGGAACTATGACACCTCTTTGGATCAAATTATCCATGGTCAAAATTCTATTATGGACAACGAGCCAACAAAAATGCGCCACTTTGGGGATCAACTATTTGAGCCAAATAGCCTTGGCCACTGTCTTGCTGTCAATGATCTTGGGGTTCTTTGGGGAGGGGTCCAACATCTGAGCTATGGTTTTGATAGTGAAAAGCCCATCGCTGGATTCTTTCCAGCATAACTTGTCCTTCATCTAGGATTGGGGGACGAAGATTGCCCTGAAGACAGCCTGGAGGGAAGCCACGACTCTATCAATGACTACGTTTTTCAATCTGAAGTGAATCTATTTCCAGCATCGGGTCCCCTGCTCTGTGGTAATGAAGTCAGCTACTCTAGGCCCAAACTTGATGTCTGTAAGGTGCTTAATGGCAACAATCTCAGGATCTTTGATGAGAGGCTCATTTCTTGCCCATACGTCATTCCATAAATCTATATCAGAACCATCACCCATCAACCATCTTGCCCCTCACTTGAGAAGATGCTTTGTTTGGATAATGGAGTTCCAAAAGTGGGAGCCATGACAGGGGACTTCTTCGCCCATGAACGGGTGATGTTGCATGTATTTTATTTTAACAATGGAAACCCATTCCAGGTTGGCATTGGTGGCAACCTTCCAAGCTTGTTTGGCCAGGAGGGCCTGGTTCATGAGGCTTATGCGGCGCAGTCCCAACCCACCTTTGTGTTTAGGTGAACAGACCTTGTCCCAAGCCACCAGGTGAAACTTTCTCTGATTATCATTCCCTGCCCATAGGAAGTGTTTTTGAACTTTCTCAATAGCTTCTCCCACTACGGCTGGGATCTTAAAAATGGATAGAAAGTACACTGGGATGCTCTGAAGAACCGACTTAACCAGAGTTGCCTTGCCTGCTTGGGAGAGGAGAGCCCCTTTCCAGCCAGCCAATTTCTTTAGAATTTTTTCTGTGACACTATTCCACATGGCCTTAATGGGTCTTCCTCTGAACATTGGGAGGCCCAGGTAAGTGGTCGGGAGGTCAGCAATGGTACAACCCAAAATGCCTATGATTTTGCCCTACCGCTTGGTGGGAGTATTGATGAAATAGAGTTTACTCTTGGTGAAATTTATCTTCTGCCCGATGGCTTGCTCATAGAGGTTGAGGATGGATTTGATGGTTTTGGCCTCGGAGACCACTGTAGTAGTGGCCAAAAGAGTATCATCCACAAACTATTGGTGGGTGGAAGGCGGGAGGCCAGTGGTCGCCTTAATGCCAGAGATCAGATTTTTGGAGCATGCATCTTTAATGGCTCTTCCTAGACTCTCAGCCAAGATGATAAAAATAATGGGGGAGAGGGGGTCCCCCTGTCTTAGGCCTCTGGTGCTTGGGAAATACCCGGTTGCTGACCCATTGACGAGGATGGAGAACCAAGAAGAGGAGATGCAATTTGAAATGAGGTTGACCCAATTTTCATGGAAACCATACTTGAGGAGGATTTTGATCAGGAATTCCCAGTTAACCCTGTCGAAGGCTTTATTCATGTCCAACTTGAGGAAGAAAGCAGAGGATTTGGAGTTGTGGGTTGAGTGGATAAGCTCGTGGACCGTGATGACACCATCAAGAATATTCCACCCTTTGATCGTGCTACCCTGACAGGGGTCGATAATGGAAGGGAGAATCTCAGTGAGCCTACTGGCCAAAGCTTTGGATAAAATTTTGTAAATGACATTACAGAGGCTAATGGGGTGGTAATCGGACAGGGACTGGGAATTCGACCCTTTGGGAATCAGGGTTAAGAAAGTGGAATTAACATCTCTGGGAATATTTTTGGTACGTTGCATTTCAATGATAGCACGACACAAGTCGGGGCCAACGATATCCCAGTAGGTTTGGAAGAACCTAGGGGAGAAACCGTCGGGTCCAGGGGCTTTGTCTGGCTGCATAGAAAATAGGGCTTGATGGATTTCCTTGGGGGACAGGGGGCTGAGGAGCAAATTGTTCATAGTCTGGGAGATGGTGTTGGGGATGTTCTTTAGGAGGGACTCCATGGCCTGGTCATGGGAGGAGGGGGGAGGGGCAAGGAGATTCTCAAAGTGGCTGACAACTTCATCCCGAATTTGATGAATGTCGGATGTGAAAGACCCATATTGCCTAGTGAGGCCTTTTATTCTGTTAGTTGCCCTATGTTTGAGAGTGGAAATGTGAAAAAACTTAGTGTTGGCATCACCTTCCCTGAGCCACAACTATCTTGAATTTTGATGCCAGTAAATTTCTTCCCTGTGAAGGGTGTTGTGGTAGTCAGAGAGCAGTCTTCATTCCTCATCCCTGAGACTGTCATCCCCTTGTCCATTCTGAAATATTTCCTCAATCTACTCAAGCCTAGTTTTAATGTTTTTATTGTTCTTGAAGATATTCCCAAAGGTCTCCTTGTTCCATATTTTCAAATTTTCCTTGACCATCCATAGCTTTTGCATAACCTGATTTATAGCAGTCCCAGGGAATTTTTTATTCCACCATTCAATGATCTAATTTTTGAGGTTGGGGTGTTGAATCCACATTGACTCAAAGTAGAAGGGAGTCTTAAACTGGGGCCTACTGGAAGTTTTGAAAATGAGTGGGCTATGATCTGAACCGATCTTCGAAAGGGCCTATAGACTGGCATCTCCAAAGAAGGGAAGAGCCTCTTGCGACAACAAAAAATGGTCAAGGTATTCTTGGATGAGGTTAACACCCTTCCTCCTATTGCTCCAAGTGTATTGGGACCCCCACAGCTGAACGTCCATCAAGGCATTGGAATCTACAAACTATCCCAAATCGTTGGTTGTTCTGTGGGTTATGGCATTTCCTCCTCTTTTTTTTTGAAAGATGCAAGGGAGAGTTGAAGTCCCCTACTAAGACCCACGAGATGTTGACAAACGCTCGCCTCATCTGGGTAATGGTGTTCCATAGAGTTATTCTCCCCTATGGAGTGTTAGGGGCATAGACGTTAGTCATGACCCAGAAAAGCTGGGAGCTGTGGTCATGAAATAAGACATTGGATAGCCTGTCTTGTCCTGAGATAAATTTACCTTCCACTTGGTGGTATTCCAAAGGTAGAGGAGTCAGCTAGAGGGTTTGGTGGCTGGAGAGTAGACAAATTCACACTTTTTCCAGATGGTCTTGGCAACCCTAGGTGACCACTGATCATCTAATTTGGTTTCTTGGATGAGAAAAATTGAGGGGTTAATGTCCTTCCTCATGGTGGCAGCCAGTATTTGTTTGGCTGCCCCATTCAGTCCTCTCGCATTCCAGGAGAGGACTTTCATTTGGCACTTTTGGAGGGTTTTTTCCCCCTTTGCCTTGTTGCGAGGGGGTTTGGGTTTTCTGCTTTCTTCCTTGTTGATGTTACCAATTTCTTGGAACAAGGTTTTCTATGTTCCATTGGCTATGTCCTCGATGGTGTCACGGGTTCTCCTTTCTGCGCCAGAAGGCCTACCTTTTTTCCTATCTCCTCCTACATCGATCTAGGAATTTTTGAAGCTGCGGGTCTATTTTGGGCTCCAGTGGTCAGGGGAATCTTGGGCAGGCTCCTCGCTGTCGGACTTAGCGACATTGGAATTGGTCGAGGAAGCAGGGGAAGCATGCTCCGAAGGTGGGGATGATGTGGACAGGGGTGTGGAGGGAAGGGGAGGTCCAGGAGGTGGACTTCGGTTGAGGATACTGGTGGGGGGGAAGGCCAAGGAGGGGGAGGGGGAAAGGAATTCTCCTAGGAAGAGTTAGAAAAAAGTCACTGTTGAGGGACACAATGGGGGCCAGGGAAACCTTCGACAGGGATTTCTCCTTCCTCGATCATTTCAAAAGAAACAGAATCATTGAGCAAATTGAATTTGTTAGAGATAGAAAAGAGACTACTTGCCTTTTGCGTATCTCCAGTTGGCGGGGGTCGATTCTACTATTTTTTCTTGGGGTTCAAGGTCTATCTCGAGCCTTGGTTCCTCTTCTAGTTGGCAAGAAAATCTGGGTGGACCATAGTTTGTGCCTCATCCTTCAAGATTTTATGTTTCGGGCATTGGGCCTGGAGGTGCCCTTGAATTTGACATTTCGTGCAAAAGGTGGGCTTATTCTCGAACACCAGAGGTTGTCTTCACCTGAAAGCTCCATAGATTAGATTGATGTGATCTGGAAGCTATGATTCCAGGTTCACATTGATGTAGATGCATGCTTGGGTGAGATGGGTCCTAGCGTGGGTAGTTGGGTCAATGGCGACTAGCTCCTCGAATGCACGAGATAACCCTCAGAGCGCGTCCTCATAGAAGAAGTGAGCAGGGAGATTAGGGAGCCAGACCCAGATAGGAGCATAGTTAATGCTCTGGGATTCTGGATCGAAATATTGTTCCCATTTTTTGAGGACAGGCTTCGTCTTCCAAAAACCAAGGACCTCCCGACAAAATGTGCTCTCTATCCTCCCGCGTGTTTAGTTGGATCATGAAAAACCCTCTGGACATTGCAGACAACTCCAAGCTACCTAGGGTTTTCCATTTGGCCGCCACCCATCGACGAATGGAGTCCATGTCCGGGTGACCCCCCATAAATTTCCCTACCAGGGAAAAGGAGTCTCGGGTGGCATATCCATCCATCAGTTGCTTAGGGCATAAAACATCTAATCCCTGTGTTACAAAATTGCACTACATAGCTGAGTCTTGATTGGGATTGCCCTTAAGGAGCTCTACGTATGAAGTTTGGCCGTGATGTCCTTTGCTATTGTCTAATTTGTTAGGGGGGTCTTTCCCCTTGATGGTCCCACTTTGAATACATTCTGTCCCGGTGCACGGGTTGTCCTCTGTGATGTTAGCCACAGCGAAAGGGTTGGGTACACCGCACGATTGCATGCGGCTCCCCATTCGATTGATAGATGTGGGCTGTGTTTCATCTGCTATGATTGCCTCACCTAATGTTTCGTTTGCCATCCAATAAACCAACCAAAGGTAGTGGGATATTAGAGCTTAGTTTCTAGTTGGTTTTAGATATGGCACAAAAACTTGCTAATGAATCTAAAATCCTTGTTTGAAACTATTAAAATAGGTAGGTCAACATGAACCTAGACCTACTGAAAAAATAAATGAGCAATTTTAATAGCATGAGTTGTTTTCCTACGTGGTTCTATGATTGCCATCTTGCTAAACCTATGCATGACCCCAAAGATATAATCATATTGACCCTTGGTTATTGGAAACCTTAAGATAATCATACTAATAGATTTCTAAGTCCAAGAAGGAACCTTCGATGGTAGATGGATCCCTAATTTCTTGTTTATTAGTTTGGAAATATTATAGGATGCATAGGAATATACGTAGAGCTCTAATTTCCAGCACACATGAGGACAATAGAAATATAATTGTAGCATCATAAGTATCTTGTTGATGCCAAAATGTCAAACTACTTTGAAGTTGTGATCCTCCCATATCAATAGGTGGTATAATGTACTAGATGGTACACAAAGATTTCCAAGACAATACAACTCCTTGTGCTATAGGTGGTAGTCTAGTGCAAACTTACCCTATGTCAACTATTGGTAGGTGTCAATAAAGTTGATGTCTTCAAGATAAAATTCTTGTCAATCATTATGGCGTTATACCTAAGGATAGGTATCTAAGACTATAATATTGTTTTATATATGGGTGTTATGGATAGTTGGTATGAGTCACACATAACCCAAAGTTTATTATATTGGGATATTATATTATAATGACTAGTTGGTGAAGGTTTTAGGAGTTGGCTAGGTACAGGGTTTTACCCTTCCTAAAGTAGCATTAGATGATGAGTATATAAGAAGGAATCTTATCATTATAATTAATCCTCAAGGTAAAAAAAGGGTATTTTAACATAATTTTAGTCTATTATAAGATACTAATTTCTTAAAAGAAGCACTATGTTTAACTTCATCAATGAATAAGTGTTACATTGTTTGATAATTAGAGGAAGACATAAATTGATAAAACATTCTAAATGAAGTATAAAATAGAAATGGTTGAATGTGAACGAAAGCGACTCATAATTTATAGGTGATGCCATTGCAGAAATTTTTAATTTGAGGTGAAAGTCAATTGGGAATGGAGTATTATGATGGAAAATTTTGTGATTATTAAGGGAGATTACAACCCTTTAAGGTAAATAAATCAGTTTTAGTACAATTTATTTTTGAAGAAAATCTACAAAAATATTTGTTGATAGCAAGAAATGGAGAAGATTAAAAAAACAAATTGAAAAAACCTTATTTTTTTCCCAAATCCCTAGCTACTTTTAAGAATTTTTAGAGTTGAGATCATGGAGTTACCATTTTTTACTAGAAAATATGACATTGATGCTCGAGAATGGTGGATGAAGTTTAGATCTCTATATTCTAGGGATTTTTTTGGGAATGCCAACTTATTAAAATTTTAAGAGAGGAAGCTTATGATTGGTGTGAAAGTCTTGCTAAGGAAAGGAATTATAAGTGTTTCACTTGGGATGAAATGGAGCATGCATTCTTGATTTGATGCAGGAGCATCCAGGGTAGCACTGCAATCTTGCATCAACAAAAAAAAAAACAAAAATGTTTAAGTGTTGAAAAGTGTCACGATATCGCGACATAAAAAGTGTCGCGATATCGCGACATGTTTTTAACAAAGGACGTTGGCGGAAAAGATGTCGCGATATCGCGACATAAAAGGTGTCGCGATATCGCGACCGAAACAAGACAAAGGACATGGGCGGAAAAGATGTCGCGATATCGCGACATAAAAGGTGTCGCGATATCGTGACCGAAACATAACAAAGGACGTTGGCGGAAAAGATGTCGCGATATCGCGACATAAAAGGTGTCGCGATATCGCGACCGAAACAAGACAAAGGACGTGGCGAAAAAGATGTCGCGATATCGCGACATAAAAGGTGTCGCGATATCGCGACACAAAACGAAGGAAGAAGTCAGCAGGAAAAGATGTCGCGATATCGCGACATAAAAGGTGTCGCGATATCGCGACACAAAAACGGAGAAAGACGCTAGCAGGGAAACTGTCGCGATATCGCGACAGGTTTCATAGGAGAGGCAAGGAAGGCAAAGATGTCACGATTTCGTGACATGTCACGATTTCGTGACCCGAAAGCAGAAGAGCGTACGGAAGACAAAGATGTCACGATTTCGTGACCCGAAAGCAGAAGAGCATACGAAAGACAAAGATGTCGCGATTTCGTGACATGTCACGATTTCACGACCCGAAAGCAAAAAGAGCGTACGGAAGACAAAGATGTCACGATTTCGTGACATGTCACGATTTCATGACCCAAAAGCAGAAGAGCGTACGAAAGACAAAGATGTCATGATATCACGACATGTCACGATTTTGTGACCGAAGGCAGGAAGATGGAGCGAAGGAACGAAAGGTGTCGTGATATCGTGACATGTCATATTTTCATGCTCGAAGGGAAAGTCGAAGACGAAGAGTCGAAAAGGGAGACGTTTCGAATACCAGGACAACGAAGCGGCACGGGAAGACAAAACGAAAGGTTTTGGAAGAGGAAACGAAGGGCCACCAGCTGGAAATGAAGCGTCACCTGAGAACCTTTAAAAAGGAGAGCAGAGGCATGCACAGGGGCTGGAAAATTTTTGGAACGATAATATTTTTTTGTATTTCCAGATTTGAGAAATTCTGTAAAGGCGCAACTCTTCTACGACTTCTATAATATTCTCTTTGACTGTAATATTCTATTGTAACATAATTCTCTACTGTATTTGAATAAAATAAAACTATTTTTCTTCTCTGTAATTTTGGCTCTCGATCAAGTGGTATCAGAGCAGGAGTTCCTGAGTGTGTGAGCAGACCGTCGAAAGTGAGGCAGCTTGCACCAGGACAGGTGGAAGGATTTTGAGAAGAGAGAACGGGAGTGCCTGGGTAGTGTAAACAGAGCACCGAACGTGAGGCAGTTTGCACCAGGACTAGTTGAGATTTGTGAGAGGTGAGAAGTATGCCTCCAAAAAGGAATCATGGGCATAGGAGAAATGTGGTGCAGGATGAAGATTTCAGAGCGTTACAGAGGCAAGTGCAAGCCCTGCAAGAAGAGTTGCGAAAAGGGGTCGAACCAAAGGGAGAAGATCAGAGTGACGATGAAGCCTGGGAAACTGAGGGTCCATCAGATGATGAAGAAGCATTGGATCCTTCTGAAGCTAGATTGTTGAAAGCCCTATCTCAGGCCGGGAAGAGGCCGAAGTTTGATGTCTCTACATATTCTGGGAATCTCAACCCAGAAGAGTTGATTGATTGGATCAACGATATGGAGGAATACTTTGAGTATGAGGAGGTTGCAGATCCAGATAGGATCAAATTTGTGAAAACAAAATTGAAAGGCCATGCTAGTTTATGGTGGAAAGGAGTACAACTCGAAAGAAATAAAAATGGAAAAGAAAAGATAGCCAGATGGGACCGGATGGTGGAGAAATTGAAGAGACAATTTATTCCCGTAGATTACGAGTTGGATCTGTTGAGGAAGATGCAGAGTTTGAGACAGTCAGGCAAGTCTGTCCAAGAATATACAGAAGAATTTTACAAGATCTCCATCAGAACTGGCCATTCAGGGGCTAATAAGGAGAAAGTAGCCAGATACATAAATGGATTGAGAATGAACATCCAGGAAGAACTCAGCTTGATCAGAATAACCACCATAGAAGATGCATATCAATTGGCCTTGAAGGTCGAAGAGAAACTGAACCGAAGATTTGAAGGCAAACAGAGAGGAAGAGATCACGGTGGAAGAAGTGGAAGAACCGATGGAGGAAATTATAGAGACCAGAAGAAGACTAGTGAAACAAGCAAACCCCTAGGAACAGAAAAAGGAGAATACCTACCGCCCGCGTGATCAGAACAATGGCTACCAAAGAGGAAGAGGTAGACCAGGACGTGGGTATGGAAGAGGAGCATTTCGTGGAACCTGTTTCCAGTGTGGAGAAGAGGGACATCGGTCATACGAGTGTCCTCAACACCAAGAAAGGACGGATAGGAGACCCGAGGGTCATGCCAGAGCTACTGTGGCAGATGAAGGAGCTAAGTCAGAGCACTCTAAAGAAGCGAGAAGGAGGAGAAGTGTTGATGATGAGAAGAGCCATTGTTGAATGACGAAAAAGAACCAGAATAGAGGAAGAGCCTATTCCGCACGAGGTGCAAATGTGCAGGGAAGGTCTGCAATGTTATCATTGATAATGGTAGCACAGACAACTTAGTTTCAGAAGAGATGGTTACTAAGTTGAAATTGGGAAAGAGGAAGCACCCGCATCCATATCGGATTGCGTGGTTGTAGAAAGACCATAGAGCACTTGTCAGTGAACAGTGCTTGGTCAAATTTCACATTGGGAATTATCAAGATGAGGTCCTATGTGATGTTTTGCCGATGGATGCTTGCCATTTGTTGTTGGGAAGACCATGGCAATTTGACAGACGTGCAGTGCATGATGGGCATGCAAATACGTACTCTCTGACGAAGGATGGAGTACGTCACAAATTGAAGCCACTAAAGGAAGTGGATGAGAAAGTGTGCAGTAGTGCCAGAATCTGCCTGGTGGATGGAAGACAATTTTTGGATGGTCTGAAGAGGGATTCAATGTGTTATGCATTAATCCCTACTATTAAGAAAGAACAGTACACAGATGTTCCAGCAGAGGCCGAACACCTGTTAGAAGAATTTCCAGACATCATATCAGATAATGTGCCTGAGGGTTTACCATCGATGAGGAAGATCAGTCACCATATTGATTTGGTACCTGGATCTAGTTTACCCAACAAGGCAGCCCACAGAATGACTCCTGTGGAAAGTGAGGAGGTGAGCGAGGCAATTCCATGAGTTGTTGAAAAAGGGGCTGATTCAAGAAAGCTTGAGTCCATGTGCGGTACCTACAATACTAGCACCAAAGAAGGATGGGGAGTGGAGGATGTGTACGGACTCCCGAGCTATCAACAAGATCACCATAAAATACAGATTTCCATTACCAAGGATGGATGATATTATGGATTGTTTGAGTGGAGCCAAGTACTTCACCAAGATTGACCTGAAGAGTGGCTACCATCGAGTTCGGATCGAGAGAAGGAGATGAGTGGAAAACTATTTTCAAAACCGAGAGAAGGTTTGTATGAGTGGTTGGTCATGCCATTTGGGCTAACCAATGCACCAAGCACATTCATGCGGTTGATGAATGAAGTCTTGAAGGAGTTTTTAGGCAAGTTTGTTATTGTCTATTTGGATGACATTTTGATATTCAATAGAACCCTGGAAGAGCACCTGATGCATATCAGGAGGGTTTTTGAGAAGCTGAGGGAAGAACAGTTGTTGATCAACTTGAAGAAGTGCAATTTTGTGAAGAAGGAGTTGGTATACCTAGGATTTGTCATCTCAGTTGAAGGTCTAAAAATGGACCCAGAAAAGGTGAGGGCTATCATTGAATGGCCTACTCCAAGAAGCACTTTTGAAGTGAGATCATTTCATGGTCTAGCCAGTTTTTACAGGAAATTCATCAAAAATTTTAGCAGTATTTGTGCACCCCTTACGAAAACAATGAGAGGGGATAGGAAAGACTTTAAGTGGACCTTAGGAGCAGATAAGAGCTTTGATATGTTGAAGAAGAAGGTCACTGAGCAACCTATTTTAGCACTTCCAGATTTTAACAAGGTATTTCGGGTGGACTGTGATGCCGGTGGCGGTGCCATAGGAGCTGTCTTTGAGTCAAGAAGGCAAGCCTGTTGCTTACTTCGGGTGAGAAACTCAATGAGGCCGGGAAGAAGTATTCGGTGTATGACCAAGAGTTCTATGCTATAGTTCGGGCCCTGAAGAAGTGGAGACATTATTTGCTTCCAAAAGAGTTTGTGTTATATACTGATCATCAGGCCTTACGGTATATAAATAGCCAGGGAAAATTGAACCAGAGACACTTGAAGTGGGTTGAGTTTCTGTAGAGTTATTCCTTTGTGTTGAAGCACGGGAGTGGAAAGTCCAACGAGTTGCAGATGCCTTGAGTAGAAGGCAGAGTTTTGTGACAGAAATGAAGGTGGAAGTGTTGGGATTTGATGAATTGAAGGGTTTGTACCCTGAAGATCCCAATTTTGCAGAAGCTTGGAAGGCTTGCTTGGCACCAATTACCTTGGACAGAACCAAGTGGTTGGATTTTTTGATCCAAGATGGAATGTTGTTCGAAGGAAACCAATTATGCATTCCAAGAAGTTCCATGAGGGAAAACCTAGTCAAAGAAAAACACAGTGGAGGATTGGTTGGGCACTTTGGTCGAGATAAGACCATTGCCCTTGTGAGCGAGAATTATTATTGGCCGCAACTGCAGCAAGATGTGCAGAAATTTGTGCAGAGCTGTAGAGTCTGTCAGATGGCGAAAGGTGTGAGACAGAACACCGGATTATATCAGTCGTTACCTATACCAGAGAAACCATGGGAAGATGTCAGCATGGATTTCATTCTTGGTCTACCAAGGACACAGAGGGAAAATGATTCCATATTTGTGGTAGTTGACAGGTTTTCAAAGATGGCACATTTTATCCCTTGTCAAGAAAACTAATGATGTAGTTCATATTGCAGGTTTGTTTTTCAAAGAGGTGGTACGACTGCATGGTCTACCGAAGAGTATCGTTTTCGATAGAGATACCAAGTTTGTTGGGTATTTTTGGAGAACCCTGTGGAAGAAACTAAAGACAGATTTGAAATTCAGTTCAGCATACCACCCACAGACAGATGGGCAAACAGAGGTGGTAAACAGAAGTTTGGGTAACCTATTGAGGTGCTTGATAGGAGATAAGCCCAAAGGATGGGATCTGATTTTGCCGTAGGCGGAGTTTGCATATAACAATTATGTCAACAGGAGTACCAACAAATCTCCATTTCAGATAATATATGGAAGCAGTCCAATAAATTTTTCTGAGTTAAGGAAGCTGAATACAGGGGAAAAGTGCAGTGTCGAGGCTGAGGATTTTGCAGAGCATCTGAAGAACCTGCATGAAGAAGTGAAGAAGCATATTGCTAAAATGAATACGCAATATAAGACGAAAGCAGACCAGAAGCGACGGTTTAAGGAATTCAAAGTGGGAGATGAAGTGATGGTCCATCTGAGAAAAGAAAGATTTCCTGCTAAAACCTATAACAAACTAAAGATGAAGAAGTTTGGACCGTGCGAGAATCCTAGCAAAATGGGATTCAGGCAATGCGTATGAAGTAGAATTGCCAAGTGGGTTAAACATATCACCCGTGTTTAATATTTTAGATTTGGTGAAATACCATGAAGGGGATAGTAGTGAGACACCAAGTGCAGAGTTGTGGAGTATTCCAGCATCTACTCCAACCACAGATGAGATAGAGGAAATACTGGACACAAGAGAAGGCAGAAGTACCAGAAACAGACAGTATTTTGAATATTTGGTCAAGTGGAAGGGCAGACCGATAGAAGATGCAACTTGGCTAACAAAAATGGAGGTGGATCGCTTGGGTCTTCCTCTAATAGTTCAGAAGTGAGGATCACTTCTCAAATCAACCCCGGGTGTCTGATGCAGGAGCATCCAGGGCAGCACTGCAATCTTGCATCAACAAAAAAAAAAACAAAAATGTTTAAGTGTTGAAAAGATGTCGCGATATCGCGACATAAAAGTGTCGCGATATCGGACAAGTTAAAAGATGTCCGATATCGCGACATAAAAGGTGTCGCGATATCGCGACAAACAAGACAAAGGACAGGGGAAAAGATGTCGCGATATCGCGACATAAAGCGTACAAAAGGAGGGAAAAAGCGACGCGAGCGCGATACAAACAAGACAAAGGACGTGGGGAAAAAGATGTCGCGATATCGTGACATAAAAGGTGTCACGATATCGTGACACAAAACGAAGGAAGAAGTCAGTAGGAAAAGATGTCGCGATATCACGACATAAAAGGTGTCGCGATATCGCGACACAAAAATGGAGAAAGACGCTAGCAGGGAAACTATCGCGATATCGCGACAGGTTTCATAGGAGAGGCAAGGAAGGCAAAGATGTCACGATTTCGCGACCCGAAAGCAGAAGAGCGTACGGAAGACAAAGATGTCACGATTTCGTGACATGTCATGATTTCGTGACCCGAAAGCAGAAGAGCGTACGAAAGACAAAGATGTCACGATTTCGTGACCCGAAAGCAGAAAGAGCGTACGAAAGACAAAGATGTCGCGATTTCGTGACATGTCACGATTTCGTGACCCGAAAGCAGAAAGAGCGTACGAAGGACAAAGATGTCACGATTTCGTGACCCAAAGGCAGGAAGATGGAGCGAAGGAGCGAAAGGTGTCGCGATATCGTGACATGTCATATTTTTGTGCCCGAAGGGAAAGCCGAAGACGAAGAGTCGAAAAGGCAGACGTTTCGAATACCAGGACAACGAAGCGGCACGGGAAGACGAAACGAAAGGTTCTGGAAGAGGAAACGAAGGGCCACCAGCTAGAAATGAAGCGTCACCTGAGAACCTTTAAAAAGGAGAACAGAGGCATGCACAAGGGCTAGAAAATTTTTGGAACGATAATATTTTTTTGTATTTCCAGATTTGAGAAATTCTGTAAAGGCGCAACTCTTCTGCGACTTCTGTAATATTCTGTTTGTGACTGTAATATTCTGTTGTAACAGTAATTCTCTGCTACATTTGAATAAAATAAAATTGTTTTTCTTCTCTGTAATTTTGGCTCTCTATCATGATTCAATGGAACCCATATAAAAAAATAGCTAGTTTGAAGGTCACCATCAAAGAATATAGAAATGAAATAAAAAGGTTTCATAGGGAAGTGAAAGAAATGAATAAATAAAATATAATAGAAGAAAAAATATAGATGACAATCTGAAAGTTCTTGATTGCATTTAGAAGGAAAAGGTTAAGAAGCAAGGATCCAAGGATAAGCAATAAGTAATTACAAAAACGAAACAAGTTGAGGAACCAATAAAAGAATCAAAGTTGAATTTATAGTAGCAACATTAATAGATTCCATGGAAGAAGCAACAACAAAGTCCAAGGAAGCCCTGTTAGAAGTGCACATAGATGCACCAAAAGAAGGGTAAAAAAGAGAATATTGTGAAGAAGAATTTAAAATAGAAAAACATATTTCTAAAGAATAAAAGGAAACATAATGTTAGGTTAAGGTTGCAACATATCGACACCCACACCACCCTAAGTGACAACAATCTTGGAGGTATGGCTTAAGGCATCAATATTATAGATCTACATGGAGTTAGAAAGGCATAAAGTATGGAAATATTTGGTAGAAAAACTAGAATATTTTTTGATTTCAATTGGATGCAATAACATCAAGGAACAACATGACCAACCATTCAAAATATCAGAGCAGATCAATAGAAGCATGGAGTCAACAAAGTAGTTATGGATATTCAAGTGGGACAATAACAACTTAGCATCATCAAAGATCACCACTAATCAATATTTCACTTGGATGGATGGATGAACAAGATTGGAAAATTTCAAGAAGGATGTTGAATATTTGTTTTTAACGTAGTCATGGACGTGGCCAACTCAAATAATGCCTAAACCAATAGGATGCAAGCTAAAAATATAAGAATATTACTTAGAGAACTCAAATAAGCTTCTACAAAAATACATTGTAATTCCTTGTAGATAACAATACATGCTTTGCCTCCTTAGAGGTTGACATACATTCAAAATATAGAGAAAGAGAAAAAAACTAGACTATGACCTTCTTTGCCTAAATCTAGCTCTAAAACCCTAAACAATCGATTTACAATTGATTTGCACAATATCAGTCATTACAGTATTAGAAATATAGTTTCCTAGTTCAATACAACCTTTAAATATCTTTTGCAACCCTGGTTCGCAACCTCTGTTCTCTCCCCAAGTCTCTGATCTCTCTCCTAAAGCTCAACTCTACCCTCATTATTTCTTTGTTCTTCTTTGAGACCTCAAAATCCAAAATACCCTTCAAAACCCTAGCGATGTTGCCTTGTCGACGATTAGGATAATGACGACCCACTACGAGCTGTTGATCATGATTCTAGGGCTTAGTCTATTTGCAATGAATATTTGGGTCCCTCCAGGTGTACAAATAGATAATATGAAGCAATGTGAACTTTCCACCTATCAGTATATGAAGAGTTTCAATCTTAGAAAAAAAAAATGGACCTATCTATGTGGAATATGACCACTATAGCACGGACATCATTTACAAGGAAAATATAATACAATGCAAATATAAAATCCAATGACTAAATATTAAAGGATATATAGTAGAAAATAATTGTTGATGATTAAGGTTGACTTAGGAGACTATATGAAATATAGAAAAATAGAATTTTGACTAGAAACGACTTAGAAAAACTAAGAAAAATACTAAGGTAGATTAAAAGAAAATCTAAGATATCTAAAAGGAATCTATGGGGAATATTAGGGAAAGATAAGCAAAAATGATTAAGAGTAGATGCTCTTGCATTAGTCAACCCAGGTGCAAAAATCATGACACCTTGCTCATTGATCTCAATTTTAAATTAGAGTTTTCTGTAAGCAAGCTAACTCTGCCTCGCTTATCCAACGTCTTCCTCTATTATTTTTTCCTTCCACAACACAAGGAACTCCTTATATTTATTATGCCTATTTTTCTTGCCCATTATTTCACCCAAAATTTTATCAATATGATCAAGTCGCTTTTTAGGTTGTTGATTCCTCCAATCTATGCTTGTTCCAACCAGTTCAGGAGATTTAGCAACAATATTATCTCCAACATATGGGTGTAAGTTTGATACATCAAAAATGGTTAAGATATCTATTCCCTCAGGGAGTTCAATATCATAGGCATTATCAAAATTTTTTTGATTATATTTTAAGGTTCAATTATCTTCATCTTGAGCTTGTTACATGTGCCTTTAGGAAATCTTTCCTTTCTTAAGAACACCATAACCAAATATCCAACTTGATATGACTTCACCCTCCTTTTTTGATTTGCTTTTTGCTTATACTACTAATTGCTTTGATTGATCCTCCTCTTGATATCATCATGTAGCTCCTTGAAGTGCTCTATGAGGTCCTTGCTATAGCATTTGTCCTCTTAGCTATAACCTTGACTAGATCAGTCACTCCTTTGGGTGACCTTCCATAGACTATTTGGAATGGTGATTTTCTTATGGACCTATTGATGGAATAATTGTATGTAAACTCAACTTGTGCAAGTACAAGATCCCATTGCTTTGGCTTATCACCAACTAAGCTTCTCAACAAATTACCAAGGCTTCTATTAACCACTTCAGTCTATCCATCAATCTGTGGATGATAAGCAAAACTGAAATCCAATCTGGTTCCTAGCCTTTGCCATAACATTTTCTAAAAGTGTCCCATGAATTTGACATCTTGTTAGCAGTAATGCTCCTTGGCAATCCATGTAATTTGATAATTTCTTGGAAGAATAACCTAGCCACATTATTGGAATCAATAGTCTTCTTGCATGGGATAAAATGAGCTATTTTTAAAAATTTATCTACAACCACAAATATGCTATCATGGCCTCTTTGGGTTCTTGGTAAACCCAATACAAAATCCATGCTTATGTCCTCCCAAGATCCATTGGGAACAGGAAATGGAGTATATAAATTGATATTTCTGCCTAATACCCTTTGCAAGTTGGCATGTTCTACACTTGGCCACAAAATTTTCTACATCCTTACCTAAACTAGCCCAAAAATATTTCTCTCTCAGTTGAGTCATGGTTTTGTCTCTCCAAAAATGACCTCCTAGACCTCCACCATGTTTCTCTCTAATCAGATTCTCCCTCATATATCCTTGAGGAATGCACAATTGTTTATCCTTGAACAAGAATCCATCCTAAAGGAAGAAGTCATTCCACACCCTATGCTCAAATTCATTACATTCCTACCATGCCTTTCCAAATTCTAGATCATCCTTGTACTAGTTCTTCATCTCATCCAATCCTATGCATTCAACATGCATTGTCTTGAGCAATAACACCCTTCTACTTAAAGCATATGCAACCTGGTTGCTCTTTCCTAACTTGTGCTTCAAAGTAAAGGTATAGCTTGCCAAGTATTCTACCCACTTGGTCTGCCTAATGCTCAACTTGCTTTGATTATTCAAGTATTACAAAGCTTGATGATCAGTATACAAGACAAATTCTCTAGGCAATAAATAATACCTCCAATATTTTAGAGCTTGTATTATAGTATACATTTTTTTTCTCATAGATAGAATATTTTTGCTGAGCCTCATTCAATTTTTGACTAAAATATACAACATGCCTACCTTCTTGGTTCAACACTGCACCAATATCCTTTCCACTAGCATCATAGTCTACTTGAAAAACTTTTTTAATATCAGGATTATTTAGTATGGAATGCTCCATCATCTTCTTTTTCAACAATTGAAAGATTCTTTTAGCCTCTTGAGTCCACACAAATATTCCTTTCTTTATGCATGAGGTCAATGGTGCATAAATTGCACTGAAATTCCTGATGAATTTCTTGTAGAATCTTGCTATACCATGGAAGATCCTTACCTAATTTACACTCTTTGGGCTTGGCTAATTCCTAATGGTAGCAAATTTGGTTGGATCCATCTTAATCCCATCCTTGGATATCAAAAATATAAGATAGATCAACTCTAAATTTAGGAATGAACACTTATTCAAGTTTATAAAGAGGTTCTCTTGTTGCAACTTTTCCAAGACTGCTCTTACATGCTTGAGATGCTCTTCTTTATTCTTGTTGTAGATCATAATATCATCTAGGTAAAATACAAAAGAATTTTCCAAAAAGGATTTCAACACTTCTATCATCAATCTCATGAAAGTGTTGGGTGCATTGGTAAGCCCAAATGGAATAACCAACCACTCATATAGACCATCCTTTTTTTGAAAGGTGGTTTTCCACTCATCCCTTTATCTTATTCTAATTTGATGGTAACCACTCTTCAAATCAATCTTAGAAAAGAATTTAGATCCACAAAAATGATCTAGTAAATCATCCATTCTTGGGATGGGAAATATGTACCTGATAGTGATCTTGTTGATGGCTCTAGAATTAGTACACATCCCCCATTCACCATATTTATTTGGTGTTAAGACATCAGGTACTGCACATGGGCTTATACTTTCTCTAATAAATCCCCTCTCAAGCAACTCCTTGACTTGCTTGTTTAACTCCATAGTTCTCATAGGATCCATCCTATGAGATGCCTTATTGGGAAGACTAGCATAAGGAATCAAATCCATATTGTGGGAGATATTCCTCATGGATGGCAAAATGGATGGCATGTCATCATCAGCCACAACATCAGGATAATCCTTCAATATTATTGCAACTTCAACAAACACTGTCTTATTCCTTTGCTCCTATTTAGAAAATAATGCATAGCACATTATATACCCCTTTGTATCCTCTAGAAACTCCTTTTCTCCAAGCAATACTAAACCACAACTAGCTTCAGTTGCTTCAAGCTTATTGGATATCAATCTCCACTTCTTTCCTCCCTTATCAACTATGATAGTATTCAATCGACCATCATGCAATGCTTGTCTATCATACTACCAAGGTCTGCCCAACGAAAAATGACATGCATCCATATGAATCACATCACAATATATCCTAATCTAAAACTTTACCTTGAATTTCTTATCCATGGTGACTTGGTGGTTATTTTGTAGTAATGAAAATTTTGTATGGCTTTGCATGATCCATAATATTCAGATTAAGCTTCTCAACCATATATATTGATACCAAATTGTTAGTGCTATCTTCATCCATAATCACCTTGCAAATGTTTCCTCCTTACAAGTATTTAGTCCTAAAAATACTCCTCTACCAGGTTCTCCATAATATTTGTCTGATTTTAGTGCTCTCCTAACCATCAATTGCTCACTATCTCATGTAGTAATATGATAATAAGATCCATCAAAACTCTTTGCCTCCTCTCCCTTAACCACATTAGATCTATTTTCAGCTCTCTTGTTGGATTTTTGAGGCTCTTTACATTTTGTGGATTTACGACCTTGAGCCCCACAACTAAAGCAAGTTTCTTTGAACTACTGAGTCTTATCATTATCCCTTGTAACATTCCCCCTATCTTTATTAGGTTGGAATATACCTCTTTGAGGTCTGATTGATCTTACAACCTTCTCATCTTTCTTGACTACATGATCCTTATCCCATTGGGGTTTTGCCTTACCTCTACCTCTAGAGGACTGAATAAACTCTCTATTGATCTTCTCCATAGCTCTCATAGCATGCTGATACACATCCTCCATGCTCTTAATATGAAATATAATGATTTTATCTTGAATATAAAGTTTAAGACCATTTACATACCTTGAAACTATAACTATAGTACGCTCTGGTTGTCTAGCTTGGATGGAAATCCGTTGGAAAGCTTTCATGTATTATTTTACACTTGAATCATTTTGCCTCATTCTGCATATTATTTAAAAGATTCAAATCTTAATATTTTAGTAGGAATTGCTTCTTTAGCTACCTCACCATTCTATTCCATTATTTAATCTTGATTTTTCCATCAATCAATATCTTTTTCTACACTTGATCAAACCATAAAGAGGCATGATATTTCAGCTTGGTCACAACAAGATTAAATCTTTTGGAATTCTCAATACCTTCCAAATAAAAGTATTTCTCTAACTTAGAGATCCAATCTACCAGCTCTTCTAGCTCAAGGCTTCCAGAATAACATGAGAGTTCAACTTTTGACTTTGCACTCAACTTTTCAATAGCCCTAATTAATTTATTAGCAAGTCTATCTTCATCATCAAAGGATGAAGTGCTTATTTTGAATCAAAGGTTTTACAGTCCTTAATAGGCTCTCTCCTTCTATCACATTCAATAACCTTAAGTCTTGCTTGGATGTCTTGTAGTGCTTACAGTACAACAACATTTATTGGGCTTGCTCCTAAAACATGAGTATCAACTCTTGCCCCAAAGAGAAATCACCTTGGATGACCTCTGTCCTTGCCCCTCCTTGCTTCTAGAACCTCATGTGCCTCTGTGTTGTTAGCCATGCTCCTGTTGGACATATATATGCACTTAGCACACTATATTTTACTCACAGGTCTACACAACTCCTTCATGATATTCAAAATACTATCAATGCTCATAATCAATATCTCCTCTCTAGACTATTGTTACCTTTTATCTAGCAACAAATTCAGGTGACAGGTAACGAAACTCAACCAATTTTATCAAATAATTTGTGCTATTTTATCCATACCTTAATAGGTTCATTCTCATATTTGATATGGAAAATGAATTTTGGTTTACTAAATAGGAAGAATAGGCCAAAACATTCTTGTTGATTATGCTAGCAAGTTTTATCATCAAAGGCTACTACTTTATTTGCTTGAAAATGCACCATACATTTTTACTGGGTAATAAATAGATCATATATGTCAATTTTATGCTATAATTTTATCCATTTAGATGAGAAACATATGTTAGCAATTCAATATTTTTACCACATGATCTCACAATCTATCAAATATTCATACAATGAAATAACAAACTCACATAAAATATTATTGATAACTATCAACTCAAGCAATGCAAATACAATGTATTTGCAAGCTTCTTCAAGCACATATTACAATGCTTTATCTTCAATATATACACATTAGGTATGATACTCTTCACATTCACAAGAATCTTGATCTTTGCACTTACACACACTTCTCATCTCCTTAAACACATAGGATATCTAACACTTTATATTTCTCATGGGAGAATATCATATAGTAAATTTTTTATTGATTCCACATATCCACATATGAACAAAGACTCTCATGATTGCACATAATAGATGAAAAACTCTTACGTAACTCATAATTCCACACTTATTAACATGACACCTTACTTACATAACTCACACTTACTAACATGGTGCCTCACTTACATAACTCTTAACTACTAACATGACACCTACCATATACTCAAATATTAAACACACTCTAGACTAAATTATTTACATGGTACTTGCATTAATCTTGAAAGGTACCAAATAATGTAATACTTCCAACACCCCCTTATTACATTATTTGGTATGAAAGTAATTTTCCTTCATCTGATTTCTATCCTTCATTCTGGTCTTGGTATTTCTAATTTGACTCTAGTACTCCTTTAGGTTTTAGGTACTGAATTTTTTCTTCTGAGTTGTTACTTGTATCTTCCTATTTTTTTTTGCAAAACTTAGGTACAAATCTATGCTTATTAGGCTTATTTTATTTCTATATAAACATTTTAGCATTTCCATAATTTTGTTCCATTATGTTCTATTTATCCATTCGTAGTATTCCTCAATTTTCTTCTCTTGACAATACTTGTTTATTATTTTCACAAATTTTATAATTTTGGTGCATCCATCAAATAGTTCATGTTTTTTATACCTTTTCCTTGTTTCCTTTTCAATAATTCTTATTTTGTTGTCAATATTATTAGTTCCATTGATATTATCAATTATTCTTGAATTACTATTGAGAATTTTTGAGTGGCTTATATCATTACTATCTTTGTCACACTACTTCTCAATTTGATCCATACATTCTATAAGACATTCATTTTTTGAACTTGCATTGTCAAGAATGGATAGATCTATAATTTTTTCCATGAGAATCGTACGAATTATTTTTTTTTCTTCCTTATTGGTGTTATCTATTTCCTATACTTCTTGGACCATATTTTCTCTTTGATTTCTTCATTTTGGATATCATTGTTGTGTTGATGTGTATTGCTATTGATTAGGATGATATTGTCTCTATTGGTATCTTTGGAAAGGTCTATGCATTTGATTCCATTGATTTAGAGAATTATATCTATAATAACTAGTGTTATGACCTTATTTGTTACATATGTGACAATATTTTCTTTTCCATTCAGGTTGATGTTGTGATGATGAGGTAATATTATTTGATACCTTTTTTGTTGAAATAAAAGCATTGTTTGTCATTTCATATCTAGCTTGGTTTTCTATTTCATATTCTTGAAGTATGTTGACCAATTCATCAAAGGATATAATTCTATTTAGCACTTGAAGAGAGGTGACTAATGTCTTAAATGTTTCTAGAAGTTCTCTTAGTGTAACTTGAACAAGAATTTTTTTTCCACTTTATTTCCCATATATGCAGCTTAGATTTCAACTTTGCTATCCTTCAAAGAAAATTTTCTATGTTTTCTTCATCATGAAATTTTAGTGAATATAGCTATGATTGTGTGTAAAATTGTAGCTTCATTTTTCCCTTTAAAAATTGTTCATAAATTTTTCCAAGCAGATTTTGAAGTTTTAGCCTCACTTATGTGTGCTTGAATCTCATTTGATATACCAAATGTTATTAGCATAAGAGCCTTTGCATATTCATATTTAAATTTTTATCTTCCAATTGTATCTTTTGGAATGGTTTTCTCTCCATTTACTACTTCCCAAAGTTTCTCAACAATAAGTATTGATCTCATATTATTTTCCATGGGGGTAAAGTTAAGTCCTTTTAGTATTTGAGATCCAAAAAGAAAAATCTTTGTATTTGCCATACGTTTACTAATAATTTAATGTTTCCTTTAATATTAACTTAGTCTTAAAATTTCTTTTGTTGTTGAAATCCTGTTAACTCAAAAGTTAAAATTTTAAAAACCTTTAATACAATTTTTCCTTCAAATAATTATTTTCTTCAATCTCTTTGTTCAACTTTTATATAATTTTTTAAATTCCAATATATTTCTCCTTCAAAAATAATAATATTTTTCAACCATAAAATCTTTCTTTTCTTCAATCTTCAATTTAATATTCTTTCTTCGAGGTTGTCCACAATAAAAATTAAATTAGAAACTAAATATATTGGAGGGAAGAAAGTAGAGAGGGGAAGGCTCTGGTCCCTCCCCTGCTCCCCCTCCCATGGCTCCTGGTTCCTGCCCAGTTCCTGGCTCAACCCAGGTCATCCCTCCCGGGGAGTGGTTGTTTGCAGATGATCTCCTGGGGGAGATCCTTCACTATCTGTGCCCCTCCCGGCCGGCTAGGGTTTCCTTGGTTGTTTTTTCAGACTGGTGCTTCCCAGGGATCCCTGTTTGGTTGGGGATCCCTTCCCTTTTTCCCTCAGGCTTCCCCCTGGGGTTTTTTGTAGGTTATTCACATGGATCTGGTCCCCTGCGTTTCTCGGTGCGGTGGAGGTGATGGTTTAGGGTTTGGACAACTTCCCCTTTTTTCTTGTGAATCCTCGACGGGCTCTGTGCTTGGACGGGATTCTTGGTCCCTGCTGCTGGGATCCTCTTTTGTTTTCTCGAGGCGGGTTCTTTGTGGTGCAACTCTTTGGTCACTTCCTGATGGGCTGGATCCTCTCTGTGCTGGCTGTCGGCTTCCTGCAGGATGGCTATCGCTGAACGAAATGTTTTCCCCGTGGGCGGGATGGTTTCTCCACAGGGCGGGATCCGCCAAATCCGCCAGTTTTCCCGCGAGGCGGGATCCTTTCTTTTCTGCTAGTTTCCCGGATGGCGAGATTTCCCTGTTGCTTCCCGCTAGGCGGGACTTTTTGTGGTGGTTTTGACTGCTTCCCGTGAGGCGGGATTTTATTGTAACGATTTTTCTTTGCTTCCTGCTGGGCGGGATCTTCTCGATGGTGGTTTTTGGCTACTCCCCGCTGGGCGGGATCTCCAAAACTACTTCCTTTCTTATTTGTCTATTTCCCGCTGACAGGGATTGTTTCATGCTTACTTATTACCATGTAGGCGGGATTTTTGTTTTGGTGTTCGGTTTCAAGGGATTGATGCCCTAGGCCCATTGCTTATGTAATCGGGTTTTTTTTTAGGGGTTACGTTTTTTGTAATAGGCTTATACATAAAGCCAGGAGGCATGATGCAAGGCTGATTTTGTACATAAGGTTTTGGGATCCTCTATAAAAACCCTTTTTTAATCTACTATAATAATTACCAAAAAAAAAAAATATTCTTTCTTCAAATAATTATTTTCTTCTTTTCTTCAAACATTTTTTATTTTCTGATAGTTCTCCTCTTTTTAATAATTTTTTTTGGTAGGTAAAAGTATTTTATTTATTGTACGAGTTAAAGGGTACCATCCCTATTACATAAGTAGTAAGAAGAGTCAACAGTGCCCAACAATGTCAACAGAAAAAAACCAGCTGAGGTCCTACCCCATACATCCTGGTCTAGTCGAGATCGAGATCAGCCAAAATAAAATGCACATAATAATTAAAAAACATGCAACCCGACTGCCTAAAAGACAACTTCCCAGACTACTGGGAGTTTCGATTCCTTATATGTTGGTCATTGGTGTCAGGGGACATAAGGGGCTTGGGCATAGCAGGGAGATCCTTGAGCTCATCAATGGCACTAGAAAGAAGAGTACCACCTTCTTGGGAGATGTTAACAGTCGTCTACAAGTGGCCTACTACTTTGTTGACATGAATGAGGACTTTCATTTGGAACTTTTGGAGGGTTTTTTGCCCCCTTTGACTTGTTGCATGGGGGGTTTGGATCTTTGAATTTCTTCCTTGATGGTATTTCTGATTTCTTGAAACAGGGTTTTCTACATTCCATTGGCTATGTCCTCGGCAGTGTCCTGATTTCTCTGATCTGCATCGGAAGACCTTTCCTTCTTTTTGTATCCTCCTACATCTATTTGGGACTTCTTAAAGTTTTGAGTTTGCTTGGGGCTCTAGGGTTCTGGGGATTCATGGGCAGGCTCATCGCTGTCAGAATCGGTGATGTTTGTGTTAGCCAGAGAGGCTGGGAAATCAGAACCTAAAGGGGGGGCGATGGGGTCGAGGAGAAAGAAAAATGATGGGGCTTTAGGGAAGTGCTTTGATGACTAGTGTTGGTGGTGGGTGGGGGTGACTGGCGGGGAGGGGGAGGAGGCAAGGAATCTCCAGGGTGGGACTGGGATTTGGGTGCAAAAGGGAAACAAGATTAGGAGTATGGGAAGTCTTAGCAAGGACTTCTCCTTCCTCGATCTCCTCAATGGAACCAGAGTCATTGAGTAAATCAAATTTGTTAGCAATAGAGACCAAGGTACTTGCATTTTGTGTAAATCCGACTGGTAGTGGTTGGTTCTGTTGCTTGTTATTGAAATTCAAGTTCTATCATGTATTATTGTGAATATTTTAGCTGTCAACTTGCTCCCACCACACCGTAGATTGGTGATAATTTTTAGGGTTTTTGTGATTTGGACATTGAGATGGGAGGTGCCTTTGAATTTGGCACTTTGATCAGAAAGCAAGTTTCTTTTTTAACATTATGATTGTCTTTGTCTATAATACCTGTAGATCAGGTTGAGGTAATTTGGGAGCTGTGACTCCAGATCGACATTGACACAGATGTGCGCTTGAGTTAAGTTAGACCTGGTGTGAGTAGCTGGGTTTATAACCACTAGCTCCTCAAAGGCCCAGGATAAACCTTGGAGTGCGTACTCATAGAAGTATGTGGGGATATTAGGGAGCCAGACCCAGATGGGGGTAAAATTAATGTTCTATGATTATGGATCAAAGCTTGGCTCCCACTTTCTTAAGAATATAATTCGCCTTCGAAAGAACCACATACCTCCAGATATAATATGTTCTGCATCCTCCTGTGTGTTAAGTTGGATCATGAAAAACCCCTTAGACATCACTGACAGTTCCATAATCCCTAGGGTTTTCCACTTTGTTGCTGCCCAACGATGGATTACGTCCATATCCGGTCATCCTTCGACGAATTTTCCCATAAGGGAAAAGGAATCCCGATTTGCGTACCCTTCCATGAGATGTTTAGGGTATAGCACATCACATCCCTGCATGATGAAGCCGCTCGAAGCATCTGTGGATAGTCTATATTTACTCTAAAGGAGTTCTGCGTAGGAGGGTTGGCCATGATTATTTTTTCCATCGCTTGGTTTGTCAGGGGGGTCTTTCCCCCTGATGGTGCCGCTTTGACTATTGTTGTGCTTAGTGAGACATGCTTTCGACTAGGTTCATCACTGGATGGGAAGTGGGAATGCCATCCACTCACACACCACTCACCACTCGATATTCTATCCTAGTCTACTTCTCATCTATAGCAAATATTTTGCATGCTTTTTCGTTCACCAACGCCGTCGAAAGGAAACCTTTCCTCATTTTCCCTCCACCCCCCAATATTCTTTTTAATAATTAATAAAAATATATTTTCTTCAAATCAACTCTCCTTCACCTTTTTTTAATCTTTATTCTTCAAATATTTAATTTCTTCTTATAACTCCTATTAATTATAAATTTCCTTCCTACAAAAGAAAACTATTATGTTTTCTTTATTCCTCCTTTCACTTTAATAAACACCTCTTTAATAAATCAAATATGCTTTGCCTTATAATATTTCCTTTCAATTTTACTATGCACCTTATGTAATCACTAAATAATAATTAGAGGTAATTTTAAATATACCTTAGAAAATTTGAATATGGTGCTTCTTCTCCAAATTAGGGCATCTCTCATCCCACATGTTTTTCAATGTTTCTAGATGTTACACCTAACTATATTTTCACATACCTGAACATTGTATGTGCTTATGATATCATTAACCATTTCAACTACTTTCTCCAGTCTACTCTATGCACTTCGCTCCAAATTTTTGCTCAATGCCCAAATTTCCTTCTCTATATTTGACATCTTCCTCCTTCAATGTCTTCTTTTAGATGTTTACTTTCTGCATACTAGTACACTTTCATGCTTCGCACACAACTTAGGTGTTTTATTCTTTAGTTTCTATTTTTTGGTTCAGGTTCGAGTGTATTATCAACAATACTCTACTCTTACACTTCCTATAACCTAATATTTAAGACCTTTCAACCTACATAAGCTCTCTCTTGCAACACTTCCAAATTCTATCTCACTAAGTGCTTTCTATGTCACCTTCATTCACTCAATCACTTCCAATTGGTGTCTTTTCACCATCACTTCTCTTGTCTCCTCTCAAATCTGGACTTCAAATGAGGTTTCTCTCAATATTCTTACCATTGGTAGAAATTCAATATTCTTACCATAGGATCTTACAATATATTAAATATTCACACAATGAAATAACAAACACACATAAAATATTATCGATAACTATCAACTCAAGCAATGTAAAACTATGTATTGCAAGCTTCTTCAAGCACATATTACAATGCTTTATCTTTAAAAAATACACATTGGATATGAGACT
This sequence comes from Wollemia nobilis, assembly GCA_028583015.1. Classification (NCBI taxonomy): domain Eukaryota; kingdom Viridiplantae; phylum Streptophyta; class Pinopsida; order Araucariales; family Araucariaceae; genus Wollemia; species Wollemia nobilis. The sequence goes on from JAQPPZ010017052.1 coordinate 32,261,433, forward strand.
CTTCACATTTACAAGACTCTTGAAATTTACACTTACACAGACTTTTCATATTCTCAAATACATGGGATATCTAACACTTCATATTTATCATGGGAGAAATATCAATAATAAATTTCTTATTGACTCCACATATCCACATATGAATAAAGACTCTAATGATTGCATATAAATCATAACTCTACACTTATTAACATGCCACCTCACTTAAATAACTCACACTTACTAACATGATACCTCAGTGACATAACTCACACTTACTAAAATAAAACCTACTATATACTCAAATACTAAACACACTCTAGACTAAATTATTACATGGTACTTGCATTAATATTGAGAGCTACCAAATAATGTAATACTTCCAAAAATATAAGCTTGAGGATCCATATTATACAAATTAGATATTTTCTATGTAATAGGTCCTTGAGTTTATCACCAACATGAAGAGCTAAAAAATTGTATGATTTTAAAAAGGGCTCAAAACAATTCCATATGCAAAAGTTATGGCCACCAAAAGGTTTGACCTAATAGACCTAAAAAATTAGCCCCTCAAACCTTGGGACTATTATATCCAATCATAGTAAACCACTTGGCATTCATTGCTTTATTGATGACTATCACTAATTTTGAACACCTATTCTCCACTAGAATTTTGGGATGAATACATATTTGACATATATTTCTGATTGGATGATGTGGTATATACATACATACATACATACATATATATGTATGTATGTATGTATGTATATATAAAGTATAAGCATGTGCTATAGGAATTTGTAATGTTAGTAATCATGTTGACCATGAGTCCATTCCTTTGCTTTGAAGGTGTTAAAAGGGGGATTCAAATCTAGATCTCCTATGAGTAAGGCACATTGTATCGGCTAAGGCATCAATATCATCATTGAGAAGTTGATGCCTCTTTTTGAGTGAAAAGATATTTGTATGTGTCAATATTGTATCAAAGACACTCATTGATTCCAAGAAATTAGAAAAAATAGTGCTTAGACAGACTTGAATGTGAGTTGGATTGGTCACCTAAGGATGTCACCACAAAAAAATTTACTAAGTAGGAGTCATCATAGTCATTGAACCATCAATGTATCCATGAAGTATTTCATCCAATTTGAATATGATAATAACATTTGAATAATTTTTTTTTGCTTGAGTGAGTGCAACACAGATGCTTCTATTATTGGTTCTTATCATAATCCCACCATGCATTCATGCTAAATCCAAAGCATGAAAACACACCAATAAACCCTTCTTCATATCATGGAAAAAAAGAACTTGGGGGTTCAAACACTTGATATTTTAAATAGAATTCCCTTGCTTGATTCCAACTAGTTGTCTTGGCATCAATCTAAAATGAATGATAGTGCACCTCTTCTCCATGAAGAAGAGTGCCAAACACATCAATTTTTTAAAAAAGGACCACTATTTTGAACAAGGGGGAGTGCACCAAAATTTAAATTTGAACTTTGAAACTTGGTCATAGCTCCTTTATGAGGAACAAAGAAAGAAACCATAATGCCATATCAAATTTGGATTTGCATACAAAATATTAATAATACATTGATCACAATGAAGTAAAAACCAGAGTACATAAAAAACATAGCACTTCGAGGAAGTTGAAGAATATATTTAAGAGAAAAAAGAAATGAAAAAACTACGATAAAAAGGTATGTTGCAACAATTTCAATATTTTGGTATTTTGATGGGAGTGATCCCTAATATAAGCCACATATAACTTACTAATAAATAAATAAATAAATAAAAATTCATATTTAATTACTAATTAATAAATCACTATAAATAAAAATATCAAAATCAAGTGGCATTAGCTCAACTAGTTAGATTTCTCAACATTTCAAGGAGGAGAACAATGTTAGAATCTTGCCAAATGATACATGGATAATATCCAAGCCTTGTTGTAATACCACTATGTGGTGATGATGTAAAATGGATGGGACCCATTTCAATCCCATATATCCCATTGAAAAAAAATTAGAGTACACAAAAATATCCAAGATCTTTGGAAGAACGAATGGAAAATAGTGGATTGAGATCTCCTCTTTACCTCTTATGCTTAATATGCTTATGAAGCTTTGAGAAGAAATTCGCCCTAAAAATTGGAAGAAATATTAGAGGCTCTGTATAAAATTTTTGCATGACCAAGTGATGATGGTACATACCCACTTTGATACCATATTGGATTTATTACTAATTCCAATAACAAATAGAAGTAATCCATTCACTAAAAACTTATACAAAATGTAATAAAGGATGAAAATAAAGTTATAGATATACAAATGATGCATGCCCTTGAGCACCATAAGTAATCACTATATTATCCATGGATAAGAATCACAAACTTTGATGCAATGGATGGAGTGGACAGGGGGTATTTATACCGATACCAAAACCCAAAATACATAAATGAACCTAATACAACATAACAAGTGAGATTTATGTTAATTACAAATTATAAGTTAGGTTTAACCATAATAAGATTAATCATGGCCCATAGGGAATACATAAATAATAATTACATATATTGTATAATGATTGCTTGTAGGCCTATACAAAAGTACATCATACAATGTTAGCCTTACATATAAGTCAAATTACATTTTCAACATTCTTTCTTCTTTATTATTCCTTTGGTGGTATTACTCTCCATTTCTATTCCCATAAATGCTTTCCTCTTTATCTATCTTTTCCATTTTATATATTTTTATAATTCAACTCATCATCTATAGATTTATATTACCTTAGAAATATGAAGTGCAAGGCATAACCTTAGTCATACCTCACTTTTTATGTTGCCTTGGAAGCCCTAAATCATAAGGACAAGTTGCATAGTACTTACTTTCTTATGCTACCCTAAAAACCCTAAAGTGTGGTGCATGTTTTCCACACCATTTTTCCTATTATACTTCCATAATAACCCTAAAGTACAAGCGTTAACCTCTAGATTATTTTCATATTTATTATAAGGAGATAAGTTTTGACAATTTGGGGATATTGGCCATGATTAGCCTAGATCAACTTAACCTTTTCCATCTTCTTTACTTTGAAATTTGACTCAATATATTCATTCAAAACTTTATTTTCTTCTAAATTTAAACTTGCACACTGCACTTGTGCATCCTATGTATACTTAATTATTTTCTTCAAATGTTTATTTTAAATACCCCATGATGGCCTTCACCATTTGATGAGACAATTTTTTTGTAACTTTTTGGGACTAGAAAAACTTTGATCCCAATCCATATTCTACTTCAATATCAACCCATTGATTCATCTTTAAGTTCATCTCATGACCAAAAATTGCTATGCCTTTCTCAATTATTTTTATTTTGGAAATCCTTACCATTTGATTAATACCATAATTTTTCTAGTATTAGAATTTAATGATTTTCATAATCCACTTGTTGATCCTATTCTCTTCATTTAGATTTAATATTCATGGATATTGACAAAGATTTTGAGATATCAAAAGGGGATAAAATACTAAGGAGCAAAATTGATGGGGATCGGAAGATCAATCACACATAAACTCCAGGAAAATTTCTTAGATTAAGCTGAAAGTTATTTACAATAACCAGCTGTTGTCTGGTATTTTTCACGCACACTCCCTATCTCCTCGACCTTCCAGTCCACCACCCTCCATAAAACATTAAAATGAGTTTTTATCGAGGTCTCGACCCTCTAGCAATTAATGCCCCCGCCTAACAAAATTTCAAATTCGATTTTCCCCCTCGACCGAGTTTTCAAATTTGTTTGCCATAAATGGGCAACTACCTAATCCGCCATGAAGCTTGCATTAATGGCCTCCCTTGACCTGCAACCGTCATTTTTTTCTGACTGTTCTTTTGTACCACTGTCTCAACCATAAAGTCCCTCGCCTGTAATTACTGTTCTACCAGAATAATAATAAAAAGAAACATATGCATGGTCGAAATATCTCTTTTCAAATTACGTGGCCCTCATATTTGACTTAATACATGTATGCTTTCGCGTGTCAATTTCAACCTTACCTCCAACTGGTTGCGCCGCTTTTAACACACGTGGCATCCATGTGTCTATTTTCGCCTTGCCTGGCCATCCACGTGTAAACTTTGCCCTGTCATCTTATTGGTCGCGATATCGCGACAGGTCACGAAATCGTGACATTTTACGATATCGCGACCAAAAGCGCCTTCCCTTGCCAAGGCCCTTTGGGGTCACGATTTTGCGACATGTCGTGAAATCGTGACCCTCCCTTGCCCTTGCCTTACTGAAGCCCCTTGGGGTCACGATTTTGCGACCCCCACCCTCTGCCTTCTCTTTGCCGAAGTCTTTTGCTATGTTTTTGCTTTGGAAGCTATTTCGAGACCATGCCACATGGCAAATTTTCACTGGTCGCAATATCATGACAGGTCGTGATATCGCGATAGGACTCCCCCCTACGCCTTGCTCTGAAATATTGTCGCGATATCGTGACGTCGCGATATCGCGACGAAACTTGCCCTTACCATTTTTGCAGCTTTTGAGGTCGCGATTTTGTGACATGTCACGAAATCGTGACATGTCATGATTTCGTGACCCCCTTCCCCCTTGCTTTACAAAAACTTCCCCCTTGGGAAAAACTGAAGAAAAGTACTTAGAAAAAAAATTTGAAACAAAAAGTTTTGAAAGATGCAAGATTGCTCTACTGTCGCCGGATGCTCCTGCATCAGACACCCGAGGTAAAAAGGAGAAGTGACCTTCACTTCTATGCTATTCTGTCCACGTCTTCTGTAACACCTCCAAATAGTCATCTGCCTTTGCAACCTGCTCAAATTCCATCTCCTGGCAAAAAATTTTTTTGCCCTCTACCAGACAAATTCTGGCATTGTTGCACACCTTCTCATCCACTGTATGTAATGGCTTTAACTTGTGCCGCACTCCATATTTCATCAAGGAGTATGTATTTGCATGACCATCATGCACTGCACTCCGATCAAACTGCCATGGCCTTCCCAACAGCAAATGGCAAGCATCCATGGGGAAAACATCACATAGGACATCATCCTGGTATCTCCCAATCTGGAACGTGACTAAACATTGTTCACGGACCCATTCTCTGTGGTCCTTTCACAACCACGCAATCCGGTATGGATGCGGGTGTCTCCTTCTCTCCAGTTGTAGCTTAGCAACCATCTCCTTGGAGACTAAGTTATCTGTACTTCCATTGTCTATAATAACATTACAGACTTTGCCTGCACTTTTGCACCGTGTGTAGAACAGGCTTCTCCTCTACTCAGGTTTGTCTTCATCAATCAGCATGGTCCTCCTCACGATCATTGCTTCTCCTCTCTCAGCTTATTCAAAATGTTCTGATTCAACATCTTTCGCTGCCACAGCAACTCTGGTAGGACCCACTTGTTTCTTGTTCACTCTCTCGGGGTGTTGGGGACACTCATATGCCCAATGCCCCTCTTCTCCACAGTGGAAACATGTTCCCCAAAACACTCCTCTTCCATACCCGCGTCCAAATCTACCTCTTCCTCTTGGGTAGCCATTGTTCTGAACTTGCGGTTTGCGTTCTTCATCTTCTTTCTGATCCCGACTGCTGCTAGCTTCTTTCTCCTTTCCTTCCTCTTTTCTTCCACCAGTATTTTCTCCATGCCCTCTTCCCCTTTGCTTGCTCTCAAACCTTATGTTCAGTTTTTCTTCAACATTTAGAGCAAACTGGTAAGCATCTTCAATGGTGCTCACCCACACTAAGATCAACTCTTCCTAGATACTGGGCCTCAACCCATTGATATAACGGGCCACATTTTCCTTGTTTGCTTCTAAATGGCTGATTTTGATGGAGATTTTATAAAATTCCTCCATGTATTCTTGGACAGTTTTATTCATCTGTCTCAAACTCTGCATTTTTCTTAGCAGATCCAACTCATAATCTATCGAAATAAACTATCTTTTTAATTTTTCCACCATTCTATCCCATCTTGTTATCTGTTCTTTTCCTCTTTTGTTTCGTTCCAGCTGTACTCCCTTCCACCATATGCTGGCATGAACTTTTAATTTAGTTTTGGCAAATATGACCCGCTCGGGATCTTCAACTTCTTCATACTCGAAGTATTCTTCCAAGTCATTTATCCAATCAATCAATTCCTTTGGATTCAAGTTCCTGGAATACGTGGAAACTTCTATCTTTGGCCTCTTCCCGATCTGGGATATGGCTTTGTACAGTCTGGCTTGTGCCGGATCTACAACTTCTTCTTCTTCTTCAAATTGATTTTCTTCCTCATCTACTTCATCTTCACTGTCTGCATCTCTCCTCGATTTGTGTCCTCTACGCAGTTCTTCTTGCAGGTCCTGAACTTGCCGCTGCAAAGCTCAAAAATCTGCTGCTGCCATGCCTCTCCCGCCAATGGGGTTTCTTCTCGGAGGCATCTTCTCACTTTCTCACGAGCCTTCCCATAGATCCTGGTGTGACTGCCTCACGTCCGACGATCTGTCACACACTCAGGAACTTCCGGCTCTGATACCACTGATGGGGACCGAAAAATCAAGCACACATAAACTCCAGGAAAATTTCTTAGATTAAGCTGAAAGTTATTTACAATAACCAGCTGTTGTCTGGTATTTTTCATGCACACTCCCTATCTCCTCGACCTTCCAGTCCACCACCCTCCATAAAACATTAAAACGAGTTTTTATCGAGGTCTCGACCCTCTAGCAATTAATGCCCCCGCCTAACAAAATTTCAAATTCGATTTTCCCCCTCGGTCGAGTTTTCAAATTTGTCTGCCATAAATGGGCAACTGCCCGATCTACCATGAAGCTTGCATTAATGGCCTCCCTTGACCTGCAATCGTCATTTTGTTCTGACTGTTCTTTTGTATCGCTATCTCAACCATAAAGTCCCTCGCCTGTAATTGCTATTCTACCAGAATAATAATAAAAAGAAACATATGCGTGGTCGACATCTCTCTTTTCAAATTACGTGGCCCTCATCTTTGACTTAATACATGTATGCTTTCGCGTGTCAATTTCAACCTTACCTCCAACTGGTTGCGTCGCTTTTAACACACGTGGCAGCCATGTGTCTATTTCTGCCTTGCCTGGCCATCTGCGTGTAAACTTTGCCCTGTCATCTTATTGGTCGCGATATCGCGATAGGTCACGAAATTGCGACATGTCGCGATATCGCGACCAAAAGCGCCTTCCCCTGCCGAAGCCCTTTGGGGTCACGATTTTGCGACCCCCCTTGCCCTTGCCTTTTTGAAGCCCCTTGGGGTCACGATTTTGTGACCCCCTCTCTGCCTTCTCTTTGCCGAAGTCCTTTTCTATGTTTTTGCTTTGGAAGCTGTTTCAAGACCATGCCACGTGGCAACTTTTCACTGGTCGCGATATCGTGACAGGACTCCCCCCTACGCCTTGCTCTGAAATATTGTCGCGATATCGCGACGTCGCGATATCACGACGAAACTTGCCCTTACCATTTTCGCAGCTTTTGAGGTCACGATTTCATGACCCCCTTCCCCCTTGCTTTACAAAAACTTCCCCCTTGGGAAAAACTGAAGAAAAGTACTTAGAAAAAAAATTTGAAACAAAAAGTTTTGAAATATGCAAGATTGCTCTACTGTCGCCGGATGCTCCTGCATCAAAAATCCATGGTATACACAATATGGTTTAGCTCCTTAGTAGTTTTGTCCCTCTTGGACGAATTCCCTTAAAGTACTGCTAATAGTATTCAAAATATTCTTATTGATAAGTTGATGTAGTAATGCCAAAAAAGCCTATTTGAGACTAGAAATATTTTAATTTTTTTTGTCTTTGCAAAAAAATCTCACTCCATAATCTTAAATACAAGCCAACTCTCCTTTTGAAATATGGGTTGTCACCCATTATTTTTTCCTTGAATATAAAACTAATTAAGCTTATGAGAAAAACACTTATGAAAGAGAAGTCAATGAATAATTTGAACTCATTCCCTACTTCTATTTAACCACTTTTGCACCTTTGAAAAACCTATGTAGTATCCAATATATTTGCATATTCAGCCTCTACCTTTAATAACCATTATATCATTCTTAAGCGTCTTAGTAATTTTCTCCCTCTTGGAAGAATTCCCTTAGAGTATTGCTAATAGAATTTAAAATCTTCTTATTGATAAGTTGATACAATAATGCTAGAAAGCCTAATTAAGACTAGACGTATTTCAAATTTTTTTATCTTTGTAAAAATATTCTCACTCCTTATAATCTTAAATACAAGTAAACTCTTCCTTTGAAATATGGGTTGTCACCCATTATTTTATCCTTGATTTTTAAACTAATTAAGCTTATGAGAAAAATCCTTTTGAAAGAGAAGTCAATGAATAATTTGAACTCAATTCCTTCTTCAATTTAACCACTTTTACGCCTTTGAGAAACCTAGGTAGTATCCATTAAATTTTCATATTCAGCCTCCACCTTCAAGAACCATAATATCGTTCTTGATAATCATTTGTGGTGTATCATTTGCTACTTGGATAGGGATTACAATAGATTTGTTATCTCTTTTATTCTTGAGTGATTAAGTATTACTTATCCAACTAGGGCATTCTGCAAATGATATATCTTCCTTGTCACTCATCATTTTCTCGTGATACTCCTACTTTCTTCCTACTTACACCCTTCTTGTTTGCATTTTTTAGTATTGTTATTAATTATTTAAGCATAATAATTGAGATTATATTGCTAAATTAATCTATTTAAATTGATAATTAATATCAATTAAGTATAAATGAAAATATTATTAGTATGGTATTATGTGATACAAATTTATAAGTAATATTTTTATCATTAAGTTGTGATGATTGAATGAATAAGTATGTGCTTATTGTCAACGTTTAAGCAAAAGAATTGAGAAGAAAGTGCCACCCAATGACTACTCTTTGTAACACATTTTAAATTTTATTGGTCAATATTTTGTGAATTTAATTTAGATATTTATTATGAATTTATTTTAATGTAAAATTTACAAAATTTAGAATGTAAATTATTTGAATATATTATTTAATTGCTTATTTTAATTAAAATTAAATTTTTGTTAGAAAATATTAAATAAAATATTAAAACAATATTTGAATAGTGTATCTTTCTTTAGATAATGCATCCACCCTACAAATGATCAAGCTCAATGTTCAACCCAACTTTACAAACTTACATACAACGATGAGGTAAATTTTTAATGTTTTTGATAGATTAGATGAAAATTCAAACAAATCTATATGATACAACACAACTACACACATTTAATTTATAATTACTTCATAAAACATATAATGAAACAACTTCAATAAATACAACAATAGCAATAATAATCCAATAATGCACAGTAAAAATATCTAATAATAACAATAATTCAGATTCAATTGCCAAAATATCAAATATGCAATAATTAGATTATAGATTCAAATCAATACAAATCCTTAGCCACTTTGAGTCTCTTAGACACTTGGAAAGGGTGAAGTCTCATGCGTACAATAGAGATGACTAACATGTGAACATAGAAGATGATTCCAACTACCACCTAGCTCGTCCTACTTATATACTCAATCAACATTAACCCTAGCCCTAGTGTTCAAGGGATGACTACTAAAACGATGGCCTAAGCTAATAAAAATAAAGATAGACAATGTGGCTATATTGAAGCTATTACATTCCCCCCTCAGAAAGATTTGTCCTCAACGTTGAAAAATACTAGAAAATACTCTTAGGATCTCACATAACATCGTATTCTAGAAGGTATTTCCAATTGATGAGGAACTCCTAAATTTGTGGAGATCGAAGATGAAAAAATTTGGACTACAACACTACTTTTGGATATAAAGTGATTTGACCTTCTTCATTGAGTATTGGAAGCTCTATTTGGGATATATTTTAGCAAATAACTTTCTTGAGATAAGATACATGGAAAAAAGGATGGATGCGGGAATATGATGGAAGCTCCAACTGATATGCAACTTCATCAATGTGATGAACCACCTTGTAGGTCCCATAAAACCAAGGAGCCAACTTTTAACTTGACTTGGCATTCAAGCATAATTACTTATAGGATTGTAGGTGCAAAAAGACCACATTCCCTATGAAAAACTAGCATTTATAATGGTATGAATCCTATTGTTGCTTCATGCAAGTTTGAACTTAGGTCAATTTATATCATTGATATAACAAATCATCTACCTAGGCAAGCTTGGAGAATCCTAGAACATAGTATGCCACTAATGGAGGTTTGACCATAAAATGATTCAAATGGAGACATCTTGAGGTATGAATGGTAAGAAGTATTGTATCACCATTCAGCTAATAAGAGCCAATGAAACCAATGATACTAACTTTATTAAGAAAAACAATGGAGGTAAGTACCAAAACATTTAATTATAGTCTTTGTTCGATGATCCAATTGAAGGTGATAAGAAGAGGATATACTCAATTTAGTACAACTAAGTTAAAAAAATATTTCCAAAAGTTACTGGTGAAGACAAGGTCATGACCAGTCACAATGGACTTTGGTGTAGCATGCAATTTAAAAAAAAAATCAAGAAATACCTTGGCTGCCTTACTTTATGAATAGTGGTGTGCACAAAAAATAGCATACTAGGAAAATTGTTCTACTTGTAAAGGCCCTTGATGAAATCCATGGATATGTGCTCCCATTGGTAGTTAAGGATAGACAAGAGTTGTAATAGTATAGGAGATTTAACTATTTCCCATTGTTACAATGACACACCTCACACTTAGCCATAAAAGTCTTGACATATACTTTTAATCCTTTCCAAACAAAGAATTGCTTTACCCATTGATATGTTTTCAATAATTCCAAATGTCTCACCAAAGGAGATGCTACAATTCTTGGATGACACTTGTATTAATAGCTAAGGATTGATGAAGATAATTGTGATCCTTTTTATGGAACACTTCATCAACATATAAGAAATAAGAAGGCAATGATGAGCCAACTTTCATTTCTTGAATGATCTAATTAGTCTCTATGTCATAAAGTCAATCCTCCCTAAGTTGAGAAAGCCATTATGAAAGAGGAGTAAAGATGACATTAGTAGCAATAGCATCCTCATATTTATGAGATAAAGCACAAGACACTATATTTTACTTTTCTTTCTTGTATTTAATGATATAATCATACCCCAAGAGCTTGGTCATCCATTTATTCTATTAATAGAGACTCTAAAAATGCTTCTAGCTGATATGGTTGGTCTTGATGATGAAGCAATATTCCAAGAAATATAACCTTTATTTCTCTACAGAATGCATAATAGCTAACATTTAATTTTCATAAGTGGATCATCCTAGATTCTTTCTAGAAAGCTACTTACTTTCAAAGGCCAACGGGTTTCCATCCTGCATCAAAACAACTCCTATATCTATGTTTAAAGCATCACACTCAATGACAAAAGGTTTGATAAAATCAAGAGTTTCCAAAGTATGAGTGGTACACATAACATCCTTTATGTCTTGGAAGGATTGAGAAGTGGCTTTAGACCAAACAAAGACATCCTTCTTAGTGAAAGTGGTGAGAGGAGTGACAATATTGCCATAGTTATGGATAAATTTCCTACAGTAGCCTATGAGTTCCAAAAATCCATAGAGTTGTTTAAGGATTTTAGGCAAGGGCTAGTATTGCATAACTTTGATATTTTTAGGGTGTACCTTGACTCCTTCCTAAGTTATTATATGTCTCAAGTATTCTACCTCTTGGACCCCAAAGGAACATTTGGAACTTTTGATAATTTTTTTTTCCTTTGTAATAGGTGAGCTTTATCCACATGAACTAGATGATTATCCCATGAATTTCTATAAATTAAGATATTATCAAAGAAAACTAGGACTAACTTGTGAAGAAAAAGATGAAAGATAGAGTTCATGAGAGTTTCAAAAGTGGAAGAAACATTAGTGAGACCAAAAGACATGACTAGAAACTACTAATGACCCTCATGTGTATGAAAAGTAGTATTAGCGATATCCTCTTCTAAAAATATAATTTGATGAAACCCAAAGCACAAGTATAGTTTTAGAAAGTATCTAGCACCATGCACTTCATCCAATAAATAATCTATAATAGGGATAGAAAAAATATCTTTGATAGTAATCTTTTTGAGAGGACAAAAATTAGGATACATGTACCACAAATAATCATTGCATTGTACCATAACCATAAAAGAGGAGTATGGATTTATGCTTAGACATATGATTCCTTGATCCAAAATTTCTTGAACTAGCATCTCAATTTCAAAATTTTGGTGTTGGGGATAGCAGTTTGGATGAACATTAGGAGGTTAACATTCTAGGATAAGGTGGATGGCATGATTATGTGTGTGCTTAGGAGGAAGACTTGTGGGATCACTAAATGCCTCCTCATAGAAATCTATAATGTTATAAAAATACAAAGGAAGATCTAAAAAAAGTGGCTCCAAAGATTCGCTACACCAAAAAAGGGCTTTAACGATGGCTAAATTAAGGCAATTTTTTACGATGGTAAAAAAATGCCCTAATAGATCCTAAGAGGGTGGTTTATAACCACCCTCTTAGAATAACCACCCTCTTAGGGTCACCCTAAGAGGGTAGCTATAAACCACCCTTGTAGGACTAAGACGATGGTTATAAACCACCGTCTTAGGGGTCAAACTAAGACGATGGTTATAAACCGTCGTCTTAGGGTGATCTAAGAGGGCGGTTTATAACCACCCTCTTAGGGATAAGAGGGCGGTTTATATCCACCATATTAGGGGAACCCAAATTTTTTTGGGTGCCCCTATGAGGGCGGTTATAAACCACCCTCTTATCCTTAAGAGGGTGGTTATAAACCACCTTCTTAGAGGCGGTTTAGATTTTTTTTTATGCGGGCTTAAACCCTGCATGCGATGACATCATTTTTCTTTGAAGCTTTAGATAGTCCACCATGCCTTAGCTACTACAACTAGTCCACCATACCTTAGCAACCTCCACTCCATGCCTTAGCTACTCTAACCTCCATGCTCACGCCTCACCTTAGCTACTGCAACCACCGCACCTTAGCTACTGCAACCGACGCGCCTTAGCTACTGCAACCTCCACATCACGCCTTAGCTACTGTAACCTCCACATCATGCCTTAGCTACTGCAACCTCCACACCGCATGCACAACCTAGGGCTCTCGAGCTTTGATTCATGTTGTTCATTTTTTGGTTGGGGTTTGCCCTGAAACTTCTAGGGCTCCCGAGCTTCGATTCGTGCTGTTCATTTTTTGGATGGGGTTTGCCCTAAAATTTCTTTAAAACTTTTGCTAATTACCCAAAATGGTGAGATATGAGGGCTAAAGTCGAAGGCACAAAATAGGGCATGAAGACGAAGACGAGGTTAGTTAGGTTTAGTGAATTTTGTATTATTTTAGGTATTTTTGTGATTAGGGTTTGGAATTTTTTAGTTTGTAATGTTGTGTTTACGCATGAGATTTGTAAAATTTAAACCCTAGATTAAAATTTAAACCCTAATGTTGTGTTTACGCATGAGGTCTCTTCAAAATTTCATCACTCGATATTTTTTTGGGATTGATAAAACATGGAGCTATCCACTAGGGCATACCCCTAATAAATTCAAAGGATATTACATTCAATTTTTTTCTAAAATTTGCCATGATGGCATACTACTATGAAGGTATATATCTTGCTCATTATACTATTCCAAGCCCAGAACTTTTGAAATGAATCCCGTGGGGTTGGGGGGGAAAACATCGTCACGAAAAACTAGCTATATCCGATCTTGGTTGGCCAGTCAGAGGAAGGATTGATACTCGACATTTTAATAGGTAGGGAGATTTTTTATGATGTAGAGAATGATCCGAACTGAACCTTTATATCTCAAGAGGCCGCCAGGGGAACACTTCTACCCAGCCAAAACAAAACACTCCCATACAGGAACACAACCACCCCCACTCTTTGTAGATTTACAATACCCTTGATCAAAAGCCTGCAATTATACATCCTTAGCATATGGGGATAACCTTCCATCAGATTATACATACTGTAATATATAGTAAACACACTAACATTTTACATGCAGGATCCACATACTATTTTCAAAACCACTACTCTTGTCACTGCATCCAACCCTCCCAGGACTTGTGATATGAGAAAGACTTGAAGAAACTTCTAACATACTGATAGAGAAAATAAAGAGTGAGACATGACCTTACTCTATTTTATCATTTGCATTTTGGTGCAACTAAATCTATTAGATTCCAGACTAGTAGATTCCTCTCCCTGCATTAACACTTCCCCTCATCTTTTGATGGATATTTTTTATGGCGTTTAGGCTCACATTTCTCTTTCCATGCTAAAATCCTCACTGAACTCAAACCATCCTAACAGACTCTTAGGTGCCTTCATCAACAAAATGACAATAGGAGAATTATTAGCACTCATGGTTTTCACTAGAGAACTTCCAAAAAAGTAGTAATATGTGCTAGACACAACCCTTACATTTTCACCTACACAATAAAATATTTTACTACTTCCAATCCCTACACAAGAGCAATACAATATGCTTTGTTGTTGGTAGTGGTATATTATTTAAGTTGTCCATTGTATATGACCTCTCTTCTTGTAGCATTATAAGGCAAAGACCACAACAGTTGGAAATCAATTTTCTTTGCTTGTTACAATTTACAAAGGCCATGCATGAATCATTTTATAGTTGGTTATGTTATCAAAAATTATTCTTTAACTAGGACCTTTAAAACATCATAAACTTCAATTTTTGAGAAAGAAGCCATAGTTCTTTTATATTATAATCTCATGCTAAAAGGTTAAACTCAACACAAGTGAATAAGATCAAGATAAGTGCCAAAATTATTTAGGTTTCTAAATCTGCCTTAGAAGCAAGGATTTTGTGGCAAGTAAAAAAGAGAAAATATTCATAGGTATCCATAGAGGGAAAATTCATAGAAATAATAGTTGACATTTATCAGTCATACTATTGTCTCCAGATGCTCTACATATCTGCAATACACATTTGTGATAGTGATGTGTGACACTCAAAACATCAATATTTTTGTATAGGGCCTGTGTAGCATATTTGACCTTTAGAAGGCCTCTAAAATTATTGCTTGCTTAAATAAATTGCACTTCCAGTAGATTGATAGATACAATTATAATAATATAGTTGCATTGTATACCTAATCCTCAACCAATATGACTCTAGTGCTACGAGAAAATATCTCCATTCACCATCTATTGGTTGAAGTTATTTTTTAGATCAACAAGCTCTTGGAGTGCCTATGTTGTCCTCAGATTTTCCACTACTCAATTCACTTTGCCAGCTGAAGGATTTCTCCCAAACTAGATTATCATTGGCTTTCCTTTTAACACATACCGATGTGCCATTTTCAATGCATGGTCTGCAAGTTCTGTAGATGGGAAAGTTACAAATGCTTGGCCCCTCATCCAGCCCTCCTGCATTAACTTTATGCCAAGTCTAGATTTGGCTTCCTCCATGCTTTCAAAAAGGGACCCAAATACGAAGTGTAAGTCATCCACAATTACATATTTTGCCAAGTTCTTAATATATAAAATAGGAGCTAGAATTCTAGGAGTATAATTCTTAAACATTGGAAGGGCTAGAATCTTAGTAGGAGGCAGCTTGCCAACTTCTATATAGACACCTGATATTTGAATATGATCAAGGTTGGGTATACACCATTTTTGGAAATGACTTTTTAATAATAAGGTACCAATTTATTTTTTTGAGGCTTATGCATGTTTGGTAATCCTCTTTGGATATACAAGTAATATATAATTTATACAAGTAATATATCAACTACAAAAAAGAAATCTTATTTATGATAATAAGCTATAAATAATATTTCTTTAAGTATAGCATGTTATGGAGTCTTGAAAAACAAACTATAAGACTTTGCATGATTTTGTACATTGTAATATGTTTTTAGGATGTTTAAAATATTTATTATCAATTTTGATGAGTTGCGATGAAGGGGCAACAACTTGTTAGTTTAAGTTCTAGGTCTACCAATATAACACTTATATCTCAATTGTATACAAAATTCATTTTGTTAGTTTAAGTTCTAGGTCTACAATTTATGTAGATTTAGAACAATTACGAGATATTTTACATACCCTTACATCTAGTTATCATATAGAAGTACATGGATCAAGATGCCTTACAGAATTACTTTCCAACAAAACCATTTTCATCTCCTAAGAATTAAATTATTTCCACATATTTGATTTATCATTTAATTTTTTAGAGCATTCTTTACCCTAGATGGGGCTTATGTATATGATGGTGCCTGGTGAATTTTTTAAGGCTACCTAGTTAATGAAAATATCCTATTAAAAATGTATACGTTTGTAAATATTTTTGTGTCATATTTTTTCTTTTCATATATTAAACATATATGCTTTTTCTAATGTTGTATCCAGTCGTATCCATATTAGATCTAGAAAATTTATCGTATCCATATCCGATTCCGTACCAATATTAGATATCGTATCCATTTCCATCCAATCTTGTTTCTTTACAAAACAAACTTAAAAATAAACTAATTATTGTAGGGCAAAAAAACACACATTCTTCTTTGTGGTTTAAGTGTAAACAGAAATCACCTACTTACTGTCTCCATACAAGAAATCCCCGCATATCATTATAGATTTGGGATTATAGTCTCCTGGTCTACTATGGTCAATGACACAAGACTAAGTAATTAGCAAGTTCTTTTGCTATTTTATCCATTATTTTAGATGGTAAGCACCGATTTTCTATGTTCTATTTGTTTGACGATAAATAAGAAGGGTGCTATATACACAAATTCAAACAATAACAATATATTTTACTACTTCCAATCCCTACACAAGAGCAATACAATATGCTTTGTTGTTGGTAGTGGTATATTATTTAAGTTGTCCATTGTATATGACCTCTCTTCTTGTAGCATTATAAGGCAAAGACCACAACAGTTGGAAATCAATTTTCTTTGCTTGCTACAATTTACAAAGGCCATGCATGAATCATTTTATAGTTGGTTATGTTATCAAAAATTATTCTTTAACTAGGACCTTTAAAACATCACAAACTTCAGTTTTTGAGAAAGAAGCCATAGTTCTTTTATATTATAATCTCATGCTAAAAGGTTAACCTCAACACAAGTGAATAAGATCAAGATAAGTGCCAGAATTATTTAGGTTTCTAAATCTGCCTTAGAAGCAAGGATTTTGTGGCAAGTAAAAAAGAGAAAATATTCATAGGTATCCATAGAGGGAAAATTCATAGAAATAATAGTTGACATTTATCAGTCATACTATTGTCTCCAGATGCTCTATAGATCTGCAATACACATTTGTGATAGTGATGTGTGACACTCAAAACAACAATATTTTTGTATAGGGCTTGTGTAGCATATTTGACCTTTAGAAGACCTCTAAAATTATTGCTTGCTTAAATAAATTGCACTTCCAATAGATTGACAGATACAATTGTAATAATATAGTTGCATTGTATACCTAATCCTCAACCAATATGACTCTAGTGCTACGAGCAAATATCTCCATTCACCATCTATTGGTTGAAGTTATTTTTTCAGATCAACAAGCTCTTGGAGTGCCTGTGTTGTCCTATGCCTATGTTATTTTTTTGAGGCTTATGCATGTTTGGTAATCCTCTATGGATATACAAGTAATATATACAATTTATACAAGTAATATATCAACTACAAAAAATAAATATTATTTATGACAATAAGCTATAAATAATATTTCTTTAAGTATAGCATGTTATGGAGTCTTGAAAAACAAACTATAAGACTTTGCATGATTTTGTACATTGTAATATATTTTTAGGATGTTTAAAAGATTTATTATCAATTTTGATGAGTTACGATGAAGGGGCAACAACTTGTTAGTTTAAGTTCTAGGTCTACCAATATAACACTTATATCTCAATTGTCTACAAAATTCATTTTGTTAGTTTAAGTTCTAGGTCTACGATTTATGTAGATTTAGAACAATTACGAGATATTTTACATACCCTTACATCTAGCTATTATCTAGAAGTCCATGGATCAAGATGCCTTGCAGAATTATTTTCCAACAGAACCATTTTCATCTCCTAAGAATTAAATTATTTCCATAGATTTGATTTGTCATTTAATTTTTCAGAGCATTCTTTACCCTAGATGGGGCTTATGTATATGATGGTGCCTGGTGAATTTTTTAAGGCTACCTTACCCTAGTGTGACAAGAAATAGTACATTTTCACAATCAGTCCTCTGCTATTTGTTTGCATGAATATTTTAGAAGGTCATTTGATCAAATTCATAAGGATTGGAGGCTTAACACATAGCCTCATTTCCATAGTCTAGCATAGGTGAAAATACTAGCAAAGGATGAGCAAAGAGAGAATATTATGACAGTGTCCGAGGAAGTCACATTGTAAAGTAAATAATAATAATTTTCAAACCATGGCTCTTTCTTTTATTCTTAAACCATGCTCTTTCTTTTATCGCAACAACTAATGCTAATGGAGACAGATTTAACCATGGCTCTTTCTTTTGTTCTTAAACCAATTATTTTCTTTCAACTGACTCTTCTAGTTTTTGTTTAGTTGAGGGTTCTTCTACTTTTTATCTTAGAAGAGTCAATTGAAAGAAAAGAACTGGTTTCAGAACAAACATGTACTAGGTTATGCAAATGAGTTTTTTTGCAAAACTCATTGGAATGACAAATATGCATCGAACACGTGCTCTACCACTAATGAGGGTCCAATTACCAAAGATGTTCAAGATGACATCATTGGAATGGTCAATGATGCATATAGATTATTCAATGACAATTTCTCAAAGAGTGGACAAGAACTGTGAGATAATGATGTTGAGTTCCAATCATTTTTGTTCTATTTTTAGAAAATGCTAGTAGATAATTAATGGGTAGCCAAGCTAGGAGTGAGGTGAGTAGGTATCCTGAGCATGAGGTTGGTCAGTCAGATACTAGAAGGTAATTTGGTATAAAAAAAGAGAGAATACAAGTGCTTCTAGGGCATAGGATTAAGAGTCTAATCATGCATGCATGTTGTAATGTGTTGAAATGAAGGTTTATTGTGTTGAGTGTGTGTTAGTTATGAAATTGATGTTTCATGTTTGACTCTTAGTCCTAGTCCTTAGTAGTAGTACTTGATTTGTATAGATGGATATTTATGTATCTGATAGAAGTCTCTAGATACCCTCTCACCTCATCTCTGATGGTTGGGGTGGGTAGGGATGTTTAGACATCTACCCATTATATGGAGGGCTCAGGTTGTCCATTCACCTATATCTATAAATAAGAATTGCACTTGAAATAAGAATTTTCCATTCATTTAGCATTCTTACAATCATGCTTTCTATTTATTTTTATTTTATAGACCAAGAAAAGACCAAGAAAGAGGTCACAGGTAGTTGAGTTTGTCATAATAAATTAGGAGTCAGTGACACACGCCTCGCACGCTAGTAAGTACTTGAAATTTGATAGTGTTGTTCAATAGTGGTTGACCTAGGCATATTCGAATTGATCATGGTTTTATCATCGACTATGGTGTATTGTAGCAATAGGTGGACAATACCAACTATATCATTTCAATAACGAGGAAGATAAGGAGGTGACCCATAACATAAATGAATCTGATATCGAGAATACTCAAAATGAGGTTGACAATGCTTTGGCTAGTGAAGAAGGTACGTAGACTGCACAAGAAATTTGCTCGTGATGTTGGGTTACTCATTTTTGTCATACTATATGGCATAATGATGTTTGGATGGTGTCAATATTATAGGTGTTGATGCTAGGTCATCACACATTTTGAACATTGAATATCATAGAAAGAGAGGTCCAACAAGATGTGCAATAGAGTCAAGCAGCACAGATAGGGTGGAGATCATTTGCAATCTAAATGGATAGCCCGTAGGTCCAAATTCTATTAAGTTTTCATCTTACTTGGGGGTGATTGTGAGGGAGATTGTCCCTATCACCCATACAAACTAGAGAGCAATCCTAATGGAAGTTAAAAACTAGTTATGGACACTCATTACGGTAACTTTCTAGCCAATGCAGTTCATAGCTAGTGTCCATTTTTTGAATACTTATATAAATGTTGCATCTAATAAGATACTGGTTTGATGCAGCAAAAATATATCATTTCAAACACAATGAAGAAATGGGTCTTCACGACCATGGACAAGCAATGGCATGAACATAAGCATCGACTTGTGAAAAACCACTATGATAAGTATGATAATGATGAAGATAGAATTGCTAATCCCCCATCTCGTGTATCACAAAAATATTGGGAAGCCTTTGTGAATGGTAGGAGCAATGCTGACTTTAAGGCAAGTACCAACCAATCTGCTATGGTAGTTCATATCATTGTTATGTTCATGTGAATTTTTCTGACCTTGCTCTCCCTAATGAATTAATTATATATTGGTTTCTTCATTGCATTGTAGGTGGTGAGGCAAAGGAACAAACAAAATAGATCTCACCAATCCATCATGCACACTTGCAATCGAACAGGATATGCTCGACTGGAGCATGAAATGGTATTCTATCATACTCATCCATTATGTGACAAACATATATAGCTATATTGTTTTGTCGTGTATGACTTATCCCCATGTCTCTCCAACTATATATCTTGTAGAGGAAGAGCCAACCAAATGTGGAAACTCCACTACCAAGGGCAACTGTGTGGATGGTAGCTCATACAAAGAAGGATGGGGCTCCTATTTCACCAGAAGTTGTAGAGACAATCGTAAGTGACATTCCCTTGGAAATAGCAATACATTGAACTTCAAACCATTGTTATATCGATTATTTTTTTAACATGTTACCAGTTAACTATGCATGTGATGTTGCTAAAAAAATTGGATGATGAAATATCATCTACGAGCTCCATAAATCAATCTATTAAGGATGATGCCCTCGCCAAGGTTTTAGGACCCAAAATACTAGGTCGGGTTTGGGGTGTCGGCAAAGGAGTATCACCAACTGCTCTATTTGTTGGTGAGGGTTACTTACAGAAGTTGTGCCAGATGCAAGAGCATATGATAGAGAAAGAGCAAAAGTGGGAAGAGAAGCTTGCAGAGAGAGAAAAAATATGGAAGAGAAGCTTGCATGGAGAGAGAAAAATATTGATGAGATTTTGACATGGCTTGCACAGATAGAGGTGTGTTAGTTTTTTCATGATTTCATATTTGAAATATTTACATGTTGCACCCCTAAAGTTGTAATGATCCCTTGCATATAATTCCATAGGCAACATCACTACATGCTACCCCTACAAGTGGACACAACATTGGTGGTGGTGATCAAGGTATAGGCAGCTGCTCAATACCTTCTAGGCCAGAGTCATCAATGGTACGACTATTATTTCAAATATAAAATGGTTGACTTAGTTTGTATTGTACGCTATGCAGTGAATTTATCTGGGTTGTTGATTTTCCATGTAGGGACTGAAAATGACATCGATCACTCAAACTGAGAGAAGGGAATGCTACTTGACTCAGATCCATAATGATAACATAGTGGTCGAAGGCACGATGATCAGTACTAACCCTGAAGACCTTATACATGGTCAATATTTGGGTGAAGGTTTTTGCAAAGTCAATGTGCATGTCGCCCATAAAGAGGAAACAATATTGTATAGAAGGAATGATGAAATGGCCACAATGAAGGATGTTGTGGGCTCCTTCATTGCCTGGCCTATAGCAGACATTGTTTACAAATAAATTATGCCATGTTGTAGCATTAACTGTTATTTTATTTTCATTTAAGGTTGCATTGAACTGAGTGTTTTTGTAGTTGATTTTGGTTTATGTAGTTGTTTATTAGTGTTTTATTCTTCCCTTTTCAAAGGGGTTTATATTCTATTTATGGATAAAATCACTTCTACTCTATATTTGATGTTACATTTTTTGTTCTATTTTTAGAAAATGCTAGTAGATAATTAATGGACAACCAAGCTAGGAGTGAGGTGAGTAGGTATCCTGAGCATGAGGTTGGCCAGTCAGATACAAGAAGGTAATTTGGTAATTTGATAAAGTTGTGTTGAGTGTGTGTTAGTTATGAAATTGATGTTTCATGTTTGACTCTTAGTCCTAGTCCTTAGCAATAGTACTTGATTTGTATAGATGGATATTTATGTATCTGATGGAAGTCTCAGGATACCCTCTCACCTCATCTCTGATGGTTGGGGTGGGTAGGGGTGTTTAGACATCTGCCCATTATATGGAGGGCTCAGGTTGTCCATTTAAGGTTGCATTGAACTGAGTGTTTTTGTAGTTGATTTTGGTTTATGTAGTTGTTTATTAGTGTTTTGTTCTTCCCTTTTCAAAAGGGTTTATATTCTATTTATGGATAAAATCACTTCTACTCTATATTTGATGTTACCTCTTTTAGTTGTTGACATCTGTCTTTATGAGTGACTCATTCATAGCCCTTGTGTTCTCTTGATCACTGTAAGGAAAATATGGTTACCTAGTCTTGATATATGATACTAATTGTCATGATCATTCGGTTGCATATTATTGCATTTTATTTGGAACTTCATATTTATTTCATTCTTAATACATTATGTCCTCACTACAAGGTATTAGTCCTGGAGAGTATTTTATAGGGATGCCTTGTGGCATGGAAATTTATTTACTGCTACATACAAGGTGATGGAATGATGAGAAGCAAGAAGAATTTAATTTTGCAAAGAATTTTAGAATTTTAAGATATTTGTTTTTAGGCTTGAAGAACTTTGACATGTTTTTGCATTTGCATAAGAAGAAATTATCATGTTCTATTGTAGATGGATTGAACAAACCCTGTAAGTGTGTCTTTTTTATCTTTTATGTTTTTGATAAACTTGCCTGTGGACTTGTTATTATGTTCTCGTTTGTGGTATAATTGTAAATTACATTACTATTTGGCCTAACTTCTAGTCCCTCCAACATGGATCGTCTCCTTTATATTTTTTCCAATTGTAGGCATGTGTTGTTTTGCTATCTATTGGTCAATATACTTTGAGGCAACATGAACAATGGTTGCTTACTGCTTATTTAGGACTGCTTGTAGACCATATGTCAGGATCTGGTACTACTATTGTGGCTCATGGGAATCAAAGGCTTGAGAAACTGATGTTCATCAGGTTGCTTCTATCCTAGAACAGGATAGTATGTTGCATGTGTTGTTTTCTAAATTTTTGAAGAACTAATGTCTATGTTCCATTTACAGAGAGACCCTTTTGGGTAAGAGACTACCTGCTTATGATGGTTGAAAGAGTTTGTACACTTTTGGGGCTCTACATTTTGCATCGAAGGAGTTTATGATAATGCTAATTGATGTAGAGGAATCAAACAATGGTCCAAGGTACATCATAAAAATATCCTGAGTTATTGAACATTGCCTGGAATTGTCATAATTTTGTTAATTTCTTGTCTTTGGCTATTAGCCAATTATGTGGGAATTATGTCAACTATTCTATTAATTGAAAAAGAGAATAAACTATTAAATTCTTCTATTAAAATATTTATTCAACTTTGCAATAGACAATCATTTTGTTTTCCAACACAAGCCATAAATACAAAATCATCACAACACTAGCATCAATTTCAATTCTTAGCAACTTTTGGACACAATAATCTTCTCCACTCTTTTGCTAAGTCCCATTTTGATGTAGTCAAACTAGACTGCAAAGTCCTTGCATCATGTAAAATTGTGTTTGTTCAATGTAGGTTCTTGTTCCACATGACTAGTTCACATACAACGATGAGGTAAATTTTTAATGTTTTTGATAGATTAGATGAAAATTCAAACAAAGCTATATGATACAACACAACTTCATGCACTTCATTTATAATTACTTCACAAAACCCATAATGAAACAACTTTAGTAAATACAACAATAACAATAATAATACAATAATGCACAATAAAAATATTTGATAATAACAATAATTCAAATCCAATTGCCAAAAAATCAAATATGCAATAATTAGATTGTAGATTCAAATCAATACAAATCCTTAGCCACTTCGAGAGGGTGAAGTATCTTAGCCACTTGGAAAGGGTGAAGTATCATGCGTACAATAGATATGACTAACATGTGAACATGAAAGATAATTCCAACTACCACCTAGCTCGTCCTATTTATAGACTCAATCAACATTAACCCTAGCCCTAGTGTTCAAGGGATGACTACTAAACCTATGACCTAAGCTAATAAAAATAAATATAGACAATGTGGCTATATTGGAGCTATTACATGCCCCCTTAGAAAGCTTTGTCCTCAATGTTGAAAAATACTAGAAAATGCTCTTAGGATCTCACATAACATCGTATTCTATAAGGTCTTTCCAATTGATGGGGAACTCCTAAATTTGTTGAGATCGAAGATGCAAAAATTTGAACTACAACACTACTTTTGGATATAAAGTGATTTGACCTTCTTCATTGAGTATTGGAAGCTCTATTTGGGATATCTTTTAGCAAATAACTTGCTTGAGACAAGATACATGAAAAAAAAAGATGGATGCGGGAAGATGATGGAATCTCTAGCTGATATGCCACTTCATCAATATGATGAAACACCTTGTAGGGCCCATAAAACCAAGGATCCAAATTTTAATTTGACTTGGCATTCAAGGATAATTACTTATAGGATTGTAGGTGCAAAAAAACCACATCCCCTATGAAAATTAACATTTAGAATGGTATGAATCCTATTGTTGCTTCATGCAAGTTTGGAATTAGGTCAATTTATATCATTGATGTAACAAATAATCTACCTAGGCAACCTTGGAGAATCCTAGAACATAGTATACCACTAATGGAGGTTTGACTATACAATGATTCAAATGGGGATATCTTGAGGGATGAATGGTAAGAAGTATTGTATCACCATTCAACTCATAAGAGCCAATAAAACCAATGATACTAACTATCTTAAGAAAAAAAATGGAGGTAAGTACCCAAACATTTAATTATAATCTTTGTTCGATGATCCAATTGAAGGTGATAAGAAGAGGATATACTCAACTTAGTACAACTAAGTTAAAAAAATTCATTCCAAAAGTTACTGGTGAAGACAAGGTCATGACCAGTCACAATGGACTTTGGCGTAGCATGTAATATAAAAATAGGATCAAGAAATGCCTTGGTTACCTTAATTTATGAATAGTGGTATTGTAGTGCACAAAAAATAGCATACTCGGAAAATCAATATACTTGTAAAGGACCTTGATGAAATCCATGGATATGTGCTCCCATTGGTGGTTAGGGATATACAAGAATTGCAATAGTATAGGAGATTTAACTATTTCCCCTTGTTACAATGACACACCTCACACTCAGCCACAAAATTCTTGACATCTACTTTTAATCCTTTCGAAAAAAGAATTGCTATACCCATTGATATGTTTTCAAGAATTCCAAATGTATCACCAAAGGAGATGCTAAAATTCTTGGATGACACTTGTATTAATAGCTAAGGATGGATGAAGATAATTGTGATCCTTTTTATGGAACATTTCATCAACATATAAGAAATAAGAAGGCAATGATGATCCAACTTCCATTTCTTGAATGATCTAAGTAGTCTCTATGTCATAAAGTCAATCCTCCCCAATTTGAGAAAGCCATTATGGAAGAGTAGAGATGGCATTAGTAGCAACAACATCCTCATATTTGTGAGATAAAGCACTAGACACTATATTTTCCTTTTCTTTCTTGTATTTAATGACAAAATCATACCCCAAGAGCTTGGTCATACATTTATTTTATTAAGATAGACTCTAAAAAATACTTATAGCTAATATGGTTGGTATTGATGATGAATCAATGTTCCAAGAAATAAAACCTTTATTTCTTTATAGAATGCATAATAGCTAACATTTAATTTTCATAAGTGGATCATCCTAGATTCTTTCTAGAAATCTACTTACTTTTAAAGGCCAATGGGCTTCCATCTTGCATCAAAACAACTCCTATATCTATGTTGAAAGCATCACACTCAATGACAAAAGTTTTGATAAAGTCAAGAGTTTCCAAAGTATGAGTGGTACACATAACCTCATTTATGGCTTGGAAGGATTGAGAAGTGGCTTTAGACCAAACAAAGACATCCTTATTAGTGAAAGTGGTGAGAGGAGTGACAATCTTGCCATAGTTATGGATAAATTTCCTACAGTAGCCTATGAGTCCTAAAAATCCATAGAGTTGTATAAGGGTTTTAGGCAAGGGCTAGTCTTTTATAACTTTGATATTGTTAGGGTCTACCTTGACTCCTTCCTAAGTTACTATATGTCCCAAGTATTCTACCTCTTGGACCCCAAAGGAACATTTGGAACTTTTGATAATTTTTTTTCCTTTGTAATAGGTGAGCTTTATCCACATGAACTAGATGATCCTCCTAGGACTTTTTGTAAATTAAGATATTATCAAAGAAAACTAAGACTAACTTGTGAAGAAAAATATGAAATATAGAGTTCACGAGAGTTTCAAAAGTGGAAGCAACATTAGTGAGACCAAAAGGTATGACTAGGAACTACTAATGACCCTCGTGTGTATGAAAAGTAGTCTTAGCGATATCCTCTTCTCTAAATATAATTTGATGAAACCTAAAGCACAAGTCTAGTTTTATAAAGTATATAGCACCATGCACTTCCAACAAATTATCTGTAATAAGGATAGAAAAAATATCTTTGGTAGTAATCTTGTTGAGAGGACAAAAATCAGGATACATGTACCTCTTATTATCCTTGCATTGTACCATCACCACAAAAGAGGACTATGGATTGATGCTTGGACATATGATTCCTTTCTCCAAAATTTCTTGAAACAACTTCTCAATTTCAAACTTTTGGTGTTGGGGATCGCAATAAGGATGAACATTAGGAGGTTAACATTCTAGGACAAGGTGGATGGCATTATTATGTTTTTTGCTTAGGAGGAAAAATTGTGGGATCACTGAAGGTCTCCTCATAGAAATTCATAATATTCTACAAATCCAAAGGAAGAGCTAAACATAGTGGTTCCAAAGATTCACTACACCAAAAAAGGGCTTTAACGATGGCTAAATTAAGGCGATTTTTTATGACGGTAAAAAACTGCCCTAATAGATCCTAAGAGGGTGGTTTATAACTATCCTCTTAGGATAACCACCCTCTTAGGGTCACCCTAAGAGGGCAGCTATAAACCACCCTCGTAGGACTAAGACGATGGTTATAAACCACCATCTTAGGGGTTAAACTAAGACAATGATTATAAACCGCCATCTTAGGGTGATCTAAGAGGGCGGTTTATAACCACCCTCTTAGGGATAAGAGGGCGGTTTATATCTACCATATTAGGGGAAACCAAATTTTTTGGGTGCCCCTATGAGGGTGGTTATAAACCACCCTCTTATCCTTAAGAGGGCGGTTATAAACCACCTTCTTAGAGGCGGTTTAGGTTTTTTTATATGCGGGCTTAAACCCCGCGTGGTGACATCATTTTTATTTGAAGCTTTAGATAGTCCACCGCACCTTAGCTACTACAATAGTCTACCATACCTTAGCAACCTCCACTCTGTAACTTAGCTACTCTAACCTCCATGCCTCGCCTTAGCTACTGCAACCACCACACCTTAGCTACTGCAATCGATGTGCCTTAGCTACTACAACCTCCATGTCACACCTTAGCTACTATAACCTCCACACCATGCCTTAGCTACTGCAACCTCCACACCATGTGCACAACCTAGGGCTCCCAAGCTTTGATTCATGCTATTCATTTTTTGGCTAGGGTTTGCCCTAAAACTTCTAGGGCTCCTAAGCTTCAATTCATGTTGTTCATTTTTTGGTTGGGGTTTACCTTAAAATTTCTTTGAAACTTCTACTAATTACCCGAAATGGTGAGAGATGAGGGCTAAAGCCGAAGGTACAGAATGGGGCATGAAGACGAAGATGAGGTTAGTTAGGTTCAGTGAATTTTGCATTATTTTAGGTATTTTTGCGATTAGGGTTTGGAATTTTTTAGTTTGTAATGTTGTGTTTACGCATGAGATTTGTAAAATTTAAACCCTAATGTTGTGTTTACGCATGAGGTCTCTTCAAAATTTTGTCACTCGATGTTTTTTTTGGGATTGATAAAACATGGAGCTATCCACTAGGGCATACCCCTAATAAATTCAAAGGATATTACATTCAGATTTTTTCCAAAATTTGCCATGATGGCATACTACTATGAAGGTATATATCTTGCTCATTATACTATTCCAAGCCCAAAACTTTTGAAATGAATCCCATGGGGTTGGGGGAAACACCATCATGAAAAACTAGCTATATCCGATCTTGGTTGGCTAGTTAGAGGAAGGACCGGTACTCGACCTTTTAATAGGTAGGAAGATTTTTTGCGATGCAAAGAATGATCTGAACTGAACCTTTATATCTCAAGAGGCCACTAGGGGAACACTATTGCCTAGCCAAAACAAAACACTCCCATACAGGAACACAACCACCCCCACTCTTTACAGATTTACAATACCCTTGATCAAAAGCCTGCAATTATACATCCTCAACATATGGGGATAACCTTCCATCAGATTATACATACTGTAATATATAGTAAACACACTGATATTTTACATGTAGGATCCACATACTATTTTCAAAACCACTACTCTTGTCATTGCATCCAACCCTCCTAGGACTTGTGATATGAGAAAGACTTGAAGAAACTTCTAACATACTGACAGAGAAAATAAAGAGTGAGACATAAGTGACAATAAAATAGGACCTTACTCTGTTTTATCATTTGCATTTTGGTGTGACTGAATCTATCAGATTCTAGACCAGCAGATTCCTCTCCCTGCATTGACACTTCCCCTCATCTTTTGATGGATATTTTTTGTGGCGTTCAGGCTCACATTTCTCTTTCCATGCTAAAATCCTCACTGAACTCAAACCATCCTAACAGACTCTCAGGTGCCTTCATCAACAAAATGACAATAGGGGAATTATTAGCACTCATGGTTTTCACTAGAGAACTTCCAAAAAATAGTAATATGTGCTAGACACAACCCTTACATTTTCACCTACACAATAAAATATTTTACTGCTTCCAATCCCTACACAAGAGCAATACAATATGCTTTGTTGTTGGTAGTGGTATATTATTTAAGTTGTCCATTGTATATGACCTCTCTTCTTGTAGCATTATAAGGCAAAGACCACAACAGTTGGAAATCAATTTTCTTTGCTTGTTACAATTTACAAAGGCCATGCATGAATCATTTTATAGTTGGTTATGTTATCAAAAATTATTCTTTAACTAGGACCTTTAAAACATCACAAACTTCAATTTTTGAGAAAGAAGCCATAGTTCTTTTATATTATAATCTCATGCTAAAAGGTTAAACTCAGCACAAGTGAATAAGATCAAGATAAGTGCCAAAATTATTTAGGTTTCTAAATCTGCCTTAGAAGCAAGGATTTTGTGGCAAGTAAAAAAGAGAAAATATTCATAGGTATCCATAGAGGGAAAATTCATAGAAATAATAGTTGACATTTATCAATCATACTATTGTCTCCAGATGCTCTACAGATCTGCAATACACATTTGTGATAGTGATGTGTGACACTCAAAACATCAATATTTTTGTATAGGGCCTGTGTAGCATATTTGACCTTTAGAAGGCCTCTAAAATTATTGCTTGCTTAAATAAATTGCACTTCCAGTAGATTGATAGATACAATTGTAATAATATAGTTGCATTGTATACCTAATCCTTAGCCAATATGACTCCAGTGCTACGAGAAAATATCTCCATTCACCATCTATTGGTTGAAGTTATTTTTTCAGATCAACAAGCTCTTGGAGTGCCTGTGTTATCCTCATATTTCCCACTAAATTCACTTTGCTAGCTAAAGGATTTCTCCCAAACTAGATTATCATTGGCTTTCCTTTTAACACATACCGATGTGCCATTTTCAATGCATGGTCTGCAAGTTCTGTAGATGGGAAAGTTACAAATGCTTGGCCCCTCATCCGACCCTCCTGCATTAACTTTATGCCAAGTCCAGATTTGGCTTCCTCCACGCTTTCAAAAAGGGACCCAAATACGAAGTGTAAGTCATCCACAATTACATCTTTTGCCAAGTTCTTAATATATAAAACAGGAGCTGGAATTCCAGGAGTATAATTCTTAAACATTGGAAGGGCTAGAATCTCAGTAGGAGGCAACTTGCCAGCTTCTATATAGACACCTAATATTTGAATATGATCAAGGTTGGGTATACACCATTTTTGGAAATGACTTTTTAATAATAAGGTACCAATTTATTTTTTTGAGGCTTATGCATGTTTGGTAATCCTCTTTGGATATACAAGTAATATATACAATTTATACAAGTAATATATCAACTACAAAAAAGAAATCTTATTTATGACAATAAGCTATAAATAATATTTCTTTAAGTATAGCATGTTATGGAGTCTTGAAAAACAAACTATAAGACTTTGCATGATTTTGTACATTGTAATATGTTTTTAGGATGTTTAAAAGATTTATTATCAGTTTTGATGAGCTATGATGAAGGGGCAACAACTTGTTAGTTTAAGTTCTAGGTCTACCAATATAACACTTATATCTCAATTGTCTGCAAAATTTATTTTGTTAGTTTAAGTTCTAGGTCTACAATTTATGTAGATTTAGAACAATTACGAGATATTTTACATACCCTTACATCTAGCTGTCATCTGGCAGTACATGGATCAAGATGCCTTGCAAAATTACTTTCCAACAGAACCATTTTCATCTCCTGAGAATTAAATTATTTCCACATATTTGATTTGTCATTTATTTTTTCAGAGCATTCTTTACCCTAGATGGGGCTTATGTATATGATGGTGCCTGGTGAATTTTTTAAGGCTACCTAGTTAATGAAAATATCCTATTAAAAACGTATACATTTGTAAATATTTTTGTGTCATATCTTTTTTCTTTTCATATATTAAACATATATGCTTTTTCTAATGTCGTATCCAGTCATATCCATATTAGATCTAGAAAATTTGTCGTATCCATATCCAATTCCATACCAGTATCAGATATCATATCCATTTCCATCATATCAGATATCGTATCCATTTCCATCCAATCTTGTTTCTTTACAAAACAAACTTAGAAATAAACTAATTATTGTAGGGCAAAAAAATACACATTCTTCTTTGTGGTTTAAGTGTAAACAAAAATCACCTACTTACTGTCTCCATACAAGAAATGCCCACATATCATTATAGATTTGGGATTATAGTCTCTTGGTCTACTATGGTCAATGACACAAGACTAAGTAATTAGCAAGTTCTTTTGCTATTTTATCCATTATTTCAGATGGTAAGCACCGATTTTCTATGTTCTATTTGTTTGACGATAAATAAGAAGGGTGCTATATACACAAATTCAAACAATAACAATATATTTTACTACTTCCAATCCCTACACAAGAGCAATACAATATGCTTTGTTGTTGGTAGTGGTATATTATTTAAGTTATCCATTGTATATGACCTCTCTTCTTGTAGCATTATAAGGCAAAGACCACAATAGTTGGAAATCAATTTTCTTTGCTTGCTACAATTTACAAAGGCCATGCATGAATCATTTTATAGTTGGTTATGTTATCAAAAATTATTCTTTAACTAGGACCTTTAAAACATCACAAACTTTAGTTTTTGAGAAAGAAGCCATAGTTCTTTTATATTATAATCTCATGCTAAAAGGTTAAACTCAACACAAGTGAATAAGATCAAGATAAGTGCCAAAATTATTTAGGTTTCTAAATCTGCCTTAGAAGCAAGGATTTTGTGGCAAGTAAAAAAGAGAAAATATTCATAGGTATCCATAGAGGGAAAATTCATAGAAATAATAGTTGACATTTATCAATCATACTATTGTCTCCAGATGCTCTACAAATCTGCAATACACATTTGTGATAGTGATGTGTGACACTCAAAACAACAATATTTTTGTATAGGGCTTGTGTAGCATATTTGACCTTTAGAAGGCCTCTAAAATTATTGCTTGCTTAAATAAATTGCACTTCCAGTAGATTGACAGATACAATTGTAATAATATAGCTACATTGTATACCTAATCCTCAACCAATATGACTCTAGTGCTATGAGCAAATATCTCCATTCACCATCTATTGGTTGAAGTTGTTTTTCAGATCAGCAAGCTCTTGGAGTGCCTGTGTTATCCTATGCCTATGTTATTTTTTTGAGGCTTATGCATGTTTGGTAATCCTATATGGATATACAAGTAATATATACAATTTATACAAGTAATATATCAACTACAAAAAAGAAATCTTATTTATGACAATAAGCTATAAATAATATTTCTTTAAGTATAGCATGTTATGGAGTCTTGAAAAACAAACTATAAGACTTTGCATGATTTTGTACATTGTAATATATTTTTAGGATGTTTAAAAGATTTATTATCAGTTTTGATGAGCTACGATGAAGGGGCAACAACTTGTTAGTTTAAGTTCTAGGTCTACCAATATAACACTTATATCTCAATTATCTGTAAAATTCATTTTGTTAGTTTAAGTTCTAGGTCTACGATTTATGTAGATTTAGAACAATTACGAGATATTTTACATACCCTTACATATAGCTATCGTCTGGCAGTCCATGGATCAAGATGCCTTGCAGAATTATTTTCCAACAGAACCATTTTCATCTCTTGAGAATTAAATTATTTCCACAGATTTGATTTGTCATTTAATTTTTCAAAGCATTCTTTACCCTAGATGGGGCTTATGTATATGATGGTGCCTGGTGAATTTTTTAAGGCTACCTTACCCTAGTGTGACAAGAAATAGTACTTTTTCACAATCAGTCCTCTACTATTTGTTTGCATGAATATTTTAGAAGGTCATTTGATCAAATTCATAAGGATTGGAGGCTTAACACATAGCCTCATTTCCATAGTCTAGCATAGGTGAAAAGACTGGCAAAGGATGAGCAAAGAGATAATATTATGACAGCACTCGAGGAAGTCACATTGCAAAGTAAATAATAATAATTTTCAAACCATGGCTCTTTCTTTTATTCTTAAACCATGGCTTTTTCTTTTATGATAGCGCTTGAGGAAGCCACATATTTAACTATGGCTCTTTCTTTTATTCTTAAACCAATTATTTTCTTTCAACTAATTCTACTAGTTTTTGTTTAGTTGAGGGTTCTACTTTTTATTTTAGAAGAGTAAGTTGAAAGAAATGATTTGGTTTCTAAACAAACATGTACTGGGTCATGCAAATGATTTTGTTTTGTAAAACTCATTGGAATGATAAATATGCATTGAACACAAGCTCTGCCACTAATGAGGGTCCAATTACTGAAGATATTCAATATGACATCATTGGAATGGTCAATGATGCATACAGATTATTCAATGACAATTGCTCAAAGAGTGGACAAGAACTATGAGATAATGATGTTGAGTTCCAATCATTTTTATTCTATTTTTAGAAAATGCTAGTAGATAATTAATGGGTAGCCAAGCTAGGAGTGAGGTGAGTAGGTATCCTGAGCATGAGGTTGGTTAGTCAGATACTAGAAGGTAATTTGGTATAAAAAGAGAGAGAATACAAGTGCTGCTAGGGCATATGATTAAGAGTCTAATCATGCATGCATGTTGTAATGTGTTGAAATGAAGGTTTATTGTGTTGAGTGTGTGTTAGTTATGAAATTGATATTTCATGTTTGACTTAGTCCTAGTCCTTAGCAGTAGTACTTGATTTGTATAGATGGATATTTATGTATCTAAAATAAGTCTCTAGATACCCTCTCACCTCATATCTGATGGTTGGGGTGGGTAGGGATGTTTAGACATCTACCCATTATATGGAGGGCTCAGGTTGTCCATTCACCTATATCTGTAAATAAAAATTGCACTTGAAATAAGAATTTTCCATTCATTTAGCATTCTTACAATCATGCTTTCTATTTATTTTTCTTTTACATACCAAGAAAATACCAATAAAGAGGTCACAGGTAGCTGAGGTTGTCATAATAAATCAGGAGTTAGTGACACACGTACATGAAATTCAATAGTGTTGTTCAATAGTGGTTGACCTAGGCATATTCGAATTGATCATGGTTTTGTCATTGACTATGGTGTATTGTAGCAATATTTGGACAATACCAACTACGTCATTTTGATAACGAGGAAGATAAGGAGGTGACCCATAACATAAATGAATCCGATGTCGAGAATACTTGAAATGAGGTTGACAATGCTTTGGCTAGTGAAGAAGGTATGTAGATTGCACAAGAAATTTGCTCGTGATGTTGGGTTACTAATTCATACTATATGGCATAATAATGTTTGGATGGTGTCAAAATTATAGGTGTTGATGCTAGGTCATCACACATTTCAAATACTAAATATCATAGAAAGAGAGGTCCAACAAGATGTGCAATAGAGTCAAGTAGCACAAATAGGGTGGAGATCATTTGCAATCTAAATGGACAGCTCGTAGGTCCAAATTCTATTAAGTTTTCATCTTACTTAGGGGTGATTGTGAGGGAGATTGTACCTATCACCCATAAAAACTAGAGAGCAATCCCAATGGAAGTTAAAAATTAGTTATGGACACTCATTACGTAACTTTCTAGCCAATGTAGTTCATAACTAGTGTCCATTTTTTTAATACTTATATAAATGTTGCATCTAATAAGATACTGGTTTGATGCAACAAAAATATATCATTTGAACACAATGAAGAAATGGGTCTTCATAACCATGGAAAAGCAATGGCGTGAACATAAGCAATGAATTGTGAAAAACCACTATGATAAGTATGATAATAATGAAGATAGAATTGCTAATCCCCCATCTCGTGTATCACAAAAATATTGGGAAGCCTTTGTGAATGGTAGGAGCAATGCTGAGTTTAAGGTAAGTACTAGCCAATCTATTATGGTAGTTCATATCATTGTTATTTTCATGTAAATTTTTCAATCTTGCTCTCCCTAATGAATTAATTATATATTGTTTTCTTTATTGCGTTGTAGGTGGTGAGGCAAAGGAACAAATAAAATAAATCTCACCAATCCATCATGCACACTTGCAATCGAACATGATATGCTTGATTGGAGCATGAAATGGTATTCTATCATACTCGTCCATTATGTGATAAACATATATAACTACATTGTTTTATCATGTATAACTTATCCCCATGTCTCGCAAACTATATATCTTGTAGAGGAAGAGCCAAACAAATATGGAAAGTCCATTAATAAGGGCAACTATGTGGATGGTAGCTTATACAAAGAATGATGGGGCTCCAATTTCACTAGAAGTTGCAGAGACAATCGTAAGTGACATTCCTTTGGAAATAACAATACGTTGAACTTCAAACCATTGTTATATCAATTGTTTTTTCAACATGTTACTAGTTAACTATGCATGTGATGTTTATAGAAAAAAATGGATGATGAAATGTCATATACAAGCTTCATAAATCAATCTATTAAGTATGATACCCTTGCTAAGGTTTTAGGACCTAAAAGACCAGGTTGGATTCAGGGTCTCGGAAAAAGAGTATCATAAACTGCTTTGTTTTTTGGAGAGGGTTACTTACAAAAGTTGCACCATATGCAAGATCATATGATAGAGAAAGAGTAAAGGTGGGAAGATAAGTTTATAGAGAGATAAAAAAGATGAAAGAGAAGCTTATAGAGAGAAAAATATTGATGAGATTTTGACATGGCTTGCATAGATAGAGGTGTGTTAGTTTTTTCATGATTTTATAGTTGAAATATTTACATGTTGCACCCCTAAAGTTGTAATGATCCCTTGCATATAATTCCATAGACAACATCACTACATGATACCCCTACAAATGGACACAACATTGGTGGTGGTGATCAAGGTATAGGCAGCTGCTCAATACCTTCTAGGCCAGAGTCATCAATGGCATGACTATAATTTCAAATATAAAATAGTTGACTTAGTTTGTATTGTACGCTATGCAGTGAATTTATCTAAGCTATTGATTTTCCATGTAGGTATTGAAAATGACATCGATCACTAAAACTGAGAGAAGGGAATGCTACTTGACTCAAATCCATAACGATAACATAGTGGTTGAAGGTATGGTGATCAGTACTAACCCTGAAGACCTTATACATGGTCAACATTTGGATGAATGTTTTTGTAAAGTCAATGTGCATGTCATCCATAAATAGGGAACAATATTGTATAGAAGGAATGATGAAATTGCCACAATGAAGGATGATGTGGGCTCCTTCATTGTCTGGCCTATAGAAGATATTGTTTACAAATAAACTATGCCATGTTGTAGCATTAAATGTTATTTTATCTTCATTTAAGGTTGCAATGAACTTAGTGTTTTTATAGTTGATTTTGGTTTATGTAGTTATTTATTAGTGTTTTATTCTTCCCTTTTCAAAGGGGTTTATATTATATATATGGATAAAACCACTTCTACTCTATATTTTATGTTACATTTTTTGTTCTATTTTTAGAAAATGCTAGTAGATAATTAATGGACAACTAAGCTAGGAGTGATGCAAGTAGGTATCCTGAGCATGAGGTTGGCCAGTCAGATACAAGAAGGTAATTTGATAAAGTTGTGTTGAATATGTTTTAGTTATGTTGGACATTTTGAGTCCCTAAGTCAAAGTTGTCATTGATGTCACCGGATGAAGTCATCATTTAATACCAAAGATTTTAGTAGGAAATAAAGGGGACAAAGATGGTTATTTGATATCTAGGAAGAAGGCAAAAGATTGAGTGAAACAGTGCAAAATATAGAGGTTAAAAAGGAGTTTTAATATTTATTTTATAAATTATTAAAATTCAACATGAATTTAAATTTTATAAATAAATATTAAAAGGTACCTGATCAAAGGTGAAATATATTAATGGTTATTATAATATTAGAAGTGCCATGGTGAAAACCCAAAAAAAAATATTTGTAATTTTTATTACAATATTTTATATTGTAGAAGTGGGTTTATAATGTCTAAAGATATTTTAATAAACCCAAAGGTTGGGTTTAAAGGTTTAAGACCAAAGAATATTTTAATAAATCCAAAGGTTGGATTTAAAAATTTAAACAAGGCATTCAAAGTTTTATTTCCACCGAAGCCATAGAAGCCAAAGGGAAGCGCTGACATTTTTGAATTATTGGAGATGCCTATAAATACCATGCCCAAAGTTTATTTTCGATTATCCTTGCTCAAAAAAAAATTATTGGCCTACAAATTAAGAGCTCATGGAGTGTATGCAAAAAACAAGACATTAAAAAGGGGAAACTTCGAATTTCAAATTTGAATGAGACAATGTGGTCCATTGGAATTTTTGGAAAGCACAAAACGCTAATAGTGAGGAGGTTTGTGTTCGAATCACAACGGGTGCAAGTCATAAGGTGTGTTGAAGACAATTGTGTGGTGTGTTGTTGGAAGTGCCAAAGAAGCACATTATTTTGCCTTGGTAGAAGGAGTGCATAAAGGCCAAGAAGCACATGGTGCTTCATAAGACTTGACGAGCGCTTGGCTCATGCGGCAAGCTTGGCCACGATTAAGGTGTGCAAAGGGGCAACGTTGAGGGTTCCATTCCCTCCAAAGGCTAAGGTAACTTTTTTAATTTTAATTTTTATTGCATGCCTAAGTTGGAGGTATAAGGTTTATTAGTGGTGTATGTTTTGAAAGGTTGCCTTGTAATAAAGTTTTGGGTAGTTGAGAAATACCTTAGGAGTTATAAGGAGAATTCTGGTTTTTATTTTTAATAAAGTCTTAAATTACAATATAGTGGAATATTGGAATATTAAGACATTGTGGGTATTATATTATTTTAAATTAAGGGTTTGTGTGATTTTGTGAGGATATTGATTATTAATTAAGTTGGAGTGATAAGGTGTAACTTTGATGTTATTTTTGTGATATATTTTGGTGAAGAAAATTATCCTCTAACCCTTATTGAGATTGGCAAAGAAGTAATTGTGAGTGTGGCAGATTTGTGAGATCAACTACTTATCAAGTAAAAGGTATGGGTAAAATTCTTCTTTGTTGAGTTAGGTGATTGGCTTGATTGAAAATTAAGTTTGGAGTGAAAAGGAATTGATTAGGGTTTCCTTTTCGAAAGTGTTTGAATTAATGCTTCAAGGTTTTTTGGATTGAGAGTTGTGATTAAAACCTTGTTTTATAAGCATTGTTGTTGAAGCCATTGGTTGTGTGAAAAACCTGAGTTAGGGTTTGAAGAGAACATGAGTATCATTGTTAAATGAAGAATGTTTTATTAGCATTGTTGTTGAAGTGAGAAGTTATGCAAAGAACTTGAACTAGGGTTTGAAAAGAGCATGATTATCATTGTTATGTTAGAGTTGTTGTTGAACATTATTGGAAGCATTTTGAGTTGCTTGATATATGCTTGAACTAGGGTTTGCGAGAAAGGGTTGTTCCTTGAAGTGATTGGTTGAGTAGAGTTGATTGAGCCTAGTCAAGTGGATGCATGAAGTGGTTGTTCAAGTTCCATAAAACAAACTATTCTATATTCTGATTTGAGTTGAGATTGAGTTTTGAGAATAGAACATATTGGGTCTCTAACAATTCTCTTTATGCTTCTATGAGATTGAGTTGAGAAAGTGATTGAGTTTTGAGAATAGAACATATTGAGTCTCTAACAATTATCTTTATGCTTCTATAAGATTAAAGTTGAGAAAGTGATCGAGCTTTGAGAATAGAACATATTGAGTCTCTAACAATTCTCTTTATGCTTCTATAAGAGTAAAGTTGAGAAAGTGATTGAATATTGAGTATAGAACATATTGAGTCTCTAAAAATTCTCTTTATGATTCTATGATATTGGAAAAGTTCTGTGTGGACTTGTTAAGCTGATTTGAGGCAAGTCTTTGAGAAGAATTATGGACTGATTTTGTGTGAGTTTTTGTGGAAGCTTGCAATGCCGATTTGAGCAAGTCCTAGAGAGGACTTATTGAGCAGATTTGGACAAGTTCTGTGTGAGATTGTTGAGCATATTTGGACAAGTTCTATGTGAGCTTGTTGAGAATATTTGGACAAGTTCTATGTGAGCTTTTTGAGTAGATTTGGATAGGTTCTGTGTGTATACATTGAACATATTTGAGCAGGTTCTGTGTGGACCTATTGAGCAGATTTGAGCCAGTTTTGTGTGGAACTATTGAGTAGATTTGAGAAGGTTCTGAGTGGACATGTTGAGCAGATTTGAGAAGGTTATGAGTGGACCTATTGAGAAAATTTGAGAAGGTTCTGAGTGGACCTATTGAGCATATTTGAGAAGGTTCTGAGTGGACCTATTGATCATATTTGAGAAGGTTCTGAGTGGACCTATTGAGTAGATTGGATAAGGTTATGAGTGGACCTATTGAGTAAATTTTAGAAGGTTATGAGTGGACCTATTGAGAATATTTGAGAAGGTTCTGAGTGGATATATTGAGCAGATTTGTGCTAGACCGAATGAACTATTTTTAGTACAGATTTGAGTGGACTTGTGCTAGATCGACTGGATTGTGTTTAGTGCAAGAGTTGATAATATTTGTGCTAGAATGAATGTACTATGTTTAGTGCAAGAGATTGAGTAGAGCTATGCTAGACTGACTAGACTATGTTTATTACAGTATTGACATAGAGATTTGGAGGTGATAAAGCAAAGATGACATAGACTCCAATGGATAGAGATCCATCATCCACGACATTGAGGACATGTATTCTGAGTGAGGATAAGAGTCTTCAAGTGGAGAGAGATCTGTAGTCAGTGTCGTGGAGGCAATGTCTTCTAAAGGATCACCAACCAGAGTAGAGAAGGAGTTCTCTTGTGGATAGAGATCCACAAACTAGATTTAGGGGATCAACATCTCCTTTGGATTGAGGTCCATAAATATTGTAATAGGGAAAGAATTTCTATGATATTATTTGAGAAATATTTAGAAGAAATATTTTCTCCGTGGAGGTAGCCATATTTGGGTGAACCACGTTAAAGATGTGTCTCTATTGTGTGTGATTATTTGTGCATTGCTTTGGTTATTGCTATTGATATTGCCATTGATTAATATTTTTTGGGAAAAAAAGTAAAAAGTGGTATTATACTATTCACCCCCCCTCTCGGTATAATATTGTGTCCTTCAAATTATGAAATTGATGTTTCATGTTTGAATCTTAGTCCTAGTCCTTAGCAGTAGTACTTGATTTGTATAGATGGATATTTATGTATCTAACGAAAGTCTTAGGATACCCTCTTGCCTCATATCTGATGGTTGGGGTAGGTAGGGGTGTTTAGACATCTACCCATTATATGGAGGGCCCATGTTTTCCATTTAAGGTTGCATTGAATTGAGTGTTTTTGTAGTTGATTTTGGTTTATGTAGTTGTTTATTAGTGTTTTGTTCTTCCCTTTTCAAAAGGGTTTATATTCTATTTATGGATAAAATCACTTCTACTCTATATTTGATGTTACCTCTTTTAGTTGTTAACATCTATCTTTATGAGTGACTCGTTCATAGCCCTTGTGTTCTCTTGATCACTATAAGGAAAATATGGTTACCTAGTCTTGATATATGATACTAATTGTCACAATCATTCGGTTGCATATTATTGCATTTTGTTTGGAACTTCATATTTATTTCATTCTTAATACATTATGTCCTCACTACAAGGTATTATTCCTGGAGAGTATTTTATAGGGATGCCTTGTGGCATGGAAATTTATTTACTACTACATACAAGGTGATGGAATGATGAGAAGCAAGAAGAATTTAATTTTGCAAAGAATTTCAAAATTTTAAGATATTTGTTTTTAGGCTTGAAGAACTTTGACATGTTTTTGCATTTGCATAAGAAGAAATTATCATGTTCTATTGTAGATGGATTGAACAAACCCTGTAAGTGTATCTTTTTTATCTTTTATTTTTTTGATAAACTTGCCTGTGGACTTGTTATTATGTTCTCGTTTATGGTATAATTGTAAATTACATTACTGTTTGGCCTAACTTCTAGTCCCTCCAACATGGATCATCTCCTTTATATTTTTTCCAATTGTAGGAATGTGTTGTTTTGCTAGTCAATATACTTTGAGGCAACATGAACAACAATTGCTTACTGCTTATTTAGGACTACTTGCAGACCATATGTCAAGATTTGGTACTACTATTGTGGCTCGTGGGAATCAAAGGCTTGAGAAACTGATGTTCATTAGGCTACTTCTATCTTGGAACAGGATAGTATGTTGCATGTGTTGTTTTCTAAATTTTTGAAGAACTAATGTCTATGTTCCATTTACAGAGAGACCCTTTTGGGTAAGATACTACCTACTTATGATGGTCGAAAGAGTCTGTACACTATTGGGGCTCTACATTTTGCATCGAAGGAGTTTATGATAACGCTAATTGATGTAGAGGAATCAAACAACGGTCCAAGGTACATCATAAAAATATCATGAGTTATTGAGCATTGCCTGGAATTGTCATGATTTTGTTAATTTATTGTCTTTGGCTATTAGCCAATTATGTGGAAATTATGTCAGCTATTCTATTAATTGAAAAAGAGAATAAAATATTAAATTCTTCTATTAAAATATTTATTCAACTTTGCAACATACAATCATTTTGTTTGCCAGTACAAGCCATAAATACAAAATCATCACAACACTGGCATCAATTTCAATTCTTAGCAACTTTTGGACACAATAATATTCTTCACTCTTTTGCTAAGTCTCATTTTGATGTAGTCAAACTGGACTGCAAAGTCCTTGCATCATGTAAAATTGTGTTTGTTCAATGTAGGTTCTTGTTCCACATGACTAGTTCACATTCCCTTCATAATAATCTTTATATTTTTAGGTTTTACAAGTATATGTCCATAAGCAAGTCCTGCAAACTTATGGTTACAATATTGAAATTGTTGAGGTAGCACTCATTAGATGTGTAATGGAATTTCACCTCACACTCCAGTTTGTACTTCATGTATGAGTTTACAAACATGAAAAGGATAAGTGGTTGAAGAAGGAGCATTCAACAATATGGTTTTAAAAAACCTCAAAATTCCTCTTCAATTGAGGAAGATCTCAGGTCAACACCTGGAGGATGCTCCACACCATGCCCTATACACTAGTCAAGTGAAAGGGTATTACACAAATTCATGGCAGCCTCATTAGGTACAAATTGAATATAACAACTAACTGACTACGTTCTTGTCATTATTTTTTGGCAGGACGTGAAGGTAATAAAGGGTTTGAATAAGCAAAAGAATACGAAAGAGAAGATATGGCAATTGGTGTCAAGCACTTTCCTTCATTTCATATGTCCCCATAAATATTTAACTTACTGTCCTTCATATGAGGTGATGGACATGTTTTTCCTTGTACAAGGAGTGGGAAACTTAATGTAAGTGAAAGGTCTTGCTTTTGGTGAACAATCATTGTTTATTATAGTTATGTTTACATTTTTAAGAGATTGTTTTTGGTAATAATAATGTAGAACATTACCTAGAATTGTCATGATTTTGTTAATTTCTTGTCTTTGGCTATTAGCCAATTATGTGGGAATTATGTCAGCTATTCTTTTAATTGAAAAAGAGAATAAACTATTAAATTCTTCTACATTATAAATTTTCTACACGTAAAATATTGAATTTTGAAGTTTGAATACAACCAAGTGGAGGTGGTAGGAATAGAACCTATGACTCTTTGTTCAAATTTACAACAGACAATCATTTTATTTGCTAGCACAAGCCATAAATACAAAATCATCACAACATTGGCATCAATTTCAATTATTAGAAACTTTTGGACACAATAATCTTCTCCACTCTTTTTCTAAGTCCCATTTTGATGTAGTCAAACTAGACTGCAAAGTCCTTGCATCATGTAAAATTGTATTTGTTCAATGTAGGTTCTTGTTCCACATGACTAGTTCACATTCCCTTCATAATAGTCTTTATGTTTTTAGGTTTTACAAGTATATGTCCATAAGCAGGTCCTTCAAAATTATGGTTAAAATATTAAAATTGTTGAGGTAGCACTCATTAGATGTGTAATGGAATTTCACCTCACACTCTAGTTTGTACTTCATGTATGAGTTTACAAACATGAAAAGGATAAGTGGTTGAAGAAGGAGCATTCAATAATCTGGTTTTAAAAAACCTCAAAATTCCTCTTCAAATGAGGAAGATCTCAGGTCAACACTTGGAGGATGCTCCACACCATACCCTATACACCTGTCAAGTGAAAGGGTATTACACAAATTCATGGCAACCTCATTAGGTACAAATTGAATATAACAACTAATTGACTACGTTCTTGTCATTATTGTTTGGTAGGACATGAAGGCAATAAAGGGTTTGAATAAGCAAAAGAATATGGAAGAGAAGA
Organism: Wollemia nobilis; assembly: GCA_028583015.1. Taxonomy (NCBI): domain Eukaryota; kingdom Viridiplantae; phylum Streptophyta; class Pinopsida; order Araucariales; family Araucariaceae; genus Wollemia; species Wollemia nobilis. The sequence goes on from JAQPPZ010017052.1 coordinate 32,304,908, forward strand.
TATGGCAATTGGTGTCAAGCACTTTCATTCATTTCATATGTTCCCATAAATATTTAACTGACTGTCCTTCATATGAGGTGATGGACATGTTTTTCCTTGTACAAGGAGTGGGAAACTTAATGTAAGTGAAAGGTCCCGCTTTTGGTGAACAATCATTGTTTATTATAGTTATGTTTACATTTTTAAGAGATTATTTTTGGTAATAATAATGTAGAACATTACCTAGAATTGTCATGATTTTGTTAATTTCTTGTCTTTGGCTATTAGCCAATTATGTGGGAATTATGTCAGCTATTCTTTTAATTGAAAAAGAGAATAAACTATTAAATTCTTCTACATTATAAATTTTTTGCACGTAAAATATTGAAGTTTGAAGTTTGAATACAACCAGGTGGAGGTGGTAGGAATAGAACCTATGAATCTTTATTCAAATTTGCAACAAACAATCATTTTGTTTGCCAGCACAAGCCATAAATATAAAATCATCACAACACTGGCATCAATTTCAATTCTTAGCAACTTTTGGACACAATAATCTTCTCCACTCTTTTGCTAAGTCCCATTTTGATGTAGTCAAACTGGACTGCAAAGTCCTTGCATCATGTAAAATTATGTTTGTTCAATGTAGGTTCTTGTTCCACATGACTAGTTCACATTCCCTTCATAATAGTCTTTATGTTTTTAGGTTTTACAAGTATATGTCCATAAGTAGGTCCTACAAACTTATGGTTACAATCTTGAAATTGTTGAGGTAGCACTCATTAGATGTGTAATGGAATTTCACCTCACACTCTAGTTTGTACTTCATGTATGAGTTTACAAACATGAAAAGGATAAGTGGTTGAAGAAGGAGAATTCAACAATATGGTTTTAAAAAACCTCAAAATTCCTCTTCAACTAAGGAAGATCTCAGGTCAACACTTGGAGGATGCTCCACACCATGCCCTATACACCAGTCAAGTGAAAGGGTATTACACAAATTCATGGCAGCCTCATTAGGTATAAATTGAATATAACAACTAATTGACTATGTTCTTGTCATTATTGTTTGGCAAGATGTGAAGGCAATAAAGGGTTTGAATAAGCAAAAGAATATAGAAGAGAAGATATGGCAATTGGTGTCAAGCACTTTCCTTCATTTCATATGTCCCCATAAATGTTTAACTGACTATCCTTCATATGAGGTGATGGACATGTTTTTCCTTGTACAAGGAGTGGGAAACTTAATGTAAGTGAAAGATCCCATTTTTGGTGAACAATCATTGTTTATTATAGTTATGTTTACATTTTTAAGAGATTGTTTTTGGTAATAATAATGTAGAACATTGCCTGAAATTGTCATGATTTTGTTAATTTATTATCTTTGGCTATTATCCAATTATGTGGGAATTATGTCAACTATTCTTTTAATTGAAAAAGAGAATAAACTATTAAATTCTTCTACATTATAAATTTTTTGCACGTAAAATATTGAAGTTTGAAGTTTGAATACAACTAGGTGGAGGTGGTAGGAATAGAACCTATGACTCTTTGTTCAACTTTGCAACAAATAATAATTTTGTTTGCCAGATCAAGCCATAAATACAAAATCATCACAACATTGGCATCAATTTCAATTCTTAGCAACTTTTGGACACAATAATCTTCTCCACTCTTTTGCTAAGTCCCATTTTGATGTAGTCAAACTGGACTGCAAAGTCCTTGCATCATGTAAAATTGTGTTTGTTCAATGTAGGTTCTTGTTCCACATGACTAGTTCACATTCCCTTCATAATAGTCTTTATGTTTTTAGGTTTTACAAGTATATGTCCATAAGTAGGTCCTGCAAACTTATGGTTACAATCTTGAAATTGTTGAGGTAGCACTCATTAGATGTGTAATGGAATTTCACCTCACACTCCAGTTTGTACTTCATGTATGAGTTTACAAACCTAAAAAGGATAAGTGGTTGAAGAAGGAGCATTCAACAATAGGGAGGAAGTAAGGGCCCAACATGAGATATAGTGCCATATGAGGATGAGAATGCTCCTTACAGGCAAGCTATTCATACTTTTCATTCCCACAATGGCCTTCCCCATTTTCTTTATATACATATATACGAACTTTATGAATATTTTTATTGAATGATATTTTTAGTTTAGTTCCTTAATTGTAAAAGTTAATGCCCATGGAGGCGGGCTACTCTATCTTTGTACTATTACTGTTAGTTAAGAAATCAACCATCTCTTTATACATCCATAGGATCTTCGAATCATGGAAATGTCAAATTTTTTACCACATATACCTAACTGTATTAGTTGGACAACCAATTGAACATGGGGGGATGCTTGTCACATTTTGAACCTGGGTGATTGTTATGGTAAGTGTCTCACCTTCCTACAACACCACATCATGATGGACCTCAATTCAATAATCCTATTGCAAAGTTGTTCTATGAAAATTTCTTGAAGTTGGGGCAACATGAACACTAAGTTGTTTTGTACTGCTAGGAAAAGATATATATACTTAAAATCTTAGGACAAGTGATTGAGGTTATTAACATGGAAATGAATGGTAAGTGGTTTTTATGATATGTGGGTAACAGACTACTAACTCATAGGGGTGTTCTTTAGGGCATAGGATCTGTAAAGTTTGAATTTTCTCAATATACATTTTTTTTAATGATAAAAGGAGTGACATTTAATTTAAAAACTGCGTTCATCATTGTCATTATTATTTACTCTCAGTCCATCTTAGTTTATTGATTGTGATAATAAAATACCATTGGATAAGGAATACAAGGTGCTAACAGTACATGCAAGATCTCATTGATAATCATGTTACAGTGTCTGCTTGGTAGCTTTCGAGCTTTGACCAGGAGGATGAGTTCATATCAATACATTGATGTCATAGGCACCATGGGTGGTGTTTTTCAAGTCGAGACCACAAAGATAATTGTTTTCTATTGTTGAGTATAAATTGATTGATTCTCAAAGAACTGGTAGTATGTGCGAGATCTTGTTTATTATCAATTAGCTTTGTAAAGTTTGAATTTTATCAATATATGTATTTTTAAAATATACAAGGAGTGAAATTTAATTTAAAAAGCTACATTCATCACTATCATTATGATTTACTCTCAATCCATCTTAGTTGATTGATTGTGATAATAAAATACCATTGGATAAGGAAGACAAGGTGCTGACAGTACATGCAAGATCTCATTGATAATCATGTTATAGTGTCTACTTGGTAGCTTTTGAGCTTTGATCAGGAGGATGAGTTCATATCAATACATTGATGTCGTAGGCACCGTGGATGGTGTTTTACAAGCCGAGACCACAAAGAGAATTGTTTTATGTTGTTGAGTATAATTTGATTGATTCTCAAAGAACTAGCAGTATGTGTGAGATCTTGTTTATTATCAAGTAGCTTTGTAAAGTTTGTAAACTCTTGGGATGTGATTATGGACTTAAAACATGCACTAACAAAATTGTTTCTGCTAAAAGAGTGTTGAATAAAGAGTCATAGCTTCTTTATAATCGATGAAATAACTTATCTGATGGTATAGTCCCTCCAACATGGATCATCACCTTTATTTATTTTTTTAGGGTGGTACCATAAGAGGGTGGTTATAAACCACCCTCTTAGGGCTAAGAGGGAAGTTTATACCCACCCTCTTAGTCCCTAAGAGGGTGGGTAAAAATTGCCCTTTTAGTCCCTAAGAGGCTTAACACTAAGAGGGCGGTTAATAACCACCCTCTTAGTCCTAAGATGATAGTTCAAAACACCCTTGTAGTCCTAAGAGGGTGGTTTATAACCACCATATTAGACCATAAGAGGGTGGTTCTTTGAGGTATTTTTTAGTGTTCACTGTATGTTGTAAACTTTTTACGATACCCTCATAGATGACGACTGAAAAACAACCTTTAAAGGTCTTTAAGGGTGGTTTATAAGTGCCATTAAAGCCCTTTTTTGGTGTAGTTATTGAAAATCCATGCAATTGACTTGGAAAAATAATCCATGACCATCTATCTTCATTATATTTTCCATGCTATGTTAAGTAACTACCTTATAGGGGGGTTGATTTCTTGGAGACAGATGACCCTTATATTCTACATCCACTTGACATATAATCTTTACAGATTCATAGTAACATCACTGCATTGAGATAGCCATTATGCTTCCAATATGACAATTGCACTACCTAAGTTTATGGCAAAGATATTGTTCAACCAAGTATAATCCTCTATTTTGATGTTAAATTTAGCCACTCGACCCACACACTAAGTGGCACCCCCATTTTTAATCAAGAATTAAAATTTATCCTAATATGAAAATTGATATACAAGCCTAGAGTCTTTGTTATCTTACTATATATAAAGTTGTGTGCTACCCGAATCAATCAACACATTAATGCATTATCATTTAATAAATCCTTATAACTTGATAGTATGGTGAGATTTGGGTCCCCTAAGAGTGGGAGTAGAGATATCCATGGTATCATCCTCATATTTTATCTCATCTACTTTTGCTAGTTGTTTCTACTATAATGAATCTTTATCTTTATATACTACTATGTATTCACCTTCCACTTGAAAGTTATGACATTCTTCATAGGCCTAATCTCAGGGGATGGTGAGAATGATATTTATAAGAATATCTAGGAATGCTTGTTATTGCAGTAAGGACTCTAAGAGTTGAAGTTGTGTGTGTTAGGGACTGGGCTCTTGAAGTTTCTTTTCTATTGCCAAAGCTATATGTTAAGCATTGTTGATAGTATAGGGGTAAAGAATATTGAATTCCCATCTAATTTTATATTTAAGATCATTACGAAAGACATAGACCATCACTACTATATTTAATTAGTAGGTGTAAGTGAGAAGACTTGTGAACTTTACACAATAATCCTAAGCTATTAATGTTTATGTTATTTGCATTAGAGGGACCATATACGATGTGTAAGATCCTTGTCAAATATTTAAAGGAATCCTTCTATGAAGTCAGGCCACAAAAGAGGACTTCCTTGTTGGTGAAACTTCCACAACAAACATTGATGAGCATGAATTCCCAACTTAGTAGTCGCTATTATCACATGAACTACTTTAGGAATATGGTGTAGGTGCATAATACTATATATCCATCTTAGCTAACCAACCATGCTGATCAACACCCTAAAAGGTGGGCATGTTGATAAATGAAATAGGAACATCATGTGGCTATTCAAGGAAATTAGAATCAACTCCTACCAAGGAATCCTGATCATAAACAAAGCCTAGGTTGTAATCACCTAGACTTAGAGGATAACCTTGGTAGCATAGGGAGATAAGTGATTTCTCCCTACAACACTACTTCACTCAAGAAAAATCAATTAGAAGTAGTAAAAACCAAGGAATGAGGTCAAAATATGCCTTCCACCTTTAATTATAAGGAAGAGGCATAAAAAAAATATGGACGAGTCCTAAGGCTACACCAACCATTAAATATTTTATCAATGATCAAAAATTATCTTTCACTCCAAGCTAGCCACCTTAAGGGCATTAAGGCTTGTGGGCCATTGATTTTTAATCCAATGGTCTATGCAATCCTTTTGATAGAGGAGAGAAAGAAAAAAAAGAAAAGACCCTAACAAGATCTAAGGTTGAATACATGGCGATCGATCAAAAGCCTAAGAAGAAAGACACTTGCACCCAAATGGAGAAGGCCTATCATTGGTCAAAGGAGGATCCACCTCAACTAGGGACATGTGGCAATTGTACAAATGAAAAAAATATAAGCCAAATAATATTTAAAAGGACATCCTCCATTGGCCATAAATATTGACTTTAGTAGTCTAGCCTATCAAAGCCAACCACATGTCAGTGTAATGACCCTCCATCATATGTGTGAGCCTACCTTACTATAGATGCAAATCGAACAACACTAGATAACTAAACTTAAATAAATGAACAATTAAAGCAAGATAAACACATATGATTGCACAAAATTAAATTTAATTTTTATTGCCAAGTGTATTTTTGATATTACAACCAAATATGCCTCAGATTAGGGTTTTCATAAATCTTTATTGCTTAATACAATAATCTCAATATGCTAGGGTTCTTCAAAATCCTATCCAACAAATCAAGGTAGTGTATTCATGCTCGATCGATCCCAACAGAAGTGAGTGGGCTTCAAATATCCTTTGGCTAGACCACTCCAACTTAAAAAACTACTCAATGTTTATGTATCTCCAAACATGCACATAGAGAATGATAGAATAGAATTAGTAGTAACTGTAAGGGCTCCACTGTGTGAGACCCTCAGAAATCAATAAAAACCCTAAATGCCAAGTAATAAATTACATAAAAATGTGGAAATAATGAAAGTAGTATAACAATAAAAGATTTAATTTGTTGAAATTGATGTTTTTTGATCCATAGTCGTTTCTACAGGAAGATGGTGCACAGATGCCCTAGCGACACCTAAAAGTTTTGCTACTCTCCAGTAGCAGGTTATGAACACCTGCGGGCACTTGGTGATAGTAGAAAGTGCCCGTGGGTGCTCGAGGATGGTGGAAAGTGCTAAGAGGCACTTGGCAGTGGAAGGAAGTGCTCAAAGGTGCACTACGATAACAAGGAGCACCCAAAGATGTTCAAAAGTTGAGGTGAAGATTTGTAGAAGCATATATGGCTAAGCAAAATGGGTGGTGATGGATACGGAGGGTAAGTTTGAGCGATGATGGATGGTGAAAATGCTTGGATACTCCAGGGCAAGTACTTAGGAAATTATTGGATTTCTTAAGGGTTGAGCCATCAAAATGGCCTCTATTAATAATCCACACTAGGGTATGTTAGGATTTTAGTGACACAAATTATGTGGCTCAAATTAAAACATATCGGAGGGTGGATATTAATTCTGGGTGCATGGCATGGATTGATGTGGATGGATGGCTAGGATTAAGTCAAATTGGATGGCTAGGATTTATTTACATATATAATATTTATATTTATTAAATATATAAAATATAATATTAAAATATTAATATTAAATATATATTTAACAAATATGCCTAAATATATATAAATAAATGGATAAAATGGTGGGAAGACCTGGATGGATGACAAGTGGCTAGATTTTGGTGTCTATAGATGCCTCTTTTTATACTGTGTTGCGTAAAACACAATGTAGTGCAAAAATACAAGACACTTGGTTGGGCTAGGTGTAGAAGCAACTTTCTCTTAGGATGGAAAAATGAACTTGAAGATAAAAGAATTAAAGAATTTGGATTTGCGTAGCTTACCCCCTCAATTGGTGAATGAGTTTGCGGATGAATCTCACAAGCCAATTGAAAAATATGTGCAAATTATTTATGGACAATATGAATGATGTAAATGTGATATCATTTTTGCCCCAAAAGTGAGAGGGGATTTGTGGAAAATGTGGAATAATTACATCTTTTTTTCCCCAACAAATGAAGGATTTTGTAGAAATGTGATGAAAATGTGTTTTTTTTTGCCCCAACAAATGAAGGAAGTTTTTGCCAAGTGTATATGCCAAGATCATGTAAGATGTATCCCGTTGTGGGAAAATCAAAACCAAATGTGGTTTCCCCAAATTTGGGGTGATTCGATGTTGCTAAAGAATGTGCCTTTGGGCGTCATTGATATGCAAGGATGAATATACAAATATAAAAATAGTCAACTTCGAAGGGCCAACTAGTGACTGTCAGATAATTCCTATGATCGAAACCAATCACCCTAGTTAAGGCCAGTCACCATGATGACTGTCAAGGAGATGTGGAATGATAAAATGTGATTTTGTCCATGTATTAAGCCCCACGAACTAGGCCATCAATTACAACTTTTGTGCAAATTATTCTTGGTAAGGTTTCACACAAAAATTTGAAATACAAATGTGATTTTGATTTCGAAAAAGGAGATATAGGATGATGAAAATGACCGAGTGTCCTTATGGTAGGTTATTCATCTTTCCAAATTGCATGGATGCAAATCACTACAATCACCAAGTATATAGAATAAACCACTAGATACGAGATTCACTTGAATTTTTGTTTGACCTTGACCAATATGCAAATGTTATGATTAATGATTGAAAATGACATGGAAATAAAGTATTGATAATGCGAATGATGATTATGACTATTTTGTGAAAATTTGTACTGTTTTGGAATGTTTTATGCAATTTTGTGACTTTTGGTCGCAAAAAAAATTTATGCATCCAAATCGGTTGTATCCTTCATAAAACCTATTAAGATGATGAAAATGATGCATGGAAGTAATATTGAGTGATTTGGTGGGGGGAAGCCATTATTTTGCATTGATTTGATCTTTTGTCAATTTTGATGCCAAACATCGATTGACACTTTCGATATAGATACCCACCGGTATTTGGGTACTTTGCAAACATCCTGGTGAACTTCAATGTGCCAAGAAATATTTATGGGCACTTCAAGGTGCATGAATCAGCTATAAATAGCTTGCAGGATAAAAATAAAGCTCATTTGTGTGTTTGTGAGTTTAAGAAGCTGCATCTAGGAGATTTGGATGAAGTGGAGTGGAGTGAAGTGAAGCAAGATGGGTGCGGAAGCTATGGAAATGGAGGGAGCCAATGTAGGGACCCGAGCTAGATCTAGAGTGCAATTTGCCGAGGTAAGTCCTTCCTTTGAAGCTATCTTTGTTTTTGTACAAAAAAATTATGTTTTTTTTGTATTATGAAGATGTATTAACAAATGTTTTTGTGTTGTGCTACAACTTAGGATTTTGGAGGCTCAACATCGATTCTCACCTTACATCCTTAGGATGAGGAAGGCATTGGTGAAGGATGAGTGGGATTTTTTGGATGTTGTGGGGCTAGCGGAGGTATCCCAGATTGATGTGGTGAGGGCAAACGAGGGGTACCTTTCTACGAGAGAGGTGTGATATGGATAGGGGAAAATTTCAAATCCCTACTGGAGAGGTGACCCTTACACTTGAGGATGTATACCACATCCTCAAGGTGCCAATGGAGGGTATTCACATTGAGGTTGAATGCGATCATGGGGTAGAGATGAAGAAGATGTTTGGAGACAATTGGTAGAGTGTGAGGGTGGAGTGTGTGGTATTCCATACTTATCCATGTATGTGGACAAGGAACTAGGTGCACTTCAGGATTTGGTGATGTTTGTGTTGGCCAAAATTGTGGCCTCAAATAGTACCGACTATAGGTTCCCTTGGAACTTGATAGGGTTGGTGAGTGATATGTTGGCTACCCACAGGTGTATGCATGACCTCTTGCCTTATTTGTGTAGGTGTATCGGGAGCTATATGAGGTGAGGAGGTGGGGGAGGAAGGGATTGGGTTACAACTTGCTACTATAGTGCTAGGGATGGGAGTGTTTTAGCATGGATTGATCAAAGGATCTACCAGCCATAGGCTTATGTAAGGGGTAGCCCTAAGCTAGGAGATGGGCAGTGGTGGAGGAGGTACAACCAAGTCGACCTATGTAGATGAGCCAGTGGTATAGGGATTTATGGGGTGGATTGAAATCCACCCAAGTGGCATGAAGGCCATGGTGAGGTACCAGGTAGACAGGAGATCGAGAGTAGCTACGATGGGTGAGGCAAGCTAGGTGGGTGGTTGAGAGCTACCTAAGTGAGGTTGAATATATTATATTCTCATGGGTGCTCTGATAGTTTGGCCTAAGGTAGGGGATTTTAGATGAGCCTGTTCTCTATAGGAGGTATCGAGAGGAAATAAGGCTACCATGTGCTAAGACATGGAGGGAGGCTTACGAGGATGATGAGGAGATAGATCTTCCTAATGTAAATGATGCGAGGACTACTATGAAGTATGATGCATGGTTCACTACACAGCCACCATTGGCACCAACTCTAGTAGCAGTTGGTGGATATGGGGACAATGTGGAGGAGACCCATGAGGCTCCCAAGCAGTAGAGGCACCTTCGATCTAACAGTCTAAGGAGGAGGACTAAGGGTGCGATGAGGTAAGATCCTAGGAGTGGGGAAGATGGTGAATATGGGGATGATGTGGAGGAGACTCCATATGGACCTCCAAGTCAGAGCAAGGAGGATTGGGTGAGGTTGGAGCAGCAGGTGGTGAAGCGAGATGCGATGATGATGGCTCAGTATGACAAGATCATGAGTCTTTAGGCAGAGCTGCTAGAGAGGGAGCATCATCATGTTGACATAGTGCACATTTGGTCTCGATATAGGTATATCGAGGCTTTGGAGTATAGATTTATGGAGCATCATATTCTACTTCTTGATCCTCCTACCTCATTTGTATTCGAGGCTGCTAGGCATAACAAGTCTAGGGATAGCTCTAGATCTAGGGCTTCTTACAGGTCAAAAGGATCCTCTTGGAGGTCTTAGCTAGTGCTTAGATGCACTTTTTGTATGAGACTTGGTCCTCCAATGTATGTATCCTTTGGACATTCATTGTATATGCGATATTTATACATATATATACATGGATTTTACTTTTGTGTTATGTTTTTGTGTGAATGCTTTTGTGTGGATGCATTTGTGTATATGGATGATTAATGCATATGATATGTTATGGATGATTAATGCAAGTTATGGAATGTAAATGTTCTAATGATCATTTATAGTTTAGATTTTGCTTGGCCATGTTCTAGCATTGTTGTTTAATTAGGGGCACAAAACTTGGTGGCAGATGATGTGGATGACTCATGAAATGACATGGATGTTGACATGGAAGAATATATGAATGTTGATATGAAATAATAGATGGAAGAAGATATGGATGTTGATATGAAAAATTAACTAATTTGCAGACTCAGACATACTAGTGGCATCAAACAAACTCACTAAAATTACCTAATTCCTTTTAGAACCAAATGTGTGTACAGTGAATTCATTTATCAAATCAAGAGCATGGTAATGACTCGATGCAATCAAGAACCAATGTGTGTGCAAGTGAGTTCATTAAATCATCTTGAGTAAATTGGGTGTGACCTATTATGGATGAAACCAAGAAGCTATCTTGTTTGTATGTGTGGTCAAAGGTCTCTTTGAAAGAGATGTGTCACCATGCATGAGCGTACTCCACTGCTAGTCAAGCGTCTATAGCTTCGGTGGAGGCTAAATCCATAGTCCATGAAATTTGATCTTTTTAAGTTTTTGGGATGACTACCTGAAAGCCGAATGCATAAAGATGGCATACCAGATATGATGCAAACAAAAGTTGATACAAATGCTAAGTCCTACGAATGCGAGAAGCAATGCATGAAGGAAATGATGCATAAATGAGATGTAAGAAAAATAAAGTGGGGCCTCTTTTATTAATGTTTGCTTTCAATCCAGTTACAATACGTCCCCCCTCTAGGGCTCAGAACGTTTGATACTTTCAATCCAGTGTCTTTCGCATGCCCACATTCGAAATGGGTGGGCCAAAAAGTTACCGTCGCTTGTGTCCATGTGTTCGTCGTTCCTTGCTGCCCCTCTGGTGTCCCTGGTGGTGAGATCCTATGCACAAAAAAATAGCAAATAGTTAATAGCATGTGCGGATAGAAGGAAACATGCAATCCCCAAGGCCTCCGGCTAGTGAATACATAAAATAGCAAAACGATGGTCAAAACATGTCATAATGAATTCAAACTTTGACAGAAGCATCAAGACATCATCAGGGACACATTGCAAAAAGAACAGTCAAGAAATCATGCATGGATTTCTAATCGCTCCGGGGTGGGACGTTGGGGACTGTCACAAAATGTGCAAAGGTGACCTTGCAAATGTCCTATCCAGAGGCCTCCAAAATTCTTGTAAACTTGGGGTTAGACAAAAAGGGGCATTTTGAGACGACCCAGAAGGTCAGATTTGGCAGATTCTACCCAGATCATCCTGTATCCGAAGGCGCTCCCTGTAGGTTAGTACACGCATAAAAATGATAAAAACAAGGTCAAAACAAGTCAGAATGCAGTGAAACTTGAACAACAACATAAGTAAATCAGATACAACATAATGCAAAAATAACAGTAGAGAAATCAAGCATAGATTTCTAATCACTCCGAGGTGGGGCGATTAGGACTGCAACAGTGTGGGGGGCAGGACGCCCACCGTTTGGGGCTTAGTTTTGGCACCAATCCAAGTGGGATGGGTCCAAAACCTCCTAGGGAGTTGTGTCGATGAGTTTGGTGTGGGATTGTGGCTGATTGCTTGGGTTTTGGGTCATAATTACGTTCCTAATGTTCACCAGATAACCTCTCTTCCAAAAGAGAAATTAGGGATGTAGGAAGCACAAAGAGGAATGGGGATATAATTTGGCAGCACTCCGTTGCTCCAAATGCTCCAGCTCTATTCTTTTTTGGGGTGAGGAGGCTCACCTTTTTATAGACCTAGGGGTCTCCTTTGAATGCGCATGCGAGGGCGCCACTTGGCTCACCATGCCTTTTGGAGGGAGAGAAGATTCCTCCCTGATTTAGAGCCTCCATGATCAGGGCATGCTTGATTGAAGTCTCTCTCTTAGATTTGAAACCGTTCCTCGCAATTGCATGCCTTGAAGGTGAAGTTGGGTGGCGGATCTAGGCTGCCATTTGTCAAGGCTTGACTTTTTTCCAGTCAAACCTGCTAATCGTCCCACCCTGGAGCGATTGTTGCTAATCATCCCGGGGTGGGGCGAATAGGATTCTAATCATCCCAGGGTGGGACGAGTAGGGAGCAAAGTGCTTAAAAGGTGCCAAATTGACCTTTGACCTTCCAAAACTGATTTGGGAGTGGTTAGGACCACTGTTTAACCTCTGGAGGCTGCCCTAGGGGGTATGTATGCCAATTCGGTCAGTGCTTGTAGTCACATAATCGGATTGGTGCTATTTTGGTGTCTATAGATGCCCCTTTTTGGGATGCATTGTGTGTGGCACAATGCTGAGCAAAAATAGATGACCAAAGCACTAAATGATTAGGGTTTCTTAGTAACCTAACCAAATTTTGATGCCCCAAGTATGGAAAGGGCACGCATTCTTGAATCCTTGCTTTTGACGAGCTAAGGAGCTTAACTCAAGTGTAACCTTTTTCAGTGAGGTGTACTTGATCTTGGACATTGTTCAATCATGAATAGGCAAAGGGCGCAACCTTTTGTCTGAGGAACCTTGTCTTCATGCTTCCATAATGCCAAGTGTTTGTTTAGCTTGTGATTATTGCTTGTTTGCTGCCCCAAGCAGGAGCGTGATTGTCTTTGTCAATGATTCTTTGAATGCATGCCATTTCGTTGATTGGGTGTGTATTTGTTGATTGGTGACCAAGTGTGACTACCCCCTCAAGCGACGAATCGATGAGGGAATGACCAAAATGAGAAAAGCGACGAGTCGCTTGACCCAAGATGACATTTGTAAGGGTGCCTTCAGTTGTTTTTGTTGAACGCATATGCAACTTTCCAACCATCGGACCTATTTTTGGTGGGTTTTGACCCTTTTGTTTACGCCTATTGGGGTAGAATTTATCAAAAATCCTCCTTCCCGTGGAGCGGTCCGGATATGCTAGCCTTCTTAGGGAGTAGGATAGTGAGTATTTGTGACCTCGACGGTGGTTTTCATGCCATGAATGTCAGGTGCAGAGGCACCTTTGTTCGGCAGATTTATTGCTATTTTTGGTGCATTTTTTGGATGCAGTTTTTGTTGCTTTATTTCTTGCTCTGTAATCGTCCCAGGGTGGGATGAATACCAATTTGGTAATCATCCCAGGGTGGGACAAGCGCTAACTAGAGCGCTCATCCTAGGGTGGAATGATTACAGGCCTAACAGCCTATAAAAGGACCAAAACTAGGTTTTGGGCTCATTTGCAACATTTTTTTCTTGGCGATTTGGAGCAGTGAGGAGGAGTGCGAGTGTGCGTAGCGGAGCACTGCTGAAATTTCATGGACATCATGAGTGCGAGAACCGGATCTTCGAGTGGAGGAGCCGAGGCGAGACCGGTATGATGTTCCTTCTCCCTGCCTGTTATTCATTTTTGTTTTATATGAAGTTAAAAACTTACATATAAATGTGTGTTTGCGGTATTTTGTTTTTATCCGTATATCAAGTTGAAAACCTAATATATGATTTTTTGTTTATTATTTTTTTGTTTTGTTTTGCGTTAATATTAAGGTTGAAACCCTAACATTAATTTTTATATTTTTATATTGTTTTTGTTTTATTTTGTGTTAATATTAAGGTTGAAACCCTAATATTAATTTTTATATTTTTAAATTGTTTTTGTGTTAATAGTAAGGTTGAAACCCTAATATTAATTTTTATCATTTTTTTTGTATTCACATTAAGGCTGAAACCCTAGTATGATTTTGTTTTTGTTTTGTTTTTTTTTTTTGTTCACATTAAGGCTGAAACCCTAGTATGATTTTGTTTTATTTTGTGACTGTTCATAGATTAAGGTCAAAACCCTAATACGCAACTATTTTTTGTACTTTGTTTGTGACTGTGTTTAGGTTTAAAACCCAACACGTCATTTTATTTTGTAGTTTTTGTTCATGTTAAGGTCGAAACCCTAGTATGATTTTTTTTTTGTGTTTTGTTTTGTTTTTGTTTTTGTACAGTTATTTTGATGTCTGCTTGTTGTTGTATAGTTTGTTTTTAATGTTTCTATACTTTTGTTGTACTTTGTTTTTTTGTACTTTTTATGTTGTACTTTTGTTGTACAATTGTTTTCCTATACTTTGTTGTTCTTCTGTATAGTTTTATTGTATTGTTTTTGTTTATATTAAGTATGTACTTAATATCTTTTGCTTTTTATTGTTTTTCAGGTTGTGAAGAGTCGGTACTGCCAGTCGACTATTTTCTTTGATGCCTGGGAGGCCTTGATAGTTGGGGATTGGGAGTGGCTTGATGCCCTTGGGCTCAAGCACGTGACGTGTCTGGAGCCTGTGGTGGGGGATCGGGCATATTTGATTGCCCTGATCAATCTATGGGATCCCTGCACCAACACTTTTCATCTTCCAACAGGGGCAATTCTGTGGATTTTGATAGATGGACTTCCTATCCGGATGATCCACCGGGACCAGTAGACAGTGGTACTGACCCAGTGTTTTGGTTGGGTGGGGGAGAGGGGGTGGAGAAGGCTGTGGAGAGGGCAGAGGCTGATTGCTAGATAGGCGATATTCTGGTGTGATGGTGGCTGGAGAAGGGTGTATTAGGGGTGAGGCATGCTTTACTCATGGCCCTCATTTCCAATATGCTGCTTCTTGACTCCTCAGGTGCGAGGTTCCCTTGGAACCTGCTGGAGTTGGTTTTCACATTGGTGGAGTGTCCTACATCAGCTCCACTTATTATGAGATGGGGTCAGACGTTGTTGGCATAGCTGTACGATGAGCTGTACGAGGTCTATTACCGAAGGCGAAAGGGGATCGGGTGCAGCTATCTCTTGTAGTGCTCGGGGTGGCAGCACATAGCTGTGGAGCGATCGCAGGGTTTGCCTTGGACCACCCGAGGTGAGATGGTGGATCGGGAGATTGGGTATGCCAATTTATGGTGGCGGTCAGAGGAGCATGGACAGAGTCGATGGTGGGCAGGTGACGTAGGTCACTATACTGATGCCTTCTCTCGTCTAATGCCAGGGCAGGTGTTTTGGTGATCGTACCGAGACTGTCTAGCCTGGCCTAAGGCTGGAGAGTGGCTCCGACGTGTGCATAGGGGTAGATGGCTGATTGGGTGACACGGGAGAGAGCAGGAGTACTTTCCATATGTCTGGGTGATGCGACAGTTTGGGGTGTGCCAGGGATTTCCTGGTGATCCCTTGATCTATCGATGGTATGGGGACGAGAGGACCCTAGTCTAGCCGATCATTGAGCCACTGGGTGAGGGGTCTGATGTAGTTATTGATGTACCCGACGTGGACGATGTCGGGGTAACTGTAGAGTATGACCGATGGTGGACTATGCGATGATGGCGGGGTGAGGGGCCTTTAGGAGGCACGGATATGGCAGCAGTAGGAGGTGGGGGTGTAGAGGCACTAGTGGAGGGTTGGGGGGCTCCGCTTGATGATGCAGACATGGTGGAGGTCGATGACTTCACTGGCGATGGAGATGATGTGGGGGTTTCGGAGCAGCCGGATGTACAGGACGTCTCGGAGCAGTGGGTGCCGGAGCAGTAGGCCATCCCGGAGGTGCCCATGCCTCAGGCTATCTCAGGGGATGTGGAGGCTGGGTTTCATGCTGAGATAGCATGATTGGAGGGTCTCTTACGGAGATGGGAGGAGGAGCATAGAGACGTTTTGTAGGAGAGGGATCTCTTGCGGACTCAGTTGGCATAGTGGGACAATGCATTGGCTGTGTATCGTCGATGAGATGTGGAGTGGGGGTGGTACCGAGTAGAGTTAGAGACAGAGGTTGTCCGCCTCGGTGGACAGTTACCTGAGCTTGATGGAGGTGGTTCATCGCGTCGTACGAGAGGCAGTGAGATTGAGTAGTCTGCATCCTCTCATCGTAGGCGGTTGGATGAGGGTAGCGTTGGTGGGCAGGGTGTGCAGGCTAGCAGCAGCCACCCTGAGAGGTCCCATAGGACCCATACTATTGGGGGTAGTTCCAGTCGCACCGATCCTGCATGATCATGGTGGCCGACTCCCTAGGCTTTGGGGATTTTGAATTTTTGGTTTTTGTGAGGTCAGAGGACCTGCTTATTGTAGCCTGAGGGCATTTTGACTTGATATATATACATGACTCATTTTTGGTTTGATGATATGCTTGTCATGGTTTATTGTTCTTTATGCACGTTTATTTATGTTGATGTATGCATATGCTATTATGACTACGGATGATGTTAGCTATATGATATAGATGTATGCATATGGAATGGATGGAATTATTGGTTGGTATACAGGTGATGGCACCATAGACTGTATAGGATTTACTGGATTTTTGTACTATGTGATTGCTTTATGGAATAACTTTGCATTTGTATTTTTTGTTTTGTATTTTTTGATGGTGATGTAAGTAATGAAATGTACAACAATTGTTTTAGAATGTAGTTAAGGTTTTTCTGAGACTCAGATGCTTTAACTAACTAGTCAAGACTGTACATTATCTTACAAGACTTTCAAACAAGGTACGAATCAGACTTGAGTTTGACCAAGTTATTTCACATCCTTGTGTGTGCGATTGAGGTCGTTGATGTGGTATTCATAAGGATACCGCCAGTGCCAGGTAGGCTGTCCACCAAACCTGTACTGAGGATCACCTAATTAGCTCCACTAACTCCTTTTGTTGTATTTAGTAAGATTAATCTACGGTGCAATCTAGGATACCATAAGCTAGCTCATCCACATGCAAACATTGGTCTACACACATGCAAAGCTAATGTGATAGACATATCATCATGCGTTTAGGATACCACCATTGCCAGGTAGGCTATCCACCAAACCCGTAATGAGGATCACCTAAATGGTTTTTCAAATGCTGAGAATTCTAGGGATTCAAGCTCAAGCGTCTTTCGGTTGTTCAATTTGTTGGGATACTTGCTCTCACATATAGTGATGAAAATCA
Source organism: Wollemia nobilis (assembly GCA_028583015.1). Classification (NCBI taxonomy): domain Eukaryota; kingdom Viridiplantae; phylum Streptophyta; class Pinopsida; order Araucariales; family Araucariaceae; genus Wollemia; species Wollemia nobilis. Next base: position 32,322,373 of record JAQPPZ010017052.1, read on the forward strand.
CTGTTTATTTTTCTCTATTTTTTTCTTCTCTTGAGCAAGGGGTTTGAGTAGTGGTGATAACCACTGCTATTTTTTTTAGATTTTGACTTTTGATTTCAAAGTTGAGCTCGTGGGTTTTTGGCTTGTGAATGGCATTGATCCTTTTGGCCTTGGGGATGACTACCCATCCTTCTCAGGGACATGTAGTATGAATCCTTATGACTTTGGGGATCAAAGGTGGTTGGGAATTTTGCTTTGGAATGGCATTGATCTTTTAGGCCTTGGGGATGACTACCCATCCTTCTCAGGGGCGTGTAGTATGAATCCTTACGACTTTGGGGATCAAAGGTGTTTGGGATTTTTGATAGTGAACTTTTGGGATTTTGCTTCGTGAATGGCATTGATCCTTTTAGGCCTTGGGGATGACTACCCATCCTTCTCAGGGGCGTGTAGTACGAATCCTTATGACTTTGGGGATCAAAGGTGTTTGGAATTTTTGATAGTGGTGAAAACCACTATTTATTGTGGGGATTGGATGGGGAAGAGCTTGTCCTTTTGTCAATTCTCATCATTCTTGAACCATTCGCACAGGGGGATGAGCAGGATAACGTTTCACCTATGGTACCCTGGACCGCTTTGCAGTTTTCATCTTTCGTTCACACAACTTGGGAATTTTTATGTGTTTTTAAGCTTGTGTTGGGATGCTATGTAACAAGGCGTGATCCAAGTAAAACTCTACCTTGTAAACAATGGTCTGACTATGTACAACATTTGACTAGAAATCTAAAGACAACTGAATGACGAAAACCCTAAAGACATGAGAAGACAACTGACTATGATATGGTGGAAATGCGAAGGGCGTTATTCTTGATGGATATTTTTACAAAATGGAATGAATTTGGAAAATGATGGAATTGTCGAGTAATTACAGTCTATGGTGCTTTTGACATGTATGACCAACAAATATGCAATGTATGTATGCGATGCCTAATGCAACTTTTTTTCTTTTTTTTTTTTTGTGTTTTGATTTTTAAGAATATGCATGAAAGTGAGATGCAATTTTTTTTTTGTTATTTTTGATTATGTGTTGTTTTTGAATATTCGTTATGGTGGTTTTAACCCGAATGGGTGTGGACCAAGTGATTCTTACGGATCTTTGGAGGTTTTGACCAAAGGGATTATAGATACCTTTGGGGCGTTTTGGGTGACCAAGCGATTGTGGGAACCCTTGGAGCTTTTGGTGTGACCAAAGGGATTATGGATACCTTTGGGGCATTTTGGGTGACCAAGCGATTGTGGGAACCCTTGGAGCTTTTGGCTTGACCAAAGGGATTATGGATACCTTTGGGGCATTTTAGGTGACCAAGCGGTGGCGAGAACCCTTGGAGCTTTTGGTTTGACCAAAGGGATTATGGATACCTTTGGGGCATTTTTGGTTGACCAAGCGATTGCGAGAATCCTTGGGGCTTTTGGTTTGACCAAAGGGATTATAGATACCTTTGGGGCATTTTGGGGTTGACCAAGTGATTATGGGAACCCTTGGAGCTTTTGGTTTGACCAAAGGGATTATAGATACCTTTGGGGCATTTTGGGTGACCAAGCGATTGTGGGAACCCTTGGAGCTTTTGGTTTGACCAAAGGGATTATAGATACCTTTGGGGCATTTTGGGGTTGACCAAGCGATTATGGGAACCCTTGGAGCTTTTGGTTTGACCAAGCGATTGCGGGAATCCTTGGGGATTTTGGTTTGACCAAAGGGATTATGGATACCTTTGGGGCGTTTTAGGTTGACCAAGCGATTGCTGGAATCCTTGGAGCTTTTGGGGTGGGCTATGGCTCGCTAAATGTTGAATGGCCTCAAATGACTAACGTTCAAGGGTTCTAGTTCCTTGATTCCTTCAAGAGAGGTGAGTCGGTATGTTCCAGGTCCTATTTTACTATCGATTACATAAGGACCTAACCAATTTGCCATGAACTTGTCCCTTAAATGGGGTGGCAAGTTAGAATTTTGTTGGTTCTCTTTTAAGACCAGGTCACCAACCCGAAAGTCCCTTAGGTGAACTTTCATGTTGTATGCTTTCTTAAGTCGCTCTTGATAGATACGTAAATGCTCGAGAGCATTGACACATCATTCATCGAGTAACGTAAGCTGGTCTAATCGGGCTTGCCATGCAGTGTCATCATCGATGAACTCTTGCATTGATATGTGCAGGGAGGGTATTTCCAACTCGAGAGGCATGATTGCCTCGAAGCCATACACTAGCAAAAATGGAGTTGCCCCAGTGGGCGTTCGAATGCTAGTGCGATAAGCCCATAGGGCAAGTGGTATTTGGATGTGCCAATCCTTATGACTATCTGTGACCATATTTTTAAGGATGGCAACTAGCATTTTGTTTGACGCCTCTGCTTGCCCATTTGCCTGTGGATAATAGGGTGTCAAAAAACTATGCTGAATTTTGTACTTTGTTGTCAAAGCACGCACATCTTTGTTCTTAAATGACGTCCCATTATCCGAGATGATCTTGGATGGAATACCAAAATGACATATGATGTTATGTAAAATGAACTCCGCAATGCGGGGCCCCATCGTAGAGGTAAGCGGAATTGCTTCCACCCACTTAGTGAAGTACTCTGTGGCCATTATGATAAACGTGTGATGACCTGATGACATAGGGGAGATATTTTTGATGAGATCTAAGCCCCACTATGAAAATGGCCAAGCCGATTGGATTGGTTGCAAGGCTTGAGAAGGTACGTGTGTCAAGTTAGCATGGTGTTGACACTTCATGCACTTTCGCACATATGCACAACAATCTCGCTCTAAAGATGGCCAATAATAGCCCATGCGAAGAATGCGCTTTGCGATGGCCATACCGTTGAAGTGGCCATCACACGTACCATCGTGCGCTTGGGTGATCGCCCAAGTGGACTCCTACTGGTCCAAGCAACGGAGGAGGATTCCTTCGTAGCTTTGACGGTATAAGATGTCTCCTAGCAAGACATGTTTTGCCACTTTCTTTTTGAATGATCTTTTCATGGCGTGCGACAACCCAAGTGGGAGGCTACCTAACTTGAGATAGTCTCTTATGGGTGTGTACCAATCCTACTGATCAGAAACCTCGATGGTATGAATGATCGATCCCTCTTGAAGTTCATCCCTAGAAAAAGCTGAGCGGGAAAGAACTTGTAGAAATAGCGTTGTGTTGCTATTAAGAGGGGTTGGAGAGAACAAAGACCCCCAGTTGGCATGATTCAGACTATCATGGATTCGAGAGAACCTATCCTGAGATGGTTCAATCTGGATCAGGTGGATTCCTGGCATTATGTCAGAGCTTGCACGCTCCATCGTGGATTGCGATAACATTTTGACTTGAATGGTTGTCATCTCACCAGAAAGGTCTTGTGGGATTAGTGACCCTAAAGAGGCCATAGTGTCTGCAAAATGATTCGATGATCGAGGGAGTGCCTCGATGTCATACCATTCAAGCTTTGCTAGGAATTTATCCACAAGGGCTTTGTAGGCTTGTAGAACTGGGCATTTGCATTGGAATACCCCTTTCACTTGGTTGACAATTAACAACGAATCACCAAAGATATTCAAGCATTTGATGTTCATGGTGATGGCTTTCTGAAGACCTATGAGCAAGGCTTCGTATTCAACATTGTTATTGGTGCATGGGAAATCAAGTTTAAATGATAAAGGCATTGGAGCCCCTTACGGTGTGAAAAACATGATTCCCGTACCACCCCATTGCTCACATTTAGAACCATCAAAAAATAAGGTTATGTCGGCCTATGACTCAGGCTCATCAGAATCAGGCGATTCTGAGACATGGAAGACCCCATCATCGGGTAGCTCTATGGTCAGAGGCTGATCATCTTTGAGAGGAGCCTCTGCTAGTTGATCGACGATGACTTGACCTTTGATGGACTTTTGTCCAATGAATTTGATGTCAAACTCCATCAACAACATGATCCATTTCGCCATGTGACTACTATGATAAGTACGACTCATCATGTACCACAATGGATTCTCCTTAGACACAACATACATCGTATTGCTCAGCATGTAATGGCATAGCTTTTTGGTGGTAAATACCACCGCCAAACATAGCTTCTCAACATATGCATAGTTAAGTTCATAATCGACTAGGGTGCGACTAAGATAATAATTAGCCTGTTCTTTGTGTAATTCATTTTTTTGGGCTAGCATGGCACCCAGTGCCACCTCAGTAGCTGAGATGTATAAATAGAATGACACTCCTGGTCTAGGTGGTGCCAATACTGGCAGTGAAACCAAGTATTGTTTGATGTCGTCAAAGGCTGATCGGCACTCGTCATCCCAATGAAATGCTACCCCCTTAAAATGTGTAATAATTTATTCATGGGTCGGCACTTGTTAGATAATTGTGCTATGAAGCGCTTGATCGACGCGACCTTACCCTGCAAGCTTCTAAGTTGCCTGATGGTGGTTGGGGGAAGCATTTCAAGGATTGCCTTGAATTTATTTGGATCTACCTCGATGCCTCATTTTGAGACTATGAAACCCAAGAGTTTTCCAGATGTGATGCCAAATACGCACTTCTTGGGGTTTAGCCTAACCTTGTGTTCGATGAGGCGATCAAGGATCTTGCGTAAGTCATCGAGATGATTTTGGCGCAAAAGAGATTTGGCCAACAAATCATCCATATAATCTTCCAAAGTTTTATGCATGTGATCATGGAAGATGTATGTCATAGCACGTTGGTAGGTGGTGCCAACATTTTTAAGGCCAAAGGGCATGACCTTATAACAAAATGTCCCCCAAGGCATCGTGAACGCCATTTTTAGTTGATCATCGGGATTGATACGAATCTGGTTGTATCCCGAGAAACCATCCATGAGGGAAAGCATTTCGTGGCCTACTATAGCATCTACCAATGCATCAATGCTAGGCAAGGGGAAATCATCCTTGGGACTCTCTTTGTTTAAATCTTGAAAATCGATGCATATGCGAATCCTCCCATCAAGATTTTTGATGGGTACCATGTTGGACAGCCATGGTGGGTAATCCATGTAGATGACAAACTATGCATCCAACAACTTTTGTAGCTCGTATTTGACCATTAAGGCCACTGTTGGGTGCATCTTACGTAGCTTTTTCTTGACTGGCTTGACTGTCGGATCAAGTGCTAGATTATGCGTGACTAGCTGCGGGTCTAGTCCCGACATGTCTTTGTAGGTCCATGCAAAAACCTCCTTCTTCTCTTTGAGAAGGGCAATGTACTCAGCTTGCTCTTCGGGGGATAAAATTACCCCCAACTTGATGATTTATGGATTCATTGGATCAGAACCGATGTCTACGTCAATCATTTCTTTGACTGACATGTGGGATCCATCCTCCAACTGGTGTGGAGTTGGGATCAGGTGGATATCATTCACTAAATTTAGATCTACGTTGGGAATGTCGGGTTCCTCTTTAGCATGGAAGATATCCTGAGTTTGTCTTGGGGTGAAATGAAACATCTCACCATAAGGCCAGTACTCTGATGGGGATGGTGGTGAGTCAGCGTGATCCTAGTCTATGGCATCTAGGTCTAGATACAATGGTCGTGTTGGATCGGTTGGATTGTGGATGGGGGTGGTTAAATCAATGGAGATCATGTTGATGGACTGAGTTTGGTCTCCATTATCGCGTGGGTGTTGATTCTGACATCCTAGGTAATCCTTGTGCCCCGAATCTGGCTCTATGGGTACTGGCACAAAAGGATCGGCCCTATGTGTGGATAGAAGGATGGGGTCTGCCCTTGGCACTGGTGGCCCTATAGGGTCTCTAGGTGGGTGGTGCTCTCTGTATGCTTGAAGTGGTGGATGAAGCACTTGGTTTAGTTGTACTTGGTTTAAATGCCACCTATGCCTTGGTCCCATATTCAGATGTTCAAACATACCATCGATGTCTATGGGGTATTCCTATTGCCTCATATGGTTGAGATATGCCATCTTAGTCTCATCCTCATAGTCGCTATCAGAGATCCATAGGCCTTCATTGGCTCCTACAACTATGTGCCCCTCTGGATGGTATAACCTCCCACTAGGCATTTCTTGATCACTTGGCCTTATGGCCGGCCTAGGAGGCTCGTTTTGTTTGAGCATGTTGATTTGGTCCCTTCTAGGTTGTTCCACTCTCTACGGGAGGGCTGGATTCTCTAGAGGTGGCAATTTCCTAATTGGAACATTAAAGGGGAACATTGCCACGAAGTCCTCCTGATAGTCGTCAATGGGCATCACCTGCAAGTGATTGCTATCGAACTCAAATGGGTCCCAAGGTGCCACCTCATAATCTGACTCATCTTTCGAAGAGCTCTCTTGATTTTTTTCACATCCTTCTTAGAGGTTACTTCTTGAACTTTCCCCTTCCTCGATCAAAGGGGAGGGCTTGTTGAGGTCAACGAGGTTTGTTGTTAACAATGGGAAATAATTCCCCAATGTGTATGTAGTGTTGGGATTGGCATATGGATCTTGTGCCAATCCATCCCTGTTGCCTAGACCTAAGCCTTGCATGGTTTCTACCAAGATGTCGAGGGGCAAAGGGTGGTTGAACCCTACTCCTGATTTATCATATGGCATATGGTATCTTGGTTGACAAAGAATGCGCATTCCTTGTTCGTATCTACCCAATCCATATCCATGCCAATTACATTGGTCTAGGTATTTCAAGGCAAAGTTTGGGTTGGACAGATAGTCAATATTCTTAGCAAATGGCTCTTCATCCTCTTCTTCTTGTAGGTAGGGTTCAATGTCGTTCTCGAGGCCCCCATATACAAAATTGGTCTGATTTGGCGGGTAACCTAAAGGGACGATAGTGCCGATGGGGAGGCGAGGTTTCCCCATGTCTTGCATGGATTCGAGCATGGGTGTTGCCATAATGTTTTGCACTAGGTACTCCCCCAGGCCCGTATTGGCCATTTCAATGGTAATCATCGACGGTTGAGGGGGAGGGAATGGGAGTTCTCCCTGAGTCCACTCCATGTTGGGTGAATTAGGTGTCTTGACTTCCATTCGACTAGGTACCTCCTTGGTAGAGATGGTTGAGACTAATGGTGGTGCCTCCTCTAGGGGCTTCTTCCCATTGTCCTTCGGTGTGGCCACCATAGGTGGCATCGTGGGTGAAGGAACAGACGATGAATATGGGCTAGGTTGGTGAGTTGAGGGACTCAACAACGGGGATGTAGGCAGAATCGGACCCTGCATGGATGGATTCAATTGAAAGTCCAAATGTGTCGATGGGAGGGTCGATTGTGGCATTAGTTGCACCGCATTGCAAAACTTAAAGGGCTCTAAATCTGCTAGGACTACATGTACTTGCCCTTCGTATGTGTACTTGAGGCATTGATGGGCTATCGAAGGGACACACTTCATGTCCCTGATCCAAGGCCGTCCTAGAAAGATATTGTAGGCCATCTCACCCTCAAGGATGTGACACAACGTAGGAATGGTCTTTTGTCCTACTTGAATGGGTAGGACAATTGTGCCAACCATCGAGCATAACGCATCGTTGAATGCTCAAAGAGTGTAGGTGGATGCCACAATGTGGGATGCTAGCAACTTAAGATGTTTTAATGCCACTATCATGATTATGTTGTTCGACGAGCCAGTATCCACCAACACCCTCTTGAATGGAATCTCGTTGACCCGCACGATGACGTGTGGGGGTGGATCCACCATATCACCAGTCACCAACTTTAGTTCATCTTCCCTAAAGGTTATGATCGGTTCTGTGCATTGTCTCACATGTCCCACAAAATTGTTGAAAGAATTGGGTTTGTGGGGCTGTAGCTCAATGGCTTTGAGTATCTCCATCAGAGCCACCCGATGGGGCGATGATTGTTGGATGAGCTCATAAATGGAGAGCCTAGCCAACATGGTCCTTAAAATTTGAGTAAGCTTAGTCCTAATCATGGCCACTGGTCTAGGCAGGGGAGGTTGTGTAGGGTGTTGTGGAGGTTGTGATGTTGATGGAACATCTCCTGTAGCTACAACGGGTGCAGCCGTGTTTGGGTATCTTTTGTTCCGTGTCACGATGCTTATCATCCCCACGTATCCTTGCATGGGGCAGTTTTGTGTTACCTCATTCACTTGTAAAGTATTTGCCTACGCATCATGGGTAAGCAAGGGGTCTTTGAAGACTTCCATCTATTGGTTGCTCAGTGCTACGGGATTATCTACCATGAGCGTTTTGTTGTCTATCAAGTCCTGCACTAAGTTTTTGAATTTCCAACAAGTGAAGATGTCGTGTCCCTTCTGTCGATGGAATATACAATATAAATATTCCCTATAGCCCTTGGGTTTTGGCACGTTGGGGTCTATGGGTAAACTTTCCAATAAGTTTATCAAGTTTACCGTGAACAAGCGATCAAACAAGGAGTCTCTAGACTCCGTGAATTGTGTGAATTATCGCTTAGGGTGACACTACTGATTTTGCTCTTGTTTGTGATTTTCCTTTTCATAGTTATCAAGAGGAACTGCCTGATAATTAGCCTTTGGGGGCTATGTCGTTTGTGCAGGCTTGGGTATAGTTATGGCAACCTGATTGACCACGGCGGGTTTCGGTTGTGTGGGCCCAATTTTGGCATTTTTGGTCCACTCTTTCTTGCTCCGCTTGGCAATCTCGTCATCTTGAATTTTGATCTCCTCAATTATCCTGGCTTGTGCTAGGGCTTCTTCTAGGGTGGCATATTGCTACAGCTGCAATAGCATGGAGATTGACCTTATGCAACTCTTTGAAAACATTTGGGTCATGTCGGCCATGGGAGGGAGGTAAGGTAGCTTTGAAAGCAATGTCCTCCACTGATTCCCATAAGCGGCTATGGTCTCATCATCATACTACTTAAGGCCAGCTAGGTCACTTAAGGATGCCTTCTTCTTGGTGTTGAAGGCAAAATGTTCAAGGAACACGTCCACTAGATGGTCTAGATTATTGATGCTATGCTTTGACAACTGGGTAAACCAATCTGAGGTCGGGCCTGCGAACGTGGTTATAAATGTTCTTAGAAGCAATGCATCATTGTCCTAAATGCCAAAGCATTGACTCAAGAACCTTGTTACGTGCTCTTGGGCATCCTCATCCCCTCTGAAAATTGCCAATTGAGGCATTTTGAAGTGGTCGGGGTATGGGGGTGCCGGAACTAAAGGATGCACAGGGTGACTGCTGAGCTGGCGTAAGGTGGGCTTTTGGGGCCCTAAAGTCTTGGTCTCCATAGACTCTAAGTGCTCTAGCAGTGATTTGTATGCATCAGAGGATTTGATTTCCTCTTCTTTGGTTTGTTCCCATTGTGAATTATGAGGAACTTGAGGCCTATGGAGGGGTAGCTGGGTAGCGCCTCCCTGCCTTGGTAGGGCATTTCAGCCCGCTCTTCTTCTCGCTCAAATTCCTCATAGGCTTCTTGAGGAGTTTTTGGGCATGACCTATAAACATGGATGGGTGCCTAAGGAAGGCGCCCATCATTGGTTCTAGGGGTGGCCTCCCACTCAGGTCTAGGAGGTCTTGGAGGCAACGCTTGATAAGGTCGTGGTGACCTGTCTCATACTAGGGGGTTGTGCCTCTCATAAATTTTTGTCCTATGCATGCGAGGGGTTGGAATCCTCTCATGCATAGTGTTTTGGAGCAATTCATATGTCTAGCACTGAATGCACTCTTTGTTAAGATGATACAATTTTTCTAACTGCTGCTGATATTGCCTAAGTTGCATGACTTGCGCTTGGAGGGCGACCTGTTTGGCAAATGCCAAGTCAAGTTGTTCTGCCACCCTATGTCTAGGAGGCCTAGATGCCTCCCCTGGATATCTATCTTGGTCATGGTGATTCGAGATCTCTATGGGTCACTTTCCTCTATCGAGGTTAGCAACATTCACCCGAGGCTTTGGCCTCAATAGGTGATCTTGATAATTAGTAGGTGTAGAGGCGCATTGCTCCCACGTGGTGTATTGCTCTTGAGGAATATACTAGTTTTCCTCGTGCTCCCTTTTGTACATGTGAAAGGGATGGGCGGAGTTGGCTCACCCTGTCTGAAGAGCCTTGCACTCTAGATTTGGCCTATTAGTTCTAACAGTAATGAGGGGTGGAGGGGGAATGATATAATCATGTGGCCCCTCCTTATGAACCCTATGTTGCTCTAGCACCTCATCTCGTAGTGGCCACTCATAATGAGTGTCTAAGGGGGCCTCCCCATGTGTGTACTCCTCCTAAGAGGGTATGTTTTGAATGGGAGTGCCCCTCAAAGGGGTGCCTTTATAGTCCTTTTTTGTAGTGGCATAGTGTGGACTACATTGTGGGTTAGGTTGCCAAGGTGGTATAACCAAGTCCTTGGGGCTATAACAAAGGTGACTTGTGCCTCCTTGTATACTTTTCGTAGCTTCTGCCCATGATTGGGCTTGGATATGGGTATACACCATGGTGGTGATCTTTCTAGAAATATATGTATATTTTTATCTCCTTTACACAATTTTTATGCTATACCAAACAAACGGGGACCACACACATAAAGAAATGATTATCTCATTTACAGATTAAATGTGTGCCCTAGATTTGGTCTAATGTGTTTGTGCGAATCTTGTAAAGGAAACTTTGTTATTCATGCAAAATGAGGGCTCTTGTATCTCCAAAATGGTCGCCCCTTCGATATACCATTGCTAGGCCGTTATACCAAACCTCTCAATATACCCACCCTTACGTGAGGTAAACTATTGGTACGCGAGAGTAGAACAGTACATGGAACATAGGCGGTATGGAAGGGAAATCACTCTATTTTTGACACCTACCATAGAAGACTTATCCTCATGCACGAGGAATCACCCCCGTTACACTTGGTCAACTTTCATCAGGATTTACATCTAGCAACAGTCATGATCAAGGTATATGTATGCAAAATCCAAGCTGTATCGCTCCAAATTTTTTGCATCCCTACCTTCAGGCTATTGGATCCGCGCCCGGAAGGAGGATGGGAAAAGGATGGTGCGGTACCTTGGACGAGAGGACTTCACGAAGGTCCCGCCTCTCAAGGGAGGTGTATTTTGGTGATTTTTCGACGGATGGTGGGTTCACCAGGAAACATTTGGCGGTAGTTTCCACGCCTAGGTTTTGGAATGTGTTTAGATGAGTTCGTTTTATCCTTTAAGCATTCATCCTAGGTTTGGCCGAATGAATCTAACTTAATCTATATGAAAATGCAACTTTCAATGAATACAGAAAACAGATTTTGAAAGCAGAAAATAGAGAATTTACAGGAGGAAAATGGGGAATACCTGATCCGGATGTCTGAAGAAGATTCTGGCGGTTGATGCAGTCTGGATCGTCTGGAATTCTATAGAATCGCCTACAATCTGACAGAATCGTCCGAAATCTGACAGATTCATCTGGAATCTGACAGAATCGTCTGAGACTGATAGAATCGTCTGAGATCTGACGAATTCGTCAGAGACCTGCAAAACAGCAAACAGATGCAAAATACAAAAAAATTCTACTGTGCAGACAGAGGTAAATTACATAAAATTGCAATATGAATACTGAAAAATATTTAAAAATAGAATTTAAAGCAAATTACTGTACTTTAATGGCAGATTATGAGCTTAACATGCAATCTAGACTAGATGGGTGAACTCCAGATGCAAAATAGGATAAAAACTAAATAGATTATCTAATTTGCAAAACAAAATAATAGAGACAAAGTTGAGAAAAGCAAACTCCAGGCACTGATTGCCTCGATGTGGACTGCAGTCGAGATCGTCTCGCATCAGTACGAAATCATCTCGAATTTGATGAGATCGTCTCCGATCTTGACAGGTTCGTCGACGACGATGGGTGCTGGCTCCAGTTGAAAATCAGTGGTGTACCTGCAAACAAAATGGCTATAGGACTAGTGCAAAAGATAGATTATGATGTTTTAGTACAGAGGGATTCAGTTTGCAGATAAATTCAGCCAGGGGTTGGGGAGGGAAAATCTTAGAGTTTAAATAGGCTTAGGGAGAGTTGTTGGGAGGTTGGAGATCTTCCCAATTTGGGAGATCTCCAACGGGGGAGGGTCCCAACGGTGCAGACACGCTTCTGCCTGGATTGGAGACCCGTTGGAATGGATTCCAACTATGCAAATTCAGTTTTGCGACAAAATCATCTGGACGTTCTAGTCCAGACGAAATCGTCAAATCTAGGGCGATATCGTCTGATCGGCGACGATATCGTCCAACGGTCAAAACAACCTCTAAAAATGGCACGAAAAAAGGGGAAACGGGTTTCTCGACGGTTAACGGGCGGTTTGGGAGGTTAAATTTGAATTTAAATTTATTTACTAAGGTGAATGTAATTATTCCAATTTTACTGCGCCAATTTTAGGGTGCTACATTTTGCCCCCTCTTTAGCGAATTTTTCGAAGAAAATGCGTTAAAGATGAGTTCTTCTCGATCTACGAGAAAGCAAAAAATTATACCCATTTTTAGGCGACGATTCTTGGTCGAATCGTACGACAGCTTACTATGGTGCCCCCTCCGTGTTTTTACCCAAATCGAACGTTTGAGGTAAAAACACGAAAAAGCAAAAAATTATTTTTGAATTATTTTGAATAAAATTAAGAAAAATAGGGAAAAACCCTAATTCATTGTTACTGTTCATTTTTACTGTTTTTAGAGCTCTGGAGCAAAAATGGTTGAGACAGCGCACAGATCTGCAGAGGTCCGCCGCGGTCTATGGGTAAGGGTCTAGACTGAACTTAGAATTGATTTAATTTGATTTTACATGCTTTTTAGATGGATTTTTTAGGTGAATTTGGAGCATCACGGCCGTTTTTGGCCGTCGACGTCGTCGGGACGAAATCGTCCCGATTTCGACGAAATCGTCTCAATTTCGACAATTTCGCCCGAGGGCGAAATCGTCGAAAGGGGGACGATTTCGTCAAATTAGAGACGATTTCGAACTGCAAAATCGGAGACGATTATGCTCAAATTGGGGACGATATCATCCAATAGTGGGCGATATCATCAATTACATGAAATTGAACTTTAAGTTGCATTATTGATTTACTTGAATTGTTATTAATGATTGTTTGTTGTTTTGTTGTTTATGTTTGCAGAGAGGATTACTAAAAAGCAGAGAGTGGAAATACGGCGGATTGAGAGACGACTTGGCCGCTCTCACCCAGGCAGAGCGGGATCTGCTGGCACAAGCCGGATTGCGAAGATGTGGCAGAGATGCCACAGGTTTCCACAGACATGGGGCTACTGACAGCCCTAGTAGAGAGATGGTATCCGGGGTCTTCCTATTTCCGGTTACCGACAGGGGAGATGACTCCCACACTGGAGGATGTATGGAGGATTTTGAGAATCCCCATACAAGGACGGATGATCACACCGACGGCCAATTAGGGCCACGCGATGGGACGGCTGTGTGGTGACCCGAGCTTCACCCTGGAGAAGGGCGGAGTTAATATCGAGGCACTATGCCAGATGCCTGGGGCATCTAGACTCACACGGGTTCTGGCTGGGGTAGTTGGTGGACTTCTGTTGTGCCACCAGAGCGGGTGCGAGGTGCCGTGGATGCTGGCAGATGTGATCTGCGACATGTGGGACCACGGCTACAGGTTCTCATGGGGCAGCTTTGTACTATGCCAGCTGTACAGGATCCTTTATGGGGTCGTGTACAAGGGCGGTCGATGTCTGGTTATGACATCGTTTCTACAGGTTTGGTGTTGGGAGCACATTGTGGTGCGGAGGCCGATAGGGCTTCCACTGACAGGGATAGACGGGGAGAGGCCCCGAGTCTTCTACTGGTGGCTTCGAAGAGGATCACAGTGACGAATAGACCTTTCGATGTCCCAGAGACTGCTAGATGATTTGGTCCCAGACCAGATCACCTGGAGGCCGTAGAGGTAGCATCCAGGGTGGGCAGAGGACGGACAGGAGCCGGCTCGCATCGAGCGAGTCTGCTGGCTGAGGATGGAGAGGGGAGAGGTGGAGCTCCACCGCTACGACCGAGTTTTGCGATAGTTCGGTCTACAGCAGGGGATCCCATCTCTCAGGGATTATGAGTTTTCCCGGACCGTCCGGGATAATACTACAGTTAGCGGGGCTCTAGACATGCAGCGATTCTGGAGCCAGGACTTAGATGATGCCCCCATTCAGCCAGTGGATGGGGACGATGCAGGAGTAGCCGATGGCTACGATGCTTGGTATGCAGGCATCCGCCCTCCTCGGATGACGAGGGCACAGGGTCCGATCCACGCAGTCGTGCATCGGATAGGGAGGCGATGCCAGGCGGTGATAGAGGCAGCCCAGGGTCACGGCGGGAGAGAGCAGAGGAGACCACAGGCATAGGAGCGGCCGTGGCAGAGAGAGAGGGAGAGGAGGGAGGCGAGACCCCCATCTCCACAGAGGCCACCATCGCCCGATAAGGGCAAGGGCATGGATACAGGAGAGAGTAGCGAGATGGCTACTCTCCGGGCAGAGAGGGATCGTCTGCAGACTCAGGTGTAGACATTACAGGATGCAGCTACACGACACCATGCTGAGGTGTCACAGCTGCGAGACGAGATTGCACGCCTCAGGGCATGGGGTGGAGGGGCGAGCTCAGGAGAGTTGACATGGGCTATCGCCCAGTTGACTTTCTATCAGACACTATACTATTAGCTGGTGTCGACGGAGGATAGACTACCTCTACCAGCTAACATCGTAGATTCGATCAGGATCGGGTCATCTAGGACCACGTCCCGGTCGAGGACTAGGACTACTCAGACTGCGATGGGGCCACCTCGTCCACCTTCGGGCGGGGGAGGAGATGAGGCAGAGAGCTCGAGGGGATCTCGAGGCTAGAGGGTTGCACATTGATGTTGACATTGTACTATATTTGTATTGATAGAGGATTGAGTATGCCGAGGTACAGATTGTGGCATACCAATCCAGTTTTGATGATGTACATATGTTGATATATATATATATATGAGATATTTTTGATCATATGACTAGTGTGTTATGATTTGTATGATGCTTTTAGATGTTGTAATTGATTGATTTTGATAATTCATTTGAGGATTCATGTAATTATGTCATTGGGAATATTACGATTTGAATGTCATGCTATAAAATATTTAAATGAAATAATCTGATGTAACAAAATGGTTGTTTGTAATAAAAATGTGATAAAAATAAAAAGAGACTTCTAACAATAATTTCAAAGGACATTGTCGCTATTATAGACCATTTCATGGAGTCACTGCTCACTCGGTCGTCAAGCTAATCCCATTGTAGAAATATTGTTAAAAGGAAAAGAGTGCTTAAGAGACTGTCTTAAGACTTTGATGTAATGATGCAAATGATGATGATGATGGTTGGTTTGTTTTCAGATTTTCATAAAAAATATTTGTGCATGAAATAATGTTTTAAAATGATTTTTGCTAGGCATAAATTCCTAAGTGTGATAAAATTTTTAGATAATTCCCTAGGAATTATACCATCATTGCAAAATTTGAAGGTTGACATAATGACATGAAATAATGAAAATGTGTTTGCTTTTGAAAAAAGCATAATTTGTATAAGATGAAGTCATATGGTTTTTATGATTTTTGATAAATGGGGAATAACAATTGTTACAATGGCTTGCGCTAGGCATAGAATATGTAGGTATAGACTTATACCATCATCGCGAAAATCAAAGAAAATAGTTTTATTGCATGGTTGATTTTTGATGAACAGAAAATATGAAAATGAGGACTTGCGCTAGGCATATAATTTCAATTTTGGTTTTGAAACTATACCATCGTCGCGAAAGTCGATATGATATGTATGATATGTTTTGAAAGAAATTTGTGATTTTTCTATTATATAGTTGTCTTTATGAAAAATAATTGTACTTGATTATTCCAAACAAGTTGCAAAAATAATATTTCAAAGTATTTTGAAGACAAAAATTAGATTTATAAGGAATCCCATGTGCATATGTGAATTCATTTCCAATCTTGATTTATCATAATGATAGACAAAATCTCTCAAATACAAATGTGTGTGCAATTGTATTGTTCATTTACCAGGTTTGAGCAAGATACTATGATACAAGTGATTTGAAGAAACCAAATAAGTGTTCATTAACCATGATGTAGATGCATATAACCATATTAGACTACTATGTAGATCGGATTATCAAGAGCTAGCTAATCCATAAGCAGACATAGGTCTGTACAAAAGAAGGTCGCTAATGTGACAGACATATCGCCATGCTAGGAGTTACCCAAGGCCAAGCAGGTTGGGCACAAACCACCTGTTATGGGGCTTACCTCACAGTTTTCGAATAATTGAGAATTCCAGGGATTCAAGCTCATCAACCCTTCTTTTCTTTTCAAAGGGTAGGGAAAGGGATTTTATTGCTTTCTTGCTTTCTTTTGAACTTTGTTTCTTTTTATTTTGTATTTCTTTTGCTTGATAATGCTTGGAATATTGCTGAAATAACATTTTTCTTTTCTCTTTTTTCTTTCTTGAAATTTTTTTTTTTTTTTTCTTTTTCTGTGCTAGGGATACTTGCTCAGATTAGCTGTAGAGCAAGGGATTTTTATTCTGGGTAGGGGTGAGCTTGTCCTTTTGCCAATTCTCAAATATTCTAGACCATGTGCATGATAGGATAGTAGGGGAAACTTTTCACCCAAGAAATCAGTTCTACTATGTAGCAAAACATGGAAATTACAAATATAATCATTTTATTGTGAAAAGATGTGCTTGGTTTAAGTAAATAACAAGATCAATTCTCTATGCTCAAACTTTATTTAATTGAATTTTGTGAACTTTGATATAAGAGAGATTAGTAATCATGCCAGATAAAATCAAGATATTTATTGTTGTGAGTGTGCAAGTGAGGGATGCCAAATAAATGCTAATTGTATCCAAAATAAGTTGAAACATATAACTGCAATAATTGTAAGAAAATATATATACATGATTTTTTAGAAGTTGGGAGAATGTTGACTCTCTCTTTCTTCTGTATATTGTTTTGGTTTCGAAAGAGTCAAGCATATAGCTGTTTTTAGATTTTTATTTAGATTTTTGTTTTTGAGCAAAAAGAACTTTAATAAGTGCTTTAAATAAATGCAATAGATAGTTTTTGAAGATTTTTGGATGATTATGAATGTTTTTGATGTTTTTGATTTTTTTTATAAATTGAAAGAAATATAAGAGAGTAACTTTGAACAAATATATACATGGATGAAATGACCAAATTTATGCATAGTAACGTTTGAGATGTAAAATATTCATGGGTTCTTTAAGTTCTTTACCATCTAAGGTAGATAATTTATATGCTCCCGATTCAAATTTTGCAAGTAATGATGTATGGTCCGAGCCGGTTGGGCTCAAATTTACCTTTAAGTTCTTTGGTTGCATTTGTATTTTTTTGATTTTCTTTTAGAACAAGGTCGCCAATCTCAAAGGATCGATGACGAACTTTCTTATTATATGCTCTTTTAAGCTTGTTTTGGTATGCACGGAGATGCTCCAAAGCATTGATGCATTTTTCATCTAGGAGTTCCAACTGACTGAGTCTGCCAGTGCGATATTCATCTCCTACTTCAGTGTCTTGAAGTAGCAGAGCCAAAGAAGGAACTTCCAATTCAAATGGAAAAACTGCTTCGGCACCATATACCAAAACAAATGGTGAAGTGCCCGTGGGAGTCCGAACACTAGTTCGATAAGCCCACAAGGCTGGATATAATTGAATATGCCAGTCACGGCCAGTTTTATTGACCAATCTTTTGAGAATTTTGATTAAAGTTTTGTTAGAAGCTTCTGCTTGACCATTACCCTGAGGATAATAGGGAGTAGACCAGCGGTGTTGAATCTTGTATTTTTGGCATAATTTCTTAACATCTTTATTTTTGAAAGGAGTTCCATTATCAGAGATGAGATTGGCAGGAATTCCGAACCTGCAAATGATTTGATTAAAAATGAACTTAGAGACTTGTGAACCGAAGGCAGGAAGCTAAAGGCATAGCTTCAACCCACTTCATGAAATACTCGATGGCGGTTATGATGAACTTATGTCCATCAGAAGACACAGGATTGATTTTACCAATAATATCCAAGCCCCATTTAGAAAAGGGCCAAGGAGACGAAATAGCCTGCAGCTCTTGTGTAGGCGCATGGACAAGGTCAGCATGTTTTTGACACTTGTCGCAATGGCGCACATACTCATGTGCATCCGTTTCCATGGTAGGCCAAAAGTATCCTATCCGAAGGAGCTTTTTAGCAATGACACTACCACTAAAGTGTCCTCCACAAGATCCATCGTGGGCTTCACTCAAGGCTGATTTAGACTCATCTGAATTTAAACATCTTAATAGGATACCTTCAAAAGATCTCCTATACAAAGTATTGCCAATTATTACAAATCGACTTGCTCGTCGACGTAATAACCGACGCTGGTTTCTATTAGAATTAGTAGGGAAAGTCCCATTTTGGAGGAAATCAAATATGTCTGTATACCAAGGTTCAGGAGTAGTTTCATTGATTAGAAACACATCCAAAGGCTCTAAGCATGACTTATTTGAGGCGGGTTCCTGGAGTCGACGAATAATGATAGTCGCATATTCGTCGTCTAACTCCAAGGGCAAGAGAGATGCAGCGGTGGCCATGGCGTCGGCTGCACGGTTGCTAGTTCGAGGAATGGCTTCCAAAGTAACTTGATCAAACAAGGACATTAGTTGTAAAACATAGGCCTTATATGGGCGAAGTTTATCATCTCTGGTCTGATAAACTTCATTAATTTGGTTTATAACCAATTGGGAATCCCCAAAAACTAAGAGGTTTTTAATTTTTAGCGCTAAAGCGACTCGTAATCCAAGGATTAGAGCTTCATACTCAGCAAGTATTGTTGGTGCAAGCAAAGGTCGGTTTGAAGGACAGAGGAATAAGATGTTTTTGCGGAGATATTAAAATAATACCCGCACTAGACCCCACTCATACATCGGGCTCCATCAAAGTATAAGGACCATTGTTCGAGATGGTCCGCCTCTAATTGAAGGCATTCATCAGAAACTCGATGATGAGAGGATGAGTAGACTCTAAGGGTGCAGCAGACTAATTGATCTCGCTATGATTTGACCCTTAACATACTTCTGTCCTATGAAGGTGAGATCAAACTCGCTTAGAGCAAGAACCCACTTGGCTGTGCGACCCGATAAATAAGGTCGACTCATGAGATATCTTAAAGGATCATATTTGGCAATGACATACGTTTTTTGGCTAAGCATGTAATGTCGTAATTTTTGCGTAGCAAACACGACTGCTAGACATAACTTCTCTAACGCTGTATAGCGGGTTTCATAACTGACGAAAGTTTGGCTAATGTAATAATTAGCACGTTCTCGCTTTTCATCATCAAGTTGAGCTAACATAGCTCCTAAGGCATAATCTGAAGCAAAAATATATAGAAGAAATGGGCGATCAGATTTAGGCGGTGAAAGCACCGGAGGGTTAAGGAGATATTGTTTGAGAAGTTCAAAAGCTTCTCTACATTCTGTGTCCCAATTAAAGGGGACGTCCTTCTTAAGGAGCTTAAGAAAGGGACCAGTTTTGTCCGCCAGCTTATCAATGAAGCGACGGATAGCTTGAAGTTTACCTTGTAAACTTCGTAGTTCAGATATATTAGTGGGTGCGGGCATATCTGTGATAGCCACAATTTTGAGAGGGTCAATTTCGATACCACGTAAAGAAACTAAAACCCCTAATAGTTTGTCGGATTTAACTCCGAATATGCATTTTGCTGGATTTAATCGAATGAGATATTCTCGTAATCGATTAAAAACTTTTCTTAAATCATCTAAATGATTATTTTCAATAAGAGAGCGAGCTATAATATCATCTACATAATCATGTAAGATATCATGCATCATATCATGAAAAATGTAGGTCATAGCCCGTTGATAAGTTGCACCGGCGTTCTTTAAGCCAAATGGCATCACTTTCCAGCAAAAGGTACCCCAGGGGGTAATAAAGGCTATTTTAGCCTGGTCTTCAGGAGCTATCCTAATCTGATTATAACCGGAGAATCCGTCCATTAAGGACATCATCCCACTTCCGACAGTAAAGTCAATGATTTGATCCATATTTGGAAGAGGAAAGTCATCTTTAGGGCATGCAGCGTTAATATCTCTAAAATCGATGCAAACCCTAACTTTGGTAGCTTCTTTCTTAGTGACTGGAACTACATTTGAGATCCATTCAGCATAATCAATAGCTTGTATGAAGATAACATTCAGGAGTTTTTCTAATTCCCCTTTGACTAGCAAGAGCCACTTTGGGATGCATTTTTCTGAGTTTTTGTTTAACCGGTTTAGCATCCGGATGGACCACTAGATGATGCATGACTACGTAAGGGTCTAGACCTGGCATATCTTCATATGTCCAAGCGAAGACATCTTCGTACTCTTTAAGGAATGCAATGTATTGTTCTTGTTTGTCTTGACTTAGTTCTCGCTCCAATATTGATTATGTGAGGATTGTCCTCAGCTCCAATATTAATTTTAATGACATTTTCTACCTCCATGTGTAGATCTCTTTCAAAATTAGGTGGGGCGGGTGAAACGCCCAACTCTTGTAATTCTTGTAAAGTTAATTTAGATAAGTCATCTTGAGGATTAGTGGTCTCAAGCTGAGCTATGGTTGGTATAGAACCATCAAAATAAAATCCATTGTGCAACATCTCTTCAACAGAGACATCATGGAAGATATCTCCTTCCAATTCTTCATCGGGGTCAGCAATCATTTCAGGGTAGGCTATGGATAGCATGTTGCATGAAAATGACCGATTTTTACAAGGCAAATCAACATGCCTATCCAAATAATCTTGATAGCATATGAGATGAGCATCATCCTCAAAAGGAAAGGGTTGTCCCTTACTAGGAAATAGGCCCACACCACAACGGGCAGGCCACGGTTCTACCTCGAAAGGCTCTTTCATGCCATTTTGGAAAGGTCCTAAGCCTTTCCCTTTATATCCCATTTTAAGCATCATGGGTTTAGCTTTAATATAATCATTGGTAAAATAACACCGAGCATATCCCTCATGATGAGTTTTGATATTCCGAGGGATTCTTCCCCAATCATATCCTTTATAAATGAAGGCACAACTCCCGACTTGGTAAGTACTTCCCAAAGGTTGTGGGAGGCCCAAAGTACGAGGAGAGGGCGGCAAATTATTTAAAAGGTTTGAATCTTGCATGAAAGCGTTCATTTTTTTTGATATTAAGGTTGTAGATAAATCTGGTAAAAGTTCATCAGAAAGGGCATAAGATGTAGAAGGTTTATTACTTATGTCTTGAGATGTGGAAGGTATGATGGATGTGTCTAAAGGTTTTGAATTTATAGGAATAATAGTTGAAGGATTAGTTGTAGATTTGAGATCCTTTTGAGATTCTAAAATTTGTTTAGAAGGTTGTTGGTCTATATAGGAAGATGAAGTTAATGGAGGAGGAATAGATGAAGTTATGGGTTTATGTTTCACAGATTTAGATGAAAAAGAAGAACTAGAATGTGTGGATGACAGAAGCGAGGCAAAATTGCACTCCAACGGGTTCTCCCAAAGCACACATATCAAAAGGTCTAGGGTCACCATGAATAGTGACCAACCGATTTTTAAACTCAAATTTCACACATTGGTGTAAAGTTGACGGGACTGCTCGCATGGCGTTAATCCAAGGGCGACCCAAAAGTATATTGTACGATGTTGGGCAATGTACAATAAACACGGTTGTTTCTAGGGTTCTAGGACCAACTTGTAATGGGAGGGTAATGACTCCACACGTTTCTTGTGTTTCGTCATTAAAAGCTTTGATAATCATATCAGTTTTCTTCATTTCATCACTTCTAAAACCAAATCGTTGGTAGAAGTCAAAGGTGCAAATGTTTAGAGATGAGCCATTATCAATCGAGACTCGTTTGATGAGCTACATCTCCAATTAGAGCAAGTAATGTACAAGGGATTATCCTTGTGTAAACCGTGTTGTGGGATATCTTTATCCCGAAAGTCAATACAATCAATCTCTCGAGTGATGATAGTATTGGCCATAGCTTCAGGTTGAATGTTTTGAGGTACCATCATTTGGCTCAATGTAAGCATCAACTCATCCCTATGTGTGGGAGAGGATCTTAATAAATCTAAGAGGGAAATTCTGGCCGTGGTATTAGACAATTGTTCATTAATGTCTGTAAGGGGGTTTAGGTTGAACAATAGGAGCATGATTCCATTTATTTGGGTTTTTCAAAATGAATGGAGCTGATCCATCGTTCCGGTTTGGTTCTTGTTGGGAGTTTTGAGCTTGTTGTCGAGTAACGACTCCGATGGTACCTACAATGTTATAGTGACGACGTTGAAACGGTCTCGGTTGAGAATTTATGGCTTGTTCATAGGGAAGGACTACATTAGAAGAAGGTCGAGTAGTGACTCTTCTAGGAAATGGTTCTTCTGGAACATTAGCATCTGTGAAAAGTTGAATAGGATCTGATTCGTTTTCAGAACTATTCGATTGAATAGTGTCTACTTCACTTTCACTATCTGACTCTATATCACTAGAATCAGAAGTTTGAAAATTATGTAAGGGCCTGGTTGTAACCAGGGATAAGGTTGTGTCAAATGTTTGAGAATCCTGAACAGTGTAATTGTCCGCTAATGGTTCCTACATATCGAGTAGGAGGGGGAACATTATGATGTTCGATTTGATTGGCTACCTCTTTACCATGTCTTGGTAAAGGGTGTTGAAATATGTCTAAAGTTTGATTGGCATTTTGATTTTGATTTTGGGGAACAGTATTTTGGGCATTATTAGGAGGGTTTTGTCTAGGTTGGAAGGCTTGCACTTCCATTTCATTATTGTCAATCAAATCTTGTATTTTATGTTTCAATCTCTTACAAGCGTTGGTAGAATGTCCAGGTCCTCTATGAAAGTCACAGTGCAAATCAGCTCTATATCCCGGTATACTTGGATCAAGTTCCCGGATAGATGGTAATTGGATTAAACCTCTTTCAAGCAATTGAGGTAAAATGGTTGACAAGGGTTGGTTTAATCTAGTTAATTCTCGAGGAGGCTTATCAGGAGGTTTCAATATGAATTTTTCTCGTTGTCTTTGTTGCATTGACATTAGCAACATTTTGCTGTCGATGACTCCATCACCAACAACCTGTTTGTTTTTATATTGATTTCTAGATGTTTTCTCATCATCCTTCTTCCTAAGTTGGCCTCTCCTAATGAGGGCATCTTCTACTCTTCGAGCTAAGTCTATAGCTTGATCGAAGGTAGTCAAAGTAGCTATTGATAGCTCATAAGAAAGTTGTTCTTGTAAATTATTGATGAAAATGTCTAGCATTTCCCTATAGGGTAGCACAAAGTGCAGTTTTCCTGTCAATTGCCTCCATCTAGCCAAGAAATCAGCAAAACATTCATCTTTATCTTGTTTTAAATTGTATAGGTCTTTAATAGTTACATGTCTCTCGATGTAGGCACTAAATTGATGAACAAATGATTCAACTTGCTTTCTTCAAAGTTTCTTAAGGAGTGAGTGGGCAATTGATAGTACCACTCTAATGCCATTCCACCTAAACTTTTGGGGAACATTTTTAGTAATAGCAAGTCGTCATGCGATATGTCGTGACATGCTATCCTAAACATGCGAAGATGTTCTATGGGATCTTCGGTTCCTTTATATATAGGCAGGACGGGCATGGGAAAATGTTTAGGGTATGGTTGAGCTACCACTATGGGATCCAATGGTTGGCTACAAATCTCTCGATAATTGTACGAGGGACGGTAGGGATCTATCTCGGTCCATACGTGAAGCCAATTGTTTCACCATAGCTTCCAGATTACTAGTTTGCCCCCCATATTGATTCGAGTAGGGCATTGACATGAGTTTTATGAGCATAGGATGGAGGAACATGTAGATTAGATGCCATGTTACTATTGTGTAAAACATTGGTAGGAAAAATGTTATGGAGGAATTTTGAAGTTGGATTATGTTGTGTTCCAGATTGTTGAAAATTTGTATTTGGCTTTGTTTTAGATTTCTGTTTATTTAAAGCATTTTGCTCAATAGTTTGGCGGAACAAAGTAGTGAAGGGAATTTTATTTTGTGCAGGAGTGATTTTAGGTTGAGTAACAGGTTCCTTAGGAGGTTGGGTAACCTGTTGTTTTGACATGGCTTGGGCTATAGTGACCATATCCGTATTGGATGGTCCACCCTTATCACTCTCTTGATCAACAAAAGATAAAGGATTAGTGTGTATATCAAGCACCCGTTCTATAGCTGCTTGAGCGTCACTAACTTCCCCTCTATCAATACGGACTCGCTACATTAAGGATGTCGATATTCCGATTGAGAAATTTTTGAAAATGTTCTGCGTTGTCAAAAGCGATGGCTCCATTGGGAGCTATTCTAGGGGATGAGGATTCATTCTCTTTAACATTTCCTTCTTGTTCCTTATCTTCACCTAAGTCTTCATCTGATTGACCTAGAGTTTCTCCTTCCGGATTTGTATCTCCAAGAAGGACATTTGGGTTTTCAGTTGTATCTTGCAACCAATCTTCTCCTTCCCCTAAAGTTTCTTTACCATTCCTAAGTCTAGTCATGGTGCTAAGTTTTGATTTCAGCAAATATATATATTTATATATATATATATGCAACAAATTAAAAGGTATATATTTATATATACCTAATGCAATATTTGAAATGAAATGTTTAAGTTTTTACTATGTTGTTTTTGATTTTTTTTTTTTTTAGTTTTTCTTTGAAACAATATAATAAAGACAACAAATGAAACAATAAATGCACGCAATAATAATAAAACTGAAAGTAAATGAACTAATCTTCTATGAATAACTTATGAATATCATTAATAGGTTCAAGTTGTTCAGGAGTCATGAAATGTTCTTCTTCAAATTGAAAGTTTTCTTTTAAGAATTTGATGAAAAGGGCTATGGTGATATTGTCTGTTTCGGATGTCGGTTGATAAAAGTAAAGCTCATGGCAATACTCTCGATATAGCACAAAGCACGCGGAACTCTATTCCATATTTCCCTATCTGTAAGAACAACCTCTTGGTCTTCTACAAGGCCTAGGAATCGGTGTACAATGTCTATGTTCTCGAGGTATTCTTCGAAGCTGAATAATTCTGAAGATACTAAAGCTCTCCTATAGGCTAGCCATCTATGGCAGGCTCCCTGAAGTTCATGATAGAAAACTAATTGGTGAGGATCCAGGATTCTATCCAAGACTAGCCTCTTGATTTGCTTAAGTTGTGTGGACCTAGATGAAATAAGCCTAAGTCTCCTATCAAGTTCGTTCCACAAGGATTGATTTCTACTTGTTTCAGGGATATTAAGGACAAAATTAACTTCTATAGCTGCCAATTGGTTTTCTACGTTTATAGTAACTGCTAACCTCTTTTTAGGAGCTACCATCTAAACATGATTTTGAACCTTAAATGTTTTAAAATGCATCTAAGTTTTAGTTGTTCTAATTTTTTGTTTGTTTTTGTTTTTGGTTTTCAAAAGGTTATGATGCATTCACGTCGGGTTCACCAAAATGTATCGCTCCAAATTTTTTGCATCCCTACCTTCAGGCTATTGGATCCATTCCCGGAAGGAGGATGGGAAAAGGATGGTGCGGTACCTCGGACGAGAGGACTTCACGAAGGTCCCGCCTCTCAAGGGAGGTGTATTTTGGTGATTTTTCGACGGATGGTGGGTTCACCAGGAAACATTTGGCGGCAGTTTCCACGCCTAGGTTTTGGAATGTGTTTAGATGAGTTCGTTTTATCCTTTAAGCATTCATCCTAGGTTTGGCCGAATGAATCTAACTTAATCTATATGAAAATGCAACTTTCAATGAATACAGAAAACAGATTTTGAAAGCAGAAAACAGAGAATTTATAGGAGGAAAATGGGGAATACCTGATCCGGATGTCTGAAGAAGATTCTGGCGGTTGATGCAGTCTGGATCATCTGGAATTCTACAGAATCGCCTGCAATCTGACAGAATCGTCCGAAATCTGACAGATTCGTCTGGAATCTGACAGAATCGTCTGAGACTGATAGAATCGTCCGAGATCTGACGAATTCGTCAGAGACCTGCAAAACAACAAATAGATGCAAAATACAAAAAAATTCTACTGTGCAGACAGAGGTAAATTACATAAAATTGCAATATGAATACTGAAAAATATTTAAAAATAGAATTTAAAGCAAATTACTATACTTTAATGGCAGATTATGAGCTTAACATGCAATCTAGACTAGATGGGTGAACTCCAGATGCAAAATAGGATAAAAACTAAATAGATTATCTAATTTGCAAAACAAAATAACAGAGACAAAGTTGAGAAAAGCAAACTCCAGGCACTGATTGCCTCGATGTGGACTGCAGTCGAGATCATCTCGCATCAGTACGAAATCGTCTCGAATTTGATGAGATCGTCTCCGATCTTGACAGGTTCGTCGGCGGTGATGGGTGCTGGCTCCGACTGAAAATCAGTGGTGTACCTACAAAAAAAATGGCTATAGGACTAGTGCAAAAGATAGATTATGATGTTTTAGTACAGAGGGATTCAATTTGTAGATAAATTCAGCCAGGGGTTGGGGAGGGAAAATCTTAGAGTTTAAATAGGCTTAGGGAGAGTTGTTGGGAGGTTGGAGATCTTCCCAATTTGGGAGATCTCCAACGGGGGAGGGTCCCAACGGTGCAGACACGCTTCTGCCCGGATTGGAGACCCGTTGGAACGGATTCCAACTATGCAAATTCAGTTTTGCGACAAAATCGTCTGGACGTTCTAGTCCAGACGAAATCGTCAAATCTGGGGCGATATCGTCTGATCGGCGACGATATCGTCCAACGGTCAAAACAACCTCTAAAAATGGCACGTAAAAAGGGGAAACGGGTTTCTCGATGGTTAACGGGCGGTTTGGGAGGTTAAATTTGAATTTAAATTTATTTACTAAGGTGAATGTAATTATTCCAATTTTACTGCGCCAATTTTAGGGTGCTACACAAGCCAAGGTGGTGATAAAATCCACCGTTGGTCTTGATCAAGTGTTGGGGTATTAAGACCAACTCCTTGATGTTAATATTATTAGGTGGTGTGTGTGGGGCTTCTTTTAATTGTATAAAGAAAGAAAAAATACAACAAAAGATGATTTTCACTAATGCAATGCTTTAAAGTATATTTTATCTTTCAGAGACCATTAGTAGCAAAAAGGAAATCACACAACCTAAATGGAACCAAAGCCTAGAATGAGGACTTGCCATTTGTGCAAGTATCATGTAAGAAAACTAAAGAAAAATGCATTCCTAATCAAATTCTTTCCATTTGATTTACTCTATTTTTTATGTATTTATTAATTTTCATTTTCTTATTGCAAGAAGGAAAAAAAACTACTTAACTTTTCTATGCAAGAAAATAAACAAAAAATTGCAAAAACAGAAAATAGAAAACAGAAAACAGAAAACAGAAAACACAGAGGAAGTTCAGAAAACCTACCTCCCCTCTATATAAACCAGATACCTCTCAGTTTTTGCTTAGAAAATGCATAGAGCTCTAATCATCTCGAGGTGAGACGAATAGCAGGTCTGCATTCATCACAGGGTGGGACGAATGCATATTCGTCCCAGGGTGGAACGAATGCCAGGTCTGTATTCGTCACAGGGTGGCACGAGTAGCAGTCCAGCACTCGAATGAGTAACACCTGCAAATAAAACACAAAAATTGGATTAAAAACTTGATCTTAATAGTAGGGGAATTGGTCCCACCATGATCACAATTGAAAGCCGAATACAGAAGGACGGCGTACCAGATATGATGCAAACAAAAGTTGATACAAATGCTAAGTCATATGAATGCGAGAAGTAATGCATGAAGGAAATGATGCATAAATGAGATTTAAGAAAAATAAAGTGGGGCCTATTTTATTAATGTTTTATTTAAATCTAATTACAATACGTCCCCCCTCTAGGGCTCAGAAAATTTGATACAGTTCGTTACACCAATTGATGGTACTCTTCCAGTGTCTTCCGCATGCCTACATTCGAAATGGGCGGGCCAAAAATTTGTTGTCGTTTGTGTTCATGTGTTTGTCATTCCTTGCTGCCCCTCTGGTTTCCTTGGCAGTGAGATCCTGCACATAGAAAAATAGCAAATAGTTAATAGCATGTGCGGATAGAAGGAAACATGCAATCCCCAAGGCCTCCGGCTAGTGAATACATAAAATAGCAAAACGATGGTCAAAACATGTCATAATGAATTAAAAATTTGATAGAAGCATCAAGACATCATTAGGGACATATTGCAAAAAGAAAAGTCATGAAATCATGCATGGATTTCTAATCACTCCGGGGTGGGACGTTGGGGACTGTCACAAAATGTGCAAAGGTGACCTTACAAATATCTTGTCCAAAGGCCTCCAAAATTCTTGTAAACTTGGGGTTAGACAAAAGGGGGAATTTTGAGACAACCCAGAAGGTCATATTTGGCAGATTTTACCCAGATCATCCTGTATTTGAAGGCACTCCCTGTAGGTTAGTACACGTATAAAAATGATAAAACAAGATCAAAACAGGTCAGAATGCAGTGAAACTTGAACAGCAGCATAAGAAAATTAGATATAACATAATGCAAAAATAACAATAGATAAATAAATCATAGATTTCTAATTGCTCTGGGGTGGGGCGATTAGGACTACAACAGTGCGAGGGGCGCCCGAGGGCAGGATGCCCATCGTTTGGGGCTTAGTTTTGGCACCAATCCAAGTGGGATGGGTCCAAAACCTCCTAGGGTGTTGTGTTGATGAGTTTGGTGTGGGATTTTGGTCGATTGCCTAGGTTTTGGGTCTAGATTGCGTTCCTAATGTTCACCCGATAACCTCTCTTCCAAAAGAGAAATTAGGGATGTAGGAAGCACAAAGAGGAATGGGGATATAATTTGGCAGCACTCCATTTCTCCAAATGCTCCAACTCTATTATTTTTTGGGGTGAGGAGGCTCACCTTTTTATAGACCTAGGGGTCTCCTTTGAATGCACATGCGAGGGTGCCAATTGGCTCACCATGCCTTTTGGAGGGAGAGAAGATTCCTCCCTGATTTAGAGACTCCATGATCAGGGCATGCTTTAATGAAGTCTCTCTCATATTTGAAACTATTCCTCGCAATTGCATGCATTGAAGGTGAAGTTGGGTGGTGGATCTGGGCTACTATTTGTCAAGGCTTGAATTTTTGCTAGTCAAACCTGCTAATCATCCCACCCTGGAGAGATTGCTACTAATCATCCCGGGGTGGGACGAATAGGATTCTAATCATCCCAGGGTGGGACGAGTAGGGAGCAAAGTTCTTAAAAGGTGCCAAATTGACCTCTGACCTTCCAAAATTTATTTGGGAGTGGTTAGGACCACTTTTTAACCTCTGGAGGCTGCCCTAGGGGGTATGTATGCCAATTCAGTTAGTGCTTGTAGTCACATAATCAGATTGGTTCTGTTTTGGTGTCTACACTACCTAACCATATAACTAGAAATATAGTATGATCCTTACAACATAATGATCAATGGTGTGTGATGTAAAAGATTTAGAGCTTTGGGGAATCAAATTATCAATCGAAGTGTGATGAGAATTGTACCCTATCCTTACTACTATATCTTTTGAATTTGGAAGAAACTATGATAGTGGTGAAAACCACTATTTTTGTGGACTATGTTGCATGATGGGACAAGCGAGGATTACCCTTTTCACTTCGAGGTTCAAACCAAGTATGGTGTTATCTCTCTTTGACACAAGATGTTTTTAAGATGTGAATTTGTGGTTGGTTCAAGAATGTTTTGGAGTCAATTCCCAAAACTCAAGATTTTATTAGTGAAGATGTGTAATGGTCCTAAAAAGAACTTGACATGTATTTGGATTTTTATTAAAACACTAGGACTGGCTGAGTGATCGAAAACACCTAGGAATTATGGATATGTGGTTTTACAAATGATAATTTGACTTGGTGGAATGGTGTAAATGATGTTGGGAAGGTACCCCTAATTAAGGCAACATGAATTTATTGGACCAATTAATACCTTGAACTAAATAAATGATCCCTAATATGAGATGTGAAATGTGAATAGAATGTATGAAGTGCAATTTTGTGAAATGGAGTATATGCATGCAATATGTGTGCAAATGAAATGCAATGTTTTGATTGAAATGTGTAAAAATGAAATACAAAATATTTTTGTGTATTAGCCATATATATATAAATCACATTATGCATAGAATGCTCTCAAGTGTATAACATTAAGTGGTTCGGGTTATTCCTCTCGCTTTAGACTAGCAAGCCTACCTTTACACACTTTTTGAGTAATAATGTATGGACCCAACTAGTTAGCCATGAATTTATCACGAAGATGTGACAACACATTGGTGTTTTGTTGATTCTATTTAAGGACAAGATCTCCTATTTGAAATTCACGTAGATGAAATTTGGTGTTGTAAGCATATTTTAGGCAGTCTTGATAAACTCATAAATGCTTTAAAGCATTGATTCACCTCTCATCAAGAAGTGTGAGTTGGTCAAGATGTGCTTGTCTAGCAGTGTTGTCATCTATGAATTCTTGTAAAAAATATTGCAAGGATGGGATTTCAAGCTCAATAGGAATGATTGCTTCGGCTCTGTAGACCAATGAAAATGGTGTTGCCCTAGTAGGTATGCAGATGCTTGTTCAATAAGCTCATAATGTCAAGGGAATTTTTGTATGCCAATATCTATGATTTTCATTAATGAGTTTCTTGAGAATAGCAATTAAGGTCTTGTTGGTAGCTTTAGCTTGTCCATTGGCTTGTGGGTAATAAGGAGTCGAGAAACTATGTTGAATTTTATATTTCTTGCAAAGTGCTTGAACATCCTTGTTCTTGAAAGACTTACCATTGTCGAAGATGATTTTTGAGGGAATACCAAAACGACAAATGATATGGTGAAGTATGAACTCCACAATTCTAGGTCCTATCGTATTGGTTAGAGGAATTACCTCAAACCACTTTGTGAAGTATTCAGTGGCTATGATGATGAATGTATGTTGTATTGAGGAAGGAGGTAAGATTTTTTAAATTAAATCGAGACCCTATTATGAAAAGAGCCAAAGGCTTTGAATAGGCTGTAAAGCTTGTGATGGCACATGAGTTAAATTAGCATGCTCTTGATATTTATTACAATGTTTAACATAAGTGTAACAATCCCATTACGTGGTGGGACAATAATAATCCATGCATAGAATACGCTTTGCGATGGCCATCCCACTAAAATTACCACCACAAGTACCATCATGAGCTTCAACTATGGATCTTTATGCTTCACTAGACTCGAGACAATGAACGAGGACTCCATAATAACCAAATTTATATAAAACATACCCTAAGAGAACAAAATGAGCTACTTTTTTCTTGAAAGTGCATTTAGCAGTTCGAGACATGTCAGATGGGAGTGTTCCAAAATTGAGAAAGGCTACTATTTGGTTTGACCAAGGCTCATATGGATCCAAATGGATAAAGCAAACATCCTTTTCATCCTTATATTCAAAAAGGACAATTGTAGATTTAGATAATGTTGAAATAATAAGGGGTTGTACCTCTCCTAAGGAGTCTTTTGGAATTAGTGATCCAAGAGAGGCCATTGCATCTACAAATCTATTAGTCAATCGTGGTAAAATATTGATTTCATACCGATCAAACTTAGAGAGTAATTTCATTACTACATCATGGTAAAGTTTAATGGGAGGTTCTTTGAATTGGTATTCTCCATTGATTTTCTTGACAACAAGTTGAGAATCACCAAATATCCTAATATGCTTAATGCACATAGCTATAGCTAATTGAAGTCCTAATATTAAGGATTCATACTCTACAATGTTGTTTGTGCATTGGAAGTCAAGTTTGAATGATAAGGGGATAGGTACCCCCTGGATGTATGAAATATGACTCCAACACCTTGACATTTCTCACACTTAGAGCCATCAAAGAATAGTGCGATATCAATGTCTTCCTCTAGAATGACATCTTCTTCTTGTTAAGTGACAGTGAATACTGAATCATCTTGGAGCTCAATAATCAAAGGATGATCACTAGGTAGTGGATCTTTTGCCAGTTGATTTGCTATGACATGAACTTTAATGAATTTTTGGCTAATGAAATCATGATTGAATTCAGTAAGAAACATTATCCATTTAGCGATGCAGATGTTATTGTAAGTGCGAGACATCATATAACGCAAAGGATTTTCTGTAGCTATGATATATGTTGTGTGAGTAAGCATGTAATGTAAAAGTTTCTTAGTGGCAAAAACCACTGCTAAGCATAATTTTTCTACATAAGTGTATATAGCTTCATAGCTTACCAATGTTTGACTAATGTAATAGACAAATTGCTCTTGATTTTATTCATTCTTTTGTGCAAGAATTTTCCATAATGCAAAGTCTATTGCTAAGACATAAAGATAGAATGGGTCCCTCGGACGAGGAGGAGCTAAGATAGGTAGAGAAGCTAGGTATTGCTTAATATCATCAAAGGCTTATTGGAACTCATTTGTACAAGAAAATGACACCCCATTTTGTAGAAAATGATTGAATGACCTACATTTTTCAGAAAGTTGTGAAAAGAAATGATGGATAGATTAGATATTTCCTTGTAAACTATGCAATTCCTTTAAATTGGTTGGGGTAGGTATCTCTAGAATGATCTTGACCTTATTTAGGTCCACCTCAATGCCTCTTTTGGAGACAATGAACCCTAATAGTTTGCTAGAGGTAACACCAAAGACAAACTTCTTGGGGTTCAACCTTACATTATGCTCTAGAAGTCGATCAAAAACTTTCTACAATACACCAATGTACTATTGTCAAGTTTTGGATTTTGCCAAGGTATCATCCACATAATATTTGATAATATTATTCATATAGTCATGGAAAATGTATGTCATCGCATGTTGATAAATGACACCTACATTTTTAAGGCCAAAGAGCATCACCTTGTAATAAAAAGTTCCCCAAGGTGTAGTGAATGCTGTTTTGTGTTGGTCATCAGGATTTATTTGAATTTGGTTGTATCCTAAAAAACATCCATGAGAGAAAGCATTTCATGGACAGTGCAAGTTTCGAGAAGAGTGTCAATATTTGGAAGAGGAAAATCATCCTTAGGACACACTTTGTTAAGATCTCAAAAGTCGGTGCAAACGTGTATCACCCCATTAGGCTTATGAACAAGCACCACATTTGAGATCCACTCAGGATAGTCAATGGGTACAATAAAACCCATATCTAATAACTTTTGGAGCTCTTCTTTGACCAAGAGGTAAAGGTAGGATGCATCCTCCTAAGTTTTTATTTGATCGACTTAACATTAGGATGTAAGGTGAGATTATGGACCACCAAATTAGGGTCACTATTGGGCATGTCCTTGTAGGACCATGTAAAAATACCATTCTTTCTCTTGAGGAGATCAATTAATTTCTCTTGTTCATCATTGGATAAGCTTTTTTCAAGCTTAACAATTTGGGGATTGTCTTTGTCTGAACTAAGGTCCACATCGATGGTATATTCAATGGACATGTGGGAACCTTCCTCAAGTTTATGGGGTGTTGGGATCATATGAATGTCATATATGATGTCATCAAACTATTTTGACTTATCCTCATCTACGTATTCCTAGAAAACCTTGAGGTTCGAAGGTGAGGGTGAAGGTGAAGGCGGAGGGGATGGAGGAATGTAGTTGGATGAAGCCCTTAAAAATTCCTCAAACAAGACAAACTTAGATAAGGATGGAGGTGAAGAGATCTGGTCCATATCAATAAGACTCATGTCAATTGGAATTGGCTTTGCCAAATCATATGGATTATGGAGTGGGGTGAATAAGTCAACAAGATTCATGTTGACTTAAGAGAAAAGATGGATGAGGTTGGAATGGATGGGATGAATGGATCCTAAGAACCAATGCTAGAAGCTTGGTAAACCTAGAAAATAATAAGCAACACAAATAAATACCTTTAACTAAATGATATATACATGCAATGTAGAAAATAAAATATTTTTGTTTTATTTTTTGATTTTTTTGTTGTGGTGAAAACCACTGTTTTTGTGAAAACCATTGATTGTGATTTTTTGGTCCTTTTGGATTGTTCCTTTTTTATCTGAAAGTCTTAGTATTAGTCCATATGTTATTGGATGTTTTTGGATGTTGCATCCTTTAATTCAATTTTTGTACTAAGGCGTTAGGAAACCTTTCAAATGCCCTCATTAATAAAATTTTGTTAACTTACCAAAAAAAACCACTATTTTTGTTTTTTTTTGTGTTATGTACATATATTACAAGTTTGGATGATGATATGGATTAGCGAGATGGAGGTGGTGGTTCAACGGTAGGGGAGGTTCACTCTTGTGGAATAATAAAGTGAAATACGGGCTCGTGTATGGGGAAAATTTTAAGATAAAACTCATCCTATTCGGTATGGGGAATAATGGGTTTTGATTCCTCTTCAGATTCATAAATTTTTTTTGACATGAGTTTGAATTCTTCATATATCTCATCATCAGAGTCATCGGGGTGGAGAGCTTCCTCTCTTGAATTTAGATTAAGCCTTTGGAAGGCTTGTTCAAGAAAAGAGTTGGTGGAAAGTGGAGTGCAACCTAAGCCTGAATGATCATGCATTTCTCGATATGGAACATCAATAATGTCGTGCATTCCCTGTTCATGCAATCCTAGGCCATGTCCTTGCCAATTAACTATGTGAAAATAACAAGATGGAATACTGACATGTTTTGTATGTTGGAAGGTGTTGGTTCTTTGGGTTCTTCTAGGGGAGCTAGATTTGATGAAGAATCAATCCCCCCATATACAAAATTTATGTTTGTTGAGAGCTGAACCCATATAATATAATGCTCCTATGGATAAAGGTGGGTCACGTGGGTGACCAAAATCCTTAGTAGTTGAAATTTTGAGTGGTGTAGTGGTGATGTATTGGACCACATATTCACCAATATCAGGATTAGTGAGGTGGACCTCAACTTGGAATGATGTGGAAGGATCATGGTTGGATAATGGCTCAAGGAATGGTGAAGATGAGGATGTCTCACAATACGTCAACTTGAATTGTGAAATGTTGGTTGATAGATATGGGTTGGATTGGGAAGGTTTTTGGATGGATGCTGATGATGTGGAAGGTAAAGTTCTCGAAGGTGATGATGTTGATTATGTAGATTAACTTTGATCACATGTGCATGTAGTCAATGATGAAGATGATGAGGGCATGAAAGCTTGGTGAGGATTTGTGACAAGGGGCTCCTCAAGAATGGGAGATTTTGATGAAGAAATGGATGGGATGGTAGATGGATTTACTGATGGTGATAGAAAAAGGTGGGTGGAAGGAACCATGGATTCATAGGTATTTGAGATGAAATTGCAATACTTAAATGGTTCGACATTTGTTGGTATGCAATGTACTTATCCCTCATGAACATATTTTAGGCATTGATGTAGAATGTAAGGGACACATCTCATTTACCTCATCCAAGGTCTTCCAAGGAGTACATTGTACGCCATGGATCCTTCCAAAATGTGGAACATAGTGTGCAATTTTGACCCCCACTTCGATGGGCAAAACAATAGTGCCAACTGTGGAACATAAAGCATCGTTGAATGCTTTTAGGGTGAAATATGACTTAGTGATATGAGATGGAGGAAGGTTAAGATGATGAAGGGTAGATATGGTGATGATATTAATGGAGGAACCGATGTAAATTAGAACTATTTTGAAAGGCTTCTTATCAGTTAGAGCCATGATGTGCAATGAGGGGTCTACTAATTTCGATGAGATTGGTTTGATCTCAAAGTCATAAAATGTAATGGAAGGCTCCATGCATGTTTGAATTCTCCCTACAAATTTGTTGAAGGAATTAACATCTTGATATTGTAATTCAATGGATTTTAGAATATCCATTAATGCCTTACGATGTGGGGGAGATTGTTGAATTAGCTCATATATTGATAATTTGGTGGAAGCCATATTTAGGCTTGTGGTTAACCGAATACTCAATGAGATGTTTGGTCATGGAGGATGATTGATAGGATGAATGGGGGGATTTTTTTGGCTAGGAATATGCGTTGGCAGGGAAGGATTAGGGGAAATTTGAATGGGAGGTGATATGGTAGGTTGTGACACACTTGCCTAAGGTTATTGCATTGCATATTGCTAGTTATTTTGTTGACCTCTAGTTTCCACATGAATGGCACCTAAAAAACCTTGGTATTGTTGGAAATGGTTAACTTTATTGGGAGGAGTTTTGGTGTTAGCCCCTCCCATAGTTGGTTGCACCTCCTCATGATAAGGAAGTGGTGTTTGGAACAAAACAAGATTTTGGTTTTTTTGAGCAAGGGAGTTGTCAAGCTTGATGGCCCCCAAGTCAATAAGGTCTTGAACTATGTCTTTGAATACATGGTAATTATTGATATCGTACCCATTTTACCTATGGTAAGGACAAAAAAATATTCTCGATAATATTTTCCACGCATAGCAGGATCATATGGTCTAATTTTGGGTAATATAAGTTTATTTGTGTTGTACAACCTTCGAAAGAGAGAAGCATACGACTCAACCAAAGGGGTGTATTAGTGATTCTATTAGATCGAATATCATAGAGGATGATTTTCCATAGTTGTCACTATGATTTGCATTGATTGGGATACTGAGGGCATCGTATGATAGGTAATTTTTTGTGATGGTTGTACTGATTATTGTTGAGCCATTACCAGTTGGCTCATGACAACTTTATTGACATGATTAGGCTAATTGGTTGAAGTGGCTTCTATTGATTTTGATTGGCCAAAATAATTGCTTTTGTATTGGACCTTATTTTACCATTCCATTCTCCTAGGCTTAAGTATGCCATCTTGGATTTTTATCTCCTCGATGACACTAGCCTGTGCTAGAGCTTCTTCAAATGAGCAATATGTCTATAATTGAAGCATCTAAGAGATGGGTTTTAAACAACTATTGGTAAATAGCTTGATAAGATCTTCTATTGGTAGGATGAATGGAATTTTGGTAATAACGACCCTTCAATGGTTGCCAAAATCATATATAGACTTATCATGATGTTGTCCATGATGGACCTTGGTTAATGAAGATAGTCTGAGTAGAGTTTGGTAGAGGCTTAGGGTTCACTTGCACTTGTTGTTGAGCGTCTTGATGCTACTTGAACAATTTGTTCAAATATTCCCATTATTCATGAATTTCTCTATCAAGAATAGAAGGTGTGGATGTAGATGGCATGGAAGATGTGGCCAAGGTATAAGTTACACTTGGCATGGTGACCTAGGAGGTTGAAACTTGTGAAGCAGTATTTACATGTGCTTCATACAAGGGATTATTGTATGTGGATGTGTATGAATGTGGGATAGAAGTGCTGGGAGCACTTGAATATTAGGGAATGGATACATGAGAGGAAGGTGCAACCAATACCTCAAAAAAAGGGTTAGTGTACACTTGGGTAAAGCTAGGTGGTTGGGAATGAGCAAGTTCCTACTGTAAAGTAGGATCTTGACTAGGGGAATCATGAATGGAATCTAAGACATAGTTAACCAATTTTCAAAAAGCCTCTACTTTGGCCATGTCTATGTGGGTGATATTGTGGTCAATGGATGGTTAATATGATTTGATTTTGGGAAGGGAAGTGTTGGTATACTTGTACAAAATATTAGTAGTCTGTACAATATGTGATGGACCTGCAGATAAATCTATTTGTGTCACATTTCGAGAATGTACCATAGAAGTGGTGGGGAAGGTGGATGAATGTTCTATGGAATTTTTTTGATTTAATGTTTTTTTTTGATTTCTTGTTAAGACCATAAGCAACAAAACCAAATACAAATTGTGCAGTAAAATGCAATGCAAAATTGAAACTTCACAAAAATTAAATTAAGATAAATCAATACTAAGTTTGTTCAACATATGTGTCTTACCTCATTCATTTATTATCTCATTTTAGTGTGAATTCATTTTTAGATTTTGATTTTGTGTGTTTCAATGTGCTAATCTGAATTAGAAATGGATGAATACTATGGCTTGGATAGGGCAATGAGATTCTTGCTGGTGATGAAATCCAACAAGTTTGCTCGGGGGTAATCTAAGGTGTCTAGGGGTAGATATTGGTGGATGGATATGAAAGCCACCATCACCAAATCTCAAGCAATGGCTGGTGATGAAATCCAACTGCTACTATTTAAAATGAAATGTGAAGTGTGTGTGAGATTCCATTTAAGGTTTTGTTTTCTATGGTGCACATACAATATTAGAAACAACTAATTTCACCAGTTTAAATCAGAAGTCAACATTAAGAATATCAATTTCTTTAAAGGATGTGAAGTACACCACTTAAATCCCTATTTGAACAGTAGGGGGTTCCTCCACTCCTCCTGGAATCACCCAATATGGGGATAATTTTGACACACTAATGATGTTCCTACTTAGACCAGCAAAAGGAGTTTCTAATCCTACAATGCAGTCTAATTTATGCAATTTAATAATTCACATGCAACTAAAATGTAGGATTTTTCAATTGCAATACACCAAAAAAATAGAAACTTTAAGTGGAAAATGGAAATGTGTAAATGAAGTGTAATGTCTAATCGAATGCCTAAAATGCAAACTAAAATAATTATATTTTACCAGATTTATTAGTGATGTTTTTTTTAATCCAAAAATCTGAAAAAAAAACATAAAACACAAAAATACGTAAAAATAGAAGTTAGGGTTTGATAGTAAACTTACAAATAAGCCTACATTTTTGCTTTAACTCTCTGTAAAACACCTCTAGCCATTTCTAAATGACCCTTGAGCACTGCAAAGCATTCGTGCACCTTCAAAAACCTTCTACGAACCTTCAGAAACCCTAATCCAACAAAAATTGCATGATCCATGCTTATGAAAATCCTACAAGTTAAGACATAAAATAAAAAGTTAATAAACAAAGTAAATCAAAATGAAAAAACCTTAGGGGGTTTCACCATGATCACCATTTATAGATGCAAATAAAACAACACCAAATAACTAAACTTAAATAAATGAACAATTAAAGCAAGATAAACACATATGATTGCACATAAATAAATTTGATTTTTATTTTCGGGTGGATTTCTAATATTACAACAAAATATACCCCATATTGGGGTTTTTACAAAGCTTTATTTCTCAATACAATAATCTCCATATGCTAGGATTCTCTGAAACCCTAGACAATAAATCAGGGTGGTGTCTTCATGCTCGATCGATCCCAACAACAGTGAGTGGGCTTTAGATATCCTTTTGCTGGACCACTCCAGCTTAAATAGTTTCTCAATTCTTGTGTATCTCCAAACCTACACACAAAGAATGATAGAATAGGATTAGTAGTAACTGTGAGGGATCCACTATGTGAGACCCTCAAAAATCAATAAAAACCCTAAATGCCAAGTAATAAACTGCATACAAATGTGGAAATAATGAAAGTAGTATAACAATAAAAGATTTACCTTGTTGAACTTGATGTTTTATGATCTATAATTATTACTGCAAGAATATGGTGCATGGATGTCCTAGTGACACTCGAAGGTTTTCCTAGTCTTTAGTAGTAGGTTTTAAAACACCTGTGGGTGCTCGACGATAGCAAAAAGTACCTATGGATGCTCGGGGATGGTGGAAAGCACTCAAAGGTACTTAATGGTGGAAGGAAATGCTTAGAAGTGCTCAACGGTAATAAGGAGCATCCAAAGGCATTCGAGAGCTAAGGTGAAGATCTGCAGAAGCAGATCTGGCTAAGAAAAATGGGTGGTGATGGATGCAGAGGGTAAGGCGAGCGAGGGTGGATGGTGAGAATTATTGGATACTCCAGGGTAATTACTTAGGAAATTCTTGGATTTTTTAGGGGTTAAG
This sequence comes from Wollemia nobilis, assembly GCA_028583015.1. NCBI lineage: Eukaryota > Viridiplantae > Streptophyta > Pinopsida > Araucariales > Araucariaceae > Wollemia > Wollemia nobilis. The sequence goes on from JAQPPZ010017052.1 coordinate 32,362,311, forward strand.
CCATCAAAATGGCCTCTATTAATAATCCACACTAGGGTATATTAGGGTTTTAGCGACACAAATTGTGTGGCTCAGATTAAAACATATCGAAGGGTGGATATTAATTATGGTTGCATAGCATGGATTGATGTGGATGGATGGTTAGGATTAAGTCAAATTGTATGGTTGGGATTTATTTACATATTTAATATATATATTTATTAAATATATATATTTATATATAATATAATATTAAACATATATTTAATAGATATGCCTAAATATATATAAATAAATGGGTAAAAATGGTGGAAGGACCTAGATGGATGACAAGTGGCTAGATTTTGGTTTCTACACTTACTTATCTATGCCAATTAGGAAGGCCATGCCAACCATGTAAATAAATGGGGCATTCAAAGAAAAACTCAATAAAAAATTAATGATACAACCATACCCAACATAATAATAATAAAATAAGTCAATGATTATTTATCATCTAAAGGTCTAGAAGCTCCTAACATTGATGGCCCTAGATCTAGAGACCTCAAAGCTGTTGATCCCAATTGTAGAAGGATTTTGGATTTCAAAATAGAGTAGATTTTGCAGACCTTCTACCCAAAGTTTCAGAGGGAAAGAAACCTCCTCTTGGATTATAAATAGGACTAGAACTACATTGTAATGGTATTGGGAGATGTCTACTCATGCCTTGTATCTGGCCTTATAGGCTCTTCATCTCATCCCCCTACTTTTTTATTATAATAAGTAGAGCTTTAACCTCAAGCCACTATCTAAGGAACATCAAGTCTCTAGGTTGCATGCCTTGTAATCATTTTTGACACATTAATGGAATCCATAACTAATTTTGCTTTGTCCTCCTTTTATGTGTTTTTTATTCTTGGTAAGTGAGGTTTAGTAATGCTTATTAATCTAGTTATTAGTTCATGGAGCCCATGTTCATTTATGGCCACTTCTTACAATTGAAACTAGGGATTTTAATTCTTGGCACATCGCCTCTGTACCTTAGGTTTTAATTTTTTGCAAAGTTTTACTTTTCCTATATTTTTACTTATATTGCAATTTTTTTCGTGCAAAATCCCCTTGGCATTATCTCATGAAGGCCTCTATGCATCAAGGATTAATTTTGAAAATTATCCAACCTTGATTAAAAACCATGGAGGTTTCTTGATAGGTGATATTTCATTTGTGGAGCTTCTTGCTATTTTGCTCTATGTGAGGTGTGAGTGCCCCTAGCACATTAGTTTTTTTTCTTGAATAGGTAGGTGCATTAATATATGACAATTTGTTTTGGCATACCCAATGGTATGAGTTTTTATGTTCACCCTATAAAGTTGAAAGAATTCCAACTTTTATCCTAGTGAAGATCACAGTCCTTTTGCTTGGAGTGAAGCATCGAGAAATTCACCTAGTGACTCCTCTAAAATGTGAAAGACTCTTTAGAAATTATCCAATGAAAGACAAACCAATATTATAGTGGGGTCTTTATCTCATAAGCTTGCTAAAGCACTATATTCCTACTCGACAACTCCATTCTCAAAGAAAGGTCTTAAAGTTATATGAGCAGAAGGCCTATAACTAGAGCCTTTGCCTAATCTAATCAACAAGATTTGGTGCAACCATTGAATCAAAGACAAAGAAGAAGGAATTGATGATGCAACATGGCATCTATAATACACCATTATCCCATTTTTTAGTGTGGAATGACAAAGGTCCCCTAATTCCACTAGTTCCACATGATGCATGGGATCCAATTCCTACCTTAATGCTCAAGTTATTACCTTATTTCTTGAGAGAAGATGCTATCACCCCAATAGGGCATTTTCACCACTTGGTGAGCCTATGCACTACTCATTTAATTAAAAATCAATATATAGCCCTAAGGCTATTGGTAGCTTCTTTTAGAGGGAGAGCTTATGAATAGTACCTCAACCTCAACCCATAATCAAATAGAAGTTAGGACAAATTGGTATAACTCTTGATAAATGGATTAAAAAAGAAGGTAGATGGAGCATCGCTCCTAGAGCAACTCATGACCATCAAGAGTGTACCTTTAGAAATAATGGAAAATTTTAATGTTCAATTTTGCAAGACTTGGTAATGAGATCTGACCACCTCCAAGTATGATATTCATTTACTATCTAAAAGCTTTCAATTCTAAAATTTCCATGATGGTCAAGTCTAAAGGTAGAAATTCACTATTAGAGGCCTACGAGATAGACATATAGGATGAAACGAGTTTGATCCAAATGGGAAGGCTAACCCCTATAACACCTCTACCGTTATTTCCTTTCATTAAGCCCTCATACCATCCATCTATAAATGTATAATCTACCACTAATCCCACCATCCTAACCATGAACCCAAAGTAGCCTCATATTATCGTTCCTTTTGATGCTAATATTGACTAGTTATATAATATTATGAGAACCATATCTAATGATATCAAAACCCTTAAGAGGTAGCATAACATCCAAAGGTTTCCCTATCAAAATTATCCAATCCTCTTTTACAATAGGGAAATCCAAATGTTTGAATGCCTCTAGTTGGATATCATAAGCCTTCATTTTTGACAAATAGAAATCCTGATCAATCATAAGGTCTAACACAATAGATAGTACCTATGTTAATACCAATCCAATAAATGCCTACAAGCTCAACTAGGGACTTAGTTTCCACCCAAAGTAACTATGTTGAAGATCCTAGTAACTAATACTATCCTACTCCTGACTATCCCTCTTTTGACTCTTATCTAAGAACTAATATCAAGTAGTCAAGATGAATCCTTTTGACCATAGTAATTCACAATCATATCTATCGTAATCCTTGATACCATATTAAAACCTACCACTCATCTTTTGACCATACCACTAGCTACCAATACATTAGTGTTGGAGTAGACCTTTGTTATTTAGGATGAAGCAAAATTGTACATCGTGTTGGATGAAACAATTCCCTCAAACTTAGGGAGGCTACAAGTCTAATTAAAAAACATCACCTGGTCCAAAAGAAGGGCCATCAAAGAGTAGGGGGTACCTAGTCCAACAGAGCCTAAAACCTAGAGAAGGGAAGTAGACAATCGAAGGGCTCCCCTAGCACAAGTTGCATCAAAGAATTGGGCCTAAGAAATTTTGATAATTGTAATAGCAACCCATGAGTCTCTAAGGTAACCTACTATAAATTTGTTGATACCACCTCTAATGATAGAAAGGACTAGAATTTTGACATTTTCAACCATTCCAAGAGCTCCTTTGGTCAAATCATTTAGTGTGATGGAGTATTTGAAGAAATATACCATGGACATGCCTCTTTGGGATGTCCAATCTATTATTGAACAAATGAGAAACTTGGAAGAGGCTCTAAAGAAGTAGAAAAAGCTAAGCAAACAAGGAACACCTATCATTCTATAAATTTAAGATCCAAAACCTAGTAGGTCCAAGCCTACACCATTCTACCTAACCCTAATTTATGGAGATAATTTGATATATAACTGGATGACAGACTTAGGGTCAAGTACATTGGTCATGCCAAAAAGGATAGTAGAGGCACTTGGCTTATCTCTTGAGTATGCCAAAAAAAAGGTAGTCTAGTTAGATGGCATCCCAATACCAGTATTTAAGCTAGTTTAGGACCTTAATTTAGCACTCCAAGCATACCCCAAACCAATGATTCACCAAGACAATCGATCTCTCGATCAAGTTTGAAATATACCTCTTAAGAGACTTCATTACAAAAATCGAAGGATACCTACCATTAAATTGGACTTACATGCTGCTCCAAACTAGGCACAAAACCAAGTTCAAGATCTCATCGCAATTCTTCCACATGTTCCTGTTGGTCACGAATCTGCCACAGGAAAGGATTTTTACAATTGCGCCCTAGACCCGGCCAACATTGAAAGGCTGGAAGCAAGAAATGGCTCCCAGACCAATCTCCAGAGTGGGTTGGTTCCCTCTACTATTCTAAAATTGGGTTTAAGATAGGGTTCTTTGGAAAGAGATTTAAAAGGTTGCGAGAAAGAAATGGGAAATATGGCCACGAGGCCGAAGTGATGGGATCAGAAAAACAACGGCAGGAAACTACAAACGCAACAACAACAAGTAACATAAGAAATCAGCTTCATCCTCGCACAATCACATGCCGCAAATCCCTCCAAACCCACATTCCAGGAATTGTACCACGACCGCATGATATTTAAATCCAGTATGCAGAATTTAAATGTAATAGCAATGCGGGAGTACGAATGCTATTAGAAATGCAAAAAATAGAAAGCAAATTCATCCATGCGACGCTTGAAAAATTAGAAGTCGATCCTTGTATTCCCGCAAATACAATTCCAGTTTCTAGCAACAAGTTTTTCCAACCTTTGTAAATGAGAATTACATTGGTTTTTATAGAGGTCCGTCCTCTTTGCAGCATTAAATAATTAAAACCAACTTCCTCGTGATCTACAATTATATCTTCGAAATCAGGAACACGATCCCCTTAATCACGGCCTCGAGGAAGCAAAAATTAAAGGCAATGAAACGTTCGCGGTTCTTCATTAAATTCGTTTTTCAATATGCATGAAACCGTTACGCCAATCCACGAACAACAACTTTGAACCAATAAATCCTTTAATTTTGGTGGCCTGGGCACTCTTCGACCTTAACCGCATCGGAAATCCGCAAAATATTTAATTCGGGTCAGCATTAAATCATCGGAAATCGAAAAAACCCTCTCGGCCGTTCATATTGCACTTGGCGGGAAAACAGTTACAGGTCGCGAAAACGCGACGGGTCGCGAAATCGCGACGGGTCGCGAAATCGCGACATATTTTTATGCCGTACGCTTCACTGCTGAAGACCCGTGAAAACGGAACATGTAGCGATTTCGCTACATGTTTCCGCCGTTGGCTCCTCCCTGCGCTCTGCCCCGCGAAAACGGAACATGTAGCGATTTCGCTACATGTTCCTTCTCTCCGCATCAATCGACATTTTCGGTCGCGATTCGCTGACATGTCAGCGACGCGCTGCAAATTTTCAACTTTGCCTTTGAAGCTGCCCGGGTCGCGATTCGCTGACATGTCAGCGAATCGCTGCATGTTTTCAACTTAATGCTTTTTTTGCCCGCCGACCCGCGATTTCGGAACATGTCGCGATATCGCGACGGTTCCGCCAACCTGCCTGCGTTGACTGCGTTGACCGCGATTCTGCAACATGTCAGCGCATCGCTGCAGTTTTCAGACTTAGTCATTTTTTGCTCATTTTTTCTCCTTTTTTCACCCAAGCTGCATCAATCAAAGGTCAGATTTCCAACAATACACTAATGCATTAATCAATGAGAATCAATGTGGCAAAAATGCCAACATTCTTGGCGGCTCGCGGGGTATACAGCTCGCTGTATGCAAGAATCCAGGCCTTAGTCCATTGGGCACAGAGTCATATCCGAACAGAAGGCGGGCTGCTGCAATACATGTTCTGCTGAAAAATTGAAACTGGAAGGACCTGCAACTTGTTGTGAAATGAAACAAATGGAATGAAAATGGAATGAGCTCTTGCGATTGCGCAAGCGGTGACTGCAATGGAGTGATGAAATGAAAATGAACGAAGTTATGGAGTGGGAATGGAACTAGGAAAGCTGTGAAATGAAATGAACTAGACTACGAAATAAATGCATAAAAGACTGAACTTAGAGGAAAGGGATAAGAAGGGACGGGGAAAAATAGAAAAGGGAAAAAGAAACAACAGCTGTGGCTTATTTTGTTTTAATGCAGAGGAAAAAGAAGAAAGAAGATGAAGAAAGGAAAGAGAGGAAACGGGGAAGGGAAAAGAAGAAAGTGCTAGAAAGCCACCAAACTGTTGGGAGGAGAAAAACAAAGGAAAAACAAGCATCTACGGCTCGCAGGCAACAAGAGCCGAGATGAACAAATAAAAACAATACCACTTTTTTTTTTTCTCTTCTTTTTTCTATTTTTTTGTTTTTTGTTTTTTAAATACTATATACAATAATTCACGACATGATTGGCATGTCGCCACCAGACATCCAATCTCAGAATGTTATCCGGTAAATCTGCAATGTCCCGACCAGATCTGATCATACTTAAGTCGGTCCTTGAAATTGGGCTGGCTCCTTCTTGAAGTTCTCCATGGTGCGAATAGGATGCAATGCAGCAGATTATCCTTCTTACTAGTACCCCCATGGAAGACTTCTTCAGGTACTGGATGTAGTGGCTGGAACCAACACCACCACTTTGCAGACTTTACTGGCTGTGGGCTGAGTACAGGCTCCTCTAACTCCTTGATGTGATCACAGGGCTCTTCAAGTGAGAAATCTGATTATGGGATCTCCTCAGGCTCTGGAATTTGCACTTGTTCTTCTACTTGGCCCATCTCTTGATGAAAGCTGCAAGCAATCATATTGTTCATTCTTTGGAAAAGTGCTTGCATGTCCCAATCCTTGACTTTGGACGAGATCTGTCCCTTGAACTCCACATGACTGCATCTCAGGTTTCTGCTCAGTATAAGGGATCTGGCATGAAAAATATTGTGCAGGGTAAACAGGAGCAGCAACCACCGGAGAAGGTAATGGAGTTTCTCCCCACGGTAACTTTCTTGATAAGAGCAACAAGCTGTTCTGCTCGCACTGCTTCCTCAAAGATTTGTGGGAACCGTTGTTCACTTGACTGCAGCAAAAAGAGACCTATGTCAGAATTAAAAGCTCGAACATAAAAGAGGTGGGCTTGGGTGGGTGATGGACGGATCTTCTCCGGAATTCTCTTCCAACTTATCAAGAATCGGACATTGAAGTCCGTGATGCTTTCTTGAGGTGCTCTCTTGATGTACATGAAAAATTGGTAGAGATCCAAAGAACTGTAGAAAGGATCTTCATCAAATCTTTTGATCAGTGCTCCCGCTAGATCGTCCCATGAGCTGATGCTTTGACATTTGAGCAATCTGTACCATTGCAATGCTCTTCCTTCCAAAGACTGAACCAGAAGTCGGATCATGACATCCTCGTGTTCTATGACATGGATCATGGACAGAATAGCAATATCTTCAACATGTGCCAGAGCCATGCCTTCGGTACCATCATATTTTGCCAGGTTCTTCAGGGCACCTTCGGGAATTTCATGCCGAACTTGGAGATTCAGAGGGCCAGGATCATCCCATCTAGAAAAAACCCTCGCCTTTGTGGCAGTGGTCTGCGGAATCACGGCCATCGCCATTAAGTCAGAGTCGCCAGAAAAAACATTCTTTGAATTCTTTTTTTTTTTTTTTAAAAACTAAAACAGGCGTCCACGAACAGATCTTCAACTCAGCAAAGTCGCCAGATGAACTTACAAATCTCCGCTGTGAGGCCAAGACAGCTCATCAAATCTTGAGACCTCCGGGTGTTTTAAAAATGTGCCAAAAAATGTTGGCACCGGTGGGGTTATCACTTTGGAAAATTATGCGTATCCCACCGATTATGAATTCTTGGAGACAGAAACAGTCTGTCCCACCGGGCGTGCCAAAAACTGTTGGTCACGAATCTGCCACAGGAAAGGATTTTTACAATTGCGCCCTAGACCCGGCCAACATTGAAAGGTGGAAGCAAGAAATGGCTCCCAGGACCAATCTCCGAGTGGGCTGGTTCCCTCTACTATTCTAAAATTGGGTTTAAGATAGGGTTCTTTGGAAAGAGATTTAAAAGGTTGCGAGAAAGAAATGGGAAATATGGCCATAGGACGAAGTGATGGGATCAAGAAAAACAACGACGAGGAAACTACAAACGCAACAACGACAAGTAACATAAGAAATCAGCTTCATCCTCGCACAATCACATGCCGCAAATCCCTCCAAACCCACATTCCGGGAATTGTACCACGACCGCGATATTTAAATCCAGTATGCAAAATTTAAATGTAATAGCAATGCAGGAGTACGAATGCTATTAGAAATGCAGAAAACAGAAAGCAAATTCATCCATGCGACGCTTGAAAAATTAGAAGTCGATCCTTGTATTCCCGCAAATACAATTCCAGTTTCTAGCAGCAAGTTTTTCCAACCTTTGTAAATGAGAATTACATTGGTTTTTATAGAGGTCCGTCCTCTTTGCAACATTAAATAATTAAAACCAACTTCCTCGTGATCTACAATTATATCTTCGAAATCAGGAACACGATCCCCTTAATCACGGCCTCGAGGAAGCAAAAATTAAAGGCAATGAAACGTTCGCGGTTCTTCATTAAATTCGTTTTTCAATATGCATGAAACCGTTACGCCAATCCACGAACAACAACTTTGAACCAATAAATCCTTTAATTTTGGTGGCCTGGGCACTCTTCGACCTTAACCGCATCGAAAATCCGCAAAATATTTAATTTGGGTCAGCATTAAATCATCGGAAATCGAAAAAACCCTCTCGGCCGTTCATATTGCACTTGGCGGGAAAACAGTTACAGGTCGCGAAATCGCGACGGGTCGCGAAATCGCGACATATTTTTCTGCCGTACGCTTCGCTGCTGAAGACCCGCGAAAACGGAACATGTAGCGATTTCGCTACATGTTTCCGCCGTTGGCTCCTCCCTGCGCTCTGCCCCGCGAAAACGGAACATGTAGCGATTTCGCTACATGTTCCTTCTCTCCGCATCAATCGACATTTTCGGTCGCGATTCGCTGACATGTCAGCGACGCGCTGCAAATTTTCAACTTTGCCTTTGAAGCTGCCCGGGTCGCGATTCGCTGACATGTCAGCGAATCGCTGCATGTTTTCAACTTAATGCTTTTTTTGCCCGTCGACCCGCGATTTCGGAACATGTCGCGATATCGCGACGGTTCCGGCCAACCTGCCTGCGTTGACTGCGTTGACCGCGATTCTGCAACATGTCAGCGCATCGTTGCAGTTTTCAGACTTAGTCATTTTTTGCTCATTTTTTCTTCTTTTTTCACCCAAGCTGCATCAAAGCTGATATCAAATGTCAGATTTCCAACAATACACTAATGCATTAATCAATGAGAATCAATGTGGCAAAAATGCCAACAGTTCCACATAGAGAAAATTCCCTTCAAGTAAAGTGGAGAAGAGCATACCTACATAGTAGAAGAAGTGCTATAAAAATATGACTACTTTGTGGATGAGATGCCCATACATCCCCGATGATTATCTAGAGCAATGGGAATTTGAGATATGGAAAATGAATCCTAATAAGATCTTCAAGCTAGCTGGCATGGCATGATCCATCATGCAGTTTTCCTTTGTACATAGTGTACATATTGTATATAGTTCCAAATAAAATTATCAGGAATACTTTCCATTGCAAAAGGGGCTAAAGACTTACAAAACAAAAAATTACAACGATTTTGACCATCTAACTAATCAAAGGGGAGTAGTCTATGTCAAAGCTTACCATCCAATAAAAAATCATTAATGAATGTAGCAATGGTATACCACTCAATCTCATTTGACAAAATATAAGAGCTCAATTCATGCCTAGATAAGTATTACCAGACATCGACCATAGTGCAGTTCTTCATAGGACATGATGACTAACACCTGGAAAGTGCATGAAAAGCCCCAAAATGGAAGAAATAAAGCTATGAGATAGGTATGTTAATATAACAAACAATATTTATAATAGGAACTATTATGAAGTGGCATACTCCCCTATTGTGATAATCATACATGTCCTTGAATTACCATTGGCCAGATATGAACCACACGATGGGAGTGGCTTACTGTACATTCCCCATTGAAATAATGATTATGAATTTGGTGCTTTGGGCCACGTGCCATATATATAAGGGGCTAAAATATATGCTATGTATTCATGGTGGGTGAGAAGGTGGATCTTATAGAGTAATAAGTTCTATGAATTGGAGTAAGGATAATCATTTCAAAAATTAAAGTAAACCCAAGCCAAGAAGAGAACAAATGATTCCTACTGCCTCTCTAAAAAATGAGAATATTTTACATGCATGGAGAAATTAAAGTCAATCTACATGTTAAAACCTTGAAGGGAGATCTATAAAAGGGGGAAAACATCCTTTAAAACTCTTCTTATAATCATAATCTATAGAAGAACAAGGTGCTAAGCAATAAAGGAGATCAAAGCCTAAGTTAACAAGGGCCCAACTACGGAAGAGCATCCTAGAAGTTATGGAGAGGAGAAGAAGTACTAGAAGCTCTATACCTAGGTTAAGACACATGCACTCCATCAAATATTTCTCTGAACACCATTGGACAAGAGGTAACGATACCTTTCCCTTAGTCCATGGGTCCCAAATTTTTGAAAGATGTGGAAGAAGGGGTGACGAATCACAAATTGTATAGAAGGTCTAAGAGCTTAAGATATGGGGCACTAGAGTACTTCAAGAAAAATCCCTATAAAAGTTTTGGTTTTTGAATCTAGGGTAGCATATTAGACAATACATGGTGTCAAAAGTACAAAGCTGCTTCGAGATGACCACCCCATGCATCAAGTTATACAACCCTGATACCTTGGAGATTTGGGCTCTTGATGGGAATTTTAGAGTCATAATAAATGACCACCTAATTTAGATAATATTGATGGTGGAGACGAGAAAGAGTGTGGTTAATTTCGAAAGTGCTTTTGAGCTTTACAATGCCATCTCTAAGAATTTGTCCCATCTATGAGATGAATGCAATGTGAAAGGAAAGAGCTACCAACATTCCTCCTAGATATTAAATGTTTGAAGGATAGCACCCGAGATGCGAAAAGGATGTTGGAATTTAAATTTGTCCTAAAGGAGGAGAAGAGACTATTCTAGGCTTAGGATGAGATCCTATACTTAATGATGGGGAGCCAAATTTTAACACAAAGAAAAAGACTCAATTTTTATTTAGAAGCATGGAAATATTACAATTCCGAACCATGGAAGATTTACACAATACAGAAAAATGCATCAAAAACTGCAGTCTTCGTCTTTTCCATCTTTTGCAATCCTTCGAACAATCTTTTTTTATAATGACAGGTTCTTGCTGCAACCGTTGTTCGTAACTGTCCCTATAACCGTTGCAACGGTCCCCTTGGAACTGCCATAACGACTTTTGGAACTACCAAATGTCGTTCTGTAATGGTCCGCGAAAAAGTAGCATGTCGCGATATCGTGACATCTTTTTAACCCGCCTTCTCTTTCCTAGCCGGGTCACGAAAACGTGACATGTCACGATATCGCGACACTTTTCTGCCTTTTGTTCTCTTTTGCCAATGTGTCGTGATATCGCGACACTTTTTCGTCCTTTGACCTTCTTTGTCCAGGTGTCGCGATATCGCGACACTTTCGTTTGCTCTCTCTTGCGTTCAAAGTTCGTCGCGATATCGCGACATCTTTTATGTCGCGATATCGCGACATCTGCATTTAGCTCTTGCCTTTGTTCTGAGGTGTCATCGATATCGCGACAACCTTTATGTCGCGATATCGCGACACTTGAGTTTTGCTCTCGCCTTTGTTCGGAGGTGTCGCGATATCGTGACACTTGAGTTTTGCTCTCACCTTTGTTTGGAGGTGTCGCGATATCGCGACAACCTTTATGTCGCGATATCGTGACACTTGAGTTTTGCTCTCGCCTTTGTTCGGAGGTGTCGCGATATCGCGACAACCTTTATGTCGCGATATCGCGACACTTGAGTTTGCGCCCGCCATTGTTCTGAGTTTGTCGCGATATCGCGACAACTTTTATGTCGTGATATCGCGACACATTTCAACACTTAGAACATTTTTCTTGTTTTTCTTTTTTTTTTTTTTTTTTTGTTGCAAGATTGTTGTGCTGCCACTGGATGCTCCTGCATCAGACACCCGGGGTAGATTGAGAAGTGATCCTCACTTCTAGACGGTCAAAGGAAAACCTAGGCGATCAACCTCTGATTTGGACAACCACGTTGCATCTTCGACAGGTCGGCCCTTCCACTTGACCAAATACTCCGAATATTGCCTGTTTTGGGTACTTTTGCCTTCGCGAGTGTCGAGTATGTCTTCAATTTCTTCTTTGTCTGGAGTGGATGCTGGAATGTTCCACAGATCCGGACTGGGTGGCTCGCTGCAACTTCCTTCATGATATTCGACCAAGTCTGAAATATTGAAAATAGGTGAAATATTCAGCTCACTTGGTAGATCTACTTCATAGGCATTTCCTGAATCTCGTTTACCTATGATCCGGCATGGTCCAAACCTCTTCATCTTTAGCTTATTGTAGGTTTTGGTAGGAAAACGTTCCTTGCACAAGTGAACCATGACTTCATCTCCTATCTGGAATTCCTTGAAATGCCACTTCTGATCTGCTCTGGCTTTGTACGTAGCATTCATTTTACTGATATGCCGTTGGACCTCTTCATGTAAATTCTTCATGTGTGCTACAAAGTCTTCAGCTTCAGCACTGCGCTTTTCTCCTTTATCTATCGGCCTCAACTCAGAAGCGTTTCTCGGGTTGTTCCCATGCACTATCTGGAATGGGGATTTACCAGTACTACGATTGACAAAATTATTGTAAGCAAACTCTGCCTGTGGTAAAATCAGATCCCATCCCTTGGGTTTATCTCCTACCAGACATCGTAGAAGATTACCCAAACTTCTGTTGACTACTTCGGTCTGTCCATCAGTCTGTGGGTGGTACGCAGAACTGAATTTCAATTCTGTTTTCAGCTTCTTCCACAGAGTTCGCCAGAAATAACCCACAAATTTGGTATCTCTATCCGAGACAATGCTTTGGGGTAGACCATGAAGTCGTACTACCTCCTTGAAAAACAAGCCTGCAATATGAACAACATCACTTGTCTTCTGGCATGGAATAAAATGGGCCATCTTTGAAAACCTGTCAACAACAACAAAAATGGCATCATTTTCGCGTTGTGTCCTTGGCAGACCAAGAACAAAATCCATACTGATGTCCTCCCATGGTCTCTCTGGTACAGGCAATGGCTGGTACATTCTTGTATTCTAGCTGACTCCTTTCGCCATCTGGCACACTCTACAACCCTGCACAAATTTGGTCACATCCGGCTGCAACTGTGGCCAATGGTAATTCTCACTAACAAGAGCAATGGTCTTATCTCGACCAAAATGTCCTGCTAGTCCTCCGCTATGTTTCTCTTTGATCAAATTTTCCCTCATGGAACTTCTAGGAATGCACAACTGGTTCTTCCGAAACAGCATCCCATCTTGGATCATAAAATCCAACCACTTAGTGCGATCCATAGTAGTAGGAGACAAACATGCCATCCATGCCTCTACGAAATCTGGATCCGCTGGGTATAAACTCTTGAGTTCATCAAACCCAACAACTTGCACTCTCATTTCTATCAACAAATTATGCCTTCTACTCAAGGCATCTGCAACTCTATTAGATTTGCCACTTCTATGCTTCAGGACAAAGGTATAACTCTACAGGAATTCAACCCACTTCAAATGTCGCTGGTTAAGTTTACCTTGACTATTTATATATTGCAAAGCTTGATGGTCAGTATATAAAACAAACTCTTTGGCTAGCAAATAATGTCTCCATTTCTTAAGAGCCTGAATGATAGCATAGAATTCTTGATCATAAACAGAGTATTTCTTTCTAGCATCATTTAATTTTTCACTAAAGTATGCAACAGGTTTACCTTCTTGGCTCAATACAGCTCCAATGGCATTGCCACTGGCATCACAGTCAACCTGAAACACTTTATTAAAATCTGGAAGTGCCAGAATGGGCTGTTCTGTCACTTTCTTCTTCAATATGTCCATACTGGTACCTGCCTTGGTAGTCCACTTAAATTCTCTCTTATCCCCTCTCATAGTTTCTGTTAGGGGTGCACAAATACTGCTAAAGTCTCTAATAAAATTTCTATAGAAACTTGCAAGACCATGAAATGATCTTACCTCTATTACATTCCTTGGGGCAGGCCATTCAATGATAGCCTTCACCTTTTCAGGATCCATTTTCAGACCCTCCTCTGAGATGACAAATCCTAGGTATATCAACTCTTTCTGTACAAAACTGCACTTCTTCAAATTTATCAACAACTGCTCCTCTCGCAGCTTTTCAAAAACTGTCCGAACATGCAACAAATGCTCGTCCAATGTTTTACTAAAAATTAGAATATCATCCAGATAAACTATCACGAACTTTTCTAGGAAGTCTCGCAATACCTCATTCATCAGCCTCATGAATGTACTGGGTGCATTAGTTAATCCAAATGGCATAACTAACCACTCATACAAACCCTCTTTGGTTTTGAAGGCTGTCTTCCACTCGTCACCCTCTCGAACACGTATCTGATGATATCCACTCTTTAAATCAATCTTAGTGAAGTATTTAGCTCCACTCAAACAGTCCATTATATCGTCCATTCTAGGTAATGGAAATCGATACTTAATGGTAATCTTGTTAATGGCCCTTGAATCAATGCACATTCTCCATTCTCCACCCTTCTTCGGTGCTAGTACTGTAGGTACTGCACAAGGACTCAAACTTGCTCTAATCAACCCCTTCCGCAACAACTCATGAACTTGTCGGTTCAACTCTTCATTCTCTACAGGAGACATTCTATGGGCGGCCTTATTGGGTAAGCTAGATCCTGGCATTAAGTCAATCTGATGACTAATCTTCCTCATTGGCGGTAAACCCTCAGGCACATTGTCTGATATAATATCAAGAAATTCTGCTAACAGATGTTCAACTTCTACTGGAATGTCAGTAGTATCTTCTCTCTTTACAATAGGAATTAATGCATAACACATTGAATCCCTCTTTAGACCATCCAAAAATTTTTTGCCATCTACTAAACAAATTCTAGCATTATTGCATACCTTTTCCTCAACCTCCTTCAATGGCTTCAGTTTGTGGCGTACTCCATATTTTGTCAGGGAATAGGTATTTGCATGCCCATCATGCGCTGCACGTCTATCAAATTGCCATGGTCTTCCAAGCAACAAATGGCAAGCATCCATCGGCAAAATATCACACGAGACCTCATCCTGGTATCTTCCAATTTGAAACTTGACCAAGCATTGTTCACTGACCAATGCTCTATGGTCCTTCTGCAACCACGCAATCCGGTATGGATGCGGGTGCTGCCTTCTTTCTAGCTTTAACTTAGTTACCATTTCCTTAGAAACCAAATTATCTATACTACCATTATCAATAATAATATTATAGATTTTACCTGAACATTTGCACCTCGTGCGAAACAGGATTTTTCGCTGGTCTGGTTCCCTCTCTTCGTTCAACAAGGTTCTCCTTGTGATCATCACTTCTCCTCGCTCTGCTTCTTCAGAGTGCTCAGATTCAACACCATCCTCAACAACCGTAGCTCGAGCATTTGCTTCAGGCCTTCTATTCGGTGCTTCTTGGTGTTGGGGACACTCATATGATCGATGCCCCTCTTCCCCGCAATTGAAGCAGGTTCCACGAAATCTTCCTCTTCCATATCCACGTCCACCTCTACCTCTTCCCCTTTGATAATCATTGTTTTGATTATGGGGACGGTATGCATTCTCCTCCTTCTGTTCCTGGTGATTGCTTGTTTCACCAGTCTTCTACGGGTCGTCATATTTACCTCCACTGGTTTTGCCACCAGTTCTTCCACCACGACCTCTTCCTCTCTGTTTACTGTCAAATCTACGGTTCAGTTTCTCTTCCACTTTCAGAGCAAACTGGTAAGCATCTTCAATGGTGCTCATTCGAACCAAACTCAATTCTTCTTGTACGTTGGTTCTTAACCCATTAATGTAACGGGCTACTCTCTCTTTATTTGCTTTTGTATGGCCGGTTCTGATGGAAATTTTAAAAAATTCCTCTATATATTCTTTAACAGACTTGTTGGACTGTCGCAAACTCTGCATTTTTTGCAACAGATCTAATTCGTAATCTGCTAGAATAAACTTTTTGTTTTTTTGCCTTTAGTTTTAACCCTTCCTTTGTTCTTGCAAATTTTATTCGATTTAGATCTTCAACCTCCTCATATTCAAAATATTCCTCCATATCATTAATCCAATCAATCAACTCTTCTGGATTTAAATTTCTAGAATATGTGGATACGTCAATCTTCGACCTTTTCCCAATTTGAGAAATGGCTTTAATCATTCGAGCTTCTGCAGAACTCATCGCTTCTTCTTCTTCTTTTGACGGGTCATCAACTCCGCAAGCTTCATCATCGCTCTGGTCTTCTCCTCTTGGCTCTACTCCTCTACGCAATTCTTCCTGTAGGGCCTGCACTTGCCTCTGCAATGCTCAGAAGTCTCCTTCAGGAACCACGTTCCTTCCAGCACCATGATTTCTTCGCGATGGCATTCTTCTTCACTTTTTCTTAGAACCCTTAACCCCAGATCCTAGTGCAAGCTGCCTCACGTTCGGCGCTCTGCTTACACACTCAGAATCTTCTCGCTCTGATACCACTTGATGGGGAGCCAAATTTTAACACAAAGAAAAAGACTCAATTTTCATTTAGAAGCATGGAAAGATTACAATTTCGAACCATGGAAGAATTACACAGTACAAAAAAATGCATCAAAAGCCACAGTCTTCGTCTTTCTAGCCTACGCAATCCTTCGAACAATCTCTTTTTATAATGACAGGCTCTTGCTGCAACCGCCGTTCGTAACTGTCCTTGTAACCGCTGCAACGGTCCCCTTGGAACTGCCATAACGACTTCTGGAACTGCCAAATGTCATTCTGTAACGGTCCACAAAAAAGTAGCATGTCGCGATATCGTGACATCTTTTTAACCCGCCTTCTCTTTCCTAGCCGGGTCGCGAAAACGTGACATGTCACGATATCGCGACACTTTTCTGCCTTTTGTTCTCTTTTGCCAATGTGTCGTGATATCGCGACACTTTTTCGTCCTTCGACCTTCTTTGTCCAGGTGTCGCGATATCGTGACACTTTCGTTTGCTCTCTCTTGCGTTCAAAGTTTGTCGCGATATCGCGACATCTTTTATGTCGCGATATCGCGACATCTGCATTTAGCTCTTGCCTTTGTTCTGAGTTGTCGCGATATCACGACAACCTTTATGTCACGATATCGTGACACTTGAGTTTTGCTCTCGCCTTTGTTTGAAGGTGTCACGATATCGCGACAACCTTTATGTCACGATATCACGACACTTGAGTTTTGCTCTCACCTTTGTTCGGAGGTGTCACGATATCGTGACAACCTTTATGTCGCGATATCGCGACACTTGAGTTTTGCTCTCGCCTTGTTCGAGTTGTCGCGATATCGCGACAACCTTTTATGTCACGATATTGCAACACTTGAGTTTGCGCCCGCCATTGTTCTGAGTTTGTCGCGATATCGCGACAACTTTTATGTCGCGATATCGTGACACATTTCAACACTTAGACTATTTTGTGTTTTTATTCACTTTTTATTTCTTTTGTTGCAAGATTGTGCTGCTACCACTGGATGCTCCTGCATCAGACACCCGGGGTAGATTTAGAAGTGATCTTCACTTTAGATGGTCAAAGGAAAACCCAGGTGATCAACCTCTGATTTGGACAACCAAGTTGCATCCTCGATAGGTCGGCCCTTCCACTTGACCAAATACTCTGAATATTGTCTGTTTTGGGTACTTTTGCCTTCGCGAGTGTCGAGTATGTCTTCGATTTCCTCTTTGTCTGGAGTGGATTCTAGAATTTTCCACATATCCGGACTAGGTGGCTCACTGCAACTTCCTTCATGATATTCGACCAAGTCTGAAATATTGAAAATAGGTGAAATATTCAGCTCACTTGGTAGATCTACTTCATAGGCATTTCCTGAATCTCGTTTACCTATGATCCGGCATGGTCCAAACCTCTTCATCTTCAGCTTATTGTAGGTTTTGCTAGGAAAACGTTCCTTGCGCAAGTGAACCATGACTTCATCTCCTATCTGGAATTCCTTGAAACGTCGCTTCTGATCTGCTCTGGCTTTGTACGTAGCATTCATTTTACTGATATGCCGTTGGACCTCTTCATGTAAATTCTTCATGTGTGTTGCAAAGTCTTCAGCTTCAGCACTGCGCTTTTCTCCTTTATCTATCGGCCTCAACTCGGAAGCGTTTCTCGAGCTGTTCCCATGCACTATCTGGAATGGGGATTTACCAGTACTACGATTGACAGAATTATTGTAAGCAAACTCGCCTCGTGGTAAAATCAGATCCCATCCCTTGGGTTTATCTCCTACCAGACATCGTAGAAGATTACCCAAACTTCTGTTGACTACTTTGGTCTGTCCATCAGTCTACGGGTGGTACGCAGAACTGAATTTCAATTCTATTTTCAGCTTCTTCCACAAAGTTCGCCAAAAATAACCCACAAATTTGGTATCTCTGTCCGAGACTATGCTTTGGGGTAGACCATGAAGTCGTACTACCTCCTTGAAAAACAAGCCTGCAATATGAACAACATCACTTGTCTTCTGGCATGGAATAAAATGGGCCATCTTTGAAAACCTGTCAACAACAACAAAAATGGCATCATTTCCACGTTGTGTCCTTGGCAGACCAAGAACAAAATCCATACTGATGTCCTCCCATGGTCTCTCTGGTACAGGCAATGGCTTATACATTCTCGTATTCTGGCTTACTCCTTTCGCCATCT
Organism: Wollemia nobilis; assembly: GCA_028583015.1. Taxonomy (NCBI): domain Eukaryota; kingdom Viridiplantae; phylum Streptophyta; class Pinopsida; order Araucariales; family Araucariaceae; genus Wollemia; species Wollemia nobilis. The sequence continues at coordinate 32,380,848 of JAQPPZ010017052.1, forward strand.
GGCACACTCTACAACCCTGCACAAATTTGGTCACATCCGGCTGCAACTGTGGCCAATGGTAATTCTCACTAACGAGAGCAATGGTCTTATCTCGACCAAAATGTCCTGCTAGTCCTCCGCTATGTTTCTCTTTGATCAAATTTTCCCTCATGGAACTTCTAGGAATGCACAACTGGTTCTTCCAAAACAACATCCCATCTTGGATCATAAAATCCAACCACTTAGTGCGATCCACAGTAGTAGGAGACAAACATGCCATCCATGCCTCTGCAAAATCTGGATCCGCTGGGTATAAACTCTTGAGTTCATCAAACCCAACAACTTGCACTCTCATTTCTATCAACAAATTATGCCTTCTACTCAAGGCATCTGCAACTCTATTAGATTTGCCACTTCTATGCTTCAGGACAAAGGTATAACTCTACAGGAATTCAACCCACTTCAAATGTCGTCGGTTAAGTTTACCTTGACTATTTATATACTACAAAGCTTGATGGTCGAGATATAAAACAAACTCTTTGGCTAGCAAATAATGTCTCCATTTCTTAAGAGCCTGAATGATAGCATAGAATTCTTGATCATAAATAGAGTATTTCTTTCTAGCATCATTTAATTTTTCACTAAAGTATGCAACAGGTTTACCTTCTTGGCTCAATACAGCTCCAATGGCACTGCCACTGGCATCACAGTCAACTCGAAACACTTTATTAAAATCTGGAAGTGCCAGAATGGGTTGTTCTATCACTTTCTTCTTCAATATGTCCATACTGGTACCTGCCTTGGCAGTCCACTTAAATTCTCTCTTATCCCCTCTCATAGTTTCTGTTAGGGGTGCACAAATACTGCTAAAGTCTCTAATAAACTTTCTATAGAAACTTGCAAGACCATGAAATGATCTTACCTCTGTTACATTCCTTGGGGCAGGCCATTCAATGATAGCCTTCACCTTTTCAGGATCCATTTTCAGACCCTCCTCTGAGATGACAAATCCTAGGTATATCAACTCTTTCTGTACAAAACTGCACTTCTTCAAATTTATCAACAACTGCTCCTCTCGCAGCTTTTCAAAAACTGTCCGAACATGCAACAAATGCTCGTCCAATGTTTTACTAAAAATTAGAATATCATCCAGATAAACTATCACGAACTTTTCCAGGAAGTCTCGCAATACCTCATTCATCAGCCTCATGAATGTACTGGGTGCATTAGTTAATCCAAATGGCATAACTAACCACTCATACAAACCCTCTTTGGTTTTGAAAGGCTGTCTTCCACTCGTCACCCTCTCGAACACGTATCTGATGATATCCACTCTTTAAATCAATCTTAGTGAAGTATTTAGCTCCACTCAAACAGTCCATTATATCATCCATTCTAGGTAATGGAAATCGATACTTAATGGTAATCTTGTTAATGGCCCTTGAATCAGTGCACATTCTCCATTCTCCACCCTTCTTCGGTGCTAGTACAGCAGGTACTGCACAAGGACTCAAACTTGCTCTAATCAACCCCTTTCGCAACAACTCATGAACTTGTCGGTTCAACTCTTCATTCTCTACAGGAGACATTCTATGGGCGGCCTTATTGGGTAAGCTAGATCCTGGCATTAAGTCAATCTGATGACTAATCTTCCTCATTGGCGGTAAACCCTCGGGCACATTGTCTGATATAATATCAAGAAATTCTGCTAACGGATGTTCAACTTCTGCTGGAATGTCCGTAGTATCTTCTCTCTTTACAGTAGGAATTAATGCATAACACATTGAATCCCTCTTTAGACCATCCAAAATTTTTTTGCCATCTACTAAACAAATTCTAGCATTATTGCATACCTTTTCCTCAACCTCCTTCAATGGCTTCAGTTTGTGGCGCACTCCATCTTTTGTCAGGGAATAGGTATTTGCATGCCCATCATGCGCCGCACGTCCATCAAATTGCCATGGTCTTCCCAAGCAACAAATGGCAAGCATCCATCGACAAAATATCACACAGGACCTCATCCTGGTATCTTCCAATTTGAAACTTGACCAAGCATTGTTCACTGACCAATGCTCTATGGTCCTTCTGCAACCACGCAATCCGGTATGGATGCGGGTGCTGCCTTCTTTCTAGCTTTAACTTAGTTACCATTTCCTTAGAAACCAAATTATCTGTACTACCATTATCAATAATAATATTACAGATTTTACCTGAACATTTGCACCTCGTGCGAAACAGGCTTTTTCGCTGGTCTGGTTCCCTCTCTTCGTTCAACAAGGTTCTCCTTGTGATCATCACTTCTCCTCGCTCTGCTTCTTCAGAGTGCTCAGATTCAACACCATCCTCAACAACCGCAGCTCGAGCATTTGCTTCAGGCCTTCTATTCGGTGCTTCTTGGTGTTGGGGACACTCATATGATCGATGCCCCTCTTCCCCGCAATTGAAATAGGTTCCACGAAATCTTCCTCTTCCATATCCGCGTCCACCTCTACCTCTTCCCCTTTGATAATCATTGTTCTGATTACGGGGACGGTATGCATTCTCCTCCTTCTGTTCCTGGTGATTGCTTGTTTCACCAGTCTTCTGCGGGCCGTCATATTTACCTCCACTGGTTCTGCCACCAGTTCTTCCACCATGACCTCTTCCTCTCTGTTTACTATCAAATCTACGGTTCAGTTTCTCTTCCACTTTCAGAGCAAACTGGTAAGCATCTTCAATGGTGCTCATTCGAACCAAACTCAATTCTTCTTGTACGCTGGTTCTTAACCCATTAATGTAACGGGCTACTCTCTCTTTATTTGCTTCTGTATGGCCGGTTCTGATGGAAATTTTAAAAAATTCCTCTGTATATTCTTTAACAGACTTGCTGGACTGTCGCAAACTCTGCATTTTTTGCAACAGATCTAATTCGTAATCTGCCGGAATAAACTGTCGTTTCAGTTTTTCAACCATTCGATCCCACCTGGTGATCTTTTCTTTTCCTCTACGATTTCGTTCCAGCTGCACTCCTTTCCACCATATGCCAGCATGGCCTTTCAACTTTGTTCTTGCAAATTTTATCCGATTTGGATCTTCAACCTCCTCATATTCAAAATATTCCTCCATATCGTTAATCCAGTCAATCAACTCTTCTGGATTTAAATTTCTAGAATATGTGGATACGTCAATCTTCGACCTTTTCCCAATTTGAGAAATGGCTTTAATCATTCGAGCTTCTGCAGACACTCATTGCTTCTTCTTCTTCTTCGACGGGTCATCAACTCCGCAAGCTTCATCATCGCTCTGGTCTTCTCCTCTTGGCTCTACTCCTCTACGCAATTCTTCCTGCAGGGCCTGCACTTGCCTCTGCAATGCTCGGAAGTCTCCTTCAGGAACCACGTTCCTTCCAGCACCATGATTTCTTCACGGTGGCATTCTTCTTCACTTTTTTCTCAGAACCCTTAACCCCAGATCCTGGTGCAAGCTGCCTCACGTTCGGCGCTCTGCTTACACACTCAGAATCTTCTCGCTCTGATACCACTTGATGGGGAGCCAAATTTTAACACAAAGAAAAAGACTCAATTTTTATTTAGAAGCATGGAAAGATTACAATTTCGAACCATGGAAGAATTACACAGTACAGAAAAATGCATCAAAAACCGTAGTCTTCGTCTTTTCCAGCCTTCGTAATCCTTCGAACAATCTCTTTTTATAATGACAGGCTCTTGCTGCAACCGCCGTTCGTAACTGTCCCTGTAACCGCTGCAACGGTCCCCCTGGAACTGCCATAACGACTTCTGGAACTGCCAAATGTCATTCTGTAACGGTCCATGAAAAAGTAGCATGTCGCGATATCGCGACATCTTTTTAACCCGCCTTCTCTTTCCTAGTCGGGTCACGAAAACGCGACATGTCGCGATATCGCGACACTTTTCTGCCTTTTGTTCTCTTTTGCCAATGTGTCGCGATATCGCGACACTTTTTCGTCCTTCGACCTTCTTTGTCCAGGTGTCGCGATATCGCGACACTTTCGTTTGCTCTCTCTTGCGTTCAAAGTTCGTCGCGATATCGCGACATCTTTTATGTCGCGATATCGCGACATCTGCATTTAGCTCTTGCCTTTGTTCGAGGTGTCGCGATATCGCGACAACCTTTATGTCGCGATATCGCGACACTTGAGTTTTGCTCTCGCCTTTGTTCGGAGGTGTCGCGATATCGCGACAACCTTTATGTCGCGATATCGTGACACTTGAGTTTTGCTCTCGCCTTTGTTCGGAGGTGTCGCGATATCGCGACAACCTTTATGTCGTGATATCGCGACACTTGAGTTTTGCTCTCGCTTTGTTCTGAGTTCGTCGCGATATCGCGACAACTTTTATGTCGCGATATCGCGACACTTGAGTTTGCGCCCGTCGTTGTTCTGAGTTGTCGCGATATCGCGACAACTTTTATGTCGCGATATCGCGACACATTACAACACTTAGAGTATTTTGTGTTTTTATTCACTCTTTATTTCTTTTGTTGCAAGATTGTGCTGCTACCACTGGATGCTCCTGCATCACTTAATAAGACACACAACTAGCAAGGAAAGGGTGGTCTTAGATTTCATTGGTTGCATTACTGATAGCATCCATGAGGGACTGGTCAATTTTTAAAGGTCTTGAATTATATATTTTTTGACATACTTGGTCCATCTAATATTATTTTAGAACTAGATAATATATCCTAGATTGATTATAAACGTCAAGGATGAGTCAAGACACCCTCTTTCCATTTCCTCTTAGACAAAAGGCTTTAGGAGGTCCTACTTCAGTTCTTACTATGATTTTGTCAAGAATTTCCTAGTCCTAACACTTAAAACCCTCAAAGGGTATAAACCTAAGCAACTCACTACAACTTGCATGTTTTTTTGGAAAAACATCTTGGAGAGTAGTTTTATGCCAATGATTGGACTCTCATCAAGATGCATGGTTTTAGCAAACAGGCATATTGGTTGCTAAAAAATGTGACCAAGCGAGTCTTTGCAATTGAGGCCCTCTACCAGTTTAAATCTTATTGATACATTGTATGTGAGAAGATGGAAAAAGACAAGCCTCTTCAAGCTACCCTTCAATTTCAATAGAGTTAGTTTGGTAAAGCATAAGGCTCATGAGCTTCTAGAAAAGCAGCTCAAGGAATTCAGATTACATAAGGGTCTAGGGGAATGAAAATGCAACCCTGCTAGAATATTTATGGAGTGGATGGCTAAAGTTAAGAACTTGACAGATTTTATACATGAATCTAGCTAGCCTTGGAAGCTCTTTGTAATCCCACAAATGGAGAAGGTACACCCCTATTGAAATAGTTGCTCGAACAAGCTCCATTGCCACCACGAGGAAGGATGCTTTACTAGACCTTCTACAAGTTAATAGGGAAGGTGGACCTAAACTATTAGATCCATTCACCCAAGCTAAAACTTCTGTTAAAGGAAAAGTGGAAAATGGAGAAGATCAATGTCTAGTAGAAGATGTGATTAGAGATCAACAATACAACACCTGCCTAAGGGTAGGTAGATGAGGATACAAAATTTGAAGAACGTTGGGACAAGGAGCATCTCAAAGAGGAGATATCCATCATAGGTAGAGGCAATGGAGAAATTGTCATAGAGGACATCACCAAATCAATGGTAGATGTAGAAGTAGGGTTAAGGGAAGTCATTAGAGTGGAGGATTCCCATTGTAGAACATTGAGGTTGCAAAATTTGAGCAACACTCTCTAACTCAAGAGCTATTGGCTCAAGCATCCACACCAATGCAATAAAAATAGGATTCATCTCATGACACCAACCCCTCACTTGCCAAGAAGAAGAAGAAAGATCCCTCCAAGGTGAAAACTTAAGGAATTATAACCCAAACAACCAAGGAAGTACTAGTGCTCCTCCTCCTTCTATGTTCAAAGTAAGAACTCTACCACTTTTGGAACCAACCCCACATTCACAAAATCATGACCCTCTTGCCTCAGTGGCCACCCTTCCTTTAGAAACTTGTATTGCACCAACCTTCCACATGGGGCTTTTGATCCAAAATCTTGAGGCCCTCATGCCACTAGCTTTTGCTCTTGCCACCCCACAAATAGGCATCCAACCCACCTTAGCTAAGGATTATTTTCCTTTTCATGCCATCTCTCAACTATTTCCATCTTGACCATTCTTCCAGCTAGTGTTGCCATCACTAGGGCAACTAGTAGTTAGTTCTTCCACTCCTCTAAGTGTACCTTCATACTTTAGATATATTTAAAAGGTCTTTGAGTATGCACATAAGGAGACTAATACAATGGTCAAGATAGCAGTGAGAGAAATAAAGATCCAAATTTATCTATATAAAAGGATTCTCCATTTGGCATACATGGACCCAAAGGCATTCAAGATAGAAGGCCAAATGAAGCCCCAAGATTATAAACTGACCATGGTGGTCACTAGTTTATAGGGTACTAGGGCTAGGGGTACGGCCAAATTGGTTGAAAATGCGAGCAAAATTATCAAGGATGATTTGATGATCCTAGAGAGGAGATTACAAAAAAGATAAAGATAACTTCAAGAGGTGAAGGAGGCCCTTAGAAACTCACAAACTAAAATCAAAGGGTTCCATAATCAAATGGAGAAAACCACAAGTGCTCAAGAAATGATTGCCCTCTTAGAAGAGGAGTGAAGAAAGACTCATGAATTTTTGTACCAGTTGTTCACTGTAGAGACCCAACTCACCTCATAAAAGGTTGACTTTGAGAGGGAATTGGAGGAAGAAAGAAAGAGATGCTCAAAATTCCTACAATTAAATACCACAGAACTGAGTTAAGATGTTTGTATAACATACTAGGACATCATAGCCAAGTTAGTGGCTTTGATGTCTTGGCTTATTGAATTTATTAGTACAACATATTAAATGAGTGAAAAAATCACTCAAGATATGGAGTAGACCCTGGTGGCCAAATTTATGAAAATGAAAAAAGTAGAAGATTTCTAGGTTTGGATTGCAACACTAAGCGAGTAGGAACTAGAGGCTATTGGTATCCAATATCGAGAGGCAACATTTAAGGAAATGTAGGACACTCTCAACAATGAACAAGTAGCACATGAATGTGTGGCCCAAGTAGAAGCATTGAATGAGATGATTGATGACTTGCATGCCCATTTGGACTCTTTAATTTAGAAAGTTCTACTTGTAGCACCCTAAAATTGGCATAGTTAAACCCTAGTAAAAGATAAAAATTCAAATTTTAACCTCAAACTGCCCGTTAACCGCCTGTTACCCGCTTTCCCCATTTTTCATGCCATTTTTAGGATTTGTTTTGACCGTTGGACAATATCATCGCAGATTAGACGAAATCATCCCAGATCTGACGAATTCGTCTGGAATAGAACGTCCAGACGATTTCGTCCCAAAACCAAATTTTCATAATTAGCTTCTGTTTCAACAGCCTCTCCAACTTGGGCAGAAGCACGTCTACGTAGTTGGAGATTCCCCCGTTGGAGATCTCCCAGATTGGGATGATCCCCAACCTCCTAACCTCTCCCTAATCCTATATAAACTAAGATTTTCTCAGTTTATCCCCCTGAATCTCTGCCTGAAACTTTGCTTAAACCCCCTGCACTTCCACGCATCTTAGAGCATCCCCACACCATCATTTGCATTCTGTATTTCATGTTTTCTTGCAGGAACTTTACTATTTTTTAGTCGAAGCTAGCTCGGATCATCGCAAGCGATTCCATACTATTTTGGATGATCTTGTCAAGGAGCGCAGATGATCTCGTACGATTGGAGGCGATCCTGACTGTAATCCGGATTGGGGGCAATCAGAGCCCAGAGTTTGCATTTCCTTAGTTTTTTATTTGCATTTTCCTATTATATTTCTATGCTATCTTAAATTATTATATTTATGCATCTTGGAGTTCACCTCATTTAGCATAACCGCATGATAAAGTTAAGATCAATCATTAAATCTACTGCATTTTCCTTATTTTGTTATTTGAATCCATGATTTAGGCATGTTTGTTGTTATTGCTATCATTTTCCTTTGCTTCTGCAGTTGCATATTTGGTATTTTGTATCTATTTCTGTGATTGCAGGTTTATGACGAATTCGTCTCATGAATTCATCAGATTTTAGACGATTATGTCTGATCTCAGATGACCGTCTATGATTTGAGATGATCCTATGAAATATCAGACGATTACATACGAATTGAGGCGATCTGGACTGTTACAAAACTCAGAATCTTCATCAGACATTCGAAATCAGGTATGTTATGTTCTAGCTAGCATATTCTCTGTGGTCAGCATTCATTCCTATTTTTTGTATTCATTTAAATCAGCATTGGCATATAGAATAGTTTAGATTCATCTTGGCCAAACCTAGGAGTTGAATGATTAAAGTGCAAAATGAATACATCAAACTCACTATCAACCTAGGCGTGGAAACTGCCACTCAAAAGTTTCCTGGTGAACCCACCATCCATCGAAAATTCACCCTTATACCCCTCCCCCGAGAGGCGAGACCTTCAAAGGGCCTCTCAGTCCGAGGTATTGTCCCATATTTCTTGCATCCTCCTTTCGGGCATGGATCCTATAGCCTGAGGGTAAGGATGCGAAAAATTTGGAGTGATACATTTTGGTGAACCCGACGTGAAAACTAAACAACCTTTTGAAAACAATCCAAAAAAATAAAAAAATAAAAACATAAATGCATTTAGAATCAATGATTGCATATTATATTTAGATGGTAGATTATAATAAAAGACGAGTTGTCACCATTAATGTTGAAAATCAATTAGCAGCCATAGAGATTAATTCTTTACTTAGAGTAGCTCCAACATATAGAGTCCCACCTTTATGGGACGAGCTTAATAGGAGATTGAATCTCATTTCATCTAGAGCAACCGAACTTAGGCAAATCAAGAGGTTTGTCCTAGATAGAATCCTGGATCCCGATCAAGTGACTTTGTATCATGAGCTTCAGAGAGCTTGCCATAGGTGGTTAGCAGATAAAAGAGCCCTTGTGTCTTCTGAATTGTATACCTTTGAGGAATACCTCGATAATGCAGTTATAGTACATAAATTTTTGTCTCGTATAGAGGACCAAGAGGTCGTTCTTACGGATAGACAAAGATGGAATAGAGTTCCTAGAGCTGTGTTATATCGAGAGTATTGCCATGAGATTTATTTTTACAAGACAGAGTCTGAAACAGATAATATCACTATAGCACACTTTATCAAGTTCTTGAAAAACCATTTCCAATTTGAAGAGGAGCATTTCATGACTCCTGATGAACTTGATCCTATCAATGATATCTATAAACTATTTATAGAAAACTAAGCTATTCATTTATTATTGTTATTTCTTGCATTCAGTGTGTTGTTTATTGTCTTTGTAAAGCATAAAAACAAAAAAAAAAATAAAAAATAAAAACAAAACAAAATCATAACAAAAATCAAAACATTTTATTTTTAAGCATTATAGTAGGTATATAATTAAAATATATACCTCCCAAATTTGTTGCAAATATATTACTATATATTTGTTAAAATCTAAATTTAGACATAATGACTAGACTTAGGAATGGAAAACAAACTGAAGTAGAAGAAGATTGGTTAAGAAAACCAGAAAATAACCTAGATGTCCTTCCTGAAGACCCAATTCAGGAAGAAGGAACCTTCGACCAACAAGAAGAAGAATTTGTTGTAGGAAATGAACAAAAATAAAATGATAGAGAGGAAGGATCCTCATCCCCTAAAATATCTCCAGAAGGAGCTGTTACTTTTGAGAACATGGAACATTTTTGGAAGTTCCTCAATACTAATATTGGTACTCTTAATAGAGCAGTCCATATGGACAAAGATCAAATTAGTGACACTCAAGCAACCCTAGAAGACATATATCACACACGCACTAATCCCTTGTCCTTCGTTGATCAAGAAAGTGATCAAGCTGGACCGTCCAATTTGGACATGGCTGCTATAATTCAAAACACGCAACAACAACAGGTTACCCAACCACCTAGAGTGCTTGTTACTAAGCCTAGGGTTATTCCCACACAAAAGAAACCTTCATTCACTGCTCTATTTTGCCAAGCTATTGATCAATATACCTCAAATCAACAAAAGCCTAAAACAAAACCAAATACCAATTTCCAACAATCTGGGATACAACATAATGCTACAACAAATCTTCTTCATAATACTCTTCCTACCAACCATTTGCATAACAACAATATAGCATCTAATCCTTACATCATGCCATCCTACGCTCACAAATCTCGTACTCATGTACCACCAAACCAATATGGTGGACAAACTGGTAATCTGGAAGCCATGGTGAAACAGTTAGTCTCTCGCATGGACCAGATAGATCCCTACCATCCCTCGTATAATTATCGAGAGATGTGTAGTCAGCCTCTAGATCCTATAGTTGTAGCACAACCATATCCCAAACACTTTCCTATGCCTGTCCTACCTATATACAAAGGAACCGAAGATCCCATAGAGCATCTTCGTATGTTTAGGATAGCATGTCATGATATATCACATGATGACTTGTTATTACTAAAAATGTTCCCAAAAAGTTTAGGAGGGATGGCATTGGAGTGGTATTATCAACTACCCACTCATTCTTTGAGGAATTTCGAAGAAACCGCCGAATATTTTGTGCATCAATTTAGTGCCTATATCGAAAGGCATGTAACCATTAAATATTTGTACAACCTAAAACAAGACAAAGATGAGTGTTTTGCTGACTTCTTAGCTCGATGGAGGCAGTTGATAGGAAAATTACACTTTGTGTTACCTTATCGAGAAATGTTGGATATTTTTATCAATAATTTACAAGAACAACTATCCTATGAATTATCAATTGCTACCTTGACCACCTTCGATCAAGCTATAGATTTAGCTCGAAGGGTGGAAGATGCTCTCATTAGAAGAGGTCACCTCAAAAAGAAAGATGATGAGAAAACATCCAAAAATCAATATAAAAATAAACAAGTTGTGGGTGATGGAGTCACTGATAGCAAAAACATTGCCAATGTGAATACTATGAAAACAACAGAGAAGTTTATACTAAAACCTCCTGATAAACCACCCCGAGAATTTACTAGGTTAAATCAACCTTTATCAACCATTCTCCCACAATTACTAGCACGAGGATTGATCCAATTACCAAATATCCGGGAACCTGATCCAACTATACCCGGATATAGAGCTGATTTACATTGTGATTTCCATAGAGGACCTGGACATGCTACCAACTCTTGTAAAAGATTAAAACATAAAATACAAGATTTAATTGATAACAATGAGATGGAGGTGCAAGCCTTTCAACCTAAACAAAATCCTCCTAATAATGCTCAAAAGAACATCCCTCAAAGTCAGAATCAGAATGCCAATCAATCATTGGACATATTTCAACATCCTTTACCAAAGCATGGTAAAGAGGTGGCTAATCAAATTGAGCATCATAATGTTCCCCCTCCTACCCGATATGTAGGAGCCATTAGTGGGCATTTACCTATTCATGATTTAGAAATATTTGACACAACTTTATCCATGGTTACGACCAGACCTCTATATAATATTCGAACACCTGATCTTAGTGATGTAGAATATGATACTGAAAGTGACATGGAAATCACCTCAAATCAATCGAATAGTTCTGAAGATGAATCAGATCCTATTCAACCCATCACAAATTCTATGGTTTCGGAAGAACCATTTCCTAGAAGAGTTACTACTCGACCATCTTCTCATCAGTTACTTTCTAATGAACAAGCTATAAACGCTAGACCGAGACCAATTCATCATCCTCAAAATAATATTGTAGGAACCATCGGAGCCGTTACCAGACAACAGGCTCAAAACTCTCAATAGGATCAAACTCAGAATGATGGATCAGCTCCATTTGTTTTGAAAAATCCCAATAAAGGGAATTATGCGCCTAATGTTCAACATAAGCCTCCCTATAATATTAATGAACAATTATCAAATACTACAGCTAGAATTTCCCTTTTGGACCTTTTAAGATCTTCTCCTACCCATAGGAATGAATTAATGCTCACATTAAGCCAAATGATGGTACCACAAAATATTCAACCTGAAGCCATGTCCAATACTATCATAACTCGAGAAGTCGATTGTATTGACTTTCGAGATAGAGATATCCCACAACATAGTCTACATAAGGATAACCCCTTATATATTACTGCCCTAATTGGGGATGTAGCAGTTAAACGAGTCTTGATTGATAATGGTTCATCTTTAAACATATGCACTTTTGACTTCTACCAAATATTTGGGTTTAGAAGTGATGAAATGAAAAGAACTGATATGATTATAAAAGCCTTCAATGATGAAACACAAGAAACGTGTGGAGTTATTACTATACCCTTGCAAGTTGGTCCTAGAACCTTAGATACGACCGTGTTTATTGTACATTGCCCTGCATCGTACAATATACTTTTGGGTCACCCTTGGATCAACGCGATGCGAGCGGTTCCATCCACTTTACATCAGTGTGTTAAATTCGAATTTAAAAATCAGTTGGTTACCATTCATGGTGATCCTAGACCCTTTGATATGTGTGCTTTGGCAGAACCTGTTGGAGTTCAATTTTGCCCTGCCCTATCATCCACACATCCTAATTCTCATCATCCACCCAAACGTGTGAAACACACACCCATAACATCATCTACTCTTTCAACTACACCTCTACCATCTTCTGAACAAACCACATTAGGACCTCGAAAAGATCCTAAAACTACAACCAATGCTTCTTGTTGTACTCCTATAACTTCCATACCTATAGACTCATCCATCGATATCCCTATAACATCTACATCCACTACAGGCATCCTTTCCACATCCAACGATGTAGGAAATGTCCCTTCTACCTCTTATGCTCTTACTGATGAGCTCTTACCCGATTTATCTAAAATTCTTATATCAGAAGAAACCAACACTGCCATACAAGCTTCCCTTATTTTAAATAAACTCCCACCCTCTCCTCATACCTTGGGCCTCCCATAGCCTATGGGGAGTATCTACCAAGTCGGGAGTTGTGCTTTTATTTATAAGGGATATGATTGGGGAAGAATACCCAGAAACATCAAGACACATTGTGATGGATATGCTAGATGCTATTTTGCTAATGAGTATGTTAAAGCTAAACCTATAATGCTTAAATTGGGCTATAAAGGGAAAGGTTTGGGACCTTCCCAAAATGGCATGAAAGAACCTTTTGAGGTTGAACCATGGCCTGCCCGATGTGGTGTGGGCCTATTTCCTAGTAAAGGTCAACCCTTCCCATTTGAGGAGGATGACCATCTTACATGTTACCAAGATTATCTGGATAAACAAGATTCTTTGCATTCAAAGAATAATCCCTTTACCTGTAATATGCTATCCATAGCCTACCCTGAGATGATTGCCGAATCCGACGATGAGTTGGAAGGGGATATCTTTCATGATGTCTCCATTGATGAATTGTTACATAACGAATTTTATTTTGATGGCTCTATACCTAGTATAGCCCAGCTTGAGGCCTCGACTCCTCAAGATGAATTATCCAAGCTAACCTTGGAAGAATTACAAGAATTAGGTGTTTCACCCGCCCCACCTAATTTTGAGAGAGATCTACATATGGAAGTAGAAAACATCATAAAAATTAACATTGGAACCAAAGACAACCCTCACATAATCAACATTGGATCAGAATTGAGTCAGGAAAAACAAGATAAATATATTGCATTCCTTAAACAATATGAAGACATCTTTGCTTGGACATATGAAGATATGCCGAGGATTAGACCCTTCTGTAGTTATGCATCACCTAGTAGTCCATCCAGGATGCTAAACCTGTTAAACAAAAACTTAGAAAAATGCATCCTAAAGTGGCCTTACTAGTCAAAGGGGAATTAGAAAAACTCTTAAATGTTATTTTTATACAAGCCATTGATTATGCTGAATGGATTTCAAATGTAGTTCCAGTAACTAAGAAAGAAGCCACTAAAGTTAGGGTTTGCACAGACTTTAGAGATATTAATGTTGCATGCCCTAAAGATGATTTTCCTCTTCCCAACATGGATCAGATCATTGAATTTACTACTGGAAGTGGAATGATATCCCTAATGGATGGATTTTCTGGTTATAATCAGATCAGGATAGCTCCTGAAGATCAGGCTAAAACAACCTTTATTACCCCTTGGGGAACCTTTTGTTGGAAAGTGATGCCATTTGGTTTAAAGAATGCAGGTGCAACCTATCAACGAGCCATGACTTATATCTTTCATGATATGATGCATGATATTCTACATGATTATGTAGATGATATTATAGCTCGTTCTATCAAAGAAGATGATCATTTAAATGACTTGAGAAAAGTATTTGATCGGTTAAGGGAATATCTTATCCGACTAAATCCAGCCAAATGCATATTCGGAGTTAAGTCCGATAAATTATTGGGGGTTATAGTTTCTTTACGTGGCATTGAAATTGACCCTCTCAAGATCATGGCTATCACTGATATGCCCGCACCCACAAATATATCAGAATTACGAAGTTTACAAGGTAAGCTTCAAGCTATTCACCGCTTCATCGACAAGTTGGCAGACAAAACCGGACCCTTTCTTAAGCTTCTTAAGAAATATGTCTCTTTTCATTGGGACGACGAATGCTAGGAAGCATTTGAACTCCTTAAGCAATATCTCCTTAAACCACCGGTGCTTTCACCACCTAGATCTGATCGTCCATTTATTTTGTACATTTTTGCTTTCGATTTTGCCTTAGGAGCTATGTTAGCTCAACTTGACGATGAGAAGAAAGAACGTGCTAATTATTACATCAGCAGAACCTTAATCAGTTATGAAACTCGCTATACCATATTAGAGAAGTTATGTCTTGCAGTTGTATTTTCTACACAAAAACTATGACATTATATGCTCAGTCAGAAAACGTATGTTATTGCCAAATTCGACCCTTTGCGATATCTCATGAGTCGACCGTACTTATCTAGTCGTAAAGCAAAGTGGGTTCTTGCGCTAAGCGAGTTTGAACTCACGTTTATAGGACAAAAGTCTATTAAGGGTCAAATCATAGCAGATCAATTAGTTGTTGCACCCTTAGAGTCTACCCATCCCCTCATCATTGAGTTTCTCGATGAATGCCTTAAATTAGAGGTAGACCATCCTGAGCAATGGTCCCTATACTTTGACGGAGCCCGATGTATGAGTGGGGATGGTGCAGGTATTATTTTAATATCTCCACAAAAACACCTTATACCTCTGTCCTTCAAATTAACATTTGCTTGCACCAATAACACTGCTGAATATGAAGCTCTTATCCTTGGATTACGAGCTGCTTTGGCACTAAAAATTAAAAATTTATTGGTTTTCGGTGATTCTCAACTTGTCATAAATCAAATCAATGATGTTTATCAGACCAGAGATGATAAATTACGCCCATACAAAGCATATGTTTTACAATTATTATCCTTGTTTGATCAAGTTACCTTGGAAGCTATTCCTCGAACTAGCAATCGTGCGGCTGACGCTATGGCTGCAGCCGCATCTCTTTTGCCCTTGGAGTTAGATGATGAATATGCTACCATCATTATTCATCGACTCTAGGAACCCGCTTCAAGCAAATCATGCCTAGAACCTTTGGATGTGTTTCTAATCAATGAAACTACTCCTGAACCATGGTACACTGATATATTTAATTTTCTCCAAAATGGGACCTTCCCTGATGGTTGTCATAGTAACCAAGCGCAAGTTATTACGTAGACGAGCAAGTCATCTTCGTGATTATTGGTAATACCTTGTATAGGAGATCTTTTGAAGGCATATTACTGCGATGTTTGAATCTAGAAGAATCTAGATCAGCTTTGAATGAAGCCCACAATGGATCTTGTGGGGGACATTTTAGTGGTAGCGCCATTGCTAAGAAACTCCTTCGGATAGGATATTTTTGGCCTACCATGGAGAATGATGCACATGATTATGTGCGACATTGCGACAAATTCCAGAAACATGCTGACCTTGTCCATGCGCCTGCACAAGAACTACAGGCTATTTCATCTCCTTGGCCCTTTTCAAAATGGGGCTTAGACATCATTGGAAAAATCAACCCTGTGTCATCCGATGGACACAAATTCATCATAACCGCCACTGAGTATTTCACGAAGTGGGTTGAAGCTATGCCATTAGCTTCTTGCACTAGAACCCAAGTTTCCAAGTTTATCTTTAATCAAATTATTTGTAGGTTTGAAATTCCTGCAAATCTCATCTCAGATAATGGAACTTGTTTCAAAAATAAAGATGTCAAAAAATTATGTCAAAAATATAAAATTCAACATCATTGGTCCACTCCCTATTATCCTCAGGGTAATGGCCAAGCAGAAGCATCTAATAAAACATTAATCAAAATCCTCAAAAAATTGGTCAATAAATCTGGCCGAGATTGGCACATCCAATTATATCCTGCTTTGTGGGCTTATCGAACTAGCGTTCGCACCCCCACAGGCACTTCACCTTTTGTTTTGGTTTATGGTGTTGAAGTCGTTTTTCCCTTTGAATTAGAAGTTCCTTCTTTAGCTCTACTACTTCAAGATATTGAAGTAGGAGATGAATATCATGCTGGCAGACTTAGTCAGCTGGAACTCCTAGATGAAAAGCGCATCAATGCTTTGGAGCATCTTCGTGCCTACCAAAACAAGCTTAAACGAGCATATCTCAAGAAAGTTCATCATCGATCCTTTGAGACCGGTGACCTTGTTTTAAAAGAAAATAAAAAAAATACTAATGCAACTAAAGACCTTAAAGGTAAATTTGAGCCCAACTGGCTCGGACCATATGTCATCACTGCTAAATTTGGATCGGGCGCATATCGATTAGCTACCTTAGACGGTAAAGATCTTAAAGAACCTATGAACATTATGCATCTTAAGCGTTATTATGCATAACATTGGGTCATTTCGTCATTTGTATATATTGTATTTTTGCATATTGTTTCATTTTTGCCATTTCTATCAACATCTTGTAATTCATCAATCAAAATCAAAATATAAAACTATAAAACATCAAAATCAAAATCTTCAAACACATATTTTATTTTCGTACTTGTCAATTCTTGAAGTATTGCAGTTATATTTTCAATTATTTTGGATAAATTAGCATTTATTTGGAATCCCGCACTTTCACATTCACATGAATAAATATCTTGATTTTATTTTGTATGATTCTTAATCTCTCTTATATCAAAGTCCACAGTTGAATTAAATAAAGTTTTGAGCATAGAGAATTGATCTTGTTATTTACTTGAACCAAGTACATCTCTTCACATTAAAATGATTTCATTGCAAATTCGATATGATGCTACATAGTAGAAATGGTTTCTTGAGCGAAAAGTTTCCCCTGCTATCCTATCATGCACATGGTCTAGAATCTTTGAGAATTGACAAAAGGACAAGCTCACCCCTACCCAGAATAAAAATCCCTTGCTCTACAACCAATCCGAGCAAGTATCCCTAGCATAGGAAGAAAAAGAAAAGTCAAAGAAAATGAGAAAAAGAAAAATATTATTTTGTACCATCGCAACAATATTTCAGCATTATCTCAGTTCCAAGCAAAAATACAAAAAAAAAAAAGAGAAAGAAAAGCAAAAGTGAAAAGAAAAAGCAAAAAGCAATCAAATCCCTTTCCCTACCCCTTGAAAAGAAAAGAAGGGTGAATGAGCTTGAATCCCTGGAATTCTCAATTATTCAAAAACTGTGAGGTAAGCCCCATAACAGGTGGTTTGTGCCCAACCCGCTTGGCCTTGGGTAATCCCTAGCATGGTGATATGTCTGTCACATTAGCGACCTTCTTTTGTACAGACCTATGTCGGCTTATGGATTAGCTAGCTCTTGATAACCTAACTTACATAGTAGTCTGGTATGGTTACATGCATATAAATCATGGTCAACGAACATTCATTTGGTTAATTCAAATTACTTGTATCAAATTATCTTGCTCAAAATTGATGAATGAACAATACAATTGCACACACATTTGTATTTGAGAGATTTTGTATCATTATGATAAATCAAGGTCGGAAATGAACTCACATATGCACATGAGGGTTCCTTATAAATCTACATTTTTCTTTGAGATAATTTAAAATATTTTTGCAACTCTTTTGGAATAAATTTTATTCTTATTTTAGAACATCTGTTTAGTATAAACACAATTACATACATTGTTTTCAAAAATCCAAAATTATTTTACACAACCTATTACAAAATCACAAAATGATTTCAAGTTTATATTATTATTTTTCTATTTATCAAAAATCAAAAATCAATCATGCAATAAAACCAAAATATCAAATTCTTCTTTGGATTTCGCGATGATGGTATAAGTCTATACCTATAATTCTATGCCTAGCGCAAACCATTGTTCTAATTTTATTTTCCATTTATTTTAAAACAAATTCATAAAAACATATGACTTGCATCATTATGTTACACAATTATGCTTTAAAACAAACGAACACTTATTATATTTCATGTCATTATGTCAACATTCAATTTTGCAATGATGGTATAGTTCCTAGGAACTTATGCAAAATTTTTTATCACACTTAGGAATTTATGCCTAGCAAAAATCATATTTCTTTTATATGTCATGCATAATATTTTTATGAAAATCTGAAAACAAATCATCACCATCATCATTTTCATCACCACAACACAAAGTCTTAAGACAGTCTCTTAAGCACTCTTTTACTTTTAACAATATTTCTATCCTGGGATTAGCTTGACGACCTAGTGAGCGGCGACTCCATGAAATGGTCTATAACAACGACAATGTCCTTTGAAATTATTGTTAGAAGTCCTTTTTATTTTTTCAAATTACACCAAAACAACCAATTTATTTACATCAGATTATTTCATTTAAATTTTACAGCATGACATACAACATTATAATATTTCTAAAAATGACATAATTACATGAATCATCAATCAACAAACAAACAAATTCAAACATTGAAGCATCATAAAAACATATACACAAGTTATATCACAAAAAGATCATATATATATATATATATATCAAAAATATCTGTACATCATATCACAACTGGACTGGTATGCCACAATCTATATCCTGGCATACTCAATCCTCTCAAAGATATATATACAATCCATCTGTAGCAGCTATCCTTGAGAAGCCCTCGAGCTCTCAGCCTCATCTACTCCCCCGCCCTGACGTGGAGGAGGTGGTCCCATAGAGGTCCGGGCTGTGTCTCGGGTCCTCATCGTCGATCGTGAGGATGTCCTCGATGATCCCATCATGATCGGCTCTGCAATAGGGGCTGGCAGTGGTACCCTCTGGTTCTCTAGAACCATGTGATAGTATAGCCCCTGGTAGAATGCGGTCTGAGCAATAGACCACACTAGATCTCGAGTGCTCGCTCCTCCGCCCCGAGCTCTAAGCCATGTAGCCTCATCCTGCAGCGTCTGCACTTGAGCTCGAAGGTGGGCAACCTCAGCCCGGAGAGCCACCATCTCATTGCTCTCCCCTACCTCGACACCCTTGCCCTTATCGGGTGATGGTGGTCTCTCCCCCTGCTGAGGAGGCAGTCCCTCCTCCCTCCTCCCTAGCTACTGTGGTCTCTAGGGAGCCCGTGCCATCCTCTGGCATCTCTCCTATGGAGACCGTCGTTGCTCTACCCCATCGTGACCCCGTGCTGCCTCAATCATAGCCTACGCCACCTCCCCATCCGTCGCACAACCACGTGCATTGGACCCTATGCCCTCGTCATCCGAGGAGGGTGGATGCCTGCGTACCAGGCATCATATCCATCGGTCACCCCAACGTCGTCACCATCCACTGGCTGGATGGGGGCATCGTCAGCGTCCTGGCTCCAGAACCGCTGCATGTCTGGAGCCCCGCTCAACGTAGTACTATCCCAAATAGTCCGAGAGTACTCATAATCCCTGAGAGAAGGGATCCCCTACTGAAGACCGAACTGCCATAGTACCCGATCATAGCGGTGGAGCTCTACCTCTCCCCGCTCCATCCTCGGCCGAAAGACTCGCTTGATGCGAGCCAGCTCCTGCCCATCCTCTGCCCACCCGGGGTGCTCTCGCCATGGCCTCCAGGTGATCTGGTCAGGGATGAGGTCGTCCAACAACCTCCGTGACATCGATAGATCTATCCGCCATTGTGACCCCCTCTGTAGCCACCAGTAGAAAACCCGGGGCCTCTCCCGGTCAACCCCTATCAATGGGAGCCCTATCGGCCTTCGCACCGCAATGTGCTCCCAGCACCAAACCTGTAGCAGTGATGTCAAGACCAGACATCGACCTCCCTTGTATACGACCCCATGCAGGATCCTATACAAGCGACACAGTACAAAGCTGCCCCATGTAAACCTGTACCCATGGTCTCTCATGTCGCAAACTATGTCTGAGAGCACCCACGGTAGTCTGCACCCACTCTGGTGGCATAGCAGTAAGCCACCTACTACTCCTGCCAAAACCCGAGTCAACCTAGATGCCCCAGGCATCTACCTCAGAGACTCGATGTTCACCTCGCCCTTCTCTAGGGCAAAGCTCGGGTCTCCTATCAATCTCATCATAGCCTGGCCCTGATTGGCCGTAGGCATCATCAACCGTCCCTGTATGGGGATCCTCATGATCCTCCATACGTCCTCTAGAGTGGGAGCCATCTCCCCTATCGATAGCCAAAAATAGGATGACCCCGGATACCACCTCTCTGCTAGGGTTGTCAGTAGCCCCATATCCATCGATACTTGTGGCATCTCTGCCACATGTCGTAGCCCGACCTGTGCTAGTTGGTCATGCTCTGCCTGGTCGAGAGCGGCCAAGTCGTCTCTCAGCCCATCGTATTTCCATTCTCGGCTCTTTAGTAATCCTTTCTACAAAACAAACAATAAAACAACAAAATTTATTAATAAATCAATCATTGCAATCAAATTAAACACATTTTAAATCAAGTTTAAAGATGATATCGTCTACCATTGGATGATATCATCCCAAATTGGTCAACATCATCCTTTGTTAGGATGAAATCATCTCCGATTTCGCAACTTGGGGATCGCCCCTTGTTGGACGAGATCGCCCCTAGTTCACCGATTTCGCCCTCGGATGAAATCGATGTTTTAGGGACGATTTCGATGAAATAGGGACGATTTCGTCCCGACGTCGTCGACGGCCTAAAAACGGCCGCGATGCCCCAAACAATCAAAATTTAAATCCAAAAATTGTACAAAGTTAATTCAAACCTAATCTACTAGGATTAGATCCTTACCCATAGCCCGCGTCGGACCTCTATCGCTCTGTGCGTTGTCTCCACCATTTTTCTCTCTGCAGAGATCTGGAATAGTAAAAATGAATAGTAAAAAATGAATTAGGGTTTTCCCTATTTTTCTTAATTTTATTCAAACCCAACAACATTTTAATTTTGCTTTTCCACGTTTTTTTCCTCAAAACGTTCGATTTGGGTAAAAACACGGAGGGGGCACCATAGCCAGCAGTCGTACGATTCGACCTAGAATCGTCGTCTAAAAAATTGAGTACATTTTTGCTTTCTCGTAAAACGGGAAAAACTCGTCTTTAACGCATTTTCTTCAAAAAATTCGCTAAAGAGGGGGCAAAATGTAGCACCCTAAAATTGGCACAGTTAAACCCTAGTAAAAGATAAAAATTCAAATTTTAACCTCAAACCGCCCGTTAACCGCCTGTTACCCACTTTCCCCATTTTTCATGCCATTTTTAGGATTTGTTTTGACCGTTGGACAATATCGTCATAGATTAGACGAAATCATCCCAGATCTGACGAATTCATCTGGAACAGAACGTCCAGACGATTTCGTCCCAAAACCAAATTTTCATAATTAGCTTCTGTTTCAACAGCCTCTCCAACTTGGGCGAAGCGCGTCTGCATAGTTGGAGATTCCCCCGTTGGAGATCTCCCAGATTGGGATGATCCCCAACCTCCTAACCTCTCCCTAATCCTATATAAACTAAGATTTTCTCAGTTTATCCCCTGACTCTCTGCTTGAAACTTTGCTTAAACCCCCTGCACTTCCACGCATCTTAGAGCATCCCCACACCATCATTTGCATTCTGTATTTCATGTTTTCTTGCAGGAACTTTACTATTTTTCAGTCGAAGCTAGCTCGGATCGTCGCAAGTGATTCCATACTATTTCGGATGATCTTGTCAAGGAGCGCAGACGATCTCGTACGATTGGAGGCGATCCTAACTGTAATCCGGATTGGGGGCAATCAGAGCCCAGAGTTTGCATTTCCTTAGTTTTTTATTTGCATTTTCCTATTATATTTCTATGCTATCTTAAATTATTATATTTATGCATCTTGGAGTTCACCTCATTTAGCATAACCGCATGATAAAGTTAAGATCAATCATTAAATCTACTGCATTTTCCTTATTTTGTTATTTGAATCCATGATTTAGGCATGTTTGTTGTTATTGCTATCATTTTCCTTTGCTTATGCAGTTGCATATTTGGTATTTTGTATCTATTTCTATGATTGCAGGTTTATGACGAATTCGTCTCACGAATTCGTCAGATTTCAGATGATTCTGTCTGATCTCAGATGACCGTCTACGATTTGAGATGATCCTGTGAAATATCAGACGATTACGTATGAATTGAGGCGATCTGGACTATTACAAAACTCAGAATCTTCATCAGACATCCAAAATCAGGTATGTTATGTTCTAGCTAGCATATTCTCTGTGGTCAGCATTCATTCCTATTTTTTGTATTCATTTAAATCAGCATTGGCATATAGAATAGTTTAGATTCATCTTGGCCAAACCTAGGAGTTGAATGATTAAAGTGCAAAATGAATACATCAAACTCACTATCAACCTAGGCATGGAAACTGCCACTCAAAAGTTTCCTGGTGAACCCACCATCCATCGAAAATTCACCCTTATACCCCTCCCCCGAGAGGCGGGACCTTCAAAGGGCCTCTCAGTCTGAGGTATTGTCCCATATTTCTTGCATCCTCCTTCCGGGCATGGATCCTATAGCCTGAGGGTAAGGATGCGAAAAATTTGGAGCGATACACTACCATATCCCTAGGAAAGTGATCATATGCCCCTCTTAGAGTAGAAATATTCTCAAGCCTTAGAGGATCAAAAGTAAAGGAGGTTGAACTTCAAAAAATGACCATAGGTCCTAATAGCTAAAGATGCTATGAAGGCTATTGGGCCTATGGTAGAGTTTGAAGGATAAGTGCAAGAGGTCATGCATGGAGTAATAGATTTCTCATGCATAGATCAAATTGAGCTCTTGAGGAGCTACCATTATTTCCAAGAAGCCAAAGTACCATTTGAGGAAGAGTGGGAGTAAGTGAGAGCTCAAATAAGCAAGATCTCATATCACTAACCTTCCTACATATTATTTCATTTTTTTTTCTTATCCCTTTTTATTTTTTTCATAGTTTTGTTTTGTTGTTATGTTTGTATTTATAGCTCCCAATTTGACTCTATGTCCAAGAACAAGGTAATTAGTTTGGTTTCAGTACTTTTAGTAGGATGAAGAGCCCTGAGAGCTGCCAAAGTTGTAGGAAGATTTTTTGTACAACCCTGCTTCACTTAATAAAACTCAATCAAAAGCGGGATAAACCAAGGAAGGCGATCAAAATATGCCTTCATACTTTAGTTGTAAGGAAGAGACATTAAAAGAAAGGAAGATGAGTCCTAAGGCCACGTCAACTGTTAGATAATCCATCAATAGTTGACATTTATATTCCACCCCAAGCTAACCATCCTGAGGGTATTAAGGCCTCTGGGCCATTGAGTTTTAATCCAATGGTCTACATGGTCCTTTCAAGAAAGGAGAAAATGAAAAAGAAGAAAATGCCTCAATAATATCTAAGGTTGGATATGTGGTGATCGCTTAAAAACACCAATGCCTAGATGGAGAATGCCTCCATTGGTTGAAGCAGGATCCATATCAACTGGGGATACATGGTAGCCATGCACACAAATAAGGTAAGCCAAATAATATTCAAGAGAACATCTACCATTGGCCGTAAATTTTGACTTTAGTGGCCTAGCCTATTAGAGCCAACCGTGTGTTAGTGCAACAATTTCCCATCATACATGTGAGCCTACCTTATTAATCTATGCCAGTCAGGAAGGCCATACTTGCTACATCAAAAAGCTAGGAATTCTAGAAGAAACATAGTGAAAACTTAATGGTACAACCATCCCAAACATAGTAGCAATGAGATAGGTCAATGATGATTTGTCATCTAAAGGCCTAGAATGTCCTAGCATTGTTGGCTCTAGATCCAAAGACCTCGAAGCTATTATAACTAGTTATAAAAGGATTTTGGTTGTAGAATAGATCATAATTTGTAGACCTTCTACAAAGAGTTTCAGAGAGAAATAACCCTCATCCTAGATTATAAATAGGCCTAAAATTGCTTTGTAAAGACATTGGGAGCTGTATGCTCATGCCTAATATATAGCCTTACAAGATCTTCCTCTCACCCCTTTATTTCCAATTGTAATAAGTGAATCTCAAAACTTGAACCACTATCTAAGGAGCATCAAGCCTCTAGAATGCATGCCTTGTAATCACTTTTGACACATTAATGGAAGCCATGACTAGTTTTACGTAGTCCTCCTTCTTTGATGTGTGTTTGATTCTTGGAGTGTGAGGTTTAGTTGTGTTCATTCTAGTTATTAGTTGATAGATCCTATGTTCATTTGGTCACTTCTTACAATTATAAGTAGGGATTTTAATTCATGGCGCATCACCCTTGTAGCTTAGTTTTTAATTTTCTACAAAGTTTTAATTTTCCAACACTTTTACTTTTATTATAATTTCTTTCCATGCAAAATGCCCCTGGCCTTAGCTCGTGAACACCTCTATGCATCAAGGATAAGTTCAATCAGGAGCTAATATCAATTAAAAACCTTAGAGGTTGCTTAATAGGTGGTATTTCATTCATGATGCTTCATGCTATTTTTCTCTATATGAGGTGTGGGTTCCCTTGGCACACCAGGTTTTTTGCCTGGATGGGTAAGAGCATTCAAAGACAACAACAAGTAGTACAAAGATCTACGTGACTTTCGTAGAAATTTGAAAGACTATGACTAGATGGTGGTTGTGAAAGAATGCTAATATCCCTTGTAATTGATGCTTTATGGATGATTAGATGTTATTTTCCAAAGATTTGTTATGACCCATGGATAAGGGGATGCATAGTAGTAGATATTTATAAGGACTTAACAATGGAAGTAATCATCTTTCCTTGATGTTAAATATTGGTATGCAAACTATGGTCAATAGTACTAGGAAGAGGATTACCAATTTAAGGATCACAAGAGTGATAGGGTGAGGGTTATTGGGAAGAGAAGGATGAAAGGTGTTTGGAGGAGACAAAACCATGACATCTAAGGAAGAAAGAAGATGCTAGTCAAAACTATTAATATTTGGGGGAGTGTTTTGATGCTTACTAGGATTTCTAGGTTGGTGCTTCTTTCTACCCATACACAAATTATTTGATTGAACAATGTACTATAATCAACCATTCACTTACGACCAAACAATAGTAGTAGCAGGTTCATTCATATATTAGGTGCAATTGGAAAATCTAAAAACTATTTAGAATTCTACTAAAACAATATTATGAGAAATACGTCTTACTTTAATCTGTTTGAAAAAGCGATTACAAAGAGATAGATCTCCCTCAAGGGTCCTAGCACACTTGCCTTCCAAAATAATATTGTTGGAAATACCCCTTGTTTTGACCAGCTCAAAGAAATGATTGCAATAAGATAGGTCCCTCACACGTGTCCGATGACATCCAATATATATTTTTTGAATTGGATTCAGGAAGAGGAAGTAACAACAATAAAATTGCAATACTCTAGAAGATAAATGCACCGAAATATAAGACAAAATAAATTTATGAAAAAAGTTACCAAGAAGCATGTATTAGTGTTGTTTGGCTGAGGTTTTGTAATGGTTTTCATGCCCTTCTGCTACAAATTTGCACCGCCATTGAGATCCAAGATCAAAATTCTAATACCACTTGTAATCTCCTTCTACTACAAATTTGCATGCCCTTCTTATAGTCAAAATTAAGGATTTTAATTCCTAGTTCATTGCCCTTGTAGCTCAGTATTTAATTTTCTACAAAGTTCTAATTTTCCAACACTTTTATTTTTATTACAATTTATTTCCTTGCAAAATCCCCTAGCCTTAGCTTGTGAACACCTCTATGCATCAATGATAAGTTCAACAAGGATCCAATCTCAATTAAAAACCTTAGAGGTTGTCTAATAGACAATCTTTCATTCATGATGCTTCATGCAATTTTTCTCTATGTGAGGTGTGGATGCCCTTGGCTTACCAGATTTTTTGCTTGGATGGGTAAGTGCATTCAAAGACAACAAGTAGCACAAACAACTAAGTGAATTTCGTAGAAATTTGAAAGACTATGACTATATGGTGGTTGTGAAAGAATGCTAGTATCCCTTGTAATTGGTGCTTGATGGATGATTAAAGGTTATTTCCTAATGATTTGTTAGGACCCATGGATAAGGGGATGCATAGTAGCAGATATTTGTAAGGACTTAGCAATGGAAGTAATCATATTTCCTTGATGTTCATGACTGGTATGAAAACTATGGTCAAAGTAGAAGATTTATAGGTTTGCATTGCAACAAAAAACGAGTAGGAGCTAGAGGTTGTTGGTATCCAAGATCAAGAGGAAACACTTAAGGAAATGTAGGACACTCTCAACAATGAACAAGTAGCACATGAATGTGTGGCCCAAGTAGAAGCATTGAATGAGGTTATTGATGACTTGCATACCCCTTTGGACTCTTTAATTTAGAAAAGTCTACCATATCCCTAGGCAAGTGATTATATGCCCCTCTTAGAGTAGAAGTATACTCAAGCCTTAGAGGATCGAAAGGAAAGGGGGTTGAACTTCTAAAAATGACCATAGGTCCTAATAGCTAAAGATGCTATGAAGGCTATTGGGCCCATGGTAGAGCTTGAAGGATAAGTGCAAGAGGTTATGCATGGAGCAATAGATTTCTCATGCATAAATTAAATTTAGCTCTTGAGGAGCTACCATTATTTCCAAGAAGCCAAAGTACCCTTTGAGGAAGAGTGAGAGGAAGTGACAGCTCAGATAAGCAAGATACCATCTCACTAACCTTCCCACATATTCTTTCATTTTTGTTTTCTATCCCTTATTATTTTTTCATAGTTTTGTTTTGTTGCTATGTTTGCATTTCTAGATCTCAATTTTGACTCTATGTCCAAGAACAAGGTAATAGGTTTGGGTTTAGTCCTTTTAGTAGGATGAAGAGCCCTGGGAGCTACCAAACTTGTAGAAATATTTTTTGTACAACCTTGCTTCACTTAATAAAACTCAATCAAAAGCAGGATAAACCAAGGAAGTCGATTACAAGATGCCTTCCTCATTTAGTTGGAAGGAAGAGACATTAAAATAAAGGAAGATGAGTCCTAAGGCCATGTCAACTGTTAGATAATCCATCAATAGTCGACACTTATCTTCCACCCCAAGCCAACCATCCTGAGGGCATTAAGGCCCCCAGGACATTGATTTTCAATCCAACAGTCTGCACGGTTCTTTCAACAAAGGAGAAAATGAAAATGATGAAAATACCTCAATAAGATCTAAGGTTGGATATATGGTGATCGCTTGAAAACACCAATGCCTAGATGGAGAAGGTCTACCATTGGTTGAAGGAGGACCCATATCAACTGGGGATACATGATAACCATGCACACAAAGAAGGTAAGCCAAAGAACATTCAAGAGAACATCTACCATTGGATGTAAAGATTGACTTTAGTGACCTAGCCTATTAGAGCCAACCGTGTGTTAGTGCAAAAATTTTCCATAATACGCTTGAGCCTACCCTATTGATATATGCCAGTCAGGAAGGTCATACCTGCTACATCAATAAGCCAGGTATTCTAGAAGAAACATAGTGAAAACTTAATGGTGCAACCATCCCCAACATAGTAGCAATGAGATAGATCAATGATGCTTTGCCATCCAAAGGCCTAGAAGGTCATATCATTGCTGGATCTGGATCCAGAGACTTCAAAGCTATTGTAACTAGTTACAAAGGGATTTTGGTTGTAGAATAGATCATAATTGTAGACCTTCTACAAAGAGTTTTAGAGGGAAAGAACCCTCCTCCTAGATTATAAATAGGCCTAAAATTGCTTTGTAAAGACATTTGGAGTTTTTTGCTCATGCCTAGTATCTAGACTTGCAGGATCTTCCCCTCAACCCTTTCTTTACAATTGTAATAAGTGAATCTCAAACCTTGAACCACTATCTAAGGAGCATTGAGCCTCTAGGCCACATGCCTTGTAATCACTTTTGGCACATTAATGGAAGCCATGACTAGTTTTACTCAGTCCTCTTTCTTTGATGTGTGCTTGATTCTTGGTGTGTGAGGTTTAGTTGTGTTCATTCTAATTATTAGTTGATAGAGCCTATGTTCATTTATGACCACTTCTTACAGTTAGAAGTAGGGATTTTAATTCTTGCTGCATCGTCCTTCTAGCTTAATTTTTATTTTTCTACAAAGTTTTTATTTTCCAACACTTTTACTTTTATTACAATTTATTTCCTTGCAAAATACCCTTGGCCTTAGCTCATGAAAACCTCTATGCATCAAAGATAAGTTTAACGAGAAGCAGATCTCAATTAAAAACCTTAGAGGTTGCCTAATAGGTGGTCTTTCATTCATGATGCTTCATGCTATTTTGGCACACCAGGTTTTTTTGCCTGGATGGGTAAGTGCATTCAAAGACAACAAGTAGCACAAAGAGCTAAGTGACTTTCGTAGAAATTTGAAAGACTATGACTAGATGGTGGTTGTGAAAGAATGCTAGTATCCCTTTTAATTGATGCTTGATGGATGATTAGAGGTTATTTCCCAACGATTTGTTATGACCCATGGATAAGGGGATGCATAGTAGTAGATATTTGTAAGGACTTAGAAATGGAAGTAATCATATTTTTTCGATATTCAATATTGGTATGCAAACTATGGTCAATAGTACTAGGAAGAGGATTACCAATTTGAGGGTGGCAAGAGTGATAGGGGGAGGGTTATTGGGAAGAGAAGGACAAAAGATGTTTGGAGGAGACAAAACCATGACATCTAAGGAATAAAGAAGATGCTAGTCAAAACTATTTATATTTGGGGAAGTGTTTTGCTGCTTACTAGGATTTCTAGGTTGGTGCTTCTTTCTACCCATACACACATTCTTTGATTGTACAATGCACTATAATCGACCATTCACTCGCAATCAACCAATAGTGGTAGCAGGTTCATTCATATACTAGGTGGAGTTGCAAAACCCAAAAACTATTTGGAATGCTACTAAAAAATGTTATGAGAAATACGTCTTTAATTTGTTTGAAAAAACGATTACAAAGAGACAAATATCCCTCAAGGGTCCTAGCACATTTTCCTTCTAAACAAATGTTGTTGGAAATACCCCTTGTTTTGACCAACTCAAAGTGATGATTACAATGGGACAGGTCCATCACAAGGGTTCGATGACACCTAATATATATATTTTTTGGATTCAGGAAGAGGAAGTAACAACAACAAAATTATAATACTCTAGAAGATAAATGCACTGAAATATAAGCCAGAACAAATTTATGAAAAACGTTACCAAGAAAAAGGCATTAGTATTGTTTGGCCGAGGTGCTGCTATGGTTTGCATGCCTTTCTGCTACAAATTTACACCACCATTGAGGGCCAAGATCAAAGCTCTAATACCACTTGTAATGAAACAACTTCAAGAAATATAGCAATATCAATAGTAGTCCAACAATACATAATAAACAATATATGATAACAACAATAATTCAGATCCAATTGCAAAAAAATCAAATATACAATAATCAGATTCTAGATAAAATCAATGCAAATCCTTAACCACTTAAAAAGGACAAAGTCTCATCTATGCAACAAAGGTGACTAACACTTGATTATGAAAAATGATTCCAACTACCACCTTACACTTCTTATTTATAAACTAAATCAACATTGACTCTAACTCTAATACTCAAAAGACCACTATATAAACTTGACTAACATAAATATATTAAAACAATTACAAAACATTTAAAAAATATTTTTATTTTAAACTAATTATTGATATTTATAAGATTTAAACATGTGTTCATCGATGCATTAATCACCATACCATAACAATATACTCATAAACATTATAAATTTTTTAATATAAAATTAAAAAATAATTAAATAGGCTATTAAAATTTCCATGAGAAATCAAAGTAAAACGCTCATCCACTTTATATATTTTCCTATATGGACATTAGCTCGCCTTCACCTCCCATTTCAAGTAACTTTTTATATTTTCCTATATGGACATTAGCTCGCCTTCACCTCCCATTTCAAGTATGAGCGAATAACACTGTCATACTCTAAGGTTTAAAGTTTTAATTTTTTTATGAGTTAGTTAGTCATAATCACATGTAAATGGATTTTCATCAAACCTGTTTTTTTTGTTATTGTTGATCTGAAGAGGACCACTGGTTGCTCCGTAACGTCATGTGAGTATGACACACTCACAAAATTTAAATCAAATTATTACCTTTTCAAAAAAACTACCCAAAATTTGAACAACCCCGATGTTTTACTCTAACTGACCCAACATTCACCCTTTAGAGGTCGGTCGGATCACTTGCATTTTAAATTTCGCACATCTGAAAAGTAGAATCGTAATACGAACGTATTGATATTAATTAAAAGGTCGGTATTCCTTTGCAGTCACTCAACTTCAGCTCCACGCATGCTTTGGGTTGTTCGAGAAGGCAGGACGTCAATTGAACAGCAAACCACACGTGACGAAGCATCAAACTACTAAATGTGTTTACGTTGGTTGGATGTAACGCATCACCTGCACTTTAGACGGATCCACTAAACTCACTTCTCATGGACAGCGCCACCTGGAGTCGGCTCAATTTTACATATTTAATTCTCTCGCCCATCGTCCACCGCTTATAACATGAGCCACCACTCCCCTGCTCAGCATTCACAGCAGGTCACTCACGCCTGACACAGGCAAAATATATGCTGTGAAGAAATTTTCATGTGTTAATTTTCTCTGTCATTTCAATGGCGTTGATCGGAAATATTTGTGCGTGCGTCGTAGTATGGCTCTGCATTTCGCCTGTCGTCAACGCAGACGCGAATACGGCGGCGGAGGGGCGCGTGTTGGCGACGGCACCGGCGGCCTCAGCTCCTTCCACGCCGGCCGCTCCGGCGGCACCCACCACGACACCGACAGCGCCCACCACCACCCCCAAGCCCCCCACGACAACGCCGGTAGCACCCACCACGGCACCGGCCCCGCTCGTTGCGAAAGCTCCGGTGGTGGCTCCCGTCGCCGCCCCTACCAAAGCAGCTCCCAAGGTGGCGCCCGTGTCGTCTCCGCCGGTTGCGGCTCCCGCTAAACCACCGGCGGTTGCGCCGGTTTCCCCGCCTCCGGTGGTTGCTCCGCCGCTCGCCACTCCGCCTCCCGCGCTGCCTCCGCCGGCGGTGACCCCCATTCCGCCACCCGTGACGGCGCCGGCGCCGGCACCGTCAAAGCACAAGCATAAGAAGAAGAAGCGCAAGCATCACCGCGGCTCGGCTCCTGCCCCGACTCCAAGCAGCCCGCCTGCGCCTCCGCTGGCTCCACAGCCTGCAGACTCTTCTGCCGATTTATTCACACCCGGACCATCGCCCACTACACCGGTAATCTTCTGTTTTTCGAACCGGTTTCTTTTCCATGTATGTTAACCCTTTTTTTAGCATCTGATGGATAATGTTTTCTTGGTTTGAATGTATTGCAGAATGGAGGAATAAAGAGCTTCAGGTTAGGCGTTTGGAGCACTCTGATCGCCGCTTCCTCCGTTTTCCTCTACATTTGCCTGTAATGAATTTGATGGATATAGCTGCTATGTAGAGAGATATGTATTTATAGATGATAAGGCCCGGCCAACAGAAATAATGGGTGTCTGAGTTTCGTCGTAGGGATGCGAGCTTCAATTTTATGGCATTTGCCTTTTGTATGTTACCGTGATTTACTTATAGCCATGGAGAGGTTGAGATTCTGTTGGTTGCTTGACAATATTGAGTTCAGAAGCTAGAGTTGAGATTCGGTGAAGTTTTATGATTAGTTTATTGAGTTATATGTTCTACCATGAATGCTATGCAGTTCGTTGGAAAGAGTTGTCATTAAAAAAAAAAAAAAAGGTGGAGTGTTATGCTTGTGAAGTTATAGACAATCAAATTCATATTCATTAAAGCAATTATGCCATATCATCAACTATAAACATTTAAGCACAGTTTAGGCACAGTTTATAAAATAATTTAAGATAAAATTATGATCATTGATAATACCATGCCAAACAAATTACCAAGAAAACTTCAGAAATATATCAACATAAAAGTTACGAATGTTTGCCACACAAAGGACACAACTTTGTAAAACCAAATTATATGTGTGAGAGTTTTACTCCTATCACATATGTTGCATGTATGATTGGAGATATTGATATTAATCTTAGGTAATATTTTTTTTCTATATTTTGTTATTAAATATTGTATCAGATATTTTGTTAACTAGTTTCCACAAGGTAATAATTATCATCAATTGACAAGATACTTATTTTTGATATAGACATAAAATTGACAAGATATTATCATCTTTGATATAGACATGAAATTGATCTTTAAGATAAACCTCAACACATAATAATTCAACACATACTATACCAAACATTTTGTC
This sequence comes from Wollemia nobilis, assembly GCA_028583015.1. Taxonomy (NCBI): domain Eukaryota; kingdom Viridiplantae; phylum Streptophyta; class Pinopsida; order Araucariales; family Araucariaceae; genus Wollemia; species Wollemia nobilis. Next base: position 32,413,694 of record JAQPPZ010017052.1, read on the forward strand.
AACTAGTTTGAGTAAGGTAATAATTATCATCAATTGGCAAGATACTTATCTTTGATATAGACATGAAATTGACAAGACACTTATCTTTTAGTTGCAATGTCTTAAAGGTTAATTTAAGCCTCTCAATGCCTTTGTTAACTAATAAATTTCATCTAAAATATTAAATCAATATAAATAGTTTGTCATCATGATAAACCAACTTGTTTTGTTAGTTTTTTGAACCTTAAACTTAAAGGAAATGTGATCACAAGTATAGAAATAAGCATGCAATATTAAAACTATGATAAAGGAAACTTAAGATGCATGAAAATATTATAGAAAACTTGAGACAATGCTTTAGAAATGCTCATATAAGAAAGCTAACGAAAATTACAATGCTCCTATCATGGAGTTTGCAACTCCTCCATGATATCAAAATGGAGCTACATTGTGACTACTACTACTACACTACACCATGCACTCCACAACTCCTCTTCTTCAAACACTCACAATGAGACCTTTAGATAGAAAGATAGATTCCTTGCCTCTCACTCAATCCTAAGACTCATGTAAATGTGGACTACATGCACATTTACATCATTGCACATTCTAACACTTGCACATTTAATAAATTACTCTAATAAACTATTTATCTCCTAATATATTCCTACTCTAAATATGTACCCATGAAGAACCAAATGATGTAATATATTCCAACACCCCCTTGTATTACATTATTTGATTTCTGAAGACTTTAGTATTCAATATGAGGTTCTTTTCCTTCTGCTATTTTTAGTTTACCTTGTATTGTATTTCTCCTTAATCTGATGCCTCCTCTTATTTTTCTTCTTTATTGTATTTGGTTCCAGTTATTGTACTTTCACATGTGGTTGTACTATCATCTGATACCTACAATAGTATTTTCCTTTTACATTTGTCTTTTTCCCTACTATTTTTGTTGTATACAGAAACTTCTGAACAAGCATCATGCTAAAATTTTGAGTTAGTAGATCTTGAAGTATTAGTTCTACATGATGCTTGAAACACTTTCTCTAGAAATGATTCATCTATATTTGTTTTTAATTTGAGTAGTTCAATTAATTCTTTTTGCTTTGCAACCACTTATTTGTGAGTTTGAAGTGAAAGTAATGCCATGTATAGAATACTTCCAAACTCCAAAGGAACTAGAATATCTTTCTTTTCATTCTCAATTGCTTCAATAAGCCTAGCATGAAGATAAAATTCCATAGTAGTGAAATCTTCTTTTAGCACCTCACTATAGATCAATCTTGAACCAAGATCTAAGTTCTTGGTTTTATTCAGTAGATTCTTGATTCTTGATTTAATAACATTAATATTTTCCCTTCTAATGGTGTTGTTCATATCATTGTTTACTTCACTCTTTGAGGTTGACATATTTATCTTCCTTTTTGGTTTGGGTCTTGTAGTATTAACCTTTGTAGTAGTCTTCCTTATAGCTCCCTAGTTAGAAGTTATGTTATTTGCAAACTAACCTTATATCTCCTTTAAAATTTGCAAATAGTTGAAGCACTAATAATAAAGATTTTAATGCTTCTAATTTCTTCTTTCTTCTAAAAAATAAGTAATGTGATTTCTAGGGTATCTTCCACTACCTTATAACTCCTACTAAATATCCCTAGATTAATATTAAAGTTGATATGTATAATATTACTCCTTACAACTTTATGAAGGTAATAAAACTTAGATATTACCTTTATATCAAGCATTTTCTTACTATGGTATGAATTTGGCAATCACCTTGTGGTCTCCTCCAATGGTAGAATGTTGTCCAATGCTTCTCTATGGCAGCTTTTCATTCTTCAATGTTGTCCCTATGTTCTTCAATGCACTCCTTTTGGCTTTAATGCTCCTCAACACTTTCTATGTCCTTGCTTCACTTTCCACTTTGTTACGTGCTCTTGTATATGCCTCCAATATGGTTGTCCACTATGACAAGTGTCACGATTCTTTAAGGCAACGGACTTCCTTTCGTTGGGCGTTACTAGGTGAGTAAGGCTTAAGACAAATGATGCCAACTTGAGTGTTATACCTTAATGATAGGTTGAGACAAATGACACCAATGTTTTTCCTTTGAGGCATTACTATAATGCACTTCCTTTTGAGATATATTTTCCATGCCCTTAATGGCTATTAAAGAGCGTTACATGATTAAGAACTATCCTCCCTATTTATGATATGTGCTTCTAATAGGGTAGAATAATGGCTTATCTTCCTCTTTCTCAGCACGTAATGGCTTTACCACATTCTATGTTGTTGCTTCATTTGGTGTGTTGTAACTTCTCTACCAAATACCTCCACATTACTTTGTTTTGTGCATGGTTATTTTATTCCTTCGCTGTGTAATGAAATATTCTTCCTTCACTGCGCTTGTGAATATTTAAATAGTTTTAATATGGTTAGTTAGCGTTAGATTTAATCAACACTATTCACATGGTAGGGGATAGCGTAAAGTTAAGATAGTTTTAATATTCTTTCGCTAACTAAAGGTGTCCCATTGGAAAGCAGCTAAAAGAGTCATACACTACATTTAGGGTAGTTCAGATTATGGTCTAGAGTATAAGAAGAATAACTCATTCTTCTTACAGAGTTACACTGACTCTGACTATGCTGGCTCCATAGATGACAGAAAATCAACTTCAGGCTATGTTTTTCATCTTGGATCCGGTCCTGTCTCATGGCATAGTAAAAAGCAATAGGTTGTTGCTTTATCTTCAACTGAGGTAGAATATCGCACTGCACGTGGAGCTGAGTGTGAAGCGATATGGCTAAGTCGCATCTTGGCTACCATGGGCCTACCAAAGAATCTTCCTATTCACATGTTTTGTGACAACTCAGGTGTTTTGAACTTGGTCAAGAATCCGGTACATCATGAACGAACTAAACATATTGATACAGATTGTCATTTTATTCGTGATGAAGTTCCTAAACATAGAATTCAGCTCCAACACATTCCCACCGACGAATAGGTTGTAGACATTTTTACAAAGGCACTTGGACGTGTCAAATTTCAACTATTTCGGAGTAAACTTTGTATATCAAAGTAATGTAATAAAGGGGGGATGTTAGGGTAAAATGAGGTAGTATATTGCATTATACTACATTAGTTAGATTATTACATCTACTTTGACTATTTACCATGTAGATATTTTTCTTCCTAAAATATCTACAGGTTAATTTATGTTTACCTTAGGTTAGAATATCCTATTCTAACTCTATCCTAACTTTACGCTATCCCCTATTCTAGGATATGCGTTAGTTAGCGTTAGATTAGCAATATGGTTCAAATACCTATTTTGTAATCTATATAAACCTAAAGCTATTCTAAAGCTAAGGTTAATGAGCATTAGATTATTTATTTGTTAATCTTACCTTCCACCTAACAATAAGGAGGTTTTTATTTTAATTGTTTATTAAAGTCTTAATTAATATATTGATATATTGGAGAATTAAGACTATTGAGCATTGATTTTATTTTAATAAGGGTTTTTCTATTAAAGAAGATTATGGTGAATATTATTTTTAAGTTGGAGTGATAAGGTGTATTTTAGTCATCTTTTTGTATTGTGTTTTATTGAAGTCTTCTAACCCTTATTGAGATTGGCAAAGAGGAATTTGTGAGTGTGGCAGATTTGTTAGAACAACTCCTTGACAAGCAAAAGGTATGGGCAATCTCTTTCTTAATTGAGTTGAGTGGTTGGTTTTCTGAAAATAAGTTTGGAGTGAAAAGGACTTGATTAGGGTTTCCTTTTTGAGAGTGTTAGAGTTAATGCTTCAAGGTTTTCTGGAATTAAGTGTTGTGATTAAAACCTTGTTTTATAAGCATTGTTGTTGAAGCCATTGGTTGTGTGAAGAACTTGAGTTAGGGTTTGAAAAGAACATGAGTATCATTGTTATGTGAAGATAGTTTTATAAGCATTGTTGTTGAAGTGAGTTGTTGTGAACTTGAAAAGAACATGAGTATCATTGTTATGTGAGATTTGTTGTTGAGCATTGTTGGAAATATTTTGAGTTGGTTGATACATGCTTGGACTAGGGTTAGTGAGCAAAAGTTGTTCCTGAGTAATTGGTTGAATAGAGTTGGTTGAGCCTAGTCAAGTGGGTTTGTGAAGTGATTGTTCAAGTTCCATAAAACAAACTATTCTATATTCTGAATTGAGTTGTGAAAGTGATTGAGCATTGAGTATAGAACATATTGAGTCTCTAACAATTCTCTTTATGCTTCTATGAGATTGGACAAGTTCTGTGTGGACTTGTTAAGCAGATTTGAGGTAAGTCTTTGAGAAGACTTGTGGACTGATTTTGTGTGAGCTTTTGTGGAAGCTTACAATACATATTGAGCAAGTTCTGTGTGAGCTTGTTGAGAAGATTTGGATAGGTTCTGAGTGGACCTATTGAGCAGATTTGACCAGGTTCTGAGTGGACCTATTGAGCATATTAGACAAGTTCTGTGTGAGCTTGTTGAGATATTTGACAGTTACTTTGAGATTTGAACAGGTTGTGGACCTTTGAGAATTATTTTTGGCTTGTTGAGCAGATTTGGATAGGTTCTGAGTGGACCTGTTGAGCAGATTTAACCAAGTTCTGAGTGGACCTGTTGAGAAGATTCAAGCAAGTTCTATGTGGACTTGTTGAGCAGATTTGAGCAGGTTTTGAGTGAACCTGTTGAGCAGAATTAAGTAGGTTCTGAGTGGACCTATTGAGCAGATTCAAGCAAGTTCTATGTGGACTTGTTGAGTAGACTCAAGCAAGTTTTGAGTGGACTTGTTGAGAAGATTTGTGCTAGATCGACTGGACTATGTTTAGTATAGATTTGAGATAGAGCTTTGGAGGTGACAGAGTAGAGAGGATAGTAGTCTCCAGTGGATAGAGATCCATCAGCCAGGGCAGTGAGGACAGGTCTTCTGAGTGGGGACAAGAGTCTTCAGTGGAGAGAGATCCACAAGCCAGTGTAGTGGAGGTAGTAGTCTTCTAGAAGATCACCAACCAGAGCATAGGAGAAGGAGTTCTCCTATGGATAGAGATCCATGAACTTGATTTAGGGGATTGGTGTCTCCTTTGGACAGAGGTCCATAAACATTGTAATTGGGAAGGATTCCCAAGAGATTGATTGAGAAAATTTTAGTGAAATATTTTCTCCGTGGAGTAGCCCACATTGGGTGAACCACGTAAATTGTGGTGTCTCTATTGTGTGATGATTTGTGCATTGCTTTGATTACTACTATTGATATTTCTATCTACACATTGCATAATATTGGTTTGGAAAGAAAAGTAAAAAGTGGTCTTATATTGTTCACCCCCCTCTCAGTATAAGCTTGTGTTCTTCAATTGGTATCAGAGCGGGTTCCTTCAGAAGAGTTTAATAGCTTGAAGGAAAAGCTAACAAGAACACAATGGATCCTAAGGAGGTGTCCTCAAATAACTCAACACCAGTATTTTATGGAAGTGACTATTTATATTGGAGTATGATGATGAGGTTCTACTTAATGGCACTTGGCAATGAAGTTTGGGAAGTAGTGGAATTTGGATATGATCCCGTAGTCAATCCTCCTACAGATAAGGAAGGTAAGCTTCTACAACACTATAATTCAAAAGCAATGAATGCACTTGTGAGAGGTTTGCATAGAACAGAGTCTATGAAAGTTATGCATTGTAGAACTGCAAAAGAAATGTGGGATAAATTACAAGGTATATATGAAGGAGATAAAAGTGTCAAGAGAGCAAAGAGTCAAAATCTCAAAAGACAACTTGAAGTATTAAGAATGGACGAAGATGAAAATATTAGTACTTACCTACTTCGAGTTGATGAGGTTGTTAATGATATGCGAGGACTTGGTATGAAGGTTGATGAATCTGATGTTTGTGATAAAGTCTTAAGATCTCTTCCAAAAAGATTCAGTGAATAGGTTTCTGCTATAGAAGTATCAATAGATGGTGATACTTTGACAAGAGATAAGTTGCTTGGTATGCTCACAACATTTGAGATAAGAACAAAAGATCCTATGCCCCAGAAGGAAGCAACATTCAAAGCAATCAATAAGACAAAGGGTAAGAAGTCAGAATCAAGCAATGAGTCATCTAGTGATGAGGAAGCTAACTATGGTAAAAGAGATAAGGACTATAGAAGATCCAGAGATAAAATATCTATCAAATGTTTCAATTGTGGAAGGTATGGATATTTTGCAATAGATTGTCAAGAACCCAAGAACAACAATGTTGAGGAAAAATAGGATCACAGGTACAAGGAACCAGAAAGATACAAGCACCAGAAGAAAAGCAAGGATGGACAAAGTAGACAAGGAAAGAAGTTCTTTCAAAGGCAAAAGAGAAGCTACTATGCGGATAAGGCAAGTAAGTACTCAAGTGATAGTGATGCTAGTTTTTCAGACAATGATAGAGATGAAGTCCTATTTATGATTGAAGAAAAAGAACCAGTTAAGAAAAGGACTCCAATCATTCTCAAGTGTTTTAGATGTGGTAACTTTGGACATCTTGAAGATGATTGTACAAGGGATGGTTATAGTTTCAGTGATGATGAATATGAAGATACACTTGAAGGACCAGATGAAAATCTTCTAATGGCATTAGAGGATGAAAAAGGTGATCTCATAGAAGACAAGACAAAAGAAAATGAAGAAGTGGACAAAGGTAAACAAATAGAGGAATATTCAGAAGAAAATGGTTATGATCTTAAGGGAGAACTTATCTATGCCCTTGACATGGTAAAGAAGGTAAGGAAGCAACACTCTAAACTTGAAATTCAGTTTCAAGAATGTGATGAAGAGAGAAGATTGCTCATAGAGGATTTAGAAAAATCAAAGGCTAAGGCAAAAAGGTTCAAGGATAAGTTAGAAGCAAAGATCTTAGAATGTGAGAAGTTAGCACAAGAAGTGGCACTACTAAAAGGAGATTTAGAAGACTCCAAGATCAAGATGAAAGGATTCAAAAATAGCTCAAATAACTTGGATAAGTTCATCAAGACACAAAAGACTACATCAAGCAAAACAGGTCTTGGTTTTGAACAAACTCAAAAGAAATAGGAAGGAGAATCAACTTCAAGTTTTGGAGGAGAAGAAACTTTAGATGAAGATACTTCAGAAGAAGACAGTGTAAAAGAAAGTTAGACATCAGAGGAAGAGTTGGACAATAGAAAGTTCAACAAAAATAGGAACAATGCACAAAGAAGATACAGATGGAACAACAATCAGAATAGAAGACCAATGAGGTCAAGACAAGGAAGCTTCAATGGAAGATGCTTTTCATGTCACAAGTTTGGGCACATGGCTTCACAATGCAGGACACATGAAAGACAAGAATATGGGAACAAATAATCTTTTCATGGGTATTGCTACTCATGTAATCAGTTTGGTCACAAGGCAATGAATTGCAGGGTTCATGACAGAAGAGGATATGGCTTCACTAGGAGAAATCCTAAGACATTTGCACCTACAAGGAATAATAACATTAAGTGTTATAAGTGCAATAATGATGGTCACACAACAAAGTGGTGTAGAGCAGACATTCCAGAAATAGGTATGAGCTGGAACAGGAACAGGAACAGGAACATGGATATGAACAGGAACAAAAATAGGAGCAAGAATATGAATATGAATAGGAACAAGAATAGGAACAAGAACAAGAACATGGATATGAATAGGAACAAGAACAGGAATAAAATGAATGTTGACATAAACAGGAACATGGACATGGATAGAAACAGTCAGAGGAATCAGAAAACTCAGAAAAGAAGAGAAGAGGATAAAGGTAAAGAACAATGCTTTCTGGGAGTAGAAATACTCCCACCCCAGAATTAACCACCTCAATAGAAGGTGGGGGAGGGGCTAAGCTAAGAGGCTCATTCTTAGCCCCGAGCCCCAAAGGTGACCCTTTGCCATTGATGTCAAAGGGGGAGAGATTTGAGTAAGGGGGAGCAATTTGATAAGTTAAGAAAAAGGGGAGAGATTTGGTATTTAAGAAGAGCATTGAGCCAGGGGGAGCAATGTCCCAGGGGGAGCAGAGCAAAAGTGAGTTAAGCTTTCAGTAAAAATAATTTGGGTTGCCATCAATGACAAAGGGGGAGATTGTTGGACATTTTGAGCAGTTGTCATTGATGTCCAAAGTTAGTTGTCATTGATGTCAAGGTGCCAGGTGATAGCTCAGCTCAAGTGCAAGTGGGAGTTTAATGAAATTCATGATGGGTTAAAATATCTATATTTTACACCCAAGAGAATGGGTCAAAAGATGGTTTAATTCTCCCAAGGAAGCAATTTATCCAAGACATCAAAAGGATATAATATTATAATAATTGTTATTATAATATTAAAGTGATATGGTGAAAACCCCAAATAAAATATTTATAATTTTCATTATAATATTTTATAAATCAAAGTGGGTTTTATAAAGTTTAATTATATTTCATAAACCCAAAGTTGGGTTTGGAGGCAAAGGCATTCGAAGCACCTTATAAAATTATTAAACCTTCACCGACGTCGTGGAAGGAGAGTCTTTGGAAGCGCCGACGTTCTCCAAAGGAGTGGAGAAAGCAAATATAAATACCTTGCCCAAAGGGCATAAACATTATCCTTGCTCGAATTATTAATTGGCATGCAAAAAGGAAGAAGAGCTCGTGAGATTTGGATTTTTATGTACAACGAACAGTTTAAAAAGGGAAGCATTAATTGTTCGAAGGCCAACCGGGCAGCGTGGCCTAGTGGCGAGTGGGCAAGTGCAAAAATGTTTGTTTGCAAGAGAGCCTACGTTCGAAATGTGATGGCTGCATTGGAGGTCATGTTGGTTGAAAGGTGCCCAAGGCGCACATTGTTTTTGCCAAGGGCAAAGGGAGCACTACTTGAAGCACGTGGTGCTTCGTTGGTTTCAAATGAGCACGTAGCTCGTGCGACATTTGAGGTCCGCGGTTAAGGCGCACGTCGTGGGCATAGTTGAGGGTTCGATTCCCCCGAATGCAAGGTAAATATTTTTTATTAAAACTTTTATAATCTGCCTAAAGTTGGAGGTATAAGGGTGTTTAAGGTTTTATGATTATTTGCCTATGTTGGAGTTATAAGGGTTGTTAAGTGAAAATTTAGAAGGATTAATTATTGGATAAGTGGTGGTATTTGAGTATTGTTATTAGGAGTAATAAGGAGGTTTTTATTTTAATTGTTTATTAAAGTCTTAATTAATATATTGATATATTGGAGAATTAAGACTATTGAGCATTGATTTTATTTTAATAAGGGTTTTTCTATTAAAGAAGATTATGGTGAATATTATTTTTAAGTTGGAGTGATAAGGTGTATTTTAGTCATCTTTTTGTATTGTGTTTTATTGAAGTCTTCTAACCCTTATTGAGATTGGAAAAGAGGAATTTGTGAGTGTGGCAGATTTGTTAGAACAACTCCTTGACAAGCAAAAGGTATGGGCAATCTCTTTCTTAATTGAGTTGAGTGGTTGGTTTTCTAAAAATAAGTTTGGAGTGAAAAGGACTTGATTAGGGTTTCCTTTTTGAGAGTGTTAGAGTTAATGCTTCAAGGTTTTCTAGAATTAAGTGTTGTGATTAAAACCTTGTTTTATAAGCATTGTTGTTGAAGCCATTGGTTGTGTGAAGAACTTGAGTTAGGGTTTGAAAAGAACATGAGTATCATTGTTATGTGAAGATAGTTTTATAAGCATTGTTGTTGAAGTGAGTTGTTGTGAACTTGAAAAGAACATGAGTATCATTGTTATGTGAGATTTGTTGTTGAGCATTGTTGGAAACATTTTGAGTTGGTTGATACATGCTTGGACTAGGGTTAGTGAGCAAAAGTTGTTCCTGAGTAATTGGTTGAATAGAGTTGGTTGAGCCTAGTCAAGTGGGTTTGTGAAGTGATTGTTCAAGTTCCATAAAACAAACTATTCTATATTCTGAATTGAGTTGTGAAAGTAATTGAGCATTGAGTATAGAACATATTGAGTCTCTAACAATTCTCTTTATGCTTATTTGAGATTGGACAAGTTCTGTGTGGACTTGTTAAGAAGATTTGAGGTAAGTCTTTGAGAAGACTTGTGGACTAATTTTGTGTGAGCTTTTGTGGAAGCTTACAATACAGATTGAGCAAGTTTTGTGAGCTTGTTGAGCATATTTGGATAGGTTCTGAGTGGACCTATTGAGCAGATTTAGAAATATTTTGAGTGGACCTATTGAGAAGATTAGACAAGTTCTAAGAGGACCATTAGAATAACAATGTGGACTTGTTGAGCAGATTAGAGTAATACCTTGAGAATAAGTTCTGAGTGGACCTATTGAGAAGATTCAAGCAAGTTCTATGTGGACTTGTTGAGCAGATTCAAGCAAGTTCTGAGTGGACTTGTTGAGCAGATTTGTGCTAGACCGACTGGACTATGTTTAGTATAGATTTGAGATAGAGCTTTGGAGGTGACAGAGTAGAGAGGACAGTAGTCTCCAGTGGATAGAGATCCATCAGCCAGGGTAGTGAGGATAGGTCTTCTGAGTGGGGACAAGAGTCTTCAGTGGAGAGAGATCCACAAGCCAGTGCAGTGGAGGCAATAGTCTTCTAGAAGATCACCAACCAGAGCATAGGAGAAGGAGTTCTCCTATGGATAGAGATCCACGAACTTGATTTAGGGGATTGGTGTCTCCTTTGGACAGAGGTCCATAAACATTGTAATTGGGAAGGATTCCCAAGAGATTGATTGAGAAAATTTTAGTGAAATATTTTCTCCGTGGAGTAGCCCACATTGGGTGAACCACGTAAATTGTGGTGTCTCTATTGTGTGATGATTTGTGCATTGCTTTGATTATTGCTATTGATATTGCTATCTACACATTGCATAATATTGGTTTGGAAAGAAAAGTAAAAAGTGGTCTTATACTGTTCACCCCCCTCTCAGTATAAGCTTGTGTTCTTCAATAGGGCCTTCAAAAAATCTCTTGTTCAATGTGAAGTTTTTAGACTTCAATGGAGATCACAAATTTCTAATATTTTCTAGGACTCTTCTCCTTTAGTATCTTCAATATTAAATGGGGTCTTCTTTCTAGGACTTCCTAGATTTACAATCTTCAATGTGGCTTCCTTGACCACTAGATCTCTCCTCAATATTTCAACTAGGAATCTTCAATATGTAAATATCTCAATGGGACCTTTCTCCTTAGACCTCCAAATATTCAATCCTTATTTTTCTACAACAAAGAATTAATCCTTGCATAAGGAAAGTAACATTAACCTTTAGGAAATGAATATGGAGTTCTTCTCTATCTGTTGTAGGAAGCTTCCCACCTTCCGAGAGTTAATTTTTTGCAACAAGAAAAACTTAGATAATAGTAACCAAATGGTATTCTTGAAAATTTATTCTCTCTCAATGAAATATTAGAAATGATAATAAATTTTTGACTCTATAAAAAATAATCTTCACTAGTTGGATTGCCAATCTAGTGGATGCAATTCCGAGTTCTAGTCTTCACAATATTTTTCAACTCTGTGGAAAAACTCTTTCCAAATCAATCATGTGGCTTTCTCTACTTTCTATTATTCTATCTAGAGCTACTTCTATAAAAAATCTATTGTGATGGTATTTGCATGCAATGACACACTATGGATGATTCGGTTTGCAAATACTCAACAATAGTAATGGTGATCACTTTGTGATTTACTTTGATCCACTATGGCTTTGATACCACTATTAGCTTTTGGAGCCTTAAATGAAATGTGATCATAAGTATAGAAATAATCATTCAAAATTTTAACTATGATAAAGGAAACTTAACATGCATGAAAACATGATAGAAAATTTGATACAATGTTCTAGAAATGCTCATATAAGAAAGCTCACAAAAATTACAATGCTCCTATCATGAAGTTTGTAACTCCTCTATGCTATCAAAATGGAGCTACATTGTGACTACTACTACACTACACTATGCACTCCACAACGCCTCTTCTTTAAACACTCACAATGAGGTCTTTATATAGAAAGATAGATTCCTTGCCTCTCACTCAACCCTAAGACTCATGTACATGTGGACTACATGCACATTTACATAATTGCATATTCTAACACTTGTGCATTTATTAAATTACTCTAATAAACTATTTATATTCTAATATACTCCTACTCTAAATATGTACCCATGAAGGTACATTAGTAAAGAACCAAATGATGTAATATATTCCAACATGTTTCACTAAATTGATGAAGCCCAACCTCAATATCGGTTCATTTGAGGTAAGATATTTTGAAACTATTTTTCCAAGCTTGCCATATTCCTTAAACTGCTAAATATTTTAAATTATATTCATTATTTTATTGGTACATATCATAATGGGAAACTTGCATGTGTATTAGATAATAGTTATATTATTTAGGAAAATAAAAGAGACATAAACTGGAGCATCACATTTGATCTTCATGAGAAGAAGAAACACCAAGAGTATCTTGGATCCAAAGAGACATTATATTGTATAAATTCATGTACATGATTTATAGTTTCTAATCAATCATTTTTATTTCGAAACCATTCCATTTCATTTCATGCTCGTATCTTTATCTAGTATAGAACAAGTTTTCTTAGAAGACTTTACCCATTTTTTTGACTGTGTTCTTTCTATGATTTTTATTTAGCTTTCCTGATATTTTTTATTGCCATATTGGTTGTTTGCTTTCCTTCAACATCGCCATTATTTCTTTCATTACTCAGCTTTGTTCCATAGAAGTTTTTTGTTTTCCTATATGTTGCATGCGACACCAACTATTTCTCTCTTTGGTTTGTTTATCCTATATATTCTGAATTATTACATTCTCCATAATCACATATTTTACATATAAAACATCTTCATTAAATCATAGAATCAAATCTGACCCAATCTTACTACAAGTGCTAGAACACTTAGAATAAAAATTTAATGTTATTGTAATGGTTATCGTATTCCTTTGGGGATATGTTTACCCTTAGTCTTGTTGGTTTTATTCTCACATAACATAGTGCTATTCCTCTATTGAGTTCTTGCCATTATTGATAGAAAATTATTTAGCTATCATCCAATTTGTTTTTATCTTCGAAAATATATTCTTCAGACCTATGATTAGTACACATGGTCAAATGAACTTGTGGAAACTATTTGACAAAATTTACTCACATATTTTCTAGGTAGATACTCTATTGTAGTTGGTGCATGATGGTCATTATTACATGGAAATAAATGTTATGTTTGACACCAAGGATAAGGAGCCAATGATGGTCTCATAATCTCCCATAAAATACCATCTATCCCTTGTCTATGCATTTCTTGTAGTTGGAGGTTTTAATATCTCCCTCTTGCATTGTGCCACAATGCTAAAGATATTTGTTTTTGATTTTGTGGATGGAAATACATGAATGTTCCTTAATAATAACATATTTTTTAGAATAAATGTGGAGAGTATTTCAGACACATATGCGATGAAGAATCTAACTTGCACATTTTTTGAGACACCTGTCTAGAGTTGAAGGCACATAACTAATGAAAGTGGGCTGGTGAGACAATTTTTTTAATTAAAATATTTTACTTACCTTTTATTTTAAATGGGATAAAATAATAGTTATGCATATGGGAGTTGGATAGAAATTTGGCAAGTTATAAGAAACAAAGCATATTATTTTTACTACCCTAACAATTTTTTTTATGAACAAATATATGCAAATTAAAAAAATTAAGGGGTGATATTTTTTTAAAAGATGCATTTTCAACAGAGTTTAACACTTTCAAAAGCATTTTGTATTAGAATTTGCATATTTTGTAAAATATGTGCTTAATCAAACTTGCAATATTTGGTATAAATTAGATTGGCTTGCATTTGTTGGTAAAGCTATCGCGTTAAGTTACTATATCTATAGCCTAATATAGCTGCTATAACAATATCTAGGCATTGAACCTATAAATAATCAAGGATAAATAAGGATATCATATTTTTTGTGATTTTTTTTCATTCCATTTTTTACCTTATTCATCACTTTCACTAGACGTAAATCCTAAAATTAAGAAATTCTAAGAATATAGAGAAGTTATGCCCACATACAAGGATTTATGTTTAAGAAGGTATCATTGATAGGGATAATTCTTTTATGTACTACCTTGGTACTATGTATCATTCTCTTTCATGTACCTTAAGGTCTCTCTCATGTACGCCTATGTATATAGAGAGGACTAGTTTCTTCCATATATCAACAAGTACATAAGAAGGAAAAATATATAGACAGGAATGGTATATCGAACTAATGGTATATTGAAAGGGGGGACATTTGGGAGATGTAAGGAAATCTCACCATGGCATCATCAATTTTTTTCTCATAGAATCATAGTTACTCAAGGACCCAAATTTTACACCTTGAAAGACCAAGGTGAGGACCATTTTAGTGTTGAGAGACTCTAGGACATAATCACCAAGAAATAGACTCAACCTGATGAGGATAAAACTTAAAAAAAGTTTGATGAGAAAAATTCTAAGGTACTTGAATAACATGAGCTTATACTGAGAGGGGGGTGAATAGTATAAGATATTTTTTTTTGCTTTTCAATCCATATGATAACATCAACAATATCAAAGCAGTAAGCATTCTATAAATTATCACACACATGAGATACATGATTTAATGTGGTTCACCCAATGTGGGCTACTCTACAAAGAAAATTTTCTTTATAATTTTTCTCAATAAATTCTTTTGGGAATTAATTCCCTATTACAATGTTTATGGACTTTTGTCCAAAGGAGACACCAATCCCCTTATTATGATTCATGAAACTCTATCCACAGGAGAAATCTTTCTCCTCTACTTTTGTTGGTGATCTTCTAGAAGACTTCTGCCCCCACTGCACTGGCTTGTGAATATCTCTCCATAGAAGACATCTGTCCTTACTGCCATGGCTAATGGATCTCTATCCACTAGATATTGTTGTCTTCTGCTCTATCACATCTAAAGCCTACCCTCAAACTTTGATCAATCTCTATCTCAAATCTACACTAAACTTTATCCTCAGTCTAGCACCAATCTACTCCAACTCTATCTCAGGCCTATCATAAATCTATTCACTAATCTGTACCAAAATATATCCTCAAATTTGTCCTCAAGCCTTAACACAAAGTTTGATCCAATCACAAATTAAATTTTCTTAGATTCATCTCAAGCCTTAACACAAAGCTTGAATAAATCAATCAATAAACTCTTCTCTCAAGTCTTCACAAAGACTTGCTTCAAATCTACCTTCAAGTCCTCTCAAGAACTTGCTCAATATACTCTCAAGTCTTCACCAAGATTTTCTTAATCACAAACATACTCAAACCAACATTCAAAAGTTTCATTCAATTATTCAACCAATGAATCACAACTTTCTTACAAACCCTAAACAATTATTTTCATACTTCTTCAAACAATATGCACAATGTGGGTATCAAAACCTAACTCAAATAATCCTCAATATCTATCTCAAATGTTCTCTAAACTTTTACCGATGAAGCATATAAGAATTCACTCAAATATTTCCAACAATCCTTATCAAACAATCCTTTTCACTCCACCTCATATTTTACAACATTCATTCCAATATTTCAAACAAAATATGATGTGCCCATATCTCTTGGCTTTGATAGAGATATGTCTTTAAAACCTGTTTTAATCACAACCAAATCCTTTTGCCAATTCCAGGTTAGATAGAAACAATCTATCTCAAAATTTCCACAAGAATATTTACCTCAACAAATATTTCACCATACAAGAAATACAATAAAATGTCAAGTCACAAATATACCTTATCACTCCTTCACTTTCAAAATAATATTCAACATATATCAAAAATAAAGTTCCTTGTTTACACCTTATAATCTCCTTCTCTTTCAAAATAATATTCAACACACATCAAAAATAAAATTCCTTTGTTTACACCTTATAATCTCCAATACTTGATTTAATTTCTAAGCACCCAAAATAAAATATTTAATTAACACCCATTCTGACTCCCTAAACAATTTCACTTATTTCCCACAATTTTGAATTCTCAAAGTCAAATCACGTATTCCAAGACCATAGAAGCACATAAATTAAAAAATATACCCTTTAATATTCTGCCTTCGAAAAATATTGCACAAGTCTCAATGACCAATGCCCAAGCTTGAACCCATGACCTTAGCCACCACAATGCCCTAGCCAAATCTAGGCTACCGCCTGCACTATGCATCCACATGTGAATCAACATGCACTCTCTCTCATACAATTTCTTCTTCCCACATGTTTTTCCGAAAATGAAAAGCTCTTTCCTCCTTCACAAAAACCAACTACATGGGATTCAAAATTGAGACCAACCCTTCACAAGTACCTTAACCAAACCTCAACTATTGTTTGCACTAGCTAGTGCTTTGGAATTATCTTCACACTCTCCATGATTTTCAATGAAATCCTCCTTGAATAATTTGCTTGACTTATCCTTGGTCTCTGCCCCTCACGAACGATGCACATGAATTATATTTTCCACATAGGCATTCGAATATAAAACTTTGGAAATGAAAAATCATTTCCTTTAAATAATATTTCCTTTGGTTTAAAAAATATAGACCCTCTCTTGCTTTCGAATTTAAATTCGATTTGAAACTTTGACGTCATAAATTATTTTAAATTAAAATTTTAACTTTTGCTAAAATATTTTAATTTAAATAATTTAAAAGAAACCTTTGCAACATTGTCCAAGGTATCTCTTTTTTTAATTATTTCTTGGACCTAATTATTCTAATATTGAAAAATATTATAATATATTTGTCTTTCCTTTTAAACCATGTCCTCTTCTTTTTGATCAATTTGCTTGCTTTTGTGATGAACTTTGCCTTGATCAATTTCAACCATATCAACCATAGAATAATATTCCTACCATACAGAGTGCTCTCTGACATCAATATTTTGACATCATACTTTTGAAATCAATGACAACACAACTTACTCAAAATTTCCAACAATATCCCCCTTTGTCATTGATGGCAACCCTTTTTATTAATCATTCCTTTTTCCTTTTTCCAAATCTTCTCCCCCTAGGAAATTGCTCCCCCTAAATGAATGCTCTCCCCCTAACTCAAATATCTCTCCCTTTATCATCAATTGCAAGGTGACTCCTTTGGGACTAAATATAAGACTCTTAGGTTAGCCATCTCTCCACCTCCTCTCCTTGAGGTGATTAATTTTGGGATGGGAGTAGAACTACTCCCATCCCAAAATAGATACTCAAAATTCTCTTTTGGAAGTGGCTTAGTGAAAATGTCTGTTGGCAATTTTGGGTACCTTGGGTACATTGCCTTTGCTCAAGTGTAGATGTTGTCATTGATGTCAAGAAGTTCTTGAAGCAATTTGATTTGATGTCAAGGAATTTGTTTTGTTGAAGGTTATTCAGAGCATGATCAGTGAGTTTCCAAGAAGTTCTTAGTAGCCCATTTGCAAAAGATCAAGAAAAAGACAAGTAAGAAAAAGTATGCAGCCGGCTGGAAAAACTGTCACGATTTCGTGACATGTTTGAGGAGAGAGAAAGTGTTGGCAAAACTGTCACGATTTCATGACATGTTTGAGGAGAGAGAAAGTTTGGCAAAACTGTCACGATTTCGCGACATGTTGGCAGAGAAGGAGAGCAAGATGGAAAGTGTCACGATTTCATGACATGTCGCATTTTCGTGACTCGAAAAGTGTAGGAAGGCAGAGAAGGAAAAGTGTCACGATTTCATGACACATTGCCAGGAAAGTTGTACGGACGAAAAGGTGTCACGATTTCATGACATAATGCAGAAAAGAGAGTCCATAGTGTGAACTGTCATGATTTCATGACAAGTTAGAAGAGAGAGAAAGTTACATGAAAAATGTCATGATTTCGTGACATGCTGCAGAGGTCGAGGTGAGGACTGTCATGATTTCGTGACATGCTAAAAAGCTCGAAGAGAGAACTATCATGATTTCATGACATGCAACAAAGAGGAAGAGTCTAAAATGAGAAGCGTCGTGATTTCGTGATAGGCTACAAAGAAGTTGTACGGATGCAGAAAGTGTCATGATTTCATGACAGGTTGAAGAGAAAGCTTGCGAATGCAGAAAGTGTCACGATTTCACGATAGGTTGAGATGGCAGCATTCAGTTGGAGAAAGTGTCATGATTTCATGATAGAAATAGTTAGCAAGTCTTCATTAGAAGAAGCGTCATGATTTCATGATGAATTCAAGAAGGAAGAGCTCGAAGGCGAAAGTGTCATGATTTCGTGACATGTTCCATTTTTGCTAGTGCAAGCAGAGAAGAAGGCCATGAAGTCAAAAGGGTCACGATTTCACGACAGAGTTGAAGATGACATAGAAGCAGATGTGTCATGATTTCATGACAAAAGCAGAGAAGAAGGCAATGAAGACTAAAGTGTCATGATTTCACGATAGGAGTGAAGATGACGTCAACAAAGTCAGAAGTGTCACGATTTCATGACAAGGACGTAGTCAAGGCAGACAAAAGCAAAAGTGTCACGATATCATGACAATAGCAAAAAAAGTGTATGGCGGCAAAAATGTCATGATATCATGACATGTTGTAGTTTCACGAGAAGCTACAGAAGAGTTGAGAGGTGGTTGAAGGACAGAGTTAACTTTGAGCCGACGATTAGGGTCGTGTAGCCGACGTAGTTTAGGTGTTTGTTTGATAGACGACTAGGATCAAAGTTTTGATCTAGATTGTTAGTATAAAAGGAGGGCTGTTTGAAGAGTTATTTTTTTTATCGATCGAAGTGTGCGTTCGAAGTGCGACTTTCAAAGATAGAGTGCAGGGAGAAGTTCGATCATATAGTTGTGAAGACTATGCTGCTGTGATTGTGAAGGTGCATAAGTGGATGTTTGATCGAGTGCTGTGATTGCGCAGAGGTGCAATTTCGAGGACATTAGTGCCAGACCGAAGGACTGTGTTTGGTGCGAAAGAAGAGGAGGACATTTGCACTAAACCGAAGGACTGTGTTTAGTGCAAATTCGAGGACCAACTTTGGAGGTGAAAGAGTTGAGGACAGAGGTCTCCAGCCAGAGCAGGGAAGACAGGTGTCTTCTATGGATAGAGTTCCACTTGCTAAGGGCAGAGGAGGTAGAGGTCTTCTAGAGGATCACCATACAGAGCAGAGCTAGGGGAAGGTATCTCCTTTGGGTTGGTGCCCATAAATATTGTAATCGGGAAAGGTTTTCCAGATTTTGAGTTGATAAAATTTAGTGAAAATTTTATCCGTGGAGTAGCCCGCATTGGGTGAACCACGTAAATTGTTGTGTCTCTTTTGTGGATGGTGTTTTGTGCATTGCTTTGATTACTGCTTTTAATATTGCTATCTATACACTGCATAATATTGATTTGAAAGTTGTTTTGAAGAAAAAGTAAAAAGTGGTCTTATACTGTTCACCCCCCCTCTCAGTATAAGCTTGTGTTCTTCAATTGGTATCAGAGCAGGTCTCTCCAGAAAAAGCCTAACAACTTGGAGAAGGATCTATCAGAAGAACATACAGATTCAGAAAAGGATGAAGAGGTTAAGTTCGATCTCAAAAGTGAATTCTTCTGGGCTTTAAGAAAATTTTAGGGAAGAGAGTTCTGTTCTCAAGCATCATGACAGGAAGAAGAGACAGCAAGATCAATCTTCATCCTGAAGAACGATGGATTCCAGTTGGTCACAAGAAGAACAATCATCCAAGGCATCAAAACAGGTTACATAATACTTTCCATGGCTACTATTTTTCTTGCAAGAAATTTGGTCACAAAGCTATGCATTGCAATAAATCCGTGAATAGCCATAGTAAGGAAAATGTTAACTCTTTTGCACCTCTTATGGATAAAAATGTCATGTGTTACAAGTGCAAGAATTTTGGGCATATAGCAAGGATGTGCAGCTTTGGATAGATCTAGCCTTGAGTTCACTAAAAAGAGAAATGAGATCAAATCTAAGTCAATGATAGTTCAAACTGCTTTTCATGCTCAAGACAAAGTAGAGAAATGGTATCTTGATAGTGGTTGCTCAAAACATATGACTGGTGAAAAGGAAAAGTTTTTGGTCTTAAAAAACACAAACAAAGGAACAGTTAGTTTTGGAGATAACAAGTCAGCTAAAATCTGTGGTAAAGGGACTCTTAGTTTGGATGGGAAATCCAAAACAGAAAATGTGCTTTATGTAGAAGGCCTAAGACATAATCTTCTAAGTGTGAGTCAACTTTGTGATCAAGGACACATAGTATCTTTCTTTTCAGATAGATGTGAGATACGTAAAGAAAAAAATGGAAAACTCATTGCTAGTGCTACAAGGACTCCAAACAATCTTTACATGCTAAGTGAGATAAAAAGGGAAAAGTGTTTTCTAACTCAAGAAGATGAGAGTTGGTTATGGCATAAAATATTGGGGCATTTGAGCTTTGATAATCTTGTCAATATTAGTAACAAGGAAGCAGTTAGAGACTTGCCCAAAATAAAAAGGCCCCATAACACCATTTGCGGTCCTTGTCAACATGGAAAATAGACCAGAACCAGTTTTAAATCAAAAGGGTATACTTCTTCAAAACCATTAGATCTCATTCATACTGATTTATGTGGCCCCACCAGAACTCGGAGCATTCGGGGAGAAAGCTACTTCATGTTGTTTATAGATGATTATTCTAGAATGACTTGGGTTACTTTTCTCAAAGAAAAATCTGAAGCTTTTGAAAAATTTAAAGCTTTCAAAGAAATGATTGAAAATGAGACTGAAAAGAGAATCAAATGCTTAAGATCGGACAGAGGAGGAGAGTTCACTTCTAATGAATTTGTGGAATACTGTGAGCAACAAGGAATCAAAAGAGAATATTCAGCAGCAAGGACTCCTCAACAAAATGGAGTAGTTGAAAGAAAAAATAGAACTATTGAAAATATGGCTAGAGCTATGTTAAATGAGTCAAAACTTTCAGATGGTTTCTGGAAAGAGGCAGTCAGTACAACAGTCTACATTATCACCAGGGCCCAACTTAGAGTCAATCATCATAAAACTCCTTATGAGTTGTGGAAAGGAAGACCAACTACAATAGAAACATTTCAAAGTGTTTGGGAGTAAGTGCTTCATCAGAAGGGAAGATCAGAATTTGGGTAAGTTTGATCCTAGGTGTGATGAGGGAATTTTTCTTGGTTATTCCAGTAGAAGCAAGGCTTACAGATGCTTCAACAAAAGAACGCATACAGTCGTAGAGAGCATAAATGTAACTATTGATGAAAAGACAGGGATAAGAGAACCTATCAAGGAAATCAGTGATGAAATTTGTCAAGAAGAATTCAGAGAGGTTTCAGATGAAGAAGAGGAAAGACAGCAACTGCTTCCCAAAACTCCTTCACGATATGTTCAGAAACATCATCCCAAAGATTTGATCATTGGTGATCCAAACAACAGGCAAACTAGAAGAAGAGTCATTCCTTCACACGATTCTACAAATGTTTCATTATTATCTCAGATTGAGCCAAAAGATTTCAGTGAAGCATGTGCAGATAAATTTTGGGTAAAAGCAATGGATGAAGAGCTAAATCAAATAGAGAAAAGTGAAACTTGGGATTTGGTTCCAAGACCTAAGGACAAGAATGTCATTGGCACAAAATGGATATTCAGAAATAAACTCAATGAGGATGGAAAGATTGTCGGAAACAAAGCCAGGTTGGTTTGCAAAGGTTATGCTCAAGTAGAAGGTGTTGATTTCGAAGAGACGTTCGCTCCTGTTGCTCGTCTCGAAGCTATCAGAATGTTTTTGGCCCTTTCAAGCTTCAAAGCATTCAAGGTGTATCAAATGGATGTAAAGTCAACTTTTTTAAATGGAGTGTTGGATGAAGAAGTCTACGTAGAACAGCCAGAAGGCGTGTCTCTCTCAGATCAATCAGACTATGTGTGTAAACTGAAAAAGGCCTTGTATGGGTTAAAGCAAGCACCTAGGGCTTGGTACTCAAGACTTGACAGGTACCTTCATGAGCAAGGTTTCAGGAAAGGTGTGGCAGATAGCAATTTGTATATTAAGGATGAAGGTGATGATATGCTGATTGTAGTTGTCTATGTTGATGATATCATTTTTGGGGGAAATAATACTCAGATGTGCAAAGATTTTGCTAACACCATGCAGAAGGAATTTGAGATGTCTATGATTGGAGAGCTGTCATTCTTTTTAGGTCTTCAGATTGCTCAATCAAAAGATGGTATATTTCTCTCTCAAGGAAAGTATATCAAAGAAATGTTAAAAAAATTTGGGATGATGGACAACAAACCTGTATGTACTCCAATGACTACAGGGTGCAAGATGAGTAAAGATGATGAATCTCCAGTGGCAGATCAGAGGTTGTACAGATCAATGATTGGCAGTTTATTATATGTTACAGCTACTAGACCAGATATCATGCAAGTTGTTGGGTTAGTAGCCAGATTTTAGGCAGCTCCTAAAGATTCTCATGTTATAGCAGTTAAAAGGATATTCAGATATCTGAAGGGCACTATGGACTTTGGGCTTTGGTATCCCAAAGGTGATGATTTCACTCTCACAGCCTATACAGATGCAGATTGGGCAGGCAGTAATGATGACAGGAAAAGCACCAGTGGTGGAGCATTCTTTCTGGGAAAGAGTTTGGTTTCTTGGCTAAGTAAGAAACAACCTTCAGTTTCCTTATCTATGGCAGAGGCTGAATACATAGCAGCAATGAGCTGGGTGTACACAAGTTTTATGGATGAAAACCACCTTGGAGGATTTCAAAGTCAAGCATGAACAACCCATCTCCATATTTTGTGATAATACTAGTGCCATAAGTATTTCCAAAAATCTGGTAATGCACTCAAGGACAAAGCATATTTCCATCAAGTATCACTTTCTAAGGGAGAAAGTGCAAGACAAGCAAGTCAAGGTAGAATATGTGTCTACTAAAGAGCAGATTGCAGATATCTTCACAAAACCTCTTCCAAGAGATACGTTTGAGTATCTAAGGGAGAAATTGGGAGTTGTACTCCCACCCCAGAATTAATCACCTCATCAGGAGGTGGGGGAGGGACTAAGCTAAGAAGCTCATTCTTAGTCCCGAGCCCCAAAGGTGACCCTTTGCCATTGATGACAAAGGGGGAGAGATATGAGTAAGGGGGAGAGCTTCAATGTGAAGAGGAAAGCTTCAAGTCAGGGGGAGCAAAACTTCAAAAGGAGATTCTCAGTTGTTGGCACAGTTGGTTTCAGTTTTGGCTCCTAAGATGTGTTTCAGTAAAGGTTTGCCATCAATGACAAAGGGGGAGATTGTTGGCAATTTTGGGTACCTTGGGTACATTGCCTTTGCTCAAGTGTAGATGTTGTCATTGATGTCAAGAAGTTCTTGAAGCAATTTGATTTGATGTCAAGGAATTTGTTTTGTTGAAGGTTATTCAGAGCATGATCAGTGAGTTTCCAAGAAGTTCTTAGTAGCCCATTTGCAAAAGATCAAGAAAAAGACAAGTAAGAAAAAGTATGCAACCGACTGGAAAAACTATCGCGATTTCGCGACATGTTTGAGGAGAGAGAAAGTGCTGGCAAAACTGTCATGATTTCGTGACATGTTTGAGGAGAGAGAAAGTTCTGGCAAAACTATCATGATTTCGCGACATGTTGGCAGAGAAGGAGAGCAAGATGGAAAGTGTCACGATTTCGTGACATGTCGCATTTTCGTGACTCGAAAAGTGCAGGAAGGCAGAGAAGGAAAAGTGTCACGATTTCATGACACATTGCCAAGAAAGTTGTACGGATGAAAAGGTGTCACGATTTCATGACATAATGCAGAAAAGAGAGTCCGCAGTGTGAACTGTCATGATTTCATGACAAGTTAGAAGAGAGAAAGTTACATGAAAAATGTCACGATTTCACGACATGCTGCAGAGGTCGAGGTGAGGACTATCATGATTTTGTGACATGCTAAAAAGCTCGAAGAGAGAACTGTCATGATTTCGTGACATGCAGCAAAGGGAAGAGTCTAAAATGAGAAGTGTCATGATTTCATGATAGGCTACAAAGAAGTTGTACGGATGCAGAAAGTGTCACGATTTCATGACAGGTTGAAGAGAAAGCTTGCGAATGCAGAAAGTGTCATGATTTCATGAAAGGTTGAGATGGCATTCAGTTGGAGAAAGTGTCATGATTTCATGACAAAAATAGTTAGCAAGTCTTCAACAGAAGAAGCGTCATGATTTCATGATGAATTCAAGAAGGAAGAGCTCGAAGGCAAAAGTGTCACGATTTTGTGACATGTTCCTTTTTCTAGTGCAAGAGAAGAAGGCCATGAAGTCAAAGGGTCACGATTTCACGACAGAGTTGAAGATGACGTCAGAGATGTGTCATGATTTCATGACAAAAGTAGAGAAGAAGGCAATGAAGACTAAAGTGTCACGATTTCATGACAGGAGTGAAGATGACGTCAAAAAGATACAAAAGTGTCACGATTTCATGACAAGGACGTAGTCAAGGAGACAAAAGCAAAAGTGTCACGATATCGTGACAATAGCCAAAAGAAAGTGTACGGCTACAAAAATGTCATGATATCATGACATGTTGTAGTTTCACGAAGAAGCTACAGAAGAGTTGCAGAGGCGGTTGAAGGACGAGTTAACTTTGAGCCGATGATTAGGGTTTGCAGCGACGTAGTTTAGGTTGTTTGTTTGCTAAGCGACTAGGATCAAAGTTTTGATCTTGATTGTTAGTATAAAAGGAGGGCTATTTGAAGAGATTTTGTATCGATCGAAGTGTGCGTTCGAAGTGCGACTGTTGCAGATAGAGTGCGGGGAGAAGTTCGATCGTCGAAAATGAGTGTGCGAAGATCATTTTGTGATTGCGTAGAGGTGCATAAGTTGATGTTTGATCGAGTTTTGTTGTGATTGTGCAGAGGTGCAATTTGAGGACATTTGTGCCAGACCGAAGGACTGTGTTTGGTGTAGAAAGAGGAAGAGGAGGACATTTGGACGAAGGACTATGTTTAGTGCAAATTCGAGGACCAGCTTTGGAGGTGAAAGAGTTGAGGACAGAGGTCTCCAGCCAGAGCAGGGAAGACAGGTGTCTTCTGTGGATAGAGTTCCACTTGCTAAGGGCAGAGGAGGCAGAGGTTCTCTAGAGGATCACCAGCCAGAGCAGAGCTAGGGGAAGGTATCTCCTTTGGGTTGGTGCCCATAAACATTGTAATCGGGAAAGGTTTCCCGTAGATTTGAGTTGATAAAATTTAGTAAAAATTTTATCCGTGGAGTAGCCCACATTGGGTGAACCACGTAAATTGTTGTGTCTCTTTTGTGGATGGTGTTTTGTGCATTGCTTTGATTACTTGCTTTTGATACTGCTATCTATACACTGCATAATATTGATTTGAAAGTTGTTTTGAAGAAAAAGTAAAAAGTGGTCTTATACTGTTCACCCCCCCTCTCAGTATAAGCTTGTGTTCTTCAATGTCTGCAATATGATCCTTTGTAGTAACATATTCCAATCTGACTTGCTTATCTGTCACCTGCTCTCTCAGAAAATGATATTTAATCAAAATGTGCTTGGTCCTGGAGTGCATCACTGGATTATTTGAAATGTTTATAGCACTTGTATTATCACATAGTATGGAGATAGGATGATCATGCTCTATCTTAAAGTCCTTTAGAGTTCACTTCATCCATAACACCTGTGTACAATAAGCAACCATTGCAATATACTCTGCCTCTACTATGGATAAGGATATTGATGCCTATTTCTTGCTTAGCCAAGAGACTAAACAATCTCCAAGAAAGAATGCTCCTCCACTTGTGCTTTTTCTGTCATCAATGTTGCCAGTCCAATATGCATATGTATATGCTATGAGAGTGAAATTATCACTTTTGGGATACTAGAGCCCAAAATCCATAGTCCCTTTTAAATACCTGAGAATCCTTTTTACTGCCATTACATGTGTTTCCTTTGGTGTTGCTTGAAATATTACCACTAGTCCCACTGCCTGCATTATATCTGGTCTTGTAGCTGTGACATATAGTAAGCTGCCAATCATGGATCTATATAATTTTTGATTTGCCTCAGGAGATTCATCATCTTTACTTAACTTGCATCCTGTAACCATGGGGGTACTTACTGGTTTGCAATATTCTAACTTGAATTTCTTTAGCATCTCTTTTATATACTTGGTTTGTGAGAGAAATACACCTTTCTATGATTGTGAAATCTGAAGTCCAAGAAAGAAGGACAACTCACCAAGCATTGACATTTCAAATTCATTCTGCATGCTCTTTGCAAATTTTTGACACATCTTATCATTGTTTCCTCCAAAAATGATATCATCCACATAAACAACCACAATTAGTAAGTCATTTCCTTCATTTTTGATGTATAAGTTACTGTCCACTATTCCTTTTCTAAAACCCTGTTCCTGAAGGTACTTATCCAATCTTGAATACCAAGCTCTAGGAGCTTGCTTTAGTCCATAAAGTGCCTTCTTTAATTTGCAAACATAGTCTGGTTTATCAGTTAGGTTGAATCCCTCAAGTTGCTCAATGTAAACCTCTTCTTCTAGGACACCATTTAGAAAGGCTGATTTAACATCCATATGATATACTTTGAAATTTTTAAAACTTGAGAAAGCTAAAAATATTCTTATAGCTTCAAGTCATGCAACCAGAGCAAATGTCTCATCAAAGTCAATCCCTTCAACCTGTGCATAACCTTTGCATACTAATATTGCTTTATTTATGACTACCTGACCATCTTCATTTAACTTGTTTCTGAAAACCCATTTCGTGCCAATCACATTCTTATCTTTTGGTCATGGGACAAGTTTCCAAGTCTCACTTTTTTCTATTTGATCTAGTTCCTCATTCATTGCCTTGATCCAAAACTTATCTTCTCTTGCCTCATTGAAATATTTTGGCTCAATTTTAGATAACAAAGAGAAATTAGCATGCTCATTTGTTGCTATTATCTTCCTCCTTGTCTATCTCTCATCTGGATTCCCAATGATTAGATCTCTTGGATGATTTTTCTGCACATACCTGGATGGAGTTTTGGGTAGTAGTCTTTGTGTTTCTTCTTCTTCTGATTCTTCACCTAACTCTTCTTGGCAACTTTCTTCTTCATACACAATTTCTCTTGCTGGTTCTTTTGACCCTATCTTGCTCATCAACTGTCACATTTATACTTTCTATAATAGTATGTGTCCTCTTATTATAGCATCTATAGGCTTTGCTCTTAGTGGAATAGCCAAGGAAAATACCCTCATCACATCTTGAATCAAACTTACCCAAAATTTTCTCTTCTCATCTTATGTAACATTTGCTTCCAAATATTTTGAAATATTTTACTATGGTTGGTCTCCCTTTCCAGAGCTCATATGGGGTTTTGTGGTGATTTACTCTCATTTGAGCTCTATTGATGATATACACTATTGTATGTACTACCTCTTTCCAAAAACCATCTAAAATCTTAGTCTCATTTAACATGGCTCTGGCCATATTTTCAATAGTCCTATTTTTCCTTTCAACTACCCCATTTTGTTGAGGAGTTCTTGCTGCTGAATATTCTCTTTTGATCCCATGTTGTTCACAAAAGTCTATAAATTCATTTGAGGTAAATTCTCCTCCTCTATCTGATCTTAAACCCTTAATCCTTCTACCTATTTCATTTTCCACTAATTCTTTAAAAGCTTTAAACTTCTCAAGAGCTTCTGACTTTTCTTTCAAGAAGGCTACCCAAATCATTCTGGAGTAATCATCTATAAATAATATAAAGTAGCTTTCACCTTGTAGACTCTTTGTCCTTGTAGGACCACATAGGTCAGTGTGCACTAGTTTCAATGGCTCAGATGACATAAATCCTTTTGACTTGAAACTTGTTCTAGTTTGCTTCCCATGCTGACATTGTGCACAAATTGTGTTTTGTGGCCTTTTTATCTTGGGTAAATCTTTGACAACCTACTTGTTGCTTATTTTTACTATGTTGTCAAAGTTCAAATGACCCATTATTCTATGCCACAACCAACTCTCATCTTCTTGTGATAGGAAACACTTTTCTCCTTTAATCTCACTTAGCATGTAGAGATTGTTTGTAGTTCTATTTGCATCTGCAATGAGCTTTCCAGTTTTAGATTTTTTGATCTCACATCTATTGGGATGAAAGGTAACCGTGTGTCCCTGATCACAGAGTTGGCTTACACTTAGTAAATTGTACCTCAATCCCTTGACATACAATACATTCTCTGTCCTTGTTTTTCCATTATCTAAACTTAAAGTTCCTTTCCCATAGATTTTTGTTGAACCATTGTCACCAAATTTAACTGACCCTCCATTGATTTCTTTAAGTACAAGAAATTTACTTTTGTCTCCTGTCATATGACTAGAACAACCACTATCAAGAAACCACTATTTTCCTTTATCTTGTACATGAAGGGCTATTTGTACTAACATTGACTTAACTTTCTCTTGTTCTTTTCTTTCTCTCCTAACTGTTGAAGTTGTATTCTTTTTGCTTGGTTCAGGAAATACTGTTTTACACCATTTTGCCTTGTGCCCAAAATTATTGCATTTGTAACATATGATATTGTCATTCATAAGAGGTGCAAAAGAATTGAAATTTCTATCAATATTATCTTTCACATAGCTAGTGCAATGTACAACTCTATGACCATATTTGTTACATGAAAAACAATAGCCATGGAAGAAATTTTGTAACCTGTTTGAGTCCCTTGAATAATATGGTCGTGTACTTCTTCTTTTGTTGTTCTTGTAATTGAATTTTGTCCATGGATCTTCTTTTTCCTCTTCCTTCTTGATGCTTTTTCCTTTTAGTGCATTAGCATAAGTCATAGGCTCTTCTTTGTTTGATGTCTTTGTTTCTTGGAAACTTGACTCCTCTTTCTGTTTCCCTGATTTTATGTCTTGTTGTATTTTACCCTTAGCCTTTTCAACTTCCTTCCTTAGAAAGACAATTTTTGATTCCAATATTTCACATTCTACTTCTCTTACCTTTAACAGTTCTATCATATCTTGTTCAATTTTCTTTCCCTCTTCAACTTTTACCTTGAGTTCTGTGAGATTTTGTAGAAGTTCCATTCTTGCTTCCTCATCTTCTTGAATTTGATCCTTCAAACTTGAGTTCTTATTTCTAACATTTTCCAAGTTTCTAAGAGCAGCAAAGAATTCCTCTTTTATGTTGAGTATGGCCTCTTCTCCATTTTTTGAGGTCATGCATGTTCTTGTGGGATCTTCCTTCAAGCTATTAGGCTTTTTATGAAGGAACCCACTCTGATACCAATTGAAGAACATGAGATTATACTGAGAGGGGGTGAAAAATATAAGATAAAAAATTTTACTTTTCAATCCATATGATAACATCAACAATATCAAAGCAGTAAGCATTCCAAAAATCATCACACACATGAGAGACATGATTTAACGTGGTTCACCCAATGTGGGCTACTCCACGGAGAAAATATTCCTTATAAATTTTCTCAATAAATTATTTTGGGAATTAATTCCCTATTACAATGTTTATGGACCTCTATCCAAAGGAGACACCAATCCCCTATGCTCTGATTCATGGAACTCTATCCATAGGAGAACTCTTTCTCCTCTGCTATGGCTGGTGATCTTCTAGAAGACTTCTACCCCCACTGCACTAGCTTGTGGATCTCTCTCCATAGAAGACCTCTATCCTCACTACCCTGGCTAATGGATCTCTATCCACTAGAGACTATTGTCCTCTGCTCTATCACCTCCAAATCCTACTCTCAAACTCTACCTCAGATCTGCACCAAACTCTATCCTAAGTGTAGTACAAATATACTCTAACTATATCTCAGGTCTATCACAAATCTGCTCACAAATCTATACCAAACTCTATCCTCAAATCTATCCTCAAGCCTTAACACAAAGCTTGATCCAATCACAAATCAAATATACTTAGATTTACCCCAAGCCTTAACACAAAGCTTGAACAAATCAATCAATCAACTCTTCTCTCAAGTCTTCACAAAGACTTGCTTCAAATCTACCTTCAAGTCCTCTCAAGAACTTGCTCAATATGCTCTCAAGTCTTCACCAAGACTTGCTTAATACACTCAAACCAACATTCAAAAGTTTCATTCAATTATTCAACCAATGAATCACAACTTGCTTACAAACCCTAAACAATTATTTTCATACTTCTTCAAACAATGTGCACAATGTGGGTCTCAAACCCTAACTCAAATAATCCTCAATCTCTATCTCAAATGTTCTCTAAACATTCACCAATGAAGCATATAAGAATTCACTCAAATATTTCCAACAATCCTTATCAAACAATCCTTTTCACTCCACCTTATATTTTACAACATTCATTCCAACATTTCAAACAAAAGATGATGTGCCCATACCTCTTTGCTTTGATGGAGATATATCTTCAAAACATGTTTTACTCACAACCAAATCCTTTTGCCAATTCTAGGTTAGATAGCAATAGTCTATCTCAAAATCTCCACAAGAATATTTACCTCAACAAATATTTCACCATACAAGAAATACAATAAAATGTCAAGTCACAAATACACCTTATCACTCCTTCACTTTCAAAATAATATTCAACACATATAAAAAATAAAGTTCCTTGTTTACACCTTATAATCTCCTTCTCTTTCAAAATAATATTCAACACACATAAAAAATAAAGTCCCTTTGTTTACACCTTATAATCTCCAATACTTGATTTAATTCCTAAGCACCCAAAATAAAATATTTAATTAACACCCCTTATGACTCCCTAAACAATTTCACTTATTTCCCTTTCATGATTTCGAAGCCTCAAAGTCAAATCACGTATTCCAAGACCATAGAAGCACATAAATTAAAAAGCATACCTTTAATATTTTGCCTGCAAAAAATATTGCACAAGTCTCAATGACCAGTGCCCAAGCTCGAACCCATGACCTTAGCCACCATAATGCCCTAGCCCAAGGCTAGGCTACCGCCTGGGCTATGCACCCACACATGAATCAACATGCACTCTCTCCCATACAACGTCTTCTTCTCACACATTTCATCGAAAATGAAAAGCTCTTTCCTCCTTCACAAAAACCAACTGCATGGGATTTAAAACTGAGACCAACCCTTCACAAGTGCCTTAGCCACATCTCAACTACCATCTACGCTAGCCAACGCTTTGGAATTATCTTTGCACTCTCCACGATTTTCAACGAAATCCTCCTTTAATAATTTGCTTGACTTATCCTTGGTCTTTGCCCCTCTCGAATGATGCGCACGAATTATATCTTCCACATAGGCATTCTAATATAAAACTTTGGAAATGAAAAATCATTTCCTTTAAATACTCTTTCCTTTGGTTTAAAAAATGTCGGCCCTCTCTTGCTTTCGAATTCGAATTTGATTTGAAACTTTGGCGCCATAAATTATTTTAAATTAAAATTTTAACCTTTTGTTAAAATATTTTAATTTAAATAATTTAAAAGAAACCTTTGCAACCTTGTCCAGGGTATCTCTTTTTTTAATGATTTCTTGGACCCAATTATTATAATATTGAAAAATATTATAATAATATTTGTCTTTCCTTTTAAACCATGGCCTCTTCTTTTTGACCAATTTACTTGCTTTTGGGATGAATTTTGACTTGATCAATTTCAACCATATCAACCATAGAAGAATATTATTGCCATACAAAGTCCTCTCTGACATCAACCTTTTGACATCAATGACAACACAACTTGCTCAAAATTTCCAATAGCACTAATTCTCATCACTCTTGGTGTAGCATATGAAATGTAACCTCACATCAATGAAGTAGATATAACCAAAGAAGCATAGGATTTTATTTCTACTATATTTGAATAAAATATTAAATCCATCATTCTTCACCTTCAGTCCTAACTTCATAATTTAAGGGTTTAATATGGAGAAAGTGTTGAGCAATTTCTTCATAGTTTTGCTGAAGTGAAATCACAATTGAATACTATGGGAGAAGTAATAGAAGATAAGCTCTTAGTACTCATTATACTTAGAACTCTCCTAGAATCATTTCAAAAGCTAATTACTTCTTTGTAAGTATCAAATAAAAAGGTGTTCTTTGAAGAGTTGGTAAACATGCTTAATAGGAGGGAGTAAATAATCAATTAAGGGATCGATTATCAAAAAATGCACTCATATCTACAAAGAAACCATAAAAGGGTCCTTTCACTTCTTCATAATCACAAAATTAATCTTAAAGACAAAGGAGGTACTACCATATTTATGATAAATAAGGACACAATACAAAGTTTAATAGATACAATTCTATGACTTGAGGGGTTCTAACCCATAAACCTCCTCATAATAAGATAAAGTTCAAATTATATCCCAAGCAACAACAAGGGAATGTTGCACATGAAGAACTAGAATATAATTGTGAATAGGACTCTGAACTAGCACACAAGGTACTATTGACCAAGGTAGTAATAAAATCAAAGGATGAATTTTAGTATATTGATTTAGGTGCCAACAAACATATGACTAGAGATAGAATGTGGTTTGTTTCCCTACAAGAAAAATATGGGAAACTTGTCATTATTCTTGATGATAAGAATTATCATGCTAAATAAATTGGGATTTTTTTGTCAATTTGAATGATGACAAATGCACAAGCAACTTTCTATCTATCTCACAAATGCTGGATAGAGACATTGTAGTTGAATTTAAGGTTACATATGGTATGAAGAACTATTTCATCACAAAAAATAGAAAATTTGTTGCAACTAGGTTTTATAAGAATAGTTTGTTTGCCTCAATGTCATATCATCTCCTAAGGTTGCATTATATGCTATAATGAAAAATGCTACCTCACTCTGCCATAGGAGATATGGAAATATGAGTTTTAGATATTTAATTTAGATAAATAACCATCATATAGTGATAAGTATACTGAAACTTTTATCTACACTATCAGTTTACTTAATTTATCTAATATAAAAGCAACACCAAGTACCTTTGAGCTCAATAATCATTGAGCCAAAGGAATATTGGATGTCATACATACTGATCTATGTAGACCAATTCCATTTGATCATGGTGGACATAGGTACTTTCAACTATTTATTTATGATTACTCATGGAAGATGTGGGTATATTTCCTATCACTCAAATTAAATGCCTTCATAAATTTCCAATGGTTCAATAAGCTTATCAAAACAAAAATTGGGAATCATATTTGAGTATTTCACTTATATTGAGGGGGTAATATACATCCAATAAATTTTCAAGGTTTCTCACACAAAAAAAAAAAAAAAAAAACTTACTACCATGTACACTCCACAATAGAATGGAGTTTTTGAAAGAAGAAACTATTCCATCATAGAAATAGTTTATTACATTCTCATAAGAGCTAGTTTAGAGCAACAATATTAGGTTGAAGCTATCTCTAATATGGTGTATCTTCAAAATAAAACACCAATAAAAGCACTTTAGAGGATTAAACTTGAAGACTCTTGGTATGAGAGGAATTCATTAGTTTTTCATCTCAGAATTTTTGGAAATAAGGCATACATGCACGTGCAAAAACAAAAGAGGAAAAAGTTGGATTAAAAAATCTGCCTTGCATATTTCTTAGGTATGATAATGTGTCAAAATATTATCGAATGATTGATCTAGTCACCAAGAATATACATATAAGTAGATATCTGGTATTTGACAAAGAATTTTAAAATCTTAAATATGATAAAGATTCTAATGAGTCTAACTATCTTATTGTAAGCATTGAGATAAATGAGAAAGTTCATAAAGAAATTCTAGAAGATGAATTATAATTAGAATTAGATTATTAACAAATAACAAGACCGATAGTGGTTGCTCCACCACCACACAAAAAATCTAAAATGGCTCACAAACACTCTAAAAAATGCTAAGCTTGATGCACTACTTGATCTAACCTACACACAACCTCATACTAATAACACTACATGAAAAAAGGTAAATTTGGGCTTGATGTATTCTATAATGGAGAATGTAGAACCAACCTTAGTAGAGGAAGCACCAAGCTTGTAATAATGGAAGGAATATGTGGAAGTAGAGTACACATAATTGATGAAGAATAAAACATGGGATCTTGTTGATTTGCCAAAAGGAAAAAAGCCCATAGACTATAAGTAGATTTTTAACATTAAGTATAAGGTAGACATGTATATTAATAAATATAAGGAATGAATCATTGTAAAGGTTTATGTATAGAAGGAAGGAATAGACTATGAAGATATATTTACATCGACAACAAAAATGAGCACCATTCATACAATATTTGCAATGGCAACATAGTTTGGATGGAAACTTCATCATGTCAAAGGTGTATTTGTCAATGGCAATCTTGAAGAAGAAGTATACATGACACAACCTAAAGGCTTTGTTGATAATAGATAATATCAAAAATTCTATAGACTAAATAAATAATTATACGAGTTGAAGCAAGATCCTAGAGCCTAGTATATCAAAATTAATGATCACCTATTGCAACATGGTTTCACTAGAAGTCCCTCTAATCCAAATTTATATGTTAAGAAAATTGGAATGAGATAATGATTCTTGTGGCCTATGTTGATGATTTGGTCATCATTGGAAGTTCAAAAAAATTGTGAATGATGTGAAGGATAACTTGAAAAAATTATTTGACATGATAGATTTAGGGTATTTGCATTATTATCTTGGCTTAGAAGTTTGGCAAAGAAAGAACTATATTCTAGTCACACAAATAAAATATTCCAAGATACTACTAGATACAAGATGACAAATTTTAAACCTATGACAACACCAATGGATCCAAGGTTACAACTATTTAGATATGATAAATCATATTAGGTATCTTCTACTCTTTATCGATAGTTAGTAGGGAGTCTTATATTTTTGATGAACAGTAGTCATGATATTAGTTTTTCTATAAATTATCTTTGAATATTTATGAAAATATCCTAAGGAAAGTCATTGGAAAGTTGCAAAGAGGATACTAAATTTTGTATAATAGAATATGGCCTAGAATATAAGAAGAATGATAATTTTTTCTTATAGGGATTTATGGACTTAGACTATGCTAAATCTGTTGGTGATAAGAAATCAACATTAGTATATGTGTTTTATCTAGGATCTAGACCTATTTGGTTGTATAGAAAAAATCAACATGCAGTGGAACTATCATCTACATATCATGGAGTACAAGAAGTTGCATGTGAAGCACTATGGTTGCAATTCATACTATCATATTTTAACACACAAAAAATGAACACCAATTTCAAAACTAATGAAATTTGTGCTAAATCATATTTTTATTGATTTTTAAATAGGGTTATAGAATGGCCTCTCTCAAGAAATATTTCCCTCTTTTTCAATATGAATGTAGATGCACTTGTTGATGCTTTTTGGTGCCCTCAATGTAGGTGGGATTCTTTGCATGTGTGCCACCAATTGGATGTTTGAAGATGTATTTAATACCTATTTAAACCTACAAAAATGAGTTAATGCATTTGGGGACCTGTCATAGATCAGACCCCATGTTTATACAAATAAAAATGACCTTGAAATGAAATAAAACATGTTAAAAACTAGAGGAAATATTGTAAAAACTATAAAAAAAGATACCTAGCTAATATATAGCTATAAAATTACTGTAAACCAGGTTAGCACAATGGTGTGTGAACCTCTTATCGGGTTCATGTGATGGTGTACAAACCTTACTATTGTTGATCGGTTCTGTAGATTTCTATTCGGATGGACTCTTGGCACTGTTGCTTGATGTATGCTGGATGTTGAAGTGATGAAGGATATTATGGAGTAAATTCTACATAGTTTTGGTAAGTAAACCAAAAGGGTGAAAGAGAGTTTCATGGTGCAAATGGCCATCTATTTATAGAGTGGGCCAAGGCTAGGGGGGTGAGGTGTCCTTTGTGAGGTGGCATAAACCCTAGGTTAGGTTCTACCATGGTGAGGTTAGGGTGATGAAGTGGAATGTGAGTCATCCCTTCATGTGCCCTGAAGAAATATCCTAGGTGCACACATGTGTGAGCAAGGGTTAAGGTTAACCCTAATCAGATAGATCCTAGGTTAGTTTGAGGTTAGGTTAGGCATATTTTGGAAATATCCTAACTAAGTGGTGGGTGCACACATGTGTGAGGATATAATTAAGGCTAATCTTAATTTAACCCTAATTAAACATGTTTAGGCCATAAAGTACACTTAAGTGATAAAGTGACTTTCAAAATAGAATTAGAATTACCATGATTAAGGTTTTTGGAGGAAATGGTCGTATGGAGGCCATTATTAGGTGTAGGAAAGGGCTTAGATGATCTAAAGGGGCTTATAGATAGCCATTTTATGAATAAGAGGCTTTTTGGGCATGATTAGTGTATTTTTGTAGGTTTTGCAACTACGGGTGACTACACATGACTATGGATGACTACATGTGACTACACATACCTATGAGTGACTACACATGTCTACAAGTGACTACGCATACCTACGAGTACCTACGTATACCTACGAGTGCCTACGCATACCTAAAAGTGCCTACGCATACCTACGAGTGCCTATGCATGCCTACACATACCTACAAGTTCCTACACATACCTACGTATACCAATGAGTGCCTACACATACCTACGAGTGCCTACGTATACCTACGACTGCCTAGGCATGCCTACATGTGAGTATGGGTGACTATGTGTAACTTTTAGGTGTCTACATTTGTCCCTTTTTATTCTATGCTATGTAAGACACGGTTTAGTACAAAAACATGATAGAAGAAGATGATGAAGTGATTGGAAAGATGAATGTGTGGGTGAATCAATACAAATGATTACAAAAGAAACATGATGATGAACATGTGACTTGTGATTTAGTAAAACACTTTACATTATTGTACTGGTTGCCTTTAGGGGAAACTTAAGATTACTTTGTTCTTGTGATCAACGCAAGATGTTCCAATTACAAATAGAACAAATACCTTTTCAAATTTTTGCTTTTGATTGATTGATGAGTGCATGATAACATTTTTTAAACCATTAGAGCTATGTGGTAAGGACATATCAGGTGCAACATTTAGAATGTGGTCTTGTGTGTGCCACTATAAAGAATGGAATCAAGATGTGTCCATTTGGTGCATGGCTCTCATGATTTAGCAAATGTTTTATTGGGATTGGATTTATGTTGAGATAATCTTCAAAAAAAAAATTCTTAGACAAATGTAATACCCGTGATTGGATGTTTGGTTGTTTGATCATGTGCAAAGTAGATTTTTTGTATGAATATCCCCTCAAGTGATGAATCAAAAATGGAGCAAATGAAAAGTGGTGGTGAGTTGATTGAAAAAGAGGAATATGAAATAGATGAAAATGGTGAAAAAGAGAAAATGTATGAGAGACATGAGCTACAGATGTAAAAAAAGTGATTTTGTGATGTTAGTGGTAGGTTCACACAGAGGTGTGCGAATTAGGTTCACACACTATTGTGCAAACCAGGTTCATACACTGTTGTGCGAACTTTGACTGTTTGACCCATGTGTAGTGTTTTGGTAGTTTAGGAAACCAAACGATGTCAGAATTGGACAAAACATATACCATTGAAAATATATTTTTGGGCCTGATCCAATGGTGATAGTTTTGAGAAATTTGGAGATGATTTGATAGGTGAAAATTTAGGTCAAATATGATCCTAATTTTAGAAGTGATGAGTGCACAATTTCAAGCCTTGTGAAGGGTGTGCATGATGATTTTATATTGTGCCTACATACAATGTGTGTGATTTTATGTGTATATAATGTGTATATGTTATTAAATGTGTTTGATATGAATGATGTGTGTTAGGTATGATGAACATAAATGAACATAAGTATGTATGAATAATGATGTATAGAGGTTATACATGATAACCTGTGTACCTATGGGATATAAGAATGTAGCAAAATAGAGGGCACTCCACCTTGCATGGATACCATATTATGTATCATGGTGTGGCACCCTAAAATTGGCGTAGTTAAACCATCAGTAAAAGATAAAAAAATTTGAATTTTAACCCCAAAACCGCCCGTTAACCGCTCACCTCATTTTTTGTGCCATTTTTAGAAGTTGTTTTGACCGTTGGACGATATCGTCGCCGATCTGACGATATCGTCCCAAATCGGACGAATTCGTCTGGAACAGAACGTCCAGACGATTTCATCCCAAAACCAAATTTTCATAATTAGCTTCTGTTTCAACAACCTCTCCAACTCGGGCAGAAGCGTGTCTGCACGGTTGGAGATTCCTACGTTGGAGATCTCCCAGATTGGGATGATCCCCAACCTCCTAACCTCCCCCTAATCCTATATAAACTTGGGATTTTCCTAGTTTATCCCCCTGGTTGATCATTTCCCTGCAACTTTAGTTTTTGTTGTGTTAGAACATCCTATCCCCCATCATTTGCACTTGTGTTTTCAAGTTTTATTGTAGGATCTCACTGTGTTTCAGTCGGAGGAAGCTCGGATCATCGTAGGCGATTCAACCACAATTTTGGATGATCCTATCGAGATCGACGATGATCTCGTACGATTGCAGATGATTTTGACTGCAGTTCAGATTGGGGGCAATCGAGCCCTGAGTTTGCATTCTCTATCTCTTTTTCTTATTTAATTGTGCATTAGATTAATTCACTTATGTTCTGCATCTTGGAGTTCACCTCATTTAGCATATTTGCATGATAAAATTCAAAATAAATTATTAAAACATTGCATCCCATTTGATTTGATATCTGGATTTATCATTTAAGCATTTATATTCTTATTTCTATCATTTTGTATCATTCTTGCAATTGTATTTTTGGTTTTTGGTGTCTGTTTTCATGATTGCAGGTTTCTGATGAATTCGTCTAATGAATTCGTCAGGTTGCTGACGATCTTGGCTGATCTCAGATGATCTCCTATGATCTGGATGATTCTGTACAATTACAGATGATCCTGTCATATCCGGGATGATCTGGACTCCTACAAGCTTCAGAATCTTCATCGGACATCAGAAATCAGGTGCACTCTTCTCCATTTTAGATATTTTCTGTATTTAGGATTCATTTATGTTTGTTGTCTTCATATAAACCAGAAATTTCATATAGAATAGCTTAGATTCATTTTGGCCAACCTAGGAATCTGAATGATTGAACATAAAATGAACACATCAAACCCATTCTCAACCTAGGCGTGGAAACTGCCACTCAAAGTTTCCTGGTGAACCCCACCATCCATCAAAAATTCACCCTTATACCCCTCCCCCGAGAGGCGTGACCTTCAAAGGGCCTCTCCATCCGAGGTATTGTCCCATCCTTCTCGCATCCCCCTTTCGGGCACGGATCCTTTAGCCTGAAGGTAAGGGTGCAAAAAATTTGGGCGATACATTTTGGTGAACCCGACGTGAAACTAAAACACCTTTTGAAAACAATCCAAAAAAAAAACACATTATTAAGAACATCTAGAATCATTAGACAACCGTTAAATTTGCATATCATACTTAGATGGTAGATTATAATAGAAGACGAGTTGTCACCATAAATGTTGAAAATCAATTAACGGCCATAGAGATTACTTATGTGCTTAGAGTACCTCAAACAAATAGAGCCCAATATTTGTGGGATGAACTTGATAGGAGATTGGGTATTATTGAATCCAGATCTGTAGAACTTAGGCAAATTAAGAGGTTTGTCCTAGATAGAATCCTGGATCCTGATCAGGTGACTTTGTATCATGAACTTCAGAGAGCTTGCCATAGGTGGTTAGCAGATAAAAGAGCACTTGTGTCTTCTGAATTATACACCTTTGAGGAATACCTTGAGAACGCAGTTGTAGTACATAAATTTCTATCTCGTATAGAGGATCAAGAAGTCGTTCTTACGGATAGAAAAATATGGAATAGAGTTCCTAGAGCTGTGTTGTATCGAGAGTATTGCCATGAACTTTATTTTTACATGTCAGGGTCTGAAGTAGATCATATTACCATAGCACACTTTGTCAAATTCTTGAAAAACCACTTCCAATTTGAAGAGGAGCATTTCATGACTCCTGATGAACTTGACCCTATCAATGATATCCATAAACTATTCATAGAAAACTAAGTCATTCTTTTTACTATTGTTATTTCTTGCAACTAGCATGTTGTTTGTTATTTTTATTCTCGCAAAATAATAATATAATCACACAAAAAAAAAAAACAAAAACAAAACATTTTCCTTTTAAAGTATTATAGTAGGTATATAGTTAAAATATATACCTCTCAACCCTACCGCATATATATATATATAATATATATATATATATATATATATATATATATATATATATATATAGTATATATATTTGCTAAAACCTAAGTTTAGCACAATGCCTAGACTTAGGAATGGAAAACAAACCGAAGAAGATGAAGATTGGTTAGGAAGACCATTAACTGACCAAAATGTCCCTCCTGAGGACCAAGTTTCGGAAGAAGGAACCCTAGACCAGCAAGAAGAAGAGCTTGTTGTAGGAAATGAACAAGAAGAAACTATTAGAGAGGAAGGATCCTCATCCCCTAAAATGTCTCCGGGAGGAGCTATCACTTTTGAAAACATGGAACAATTTTGGAAGTTCATTAACACTAATATTGGTGTTTTTAATAGAGCAGCCCATATGGACAAGGATCGAATTAGTGACACTCAAGCAACTCTAGAAGAAGTATTTCAAACACGCACTAATCCCTTGTCCTTTATTGATCAAGAGAGTGATCAAGCTGGACCATCCAATTTGGATATGGCAGTTGTGATTCAGAACATGCAACAACAACAGGTTACCCAACCATCTAAAGTGCCTGTTAACAA
The DNA here is from genome assembly GCA_028583015.1 of Wollemia nobilis. Taxonomy (NCBI): domain Eukaryota; kingdom Viridiplantae; phylum Streptophyta; class Pinopsida; order Araucariales; family Araucariaceae; genus Wollemia; species Wollemia nobilis. Next base: position 32,454,535 of record JAQPPZ010017052.1, read on the forward strand.
GCCTAGGGTCATTCCCGCACAAAAGAAACCATCATTTACTACTCTATTTCGCCAAGCTCTTGATCAACATACCTCAAATCAACAAAAACCCAAAACAAAACCAAACACCAATTACCAACAATCTGGGGTACAACATAATACTATTACAAATCCCCTTCATAATACTCTTCCTACCAACACTTTGCATAATAGCAATATAGCATCTAATCCTTATGTCACACCATCATACACTCATAGATCCCATACCTATGTCCCACCGAACCAATATGGTGGACAAACTAGTAATCTTGAAACCATGGTGAAACAACTAGTTTCCCGCATGGACCTAGATAGATCCCTACCGTCCCTCGTACAACTATCGAGAGATGTGTAGTCAGCCTTTAGATCCTATAGTCGTAGCACAACCGTATCCTAAACATTTTCCTATGCCTGTTCTTCCCATATATAAAGGAACCGAAGATCCCATAGAGCATCTTCGTATGTTTAGGATAGCATGTCATGATATATCACATGATGACTTGTTATTACTAAAAATGTTCCCGAAAAGCTTGGGAGGAATGGCATTAGAGTGGTATTATCAATTACCCACTAATTCTTTGAGGAATTTCGAAGAAACTGTCGAGTCTTTTGTTCATCAATTTAGTGCCTACATCGAAAGACATGTGACCATTAAAGATTTGTATAACTTAAAACAGGACAAAGATGAATGCTTTGCTGATTTCCTAGCTAGGTGGAGACAGTTGATAGGAAAATTGCACTTTGTGTTACCTTATAGGGAGATGTTGGACATCTTTATTAATAATTTGCAAGAGCAACTATCTTACGAATTATCAATTGCTACCTTGACCACCTTCGATCGGGCTATAGACTTAGCCCGAAGAGTGGAAGATGCTCTCATTAGGAGAGGCCAGCTTAAAAAGAAAGACGATGAGAAAACATCCAAAAATCAATATAAGAATAAACAAGTTGTGGGTGATGGAGTCACCGATAGCAAAAATATTGCTAATGTTAATGCTGCAAAGACAGCGGAGAAGTTTGTACTGAAACCTCCTGATAGACCTCCTCGAGAATTTACTAGGTTAAATCAACCTTTATCAACTATTCTACCACAATTATTAGAATGAGGTTTGATTCAATTACCAAATATCCGGGAACCTGATCCAACTATACCCGGATACAGAGCAGATTTACATTGTGACTTCCATAGAGGACCTGGACACACTACCAACTCTTGTAAAATATTAAAACATAAAATACAGGACTTGATTGATAACAATGAGATGGAGGTGCAAGCCTTTCAACCTAAGAAAAATCCTCCTAATAATGTTCAAAAGAACACCCCACAAAACCAGAATCAGAATGCCAATCAGTCATTAGACATCTTTCAACATCCCTTACCAAAACATGGTAAGGAGGTGGCTAATCAAATTGAACATCATAATGTCCCTCCTCCTGCCCGATATGTAGGAACTATTAGTGGGCATTTACCTGCTCATGATCTAGAAATATTTGACACAACTTTATCCGTGGTTACAACCAGGCCTCTATATAATATTCAGATACCTGATCTTAGTGATACAGAATACGAGACTGAGAGTGATATGGAAATCACATCAAATCAATCGAATAGTTCTGAAGATGAATCAGATACTATTCACCCTATCACAAGTTATATGGTTCCAGAAGAACCATTTCCAAGAAGAGTCACTACTAGACCATCGTCTCACCGATTACTTTCTAATGAGCTAGCTATAAACGCTAGACCAAGACCCATTCATCATCCGCAGAATAATATTGTGGGTACCATCGGAGTCTGTTACTAGACAACAGGCTCAAAATTATCAACAAGATCAAATTCAGAATGGTGGATCAACTCCATTTGTTTTGAAGGTTCCTAATAAAGGGAATCATGCACCTAATGTTCAACCTAAACCTCCTTATAATATTAATGAACAATTATCAAATATTACGACCATAATTTCTCTCTTGGACCTTTTAAGATCTTCTCCTACACATAGAGATGAATTAATGCTCACATTAAGCCGAGATGATGGTACCACAAGACATTCAACTCTGAAGCCATGGCCAATACTATAATAACTCGTGAAGTTGATTGTATTGACTTTCGGGATAGAGACATACCTCAACATAGTTTACATAAAGATAACCCCTTGTATATTACTTCTTTAATTGGAGATGTAGCAGTCAAACGAGTTTTGATTGATAATGGTTCATCTTTAAATATCTGCACTTTTGACTTCTACCAAATATTTGGGTTTAGAAGTGAGGAAATGAAAAGAACTGATATGATCATAAAAGCTTTCAATGACGAAACACAAGAAACATGTGGAGTTATTACCATTCCATTGCAGGTTGGTCCAAGAACCTTGGATACGATTGTGTTTATTGTACATTGCCCTGCATCGTACAATATACTCTTGGGTCATCCTTGGATCAACGCAATGCGAGTTGTTCCCTCAACCTTACATCAATGTGTTAAGTTCAAATTTAAGAATCAGTTGGTTACCATTCATGGTGATCCAAGACCCTTTGATATGTGTGCTTTGGCAGAACCTATTGGAGTTCAATTTTGCCCTGCTCTATCATCCACACATCCTAATTCTCATTATCCATCTAAACGTGTGAAACTCACACCCACAAAGTCATCTACTTCTTCTCCATCAGTTGCACCTCCACATATAGCTCAACCATCTTCTGAACAAACCGCATTAGGACCTAAGAAAGATCCTAATCCCACAACCAATGTCTCTTGTTCTACTCCTATAACTTCCATACCTATAATAGACCCATCTATCGACACCTCTACACCGTCTACATCCACCAAAGTCATATTTTCTGCATCAGAAGACGTAGGGAATGTTCCTTCTACCTCTTATGCTCTCACTGACGAGCTCTTACCCGATCTATCTAAAATCCTTATATCAGAAGAAACGAATGCTTCTATGCAAGATTCCCTTATTTTAAATAATTTGCCACCATCTCCTCGTACCTTGGGCCTCCCATAGCCTATGGGAAGTATTTACCAAGTCGGGAGCTGTGCCTTTATTTATAAGGGATATGACTAGGGTAGAATACCCAGAAACATCAGAACTCATTATGATGGATATGCTCGATGTTATTTTACTAATGAATATATTAAAGCCAAACCTATAATGCTTAAATTGGGATATAAAGGGAAAGGTTTGGGACCTTTCCAGAATGGTATGAAAGAACCTTTTGAGGTAGAAGCGTGGCCCACCCGATGTGGTGTGGGCCTATTTCCTAGTAAGGGTCAGCCATTCCCATTTGAGGATGATGACCAACTTATATGTTACCAAGATTATTTAGATGCACGCGATGCCTTGCGTTTAATAAATAAGACATTCACATGTAATATGCTATCTATAGCTTATCCTGAGATGATCGTTGAATCCGACGATGAGTTGGAGGGAGATATCTTTCATGATGTCTCCATTGAGGAATTATTACATAATGGATTTTATTTTGATGGCTCTATACCTAGTATAGCCCAGCTTGAGGCCATGACTCCTCAAGATGAATTATCCAAGCTAACCTTGGAAGAATTACAAGAATTGGGCGTTTCACCCACCCCACCTAATTTTGAGAGAGATCTACACATGGAAGTAGAAAATGTCATAAAAATTAACATTGGAACCGAGGATAACCCCCACATAATCAACATTGGATCAGAATTGAGTCAAGAAAAATAGGATAAATACATTGCATTTCTTAAAGAATATGAAGATGTCTTTGCTTGGACATATGAAGATATGCCAAGATTAGACCCTTCTGTAGTTATGCATCACCTAGTAGTGCACCCGGATGCTAAACCTATTAAACAGAAACTTAGGAAAATGCATCCTAAAGTGGCCTTACTAGTCAAAGGGGAGTTAGAAAAACTCCTGAATGTTATTTTTATACAAGCCATTGATTATGCTGAATGGATCTCGAATGTAGTTCCAGTAACTAAGAAAGAAACTACTAAGGTTAGGGTTTGTACAGACTTTAGAGATATTAATGTTGCATGCCCTAAAGACGATTTTCCCCTTCCCAATATGGATCAGATCATTGATTTTACTGCTGGGAGTGGAATGATATCCTTAATGGATGGATTTTTTGGTTATAATCAGATCAGGATAGCTCCTGAAGATCAGGCTAAAACAACCTTTATTACCCCTTGGGGGAATTTATGTTGGAAAGTGATGCCATTCGGGTTGAAGAATGCAGGTGCAACCTATCAACGAGCCATGACTTATATCTTTCATGATATGATGTGATGAGGCCTGGAAATGCCTCAATCATAACATGTTTTGAACACTAAAATTGCCTATAAACTCTTATGTTTAATCTAATATGCTAGTTAAGTTGATTCAATATGTTGTGTATTAACTATTTGCATGATGAATGTATTTGAAGTACTATATTCTGATTTTTACAGCTTTTTGTATAAGTTTTATGTTGTTTTGTTATGACTTGCTAAAATGAGATATGCTTAGATTAATAGCAGCACTTCACTAATCATGTTTTGATATGTCTCAAGCATTCATTTTACCTAAATCGGCAACGAGTTCAAGGAAACTATTCTTGTGCAACAAAAACTGGGTTTTCCCATGTAAATTCCAGCCAGCTGCCAATGAATGGCAAGGCATGGAATTCACATGTGGAAAGAGATGAAGACCATTGGGATCTGATCCTGAGAAGTAACCCACATGAGAAATGCAGAGGAAATCATTTAAGGAGCCCACATTTGTTCATTTCGAAGTCTCTTCGGAATGAACAGATATCTTCGAAATGAGAAAACACAGTGTCTTCGAAATGAGCGGATCTTCGAAATGAGAACTGTAGTGTCTTCGAAATGAGCGGATCTTCGGAATGAGAACTGTAGTGTCTTCAGAATGAGTGGATCTTTGGAATGAGAACTGTAGTATCTTCGAAATGAGAATTGCAGTATCTTCGGAATGAGCCACTTATCTTCGAAATGAAAACAGAATGTGCTTTTTGACTTATTGACCGAATTTGATATTGGAAAAAGGGAAATAAATATTGAAAAGGATAAAGGGAAATATCTCAGATCTGAATTTGCCGTCCTTGCCGACCAAAGTCACCATTTATGGAAAGATCAAAAGATGATCTTCTTCTAGGATAAAAACCAGGAATTGCTGCAACATAATAGGATTAGATCTTTTCAGCTTGTTAGTAAATCTTAGGACATCTATAAATAGGGCTCCCATTCAGGTTGAGCTAGTAGGAGGTAGAAGAAAGAAAGTAATAGAGAGTAAGGGGAATAGAATAGAGAAATCAGTAATAGGTGATAATCAGAAAGTGACTGTTACAGTCCTATAATAGTTTTTAGCAGCATTATTGTAATCATGTTTTTGAATCAATAAAAGTATATTGTTTCTATTTCATATTGCTTGTAAATGAGTGTGATTAAGATCTAAAGAGAGAGAGACTCATACCTTCTTCTGGACAAAGAGGTTGGCCACTTCCAGACCTAGGAGGAGGACTAACAACAAGTTTTTATTCTGATTTTGCTACAGTAGAATGAGTTGTAGAACTTGTCCTTTCATTCCTTTGTAAACAACTAATGATATTTGCAATCTTAGTTTATTTTATGTTTTGTGATTAATGATTTGGTTGTAATCCCCACTTTCAGCAAAGCTTTCAATTTATTGCAGACTTTCATTCCCAGAATTTACTATTTTTTGTAATTTCTTGCATTTTATGTTTTGTTGTCAACCCCTGCATAGAAGATTGACAACCTTCTGTTACAGAGCCTTGACAGTTTCATTTCCATATTAGAATTATATTTTCATTACTGCAAAAGTAATTAGATTTTCCTTCTGCAATTAGAATCAGACTTTCAATTCTACAACTGTTATTTATGCAACATAATTAGGTCTCATTCTGCAATTGTAATTAGGACTTCATTTCTATAGTTAATGATTAGTTTCCAATTCTACAACTTAGATTAAGGTTTAATTCATGCAATTTAGAGATAGGAATGTCCTAAAACCCCCACACAATCGGTTTCACCAATAAAACTTGTTGCTCTAGATTGACCTAAGTTATAACCCTGTTTACCCCTTCTTTCATAGATAGCCTTGTACACAGCCCTGGATTGACAAATTCATTGAGAATTAATGATGTGTATAATGACAATGCATCATTTTGGCACCGTTTCGGGGATACGTGTTGCTAGAAGGTAACAACAGTCCAATAGCTATTAGTTAGACTGAACTATGAAGATTCAGGATAAAATCTGAATAGAACAGTTGGTTAAAATAACAACTATTGACATATAATTTATGTCATTTAGAGTGAACATGAATGAGTAAGTCTAGGGATGAAAAAGGTAGAATTACCCAAAAGGATCCCTGGCTTGTTCCATTAAGGAGATCTTCATGCCTAAGGGGTGAATCACCTGTGTTTGAATTACCAAAAATATTGAAAGAAAAATCACCAGTCTCACCATCATTAGAACATTATGAGAAAGGAAAATCACCAGTTTCACCATCACTAGAACATCCTGAGAAAGAAGAATCATCAGACTCATTATCAACAGAGGGTCTTGGACCTCTTGAGAGAGAAATTTGGATAAGTTTAACTAAGAAACCAGAAACTATGGCAAAAGGAGGCAATGGCCAACATGGCTATGTCCATGATGAAGGAGATGATCAGGATATTCCTCAACCTTCCAGAACATTTGAATATCCTATCCATTTGAATCCAACACAAAACTCTCCCATGAAGACTATTTCACCTTCAGTACTTCCAACCTTTCGAGGTGTTGTATCTGAAGATCCTGATCAATTTTTATTTGAATTCAAGGTAGTGTGTCAAACCTATGATTATGTAAATGACAATAAAAAACTTAAGGTTTTTCCCTCAACACTCAAGGACTCAGCATTACGTTGGTTCATGAGTTTAGAGCCAAATTCCATCCAAACTTGGGATCAAATGGAAACTATGTTTTTAGACAAATATCAGGAGTATTGTCATGTAAGGAACAGGAAAGATGAGTTATTCAAGATTAAACAGGAAGATGATGAAACATTAGAAGACTATCTTGATAGGTTCTCCTTTGTTCAAAGGAGATGTGGACTTGTAGAACCAGAGTTATGCAAAACCATATTTTTGAGAGGATTGCAAGATGAATCCAGAGATGTATTGGATTTGATGGGAAGAGGAGATGTAAATACTCTCAGTAATGAGGAAATTATGGATCTCTACAGGAATTACTCTCGCAATAAGCAAGGAAGAAAGAAAAAAAATACAAATGGCACTGATGTGAAGGAACTAATAGAAGAACTTGCAAATTTTAAAACTGATATTCTAGTGCAATTAAACACAACTTTGGGGGAAATGTCTGCAAAAGCAAAAAACATAGAACCTTTGGCAATTTATTGCCCAAGATGTAGAAATAAACATGCTTTGCAGGAATGTCCTTTGAATAAAACATCTATCTCAGCCATTTGTAGTATCTGTTCAAAAAGGCATTCAACTGATCAATGCCACCTGCTACCACAACTCAAAACTGTGTTAGAAAATCAGACTGAGGAACTCAACTATATTGGACCAAAACAAGGGGGAAATTTCTCTCAATACCAAAATCCCCCTCATTTTCCTACAAATTGGGGGCATAATCCTGGTACTATGCCTTGGGGACAATCAGAACCACCCCAACGTCCTTGGAATTATCCTCAATGGACAAATTCCCAAGAATGGCCACAAACAAATTGGAGTAATTCAGCCTGGAACCAGAATCAAAACAACCCATCATGGGAAGTCAAAACAACCATCATGAGTCAAAAATCCATCATGGAATCAAAACAATCCACCCTAGAATCAGAATCAGACTAATCCACATTGGATGCAAAATCAACCACAGTGGAATCAACAATACCAATCCTATCCAAGGCAGCAAAGAAATCAAGGTCAAAATCAGCATTTGTTGCCTGCACCTAATCAAAACTTTCAAGAAAAATAGAACCAACCACAACAAACACAATAGGTGAAACAACCTCAACTTCCAGCTCAATCAGTCACTAATCCAAACAACATGAGACAGGCATCCCCTGTCTATGTGGCTGAAGCTGAAGAAAATATTGAAATCAATGTTATTGATTGTAGTAACATCCAACTTCGTTCAGGAAAAATTGTACCTAAACCCATTTCCAATAAAAGCAAAGAAAATGAAGAGCAAGAACCCTTGGAACCAATTATAGTGGAACCAACAATAGAGAAAGAAGAAGAACAAATAGAACCACAGGCAGAACAATTACCTTCATCAAGGATAATTCCATATCCTGAAAGATTCAATACCACAACAAAAAATTCTGAATCAGACCTGGTCAAGGAACTTAAAAAGTTAACTATATCATTGCCCTTATTGCAAGCCATTAAGGATATACCAATGATTAAAAGTACTATCCGAGATTTGTGCATTAGAAGAGCAGGAAGGAAAAAGAAGGCATTTCCCAAGACTATTCAGATTGAAGGAAAGATAGCTGATCTCTTATCTGGAAAACTATTACCTCCAAAGTATAGTGACCCAGGAAGTCCAGTTATCATAGTTACTATAGGTTCAGTACCAATATCAAATGTCTTAGTAGATCTAGGAGCTGCAATAAATGTCATGACCAAGGATATAATGAAACAATTACAGCTCAAACATCTCAGCCCCACATTTACAGTTTTAGAAATGGGTGATAGGTCAGTTGCAAAACCTGAAGGTATCATTGAAGATGTTCCTATAGAAGTTTCTTCTTGGGAATTCCCTACAGATTTTTTGGTTTTACAACCAAGAAATTCAACACATGGATATCCCATCATTTTAGGAAGACCTTGGCTTGCAACTGCAGCAGCCTTCATAGACTGCAGATCTGGAAAAATGACTATTTCAAATGGTATTGATCTAAAATAGATCTCTCTGTATCCTCCTGCAAGACCCTCCAACAATTTCTTAGGTCAGTTATGGTTTCCTGATTCAGATGAAGAATCAGAGGAGGTTATTTCCACACTAGCCACCTTGGTAGTAAGGGAACACACAGAAGACCTCCATGACACAGAAAACTCAGAAAATGAAACTATCCTAATGAATGTTCTGCATGAACAAGGGTTAGAAGAAGAAGCAATAAATATCCAACAATTGTTAAGGAATGAGGAGAACCAAAATTCTGAAGGTGAACCATCTGTACTATCACAGGAAAACTCTGTTTCACTACCACATGGGTGGCACCATCACTTGATTTTTCCTTCTCACTGTTCCATACAGGATATGCTTCCATCAGAAAATAATGAAACAAAAATTTCTTACTTTCTCCCATCTCAGTAGTGTCCTCTTAACTCCCTAATCACCAGGTATGAAGAAGTGAGTTCAGTCCTTCCAAATACAAAACAAATAGAAGTCCAGCCAGGAAAATTTTTAAACATTTACAGCTGGCTTACTAGGGAAGAGGAAGACAAATTGATAGTTGTCTTGCAGAAGCATGTTCATGCTTTTGCTTGGAACTATAAAGATATGTCAGGAGTTCACCCTGATATATGTACCCACAGAATTTATACTGAAGAAGTCAAGCCAGTAAGACAACTCCAGAGAAGACTGAATCCTGCCCTAAGGGATATTGTAAAGGAAGAAATTGAAAAACTTCTGGAGGTAGGATTCATTTACCCAATTTTTGATAGCCAGTGGGTCTCTCCATTGGTTATAGTTCCTAAGAAGAATGGAAAAATGAGAATATGTGTAGACTATAGAGAGCTGAATAAGGTGACATACAAAGATCATTTTCCATTACCTTTCATAGATCAGGTGTTAGATACCCTTTTTGGAAAAAGATACTTTTGTTTTATTGATGGATTTAGTGGATATAATCAAATTCAGATTGCACCTGAAGATCAAGAGAAAACAACCTTTACCTATCCATGGGGAACATTTGCCTATAGGGTTTTACCTTTTGGTTTGTGTAATGCCCCAACAACATTTCAACGAGCAGTTTTAGCAATATTTTCTGATCTAACTACCAACAGTGTTGAGATATACATGGATGATTTCACAGTATGCGGACAGACTTTTGACTTTACATTAGAAAACCTTGACAAAGTTTTAGGTCATTGTGAAACATACCAGTTATCCTTGAATCCAGAAAAATGTTTTATGATGATGAAGGAAGGAATAGTTCTTGGTCATCACATCTCTCCTCAGGGAATCCAAGTTGATCCAAAGAAGGTGGAAATTATCAAGAATCTTCTTCCTCCTAAAACTCAGACTAATGTCAGAAGCTTCCTAGGACATATTGGTTTTTACCGCAGGTTTATTCCCAACTTTAGCACAATAGCCAATCCCATGTTTGCCCTATTGACTAAAGATTCTAAATTTTCCTGGACTACAAGATGTCAGGAATCATTTGAAGCTCTGAAAGAAAAATTAGTAACTCCACCTGTGTTAAGAGGCCCTAATTGGACATTACCATTTCACATACAGGCTGATGCTTCCAATACTGCAATTGGAGCAGCATTAGGACAAATTGACAATGGTGAACACTATGCCATCTACTACATTAGCAAGAATTTGATAGGAGCTGAGAAAAATTATACCACAACTGAAAAAGAATTCTTAGCAGTAATTTATGCCATCAACAAATTTAGGCATTATATCACAGGTTATCAAATATTTATTCACACAGATCACACAACCATTAAATATTTGATGAATAAACCTATGGTAAGTGCAAGAATTATTCGTTGGTTACTATTGCTACAAGAATTTGATATCACTATAATCAACAAACCAGGAAAAGCTAATGTTGTAGCAGATTTCTTGTCCAGACTACAGAACACGGATGAAGGGGAATTAGTTGAAGACACCTTTCCTGATGAAAAATTATTTGCTATATCAGTCCAATCACCTTGGTTTGCAGATATAGCCAATTACTTGGTCACAGGGAAAGTTCCTCCACATTTCACTTCAAAATAGAAGAAACAATTAATCAGACAGAGTTCTTCTTTTGAATGGATCAAGGGTATACTCTTTAAGTGCAGTCCTGACCATGTGTTACGTAGGTGCATCCGAAAGGATGAGGTGTATGATATCCTTAGGGCTTGTCATGATGAACCCTCAAGTGGACACTACTCTGTAAAAATCACAATTAGAAAAGTCTTAGGGACAGGATATTATTGGCCATCTCTTCACAAGGATGTGAAAAAGTACATCAGGCATTGTGATGCATGCCAAAGAATGGGGAAACCCACTCATACAAATGAAATGCCACTACAGCCTCAATTGGTTTTAGAGCCATTTGAGAGGTGGGGGCTTGATTTTGTAGGACCTATTGATCCACCTTCTCAAGGAAAGGTGCATATTCTAGTATGCACTGATTACTTGACAAAGTGGGTAGAGGTGCGTGCTTTCAAACATGCTCGTGAAGAGAAGGTCGCTGATTTCTTGTATACTCAAATTTTTAGAGATTTGGAGCTCCTCGGTCTATCACCACAGACCAAGGACCCCAATTTGCATCCAAAGTCATTGAGGTATTTACAGAATTATATGAAATCAAACATAGAAAATCATCACCTTATCACCCACAAGCAAATGGCCAGGTTGAGGTAACAAACAAGGAACTGGAACGAATTTTAACAAAAATAGTAGCTTTTCATAGGAAGAATTGGCTAGATAAATTACCTGAAGCAGTATGGGCTTACAATACTACTTGGAAATCCACTACTGGATTCACACCTTATGAACTAGTCTTTGGTAAAAAGCCCCTCTTACCTATTGAATTTGAGCTACTAACACTACGCACAACATTGGAAATTGGAATTGAATTGTCACAGGCACAGACAGATAGGATTCTACAGTTGAATGCATTGGATGAACTTAGGTTGGATGCTCTGCACCAAACTGAAGTAATTCAGGAGCAGAGGAAATTGTGGCATGACAGTCACATTCAGTAGAGGAAACTTCAACAAGGAGATTGGGCTTTACTATTTGATTCTCGCTATGAAGACTTCCCTGGAAAGCTGAGAACTAGATGGCTTGGACCTTACCGGATTGAGGAGGTATTTGACAATGGAGCAGTCCATTTATCTCCTATTGATGGGTCACAGAGAAAGTTGGTAGTGAATGGACATCGCCTCAGGGTGTACCATACACCTCTGACTAAAGAGGAATTCTTGCAACAACTTGACAGTTTGGATACACAACAGGTGGAAGAAATTTCCTCTTCCACTTCAAAACAATCAACATGATCATGGATTTCAAGAAAAAATAGAAAAATACAAAAAAATAAAAAAAAGAAAACAAAAAGATGAATAAATTCTGATTATGAATTCCTTCATGGGCATGATTTCGGGAAATCATGAAATTCCTTCATGGGCATAGTCGAATCAAGAAAGAGAAAGGAGAGGTAAAAAAAAAAAGAGAAAAATGAATAACTCAAGAGTGAAAACCTTTTTCAAGGCACTACTAGGTTGGTATGCATGAAACCTAGTTTTTTTGGCATGCATAACCTTGAAAATTTTGGAACCATCATTGTACAAATTCACCAACTGCACTTGTTTTGAAATGTTGCAGAAATTCTCAGAACATCAACAGAAGCAGTCATATTTCAAAAACTTGCATTAACTTGTTTTAATCGGGTATATATTTCTTACATTTCTTCATTGTAAATGATTGGTATATAGTATATAACAATTAACCATTAGCATAAAAGATATCCATAAGAGTTGGCATACTTAAAACATGTTTTGAGAATGGGAATATTGATTTTTGCCTAATCTTCGAAACAAGAATGCCAAAAATAGTACCTGCTATCTTCTTCAGACTAATTGTTGTGTTGTCTTCGGATTGAAATTGTCTTCGAAATGACAGCAGATTGTTGCACTTCATCTTCGAAATGACAATTTGTCTTCGAAATGAAGCTTTGTCTTTGGAATGAAGCTTTGTCTTCAGAATGAAGCTTTATCTTCAGAATGAAGCTTTGTCTTCAAAATGAAGCTTTGTCTTAAATGAAGCTTTATCTTCGGAATGAAGCAAGATTTGTCTTTAGAATGAGGATTTGTCTTCAGAATGAAGACCTATCTTCGAAATGAAGTCATAATCTTCGAATGAAGTTATAATCTTCGAAATGAGGATTTGTCTTCGAAATGAAGACTCATCTTCGAAATGAAATCATAATCTTCAGAATGAAGTTTTGTTTTTGCAATAAATTATAATCTTCGGAAAGAACATTCAATGTAATATCTCCACGTGGCATCCAAAGAAGGAAAGAAATACAATCAAGTGAAAATTCTTTTGATGCATACGATAAAGGAACACGTGTCAGTCAGCATATGGTTTGTTTTTGCACCCATTGGAAAATACCAGAATCACGGAGGACGTGACCAACCGTATGCCACCAATTTTTGATGCTAATAAACATGCACGTGAGAATCTACAGGAAAAATAGAAAAACTAAAAGCGAATAAGGTGGATCTGACGGCAAGGACATTTGTGTAATCGTTGATGGACATGTGTTCGAAGAAAAAATAGAAACGTGTGCCACTCTTCTTTTCGAAGACATATTTGCTAACGCAAAATTATTACGAAGTACAGTGCTCAGAGATTACGGTTCATTTCGAAGAACAAAAATAGAGAAACCCCTGCATGACACAGAAACCCTGCAAAGTTGCAAACACCAAAAATCAGAGATCCAACAGAGGAATAGCGGTAGAAGAGAGCAGTTTGTGATGAACCAAGACAGGAAAATGGGGTGAAAAACAAGAATGGAACCGGCAGATACCACCCATCTCCGAGAAAATCCAGAAGTGGTGCAAATTTTTGAAGATGGAGGGCTTATGCCATTTTTGGATAAATTTAATGGGTCCTCTGAAGACTTGGCCGGCATGTTCACCCACACGTTCAGAAACAACCGGGCACACGTTAACGACATGACTATTGAGGTAACCCCTGAAGTTTTGAGTCAAATTATTGAGCTGCCATTAGAAGGTCTTCCAATTTCTAGGTCTGGCAAAAATACATTGGTAAACACAGTCAATCAATTTCTGGAAGAAAATGATAGGGCACCTGAGTATTTAACACATAATAACACATGCAAGGGGGTAAAAAGGGCCAGCCTGCAGGAACCCTGGGATGAAGTAGCCACATGGGTAATCAAATTTCTAACCTGTGAAGGGCAGTATGTACTATTGTCAGGGCATCACATAAAAATTTTAAATCATCTCAAACATGGTAGGCAACAACCAGAGTTTAGGGTAAATCTTCCCCTATACTTGCACCAAGAATTAAAAAACATGGCAAAAAGATATCAAGAAGGAAAAGGAAGTCTTCGCCACCATGGTCTTATCAAACTAGTTTGCCAACACCATTTTAGAGGAAACCCTAGGAGCTTTGAGAGGTTTTACTCCACCTTAAATGATGTAATTTTTGGAGATGAGGGTGAAGAGGAAGAAACAGATACTACTGATGTTGCTGCAGAAGAAGAAACAAGCTGCTACAAAAAATGTTGTAGAAGATGCTGAGAAGGAGAAGGTGCTACGAAGTGTTGTAGACAGGAAACACACCCAACAGCAGCAATAAAACACCTTGCTCTAGAACCTTCAACTTCACAAGCAAAAAGACAAAAGAAAAGAGGATCTAGAACTGGAAGCAGAACAAAAAAATAGAAAAAGGTCCATTTTTTTGAAGTTGCAACTGATTTGTCAGAACAGAGAAATGAAGCACCTAGCCCAATAGGGGAAGAAACAACAAGGGAAATAGAGGCATCTGAAACTAACCCCATAACCCTTGTCACCAAAAAATAGAGCAAAAAGAAGAAGTTTGCATCTGGAACTCGGAGGTCTACAAGACTCCACTTGAGGGAAATGACGGACCAAGTCATAGAACAAGAAGATGGACAAAGTAGTCCAGATGTCACAGAGATACAACCAACCTTTGAAAATTTCCCAGAATTCCTTGAATAGATAATTGAGGAAGAGGCTGGGCAGGATAATATGGAGGTGGCTACAGTTCAACAAGCCATACAAATAGTAGATGCAATTATAGATAATTTCATAGAGCCTACTGAAACAGGAGCAAACAGATGTTGCAGAGGAAGAACAGTTATTGAGCAACCTGCTATAGTTGACTTGTCTGCATCTGATTCTAAAGCAAAAATAGAAGAGGAAGATATCATAGAGATGAGAGAGAAGGAGTGTTGTCAAGACACAGACCAGATGGATTTTAGAGAAAGAAAACATCATTGAGATGCAAGAAAGAAAAATTGCAGAGTTACAACAGGAAGTGGCAGAACTGAGAGAGAAGTTGTCACAGTCTGAAAAACAACCAACTGTATCCAATGATGAAGATGATTTGGCTCAACTGCTTGTGGATTTATCTAGGGTAGATGACTCTACTGAGGTAGACATAGGAGATCATTCTGAAGAAGCACCTTTTCATTCTGAAGATGTGCCTTCTCATTCAGAAGCACCCTTTCATTCTGAAGATGCTTTAGAATTGGCAAAAAGCACAAAAAACATTGGAGATGAGTCACCAGCACAAGAACAGTCCAAGCAGTAGCATGAAACAGATCAAGTAAGTACTCCTATTGATGTCCCTATATTTCAAACTGTTACACCATCAGTAGAAGTAGCAGATAAGGGGGTGCAAGTAGAATTACTATCTGATGACAACCCAATAGAAATAGCACATAAGGGGGTGCAAGTAGAGTTATTGACAGATGAACAACCAGTGGAAGTGGCAGAAAAAGGGGTTCAGATAGATCTGCTACCTAGAATTCCACCTGTAGTCAGACCACCTAATACTGTGTCCTTAGAACAATACAATGCAGACATAGCTAGCTGGATGATTAGGTATGAGAAGCTTGCCACTAAAACTAAAAAGTTCAAAGTAGAAGCAAAACAACTAGAAGCCAAGGAAACAGAAATTCAGGCATTGAAAGAAAAGGTGTCTGATTTATGTCAAATTGCTGAATTTTTAGTCCAATTCAGATGGCCAGCCAGATTCTACAGTCTTATTCTGAAGGAGAAATACCTCAGATGGCAGGTCATGAGGATTAGTTCAAATCTTTCATATAAATTGGACACCACTGTAGATTTCCTGGAAGCATACTTTGACAACCCTTTTGAGCAGAAAAATCTCCTGTGTGAACTATTTTTACATAGTTTCTTTATTCCAAAAGAAGTAGAGTTTCATCCACAGATCTACATTGGAGATGTTCAATTGAGGGCATTCATGTCCACCTTGCAGAATCAATTTTATTGGGACCAAGAAAAGAGGCAGAATAAGGAGATTGAAACAAGAGCTGAATTGTTAGTCAGAGCAATTCAGCCAAATCACCCCATTATCACAAGACAACACTTCACCATGATGAACAGGGATGATGTGAAGAGAATGTACTTGATAAACTTGAGGGACTGTGTGAACAGATTCCACAATTTTTGTAATGACAATTTCTTTCCAGCATTATCAGTCTGTAGAAACAGATGGGCTGAACTTTCCATGTCTTTGCAGAAAAGAGAACCCATTTCCCCCATCAACTTAGAATGGTCCAGAAGAAGGGCAGAAGGAGTAATACAGTTGATTGAACTCATGCAACATAATTGGATAGGTCTCAGATTTAGGCCTCCAACCATCATCACTCCAGTCCCATTCTACTTTGAAGAAGATGCCCAACCTGATGAACAATTTGAAGAATGGCTCAGGGACCTTCAGAAGAATAGGGGATTTTATATAGGCAAGAAGTTGTTCTACAGGTCATGGAATTTGACCATGGACATATGTGATTCCATAGCCCAACAGAATGCATGAGGACATGCATCAATATAAGTTGGGGGAAATGATGAGGCCTGGAAATGCCTC
Organism: Wollemia nobilis; assembly: GCA_028583015.1. Lineage (NCBI taxonomy): Eukaryota > Viridiplantae > Streptophyta > Pinopsida > Araucariales > Araucariaceae > Wollemia > Wollemia nobilis. The sequence goes on from JAQPPZ010017052.1 coordinate 32,471,411, forward strand.
AATCATAACATGTTTTGAACACTAAAATTGCCTATAAACTCTTATGTTTAATCTAATATGCTAGTTAAGTTGATTCAATATGTTGTGTATTAACTATTTGCATGATGAATGTATTTGAAGTACTATATTCTGATTTTTACAACTTTTTGTATAAGTTTTATGTTGTTTTGTTATGACTTGCTAAAATGAGATATGCTTAGATTAATAGCAGCACTTCACTAATCATGTTTTGATATGTCTCAAGCATTCATTTTACCTAAATCTAGCAACAGTTCAAGGAAACTATTATTGTGCAGCAAAAACTAGGTTTTCCCATGTAAATTCCAGCCATTGCCAATGAATGGCAAGGCATGGAATTCACATGTGGAAAGAGATGAAGACCATTGGGATCTGATCCTGAGAAGTAACCCACATGAGAAATGTAGAGGAAATCATTTAAGGAGCCCACATTTGTTCATTTCGAAGTCTCTTCGGAATGAACAGATATCTTCGAAATGAGAAAACATAGTGTCTTCGAAATGAGCGGATCTTCGAAATGAGAACTGTAGTGTCTTCGAAATGAGCGGATCTTCAGAATGAGAACTGTAGTGTCTTCAAAATGAGTGGATCTTTAGAATGAGAACTGTAGTATCTTCAAAATGAGCGGATCTTCGAGAATGAGCCACTTATCTTCGAAATGAAAATAGAATGTGCTTTTTGACTTATTGACCGAATTTTGACACTGGAAAAAGGGAAATAAATATTGAAAAGGATAAAGGGAAATATCTCAGATCTGAATTTGCCGTCCTTGCCGACCAAAGCCACCATTTATGGAAAGATCAAAATATGATCTTCTTCTAGGATAAAAACCAAGAATTGTTGCAACATAATAGGATTAGATCTTTTCAGCTTGTTAGTAAATCTTAGGACATCTATAAATAGGGCTCCCATTCAGGTTGAGCTAGAGTAGGAGGTAGAAGAAAGAAAGTAATAGAGAGTAAGGGGAATAGAATAGAGAAATCAGTAATAGGTGATAATCAGAAAGTGACTGTTACAGTCCTATAACAGTTTTTAACAGCATTATTGTAATCATGTTTCTGAATCAATAAAAGTATATTGTTTCTATTTCATATTGCTTGTAAATGAGTGTGATTAAGATCTAAAGAGAGAGAGACTCATACCTTCTTCTGGACAAAGAGGTTGGCCACTTCCAGACCTAGGAGGAGGACTAACAGCGAGGTTTTATTCTGATTTTGCTTGTAGCGAGAATGAGTTGTAGAACTTGTCCTTTCATTCCTTTGTAAACAACTAATGATATTTGCAATCTTAGTTTATTTTATGTTTTGTGATTAATGATTTGGTTGTAATCCCCACTTTCAGCAAAGCTTTCAATTTATTGCAGACTTTCATTTCCAGAATTTACTATTTTCTGTAATTTCCTGCATTTTATGTTTTGTTGTCAACCCCTGCATAGAAGATTGACAACCTTCTATTATAGAGCCTTGACAGTTTCATTTCCATGTTAGAATTAGATTTTCATTACTGCAAAAGTAATTAGATTTTCCTTCTGCAATTAGAATCAGACTTTCAATTCTACAACTGTTATTTATGCAACATAATTAGGTCTCATTCTGCAATTGTAATTAGGACTTCATTTCTGTAGTTAATGATTAGTTTCCAATTCTGCAACTTAGATTAAGGTTTAATTCATGCAATTTAGAGATAGGAATGTCCTAAAACCCCCCACACAATCGGTTTCACCAATAAAACCTGTTGCTCTAGATTGACCTAAGTTATAACCCTGTTTGCCCCTTCTTCCACAGATAGCCTTGTACACAACCCTGGATTGACAAATTCATTGAGAATTAATGATGTGTATAACGACAACGCATCATGATGTATGATATACTACACGATTATGTAGATGACATTATAGCTCGTTCTACTAAAGAAGATGACCATTTAGATGACTTGAGAAAAGTATTTGATCGGTTAAGGGAATATCTTATCCGATTGAATCCATCAAATGTATATTCGGAGTTAAGTCAGGTAAATTATTGGGGGTTATAGTTTCTTTACGTGGCATCAAAATTGACCCTCTCAAGATTACGGCTATCACTGATATGCCCGCACCTACAAATATATCTAAATTACGGAGTCTACAAGGTAAGCTTCAAGCTATCCGTCGCTTCATCGATAAGCTGGCGGATAAAACTGGACCCTTTCTTAAGCTTCTTAAGAAGGATGTCTCTTTCCATTGGGACGATGAATGTCAGGAAGCATTTGAACTCCTCAAACAATATCTTCTTAACCCACCTGTACTTTCACCACCTAAACCTGATCGCCCATTTATCTTGTATATTTTTGCTTCAGATTTTGCTTTAGGAGCTATGTTAGCTCAACTTGATGATGAGAAAAGAGAGCGTGCTAATTATTACATTAGCAGAACATTAATTAGTTATGAAACCCGCTACACAGCATTAGAGAAGTTATGTCTAGCAGTCGTATTTTCTACACAGAAACTATGCCATTATATGCTCAATCAGAAAACATACGTTATTGCTAAATCCGATCCCTTGCGGTATCTCATGAGTCGACCTTATTTATCTGGTCGCACAGCAAAGTGGGTTCTTGCGCTAAGCGAGTTTGAACTCATGTTTATAGGACATAAGTCTATTAAGGGTCAAATCATAGCAGATCAATTAGTTGCTGCACCCTTAGAATCCACCCATCCCCTCGTCATTGAGTTTCCTGACGAATGCCTTAAACTAGAGGCAGATCATTCAGAGCAATGGTCCTTATACTTTGATGGAGCCCGATGCATGAGTGGGGCTGGTGCAGGTATTATTTTGATATCTCCATAGAAACATCTCATACCTCTATCCTTTAAATTAACGTTTGCCTGTACTAATAACACTGCTGAATATGAGGCTCTCATCCTTGGATTACGAGCAGCCCTGGCACTGAAAATTAAAAATCTATTAGTTTTTGGTGATTCTCAACTTGTTATAAATCAAATTAATGATGTTTATCAGACTAGAGATGATAAATTGTACCCATATAAAGCATATGTATTACAATTAATATCTTTATTTGATCAAATTACCTTGGAAGCTATTCCTAGAACTAGCAATCGTGCGGCTGACGCCATGGCCGTAGCTGCATCTCTTTTACCCTTGGAGTTAGATGACGAATATGCTACCATCATTATTCATCGACTCCAGGAACCCGCTTCAATTAAATCATGCTTGGAACCTTTGGACGTGTTTCTAATCAACGAAACTACTCCTGAACTTTGGTACACTGATATCCTCAATTTTCTTCAAAATGGGACCTTCCCTGAAGGTTTTAATAGAAACCAACACCGGTTATTACGTAGACGAGCAAGTCGCTTCGTCATAATTGGCAATACCTTATATAGGAGATCTTTTGAAGGTATCCTACTGAGATGTTTGAATCTAGAAGAGTCTAGATCAGCTTTGAGTGAAGCCCACGATGGATCTTGTGGGGGACACTTTAGTGGTAGCGCCATTGCTAAGAAGCTCCTTAGGATAGGATATTTTTGGCCTACCATGGAGAATGATGCACATGATTACGTGCGCCATTGCGACAAGTGCCAGAAACACGCTGACCTTGTCCATGCGCCTGCACAAGAACTGCAGGCTATTTCATCTCCTTGGCCCTTTTCAAAATGGGGCTTAGACATCATCAAAAAAATCAATCCTGTGTCATTTGATGGACACAAATTCATCATAACCGCCATCGAGTATTTTACGAAGTGGGTTGAAGCTATGCCCTTAGCTTCTTGCACTGGAACTCAAGTTTCCAAATTTATTTTTAATCAAATTATTTGTAGGTTCGAAATTCCTGCAAATCTCATCTCGGATAATGGAACTTGTTTCAAAAATAAATATGTAAAGAAACTATGTCAAAAATATAAAATTCAACATCGTTGGTCCACTCCCTATTATCCTCAGGGTAATGGCCAAGCAGAAGCATCTAATAAAACATTAATTAAAATCCTCAAAATACTGGTCAATAAATCGGCCGTGATTGGCACATTCAATTATATCCTGCTTTGTGGGCTTATCGAACTAGCATTCGTACTCCCACGGGCACTTCACCTTTTGTTTTGGTTTATGGCATTGAAGCTATTTTTCCCTTTGAATTAGAAGTTCCTTCTTTGGCTCTGCTACTTCAAGATACTGAAGTAGGAGATGAATATCGTGTTGGCAGATTTAGTCAGTTGGAACTCCTAGATGAGAAGTGCATTAATGCTTTGGAGCATCTTCGTGCCTACCAGAACAAGCTCAAACGAGCATATCTCAAGAAAGTTCATCATCGATCCTTTGAGATCGGTGACCTCGTCTTAAAAGAAAATAAAAAAATACTAATGCAACTAAAGACCTTAAAGGTAAATTTGAGCCTAACTGGCTTGGGCCATATATTATCATTGCTAAATTTGGATCGGGAGCATACAGATTAGCTACCTTAGATGGTAAAGATCTTAAAGAACCTATGAACATTATGCATCTTAAGCGCTATTATGCATAAATCTGGTAATTTCGTCACTTGTATATATTATACATATTGTCTTATTTTAGTAATTCATATAAAAATTTCAAAAATAGTAATATTATGTATTATCTTAATTCATAAATTAAAATCAAAATATAAAAAAATCAAAATCATCAAAATCCTCAAAAACATCTTCTATTTTTGCACCTGTCAATTCTTGAAGTATTGCAGTTATATTTTCAGTTATTTTGGATAAATTAGCATTTATTTGGAATCCCTCACTTTCACACTCACATGAATAAATATCTTGATCTTATTTGGTATGATTATTAATCTCTCTTATATCGAAGTCCACGAAGTCCACAGTTGAATTAAATAAAGTTTTGAGCATAGAGAACTGATCTTGTTATTTACTTGAACCAAGTACACCTTTTCACATTAAAATGATTTCATTGCAAATTCAAAGCGATGCTACATAGTAGAAGTGGTCTCTTGAGCGAAAAGTCTCCCATGCTATCCTATCATGCACATGGTCTAGAATCTTTGAGAATTGACAAAAGGACAAGCTCACCCCTGCCCAGAATAAAAATCCCTTGCTCTACAGCCAATCCGAGCAAGTATCCCTAGTATAGAAAGAAGAAAAAAAAAGGAAAGTCAAGAAAAATCATGAGAAAAAGAAGCATTATTTCAGTATCATTTTGTACCACCTCAACAATATTTCAGCATTATCTCAGTGTCAAGCAAAAATACAAAAAAAAAAGAGAAAAAGAAAAGAAAAAGCAAAAAGCAATAAATCCCTTCCCCTACCCTTTGAAAGAAAAGAAGGGTGAATGAGCTTGAATCCCTGGAATTCTCAATTATTCAAAAACTGTGAGGTAAGCCCCATAACAGGTGGTTTGTGCCCAACCTGCTTGGCCTTGGGTAACTCCTAGCATGGTGATATGTCTGTCACATTAGCGACCTTATTTTGTATAGACCTATGTCCGCTCATGGATCAGCTAGCTCTTGATGACCCGACTTACATAGTAGTCTAGTACGGTTACATGCATATAAATCATGGTCAACGAACACTCATTTGGTTAATTCAAATTACTTGTATCAAATTATCTTGCTCAAAATTGGTAAATGAACAATACAATTGCACACACATTTGTGTTTGAGAGATTTTGTATCATTATGATAGATCAAGATCGGCAATGAACTCACATATGCACATGGGGTTCCTTATAAATCTAAATTTTGTCTTTGAGATAATTTAAAATATTTATGCAAATCTTTTGGAATAATTTGATTTTCTTACTTGAGAATATTGGCTTAGCGTAAAAACAATTAAATACATTTTTTCAAAAATCCAAAATTTCTTTCAAAGCATGTTCAAAAATCTAGCAATAAAGTCACATTTATATATTTTCGACTTTCGCAACGATGGTATAGTTCCTAAACCTAAATTGGAATTTATGCCTAGTGCAAGTCCTCATTTTTATATTTTTTATCTCAAAATCAAAAATCAACTATGCAATAAAACTATTACATCAATTTCTTCTTTGGATTTCGTGATGATGGTATAAGTCTATACCTAAAATTCTATGCCTAGCGCAAGCCATCGTTCTAATTTTATCTCCCATTTATTTAATCCATAAAAGCATATGGCTTAAATCATTATGTTACACAATTGTGCTTTAAAAAGAATGAAAACTTTTCTATTTCATTTCATTATGTCAACATTCAGTTTTGCGACGATGGTATAATTCCTAGGCAATTGTTCAAATTTCTATCACACTTAGGAATTTTATGCCTAGAAAAAATCATATTTTTAATATTTCATGCATAATATTTTCATGGAAATCTGAAAACAAATCATCACCATCATCATTTTTCATCATCACAACACAAAGTCTTAAGAAAGTCTCTTAAGCACCCTTTTACTTTTAGCAATATTTCTCTCATACCGGGATTAGCTTGATGACCTAGCGAGCGGCGACTCCATGAAATGGTCATGTAACAACGACAATGTCCTTTGAAATTATTGTTAGAAGTCACTTTATTTTTCATCAAATCATACCACAACAACCAATTTGTTTACATCAGATTATTTCATTTAATTTTATAGCATGACATAAAATTATAATATTTTCAACGACATAATTACATGAATAATCAATCAACCATTAAAATATTAAAGCATCATAAAACATATGCACAAGTCATATCACAAAAAGAACATATATATATATATATATATATATCAAGAAGTCTATACATCATATCAAAATGGATTGGTATGCCACAATCTATACCCTGGCATACTCAATCCTCTCAAAAATATATGGTCTATGTACAATGAGCAGCTAGTCTCGAGAAGCCCTCGAGCTCTCAGCCTCATCTCCTCTCCTACCCTGAGGTGGAGGAGGTGGTCCCATCAGAGTCCATGTTGTATCGTGGGTCCTCGACGTCGATCGTGATGATGTCCTCGATGACCCCATCCTGATCGGCTCCGTAATGTTGGCTGGCAGCGGTATCCTCTACTCCTCTAGAACCACATGATAGTACAACCCCTGGTAGAACGTGGTCTATGCAATAGCCCATGCCAGCTCCAGAATGCTCGCCCCTCCGCTTCGAGCCCTGAGCCGTGTAGCCTCATCCTGAAGAGTCTGCACCTGAGCTCGTAGGTGGGCATTCTCCGCCCGAAGAGCCACCATCTCGCTGCTCTCCCCCACCTCGACACCCTTGCCCTTATCGGGCGATGGTGGCCTATCCCTCTACTGAGAAGGGAGTCTCTCCCTCCTCTCTAGATGTTGCTATCTCTTCGGAGCCTATGGTACTCTTCGACGTCTCTCCTGAGGAGGTCATCATTGATCCCTCCCTCCATGACCCCTCGCTACATCGATGGCAGCCTGGCATCGCCTCTCCATCCATTGCACTACAGCATGCATCGGACCCTATGCCCTCATCATCCGAGGAGGGTGGATGCCTGCATACCAAGCATCATACCCATCTGCTACCCCCATGTCATCCCCATCCACTGGCTGAATGGGGGCATCATCAACATCCTGACTCCAGAACCATTGCATGTCTGGAGCCTCGCTCAATGTGGTATTATCCCGCATAGTCTAGGAGTACTCATAATCCCTAAGAGAAGGGATCCCCTGTTGTAGACCGAACTACCTCAAAACTTGGTCATAGCGGTGGAGCTCTACCTCTCCTCGCTCTATCCTCAACCAGATGACTCGCTTGATGTGAGCCAACTCCTGTCCATCCTCTACCCACCCTGGATGCTCTCTCCATGGTCTCCAGGTGATCTGATCTGGGGTGAGGTCATCTAGCAACCTTCGGGACATCGACAGATCTATCCATCATTGTGACCCTCTCTGGAGCCACCAATAGAAAACTTGGGGTCTCTCTCGATCAACTCCTATCAGTGGAAGCCCTACCGGCCTCCGCATCGCAATGTGCTCCCAGCACCAAACCTGTAGTAGTGATGTCAGCACCAGACATCGACCTCCCTTGTATACGACCCCGTAAAGGATCCTATACAAGTGGCATAATACAAAGCTACCCCAAGCAAACCTGTATCCATGGTCTCTCATGTCGTAGACCACATCTGAGAGGAGCCACGATAACCTGCATCCACTCTGGTGGCATAGAAGAAGGCCACCCACCACCCCTACCAAAACTTGGGTCAATCGAGATGCCCTAGGCATCTGCCTCAAAGCCTCGATGTTCACTCTACCCTTCTCCAGGGTGAAGCTTGGGTCACTGCACAATCTCATCATGGCATGGCCCTGATTGGCCGAAGGAGTCATGAACCACCCATGTATGGGGATCCTCAAGATCCTCCATACATCCTCTAGAGTGGGAGTCATCTCCCCTGTCGGTAGCCGAAAGTAGGATGACTCCGGATACCATCTCTCTGCTAGGGCTGTCAGTAGCCCCATGTCTGTAGGAATTTGTGGCATCTCTGCCACATGTTGCAGTCCGACCTCTGCTAGTCTGTCTCGCTCGGCCTGATCGAGCATGGCTAAGTCATCCCTGAGACCCCCGTATTTCCACTCTCGACTCTTTAGCAATCCCCTCTACAAAATAAATAATAAAACAACAAAAATCATTAATACATAATCATTAAAATCAATTAAAATCAATTTCATCTCATAAAAAAAATGATATCGCCCATTATTGGACGATATCGTACCAAATTTAGTTAAATCATCCTTAATAGGATGAAATCGTCTTCGATTCTTCAATTTGGGGATCGCCCCTTATTGGACGGGATCGCCCCTATTTCTTCGATTTCGTCCTCAGACGAAATCGGTGATATAGGGACGATTTCGACGAAATTGGGACGATTTCATCCCGACGTCGTCGACGGCCTAAAAATGGCCGTGATGCCCAAAAACAATTAAAATTCAAGTAAAAAATTAAACAAATCAAGCTAAAAACATAGTACACTAGGTTTAGATCCTTACCCGCAACCCGCGTCGGACCTCTGTCGATCTGTGTGTCGTTTCCACCATTTCACTTGCAGAGCTCTGAAACAACGAAAGTGAACAGTAAAAATGAATTAGGGTTTTACCCTATTTTTCTTATTTTTATTTAAAAACAACATTTTTTTAATTTTTGCTTTTTCGTGCTTTTACCTCAAACGTTCGATTTGGGTAAAAACTCGGAGGGGGCACCATAGCAAACAGTTGTACGATTCGACCTAGAATCATCGTCTAAAAAATGGAATAAATTTTTGCTTTCTCGTAAAGCATGAAGAACTCGTCTTTAACGCATTTTCTTCAGAAAATTCGCTAAAGAGGGGGCAAAATGTAGCACCCTAAAATTGGCGCAGTTAAACCATCAATAAAAGATAAAAAAATTGAATTTTAACCCCGAAACCGCCCGTTAACCGCTCACCTCATTTTTCGTGCCATTTTTAGAAGTTGTTTTGACCGTTGGACGATATCGTCGTCGATCTGACGATATCGTCCCAAATCGGATGAATTCGTCTGGAACAGAACGTCCAGACGATTTCATCCCAAAACCAAATTTTCATAATTAGCTTCTGTTTCAACAACCTCTCCAACTCGGGCAGAAGCGTGTCTGCGCGGTTGGAGATTCCTACGTTGGAGATCTCCCAGATTGGGATGATCCCCAACCTCCTAACCTCCCCCTAATCCTATATAAACTTGGGATTTTCCCAGTTTATCCCCCTGGCTGATCATTTCCCTGCAACTTTAGTTTTTGTTGTGTTAGAACATCCTATCCCCCATCATTTGCACTTGTGTTTTCAAGTTTTATTGTAGGATCTCACTGTGTTTCAGCCGGAGGAAGCTCGGATCGTCGCAGGTGATTCAACCACAATTTTGGATGATCCTATCGAGATCGGCGATGATCTCGTACGATTGTAGATGATTTTGACTGCAGTTCAGATTGGGGGCAATCAGAGCCCTGAGTTTGCATTCTCTATCTCTTTTTCTTATTTAATTGTGCATTAGATTAATTCACTTATGTTCTGCATCTTGGAGTTCACCTCATTTAGCATATTTGCATGATAAAATTCAAAATAAATTATTAAAACATTGCATCCCATTTGATTTGATATCTGGATTTATCATTTAAGCATTTATATTCTTATTTCTATCATTTTGTATCATTCTTGCAATTGTATTTTTGGTTTTTGGTGTCTGTTTTCATGATTGCAGGTTTCTGACGAATTCGTCTGACGAATTCGTCAGGTCGCTGACGATCTTGGCTGATCTCAGATGATCTCCTATGATCTGGATGATTCTGTACAATTACAGATGATCCTGTCATATCCGGGATGATCTGGACTCCTACAAGCTTCAGAATCTTCATCAGACATCAGAAATCAGGTGCACTCTTCTCCATTTTAGATATTTTCTGTATTTAGGATTCATTTATGTTTGTTGTCTTCATATAAACCAAAAATTTCATATAGAATAGCTTAGATTCATTTTGGCCAACCTAGGAATCTGAATGATTGAACATAAAATGAACACATCAAACCCATTCTCAACCTAGGCATGGAAACTGCCACTCAAAGTTTCCTGGTGAACCCCACCATCCGTCGAAAATTCACCCTTATACCCCTCCCCGAGAGGCGCGACCTTCAAAGGGCCTCTCCGTCCGAGGTATTGTCCCATCCTTCTCGCATCCCCCTTTCGGGCATGGATCCTTTAGCCTGAAGGTAAGGGTGCAAAAAATTTGGGCGATACACATGGTGAATCAAAAATAAATGAAGAAGCACACTGAACAATGAACAAAACATGAAATAAGAAAATAGGGGGTTTACAAACTGATTGAGGTGTACAAGATGCACATGAAAGAGATGTAACAAATTATGAGCCTATGCAATAAATACAAAAATGCAAGTGTGATCATATTCTATTTTTGCTTGTGCTTGTCCCTTTATTTATACCTAGGTTTATGTTGATCATGCAAATGATAGGATGAGCAAGTGAAACCATTTGCTACATGGTGAGGCTTATACAAGGTGTTGTCCTCCCTAGACTCAAAATTTTCTTAATATGGAAAGTGTGAGTGGTCTATGAACAAACTCGATTCAGCTAGAGAAAGTCTTGAAATCCTTTAGAGATTAATGATGTTCGATATAGGTTGATTAAACTAACCATGAATGGTTAAGTAATATAAAGACTTCTCATTGACATGCAACTAAAAATAGAATCGATGCCATGATATATATGGGTAATGGAATGTTTATGTACAAGGAATATAAATAACATGGCTAGGGGAAATGCTTACATGATGCGAAAAAATACCTAAAACTATATAGGAGGATACGACCAATGTGTTTCTTGATAATGCAAAGTAAGTGAGGTAGAAAGATGCAAGAGGGTATACCCAAAATATGTGCTCCCATGTACAAGACCAAATTCAAAAGGTGTGGATGGATGCATGAAATAATCAAACTAAATTTCAATATTTTATGGTCATCAACATGATTGATGGATGCATATGATTATGATGGAAGATGTGGGAAAGTGAGCCTATGAAATAGAGGAGAAAGAGGAATAGAATAATAGGATCAAATCAAAGGTATGTAGCTGCTCGAAGTGTGACCATACAAAATTGATCGAGAACCAAAATAGGTAGAGAGAAGAAGGGAAAGATGAAAATATGATCAAATCAAAGGTATGTAGCTGCTCGAAGCGTGACCATACAAAATTGATATAAATCTAGGTGATATAGAATATTGGTGGAAAAGAGGAAAATAAAATGCAAGATACGTCACCAATGGATGGTTTTGATTTATTTACATTTTTATTTTTTGTTTTTGATGTCGAATGTACAAGAATATACAAGCAAAGAAAGTTACCCCTTGGAGCAAACTTTCTGCTAAGACCGAAAAGTATACAAGAAGTGAAAAATTGCTATGCTAGGCTATGTGGATTGCTATACCTATGCTAGGATAGGCTATATCTATGGTTAGACTATAATGATGCTAGGCAAAGCTATGCTATCTATGCTAGGCTAGGCTATGTCTATGGCTAGGCTATGAGTATGTTATGCTAGGCTAGGTTAGATTAGGCTATGTCTATGGCTAGGCTATGAGTATGCTATGCTAGGTTATACCTATGGCTAGGCTATGTTGATGCTAGGATAGGCTATATCTATGGCTATGCTATGTTAATGCTAGGCTTGGCTATGTCTATGAGTAGGGTATGTTATGCTATACTAGGATAGACTATGTCTATGGCTAGGCTATGAGTATACTATGCTAGGCTAGGATATGTCTATGGCTAGGGTATGTTATTCTAGGCTAGGATAGGCTATGTCTATGGCTAGGCTATGAGATGCTATGCTAGGCTATGTGAATGCTATACCTATGACTAGGCTATGAGTATGCTATGCTAGGATATGTGAATGCTATACCTATTACTAGGCTATGAGTATGCTATGCTAGGCTATGACTAGGCTAGGCTATGCTATGCTATACTATGTCTATGGCTAGGCTATGTTGATGCTACACCTATGCTAGGCTATGAGTATGCTATGCTAGGCTATGACTAGGCTATATGTTATGCTATGGTAGGCTAGACTATGTCTATGGCTAGGGTATGCTATGCTAGGCTAGAATAGGCTATGTCTATGGCTAGGCTATGTGTATGCTATGCTAGGCTAGGATATGTCTATGGCTATGCTATGTTATGCTATGCTAGGCTAGGCTATGAGTATACAATGCTAGGCTATGCTATGCTAGGCTATGTGTATGCTATACCTATGACTAGGCTATGAGTATGCTATACTAGGCTATGACTAGGCTAGGTTATGCTATGCTATACTATGTCTATGTCTAGGCTATGTTGATGCTATGCCTATGCTAGGATATGAGTATGCTATGCTAGGCTATGACTAGGCTAGGCTATGCTATGTTGATGCTAGGATAGGCTATGTTTATGACTAGGCAATTCTATGCTATGCTAGGCTATGATATGTCTATGTATAGGCTATGAGTATGCTATGCTAGGCTATGACTACACTAGCCTATGCTATGCTATGCTATACTATGCTAGGCTAGACTATGTATATGAATAGGCTATGATGATGCTACGCCTATGATAGGGCTATGCTAGGCTAGGCTAGGCTTAATCTAGATGTATTTTGAAATGAAAAATTGAAGGAAAATGCTTTGAAATGAAGACTGAATGAAAATGCTTTTGAAATAAATCTAAGCTAGAATGCTTCCTCATGAAATCAAATCTAACCTAATGCTTTTGAAGGAAATCTAAGCTAGAATGATTCCTCATGAAATAAAATCTAACCTAATGCTTTTGAAATGAAAACTGAAGAAAAATGCTTTTGAAGGAAATCTAAGCTAGAATGCTTCCTCACAAAATCAAATCTAACCTAATGCATTGGAAAAGGAATTTTAAACCTAGACTAAGGTGCATGTTCCAAATGCTTTGAGGTTTATGGAGAAACCTATCCAAATTTTGCTGAGGATTTTGGAGAAACCTATCCAAATTTTGCTGAGGATTTTGGAGAAACCTATCCAAATTTTGCTAAGGATTTTGGAGAAATCTATCCAAATTTTATTGAGGATTTTGGAGAAACCTACCCAATTTTTTGCTAAGGATTTTGGAGAAACTTGTCCAAATTTTTGTTGAGGATTCTAGAGAAACCTGACCAAATTCTTGTTGAGGATTTTGGAGAAACCTATCCAAATTTTGTTAAGGATTTTGGAGAAACCTGTTTCCTAAGAGATTATAAAAAGAATGTTCCAAAATTTTACTGAGGATTGGTTCCTAAGAGATTCTAAAAAGAATATTCCAAAATTTTGCTGAGGATTTTGGAGAAACCTGGTTCCTAAGATATTATAAAAAGAATGTTCCAAAATTTTCTAAGGATTTTGGAGAAACCTATCCAAATTTTGCTGAGGATTTTAGAGAAACCTGTTTCCTAAGAGATTCTAAAAAGAATGTTCCAAAATTTTGTTGAGGATTTTGGAGAAACCTAGTTCCTAAGAGATTCTAAAAAGAATGTTCCAAATTTTTTTTAAGGATTTTGGAGAAACTTGGTTCCTAAGAGATTCTAAAAAGAATGTTCCAAAATTTTGTTGAGGATTTTGGAGAAACTTGGTTCCTAAGAGATTATAAAAAGAATATTCCAAAATTTTGCTGAGGATTTTGGAGAAACCCAGTTCCTAAGAGATTCTAAAAAGAATGTTCCAAAATTTTTCTAGGGATTTTGGAGAAACCTGTCCAAATTTTGTTGAGGATTTTGGAGAAACCTGGTTTGATGGTGGTGAGGCAAAGGATGAAACCTTTAACAAAGGGATGAAACCTTTTGAAGTGCCTAGTGATGGATTTATGGATTGAAATGTGAATGCAAGGCAAAGGATGTAACCTTTAACAAAAGGATGAAATATTTTGAAGTGCCTAGCAGTTTGAGACCTGATGGCAATTTATGTGTGATGATAATGTTGGGTGGCACCATAATGAGTAGATGAGAGGTGGTGGAGTGTGAATGTGTAAGGAGGATTAACTCCGTAGAAGAGAACTATGTTTGGAAAGAGGGAAACCCTCTCCCAAGCATAGAAGTGTTTTGAAAAGGGAATGAAATCCATTAATCATAAAATTATTTAGAATAAGGGGGAGAAAACTCCCCAATCATGAAGATTTTGTGGAAATAAGATGAATTATGTCAGTTGTGAATGATGAAGCAGAAGGAGATAAACCCCTTTGGTTGTGAAATATGGATTGGAAGAAGATGAAATTACCCCAATTTTGAAAAATGGATTGGGAGAAGGTGAAGTTACCCCAGTTTTGAATGATGGATTGGGAGAAGATGAAATTACCCTAATTTTGAGTGATGAATTGAAGATGATGAAATTATCCCAATTTTTGTTGGAGAAGGTGAAGTTGCCCTAGTTGTGAATGATGGATTGGAAGAAGATGAAATTACCCCAATTTTGAGTGATGAATTGGAAGATGATGAAATTGCCCCAATTTTGAATGATGGATTGGAAGAAGGTGAAGTTTACCCAGTTGTGAATGATGGATTGGAGAAGATGAAATTACCCCAATTTTGAGTGATGGATTGGGAGAAGGTGAAGTTACCCTAGTTTTGAAATATGGGATGCAAGGAAGTGAAACTCTGCTAGATGTGGAGGGTGTGGTGGAAAGAGAGAAACTCCTCCAAATTGTGAATGATGGATTGGAAGGAGATGAGAAACTTCCCTAGTTGTGGAAGATGTAGAACAAATGGATAGAGCCATTGTAGAAGGTTAATAAGATGAATGGTGGAATGATGAATGATGGTTTAGAAGAAGGAAGTGCAAGGTCATCTAGCTTGCATGATCAATTTAAGATGCCCCAACTTTGAAAGGGATGAATACCTTTGAAACTTTGTCATTGACAAGCATGAGGTGTATGAGTTGATTGGGTCAGCTAGGCAACCATAGATGGATCTTACTCATGATTGCTTCAATGGATATGTTTGTGACCTAAATATAGCCTCCACACATAAGTCCCCCAGCATCCATAAGTGCCTAACACACCAAATATGATTGGATTGGAGTTTTGATTGAGAAGAGAATTTTTGCTTGTGTTTGCCCTAGAAAATGGGGGATTGATGATAGTCTTATGCAAAGTCCTTAGAAAAATGCCACATCCAAGATTGAGGGTTTTATTATTGATCATGCACAAGGTAGTGTTTGATTTTTGAATGGCTATCGCTTCATGTGATGAATGGGCGATGAAGAAGGTGAGGAATGATGATGATGTGATTGAAAAATGATGAAAATTGAGATGTGAAGAATGGTAGAAAAGGAAAATGGATGTTTTATAAGGCCATATACAAGCATAACATGAATAATAGAATAGAAAATTGGAGGTTTGCATGGCAATGTGTGAACTAAAGGTTCATACACAACTATGTGAACTTTAGCTGTTTGATCCATGTGCAATATTTTAGCAATTCGGAGGACCAAAAAATGTTAGAATTGGCTAAAAATTATACCATTGGAAATATCTTTTCGACCCCAATCCAATGGTGAAAGTTTTGGAAAATTTGGAGATGATATGATGGGGGAAAAGTTGGGTCAAATATGACCCTATTTTTGGAAGTGATGAATGCACAATTTCAAGCCGTTAGAATGGGAAAATTGACATGATTATTTAAATGGTCAATGGATGATGATGGATAAGAAGAAAATGAAATTGAAAAAGTGAAAAAGGAGGAGAAGTTTTAGGGAAATAAAGAATGATGAACACAACATAGCAAAAAGGAATGCTATGTAGGTGGAGGAAGATGGTGATAGTATTATGCAAAGTCCTTGGAAAAATGCCACATCCAAGATTGAGGGTTTGATTATTGATCATGCACAAGGTGGTGTTTAGTTGTTGAATGGCTACCACTTCATGTGATGAATGGGTGATGAAGAAGGTGAGGAATGATGATGATGTGATTGAAAAATTATGAAAAATGAGATGTGAAGAATGGTAGAAAAGGCAAATGGGTGTTATACAAGGCCATAGCCATGCATAACATGAATAATGGAATAGAAAATTGGAGGTTCACATGGTAGTGTGTGAACTAAAGGTTCACACACTGTTGTGCAAACTTTGATTGTTTGACCCATGTGTAGTGTTTTGATAGTTTGGGGGACCAAATGATGTCAGCATTGGATAAAACTTATACTTTTGGAAATCTCTTTTTGAGCTTGATCCAATGGTGAACGTTTTGGAAAATTTGGAGATGATATGATGGGGGAAAATTTGGGTCAAAGATGATCCTCCTTTTGGAAGTGATGAATGCACAATTTCAAGCCTTTTGAAAAGGAAAATTGACATGATTAAGGAAATGGTCAATGGATGATAATGGAGAAGAAGAAAAAGAAATTGAAGAAGTGAGGAAGGAGGAGAATATTTAGGGAAAGGAAGAATGATGAATGCAACATAGCAAAAAGGAATGCTATGTAGGTGGAGGAAGGTGAAAAGTGGAAGGGATAAGTGTGGAAGTGGAGTAATGGGCACATATCGATGCAATAAATAATACTAATTACAAGTAGTGATGTTAATCATGCCAACCACTCCGTGTGAGGGAGGATCATGATGGAAATGATTGAATTACCTTGATTGGAATTGTTGAGTGGTTTAAGACCCTTGATGATTAGTCCCACTATGTTTAGGTAATGGGTTTTGATAAATATCCAAATTTTTATTTTGTGGTGTAAGGGGGTTTGAAACTTGGATAGTACCATGATTGATAAGATCCTAGACCAAGTTGTAAAAGGTGCAACAATAACAGGCATCATGTCCATGTTGGTGATGGTAAACACAAAAGGTCTGTTCGATGTGCCCATGAGGTTTGGGATGATTTGGGTCTACGGGTTGAATTTTAGGTAAAGTAACATGACTGGTGTGAAACAACCTTTGGAATAAAGTAGGTATAGGCTCAAAAAGTAGAGTCAATTTTGATGTAAGTGTTGAGGATGAGGACCATGATCTTGTTATATATTGGATGGAGGAGGTGCATTAGTATGAAATAATTATTGTTATGGAGGAGGAGGTTGTGAGATTGATGAAGAATATGGAGAGGCTATCGCTACTTGATTGGTTTGTGGCGGTTTGGAAAAGGGTTGATTTAGAGTATTGTGATTGAAGCAAAAATTTGAAGTGTAAGATGGATTCTACCAAAGTTGGATTTTACTAGATTGGATTTTGATGTCCTCGATAACTTTTTCTTGAGAAATGGCTTCATCAAATGTGTGGATTTTATGGAGTTGTAAAGGTGTAGAAATGTGTTTGTGGTAAATTTTGGTAAATAGGATGATGAGCTCAGTAGATGAGATACTATAAGCTAGGTCATGAATGACTGATATTCATTGAGAAATGAAATCAATGATAGGTTCATCATCAACCTGTCGTAAGGCATATACATCTAAAAAGTTTATCTTTTTCTTGATGTTGATGGAAAAATGTTCAAGGAATGCATTAGCCTAAACGGGCTATGCCATGTAAGAATGTTATACCAATTGAGGGCTTGTCCCCCAAGTGAGAGAGTGAAATTACGCAATATGAGGGGATCATTACCATAAAGTTGGTAGCATGCAAAGTGATAATTACTGATGTGTTCTTGAGGATCCTCTTTACCTTTGTATTTCTTAAATTTTAGAATCTCAAAATGGTATGGATAAGGAGGAATGGAAACTGAAGGATGAATGGGTTCATTGCACAACTCATTATATGTGGATTTTTGGGGCCCATAACCAGTTGCGCATAGATCCAAAATCTTAATTTGTTCTTGTAAGAGTTGGAGTTCAGTTGAGGGGGGTGTAATGAATTGCGATGAAATGGTGGAAGACTAAGAATAAGGAGGGTATTGTAGTTACTGATTCTCCCATTATGAAATGGGACTATATTGAAATTGTTACTATGGATGAGGTTGTTGAATGACATGAAATAAAAGAGCAAATGGAAGAATCTACTTGTAGACACCAAAAATACATCATATTGAAAAGACCTAATTGGACTCCTTTTAGACCATATGACTCATCTTAGGCAAACTCAAGGTTAAAATAGTATTTTTCACCACTTAAATAGGGACATTTCCCTTTGCATCTCCCTTGGCCACTGAAGCCCTTTCCTACTGTTAGCCCCTGGTCACCATGTGACCACCCCTCCACAAGATGACCTTAGGTGCATGCATGACCTAACCTTGGTTTAGCCTAACTTAGGAACACCTCATCACCCCCTCACCTTTCATAAAAGGCTATAAATACCCCCTATAATTTGAATAGGGACATAATGAGAGGAGAAAAAGAATAGGAGAGGATATTGAGAGATCTAGAGGAAGGGAATGCTATTGTTATGTTGCTCAAATCTTGGTTCATGTATGCAATACTCGTTATCCATTTTCTAGTTGCATTAGTCATTTTCATTTGATTCATTTTGATAGGTGCTACTAAAATCTTTGTCTATTTGCATGTGTGCAAGTTTCATATTTGAAGGTTCCAAATCAATGAAAGCTCAAATCCATCACGGTGGTTACGACAAAACCACCTCCAACATCGATTGTAGTAGGAAGAAGAACACAACACCATTGTTTATTGTAAAAGGGGATCATCTCCTTTGGGCATTTGGATTGTAAAACACCCTTTGCAAAGGGGTTTATTGTAATCGAAAGATCTATTTTCCAATATAATAAAATGGTTTATTTTTAGTGCAATGGTGTCTTTTTTTTGCTTATAAAGTGGTAATCACAATTTATCATGAACTCTAACGACTTGTCCTTTTATTTTTGGGTGTTTTTGTAGGGTTTAAAATCTTGTTTTGATAGCCCCTTCATGCATGGGAACGCCAGGTATATCTCCTTTGCTCATTTTAATTTATTTATTTAGTTACAAAAAAAGAAAAAGCGAAATTGTTGTTTGTATACCTCCATTTCTGTTAAAAAAAAAAAACATTAGTTATTTAAAAAATAAACAAACCAACCTTAATTTTTATGTTTTATTTTTAATTTCACATATATATAAAACAAATCAATCCATGATGTTGCAAAATATGGTGAAATGGTGTGATGAATGATTGGGATAATGAATGTGGTCATTTTGTGAAGGTATGGACCATTTTGAGGCATTTTGAAGATTGTTGAGAATTTTTGCGACTTGTGGTGGCAAACAAAAAAAAATAAGCTCCCAAATTAACTTCTACTTTCAAAAAACATGATATGATGATCAAATGGATGCATGGATAAAATTTGAGGTGATTCTATTGGGGTTGTTAGAGTTAGAGTATATTACATCATTTGGGTCATGTAAATGTACCACCTTAGGTACATAGTTAGGATAGGAGATTACTTTAGGGGGAAGTTATCTAGTTACTTCAAGCAATGTAATAAATGCACAAGTGGCAATGTGCAAGTTGTAATGTGCAAGGTGTCCCCTTGTACAACTAGGTAGAGTGTTGGCCAAGGAATCTATCTTCCTATATAAAGGGCCTCATAGTAGTAGATCTATATATCATCTCATATCATATCCTCTCATCATCTTCATCTCTCAAGTACTCATGTATGGAGTACAATGTAGCTCTTTAGCTCATATTAATGGAGTGACCATTTCCTCCATATTGCATTGTATTTTCATCATTTCTATTTATAGCATATTTTAGTCATATTGTTGTTTCACTTTCTTTCATATTTCTTGTATTTCATTGGGACCTGTGTTAGATCTCTCCACTACATATATCCTCAAAAGCTAATAGTGGTATCAAAGCCATGGTGCTTCGAGATAGGAGGACCTACATCCATCATAAGAGAAGTCTAGTAGGTCAAGAGGAATAGGGAGAGTCACCATTACTACTATTGGCTTGCATATTTACCGCTACATGCAAAAGCTACCATTAGGATTAATTGATAGAAATAGCCATAGTAGTCAACAGGATTAGAAAAGTGAAGACTGAAATAAATCTCAGTTGTGAAAAACCTGAGATTACATCTGGCTAGGGTCTTTCCACAGAGTTGCAAAAAAATCGTGAAGACTAGGACTCAACATTCAAGCCACTAGTTTGACAAATCAACTAGTGAAGATTATTATCTCCATATTTATAAGTTCTTCTGTTCCAGTTTCTAACAACTTGTTGTAGGAAAAGGAGATTCAAGAAAAATTTGGGAAGCTTCCTACAAGAGAGTTAGGAAGAACATCTTCAAGAATCATTCCAACACTTGCAGCAACAAGGTAGAAGATTGAATATTTCAAAGACCTCGAGAAAGGTCCCATTACAAGAGCTGCAATCCTACAAATTGTAGAAGTAAAGAAAAGGCCACAATAGCCTTATAGCAGACTCAAGGAAGAAAAGACTCCAAAAGTTGAGTCATAGGAGGAGATAGGAGATTGGTGATCTCCATTCAAGATCAATACCTACAGAGTGTAGAAGAAGAATAGGCCAAAGAAGCCTAGAAGAAGAATAGGCTAGAGAAGCCTAGAAGAATAGGCAAAAAAACAAGAACCTAGAAGAAGAAGGCCATAGAAGCCTTAATTTTGAAGAAATACTTAGAGAAGGATTCTTATTCAGAAGAAAATCTATTAAAAACAAAGAAAATTTTAGAAGATAAATTCCTGATTCAGAAGAATACTCCAAAGAAGAGTTCCTGAAGATATCTTGATTCAGAAGATAGATTCCTGAATTCAAAAGAAAACTCTAGAAAGGAGTTCCTAAAGAAGACTCCAAAGAAGAGTCCAAGAAATAGGAGATTGGTGATCTCCATCAAAGCCTACAAATTATAGGAAGAAAGAGAAAGGACCAATGAAGTCCTATTCTAAAATCTAGAAGTAGTAGAATCAGAGATCCGAGAAGAAGATCTCATCACCAACACTTCCAAAAGTAGAAGGTTGAAGAAAAGGTCTCACGTGGAAGACCAAAGAAGCTGCAAGATAGAAGACCTTGGAGAGGTCTCAAGGAGGAAAAATAAGAAGGCTTGGAGAGCCTTGTTGTAGAGCTCACAGAAGCATCATCAAAAGAGTTCCTAGGAGAACTCATTGGAGAATTCCACTACCAAGGAAAAGTTCTTGATAGTGAAGGACTTGGGACAATTATCACCATTCAAAAACAAGCCCAAGAGAAGAAGAATTTGGCAAGGAGTGCCAAATCCTAGAAGAAGAATTTGGCAAGGAGTGCCAAATACCTAAAGAAGAATCCAGTGAAGACCTCAAGAAAATTAGAATCTTGAGAAGAAGAAGATCCTATTTGAAGTCAGAATTTGACAAGAAGCTTGAAGGAAGATTCAGATAGAAGAAGCCTACCAAATCTAGGAGATTTGGAGATTACCTCTCATAACAAGAAGGCACAGTTTAGAGAAAGGAGTTATCTAAATATACAATAGAAATTAGAAGATCACTAGAAGGATTAAGCCACCAAATCCAAGGCTCAAGATAGAAAGTTTGAGGCTAGATATTGGTGAAGGAGAAAGTTATTTGGGACAGCCAACAAATAAGTTGCATATCCATCTACTACAAGGCAGCAACTTGGTGAATCAGAAGCACCAAGATCTACATCATCTACTTTAGAAGCCATAAAAAAGGTAAGCAACTAAGGTGCAACTAGTTGAACTTCAGATTAGGGTTCATTATCAAATTCCATTAAGCACCATATTTGGATTAAAAGTTGTAGAAGAATAGATTGCATTATAGTCTTCAAGAAAGTGCAAAAATGGAGAGTTCATTTTAAGGATTATTTGCACATTAATTTGGAGTTGAATAGATTTCAGAATTACAACTATCTATCAACTACCTATCATCTACTTTGGAAAAAGAAAAGAAGACTAGATCCTACAACTTTGTTTGTAGTGAAAATTTACAGAATACTTATTAAGGGTTCATTACAGATTACTCTTAAAAGTTGCAGAGATTATTAAGTGCATCTAAAATTATTTTGAGAGTTTATTGGAGTGATAAGGTGATATTGTTAGTGCATTAAATTGGTAGTATTATTAATATCATTTGCACTACACTAATTACTCTAAAAAAGGTTAGTTTGTGTTTGTTGATTGTTAAGGATCAAGAGCACAAAAACCAGTAGATTAATCAAAGTGTCTAGAGACACTATTTGGTGCATAGAACCTATAGCATTTCATGGCCCAAAGAAGCCACCAAAATCAGATCAGATTCCTCCAAGGAGTGGAGAAGAAAGCCACCATTAAAATCAGCAAGAGAAGCTTCAAATCGAGACTTGGTGAGTCTCAAGATTCAAAGTGCACCAAAAAGGGGTGCAAAAATTACTTCTACAAAAAAGAGGAAGCTTCTATCTACGTGGTTACAAGCTTGGGTTCATTAGAAAAATATCCAAGCAAAAAGGGGAAAGGTGTCTAATCAAAAGACAACCTCAAAATCCCCCATTGCCTTCAAGAAAGCTGCCATAAAAATCAAGAAAATCAGATCTACAAAAGGAGTGCAATAAGGGCATTCTTATATACAAAATATATTACATATTGGTGCACCAGTCTAATCTATTCTACGTAGGAATTAGGGTAGAGTTTAAAGTGCCTCAAAGGCACACTATTCACAAGGTGCAACAGCTGAAGGTAGCCAAACATTAGCACACTCTAAGCAAAGCAAAGAAGCCTCTCAAAAGGCTCATATCCTCTATGTCTTGGACAGCCAAATCTGCAAGCAAACACAACACAATACAAGGCAAAGAGAAGCATTATATTCAAGGGAAAAAAGGAGGATATAATAGGTTTGGAAAAGAAGAAAAGCAAGGTGCAAGAGACTATATTCAATGCACGTCCAAGGAGCATTCTATATCATTATTGGAGGTTCACCAAAACTCCATCGAAGCACCACCAAAGCTCCACCAAAGCATTGCTCGTCACTCCAGCTAGAACCAACTCATAAGCAAGCACCATCGAACAAAGGAAGAGCTAAGAATATTATAACATTTAAAGGTGCTCCAAAGGTACATTAAATAAGCGTTAGAGAAAGAGCCCATGCATAAGGAGGAAGTGACACTTGTCACTTGAAAAGAAATCCTAACGTTCACTACATGAGCACCCATATTTCACATGTTCGAGAAAAGGAACATTACTAGCAAGAAATGTGGTATGTTAGAACAAGGGAGACACTTGTATTCAAAGGAAATAAGTGCTCCTCCAAGGTTGTAATGCCCATACATTACAAGCATCTTTATTCCCTCCAAGTGCTCAAGAAGTAACTGGCATGACACTTGTCACATAGCACAAGAACTCTCTTCTATTAAAAGGTTCCAAAGACCAAGGAAGTCCACATATTCAATACTCCAACATTTACTCATAGCACAGGCCAAATTACAGCATGGAAGAAAGGTGAAAGAGCATTAAAAGCTCTGGTCAAGGAGGTCAAAGAAGTCCAACATTGAAGCCAAGGGAAAATCAACGTACACCATTCTCCATAAGCGGTCAAGGGAAAGGCACTAAAGGTGGACTATCATATACATCCAAAATCTATGATGAATACGTAGAGAATACAACATCAAAGGTAAGGTCTCTACTTTATTAAATTTTCTTTCATTAACTAGGAGTTATAAGGTATAACATTAGGTTGAAATACTAAAGGAAATCAACCATATTTGAAAGCAATATAAAAGGGAGAAACACATATTAAATAGCCTAATATTTGCAATATTATAACATAGGAGAAATAAGGAATTCTACTTGGAAATCAGAATTTCTATTATTGCAAATTTCATTGTTTTCTAATATTCCATATTAGGGAGTTATAAGGAATACTACATCAAAGTAGGAAATTGGAAATTAGAAACAATAAATATCAAATTATTAAAGGCTATAAAAGAAGGTTCTATAAGGGAAAATAAAGAGTTGGAAACTAATTGCTATACTTGTCTCAAAATACATTAAAGGGACAAAAGAATTCCAACTAGTAAAACCTCATCAAATTAGAAAGTGCTTAAAGTTCAATAGGAGTAATAAGGTGTAAAAGAAGTTGATTTTTGCTATTCACAAAACTTTACAAAATCAACTCAAAATTGAACTATTATTCTCAAAAGCACTTTATCTATCATATAGCATTTCCAAAATCACTAGGGAGACATAAGGCATTCTACAAAACCTAGAATTTCACCAAGGCATCATCAAATCAATACTAGGAAAATTAAAAGAAGACCACAAGGATCATCATGGCATCAAACAAATTCTTTCTTATGGAATCCCAATTACTTAAGGGACCAAATTATTTCTCCTAGAAAAATAAGGTTAAAGCAATCCTAGTATATGAAAAACTTTGGGAGATAACTCAAGGAATAACAAAAAGACCAAGCATAGGTGATACTGAAATACAAAAGTTTGATGACAATGATGCAAAAGCCCTAATGATAATAACCTTTGCTATCACTGATGAAATACAACCTTATATCAGTTCAGCAAAGACATCTATAGAAGCATGGAAAAGCTTAGAAAAGATATTTGAAGGAAAAAATAAAGCCACTATCCTTCATCTTCAAACTCAACTACATTCTCTAAAAATGAATAGTGGCGAGAGCATAGAACTATTCCTAAGGAAAGTAGCAGATATCAAAGGGAAATTATTAACCTTAGGAGAAGAAATTAAAGATGAACTTCTTACTCAAGTAACCATGAGAGCACTTCCAGATAGCTACAAATATTTGGTAACATCTTTACAAGTCCTAAGTAAAGATACTGCTTTTGATGACCTAATCAATATTCTTCAAGAATATGAAGTAGAGAATATAGTTAAAGATGAAATGACTAACATTGCATTGGCATCAAAAGACAATCCATAGGGAAATATTGCTTCATCATCAAAAGGATGAAGACCATGGTATAACAGGTATTTTTAGATATGCAAGAGAAAAGGTCATAGCACAAACTATTGCAGATTCAATCCCAAAAATAAGAATCAAGGAAATCAGATGAACAATGGGAGCAGATTTCAACCATGACAATATCAAAATCAGTAGCAAGCTCAACGTCCAACCAATTATCCCCAATTGGAGTATCAAAAAATGAATCAAAAAGGACACCTAGCTCAAAGGATAGAGGAAATCGAAGAACTGGAAGAATCTACAGATGATTATGAAGTCAAAGCTCTTTCAGCAAGAACAACAAGTTATGAAGACACTAACTACTTGCTTGAACAAGTTACAAAAAATAGAGAAGAAGAAGAATACAAGTTCCAAGACAAAGAAGAAGATCCATATTGAAGATTGAAATCTTCAATACCCAAATAATGTAATACAAGGGGGTGTTAGAGTTAGAGTATATTACATCATTTGGGTCATGTAAATGTACCACCTTAGGTACATAGTTAGGATAGGATATTACTTTAGGGGAAGTTATCTAGTTACTTCAAGCAATGTAATAAATGCACAAGTGGCAATGTGCAAGTTGTAATGTGCAAGGTGTCCCCTTGTACAACTAGGTAGAGTGTTGGCCAAGGAATCTATCTTCCTATATAAAGGGCCTCATAGTAGTAGATTACAAGCATATATCATCTCATATCTTCTCTTCATCTTCATCTCTCAAGTACTCCTGTATGGAGTACAATGTAGCTCTTTAGCTCATATTAATGGAGTGACCATTTCCTCCATATTGCATTATATTTTCGTCATTTCTATTTATAGCATATTTTAGTCATATTGTTGTTTCACTTTCTTTCATATTTCTTGTATTTCATTGGGACCTATGTTAGATCTCTCCACAACATACATCCTCAAAAGCTAATAGCGGTAAGCCACATTTTTGAGCACTTTTGGTCTTTCTACAACATTCTAGAGCCAAACATCGACCAACATCCACATCAAGCATAGACATGGGTGAGCATCTGCCATGTGGTAGATGCAAGGCAACATTTGACTATGCTCTACAGACACCCATGGGCATTTGAGCATGCAAAAGTTAGCTATAAAAGGTCTACAGGGGTGAATTTGGATTCATTCTTGCATTCATGAGTTCTAGAAGTAGCATCTGAAGGAGGAGTGACAAAGTGTGAAGGAGTATGTGGAATGGTGATGGAGGGAGTGGATGTGGCAATAGGCATGGAGGCATAGGTGGTTGAGGTAAGTGCCCTTGGCACTCTTGTTTAGATTTTTGTAATGTTTTTTTTATGCAATGAATGTGATGTTAATGTATTTGCAATTGTGTTGTGCTACAGTTGATGATCTTGGAGGCTCAACATCGATTCTCACCGATTATACCAAGGGTGAGAAAGGCCTTGCAGAAGACTGAGTGGGAGAAGTTGGAGGATATGGGGTTGGTTGGGGTGGCACAGATTGAGGTGGTGAGGGTAGATGAGGGGTATCTCTTAGCCTTGGTTGAGATATGGGATCTAGATAGGGGGACCTTCTAGCTCTCGATAAGGGAGATGATTGTGACACTAGAAGATGTATACCACATCTTTCGAGTGCCGATGGAGGGGTTGCATGTCCAAGTTGGACACGATAAGGAGTATGAGATGAGATGGATTTTTGGAGATGGATGGAGGGATGTGAATATCCAAGGTGGAGGGATAAGGTATTTGGCCATGTATGTGAGGTAGGAGTTGGAGGTATTGCCTACCTTAATCATGTTTCTATTGGCCAACATATTGGTGCCTAACAACACTAGGTGTCGATTCCCATGGAACATGATTAGGCTAGTGTACGACATGATCGATGAGCCTCGGGTGTATGCATGGGCACCTGCACTATTGGCATAGATGTATATGGAGTTATATGAGGTGAGGAGGTAGGGGTAGAAAGGGTTGGGTTGTAGTGTGTTACTACAGTGTTGGGGTTGGGAGCACTTTAGTGTGGCTCATCCTATGGGGTTACCTTGCGAGGAGTGGGATAGGGATCAACCCTATGCTCTGAGATGGTGGGTGGCTAAGGAGGTGCAGTCGAGTCATCCTGGTCATAGTGGCCAGGAGTGTAGGGATCTATGGGTAGGGTTGACACCTGATCAGGTGTGTTGGAGGCCATGGTGGGAGGCTAGGTGGCCTAGTGATAGAGAGCAACTATGGAGGACTCAATAGGCTAGATGGGTGGTTGGGTGGCATGGGAGTGAGGTGGAGCTGATCCAATTCTCATGAGTGCTATGGTAGTTTAGGCTGAGGTAGGGAGTTTTAAAGGCTCCAATGCTCTATAGGCATCGATCGGATGAGTCAAGCCTACCATGTGTGGAGGAGTGGTGGGTGGACTATATGGATGATGAGGAGATAGATCTCCTAGATGTGGATGATGTTAAGACCACAATAGAGTATGAGGTATGGTTTACTTCATAATCTCCATGGGTGCCAAGTTAGGTGGTCAAGGAGGGTGGTAGAGATGAGGAGGAGGTAGCAGTAGAGGAGGCTCCTCGATATTAGAGATATCATTGATCTAGCAGGTAGGTGAGGGATGCAATAGAGTAGCCTCCAAATATTAGAGGTGATGATGGTGGTAGGGATGATATGGAGGAGGTTTCAGAGAGACCTCTAGGTCAGAGTGAGGAGGAGTGGGTGAGGCTAGAGGCTAAGTGGGACCAACTCTAATAGATGGTGGTGGAGTGAGATGTAGAGATAGGCTCAACTACAAATAGAGCTAGATGTACGATGGATGGTAGGAGAAGGTGAGGATATTATAGTGAGGCTCCAAGTAGAGCTGAGATAGAGGGAATCTCATAAGAGGCATGATGTACTATACCTAAAATCCTAAGAGGCATATATCCAAGATTTAGAGGATCTTCTCATGCAACACCATATTGGGCTGCTAGATCGACCCTCTTCCTCCATAGTAGGTTCTATTAGGCGTAGTGACTCTAGGCATAGTGTCTCTAGGTCTAGGGCTCCTTCAAGGTCATAAGGGTCTACCTATGGGTATTAGCTAGTGCTTAGATGCACTTTTTGTATATGAGCCTTGGTGCTCCATTGTATATAGCCTTTGAGCATTCATTGTACATGTGATTATATATATATATACATGGCTTTTACTTTTGTGTTATGAATTTGTGTGGATGTTTGTGTGAATGCATGTATATATGTGATGGATGATAATGTAATGATGATGTGGATGAATGCAAATGAACTAATGCACTAATGATCATTTGTAGTTTAGATTTTGCTTGACCATTATTGATCATTGTTGTTTAATCAGGGGCACCAAAATGGTGGTATGTGAAATGGAAGACTCATGTAATGATATGATAATGATATGGATGGTGTTGGTGTTGAATTGTTTTGTAGAGACTCAAACATACTAGTGATATCAAACAAACTCACTAAGTTCTGTCTAATTTCTCTAAGACCAAATGTGTGTGTAGTGAAATGTTCATTTACCAAATCATGAGCATGGTAATGACTCAAGGCAATCAAGAACCAATGTGTGTGCAAGTGAGTTCATTAACCCATATTGAGTAAATTGAGATGAAACCTATCATGGAGGAGACCAAGAAGCTAGCTTGTCCTTATGTGCGGTCAAAGGTCTCTTCAAGAGAGACGTGTCACCACGCATGAGCGTACTCCACTACTAGTCAAGCATCTATAGCCCTGGTGGAGATTAGCTCCATAGTCCAATGATCTGATCTCTAAGCTTTGGGGATTCAGACTACCTAACCATCTAGATGGAAATGTAGTTCTATCCTTACAACTTGAGGATTTGTGGTGTGTGATGTGTAAAAGAGTTAGAGCTTTGGGGAATCAGATTCTCAACCGAAGTGTGATGAGAATTTTACCCTATCCTTACTACTCATTCTTTTATTTTGGAAGTGTGAGTAGTGGTGAGGACCACTTTTTTTTATTTTGGACTATGTGCATAATGGGATAAGAAAAAGAATTTTTTTTTTCTTTGAGGTTCAAACCCAATCATGGGTATTATCCCTCTTTGACACAAGATGGTTTTTATATGTGTGGGAGGTGGTTGGTTCAAGGGTAAGAGTCAATTCTAGAACTCAAGATTTTCTTTAGTGAAAATGTGACTTGGTCCTAGAGAAAACTCGACATGTATTGGAGGTTGCTTGAAACACTAGGAGTGGTTGAGTGACCGAAAACACCTAGGGGTAATGAAGTGATAGTGCAAATGGTAAATTGACTTGTGAAATGGTGTAATGAAATGGATGTGAACTTGGGGTGCCCTGATTAAGGCAACAAGATTTATTGGATCAATTATTATCTAAACTTAACAAATGACCCCTAATATGGTGGATGAAATGCATTAAAATGACAATGAATGTGTTTGTGCAATGTGATGTGTGAAATGCAATGTGTATGAATGATGTTTTTGTGTATTAGCCATGTATATATACATATATGTAAATCACATTAAGCATAAAATACTCTCAAATGGATGATGTTAAGTGGTTCAGGCTCTTCTTCTCCCTCTAGACTAGCAAGTCTATATGTTCCTTGACCCACTTTTTGGGTGATAATGTATGGACCTAACCAATTAGCCATGAATTTATCATGAAGATGTGGTAATGCATTGGTGTTTTGTTGATTTTCTTTGAGGATAAGATCTCCTACTTGGAATTCATGTAGATGGACTTTGGCATTGTAAGCATGCTTGAGATGATCTTGATATACTCATAAATGTTCTAAGGTATTAATCTACCTTTCATCAAGGAGTGTAAGTTGGTCAAGATGTGCTTGTCTAGTAGTATCATCATCTATGAATTCTTGTAATGAAATTTGTAATGAGGGGATCTCAAGCTCAAGAGGTATGATGGCTTTGGCACCATAGACCAATGAGAATGGTGTTGCCCCAGTAGGCATGTAGATGCTTGTTCGATAAGCCCATAATGCCAAGGGGATCTGAGTGTGCCAATATCGATGATTTTCTTTGACTAGTTTCTTGAGAATAGCAATCAAGGTCTTATTGGTTGCCTCAACTTGTCCATTTGTCTATGGGTAGTAAGGAGTCGAGAAACTATGTTGGATATTATATTTCTTGCAAAGTGCTCGAACATCCTTGTTCTTGAAAGACTTGCCATTATCAGAAATTATTTTTGAGGGGATACCAAAATGATAGATGATATGCTGAAGTATAAACTCCACAATTCTAGGTCTTATCATACTAGTTAGAGGAATTACCTCAACCCACTTTGTGAAGTATTCAGTGGTTGTGATGATGAATGTATGTTATCCCGAGGAAGGAGGTGAGATTTTACCAATCAAGTCCAAACCCCATTGTGAAAATGGCCAAATACTTTGAATAGGTTGCAATGCTTGTGATGGTACATGAGTTAAATTAGCATGTTGTTGATATTGTTGACATTTCTTGACATAATTGCAATAGTCACGTTCCATGGTGGGCCAATAATAACCCATGCATAAAATACGCTTTGTGATGGCCATTCCACTAAAATGACCACCACAAGTACCATCATGAGCTTCTGATATTGCTCTTTGGGCCTCTATAGGCTCGAGACAATGAAGGAGGACTCCATCATAACCATATCTATACAACACGTCCCCCAAGAGAGTGAAATGAGCTACCTTTTGCTTGAAAGTGCATTTAGTAGTCCATGACATGTCAGATGGGAGTGTTCCAAACTTGAGGAAGGCTTTTATTTGGCTAGACCAAGGCTCATATGACTCTGCATGGATAAAGCAAACATCCTTCTCATATTTAGACTCAGCACAAGAAATTGTAGATTTAGAGATCATTGTGACAATTAATGGTTGTACCTCTCCTTCGAAGTTCTTTGGAATCAATGATCCTAGAGAGGCCATCACATCTGCAAATCTATTAGTCGATCTAGGCAAGCTATCAATTTCATACCAGTCAAATTTGGCAAGCAATTTCATTGCTACTTCATGATAAAGTTTTAAGACTGGTTCTTTGCATTGGTATTCTCCATTTACTTGATGAATGACAAGTTGAGAATCACCAAATATCCTGATACACTTTATGCTCATAGCTAAGGCTGCTTGAAGTCCTAATATTAAGGCTTCATACTCTACATTATTGTTTGTGCATGGGAAATCGAGTTTGAATGATAATGGAATCGGTACCCCCTAGGGTGTATGAAATATGATTCCAGCACCTTGTCCTTTTTTGCACTTAGAACCATCAAAGAATAATGTGATATCGACATCTTCCTTCAGAATGACATCTTCTTCTTGTTCAGTGATAGTAAATACCGAATCATCTAGGAGCTCAATAATCAAGGGTTGATCACTAGGAAGTGGAGCTTCCACAAGCTGATCGGCTATTACCTGACCTTTAATGGATTTTTGGCTAATGAACTCAAGATCAAATTCAGTTAGAAGCATTATCCATTTTATGGTGTGGGTGTTATTGTAAGTGCGAGACATCATGTAACGCAGAGGATTTTCGTGAGCTATGACATATGTAGTGTGGCTTAGCATGTAATATCTGAGTTTCTTAGTGGTAAAAACCATTTCTAAGCATAATTTTTCTACATAAGCGTATCTGGTTTCATAGCTTACCAATGTTCGACTAATGTAGTAGACAACTTGCTCTCGGTTGTTTTCATTCTTTTGAGCAAGCATTGTCCCTAAAGCAAATTCCATTGTTAAAACATAAATATGGAAGGGGACCCCTAAATGAGGAGGAGTTAAGACTAGTGGAGAAGCCAAGTATTGCTTGATATCATCAAAAGATTTTTGACATTCATCTATCCATGAAAATATCACCCCCTTTTGTAATAGGTGATTGAATGGCCTACATTTGTCTGAGAGTTGTGCAATGAAATGATGGATCGATTGAATCTTTCCTTGTAAACTATGCAACTCTTTCAAGTTTTTTGGGGGAGGCATCTCCATGATGGCCTTGACCTTGTTTGGGTCCACTTCAATACCTCTTTTGGAGATAATGAATCCTAGTAGTTTGCCTGAGGTGACACCAAAGACACACTTTTTGGGGTTCAACCTTACATTATGCTCTAGAAGTCGATCAAAGACTTTTTCCAAGACACCAATGTGCTCTTGTCGAGTTTTAGATTTTGCCAAGAGATCATCCACATAATCTTCAATGATCTTATGCATGTAATCATGGAAGATGTATGTCATGGCACGTTGATAAGTGGCACCTACATTTTTAAGGCCAAAGGGCATCACCTTGTAACAAAAAGTCCCCCAAGGTGTAGTGAATGTTGTTTTGTGTTGGTCATCAAGATTGATTTGAATCTGGTTGTATCCTAAAAAATCATCCATTAAAGAAAGCATTTCATGGCCAGCACAAGTGTCGACAAGAGTATCGATGTTTGGTAGAGGAAAGTCATCCTTAGGACATGCTTTGTTAAGGTCTCGAAAGTTAGTGCAAATGTGTATCACCCCATTAGGCTTGCGAATGGGTACCATGTTTGAAAGCCACTCAGGATAGTCAATGGGTACAATGAAACCCACATCTAATAGCTTTTGAAGCTCTTCTTTGACCATGAGGGCAATGGTAGGATGCATCTTTCTCAATTTTTGTTTGATCGACTTAGCATCAGGATGCAAGGTTAAATTATGGACAACCAAGTTAGGGTCAAGGCCAGACATGTCTTTGTAGGACCATGCAAATATGCCCTTCTTCCTCTTGAGGAGAGCTATCAATTGCTCTTATTCATCAATGGATAAACTTTTTCCAAGTTTAATAATTTATGGATTATCCACATCTGAACTAAGGTTCACATCAATGGTATCTTCAATGGACATGTGAGAACCTTCCTCAAGCTGATGGGGTGTTGGGATCAGATGAATATCATCAATGACATTATCAAACTCTTCTAACTCAATCTCTTCTATGTCTACCTAGAAAACCTTAGGATTCGAGGGTGAAAGTGAAGGTGAAGAGGTGAAGGTGAAGGTGATGGAGGAATGTAAGTAGTGAAAGCTCTTAACAATTCCTCAAAAAGGACAAATTTGGCAAAGGATGGTGGTGATGAAATCCATTCCATATCAATGAGGCTAATGTCAATTGGAATTGGTTTTGCCAAATCATATGGATTACGAAGTGGGGTGAATAAGTCAACAGGATTCATATTGACTTAGTGGGGAGTGGTGGTTGGCAATGTGAAGGGTGGGTTGGTTCTATCTACTAGAATCGGTGAAGGAACCTTGGGAACCTGAATAGCAACAAGCAACACTTGTAAATGCAAATGACAAAAGCCATGCACATGCAATGCAAATTTTTTTTTTTTTTTTTTTAATTATGTACATATGTTACAAAATATTCTAGTGAAGTGGATCAATGAAGTGGAGGTGGTGGTTCACCGGTTGGTTCAGCTCGCTCCCTAGGGAGAAGCAAATAGAAAATGGGTTGATGGATGGGGAACATTCTGAGATAATGCTCATCATATTCGATGAATGGAGTGATTGGGATTGATTCCTCTTTAGATTCATCTAAATCTATCGATATGATATCGTATTCTTCATAAAATTCCTCAAAGTCATCATTGTGAGTGGTTTCCTCTTCTAAATCTAAATGAAGGCTTTGAAAATCTTATTCAAAAGAGGAAGTGGAAGAATGAGAGTGGTAGCCCAAACCTGAATGGTCATGCACTTCTCGATATGGAGTGTCAATGATTTCATGCATACCTTATTCATGTCATCCTAGGTCATATCCTTGCCAATTGACTCGATGAAAGTATCATGAAGGAAAACCTATCATGTGCTCTATATTGGCAAGGATTGGTTGTGTAGGTTCATCTAGGGAAGGTGGATCGGATGATGAATCAACCCCCCATATATGAAATTGATTCTATTAGGTGTTGAACCCATATTGTACACTACTCCTATGGATAAGGGTGGGTCACATGGATGACCATAATCCCTAATAGTTTGGATGTTTAGTGGTGTAACAATGACATCTTGGACCACATATTCACCAATGCCAAGATTGGTGAGGTGGACTACAACTTGTGAGGATGTGGATGAGGTGGATGGAGTGGATGTGGAAGTGGAAGGCTCATGGATGACTTGTGGCTCAGATAATGGGAGGGATGTATGGTGAAATGGCATCTCATAATCTATTAGATCGACTTGTGAGACATCTATTGGTGGAGATGAAGATGGATTTGGTTGAGGAGTTTGATGGATGGTTGATGATGTTGGTGTGGATGGAATGGTAGTGGATGTTAATGTTGATGATGTGGATGGAATGGTAGTGGATGTTGATGTTGATGATGTGGATGGTGTGGATTGGGTTTGACCACATGTACATGTAGTCGATTATGATGAAGGTGGGGGTGTAGAAGTGGAAGCTTGATGTGGGGTAGTGATGGGAAGCTCCTCAAGAATAGGAGATTTAGATGAAGAAGTGGTGGATGATGTGGTTGATGGTGTTAGGAATAGGTGGGTGGATGGAAGTGTGGATTCATAGGGATTTGAGATGAAATTGCAATACTTAAATGGTTTGATATTCATTGGTATGCAATGAACTTATCCCTCATGTACATATTTTAAGCATTGATGTAGTATGGAAGGGACACATCTCATCTCCCTAATCCAGGGGCATCCAAGGAGTACATTGTAAGCCATGGACCCCTCTAGGATGTGGAACATGGTATGCAATATTTTTACCCCCACTTCTATGGGTAAAATGATAGTGCCAACTATGGAACAAAGAGCATCATTGAATGCTCTTAAGGTGAATGTGGATTTGGTTATGTGTGATGGTGGAAGATTGAGATGTTGAAGGGTGGATGTGGTGATGATGTTGATGGAGGAGCCAGTGTCAATTAATACTCATTTAAATGGCTTCCTATCAACTTGAGCCATAATATGTAATGGAGGGTCCATCGATTCTGATGAAATTGATTTAATTTCAAAATCATAGAATGTGATGGAAGGCTCCATGCACATTCGAATACTCCCCATAAAATTATTGAAGGCATTAGTGTCTTGGGATTGGAGTTCAATGGATTTTAGAATTTCCATTAATGCCTCATGATGTGGGGGAGATTGTTGTATTAGCTCATAGATAGATAGTTTGGCTGAAGCCATTTTGAGGCTAGTTGTCAATCGACTACTTAGTGAGATGATGGGTCTTTGTGAATGATTTGGAGGATGAATTGGTTGTGATGGATGACTTGGAAGATGGATTGGTTGGGATGAATTGGAGAAAAATGGATGGGTGATGATGAATTGGTAGGTTGTGGAGACACACTTGCTTGAGGTGCTATAGGAGGTTGAACTGCCTATTGTTGTTCATTTTGTCTATTGGTGCTTCTTTGTCCTTGGGTGACTACATGAATAGCCCCCACAAAACCTTGATATTGTTGCACATGGTTGACTTGATTAGGAGGAGTCATAATATTTGATCCCCCTATTGTTTATTGTTGTTCCTCATGATGAGGAAGTGGTGTTTGGTATATACCAAAGTTTTGGTTTTGTTGGGCCAAAGGACTATCAAACTTGATGGCCCCTAGCTCTATCAAATCTTGCACCATGTGTTTAAATGACCAATAGTTGTTAATGTCGTGTCCTTTATGTCGATGAAAAGGAAAAAACAAGTGTTCCTTATAACCCTTGCCTTGTTTAACTTGATCTTCTAGTATGATTTTGGGTAAGGCAATAGCATTGGTGTCATACAACCTACAGAAGAGGGAGGCGTATGATTCAGGAAAAGGTGTGAAGATGCGGTCTTATCGAGTGGATTGTCGATGTTGGTGATTTTCCATAGTTGGCACTATGGTATGATGTTGGTGAGGTGGGGGAACCGCTTGATAATTGATTTGTTGTGGTTGTTGTTGCACTGTTGTTGTTGTTGTTGAGTCATTATCGGTTGACTCAGGACCACTTGATTTACTTGATTTGGTTTTGACTGGCCAGAATAATTTCCTTTTGATTGGCCCTTATTTTGCCATTCCTTTTTCTTAGGCTTTATCTTACCCTCTTGGATTTTTATCTCTTCAATGACATGAGCTTGAGTGAGAGCTTCATCGAATGTTCTATATTGTTGTAGTTGTAATAACAAAGAGATGGGTTTTAAGCAACTCCTTGTGAACATTCGAGTCAGTTCTTCCATTGGTAGGGAGAATGGCAACTTAGTGATAACTACCCTCCAATGGTTTCTAAAATCATAGACTGACTCTTCTTCAAATTGTCTAAGGTTGTATAGGTCAGTCAATGTGGTCTTCTTGTGAACATTGAGGGAAAATCTCTCCAAAAATTTATCTACCAATTGTTCAAATGTGTAAATATTATGGTGAGGTAGATGATTATACCAGTCTTGAGTATCTCCCCCAATGTCTGAGGAAAAGTTTTGAGCATCAAAGCATCTTGATCTTGAATCCAAAAGCATGAGTGAATAAATGTGCTGATGTGCTCTCTAGGGTCCTCAGTCCCTTTAAATTTATCAAATTTTGGTACTATGAAGTCTATCGGATATGGTGGTGATGGTACCAAAAAATGGATAGGTTGATTGATTAGTTATCTCAAGGTAGGCTTTTGGTACATCATACTAGGAGTATGCAAAATCAAGCTATCAATATGTTGTTGCATTGCTTGGATTTTAGGGTCTTCTCCATGTGTGTAGAAGCCTTAAATTATTTGATGATTGTGTGAAGGTGGGGTATGTGGAGTGGTGAATTATTGAGATGGAATGTGATGTTGATGGCTTGATGGATTGAAGGGTATTTGATGATGTTGGGCATGTTGTTGGACTTGGTGATGGAATGATTGTTGTTGATGGAATGGAGGTGAGGTTTGGGGAATGTGAATGTGTTGGGTTGTGGAAGTGGGGTTGATATGGGTGAATGGGGGTGTGGGTATAGCAACCTGAGAAGGTTGTGATACCCAGGATGGATTTGAGGTGAAGTAGGTGTGTTGGCTTGGGATAGAATGGGGTTTGAAATTTACTATATGTGTTTGTTGTTGGGAATAAGAATGAGCATCTTGTTAGCCCATGAGCAATTGATTGAGGTGTTGCCATGCTTGTTGTATGGAAATTTTTGAAGTAGATTGTGTGGGTGTGATGGAGGTGGATGTGGGTGAGGTGTAAATATTGGCAATGTTGGTGGATGTTGGTGGAGGGTAAGTTGTGAAAGGAATCACAATAGAATGAGGGGTAGTGGATGGAATGGTAGATGGAATGTATGAAGTTGCATTGACATGTGCTTCATAGAGTGGATTGGTATAGGTGGTGGTATAGGTAGATGGGATGGAGGTGATTTGGCTATGTTGTGGTGGAGACATGTGATGTGAAGGTGTAGATGATACCTCAAAAAGAGGGTTAGTATAGACTTGGTTGAACTGTTGGGGTGTGAATGAGTAAGTTCCAACTGAGAAGAAGGAACTTGGCTATGTGGGATGTTAAGTTGTTCTAAGACTAGTCTGGTTGGTCTTAAGTAAGCTCCAACTTTATCCATGTCTATGTAGGTGATGCAGGTATTAGTGGGTGTGGAAGGCTCTATTTTTAGGATGGAGGTGTGAATAGCTCTGTCCATCACATCTACATTTGAAGTAAATATAGAATGTGAGGGTCCTATAGAAAAACCAAAATAGCTTATCTATGTTGGATACATGGGTTAGCCACTAAAGTGGTTAGGGAAGAGGTGAGGCACTCCATGGATGAAGTGGGTTGGTTGATGCTTGACTCATGATTTTAGCTTGGCTTCGAGTTGAAACCATAAGCTAATGAGTCAACTAGGGTAGTGAATGTGTGGGATGTGTGTGAAAATGTGTAATGATAATGAAAAGCACACAAAATCAAACAAACAATTGAATCCTATGTTTTACAACAATTTTTTTTTTTTTATGTGGTTTGTGTGTTTTGATGTATGCCTAAGCCTAGACTACTATGCAGGATGGATTCCTAAGGTGGATGGCAAATGAGGATTTTCTGGTGATGAAATCCAAAAAAATCACTCACGAGTTGCTAAGGTATCTATGGGGCAAGACAACGGATGGAGATGAAGCCCACCATCATTGATCTTGATCAATGGTTGGTGATGAAGTCCAACTCACTGATGTTTAAAGTGAAGCATGCAATCGTGTGTGATTCTTTTAAATTTTTGTTATCTATGGTGTTCATACAATGCCAAGAAACTCTCTTTTACTCAGCTAAGTTAGTGACCAAGAACATTAATACCAAGTTCCTCAAAATAACCTAGGGTACACCTCTTAAGATCCACCCTGAATCATCAAGTGATTCCAATAGTGGAGGGTTCACCTAGTTCTTCCACCCTAAATCATCAAGTGATTCCAATAGTGGGAGTAAGCTCGAATACCAATAACTTGTTCCAACTTAAAAAAGTAAAAGTGAGAGACTTTAGCCTAAAATGCAACTATTTATGCTTTTTCATTATTATTGCAAACAACATACAAGTAAAAAGTAAAAACACCACAAACAACAAAAACTTAAATTTAATGTGATGAATGTTTTAATGCAACTAACATGGATGCACAAATGTAGATCTATCCTATGTGCAAACTATATGAAGAAATATTTATAAATGCCTAAGATGCAAAATGTGTTGCTTTTTAAATAGAAAATAAATATCTTCTTTTCAATATCTCTTTAAAAAGAAAAAAAAATGGAGGTGGGGTTTGATCAAGACTTACTAGGAAGCCTACATATTTCTTCCCAACTCTCCTATGATGTGTAGAGTCTCCTAAAATGGTAGGCATCTCCTCAAATGTGGTAGGGCATCCGTGCGACCACAGATCAAATTATTGCTCCTAAAAACCCTAGTTTCATAATTTTCATGTGATCGAATATCTAAAAACCTACAATAAAATAAAAAATATAGATCAAATTGACAAGGTATTTAAAATAAGAAACCCTTTGGGGTCCCACCATGATCACCATTTTGTAAAGCAAAAATCGACAACACCAAGATAACAATAACAAAATCAACACAAAATATATTGCACAATGAAGAGATAATATTTTATTAATATGGTGGGAGCCTTGATCTCCAATGTTACAATATAATGTATATTGATACAATAGTTACAATCAAAGGGTTTTAAAACCCTTATTTACAAAGAATATTAGGTGTCTTCTACATCATATTTTACTCCAAACAAGTTGTAGGTGGGCTTGAGTATCCCTACGAGACCACCTGAGCTACAACAACCATCAAGAATATATTTCTATACCTACAAATAGATCAACAACACCAAATAGGTCAATAGCATATGCGAGGGCTCCACTATGTGAGACCCTCTATAAAATCAAATCTACAAACCCTAGTGTTGTAAATAATGAAATGCAAGTTAAGTACATAAAATGTAAGATGTAAAACAATAAAAATTTTTACCTTGTCAAGATTATCTAATTTTTCTGATCCATGCTTTTGCTTCTGAGATCTGATGGTGTACGAACACCCGTAAGCGTTTGAGGGTTTATCGGTGGTAAATCGAAGTGAGGAAAATACCCTGGAGCGTTCTAGAATGGCGGTGAATGCCTCACAGCATTCCTGGAATGCTCAACACATTCACGAGATGCTAGAAGGTGTTCGAGGGTTTCTAGGGAGGGTACTGCAGAACCAGATCTGGTTCGTAGGGGATGTGGGTGATAGAAATGGAGGATACAAAGGTGACGAGTGGAGAGGATGATAGTGAGATGCTAGGGTTTTAGAGGGGGATGGATGCAAGGGCTCTCAAACCTTAACAAATCAAAATACCGCTTAACCTCATTCATAAGAGTGAATGATCTTTTATAACTTACCTTCAACATGCTAGGGTTTCGACGACACCAACGGGTGGTCAAGATTAAAACATGATGGATGGCTAAGATTATAACTTTGATGTGTGACATGGATCAAGTTAGATGGATGGTTGAGATTAAGTCGTGATGAATGGTTATGATTTATTCATATATATATATATATATTAAATATATAAATATAAATATATAAAATATTTATATTTATATATAAATATAAATAAATAAATATATAAATAAATAAATATATATATATATATATATATATATATATATATATATATATATATATATATATATATATATATATATATATATATATATATATAAATAATGGACGGTTGTGATTGGATGATGCATGGATGACAAGTGGCTAGGATTTGGTGTCTACAAG
This sequence comes from Wollemia nobilis, assembly GCA_028583015.1. Lineage (NCBI taxonomy): Eukaryota > Viridiplantae > Streptophyta > Pinopsida > Araucariales > Araucariaceae > Wollemia > Wollemia nobilis. The sequence continues at coordinate 32,511,848 of JAQPPZ010017052.1, forward strand.
TATATTAACAAAAAAGAGAATAAAGTAGTTGATGCATTGAGTAGGAGAATAAATATAGTGGCTTTTTATTGCATCCCTATCAACTTGATGGAACAAGTCAAGGAAATACAAAATCAGGATGCATACTGCAACCAAATTCGAGAAAGGATGGAAAGGAAACCTAATGAAAACAAAGAATTTGATCTCAAGGATGGTTTCTTATGTTATAATAATAGGGTAGTAATTCTTGAGACTATTTGAGAAGGATGATTATGAAAGAAGCACACAAATCTCCATATTTTTCTCATCCAGGAGGAGCAAAGATGAGGGAGAATATGAAAAGATATTCTTCTAGCCAAGAATGAAGAGAGACATAACTAAATTTATCGATCAATAATTTGAGTGATAAAAGGTAAAAGTAGAGCATAGCCATCCTACTACTTTTTTATACCTGCATAATGTGCCTATGCAAAAATGGCAAGTAATTTTTATAGATTTCATAGTAGAGCTACCTAAGAAAAGGTTTTAGCATGACAAAATCCTAGTAGTGGTCGATAGACTAACCAAGGTTGCGCACCTTATACCCAAGAACACAAAGGATGATGCTGTGGTGGTGGCTAATATATTTTCCAAGGAATATTTTGGATTCATGTTTTTTTATAGATAATCATATCAGATAGGGACCCAAAATTCACATCTAAGTTTTGGCAATCCTTGCATCGTGGTATTGGTACTAGATTGAACATCAGTTCGACATACCATATAGAGATTGATGGGAAAATTGAAAGAGTGAACCAAGTGCTAGAATACATGCTTTGCATAGAAATCCCATTGGAAGGATTGCTTGCATTTGGTAGAATTTACCTACAATAACATACACCATTCAATCATAGGTATGGTTCCATTCAAAGCTTTGTATGGTAGAAAGTGCTAAACACCATTGACATGGGTTAATCCAAAATATCAGATTGTGCTTGGATATGATGTGGTCAAATAAATGGAGCAACAATTGAGGGTAATCAAAGAGAGGTTGAAAGAAGCTACAAACCATCAAAAAAGCTATGTCGATCTAAAGCAATGACCAAAAGAGTTTGCTATGGGTGACAAAGTGTTTCTAAGAGTGAAGCCTAATAAGAGTGTGATAAAATCCACAAATCTAGATCCTCGCTTTTGTCAAAACCTTTGAAATCATATAGAATATTCATCTTGTGGCATATCGACTTGCCTTACCACCCAATCTGTTCAAGATTCATAGTAATTTCCATATTTATTTTCTTAGAAAGTATGTTGGTAATCCATAGCATGTGTGGGAATTTTATAATTTGCATATGGCAAAATCAAAGGCTATAGAGGTTCAACTAGTAAGAATCCTTGAGTTTAAATCCAAATCAATGAGTAAAGGAACCTTAGAGCAATGCAAATTTCAATGGGACCGATACACTGAAAGGAATGCTACTTGGGAAAAGTAGCGAATATGCAAAAAACATTTTCTATTTTTTTTTTAAGCAAAAAACCCCTTGTGGGGCGGCCTTGGTCTGAGAGACCACGAACGAGGGGTTCTACACCGTCAAAGTCACCCGTGAGTCGCACCCGACCCTACCCGCACCAACATTATCAATTGGATTTTGGGTACCCAATTCAGCTTTTTGGTAGGGTGGAGATTCGAACCTGGGACCTCCCTTGGAGGATTGCCCTCTCCTCTCCAACTCATCTACAACACTTGGGTAAAAAAAAAAAAAAAAAAAAAAAAAAAACATTTTCTTTTTCTATTTGAAAATACTGAGTAGATATTATTTTATGTGTACAAAATTTTAAAAACATAGAGGAATGTGTTAAGCCTAAGGGGGGATGATGTCATGACCCACCTCTTGGTAGACTTGTGTATTTCGTTTGGACATATGTTTGAATAGTTATCTTGTGGATGAGATACTTGACTATGTGTTTGTTGCTATGAGAACATATGAATGTTGTGGAAGATATGAATATATACTTAATGAAATGATAGACTATTTCATGTTTAATTTGTAACTATATGGATTTTATGCAAGGATAAGATATTGCTAATGGATTTCACTTTTGCAGGAATAGGTTTCTTTAGGTGGCAGAAAGAAATAACCATCAAGAAAGGAATACCTATGGGAAATGATGTGATGGGTTATTTATCATAATATTGGAGAGGCAACATGGATGAATGCCCTCTTCCATGAATATGCATATCATTTTGCATAAGAAAAGATATATAAATTTTTAGTTGAATTCCTTCTTGCATCATATTTCCTTATTGAAAGTGTTTATTTGAAAAATGGTATTATTGCAAGAAAAGAGTGCTAACCTCTTTTCAAAATAGTTAAAAAGAATTCATTATAGTAGATATAGTTGCAATGAATGTCAAGGAAGAAGTTTGTTATTCTATAAAGATAGTGTAATGGATTTCTTTTATTATTATTATTATTTATGAAAATAAAGAAAAATAATGAATTTCATAGAATTTGAAAACTACATTGGAAAGGAATCCAAAGAACATAAGGTAGAGTCGTAAACCTTTTTTTCTTTACTGGAATAAAAATAGAGCTTTAATAAAGAAATTTGTTCGGAGTGATTCTTGTTGGATCGTGCCTTACGAATTGGTCAAGCATCTTTAATTATGGTAAGAAAGTGGTGAAGTAAATGTTGAAGGTTAAGTGAATGCTAGCTGGGGGAACTCGAGGGAGATGAATGGTTTATGGAGGATAGCCAAGGAAAAAGAAGGAACAAAAGGAGAAATTGGAAGGGATGTAAAAGGACAAAAAGAGAACAACACCAACACAGAGATTGGATAATTGTAGAAGAAACTAGGTTCTTTTAGGATTACTCTTTGCTTACTTTTGTTGAGTGGTGATATTGTTTGTTATATTGTTTTTGGAAAATAATAAAAGAAATAATTTCCTAGATTGTCACAAATTAGATAACTGTGTTTTTATTTTGTCCTTTATTTTTGAAAATAGTGAAGGTTTGGTTTGGGTAGAAGCAAACTAGATTTTTTGGAAAACATTGGATGAAATGGAAGATAATAGAGAAATAAAACCAAGGAGGGGGTTGTTTAACATGCTCTAGTGGCACCCTAGTTTTTAGATGTTGTTTTGATATATTTTGGGTTGTGCAATATTGTTTGGCTTTGGTGGAAGTCATATGTTGTGAGATGAATCTAAGGAATGGTGTTAGTGCCTTACAATTGTTGAATGACCTTTTTTAGGGACATATGCTTAGGTAATGGAAAATGGCTGTCCATTTTGATCTAGCAGTAACCATTATCCGTCATATGTATGGAAATATGTATTAGTAGAAAAAAGAATAAACTAAGCATGGTTTTTGTAAATATCTATTTTTACCACTATTTTTGTGTTGACTATGATTGTGAAAGAGCTATTATCATGTTTTGTAGAAAAGAATAAGTAAATGGTTTTTGTATTGTTGATTTTTAGATAACAAATTGAATCTATGTTGCTATGAGTGGATATTGAAGAAGGGATTGATGTATTGGCAACCTTTAGTGAGGACGTATTCAATAGTTGTGACATTATTGAAATTAGATTATTTTTTTACATTCGTCTACTTGAAAAGAGAGAGAGACTTTTGTATTATTTAGAAAGAAATAAAAGGTTGATTTCAAATTTAAATCATTATCCATATTGATGTGTTAAACTAAGACTAGAACTAAAATTGATGTGGCTGAGTGATAAGAAGTAACACATTTAAGGATATCAAGATCTATATTTTTGTTTTCATGGAATATGAATGAATGGTTTTTGATAATGCATTTTGTTAATATTTTATCTAATATTGGGTACTGTGGTATGGTGGTTAAAACCATACCACCAGTAAAAATGATTTGCTCATTATATGAAATGCAACTATATCTGATATCCATAGAAAGGTATTCCTTATCAATGCTTATTGAAGATGCACTAGAGGAAGAAAAGAGATCTTTGGGCTAGCAAAGAATGCTATAGTGGTCACTGGTAGTGGAGCTCCTATTCACACAATCAAGGTGGAAGTGGAGATTGAATGAGATTATTTTAAGAAGATAAAATATCCTTTGAGCCGAGATTTGAGTTTATTGAGAAATGACACTCTAGAAAGATAACTATTGAAATATCCTTACCTAAGTATGGTCATATAGATAACTAAAACATGAACAACTACAATCTGGGTGCATGATCTCAAGTAAAGAAGATGATTAATGAATCACCGTGTTGTCCAATGGTTCAACTTAAAAGAAATATATTTGTATTGTCTCATGGTGTGACATTTACTAAGTCAGTTGTTGAATCCCATATTATATAAAATTGAAATAGATAAGTTAATATAGAACTTTCGTGTACTAAATTTGAAGTCATGGATCATAATGATTAAGCTCTCTAATAGATAAGAGAAGTGGATTGTTCATTTTTCAATGGAGAACTACCACACATTATATTATGTAAGGACTTGACTTACATTTTAGTCAAGGAGAAAATCTTTAGATTAATGTGCAATTGATGGACCTTTTATGCACATCAAAAAAGTAAAGCTCTTCTTATGTTGGCTTGTTCTCTTTGAAATTTTGGTTGGAGTGATTGTTAATATTATTAATTATGTTTAAGAATATCGATTCACTTAATTGAATTTGGTGAAGTGCTTAAAGGACTATATAAAGAATGAATATAGCCAAGGTAGATGGAAATCATTAGAAGAATTTCCCAGTAGCTATGAAAGAATAGATACCAGTATGAGTTAAAAATGATCTCAAGAATTAATGACTAACTCTCCAATGGATGTGAGTAGTAGTCAACACCCTTTGTGCTAAGTGCACTCACACAGATTGAATTATGTGAGTAGCAGGTATTATTGCAATTCTTTCGACTGACTGAAAGAGAAGTTAAACTAGCTCATCCGGCCAATGAGATTAGAAGTTTAATGGGGTGTGACATCTAGTACTCTTACCTAAAATAAATGGTGTAAGAATTAGAGATAGGTGTTAAAGAAGGGAAACTTGTCTTTAAAATATTAGATGAGGAGATATAATTATATATATATAGAAACTTGTCTTTAAAATATTAGATGAGGGGATTTAATTATATATATATATATATATATATATATATAGCCAATGAGATTAGAAGTTTAATGGGGTGTGACATCTAGTACTCTTACCTAAAATAAATGGTGTAAGAATTAGAGATAGGTGTTAAAGAAGGGAAACTTGTCTTTAAAATATTAGATGAGGAGATATAATTATATATATATAGAAACTTGTCTTTAAAATATTAGATGAGGGGATTTAATTTTATATATATATATATATATATATAATTCTAGGAGTTGAAATTGAGAAGTTTGGGTTATGACAGTTTCTATTGACTATTAATAAAGATTTTGTAGATCCTATACAAACTTAAATTATATTTAAGATTTTGAAATAATGTATCATGCAAATTTTGGGTGTTAAAATTTATGTTCTAAAATAATGTTTGGGAAGAATGATTCTCTTTATCCTTTTCTTCCTTTACACTTGTTAATATCCACTTAGTATTAATCTACGTACATATTTCAATGACTAGTTCTCAATGTGTGGAGCTATTGATCATTACATGCAAGTAAGGAAATCAAGTAACATGATCTTTTATATTTAATTTTTTAGAATCATAAAATTTCAACTCGTGATGTTCTTTGAGAGTACTTCTATAAATATCAACATGAAGGTCTATTTCAATCCATTTAAATAGAATACATGATTGCTATGTTTTACATAAAATCTCTATATCATCATCTTTAAAATATCTAAATCCAATGACAATAAGAATTTTTGTAATTTATAATAACAAAACTTTTTTTACATTTTACATGGAAAAATATTGATTTCATACGTGCAAATATGTATATTGTCTAAATAATTTTCACGTATTAAAACAAATAATTACACCTAATATTGATTTCTAGCATAATATTGGCTTAAATTTACTCATACGCAAATGATTAAAATAAAGTTTTAAAAAATTAATGGATGATTATCTACATACAATGGTGGGTTATGCATGTTTCTCTTTAATATTATAGGTAAGATCAAACACAATATAATTATTAATACTGATTTTCCAATATCAATATGTTGTGAGGAACTTCATTATAGACAAAGACACCATTTTTTAGGTATCCATATCTATTTATTCCATATTTAATGTTTTTTATGAAAATATATTATTATTTTTTATGTTTCTTTAACAATAATATTGAAATCACATAGAGGTTCATTCAACATACATGACTCACCAACAAAAAAAGCATAGATAAATGGAGAAAATAAATATGTATAAAAGAATAAATACCTCTAAAGCATGAAAATGATAAAATCTATAGACATTTGAACAAGGATATAACGGGATTCATAAAATACTATAAGTGTCATCAAATAAAGTCAACATTTGGTGGTTTAGAGACTTTGATATTGGAAATTTGAGCAAGTTTTGTTGTCATTGATGTCAAGAGGTTTGATGTCCAGTTTTGTTGTCATTAAGGTCAAAAGGTTGATTTCTCCAAAAGGCAAGGAAGTTGTTAAAAGGAAAAGGGTATAATATTTATTTTAAATATTATATGCCTAAAGAGGCTAAAAAGGTGGAAGACCCAAGAAAAGAGAAGCAAGGTTTAAAAGAAATAATAATATTATAATATTTAATATTATAATATTTGGGCAAAAGGAAGAGGTGAAGAATAACAAGGTCCAAGAAATCATTAAAAAATATATATCCCTGACAAGGCCCATTGAGCAGGTTATAAAGGTTAGCAAAGGTTTTAATTTATTTAAATTAAAATATTTTAACCTAAGGTTAAAATTTTAATTTAAATAATTAATGGTGCCAAAGGTTCAAAGTTTAATTCGAATTTAATTTGAATTTGAAGGAGGGTCGACATGTTTTAATGCAAAGGAAAAGGTATTTATAGGAAATTATTTTCATTTCCAAAAGTCTAATGAATTCGAATGCCCATGTGTGATAATAATTCGTGCGCTCTATTTCGAAGAGGAGAAGACATTTTCGTGAGGTTTTAAATAAAGGGAGGTAGACTTGTATTGAAATTCGATTGGCACAATAGAAATATTCCAAAGCATTAAGTAGCATAGACGGTGGTCGAAGGTGTGGCTAAGGTACTTGTGAAGGGAAGGTCATGGTTTCGAATCCCACATCATTCATTTTGGCAAAGGAGGAGAGGAGTTTTCATTTTTCTAAAATTCATGAGAGGTAGCTTTAATAGGAAAGTATGGACCTTTGGTTCACATGTGGGCATGTAGCCTAGGCATAAGCCTAGCCTTGGGCTAAGGCATTACGATGGCTTAGGTCATGAGTTTGAGTTTGGGCACTGGTCATTGAGATGTGCGCAATATTTTTGGTGATGTGGGCCAACATTAAGGTATGCAATTTTTAAATTAATATTGCCAAAGTTTTGGAATGCGGAAGTTATTTTAAGGCCACATGATAATTAAAAAGGGCATGTGTGAAATGTTTAGGGAGTCATAAGGGTTGTTGAATAAATATTTTATTTTTGGGTGCTTAGAAAATAAATAAAGGATTGGAGATTATAAGGTGTTAACAAAGGAACTTTATTTTTATGTATTGAATATTATTTTAAATAGTATTATAATTAAAAATTTTATTTTATTTTAAAAAGGAGTAATAAGGTGTATTTGTGACTTGACATTTTATTGTATTTCTTGAATGGTGAAATAATTATTGAGGTGAATATTTGTGTGGAGATTTTGAGATAGACTATTGCTATCTAACCTAGAATTGGCAAAAGGATTTGGTTGTGATTAAAATAGGTTTTGAAGATATATCTCCATCAAAGCAAAAAGGTATGGGCACACTATATTTTGTTTAGAGTGTTTGAAATGAATGTATGAAATAGAAGGTGGAGTGAAAAGGATTGATAAGTATTGTTGGAAATGTATGAGCAAGTTTAAGTGCACCTTGTTGATGGATGATTTGATTTGAGATAGAGATTGAGAAATATTTGAGTTAGGGTTTGAGACCCACATTGTGCTCTTTGTTTGAAGAAGTTTGAAAATACTTGTTTAGGGTTAGTGAGCAAGTTGTGTTTCATTGATTGAATGATTGAGTGAAATTCTTGAGCATTGGATTTGAGTGATATTGAAAGTGAATGTGCAAACATTAGAAACTAGATTTGTGAAAGTGATAGACTTAATGATTGAGTAGAACATATTGAGTTTTTGATAGAGTACATCATTCTCTATATGTTCCAGAGGTTAAACGAATTCTGAATAGAATATGTCTAAACTACTTCAAGTTAAAGGAATTACCTTGAAGATTAGACAAAGCATTTGATAGCATTGTGTGCAAGATTTGAGATTGATTGATCATATTTTGTGAGTTGTTTTGAGTATGTATTGAGAGTAGATTGAGCAAGTTCTTGAGAGGACTTGAAGGTAGATTTGAGGTAAGTCTTGGTGAAGACTTGTAGATATTTGAGGTAAGTCTTGGTGAAGACTTGAGAGCAGATTTGAGAAAGTTCTTGAGAGGACTTGAAGGTAGATTTGAGGTAAGTCTTGGTGAAGACTTGTAGTAGATTTGAGGTAAGTCTTGGTGAAGACTTGAGAGTAGATTGAGCAAGTTCTTGAGAGGACTTGAAGGTAGATTTGAGGTAAGTCTTGGTGAAGACTTGTAGAGATTTGAGGTAAGTCTTGGTGAAGACTTAGAAATTAGTTTATTAAGATTTAAAGTTTTGTGAAGACTTGAGAGTAGAGTTGATTGATTGATTTGTTCAAGCTTTGTGTTAAGGCTTGGGGTAAATCTAAGTAGAGTTGATTTGTGATTGGATCAAGATTTGTGTTAAGGCTTGAGGATAGATTTGAGGATAGATTTTGGTGTAGATTTGAGAGTAGATTTGTGCTAGACCTGAGATAGAGTTAGAGAAGATTTATACTAGATCGAGGATAGTGTTTAGTGTAGATTTGAGATAGAGATTGAGCGAGTTGAGAGTAATATTTGGAGGTGATAGAGTAGAGGAAAATAATCTCTAATGGATAGAGATCCATTAGCTAGGGTAGTGAGGATAGAGGTCTTCTATGGAGAGAGATCCACAAGCCAGAGTAGTGGGGGTAGAAGTCTTCTAGAAGATCACCAACTAGAGTAGAGGAGAAAGAGTTCTCCTATGGATAGATTTCCATAAACTAGAGCAAGGGGAAAGAGTTCTCCTATGGAGTGTGATCCATGAACTAATTGGGAAGATAGATTTCTTCTATGGAGAGAGATCCACAAACCAGTTGAGGAGATAGAGGTCTCCTGGATCAAGTTCCATGAACCAGAGAAAAGGGGAAAGAGTTCTCCTATGGAGAGAGATCCACAAATCAGAGCATTAGGGGATTGGTGTCTCCTTTGGATAGAGGTCCATAAACATTGTAATAGGGAAGTGATTCCCAAGATATTTTTTGAGAAAATTTTAGTAGAAATATTTTCTCCATGGAGTAGCCCACATTGGGTGAACCATGTTAAATTGGTGTCTCTATTGTGTGTGATGATTTGTGCATTGATTTGATTACTACTATTGATATTACCATTGATTATATTGGATAATATTTTGGGAAAGAAAAGTAAAAGTTGATCTTATACTATTCACCCCCTCTCAATATAAGCTTGTGTTCTTCAATTGGTATCAGAGTGGGTTCCTTCAAAAGAGTTTAACAACTTGAAGGAAAAGTATACAGGAACACAGATGGCATCTCAGAGTGGATCTTCAGAAAATAAGGCACCATTGTTTGATGGGAACAATTATGCTTTTTGGAACATAAGAATGAAGACTTACTTGATGGCACAAGGATATGAGACATGGCAAGCAATTGAGGATGGATACACACCTCCAGCTAGTCCTCCTACATATAAATATGGTAAGCTCCTACATATATATAATGCAAAGGCAATGAATGCAATATTAAGTGGTTTACATGAAGCAGAGTTTGTAAAAGTTATGCATTGCACATCAAAAAAAGAGATTTGGGAAAAGTTGAAGAAAACATATGAGGGAGACAAAAAGGTCAAGATGGCAAAATTGCAAAATCACAAGAAAACATTTGAAGACTTGAAGATGAAGGATGAGGAAGACATTGCTACATACTTACTTCATGTGGATGAGGTTGTTAACTCCATGCAAGGACTTGGGTTTAAAGTTGAAGAATCAGATGTTTGTCAAAAGGTTTTAAGGTCACTCCCTATGAGGTATAGTGAAAAGGTTTCAACCATAGAAGAAACAAGAGATATTGAAACTTTGACTAGGGATGAGTTACATGGAACTCTCACAGCTTTTGAGATGAGAATAGGAAAGGATCCTATCCCCAAGAAAGAGGTAGCCTTCAAAGTAGCAAAGAAGACAAAAGATAAGAAGTCAGATTCAAGTGATGAGTCATCCAGTGATGAAGAAGCAAACTATGGCAGAAGGAACAAGGACTCAAGAAAGCACAAAGGTACAAAAATAGTTAAGTGTTTCAATTGTGGTAAATATGGTCACTATGCATCTAACTATCCAGAAGATGGAAGTAGTAGTGGTGAAGAGAAACAAGATCATAAGAACAGGGAAGCAGGAAAATCCAGGTATCAAAAGAAAAATAGGTATGGACAAAACAAGCATGAAAAGAAGTTTTTCCAAAGGCATAAGAAGAGTTTCTATGCAGATAAGATAGGCAAGAGTTCAAGTGATAGTGATGGAAGATCCTTAGATAATGAAGAAGAAATTCTCTTCTTGGCAATAGAGGAAGAAGGAAGTGCTTCTATTGAAGATAAATATGAAAGGTATGAAGATGCTCTTGAAGACAAAAAGGTAGAGGAAGAATCAAAAAATGAAGAAGGAGTAGTTGATCTAGAAGGTGAGCTTATTTCTGCTCTTAAGGAATTAAGAAAGGTTAGAAAGCAGAATTCAAGACTCAAGGTTCAATTTCAAGAATGTGATGAAGAGAAAGGAAAGCTTATACAAGATCTGACAAACTCAATATCTAAGACAAGGAGATTTAAAGAAAAGTTAGAGGTAAAAGTCTTAGAATGTGAAATATTAGAGCATGAGGTAGCTTCACTAAGGAAGGAAGTGAAAGAGTCTAAAGATAAGCTACACAGGTTTGGGAAAAGCTCAAAGACCTTGGATAAGATTATCAATGTACAAAGATCTTCATCAAACAAGACAGGACTTGGTTTTGAAGAAGGACAAAGAGAACAAGGAGAGGAGTCAAGCTCAAGCTCCAAAGAAGAAGAAGTTTCAGAAGAAGAGAGTGAAGGAGAAAGTGAGACTTATGAGGATAAGTTGAAAAATAGAAGGTTCACCAAGGAAGGAAACAATGCACAAATAAGGAACAGAGAACATCACAGGGAAGAAAGGACTAAGAGACCAATGGGTCAAAGGAAATATTTCTTCAAAGGACGTTGCTTCTCATGTCATAGGTTTGGTCACAAGGCTATGCAATGCAGGACACATGAAAAGAAGGAATATGGTTTCACCAAGAGAAATTTTAGAAATGGGTATCTCTTTCAAGGGTATTGTTACTCTTGTAATCAGTTTGGTCATAAAGCAATTCATTGTAGGGTTCATGATAGGAATGGATATGGCTTCACCAGGAGGAACTTCAAGATATTTGCACCTTCTAGGAACCACAACATTAAGTGTTATAAGTGCAATAATGTTGGGCATATGGCTAAGTGGTGTAGAACAGAATTTCCAGAGATAAGCAGGAACAAGAATACTCAAAAGAATCAGAAGGATCAGTTGAGGAAGAAGGTGGACAAAGAAAAAGAGCATTGTATGCTGGGAGTAGAGATACTCCCACCCCAAAATTAATCACCTCAAGGAGAGGAGGTGGGGAGGGGGCTGAGCTAAGAGTCTTATCTTTAGCCCCAAAGGTGTCCCTTTGCCATTGATGTCAAAGGGGGAGAGATTTGAGTTAGGGGGAGAGCATTCAGTTAGGGGAGCAGTATCTTAGGGGGAGCAGAATTGAAAAAGGTAAAAGGAATGCTTAAAGAAAAAGGGTTGCCATCAATGACAAAGGGGGAGATTGTTGGAAATTTGAGCAAGTTTTGTTGTCATTGATGTCAAGAGGTTTGATGTCCAGTTTTGTTGTCATTAAGGTCAAAAGGTTGATTTCTCCAAAAGGCAAGGAAGTTGTTAAAAGGAAAAGGGTATAATATTTATTTTAAATATTATATGCCTAAAGAGGCTAAAAAGGTGGAAGACCCAAGAAAAGAGAAGCAAGTTTGAAAAGAAATAATAATATTATAATATTTAATATTATAATATTTGGGAAAAAGGAAGAGGTGAAGAATAACAAGGTCCAAGGAATCATTAAAAAATATATATCCCTGACAAGGCCCATTGAGCAGGTTATAAAGGTTAGCAAAGGTTTTAATTTATTTAAATTAAAATATTTTAACCTAAGGTTAAAATTTTAATTTAAATAATTAATGGCACCAAAGTTCAAAATTTTAATTCAAATTTAAAATCAAAGAGGTCGACGTGTTTCAATGCAAAGGAAAAGGTATTAATAGGAAATGATTTTCATTTCCAAAAGTCTAATGCAATTCGAATTCCAATTGTAATAATTAATTTATGTGCTCTATTTCAAAGAGGAGAAGATATTTGTGAGTTTTTAAATAAAGGAGGGTAGACTTGTATTTAAAATTGAGTGATGTGATAGAAACATCCCATAGCACTAGGTAGCATAGACAATGGTCAAAGGTGTGGCTAAAGTACTTGTGAAGGGAAGGTCATGGTTTTGAATCCCATGTGGTTCATTTTGGCAAAGGAGGAGAGGAGTTTTCATTTTCACTAAAATTCGTGAGAGGTAGATTTAATACAGAAGTGTGGACCTTTGATTCACATGTGGGCATGTAGCCCAGGTGGTAGCTTAGCCTTGGGCTAAGGCTTTGCGATGGCTTAGGTCATGGGTTTGAGTTTGGGCATTGGTCATTGAGACATGCACAATATTTTTGGTGATGTGGGCCAACATTAAGGTATGCAATTTTAAATTAAATATTGCCAAAGTTTTTGGAATGCAAAAGTGTTTTAAGGCCATGTGATAATTAAAAGGGCATGTGTGAAATGTTTAGGGAGTCATAAGGGTTGTTGAATAAATATTTTATTTTTGGTGCTTAGAAAATAAATAAAGGATTGGAGATTATAAGGTGTTAACAAAGGAACTTTATTTTTATGTGTTGAATATTATTTTAAGAAAGTAAAAAGAAAATTTTTGTATGTTGAATTAAGGAGTAATAAGGTGTATTTGTGACTTGACATTTTATTGTATTTCTTGAATGGTGAAATAATTATTGAGGTGAATATTTGTGTGGAGATTTTGAGATAGATTGTTGCTATCTAACCTAGAATTGGCAAAAGGATTTGGTTGTGAGTAAAATAGGTTTTGAAGACATATCTCCATCAAAGAAAAAGGTATGGGCACACTATATTTTGTTTAGAGTGTTTGAAATGAATGTATGAAATAGAAGGTGGAGTGAAAAGGATTGATAAGTATTGTTGGAAATGTATGAGCAAGTTTAAGTGCACCTTGTTGATGGATGATTTGATTTGAGATAGAGATTGAGAAATATTTGAGTTAGGGTTTGAGACCCACATTGTGCTCTTTGTTTGAAGAAGTTTGAAAACACTTGTTTAGGGTTAGTGAGCAAGTTGTGTTTCATTGATTGAATGATTGAGTGAAATTCTTGAGCATTGGATTTGAGTGATATTGAAAGTGAATGTGCAAACATTAGAAACCAGATTTGTGAAAGTGACAGACTTAATGATTGAGTAGAACATATTGAGTTTTTGATAGAGTACATCATTCTCTATATGTTCCAGAGGTTAAACGAATTCTGAATAGAATATGTCTAAACTGCTTCAAGTTAAAGGAATTACCTTGAAGATTAGACAAAGCATTTGATAGCATTGTGTGCAAGATTTGAGATTGATTGATCATATTTTGTGAGTTGTTTTGAGTATGTATTGAGAGCATATTGAGCAAGTTCTTGAGAGGACTTGAAGGTAGATTTGAGGTAAGTCTTGGTGAAGACTTGTAGATAGATTTGAGGTAAGTCTTGGTGAAGACTTGAGAGAAGATTGAGCAAGTTCTTGAGAGGACTTGAGGTAGATTTGAGGTAAGTCTTGGTGAAGACTTGTAGAATTTGAGGTAAGTCTTGGTAAGAATTGAGATTGAGCAAGTTCTTGAGAGGACTTGAAGGTATATTTGAGGTAAGTCTTGGTGAAGACTTGTAGATAGATTTGAGGTAAGTCTTGGTGAAGACTTGAGAGCAGATTGACAAGTTCTTGAGAGGACTTGAAGGTAGATTTGAGCAAGTCTTGGTGAAGACTTGAGAGTAGAGTTGATTGATTGATTTTTTCAAGATTTGTGTTAAGGCTTGGGGTAAATCTAAGCAGAGTTGATTTATGATTAGATCAAGCTTTGTGTTAAGGCTTGAGGATATATTTGAGGATAATGTTTGGTATATATTTGAGAGTAGATTTGTGCTAGACCTGAGATAGAGTTAGAGCAGATTTGTACTAGATCGAGGATAGTGTTTAGTGTAGATTTGAGATAGAGATTGAGCAGAGTTGAGAATAAGCTTTGGAGGTGATAGAGTAGAGGATAACAGTATCTAGTGGATAGAGATCCATTAGCCAGGGTAGTGAGGATAGAGGTCTTCTATGGAGAGAGATCCACAAGCCAAAGTAGTGGGGGTAGAAGTCTTCTAGAAGATCATCAGCTAGAGTAGAGGAGAAAGAGTTCTCTTATGGATAGAGTTCCATGAACCAGAGCAAGGGGAAAGAGTTCTCCTATGGAGTGTGATCCATGAACCATCTAGGAAGATAGAGTTCTTCTATGGAGAGAGATCCACAAACTAGTTGAGGAGATAGAGGTCTCCTGGATCAAGTTCCATGAACCAGAGAAAAGGGGAAAGAGTTCTCCTATGGAGAGAGATCCACAAATCAGAGCATTAGGGGATTGGTGTCTCCTTTGGATAGAGGTCCATAAACATTGTAATAGGGAAGTGATTCCCAAGATATTTGTTGAGAAAATTTTAGTGAAATATTTTCTCCGTGGAGTAGCCCACATTGGGTGAACCACGTTAAATTGGTGTCTCTATTGTGTGTGATGATTTGTGCATTGCTTTGATTACTATTGTTGATATTGCCATTGATTATATTGGATAATATGTTTGGGAAAGAAAAGTAAAAGTTGATCTTATATTGTTCACCCTGTTGGACATTTTGAGTCAAAGTTGTCATTGATGTGAAGGTACGAAGTCATCATTGATGTCAAGGAATATGTCAAGGAACAATACAAAGGTTAATGATAAAAGAGCTTCATAATATTTTAAATATTATGTGGAAGCATATGAAGGCAGGTTTTTATTAAAATCATGGATGAGCAAAATAAAAGTTTTTTCGTAAAAAACCAAGGAAGATTTTTGATGAACAAGAAAAATAAAAGGTTTTTCATAAAAACCCAAGGAAGCATTTTGAAAAGTTAAATGAGGTTTTAATATTTATTTTATAAAATATTTAAATTCAATTTGAATTTAAATTTTATAAATAAATATTATCTATGCAAAGAGGTAAAATCAAAGAGGGCTTTAATAAGCCAAAAATGGGTTTAAGAATTAATTTATAAAATTTAAATTCTAAAGAATTTAAATAATTTATAAATTAATTATTTGAATTTCGAAGGCATCGACGTTCAAAATTATTGGAGATAATATGTATAAAAACTATATGCCTAAAAGGTATAGAATTTACCCTTCATTCAAAAGAAATAAATGTGGCATATGTTGTGTGAATTCTCATGTAGAGAAGAAGACGAATCTTCATCTTAAGGCTCTAGCAAAAGTGTTAAAAATGATTGAAGGAAAAACCATCATATCCACCAAGGTATGTGGCCTAGTGGCAAGCGATCACGAGTTAAGTCATGCGAGTGCAGAGTGGTTCACGTTCGATTCTTGGCAAGGATGTTTTGGCATGTTGTGCTTTGGTGTCGAAAGAAGTGACGCATTGATATTTTGTTTTGGTGCATTGGGAAGAACATAGAGCATATTGTGCTCTTGGTTCTCCAAACAAGCGCCTAGTTCATTTAGCCGTTGAAGCCGCATCTAGGGCATGGGGAGAAGCTACGTCGAGGGTTCGATTCTCACCTAGGCAAAGGTAATAAATTTTGCATTAATTTTTAATTGCCTAAGGTATAAACATAAGGTTTTAGGGAGTTATAAGGGGTTTTGAAAGGTGCTTATTTTAATTTTTAGTTTTTGATTAAATGAAGGAATAAGGTGTTGAAATTTATTTTTTAATAAAGTTATTGTGATGTTTTTGATTTATCAAAAAGTGAATTGAAGAGTGATTAAATTTAAAAGGACTTCTTGCCATTGGGTTAGTTTGAAAAGGAGATTGTATTGAAAATATTTTTGATATTGAATATTATTTTAATTGGGAGATCATAAGGTGTATTTGGTCAAATCATTTTTGTATATGTTGATGGATGCTTTCTTTAAGATGGAGTGACAAGGTGTATGTGTGTTTTGATATTTTGCATTGTATATTTGAGAGAGATTAGTATCTTATAACTCCTTGAGCTTGGCAAAGAAGTATTTATGGTTGTGATAGATATTTGAGGTTTCTTCATCATCAAGAAAAAGTATGAGCACATTCTTGAGTGTGTTGAGTTAATACTTCAAGGTTTTATAGAATAAAAAGTTGATGTTAAAACCTTATTTTATAAGCATTGTTGTTGAAGTGAGTTGTTGAGTGAAGAATTTGAACTAGGGTTTTAAAATAACATGAATATCATTGTAATGTGAGATTTGTTGTTGAGCATTGTTTGAAACATTTTGAGTGAGTGATCATATACTTGGACTAGGGTTTATGAGCAAGGATTGTTTCATTAAATGATTGGTTAAGTAGAGTTTTTTGAGCCTATTCAAGTGGATGTGTGAAGAGATTGTTCAAGTTCCATAAAATAAACTAATCTATATTCTGAATTGATTTGAAAAAGTAATTGAAGTGAATGTGAAGCATATTGAGTCTCTAACAATTCTCTGTATGTTTCTAAAAGAGTAATTGAGCATTGTGATGAGTATAGAGCATATTGAGTCTCTAACAATTCTCTTTATGTTTCACTGAGATTGGACAAGTTCTAGAGTGGACTTGTTGAGCAGATTTGAGGTAAGTCTTTGAGATGACTTGTGGATAGATATGAGTAAGCTTTTGTGGAAGATTACAATATAGATTTAGAGCAAATTTGGATAAGTTCTTGTGAGAACTTATTGAGCAGATTTGGATGAGTTCTTGAGAGGACTTATTGAGCAAATTGTACAAAGTTCTAGAGAGGACTTGGGACAGATTAGTATGAGCTTTTGTGAAAGCTTACAATGTAGATTTGAGACAAGTCTTTGAGAAGACTTGAGAGTAGAGTTGATTTATTGATTTGTTCAAACCTTGAGTTAAGATTTGGGGCAAATCCAACAAATTTGATTTGAGATTGAGTCAAGCCTTGAGTTAAGGCTTGAGGACAAATATTAAGGATAGATTTGTGTTAGAATGAAGGACTGTGTTTAGTATAGATTCGAGGATAGAGTTTGGTGCAGATTAGAAGAAAAATTTATGCCATACCAGAGACAAATATTGAGGATATATTTGTGCTAGATCAACAGACTGTGTTTAGTACAGATTTTAGATAGATCTTTGGAGGTGACAGAGTTGAGGAAAAATATCTCCAACTAGAGCAGGGAAGATAGGTGTCTTCTATGGATAGAGTTCCATTTGATAAGGGCAGTGGAGGTAGAGGTATTCTAGAGGATCACCAGCCAGAGCAAATAATAGGATATTGGTGTCTCCTGTGGATAGAGATCCATGAACTTAATTTAGGGGATTGGTTTATCCTTTGGATATAGGTCCATAAATATTGTAATAGGGAAATTATTCCCAAGAGATTGATTGAGAAAATTTTAGTGAAATATTTTCTTCGTGGAGTAGCCCACATTGGGTGAACCACATAAATTGTGGTGTCTCTATTGTGTGTGGTGATTTATGCATTGCTTTGATTACTGATATTGATATTGCTATATTTTCATTGCATAATATTGATTGGGAAATAAAAGTAAAAAAGTGATCTTATACTATTCACCCCCCTCTTAGTATAAGCTTGTGTTCTTCAATTGGTATCAAAGCGGGTTCCTTCGGAAGAGTTTAACAACTTGAAGAAAAATCTAACAAGAACACAATGTATTCTAAGAATGGACCTTCAGATAATTCAATACCAATATTTGATGGAAGTGATTATATATATTGAAGTTTGAGAATGAAGATATACCTAAAGGCACTTGGAAATGAAGTTTGGGAAGCAGTTGAAAATGGATACGACCCCACATTTGATCCACCTATAGATAAGGAAGGTAAGCTTCTACAACATTACAATTCAAAAGCAATGAATGCACTTTTGAGAGGTTTGCATAGAACATAATCAATAAAATTTATGCATTGTCAAGATGCAAAAGGAATGTGGGATAAGTTGCAATGTATATATGAAGGAGATAAAGGTGTCAAGAAAACAAAGATACAAAATCTCAAAGGATGAACAGTGCTTACTGGGAGTAGAAATACTTCCACCCCAAAATTAACCACCTCAAGAGGAGGTGGGGGAGGGGCTAAGCTAAGAGGCTCATTCTTAGCCCCAAGCCCCAAAGGTGACCCTTTGCCATTGATGTCAAAGAGGGAGATATTTGAGTAAGGGGGAGAGATTTGGTATTTGAGTAAAGAGGAGAGAGCATTGAGCCATGGGGAGCAATGTCCCAGGGGGAGCAGAACCAAGAAAAGGTTATGTTTCTAGTAAAAATAATTTGGATTACCATCAATGAAAAAGAGGGATATTGTTGGACATTTTGAGTCAAATTTGTCATTGATGTCAAGGTACAAAGTCATCATTGATGTCAAGGAATATGTCAAGGAACAACGCAAATGTTAATGGTAAAAGAGCTTCATAATATTTTTAATATTATGTGGAAGCATATGAAGGCGGGTTTTTATTAAAACCATGGATGAGCAAAATAAAAGGTTTTTCATAAAAACCCAAGGAAGCTTTTTGATGGACAAGCAAAATAAAAGGTTTTTCATAAAAACCCAAGGAAGCATTTTGAAAAGTTAAAGGAGGTTTTAATATTTATTTTATAAAATATTTAAATTCAATTTGAATTTAAATTTTATAAATAAATATTATCTATGCAAAGAGGTAAAATCAAAGAGGGCTTTAATAAGCCAAAAAGGGGTTTAAGAATTAATTTATAAAATTTAAATTCTAAAGAATTTAAATAATTTATAAATTAATTATTTTAATTTCGAAGGCACCGACATTCAAAATTATTGGAGGTAATATGTATAAAAACTATATGCCTAAAAGGCATAGAATTTACCCATCGTTCGAAAGAAATAATAGTGGCATATGTTGTGTGAATACTCGTGCGGAGAAGAAGATGAATCTTCGTCTTAAGGCACCAGTGAAAGTGTTAAAAATGATTGAAGGTAAAACCCTCATATCCACCAAGGCACGTGGCCTAGTGGCAAGCGATCACGAGTTAAGTTGTGCAGGTGCATAGTGGTTCACGTTCGATTCTTGGCAAGGACATTTTGGCGTGTTGTGCTTTGGCATTGGAAGAAATGATGCATTGATATTTTGGTTTTGGCACATTGGGAAGAACATAGAGCATGTTGTGCTCTTGGTTCTCCAAACGAATGCCTAGCTCATGTAGCCATTGAAACCACAACTAGGGCGTGGGGAGAAGCTGCATAGAGGGTTCGATTCTCACCTAGGCAGAGGTAATAAATTTTGCATTAATTTTTAATTGCCTAAGGTATAAACACAAGGTTTTAGGGTGTTATAAGGGGTTTTAAAAGGTGCTTATTTTAATTTTCAAATTTTTATTAAATGAAGGAATAAGGTGTTGAACTTTATTTTTTTAAATAAAGTTATTGTGATGTTTTTGATTTATTAAAATGTGAATTGAAGAGTGATTAAATTTAAAAGGACTTCTTGCCATTGGTTTAGTTTGTAAAGGAGATTGTATTGATAATATTTTTGATATTGAATATTGTTTTAATTGGAAGATCATAAGGTGCATTTTGTCAAATAATTTTTGTATATGTTGATGGATGCTTTCTTTAAGATGGAGTGACAAGGTGTATGTGTGTTTTGATATTTTGCATTGTATCTTTGAGAGAGTTTAGTATATTCTAACTCATTGAGCTTGGTAAAGAAGTGTTTATGGTTGTGGTAGATATTTGAGGTTCCTCCTTCATCAAGAAAATGTATGAGCACATTCTTCCATAGTTGAGTTAATTGGTTGGTTTTATGGAAAATAAGTTTGGAGTAAAAATGACTTGATTAGGGTTTCCTTATTGAGTGTGTTGAGTTAATGCTTCAAGATTTTCTGGAATAAATATTTGATGTTAAAACCTTGTTTTATAAGCATTGTTGTTGAAGTGAGTTGTTGAGTGAAGAATTTGAACTAGGGTTTGAAAATAACATGAGTATCATTGTTATGTGAGATTTGTTTTTGAGCATTTTTTGAAACATTTTGAGTGAGTTATCATATACTTGGACCAGGATTTGTGAGCAAGGATTATTTCATTAAGTGATTGGTTGAGTAGATTTTGTTGAGCCTAGTCAAGTGGATGTGTGAAGTGATTGTTCAAGTTCCATAAAATAAATTATTCTATATTATGAATTGATTTGAGAAAGTAATTGAAGTGAATGTGAAGCATATTGAGTCTCTAATAATCCTCTGTATGTTTCTAAAAGAGTGATTTAAAGTGATTGAGAATTGTGATGAATATAGATAATATTGAGTCTCTAACAATTCTCTTTATGTTTTTATGAGATTGGACAAGTTTTAGAGTTGACTTGTTGAGCATATTTGAGGTAAGTCATTGAGAAGACTTGTGGACAGATTTGAGTAATCTTTTGTGGAATATTACAATACCATTTGAGAGCATATTTGGATAAGTTCTTGTGAGGACTTATTGAGTAGATTTGGATGAATTCTTGAGAGGACTTATTGAGCAAATTGTAAAAATTTCTAGAGAGGACTTGTGGAAAAATTAGTGTGAGATTTTGTGAAAGCTTACAAGGTAGATTTGAGATAAGTATTTGAGAAGACTTGAGAGCAGAGTTGATTGATTAATTTGTTCAAACCTTGAGTTAAGGTTTGGGGCAGATCTAGTAGAGTTGATTTGATATTGAGTCAAGCCTTGAGTTAAGGCTTGAGGACAAATATTGAGGATAGATTTGTGCTAGATCGAAGGACTGTGTTTAGTATAGATTTAAGGATAGATTTTTGTGTAGATCATAGGACAGGTTTGTGCCAGACCAGAGACAAATATTGAGGATATATTTGTGCTAGATCAACAGACTGTGTTTAGTACAGATTTTAGATAGATCTTTGGAGGTGACAGAGTTGAGAACAAAGATCTCCAGCCAGAGCAGGGAAGATAGGTGTCTTCTATGGATAGAGTTTCATTTGCTAAGGGCAGTGGAGGTAGAGGTCTTCTAGAGGATCACCAACTAGAGTAGAGATTAGGATATTGATATCTCATGTGGATAGAGATCCACAAACTTGATTTAGAGAATTGGTTTCTCATTTGGACAGAGGTCCATAAACATTGTAATAGGAAAAGAATTACCAAGAGATTGATTGAGAAAATTTTAGTAAAATATTTTCTCTGTGGAGTAGCCCACATTGGGTGAACCACGTAAATTGTGGTGTCTCTATTGTGTGGTGATTTATGCATTGCTTTGATTACTGCTATTGATATTTCTATCTTTACATTGCATAATATTGATTGGGAAAGAAAAGTAAAAAATGGTCTTATATTGTTCACCCCCCTCTTAGTATAAAATTGTGTTCTTCACACCCCCCTCTCAGTATAAGTTTGTGTTCTTCATTTGATACGATAAAAAATGAATTTACATCATCTATCAATCTCTCATAAATTCCCCTTTCTAACATTTAGTAATCTAGAAACCTAACTTAAAAACTCATATAATCACAAAATATTGATCTTATCTCTCATTTTGGTCTAACAATTGATTAGCTATCCATTTACATAATATTATTAATTCCTAATTTATCTCTAAACTTATAATTTTTCTTTCATCAAGTATCTTAGTAAAAATGGCTAAAGTTGAATTATATAATTTAAAATCAACTCTCTAATTAAGTATTATCATATTTTCAAATGTTTACTTCTTAAAGTGTGCAAGTATCACACAATTTAAGCATTACACTTTATTTTTACCTCTTTTTCATTAAACAATCTTAAGTTTTACAATTATCTTTTAAAATATGAAAAATAGTATTTAATTTTTTTTTTACTATTTCCTTGAAAATATACTAAAATTTATAAGTATCTTTTATATGGTGAATTTGTGGTATAATATTATTTATCATAAACATCCTTATTGTTTCATTATTTCTCTTTTTAAATATAATTATTATTATCAAGGTTTCATTATTATTTTTTAAATTTAATTAATTTTTTAAAATTATTATAAATAGTTTTTTATTTTTATATTATCTTCCAAATCTTTAATATACAACATACTGTTTTAACTTTGTATTTTCAAATGTTAAAAAATACAATAGAAAGATATGGTAATAATATAAACTTTTAAAATATTAAATGATATTTTTTTTTTTTTTGTTAGAGTTAAAGTTAGATTTCTCAGTAAAAACCATATTCAAATTCAAATCATATATAATATTATTATAATGATATTATAATATCATTATATAAACATCATGTAATAAACAGTTTCGTATAACTTATTAAAAGATATAAACTCTAATAACTGACTTTTATAAACAAAGTCTTCTTTTAGAAATGCTCTTGTCCTCTTTAAAGAAAATCTCCTATTTAATTATCCCTTAACTAAAGACTAAAGGAACTTTTTATGATTACGGTTAAAAATTTGCTTGAGCTTTTACATCCCCTAGTTCACCTCTTAGTTGTTCACCGTATGGTACTTGACTTTAAAATCTTTATTTAAAATCTACATGAATAATAGCATGTGCCCACCAAATAAATCCTGATCGAGACTATGCACCAGAACTCTATCCCGTATCCTCCATCGACATACATATCCTTTTTGACTTTAGACAATCCACATGCCATGCACCTTATAACAATATAAAAGATTTAAATACTTTGTAAATACATAAGAAACACAAGGTGAGAAAAAGGTGCATGAGCTCAAGCTTTTACACTACAAACAGCAACTGCATTTTGAAACTTTTTACGAGATTATACATACATAGAGAGGAATGCACAGGACCAGTCATTTGCACAAAACATAATAGAGGAGGAGGAAACCAACAAGGAAGTTAACTGCATATTTCAACCAAAAAACACATAAGGGAGTTGCATTTTTGTTGCCACCCAACTGTACTTCATATTTTTTATTGTTGCCACCCAACTGTACTTAGCATCTTGTTAAAAAAAAATATTATTGAACAAAAACAATAGAACCCCGGCACCCCCTGTTCTTTGCACTCACTCAACTTGCAATTCAAGGATGGATGGTCTGAGTGGTAAGTACAAAAGGCCCACGAGGATCACAGCCTAGCAAACTCAACGAGGTGAAAGCGAAACAAAAACTCTTACATATGTAAGCAACATTCATTAGGAATTAAGCCTCAACCTAAATGGGAAGCATGAATTACGCTCACACGATTTACTCGTTTGTTGGTAACATGTACAATTCGATTGGTTTGATAGAAGAAACCATCTATATCATAAACAGAAGAAGTCCAATCCAACTACCATACACTTTCCTTTTTCTTCTTCTTTCTTACTCACTCACATCCACACACCCCACAATAGTTTTAACTACAATACACTTCACAACCAATCCAACTACAATACACATGTTACGTGCATAAAGAATTTAAGGACCCCACATACCAAACTACAGTTGGCTCCAAGTTACTTGATTCTCTTGCTGCTTGCCCACCGCTTATATTAGGAGTCAGCGCTCTTCCTCTTTTCACTCAGAGAAAGGTGCCTCCCCACTCATACTCGCTTTTCGGTTTCCAAGTCTTATTTTTTCAGTCATTTTACAGGGAGTGATTGATGGCGTTCAAACGGCTGAAAGCAGAAATTTGTGCGTGCTTGGTTGCATGGCTCTACATTTCAACTATCGTCAGTGGAGAGTCGACAACAACGGCGGAGAGTCGGGTGGCGGCAGCGGTTGTGTTGGCAACTGCACCGGCGGGCTCAGCTCCGACGTCCACTCCCGCCGCCCCGACGGCAACGCCGAAGCCACCCACGACGACACCGGCAGCGCCAGTCACCACCCCGAAGCCTCCAACCACAACGCCCACGGCGCCCACCACCACCCCAAAGCCCCCGACGACAACCCCGGTAGCCCCCACCACCGCGCCACCCGCGACGGCACCCACGAAAGCAGCGCCCAAGGTGGCGCCCGTTTCGTCTCCGCCGGTCGTCTCTCCATCAAAACCACCGGCAGTTGCTCCAGTTTCCCCGCCTCCGCTGGCTGCTCCGCCGCTCGCTACTCCACCGCCCGCGGTGCCTCCGCCGGCGGTCACCCCCGTGGCGCCACCAGTGCAGACACCGGCACCGGCACCGTCAAAGCACAAGCACAAGCATAAGAAGAAGAAGCACAAGCACCACCATGGCCTGGCGCCTGCTCCGACTCCAACCAGTCCGCCAGCGCCTCCGCTGGCTCCGCAGCCTGCCGACTCTTCCGACGATCTCATCTCTCCTAGCCCCTCGCCTGTTTCACCGGTAATCTCTTATGTCTGATATCACTTGGTTCTTACCTTTTGAAACGATGTTTTTGAATCTAATGCTTTACTTTTTGTTTCGAAATAATTGCAGAACGAAGGAATACTGAGCTTCACCATAGGCATTTGGAACATTCTCATGGCCTCTGCCACTTTCTTAGTTTATCTCTCTCTGTAATCTTATAAATAGTAACGTAGAGTGACAGAAACAAGTATGTATGCATGCTTGGATCATAAACTCTCCTAGGAGCAATAACACATAATCGAGCGTTGTAGAGGATTAGTACTTCGGTTTATTTTGCACGGATTTATGGCTATGGAAAGATGGACATTCTCTTGTTACATGACAATTTTCATAGTAAAGCTATTGAATTTGTCTGAATATCTATAAAGACGCAATAGTTCAACGTCTCCCCACAAGATCTGATTTTTTTTCCAAGAAAAACTATTTCGTTTTAAATTATGAAAAGTTAAATACTGTTTTTTTTTTTGGTATGAAGCTAATGTTTCCAATAAATTCACAAGTAGCAGCAATGTTTCAAACGTCATCAAAATCAAACGCTGTCACCTAAGAGAACTCGACTTGAATGCAGTATAGAATAAAACAAAGCATTTTGATTTATGTAAGTAATTATTTTTTTTTCAAACAAATCTTATTCAATTAAATTAAAAAAAAATTACATCTCATGGTATATCAAGCACAAAAACTTATGATCCAGATTTTGATATGTGATATAAGAAATGACTTTCTCAACTCTACTTTGCTACAGAAGCAATAAATCATGAAAACCAAAACAAACCAAAAGGACCTAGATACTTCCATTGTTACTATCATCTAAGGAAAGAATGAAAAATATGTCTTCCATGAGATTTGAAGGCCACCAAATTGGAGGCTAGCCATAACAAAAATCTTCAACTCTGTCCAAAGACCAATTTCCAAAAGCATTAGCCACCTTGTTGAGATGTCGAGGAACATGTTTGAACTCGACAAGGTCAAATTTTTGCTTAAGGAGCTGTATTTTTTCCAAAACCCTCACTATTCGCCAGTCTATGGAAATTGTATGATTTTGCTCTATCAAATGTTGAATCCAAATTCTAGAATTAGACTCTAATTGGATCTTCCTCCAACCTAGTTTTCATGCCACCCGAAAGACCCCTCAAAATTGCAGATCCTTCAACTTGATTATTAGTTTTTATTCCTAACCTTTCTGAAAAAAGGAAGGTTGTAGAACCATCTAAAAATCTGCCAATACCACCCATACACATAGGACCTAGATTTTCCTAGAGGCACCATCTGTGTTGATCTATATAAGTAATTAATTTTAATTATATTATTAATAATAATTTAAATTAATTAGTTGGAGTTTTCCACGTCTTCCCATGCTAAATATTTAAATAAATTAAAGTAGTTTTTAATGTTTGGTAAGCTACGGGTCATAAGAAACAAATATATATTTTTGATTGATTTGTGGAAGGGGTTTTCAAAGGGTTTCCAAAAATTTTACATAGAGTAGAAAAACCCAAAAAAGAAACAAAGGGTCACAAGAGATACCCTCAAAAAGATAAAGAGAGGCCTCTCAAGGAGGATGCTAGATGAGCCAACATCACAATAAGCCCAAGGACAACAACAAAGAAGGTTAGTAGAAATAGGGTGACCTTGAAAACCAAAACAAAAAAAGACAAGGCACTGGAGATGAAGAGAACACCACTCCAAATAACTAGGGAGACACTAAGGAGAGAAGACATCAATCATCATCAATAGGAGCAAGGGAAGTAGCATGGTCCTTCCACTCGACATCATCAAGATGGTTGTTGTACTCTTCCAGGATGACCTCACCTTATTGGAGAAGGGAGGAGGTAATATTTGTAGCTTTGGTTAGGGCTTTCATTAAGTCACAAAGCTCCTACATGTAAGAATTTATTTTAATGAATAGAACATAGGCTTTTAGCTAGGTGTGGTTGGAAACACTACTTTGGAGAAATCCTTTCAACGTCGAAGTCCTAACAGAGAAATCCTCCCTTTTGGTAACATTGGGAGGATGGGGTGAATCCTCCAAGGTTTCAAAATCATTCTTGA
This sequence comes from Wollemia nobilis, assembly GCA_028583015.1. Classification (NCBI taxonomy): domain Eukaryota; kingdom Viridiplantae; phylum Streptophyta; class Pinopsida; order Araucariales; family Araucariaceae; genus Wollemia; species Wollemia nobilis. Next base: position 32,538,743 of record JAQPPZ010017052.1, read on the forward strand.
TGATAATGGAGGACTTTCCTTTCCATTTTGAGACTTGTCCCAAGAGGAATAACGTTGGGGCTCTCACTTAATGTTGATAATAGAATCTTTGGCTTTGGGCTCAAACTCAAGCATTAGACTAGTTTTAGGAGATGGGAGATTTTGTGCATGCTCTTTAGTAACACCAAGCTAGGGGTTACCACACAGGTTGGTCTTAGGGGGAAATCCCAGATAGGAGGGGTTCACAATACAAGATGTGATGGCCTTTTGGGGTTATTTCATAAGCATGTTCCTATAAAGGATGAGGTGAAGTTCTTGATGCATGGGGAAGGAAGATGAGCCTTTTTGGACATTAAGGATAGAACTATTGATGGGCTTAAACATGTATTCAGGGATGTTAATGGTTTTCTTTATATGAAGGTGATTAAGGAATGCTACGTAAAAAAATCTAAGGATAAAATTGGACCCATCAATGGTGAAAAACTGGAGAAAAATCACCATGACTTTGTCCTAGGGCTTGGGAAAGGATTTTTAGATAATGCTTCCCTTAGCTCTGCCTAAAATATTTCCTTTGTATCTCAATTGGTTGAGCTTAGCCACTATTGAATGCTTCTCCCACTAGATAATTTTCCCATCGTTAGGAAGACCAATTACTTTAGCTAGGAAATCACTATTAGTATTGTACTTGATATATTTTAATAGAAAATTTACCTTCAAATCATGAGCGAGCTAATTCTATTGATAGGTCCATATTATTCTTGCTAAAATTTTTGAGAAAAGGAAATAGACCATGGTTGATGAAAATATCCTCAATCAAAGCATCTAACTAGAGAGTTTATAGCTCAAACCTATAGTCGTGCTTGACCATGGTTTGTAGGGCAAAGAGAGGGGGTGATGGTTGGGATATGGATGAAATAAGGGGGGAACCACCAACCAGTGTTGCAATGACAAAAATAGCAAACTAAGAGCCAGGGGATGAAATGAAAATAAGTGTAGTAGACCAGACAACAATGGTTGAAGGTGCTTTGGTAATTTAAATTTAAAGTGATGGTGAGAGGTCATTTGGGGAAGATTGAGATAACCTAGGTACACCTTCCAAAATAATCATAATAAATGTGCCACCATGACCATTGAGGATCCTTTCCATGTTGAAAAATCTTTATTGGGCTACCCATGATCATAGGAAATGCAAGGTAATGATCAATGGAATGAAAAATAAAGTCAAGCAAGGTATTCAAAATTAGTGCAACTAGGTATGCATTTATGGAGTGATAAATGTACGAGGGGGTGTGAGAATAATGAGTGGTAGAACCGTTCCATGATTGGAGATAAAATCACAAAATGTGGCAACGAAATTCATGAGGGTGAATGGTGATGATGACAAGGAAACTATAAAGGAGAAAGGATAGAAGAATATGGTGGAAAAAGGATGGATGGTAAGGCAAGTTACAAAGGCATGTGACATGGGATAAATATCCAACGATGACAATGGAGAAGGAAAAAAATGAAAAGTTGATGAGGTGGAATCATGATCAACGTGTCTTTAACCATGTTGGCAAGAGAAAGGAGCCCACCAATATCCAATTAGAACTTATTATTATTAGCACAATTCAATATTGAAATACCTTCTCCCACTTAACTAAAAAATATGGACCCATTATCATTTGAAGGAGACTTAGGATTTTTCTACATAACTCAAGATTGAATAGCAATCTGACATGTCACTAAGAAACTTGAACCCACCAATATCCTTCTTAAGGTTACCACTACAAATAAGGTCCATATTGTCTATTGCCAAGTTTGAAAAATACTTGAGCCTATCAACCTAAACATGAATTTTGAAAATACCACCAAGGATCAAGACCATACGACCACCTACAAAGTCTATATTAGATTAGGTTTCTAATGAGTTTGAGATAAGCACTTGGGGATTTTTTATTAGGAGGTACTGGACAATAGCATAACTCCTTCTAAAAGACCTATGAGTTTTAGAATCAAGGTGGAAAGAGCAAACATAACCTAAGGAAGGGACCATGTTTAAAAATTGATGGGGCAACATTGAACAAGTGGTTGAGGGAAGTTGTTGTGCCATATGGTGAATTTTTCTTGGAAGAGGCCCAAGTTGACTAAAGCATAAACTGCGTAATTTTCTTCATGATAAACATGCTGAATGAAATAGTTGTTGAGCCTTTGAAAGAAAAATTTGGATTCATCAATGAGATTTTGGATGCTCTAAGAGGGGGAATGCTCTCCTTTGAGACACTTGATTATATTTAGAGAATCACCTTTGATAATGAGGTTGCTAGTGGGAAGATTGTCAATAGAGTAAGCCCTTGGAAGAAGGCCTTGGCTTCAATAAAGTGATTGGTCTAAGTGCCTATGTTTTCAATGTACACAATCAAAATTTACCCTTGACTATTTCTGAAAACTCCACCAACATCTGCCTGTTTGGGATTGCCTTTGGTAACACCATCAAAGTTTAGCTTGACCAAACCCTCAAGAGGAGGAGACCACCTAACCTATGGAGCAGCGAGGGGAATTTGAGGGAGACCAAAGGACCTAGCAATCCTAGATTCTGAAGGAGGTTCATAAGACTCAACATGGGGGATAAGGAGGACATTCTCTTTGGTGGTAATGATTATATGGACACCCACAGAGAGGAAATGCTTAGAAGAGTTATGGAAGACTCTATGGTTTCTCTCAAATCAAATGCTCCACATGAATGGGGGAGGTAGAAGGTTGAAAAGGATTTGAGTTGATGTCCCATGAAAGGAGTGGGCCATTATAAGCAAAGGTCCATTATGGAGTTGGGGGGAACCTAGGCTATTTCAAAGGTGGAGAGAAGCATATGAAGAAAACTTAGATATAAAGGACACTCCAAGAAGAGGTGTTGAGTAGATTCAGAATTGGTATTGCATAGGTAACACCGATTAGGAATAACTATTTATTTGTTGATAAGGTTATCAATGGTGAGAATTTTTTTTTGAGCAGCCAACCAAAGGAAAAAAACAATTTTTAGAGTGAGGTGCTTGATCTAGATGCAATTATCTAGAAACCAATTGGCATTATTCTCTTCTATGATGTAATAGGTAGACTTGACGGTAAAGAGACCATATTCACTACAGTTCCAAATGGAAGAGTATTCAGAGGTTGTATTGGGAATGACATAAGTTCTTAGGAGATTGGTGAGAGTTCTCCTAGCATTAGCTTGAACATCACTTGGGTTATTCTAAGGAATGGTTTTCCAAGGTTTTCTTCCATGGATTGATTCTATAAAATTGTAGACTTTGCTTCTAAAAAGGTGATTAGAGATAACCTTAAAGGTGACAAGGTTTGAGTGTTCAATCAGGGGTTTCTCGATAATCCATAGGTCATTCTATAAATCAATGAGCCTACCATTTTCAAGTCTCCATGTGATTCCTTTTTGGACCAGAGGTCTGGTTTTAATAAGAAATTCTAAAAAGCTGACCTAGATGGGGGAGAGTAATTTTCAAGGAAGTTTCCACTCTATTTAAGATACTTAGCTTTGATGATATATTTCCAAATGACCTTGTGATTTCTAAGAAGCTTCCATGAATACTTACTCATGAGAGCTATATTCATATATTTGGATTTCTTCAAACCTAAACCTCCCTAGTCATTCTTGGAGAAAATATGGTCCTAAGCTAAAAGAGGAAATATTCTATGAGTTTCAAGGCTAAACCCGAGGAAATCCTTTTGAATTTGCTTAATTTTTTGGTATATGGGCGAAGGAGCTCTGAGGAGAGACAAAAAAAAACTAGAATACTTTGAAGAAAATCTCGGACAAGGGTGGATTTTCTAGCTTGAATTAGGAGTACTCCTTTCCATCCTGCTAGCTTTTTTTGCATTCTTTCAATGAAATTGGTCCAAAGGAGATAAGAAGGATGGCTAGAGAAGAGCATAAGGCCCAAGTAGGTGGAGGGAAGAGTGGAAATGGTGTAGCTAAGGATATTGGCAATTTTGAGTTACCTATTTATGGGAGTATTGAGGAAGAAAAGTTTGCTCTTGAGGTAATTGACACTTTGCCCAATAGCTTCCTCAAAGAGCTTAAGGATAGATTTGATAACTTTAACTTGGTGGATAGAGGAAAGGGTGGTAAGGATGGTGTCATAGATAAATTGTTGGTGAGTGATGGGATAATTATAGAGATAAAACCATGAATAGAGGCTACTTCAAGGGATCTCCCTAAGGATTGAACAAGGATGATAAAAAGCACGGGAGAGAGAGGGTCACATTATCTCAAACCTTTGAAGCTTCTGAAATAGCCAACCACTGATCAATTGACAATGACATAAAAGGTAGTAGAGGTGATGCAGGCTTTATTATCTCAATCTATTTAGGATGGAAAATGAAATTAGTTAATATAAAAAATAAAAAAATCCATGAAACTCTATCAAAGGCTTTGTTCATATCAAGATTTAGGAAAATCTAAACTTTCCCACTTTTTTAATAGAGTAGATGAGCTCATGGATGGTAATGATCCCATCAGTGATAAGCATCCCTTGGACAAAGCTTTCTTGATTCAAGTAAATGATCTGGGAGAGGATTTACTTCATTCTATTAGCCATGACTTTAGTGAGGATTTTATATATGAAATTACATATACTAATATTGGTACCTTAATATATGGTTATTTCCATATAGCTCATTAAGTACAACCCTATATCCTAATAAGATTTGAGAATAAACCATGAGGGAAATCATAGGGCTTGGAAATACCCACCCCTATATTGGAAAAAAATCAATACATATGGAGCTACTAAGAATAACCCAAGGGAAACAAGCATTGGTTCCCTTAGAACAGACTATAAGGGGAAGGTTCTTCATTGGGAATTGGAAGACCTAGGAGTAACAACAAATAATAAAGCAGAGGCTTTGGAAATAAGATAGTGTTCTCTCTCAATGCTTGGGAGAATAGAGTTTGGGAGATCAGAGTGGAGTCTAAATCTTAAATTTTAGTGGGGTTGCTAGATGAGATTAGGAATTTTATACCGAGTGCATGATGGATCAAGAACATGGTGAGTCATATTAAAACTATTTGGTAGTAGTTTGAGGATGTCATTATGGTTTATGTAGGTGGAGGGAAGAATGCAATAATTGAATTTTTGACTAAAAAGGAAATTGAGCATCTTGATAGATACCACTTGAAATTTAATTAGAACAGGGATATTGTATATTGGTGGAGATGAACAAATCAGTTTTATTGCTAGCCAATAGTAATTTAGGCAAAGAAGTGTGTGGGACTAGGGTAGATGTTTATGATGATTAGTCTTTGGTTTGGCATCACATTGTTGCTTGTCCAATTTGGGATAATCCTTGAAGAAAGAGAAACAATTTTGGGTCCTTTAGAATAGTATTAATAAAAATTGTAATCAAGATAGGAGTTTTTGCTCTTTGGATCACACTAAGAAATTTGTGGTCCAAGGAGATATTAGAGTTAGTTTTATTAGAATCCTAGGATTGGCCAAAAGTGGTAGGCCAATTATTGTAACTTTGAATTTATATTTTTAATACAATTTTTACCTTTAAAAAAAAAGAGAAAAAGATTTGAGAACCTTTATTCAAAGTTCCAAAGAAGACAATCTACATACTTAAAGAAATATTAATTAATTTTTAATTTATTATAAAATTTTAACTCTTTAATTTTTAAGTATTTATTAAATTTTATAGAAAGATAACTTTAATTTAGAATTAATTTTTTTAACTGTAAAATAATTAGAAATGAAAAGGAATCGTATTGAGTATAACTTAAATTTATATTTTCATATTGGATTGATATTTTGATGTAGATGAAATGAAGTGATTATGTACAATCCTAATTTCTTCCTTTATACAACAAATTTATCATGCAACAACCTTTACCATTATCAAATGTACACTTGCCTATTGTACGATGATATAACCATTCAATGGTTTTTATGTATGACTAAATAATTTGTACGATATGTTTTCCTTATCATCGTTCAATCATACAAAATGCTAATTTGAATGATATTTATTTCGAACGACCTTCTTATGTTGACTATACAACAAATTAAATTGAATGGTTCTATGACATTCTTTTATTTAAAAAAATAACACAATGCTCGTTATTCGTTGAATGATAATAAATTTATTAAACAACTATCTTCTTGTCAACTAGATATTATATAGCTCAAAGAGAATACTTAAACCCTTCATTTTGTGAATGATTCTTATTCCCAAACATCAAGGTTCTCCTTAATTGAACAATGATAAAATTGAATGGCTTCATCCCTCAACTCGCATTGTTGCTCATTCTAGTTGAAGGAGTTTTATGGCACTCCTATGTGCCTACAAGTTCCTTAGGTTCTATGGCACTCTTACGTGCCTACACTTCCTCACGTAAAATGGCACTCCTAAGTACCTACAATTTTCTCATAAATTACTACAAAATTGCTAGGATTCCCTTTACTCAAACTTCTTTTTCCATGTCCTGCACACATGTTAATGACACACATATAATTGCACAAAAGAACTTCAAATATTCAATAATGGAGTCTCGCAGATTAAAATAACATAATTTTATTGTGGAATAGCTTATTTATTACAAGTACGATCCTAAGTATTCCTCACAACTCAATATATTGACTGTTCATTCAAATGGATGATCGTAGCTCTTTTAAATGAAAAGAGAATTATTATTTGAATGATTGACCTTCCAAGAAAATGATTAGCCTTCTATTCTACTATTACAATTAATGTTATTGCATCATACACGCTAGGTGAAAAGAAATATTTCTTGAATATTTTACAAACATTCACTTTGAACTCCACACTTGGCAATCTCAAATTCATTCATCCATGTTGCATCCTTAGTTATCTGATTCTTCCATTTGACCAAATATTCATGATATTCCTTGCTTCTCATCTTTTTGACTACTCAAGAATTTATGATTACCTCAATTTCATATTATTCCTTCTATAGAAACTATCATACCCAATCTATCTATGGAGGGTTTGAAGTTGCACTATCTTGCTCACTAATTAATCCCTCATAATAAGGGTATAGATCTACTATATTGAAAATGAGAGATATATCTACTCCTTTCAGTACTTCTATTTCATAAGCATTCGTAGATAACTTATTCAAGATTTTACAAAGTCATTCATGAAATTTAATTAGAATAGGGATATTCTTGATGCATTGGTTTATTATGGAGAAAAAAACCTTTGATTACCATATTTTTTATTTGATCACAATCTCCTTTTTGCTAATAGTAATACAACAAAATACTTTTGTAATCCTTGTACCTATGTAATATGTAGACCTTAAAACTTTCCCCTGATGTTTTCATACCCTTGATAGTGTATTTTCACATGCTAATGGAGGGAGGCAAGACAATTATTTCAATTGGGTTTGTCCTAATCTTATTTTTCTAGTTGTTCTATGCCATACTCCTTTAGTTCCCCAAGTTGACTGATTTTAGATGGTCACCTCTTCCTTATTATGGATCTAGAGCTGTTGGCTATTTTTTATTGGGGAGGGTTTTGTTGCGTGCTCTATTCTACATGATGGATAGGGGGAACTTCTTTCTCCTAGGTTGGCTCATTTTTTACTTCAACTATATTTTATTCACTTTTTATGATGAAGTCATTCATGAGTAATGAAGCCAATTGATCCCATTCTATGATTGAATGAGGAGGAAGTGATTCATATTTCTTGAGTACCTCTCCTTTGAAAGATACCACTAACAACCTTAAGGCCACATCTTGCTCCATAATATTATGTGTTTGGTATATAAATACCAATTCCTTGAGGTGCTCTAGCAGAGTGGTTGGGCCTTTGTTGGTATATTCTAGTAATATTGTTAGTATGGATTTAGGTAGCTTCCTCCATATATTAGTTGGCTTTGAGGGATATAGAGGGCTTGATACTTTCTCATTTGAAGGGATGTTTACAAAGGAGATCACCATATTTTAAAAATATAAAAATAAGCCTTGGCAACACATTTTGCCTACATACCTTTGGGTTTCTTTTGTTGATGTAGAGTCATCAGGTGAATGCAATTTTATACTTCTAAAAAAGCTAACAGACTAAGGTATTCACCCAAACCTTGGTTTGATATCTATAGCAGTGGCTTCTTTTGGTCATTCTAGAATATATTTGCTAGGTGAGTAAAGAGGCACTTCAACAAGAAAATATAGATAGAGATCCTCACTAAGTATGAATCCTATTTCTTGTTACAATTTTAGGACCAATAATGTGTCATCGAGCATTCCATTAAACTATTATCATATTTGATTATCCCTAGTATGGCAATCATATCTTATGAAGAGTGACACAATAGGGTTGTGACCAAGAGCATAAGGTTTAGCTCAATTGGGGGTCTTGAGGAGTTTCTACAAGGTTGATTCCTTGTTATGATATGATTTTCAAGGTGCACTTGAACTCAACAAAGGAAAAAAAGGTGCACAAGATAAAAATAAAGCAACTCAACAAAAGAAAAGGGGTGGCGATGTACCAAGATATCTGCCAAGATCTTCTTGCAAAAATAGGCTTGAACGTTATGTGCCAATGGTGAATACTTCCTCTTCTCAACATAGTGAAGGACAAATGAGAGTTACTAGTTATATGTAAGCATGAGAAGGTAGGTGTCGTAAGAGAGCCAAAAAATGACTAGTTAAAAAATATATGCAAGTCCTTTATACATACATACACTTAATAAAATCCAAAAAATGGGCAATATATCAAAAACAAATACACACACACTTAAATGAGTTACCAGGAGGTCATATATGACTATATCAAAAATTTGACATAGGCTCTTGTGTGTATATATATGCAAAAAATATTTTACAAAGATAATCCTGGAAGTGAGGGTATGAAATTTCCCACAAGCCACTTAGGAGTTGATTCTTTTACAAAAACAAATGAAGAGAAAACCTACAAAAGAATACAATTGCAAACTTATTGATTCTTTCTATAGTCTATGTCATTGTTATTTATAGTTTACAGTAGGGAAAAATTCCTTCCAAAATTATCTGTAATTAAATATGACAATCTCACCTACTTTTCCTAGGGATTTTGGTCACTGAATGAAGTACTCTTTGACCATAATAATTGTCAAGCCTGAGACTATCATTGTCATACTTCATCTTGAATGAGTGTTTGAGACATTTACTCAAGTCATGCTCTGGTAGGTGGTCTTCATCTCCTAAATCAGTGAAGCATTAACTTGGCCCATCTACCAATACCATCTTTGATTTGACTCAGGCATGGAATTCTACTTGAATTTTTGATATTTCTCTTGAATCTTGGGTCATATTATAGACTGGTGAAGAGTTTTATCACTAGCACTTCATTGTGGATTGCAAAATCTCTAATATTGAGACTTATTTAAAAAAAAAATCCTTTAGCACTCCTTTACTTATCTGTTGGGACTTTTACTAAGCAAAATCTCACATAAGTCTTGATTGTCAAGATTTTTCTTGGCCTCTTCCTCTCCAAGCTAGACAAAACTCTAATCATCGATGATCGAGATTTTGCCTTAGTCGTGAGAGGGTAGGAAAGAATTACTATAGGGAAATTCATTGAGAGTAATGAATTTCATAATATAAACCAAGGTTCAAATCTTATAGGTGAACCTTAAAATTTTGATCAAATGATATTTGTTCAATTGCTTAGATTTTTAAACTTTCAAGGAAGAGATTGAAATTTCTTACAAAAAAATACATGTATAATTGTCAAATTATTTTATACTACTATAATAATTATAATGTAATATGTATGATTGAAAAAAAATTGAAAGTACTTAAAATAATGTCTTTGCATTTAACGGTGAATAGTAGCTCCTTAAACTCTTATAAATATATGAAGCGTAAAGCCATTTCTACTCAGAGTGTAATCTTATTTATTTATTATTTTATATTTTTGATGTGTTGGGGCTGTGTGACGCTTATCACATTTGATATGTTACGTTGAACGTTGATTTGATGATATATTTATCTATATAAAACATTTAATAGATTTCTTTAAATATATAATGCTCACTACAACCACTATTTATCTGTGTATAAACTCATTAAATACCCTATAAAAGGAAAGCTTCCACTGAATGAAGTATTTTTTGACCATAAGAATTGTCAAGCCCGAGACTAACATTGTCATACTTTATCTTGAATGAGTGTTTGAGACATTTACTCAAGTCATGCTCTGGTGGGTGGTCTTCATCTCCTAAATCAGTGAAGCATTAACTTGGCCCATCTACCTATACCATCTTTAATTTGACTTAGGCATGGAATCCTACTTGACTTTATGATATTTCTCTTGAATCTTGGGTCATCTTACAGACTAGTGAAGAGTTTTATCACTAGCACTTCATCGTGGATCGCAAAATCTCTAGTATTGAGACTTATTTTAAAAAAAGATCCTTTAAAAAAAGATCCTTTAGCACTCCTTTACTTATCTGTTGGGACTTTTATTAAACAAAATCTCACATAAGTCTTGATTGTCAAGATTTTCTTGGCCTCTTCCTCTCCAAGCTAGACAAAAATCTGATCATCGGTGATCGAGATTTTGCTTTAGTCGTGAGCGGGTAGTAAAGAATTACTATAGGGCAATTCGTTGAGAGCAATGAATTTCATAATATAAACCAAGGTTCAAATCTTATAGGTGAACCTTAAAATTTTGATCAAATGATATTTGTTCAATTGCTCAGATTTTTAAACTTTCAAGGAGGAGATTGAAATTTCTTACCAAAAAAAAACACATGTATAATTGTCAAATTATTTTATACTACTATAATAATTATGATGTAATATGTATGATTGAAAAAAAATTGAAAGTACTTAGAATAATGTCTTTGCATATAACGATGAATAGTAGCTCCTTAAACTCTTATAAATATATGAAGCGTAAAGCCATTTCTACTCAGAGTTTAATCTTATTTATTTATTTATATTTTTATGTGTTGGGCTGTGTGACGCTTATCACATTTGATATGTTACGTTGATTTTATGATATATTTATCTATATAAAACATTTAATAGATTTCTTTAAATATATAATGCTCACTGCAACCACTATTTATCTGTGTATAAATTAATTAAATACCCTATAAAGATCACCTTTCCTGGAAATTTTATATAAGAATATAGGTCCAATAACTAGGCTGTTGAGATTTGGGATCTCGTAGTTCTAGATTGCTGCTAGCCTTGCCCGCTTTGATTAATCACAGTCCCATATCATTCACATTCAGCAAGAGTGATAGCAAGTAGAAAACACTAATCTGTTTGTGATGATGGAATTTCGTTCCACTTAAAAGCCTATTTTATTTTTCTATTTTAGAATGTTGACTCTATATCCCTGGCAAATGCAGGCTATAATGCTTATAGGATCCATAATTTTTTTTTAGAGAGTCGGATCTAAATAATAATTTTAAACATAGGACCAGTTAAATCTAGAATAAATATAGACAGTTCAAACAGCAACATAAAATGTATAAGCTGACATTTGGGTAACAATGCAGATAAACGTTATAAAATGACGCGTAAAATGAAATTTTAAAGGCATTCAAGTTTGATATGATGTTGTCAATCTGGCAAAAAAATAACAAGCCTAGCGCCGTGTATCTTCTCTGCAGCACAGGCCGAAGTGGCTCTCCATATAAAAGAAAAGCTTCCACCGGACCTTCGTCTGTATCCGCTTCATAAAAGAGGCCACCCTGCAAAGACAACATCTGAATCCTCTCCCATCCAAAGTTAGAAAGCCGCCTGTAAGCTTAGAGGCTCCGGCTTCTCTTAAATATTAGAAGCCTGACACTGACAGTCCTTTGAAACCACTCAACTTGCAATTTAAGGATAAATGATCTGATTAATACAACTCGATAAGCGTACTTAACGCCCATGATGAGCACAAGCCATTGAACTCGGCGAGGTGAAAGCAAAACAAAAGCTTTTACAGTGCGGTGACTTAGCAACCAACTTGGAGGAAGGAATTAAGCCTGAAACTCAATGTGAAGAAGCAAACATTCCCACCGTTTAATCGTTATTTGGTAATATGTATGATTCCGGTTGGTTTGATGGAAGGGATAATCTATATCATAAACGGAACCCTTGCGAGGTGTACACTTCACAACTAATCCAACTACAATACACGGCAGTTGCGCCGGTTTCCCCGTCTCCGCTGGCTGCTCCGCTTCTCGCTACTCCACCGCCCGCGCTGCCTCCGCCGGCGGTCACCCCGGTGGCGCCACCGGTGCAGACTCCCGCACCAGCACCATCAAAGCACAAGCACAAGCATATGAAGAAGAAACACAAGCACCACCACGGCCCGGCCCCCGCTCCCACTCCAACCAGTCCGCCAGCGCCTCCTGCTGGCTCCACAGCCTGCCGACTCTTCCAGCGATCTCTTGTCTCCTAGCCCCTCGCCTGTTACACCGGTAATCTCTTGTGTCAGGTTTCACTTGGTTCATATATTTTAAAACAATGTTTTGAATCTAATGCTTTACGTTTTGTTTTGAAAAAATTGCAGAACGAAGGAATACTAAGCTTCACCTTATGGTTGTAAGAGAATGTGAGGCTTGGTAATTTATGAGGAATAAAATTTGGGCTATCTAATCTAGATTTCTATTTCACCTCCTTCTTCAATCATACTTGGTTCTCTTGGTCTAGCTAGTAGTAGTAGGGAGAAAATTGATTGGTAAAATACCTTGACAGACCTATGATTTCTAATCAAAGTACCTTTTCCTTTTCTTTCCTGTCTATTTTAACTCCTTTCATGAAGGCTCTTTCTAATATCATCCTCTTCATTACCCAATATTTTTCTTCCTTGAAATCTCCACCTCCCCTCCTTGCAAGTTCACCATAGTTCTTTCTAAATACCTTCTATTTTTGCTATCCCATCTTTCTTTTATATATTAGGACGATATGGAACTTAGTTCCTCATCCTTTTAGTATCAGTTGTTGGATTGAATGGTCATCAAACATCATCTACAAAATGACCTCATTTCTTAGATCTCTTGACAAATATGCTGGCAATTTTAGGCATTAGTACAATATTACTCTCAAATAGGAATTGGTTCAAGTTTCTTGACAACTTGAGTCTTGACCTTTTAATCATAAGCTTCAACAACATGTGGTGTGATTTCATCACCAACTTATGTTGGTTGAAAATAATGATGCTAAGGGAGCTCATATTAAGGCCATAATGCATTGGCTCAAAATTAGAGATAGGGTCTCTAAGGAGATTTTCCATTGTCATTGGTCTCCTTATCATAGCATTTGCATCAAGGTCATTTAATAGGCTAGGTTTTGAATTACCACCTTGTCATAGGTTACTTGAGCCTTTTTAAAACACTACAGGAATATCTTTTCCTCATAAGAGTCCTCAAAATAGAGAGCAAACCCTTCGAGATTTTTATTGTGGTTCCTAGCAAACTCTTTGATGCTTAGAGAGTTGACTATGATTGGCTACTCTCACTTGAATATCTACTTGAGGATCTCTCAAATGGCTAATGATAAAGATCCTAGTCTAGATGACTTCCCCTATGAATTTTAGAAAGTTCTTTGGGACCTTGTAGGCCCTAATATGCTCTAAGTTTATCGAGAAGATTTGGAAAATGGATCTCTTGAAAAAAATTAATAAGGTAAATATCCAATTTATTCCAAAGGTTGGAGACCTTAACTTGATCACCAATTGGTATTCGATCATACTTCTCAATGTTTCCTACAAGATCATCATCAAATCCTTAGCCTTACATCTACACCATTTGTTTCTTGCCATCATCATACTAGAGCAAACAAGTTTCATAAAAAGTAGATATATTTTAGATAATATTTTGGTTATCTAGGAGGAAATGGAATGGTCCAAAAATCCAACCAACTAGCCATTTTTCTCAAAATCGACTTCAAGAAAATCTATGACTGCATAGAGTAGCACTTCATTCTTACCATGCTCAAAACCTTGGGTTTTGGAAATGGTTTCATCTCTATAGTCAAAATACTCTTTGTAGGTGCCTCTACTATCCTCACTATCAATAGACTCAATCATAGGCTATTATATTTTTCCACTCAAGCATACAATGTTGCCCTCTTTCCCTCTCTTCATAATAGCTAAAGGTTTTAGTTATTGGTTCATCAATCCAATTTGGGCATTGTTAAGGATATTCCCTTCCTAATAGTCAATTCCAAATTATCCATGGATACTTTGTAGATGAATCTTTCCTCATATTAGCTGAGGATGAAGAATCCTTCACTCAAGCTTTTCCTAGTTGGATACTTTATGTCTTGTCTTTGGCTCCAACATCTAGTGGTAAAATACTCTATTTTTGATAATCTACATCTCCCCTCCCACTTTGGTTTACTCAGTTTCACTAGAGATGGATACAATATGGGAAAGTGTTTTAGTTCTTTGGTATCCCCTTTGCATTCCATAGTTCCTCTTTAGATATCTCGAGAAATGTCATACAAAAAATTAAATCCAAGCTTACCTACTCAACCATTGAAAATATTTCCCTTGCTAGCAAGTTTCAAATTTACTCTAAGATATTGGTTATGACCCATGTGTATTAATCCTCATGTTGGATCTCATCCAAGGCTTGTTATCAGAAGCTGGAGAATTTCTTAGAGATTTTTTTTGGGCAAGTTCTATCTTCAGATCTAGATTCTATAGAGTAGCCTAGGAATTTTGTTGTTTACCCAAGAAGAATGGGGGAATAGATTGTTTTAAATGTAAATTCCAAGGCATGGCCTTATGTACCAAATGGATAATCAGATCCATTAAAATTAAGGAATCCTAGAAAGTTCTAGTTTGACACTGCATTACCTTAGGCTCTCCCTATGAGCATAAAGGATGGAGAGGTATAGATTTTCCTTCATTTCTCATTGCTCCAATTCCCATCGATAGTTTAGGATATTTTATCATCCATATTATTTGGAAGGATTTGAAAAAGATCAAACATGGATTTTGTGGAAATAAAATGGTCTTTATGATGGGATCTCCATCAATTCTATGAATCATTGATGGTATTCTATCCTAACTATCTAGGGAGTCCCTTTTGCCCAAATCCCCTAGATGCATGCATAAAAATTCTATAAAAGGGGTATCTCTATAATGGCCAACTTGTTTGCCTAATTGACTAGGGATTGACATCCTTGGAATTATATCAAATCCAGGTTTAGACTTACCTCCATCAATAAGGAAACATTTGAGGTAGTTAAAGCAAATATACTTGATTCTATGCTTCACAAGATCATAGTGTGCTCTCAACATCCTTGGTGGAAGGATTGACAATGGTATTTAGAGATATGTCTTCTTAATTATAATGCTATATTAGGTTACAAATGGATTTCTCTATACTTACCCATGGTTGACAAACAAAATGCTTATTGGGGCCTCTCTTCACCAAGGCATATTTGGGATCATCATTTTTACATAGCTTGGCCTACTTATATCAAATATATTTCTCCATTTTACTTTTTTGTCATGGCAATGCCATTTTTTAATCCCTCTTGGTACCTCTTCCTGGTGATGGCTCCAAGCTGGATGTAGTGCAAATCCTATGAATGCATGATAGATTTGATTGCATCCTTGTCCACACTTGAAGACCTAGTTGAAAGTATCATGATTAAGGAAAGTGACATGCATGAGGATTGATGCTCTTACATGTTTATTAGTTCTAACCTTATCACCTATTTTCAAATATTCTTGTTTATGCCCCTCTCTATTATATCAAAACTCAACTGGTGCAAAATTTTGTGGAAGCAGAATATAATTTATGAGGAGAAGCAACTTGAACTAGCAGTGTTATCTCTTGAAAAGGAAGCATGTGATATATTTGAAAAATTTAGATTATTAACCTTCTAAAAAAAAAATTAATGGCTATGATAAGGAGATATCCATGGAGTTTTCCCACCCTTGGGTGGAAGGAAAAGTGAGAGATAAGGGTATTGAATTTACCATCAACATCCCCCTAATCACAGAAGTCTATAGAATACCAATGAATGAGGAATGTATCAACAAGGAAAATCACTCCTTGGGTAAAGAATTAAATATTTTTAGAGGTAAAGAGGGAAATTCTATCAAGTTTTAGATGATGTTCTTAGAGAATCTCTTCCAAATCCTTGGGATAAGGTAGTAATTACCATTATGGAATGTTTCACTTTCTATAGATAGATTATAGTTGTCAAAAGTTTTCACATTGCTTTTCTTAACCATCTCCATCACAATTCAAATCTATGGAGAGGACCATAAAGTAGGTCCAAAAAGGGGATTCTTTTATCCCTCTTCACCAGGGATTGCTCAAGTTTTTTTCCAACATGAAACTCATAAAGATAGCAATATTGGGTTGGTGACCCTAGGTCTTGACTATGGGAGCCTCTCTAAATTTTAAAAGAAGCCTAATTCTCTAGAGGAAACTAGAATTAGGAAGGATGATTCACCTTCTATTAACTCTTTTAGCCATTCCATATTTAGGAATAGTGATTTGAATAAGAGCATCTCGAATCCATAGAAAGGGGTCAGGGGTCCTTAAGGTTAAAGAGGAGCTTGATTCAAGGATTAATTTGGCTACAGGGTCCCAAAGGTGTCCAAAAGCAAAGAGGATTCCCAACAGTGCTCTAACCACTTAAAATCAATAGGAATGGTGGAGAGGATACCTTCTATTTTAGTTTTGTCTAAAATTCAAAGGATTTAGAAAAATAAATACCACTCTTCTTCTCTAAAAATGCTAAAGCAATAAGCAAAACCCTTAGCTAAGAAGAAGGAATTTTCTAAGAAGAAGGTCCTTGTTGGCCCTCAAGATTCTCACCTAATTTGTAACCTAGTTGAGTCAGGATCTAGTGATGTTGTATAATTCCTTAAAAATGAGGTTGTATAGGATGATATGTGATTCTCTGTTTCTTCTCTTTCTAGTTGTTGTTCTCTTAAGTTATCTTCTCCTTGGCCTTTTTTTGTTCCTCTTTAGAACTCTAGTTTTTGGGCCTTGGCTAGGCCTTTGTTGTAAATCCTTAGAGATTTTATGTTTATCTTTCCATTTTGTTTGTAAAATATTTGAGGAGCCTTTCAAGATACCTTCTTTTCCAACCTAATCAAAAAAATATTGAACCCAAACAAGTTGTATTTTCTTAGAGTTTAATTCACCAAGATCTCCCACTTGGTAAATGACTAATCTACATTGGGGTTTCCAACCTATTGTGTCCATCCTTCCATGATCCCAAAGATATTCTACCTCTTTTGAATATGTCATAAGGCTCAATATGCTTAGAAGTAGATTTTTTATTTTTTTAGCGTGTTCTCCCATAGTGGTTCACATGGAAACAAAATCTCCTTGAAGACCCTCTTCTCCTCCCTCTGATGTTTCTAGAATTTTGGAACCTTTTTAGAATTGGCATCTTATTTTATTTATGGAAATCCAGAAATGATTCCTTATTCTCTCAAGCCTTTTTTATTCCATTCTATAATGTTGCTGACAAGGTCAAGATTTTAATGCAGGCCAATAAAGTGGTAATGAAGTTGGTACATTTATAGGAATTGATTGAACATTAAGGAAATGTTCCTTGCACTATTTTCTTGCACCGACCATTCCTCTGGCTAGGTACAAAAAACTTGAGATGGAATTTGGTAGGTCCATCCACTAATGGGATTGTTTTAGGTTGAAACACACACTATATGTGGGAAGTGATGACTAGGATCAATCTATCAAATATAAGCCTCCTTAGTATTTGATACATGTGGTAAAAATAGTTAGTGATTTGAGGTATGTTTGGCATCTATTTTTTATGGACAATTCATGATCCATTTGCAAGAATTGATTACACACTAGGATAATGCTCCCTACACTATTTTCTTACATTGGCCATTTATCTATCCAAATACATAGAGCTTGAAACTAAATGTGGTAGGTCTGGCCACTGAGATAACTCATCTTCAACATTATATCAAAATACGCACTATAGGTAGGAAGTTATGACTAAGAGCAATATACCAAAGACAAGCCTCCATAGTCTTGGTAGATGTCATAAAATCAATTAGTAGTCTTAGGCATGTTTGGTCTCTATTTTTAATGGATAATTAATAATTGTTTAGGGGTTTGAATATACACTTATTTTTTGTTTCTTGTAAAATTATTATATTTTAATTAAAAAATATATAATCCATATTTACACATTTTGACTCCCTAATTTTTATATTAAAAATCTACACAAACTATAGGACTTCTAAAGATAAACTTCATTTTTTTTTTAAATATATCAACTTCATATTTTCAAAAATGCCCATATTTAACCTTCTAAAAAAAAGTAATTTCAAATTTTCTATCAACTAACAACTCCTCAAAAAATCCCATATCATAAAGATACCCCTATGCACTTTTAACTCCGTAAATGCACTTACACTTTACACCATTTTTAATAAAAAACTTTTAAAAATATAATGTCTTTCAAATAGGCACCTAAGAGAATTGAACCCACAATCACTATTCTAAAAAATTTAAGTTTGTTTCATTAAACAACTTCCTAGCTATACATTTTGCATTGTAGAGGAGACCCATTTTGTTTTTGAAAGGATGTTAAATTCCATAAAAGTAAATTAGGTAGCAGAATTACTCATTTAATGAATGTTTCAATGCAACCTCATGCACCTATAATTAATTTTTATCATATATTCTATAGTCATGAACCATCATGTAATGGACAAGGAAAATTATCCATGTGGTTCTATGCAAGCAAACAATCATCACATCTTCTCTAGTGACTACTAAGAACAATGAATAATGGATGCATTGTGATGGTATCAACTCATTTTTTCAAAGAAATCAACCCCTATTTTAACAATATCATATTAGGGTATCATAGGTAATAGCTGTAATTAAAACCTTTTGGGATGATTTGATGGCGAGGGTGATAAAAAAAAATCAATCAAGGTTAATAAGGCTTATGTGTAGATATTTGCACATAATAACCAATAGGAAGCATTTTACTGACTAAAGGAGCTAAAAAATAGGGCTAAAATCGGGATTCTAACTATGATGAATCCTCCAATATTAAGACAAAGATAAGGATGACAATGTTTTGCAAAAAAATAATGTGTAGTTTTAAGAAGCCCTAACCAAGGTTAAGAAAAACATCTTTTCAATTTTTTAAAAGAATGCAAGGTTGTATGATGATGTAGATGAGGAGAGAAGAAAAATAAGAAAATTTTGAGAGGAAGAACAAGTATTTGAAATATGTTATGGGTCAACATTTACTAGAACATGAAGCCAAAACAAATAACTCTTCTACCAAGATAAATAACACTTCTAATCATCAAGATTAAAAAATTCACAATATATGTATACAAAGTGGGAACATTTATTAGAGATAATTTATTTTAGGGTTATTTGACACAAAAACTCCTGAATATCCATCAGGAAACAATGTAGAGCATTACCACCCAAATTCCTATTATCACACCTTCTTTGACTAAGACTTGCACATAACATGTTATAAGGGCATGTTGTTGGATGACAATTATTTTCCCTTCAAATCTCATAAAACCTATAGATTATAGCCTCACATGGACTCTTAGTGGCTATAATACCACATGTTGGGTACGAGGGGTAACAAACAAACACATTAGTCTCAATATTATGAAGAGATAATACACAAGCAACATATCACAAATTTTCTTATTTCAACATCATAATATTATATTTTCGTCAACTCAAGGAATACAATCTGCCAATATTTTGCTTGCATAAATACACTATGGAGTCCCTTCATATTTGGGAGACTCTTCATCATTTTTGTAGCTTATGAAATTCTACCTTTAGCTAACTTTTTATCTCTTCATAGTTTCTTACGGGAGATGTAATCTTCATATTTCTCATATTATTTTTTTATGAAAAATAAGAATACTAATAATTATCCACCTAATGATTACATAAGATAAAATATTGTAATATACGCTAACATATGTTGATGTCATTTTCTATTTCTAATGCCTCTTTCACCTTTTATTTTAGTAGCCCATCATATTCCCTTACTAATACTTGGGTGTCTTCAATATACATATGGTGTTTTACATTTATAAATATGCCCTAAATGTTAATTTGGAGATTTTACTATGGGGGAATGTATGCATAATGTTCTTTTAATTTAACCTTCACAAATATGTATCTTTCAATCATGTAAGTTTTTTTACAAGACCATATGATTAGGTATACCTCTTTATGGAGTGTAGGTACTAATTTTTGTGTAATTTTTTCTAACCAATTCCCTAGAATGTTCACTAGAATAAAGGTTACATTGATTTGATTGTTCAAGAATATAACTAAATGAGCTAATTATATTTTATTGTTCAAGGTCATTTTTTTTTTTTGGATAATAAGGGGTTGTACTTGGGTCCCCCACCCTTGACAAATTACAACTCTCTTCTTTAGAGCTTGAGAGTTTACAAATAGATACACTTCTCATCTCAATTGAGATGCTATAGCTAGAAACCTACATCATTTTACATAAAATGTCTGAATTCTTGATTTTCATTTTTTGGATCTTTTCAATTTTTTGTATGAATACAAATATTCCAGAATTCAACATCCTTCTTGACATTTTTCTATAGCAACCTTCACAATACCAAAACTTCACCTCTACTATCTATGCATTGCATCTTAGTAGAGTAATATTTCCAAAACATCGCACTATCATAGTCCACTTTACCAAATCTGGATTGCTAGTTTCCTTCCTAAAACACAAGTGCAACCACAAAAATTATAATAAATAGTTTATATGAAAACACATTATTGTTATAAAATAAAGCAGATATTACCAATGGAAAACATTAAAGTAAATCTTAATCATTATTTGATTCAGGCAATCAACATTTTCTTGTCAGCTTCAACTAAACTTACTACTTCCTCTAACCATGGAAAGGAGAATTTAACTTCATGATCCTCAATCAAAACCCCTCTATTGGCTAGCCTATCTGCACATTTGTTTCCTTCCCTTAATGTATGTGTAAACCTGATTTCTTCAAACTCTTTAGCAAGATCTTGAATTTCCATAATTATCTCTTGTATGTTCCATGGAGCCTTTGCTTTCCTCAAAATTGCATTTATTACTATGAGAGAATCACCTTCCATCCATACTCTATTCCATTTCATTTGTTTGCATATTTTTAACCCTTCTAAAGCTGCCCAAGCTTCAACTTCATTATTTGTCTTAAATCCACTATTGAAAGCGTAATGAGACAAAATCTCTCCTCTATTATTTCTAATTATTCCTCCTCCTCGTTGGTCCTAGATTTCCTTTAGATGCTCCATCAAAATTCAATTTAACCAACTCCACATCTGGTGGTTTCCACTTTATATTCTTTGCCTTCTTTTTGCTTCTCTTGTACCCAACATCATAATTCCATTTAATGACTTGACTCCATCTATCAAGGCTCTCTGCTTCTAGATTAGGGACTGGGTGAGTTGATAGGGTTGGTTTAGACTCCTCTATGGCTAAACATATCTTCCTTTTCATTACCTCTAAACTGCTTTCCTTTCCTTTAAATATTCTTCTATTCCTTTCTAGCCATACAGTCCAAAGTATTGTATCTTTTGATATATCCCATATTGTTTATAAAGCCTCACTTTTATAAGTGCTCTGCCATTGCTTTAACCAATCTTCAATTCTGCTATTCATCACCATGCATTTACCAAACATATTAAGAATCCATTGCCATAGTTTCTAGACTATTGAGCAATGTCCCAAGAGATGGTCTATACTCTCCTCCTTTTTACAAAGAACACATTGAGAGGGGCCATGAAAACCCCTTTTCATAAGGTTATCCTAGGATAAAATTCTTCTATGACCTACTAGCCAAACAAACATTTTGACTTTAGGAATGCTTGGGCTATCCCAAATATCTCTCCATATTCTAGTGATATTACTATTTTGTTGGTGCTTTACATTATATCCACTTCTTGTTGTGTATTCTCCTGAGCTATTCAACTCCCAAATCAATTTATCCTTGGCTCCCCTCGAAATAATCATAGTTGTTATCTTTCTACTCAATTGCCTCCTAGCATCAATGTCTTGTATACTTGTAAAAAATCTTCTTTCCATTTGTATCTTCCTTCCTGATCCTTGTACAAAATGTTTGAAACCCTATCACCATATTTGTCTTGAAGCAATCTCATCCAAGGTTTCAAAATTGGATCTAAATTGAGTGGTTTTTTATCACACCAAGTATCCATCCAAATAGAATTTTTTCTCTAGTTCCCACCACCCATATTAAACCTTTAATCATTAGATCAATAGATTTTTTAAACCATTCCAAAGAGCAGAACCATTTGGTAGAGAGAATGCAATAAATATTAAACTTGGGTCATTAGGCTCAACATACTTAGAAGAATTCTTGCCCATTGTCTTTGACTCTCTTTGTACAATCTCCAGATTACTTTTCCCCTAAGAGCTAAGTTTGCATCTGTAAGAACTCTTAAACCAAGACCTCCCCTAGTTTTATCATCACACACCTTGCTCCATTTCACCAAAGGAAATTTCCTTTTATCATGTAAACCTGACCATAAAAAGGATCGCATAATATAGATTAAACTTTTTCAACTGATTTTGGCATAGTATACAATGACATATAATATGTTGGAATGGCCTGTAAGACTGACTTAATTAACTGCACTCTTCCTACTAACGATAACCATCTACCTTTCCAAGCTGGTAGTTTATTCTAAACTTTACTAATAACTGGATTCCATAATTCTATCCTCATTCTCCCCTCAAATAAAGGCATCCCTAGATAAGTTGTTGGTAAATTTACCTCCTCCATTTGAAGTAACCTACAAATTCTTGCTTTGATATTAGTTGGAGTGTTAAGGAAGTAAATTTTGGATTTTGTCCTATTAACTTTTTGCCCTGATGCTCTTTCGTATTCCTTTAAAAAGTTATTCAAAGCTCTAGCCTCATTTATCCTTGCCCTTCCAAAAAGGTTGTATCATCTACAAACTATTGATGGGTGATGTTGTCGATGTTATTACTAACCTTAAGTCCACTTATAAGCCCATATTTGTAAGCCTTCTTTAAGTTCCTACTCAAAACCTCTACCATAATAATGAACAAATAAGGAGATAGAGGATCTCCTTGTCTAAGGCCTCTCTTGGATTTAAAATATTATGTTACTAACCCATTGACCAACATTGAATAAGAAACTGTAGAGACACAAGCTTTAATCCATCTAACCCATTTCTTCCCAAATCTAAACTTTTCTAAAACTACAAAAAGAAAATCCCATTTAACCCTATCATAGGCTTTACTCATATCAAGTTTTAAGATCATTGCTTTCTCTTTTCTTGAAGTTGTTGAATGTATAACTTCATGAGCTACTATGATCCCATCCAAAATTTGTCTCCCTTTCACAAATCCTCCTTGCTCTTCTAAAATAATTTTGTCTAACAATGGCCTTAATCGATTCACCATCACTTTGGAGATAATATTATATGCCATATTACATAGGCTTATGGGTCTAAAAGAATCAAACAATTCAACATCCTTCTTTTTTGGAATTAGGGTAAGATATGTTGCATTTATTTTATAAGGTATGTATTGTTTTACCCTAGACTATTCCACTACCACCAATAAAGAATCCTTCACTATATCCCAATTATGTTGGTAAAAAGTTATAGAGAGCCCATCTAGACTAGGGATTTATCCTTATTAAAAGAGAAAAGAGCTAAATGAACTTCTTCTAGAGTAATAGGCTCCATCAGTTTCCTATTGTCTTCATTCATTATAACTAAAGGTACATCTTGAAGAAGTTTATCATTAAGAACTTTAGTCTCCTCTGATCCTAGAATATTCTGATAAAAAGACTTTACCTCTTTTCTAATTTCACTCTGATCTTCAATCCAAACCCCTTCTATTGATTTAATTCTACTAATTCTGGATGTTGATCTCTGTACTATAGCCATCCTATGAAAAAACTTTGTATTTTTATCTCCTTTTAACCAAGTCTATCTTGATTTTAATCTCCAAAATTTCTCTTCCTTACTCAAAATATTATGATATTCACTAAGCAACTCCCTTTCCTCTGAGCTTGGATTATTATGATCACCTTTTTGGAATTTTGAAAGTTTATCTTTTAGTTCTTTCTTCTCAAAAATATTTCCAAAAGTGTTCTTGTTCCATTATTTTAATCTAGATGTCATAGATTTAATTTATTTGGAAGAGCATACAACCCACCATTTCCTAAAGAATTCCATGTTTGTGCTATCATATCAACAAATTGAGGATGGTCTTCCCACATCTGCTCATATTTAAAATATGATATTTTTTTAATTCACTTACCACCATTTTAACTCTTATTGGCTAGTGATATGAACCAATCCTTGTTAAGGTATTAATTTTAGCACAAGTTCCTTCATCTAGCCAATGATATGAGAGTATGCATCTATCTAATTTTTTTGCTATTAGGTTTTGGCCTCTCTTATTGTTGGTCCATGTATAGTTGTCTTCTTCAAACTCAACCTCCCATAGATTATTGTTTTGAATAAAAGCTGAGAAATCTCTCATACTTTGGGTTAATTTTCTAATTCCCATAAATTTTCATCCAACTTGGTTATGGCATTAAAATATCCTATGATCATGAATCAGGTTTCTTGGTCTTTACTTCTCATAAAGGCTTCAATCCCACTCTAAAATTCTAATCTACCTGACTAAGTTGTAGGTCCATAGACATTGATAAGGATGAAATGAATATCTGCAAAGTAGCAAGTGACTAAAGAGGCTATCCAATGCCTAGTTTTATGAATGGTTACATAGGAGGTTCTAGAAGGATTCCAACAAGTTAGAATTCTCCCTATAGCTCCTTCAGAATCCATAGCATCCCATTCACATCTTGCCCATATTGCTTTCATAGTTTTTGAAACTTCTTCTTTTATCATTTTAGTTTCTTGGATACAAAGAATATCATGCTTATTACTTAAATAAAGGTCCCTAATACACCTCTACTTTGAGGGGGTATTAGCACCCCTTATATTCCATGAGATGATAATCATGTCTCATTAGGGGCTATTGGCCCCACCTACGTATTACCAATATCATTTTATTTTTTGGTAAAGAGAAGTTCAACCAACTTAGTTTGTGTTCCTTTCTCTATGTTTGCTCTTGCTTCCTTAGATCTTGCTTGATAATTTGAGGGTTTTTTCTCTTTTTCCTTGCCTATATCAGGAGTAGTTCTTATTATTCTATTCCTCAATATTCTTTCATAAATTTATTTTTCATATTATTTATCCTCTCCTAGCTCTACTACAAAAGATTTTGACTTGTCCTACTCATTTTATGGTATTTCCTTATTAATGGTAGAGGTATTAACTTCTAAAACTGCATTTTATTTACCAATTTTTTTCTCCTGAATGGTGCATGGTACTTTAAGAGAGTCTTCAAAATATGATGAGGTGCATTCCTTAGGTTCATCAAGAAAATTATTTCTTAAATCAAGATCATACTGAATAGATGATTCCTTGTTAATATGTTGAATCTATTGTACTGTGTCCTCTAAGTTTTGATCTACTTTTTATTCATAGGCTAAAGCCTCAAAATAGTTGGCATTTCTTCCAATATCCTTCCTTAGTGGTATCCACTATTTATTTTCTTTCATTTTTTTAGATCTATTTTTTTGAAGTTGAAAACCATTTTCATCCATAACGATTTATAAATATATCTTGTGGTTTTCTACATACGATTATGTTGGGCTCTTTTTAGGGCATGATCTCTCAATATGCCCCACCTCATAACATCTTCTACGTCTAAAATATATTTTTTCATAATCTATGGTTTAGGTCCACATCTTATCTCCATACTTAAGAATTATTGATTTTGGTAAAGTTTTACTTATATCAATCATGATCAATATCCGAGCACTAATAGCCAAGAATACATATTTTGTAGTATCTAAAATATCAAGGAATTATCCTGGAGTTTTGTCTATTCCCTTGAAGGTATCTATTTCCCAAACTTCAATGAGTAATCCAAATATCTTAACCGAAACGGGTACTAGAAATAGATTTACATTTTTAGATGAAAAACCTTCATACTAGCAGGTAAGGAAGAGTCCTACTCTTCCCATAAACCAAGGACCCCCTTTTAGGATTTTTTCTCTTTCTTCCCTAGAACAAAAAATAGCTAGGAAGAAACCATTGGGAAGCAAGTACAAAATCTAGAGAATTGCAACTTCTATCAATCCATTTTCTCAAGGTTGAAGCCCATAGCCAATACCCATTAAATTTACCAAAAATTGCCCTATCTTGGAGCAACGAGGAGGTGCACTCACTAACCTCTACCATTAGAAATGATTCTAAGGATTTAAATATAAATCATTCGTTGGAAAGAAAACTAAAACTCAAAATATATTAAACTTTATTAGAATGTCCTATAGAAAATATAATATTTGATAAAAAAATTATAATAATTTGCATGCAAAATTTCTAAGATAAAGAAGGAAAAAAAAACTTAGTTGAAAAATTCTATGTCCAAATAGAATGTCTTGCCTCACTGAAGTCCTAGCCCTTCATTGCTCTTCCCATCATCCGAACCCTAGCTGAAAAATATTTGCAATTTCATTTTTTATGACTTGAAAATTTGTCATTGTCCTTGTTTGATATGGTTGAATTAATAGGATCATATCTCCCTCAATATTGCTCAAGTTCCTTCATATGATCACTCATTTTAAAGCTATTCAAGTTTTGTACAAGTTGGTCCAAGAATCAACTGAATTAGATAACCCTTCGCTAAGATATGGCTCCTAAAAGATGAGACATTTTATTTTTTAAATGCCCTAATCCTTTGTGAATTCCTCGTTGGTTCAAGCTCCTGTATTACTTTAATTTGAATAAACAATTATATAAAAACACAATTAAAATTAAAGTTTAAATTTTATATGTTTTTTAAATTTGTAAAAATTATTTATTCACATAATGAATATAAATTATGAATAAAATAATTTTCCTTATTTTTAATTAACAAATTTTCAAAATATATATAGTTTTTAAAAGGAATTAATCATAAGTAAAATTTCCATGAAGGTTAATAATATTTCTTTTATACAAATGACAACTCTATGATAATTATAGTTTTTTTATTAAATATAATTGAAAACTTCCTAATGACTATGACGTAATTAATAAAAAGTTGCGTACCATTGCCATGTATATTTTTTTAGAAGCCCATTACATATGCTAACATTGCTAATGGCACGATTCCATCAAGAAAAAAATAAATAAAGGGCATTAGTGCCATCGAGTTGGGCAATTAGGGTCAATTCATGACCAAAGACATCGTCTATGACATTAGTGGAGGAGTAGATGGCATTACAAGTCAATAGCTTACATATTTAAGATCATGTGCCCTACCATTTCTAGCACAAGAGGACCAAATTGGCAGTCCATCAAGAGACAACAATGTTGACCTTTTTGAGTTGGGCATTGTGTTCAAGATCTTGTGGCTTGTACAAGAGGACCAAATTGCTAGTCCATTACGAGACGAAAACAATGGTTATCCTTTTAAGCACTATGTTAGATATCTTCTAACTTGTATGAATATTTTTAATTTAATAAACTATTAATAATTAGATTGTAATTTATGATGTATGGTTATATTATGGATGTAATTTTTTTTTTAATGGATTATATGGAATTAAAACAAGTTTCACTTATATTATAATTGTATAGTTGTATTACAATGACTTAATAATTATGTATATATTGTTTGGCAATGGAATGAGCCTGGATGTCAAACCAGAACATGCTTTTTATCAAGATTGATTTTGACAAAGCTTATGACTGCATTGAATGGAGATTCATTCTTGCTATGCTTAAAGATTTAGGAGTGGGATAAGTTTTCATTCAGATAATTGTTATGCTATTCAGATATGCTTTGATTATTCTCAATCTAAACAATTCACAGTTTGAAGTAGTGGATCTTTTTAGGTTTGTTCGAGAAGGGTGTCCTATTGTTTCCTCTTTATATGTGCTTACTGGTTGAAGCTTTTGACTATCTTTTAGCTGCTCAAGCTTCTACAGGTATTATTAAAGGAATTTCTCTTTCAAATGATCAGGGATAACTTATTAATGGTCACTTTGATGATGACTCCTTTATTACTGTAAGGGAAGAGGAGCAATCTATTTCTAATACTCTGTCTTATATGAACACCTTTTGCAAAGCCTCTAGTTCTAGCATACAATGGAGGAAGACCTTCTACTTCAAACAGTATCCCTTGCCTATGTCGCCTTGGCTTCAAGGGTTTCATTGGAATTGGATCCCTCTTGGAGAAGTTTTTAAGTTTCTTGGTATTTATTTTTCCTTTCAAGGCTCCCTTGCTCAGCTTTGGAATTATGTGCTTCAAAGAGTTGAAAAGAAACTTGAATTTTGGCTTACTAAGAAGTTGTCATTAGTAGGTAAATTTTAGATTTGCTCTAAAGTTTTAGCTGCCACTCATGTATACTACTCCTCTTGTTGGGTTCCTTCATAGGCTTGCTATAAGAAGCTTGAGAAACTCCTTCGATATTTTATTTGGAATAATTCTTCTGAAACAAAGGGATTTCATAGAGTTGCTTGGGATATTTGTTGTCTTCCCAGAGAGTCTGGCAGAATGGGTCTGCTAGAATGTAGACAATAAGGTATTGCTTTGTGTGCTAAGTGGGTAGTCAGGGCTCTAATGGGAGTTAAAGCCTAGAAATTTTTGGTTTTAAATTTAATTTCCTCTAGTATTAACTTAAACCATAGAGCATGGAGAGGGTTGGATTTTCTCTCTCATTGTTGCTCCAATTTTTATCAATATTATTGGTTCCTTTGTTGTTAAAAGTATCTGGAAAGCCTGGCAATAACTCACTCCTTGGATATTTTGGAAAGGAGATGACTTCCATAAAGGCTTATTCATCAATTATATGAATATTTTGTGGTCTCCCATGTTTCTTAGTCAAGGTTATCCCTTAGCTCAAGTGCAATGGATTCATGCTCAATGATTTTTTAGAAATGATATTGTTACAATAGCTGATTTCTTTTCTTGCTATACCAAGTATTATATCCCATGGAATGAGTTCAAACACACCTTCAGGGTGAATGGTATAGATAAATATATTTATGATGTTGTTATTGCTCTCACCTATTTTTTTATGCTACACAAGATTGGTGTGCGCTCGTTGTATCCTTGGTGGTCATATTGGAGATGGCATGTTGAAACTCCTTTGCTTAATTATAAGGCTTGTTTGGGGTATAAATGGTTATCTCCTCATCTTCCTATGGTTCCTAAGCTCAATTAGCATTGGGACTTATTTTCTACAAGGACTAGATGGAATTCTATATTTTAGAATGTTTGGGTTGCTTATGTTGAGCCCAAGCAATATTTTTTTACATGGAGCTTGTTGTGTCAAGGTCTCCCCTTGGGGGAACGTTTGAAGTACCTTGGAATTCTTGATCCTAAATATCCTTTTTTTGGTGTACCCGAGTCTTGTACTCACCTCTTTTGGTATTGTAGAAGATCTAGGTAAGCTTGGGAATGGGTTCTCTATTTTTTCCCATTTACAAATACAAGAGTTCTTGGCCCTAAGATCTTATTGGGGACTCTTTTGCTTTGTCTCTCTTGCTTTTTGAGGTGTGACATGTTTTTAGGATTAGCCTGCTCTTTCATATTTGGAATGCCAGTAACAAAATTATTTTAAAACAGTATACACCTTCTGTCATATTTACTCATGCAAACAAATTAGAAGTTTTTAATGACATGTGGATACTGATATGTACTCAAGCCACAAATTTGCTATGGAGTTGGATCACCTACAAGATCTTCTGGTGCACTGGGCCAATGCTTCGTGTATAGTCAACCAGATCCCCATAGAGTGCTCTTCTCAAGAATATTTTTTATCCCACTCTCACCACCAACCTTTGTCATATGCAAGAAGCGCTCTCGTAGATAACCACTGGTCCCAACTCTCGCTAGTAAGAAAGAAACCTAATATTGACATTACTTTTTCATCCTGTTAGATTAGGGGGTGGGATGATGTTCAACCAGTTTCACCTAGGTCATTTGTTGGTTGGAGTGACGTTGGTACTGAAGGACTTAATGATAATCATGATGTGGAGGGATGGATTCCCATCCCATAATCACTAGCAATTTATGCAGGACAACACAATATTCCATTTGATATGCTTTCTTTGATCAATAATGATTGGTAAACTTGTGTTTTGTTGATGACTTTGTTTCCTAACCCTTGTCAATGAGAGTTAGTTTGATTCCCCATGGGGTGTGTTAACCCATCCACTTTTTTATTGTAAAGGTTGTTATCTTAATTATTGTAAATAGCTTTTTTCATAAAAAAAAATTCAAACCTTGGTCTCCTCCTTAAATGTTGAGGAGTATAAGAAGTTGAGCTAATGCCATTTAATAAAAACATAATATTTATTAGTTCAGATGATAGTTGCAATTTCATGGGTATTATTAAAATAATTATAACAAAAATTTAAATTTATTTGGTGTTACACCTTTAAACATGTCAATATTTTGATAAAGCAATTTAGAAACCAATATCTATCTCTTGTCACATGTGCAAAGTTTAAAAATATCAATGATAGGTTTTGTTTCACTCTGTATGAAATGAATATAATAGGGTAACTCTTCAAATATGCATGCAAGGTTATATTGCATCATCAAAAAAATCCCTTTTGGAGCATAAATGACCTCACCTTTGAAACAACCTTAAGAAAAGTGAACATTCAAAAATGTTTGTAAATGTAACATTAAGGCTTATTTAAAACTAATTTAAAAAAAAATTACTTATATAAGCAAGACTTATTATGATTCTTCAACTGAGCAATTTTTCTATCCTTCTCAATTCAAACCTTAGGTAAATCTTGTGGTGGACTTTTATAAGTTTTACTTTTCTTTGAGAAGGTTTTAATTTGATCCTTTAGTATATGAATCTTATCAAAAATTGTGATTGTAACCAATTCATCTATGCGACCAAAAAAAAAAAAATCATCTTCTAGACTTATGCCTTTAATACATTCCTACACCATTTTTATAAGGATGTTTTTTCAAAACTACTCAAAGTTAGATCTATTAATTTTGAATTGAGGTTTTCCCACAAATTTTGTCTCAACTATGAGAAAGAGGTCCACATAAATGCTCACTATAATTTTTTTTTTTTTTATAGTTGCTCAATCAAGCTTTTGCATCCTCCTCCCCTAAAAAATTAAGAGTTTAAGCCATTATATTTTAAATTTTTAATCTATTTTAAGTTTTGAATATTGGTTTGCACCATTGAATAGTTGTAATTGGTTAATATTATTTTATAAGTTGTTTTTTATTTAGATCTATTTTCATAAAACAAAATTTTAAATTTTAATATTAAATTAATATTTTTCTTGTTCTATTTGGTTTGAATTTTGAACTACCCTAAAATCATAATAAAGATCAATGATACCAAATTAAATCATTTAAAATTTATATATCTTTTAATTAGTTATTTGGTTATTTGGGATTGAAGGAAGTTTCACTTATATTACATTATGACCACATAATGGTATAATACCAAGGAGCTTGGTTACTATGCATTTATCATTTGACAATATTTGAACTTGAATTTCTTCTTTAAAAATTAAGGAATTTAATTGGTTGAACTAATATTATTTGATACTTCAATTATTATCATTGTTAAAAGAAAAATATCTCAATTTAAGGATGTAAAAAGACATAAATATTATCCCCTGTAGGACATCCTTATAATATGACTTTAAATTTTTACTTAAAGAGACCAAAGTTCAAACTACTTTACCATTAAAAAAAAACCGTTTTGAAAAAGGGAAAATAAATCTCAACCACGCTCAAGACAAATCGCACTAGTCACTAGTCAACTTACTTTTGTAAAACTCATTTATTCATAAGATTTATCAAATTTTTTTATAGTAATTAAATCTTGAAAAAAAAATTGTTGTAAAATATGTAGGGGATTTATTGAAGCGCGATGGATACGGCAGGAGGGGATTTATTACGGTGTGATGCATATGATAAAAGTGGGAAGAGAAAAAATTATAATTTGTAAGTGTTTTGTGTTTGAATATCATATGGAGGGTTGATGTTCCTCAGGATTGCAAACTTATGGCTGCCTTTTTTTTATCATACAATAAGAAGAGCACATCGTCACACTTTCAATAAAACAATCATTTTTAATAAAATTATAAATTTTATAAATTTATTAAAAAACATATGATTTTTTTAAATTATTTTTAATAAATTAAAAAATAACAATTTTTTTATAAAATATTAAAAATTATATGCCATTGAACAAACTATAATATTTTTGGTAATGAAAGAACAGCTTGTTTCCTAGAATCTTGGTTTACCTTAGAAGGTTCCTTTAAGACATTGCTCTCCAGAATGAGTACCCTTTATTTCTTTTCACAGTATAATAAAACATTATTTTTAACAGTTAAGTTAGACTCATGATAATAACATTTTTATATGACAGTTAAATATATTCTAAATAGCTTACATTCAAAACGTTTTACCATATTTTATGAATTGTATGATATGCTTTCACACACCAATATCACACAATTCATGTGCTCCTGAAAATTCTCATGCTACGTACCATGTTGCATGCAATTCATCCTTTGTTACCTGATATATAGTAGGCCATAGACTGCAAAGCTCATAGCGGTTCATGCAGCCATTATCAGAAGAAGAAGAATTCCCTCGACCTTGTCAAGGCTCTTGAGGTTGAATAAAGGCTCTAATTTGTGCAGCCTGCATGGTTTGTGGCTGTTGTTGCATAGGGGGTAGGCCTCTTGTGACCATGGCTGCTATGGTTAAAGCTTCCTCATCAGCCATAACAAGTTCAACCCGGGCAAGCATGGTCACAAGGAGGCCTACCCGCTATGACAACAACAGCCACAAACCACGCAGGCTGCAGAAGGCAGAGGCTATATTCAACCTCAACAGCCTTAACAAGGCCGAAAAGGTCGCGGATGAAGGGGTAGTGTTAAAGTCCAAGGTGTTGGTTTAGGATCTAGTGACATATTTTATGATTGAAATTTTATTCACGTAAATACCTATTTATTTATAGTTCTACTTCAAAAGTGAGACTATCATTTTAAAAATCCAGCCACCACAACTAATGCAGCAGTGGCAACAAGGCCAGCATTATCAGCCACAAGAAGTTACAAATAGCATGAACATGTTTTACTAATTTATTTAATTATCACATAATTTTAGTGAAAATATTTTTAAAAATTGCGTAGAACAATTACGTAGGTAATAAGAAACGATTTACCAAGGTAAGAAAGCATGAATTTCTCTTTCAAGGATGGAACATGGTCCGCTGCATGAGAATATTCAGAGCACATGAATTGTCTGATATTGATATTGGTGTGTGAAAGCATAATATCATAAAATCCACAAAATATGTTAAAACGTTTTGAATATATACTAATTAGATTTTATTTAACTCTCATATAAAAATAATACCGATCATATCAGCAGTCTAAGTTAAAAACAGATAAAAAAAATGTTAAAAATAATTTTTGTTCCCGTTTTATAGTAATCTATATTGTTAAAAATAAGGCTTTTCCCGCTTGTATAATACTCTGAAAAGAAATGAAGGGGACTCATTCTGGAGAGCAATGTCTAAAAGTAACTTTCTAAGGTAAACCAATATTCTATGGAACAAGCTGTTCTTTCCTTAATGGCATCTAATTATTAGTATTTTATAAATAAAGATATAGGGTAGCCCCAAATTTGAATTTTATATGATAGTAAAAAAGAATTGTGAATGTAACTGTTTTTCTTATGTATCAAAAAAAAATAAAAAATAAAAAAATCTTTTACACATTATTTTTTAATTTATTAAAAAATGTTTAAAAAATTATGTGTTTTTTCTAATAAGTTTATAAACATTTTTGTATATTTTTCATTATTTTACAAATATATATTTGAATTTAATTTATAATTTTATAAGAAGAAAATTGATTGAATTTTGAAAAGATATAAGAGACTTTATATTCAGTAGAATATTTTTTTAAATATAAGGGTAGTTTTTAATGTTTCAATTGTAAGAAAAGAAAATAATTGTTTCAATTAAAATGTATATGATAGAAGAGTTTCCCATTAATCAATAAAGTTTGTTATATTTATCCTTATCTTGAATTAAACTTTTGTGCATGGCCTAACAACTCATTTCACATCAAACTTTATAAATTCCACATTATCAAATGATCTTGACATTAATTCCTTTTTTGACTATAGTATCCCTCTTATTGATATAAGTCTACACCAATTTGTTCACCCATATCCAACAAAAATAGGCATTTGCAACCAATTAAATTCTTTGATTTTTAAGGAGACTCAATTGTAAATATTGTAAAATGATACATAAATAATAGTAAAGCTTTTATAATACCATTATGTAGTCATAATGTAATATAGGTGGAACTTCTTTCAAACTCATATAACTAATTTAAGATATGTAAAGTTAAAATGACCTGCTTTGTTTGGATCAATAGGAATCCCATGGGAAAGATGACGTACTTTGTTTGCATTAATAGGAATCCCATGGGAAATATGACTGATTGCATGCATTCACATTTGAAAAGCCACCACATTTTGTATTTGAAATTGAAGGGGTTCTGCACTCTAAATTTAAATATCAAGAGTATGTGGCACAAGCATAGGTGGTCAGATTCTTTATTCTCATATTCCTTAGTCCTAGGACCAACAAGCCCTTCATGGAAGTCAGTTGGTAATTAGGCTTTAAGAATTAGAAATTTTTTAAATATTGGTATAATTAAATTCATTAAGGTGATAGGTGTGGATTTCAAGTGGAGGTATCAAAAGAGGCAGTTCTTAGTGTTTGATGATTTCTCAAGCATAGAGAAATTTCAAATCTTTGGTTGTAGCCCTTAGACCTCCTTCTTGAGGGTTGTTGCTTGACTCTTCTTCTCTTAGAATGTATTATCTCTTGTGTGGGAATTTGTTGCTTTCTAGTTTTTAGATGCTGTTAGTTTTAGCTTTGGTGTGATCATAATTTATCTGGGATTTGTTTATGTTAAGCTTTTTTTATACTTGAATCAGTTTGGGTTGGTCTTTTGACCACTTCCTTTCTTGTTTTCGAAAGGTTGGCTGATCCACTTTTGTAAAAAGGTTTGGGGTACCTTACAAAACCCCTTTGTCCATCCTATAAAAAAAATGATCTACTTTGTGAATGATCTTTATTATGAGTTTAGGGTGGGTCAAAACTTAAGCCAAACACTTCAAGAAAAGAATATATTTTTTTGTTTGTACTTGGATCCCCCACCTTGAAAAATTATAACTCTCTTATTTAGAGCTTGAGAGTTTACAAATAGACCCATTTCTCATCTCAATTGAGATGTTATAGTTAGAAACCTACATCATTTTACATAAAATGTCTAAATTCTTGATTTTTATTTTCTAGATCTTTTCCATTTTTTTTATGAATACAAATATTCTATAATTCAGGATCCTTCTTGAAATTTTCTATAGTAGCCTTCACAATAACAAAAATTCACCTCTAGTATCTATGAATTGCATCTTAGTGGAGTAATATTTCTAAAACATCACACTATCAAAGTCTGTTTTACCAAATATGGAAACACAAGTGCAACCACAAAATTTATAATAAATAGTGTATATGAAAATACATTAATGTTATAAAATAAAGCAAATATTACCAATGGAAAACATTAAATTAAATCTTAATCATTATTTGATTTAGGTAGTCAATATTTTCTTGTCATATTTAGCTAAACTTACTCCTTCCTCTAACCATGGAAAAGAGAATTTAACTTCACAATCCTAAACTAAAATCCCTTTATTGGTTATCCTATCTCCACATTTATTTCATTCCCTTAATGTATGTGTAAACCTTATTTCTTCAAACTCTTTAATAGATCTTGAATTTCCATAATTACCTCTTGTATGTTCCATGGAGTCTTTTATTTCCTTAAAATTGCATTTATTAGTATGAGTGAATCACCTTCCATACATACTCTATTCCATTTCATTTGTTTGTATATTTTTAATCCTTCTAAATTCACCCAAGCTTTAGCTTCAATATTTGTCTTAAATCCACTATTAAAAGCATAATGAGACAAAATCTCTCCTCTATTATTTCTAATTATTCCTCCTCCTCCTATTAGTCCTTTATTTCCTTTAGATGCTCCATTAAAATTCAATTTGACCAACTCCACATGTGGTGGTTTCCACTTTATATTATTTGTCTTCTTTTTGTTTCTCTTGTACCTAACATCATAATTCCATTTGATGATTTGACTCCATCTATCAAGGCTCTCTGCTTGCAAATTAGGGACTAGGTGGGTTGATAGAGTTGGTTTAGTTTCCTCTATGGCTAAACATATATTCCTTTTCATTACCTCTAAACTTCTTTCCTTTCCTTTAAATATTCTTCTATTCTTTTCTAGCCATACAGTCCAAAGTATTGTATCTTTTGATATATCCTAGATTATCTCTAAAGCCTCACTTTTAAAAGTTATCTGCTATTGCTTTAATAATTCTTCAATTCTACTATTCATCACCATGCATTTACCAAACATATTAAGAATCCATTGTCATAGTTTCCAAACTATTGAGCAATGTCCCAAAATATTGTCTATACTCCCCTTATTTTACAAATAACACCATTGAAAGGGTCCGTGAAAATCCCTTTTTATAAGGTTATCCCGGGATAAAAGTCTTCTATGACATAATAGCCAAAAAATATTTTAACTTTAGGAATGCTTGGGCTATCCCAAATATCTCTCTATATTCTTTTGATATTCTTATTTTGTTCGTGCTTTACATTATATCCATTTCTTTTTGTGTATTCTCTTGAGATATTCAACTCCCAAATCAATTTATCCTTGACTCCCCTCAAGATAATCATAGTTGTTATCTTTCTACTCAATTTAATCCTAGCATCAATGTCTTGTACGTTTGTAAAAAACTCTTATTTCCATTTGTATCTTCCTTCCTGATCATTATACAAAATATTTGAAACTCTATAATCATATTTATCTTGAAGTAATCTCATCCAAGGTTTAAAAATTAGATCTAGATTCAGTGGTTTTTTATCACACCAAGTATCCATCCAAATAGAAAAAAATTCCAATTCCCACCACTCATTTCAAAACTTTAATCACTAGATCAAAATATTTTTTTAAATCATTATAAAGTGTAGAACCATTTGGTAGAGAGAATGTAGAAAATATTAGGCTTGGGTCATTGGGATCAACATACTGTGAAGACAAAAATGCAACACCAAATAACAAGATATAGATTGAACTCAAAAGATAATATTGCACAAAAAATATTTTTTATTAATGGGGGAAGCCTCAAAATTCCATTGTTATAATAAATAATCTTTTAACTCTTTGATACAAATATATACGATGCCAGGGTTCTCTAAAAACATAGCTACAATGCTGATGGTGTCTTCAGAATGCGTCCTTGTTCCCAACAGATGTGAGTGGGCTTTGTGTTATCCAATACTAGGCCACTCTAGCTTAAACAACTGCACAATGCTTGTGTATCTCCAAACCTGCACACAAAAAATAATAACAAAGGGTTAGTAATAACTGTGAGGGCTCCACTGTGTGAGACCCTTAGAAATTAATAAAACCCTAGCTATCCAATAATGAAACTACATACAAATATGAAGAATATTAAAATAATAACCAAAATGAAAGATTTACCTTGTGATGCTTTTTGTTTTCTTATCTATGATATTTGTTGCAATAAATAGGTGCGATGATTCCCTAGCATCACCCGAGGGCTAGTAGGGTTGCAGAGCTCTGGTGTAAGATACCTGCGGGTGCTCGATGGTAGCTAAAAATATCTGTGGACACTCTAGAATGGTGGAGGGTGCCCAAAGGTGCTTAGCAGCGAAGGAGAAGTGCTTGGAGGTGCTCTACAATGATAGGAAGTGCTTGAAGGTATTCGAGAGCTAAGGTGGGGATTTGTAGAAGCAGATCTAGCTGGGTGAGAGGGGTGATGATGGATGTTGGGGCTATGGCGAGCGAAGACAGATGGAGAACGCAGGGATACTTGGATTGCTTATAAAAAAAACTTCAACTCAAGGAAAACTCAGGGGTTGAGCCATCAAAATAGCTCTTATTAATAATCCACATTAGGGCATGTTAGGTTTTGAGCGATATAAATTGTGTGGCTCAGATTAAAACATAACAGAGGGTGGATATTGATTTTGAGTGTGTGGCATAAATTGATGTGGATGGATGGCTAAGATTAAGTTAAATCAGATGGCTAAGATTTATTCATATATATAATATTTATATTTATTAAATATATATAAAATATAATATTAAAATATTAATATTACTTGGTTCATCCAAACCCCATAAGGGGGCGGAGGTCCAAGGTTCAAATCTCGGGCCTCGTCGAACTGAACGCTTGTCCCTTTCCTGGTGCTTTCAATGGCGTAAAAGGTTTAAAATGATTGTGGCATGGTGGTTATAGGGGCGGACTGCACGAAGATCTGTGTGGTGGCTTCTAAGGCAGACAACGTAGAATATTATGGCAGCCATAAAAAGTTGGACAGCCTGCCCGTATTCGTGGCGACTACCGATTCCACCATGTAAATTCAAAAACAAAAAAAATATTAATATTAAACATATATTTAACAAATATTACCAAATATATATAAATAAATGAGAAAAATGGTGGAAATACCTAGATGAATGATAAGTGGCTAGGTTTTGGTGTCTACAAATTCCTCTTTTTGTACTGTGTTGCATGAAACACAATGCAATACAAAAACACAAGACACTTATTTTGGCTAGGTGCAAAAGCAACTTTCTCTTGAGATGTGAAACATGAGCTTGAAGATAAAAGAATGAAAGAATTTAGATTTTGTGTAGCTTACCCCCTTAATTGGTGAGTGAGTTTACGGATGAATATCACAAGACAATTGAAAATTATGTGCAAATGAATGATGAAAATGTAATACCATTTTTGCCCCAATGGTATGAAGGGGATTAGTGAAAAATGTGAAATGATGTGTCTATTTTTCCCCTAACAAATGAAGGGTTTTGTGAAAAATGTGAAGAAAAATGTATCCATTTTTGCCCCAACAGATGAAGGGATTTTTACCAAGTGTATATGCCATGATCATGTAAGATGTATCCCGTTGTGGGAAAGTCAAAACCAAATGTGATTGCCCCAAATTTGGGTTGATTCGATGTTGTTGAAGAATGTGTTGTCCGATGTCATTGATATGCAAAGATGAATATGCAAAGAAAAATAAAAAAGAGTCAACTTTGGAGGGCCTGCTAGTGACTGTTGAATAATTCCCATGATTGGAACCAATCATCCTAGCTAGTGCCTATCTCTATGATGATTGTCATGGAAATGTGTAATGATGAAATGTGATTTTTGTTCATGTTTTAAGCCCCATGAACTAGTCCATCAATGATAGCTTTTGTGAAAATTATTCTTGGCAAGGTTTCACGCAAAATGTGAAATACCAGATGTGATTACAATTTAGAACAAGAAGATATGGAATGATGAAAATGACCAAGTGTACTTATGGTAGATTATTCATCTTATCGAATTGTATGGATGCAAATCACTGCAATCACCAAGTCTATAGCATAACCCACTAGATACAAGGTTCACTTGAATGTTGTTTTAACTTGGAAAATATGTAAATGATGATATGGAATGATATTGATGATGTGAAAATTATGTATTAATGATGCGAATGATGATTATGATCGTTTTGTGAAGATTTGGACCATTTTGGAGTGCTTTTATAATTTATTAAATGGATTTGCAATTTGCGGTCGCAAAAGAAAATTATGCATCCAAATTAGTTAGAACCTTCACAAAACCTATTAATATGATGAAAAAGATGCATGAATGCAATATGAAGTGATTTGGTGGGGCTAAGCCACTATTTTATAAGAATTTATTTTTTTATTAGAATAGATGCAAAATGTTGGTTGGCACTTTTGGCATGCACAGACACCCATCGGTTTTTGGGTATTTCACAAATGCCCTGGTGTGCTTTGGTGTACTAGGAAATGTCCATGGCCATCTCAAGGTGCCTGAAGCATCTATAAATAGCTTGTTGGGCAATATTTGAGCTCATTTGTGCATTTTGTGAGTTTGAGAAGATGTGTTTGGGAGATTTGGGTGGAGTGGAGTGGAGTGAGGTGAAGTGAATTAGGTGTGTAAGCTATGGTGGTGGAAGTAGTAGAGACGGGTGTCAGAGCTAGAGTGCGATCGGTTGAGGTAATGTCCTTATTTTTGTGCAAATTTTTTTTTATGTTTTTGTGTTTTTTTTTAACATGTGTAATAATAAATATTTTGTGTTGTGTTGCAGCTTAGGATTTTTGAGGCTTGACACCATTTCTCACCTTACATCCTTGGTATGAGAAAGGAACTGATGGAAGAGGAGTGGGAGATACTAGAGGTCGTGGGACTAGCGAAGGTATCTTGAATTAATGTGATTAGGGCGGATGAGGGGTACCTCTCTGCCTTGGTGGAGAGGTGGGATCTGAATAGGGGAAATTTTTAGATCCTCATGGGAGAGGTGACCCTTACCCTTGAGGTTATGTATCACATCCTCAAGGTGCCAATGGAGGGGGTGCACATTGAGGTTGGATGTGATCGAGGTACAAATATGAAGATGTTTGGTGATAGCTAGAAGGGTGTGAGGGTGGAGAGTGAGGGTATACCCTACTTGACCATGTATGTGGACAAGGATTTGGATGCCCTCCATGTCTTGGTGATGTTCATGTTGGGCAACATTGTGGCCCTGAACAGTACAGGGTGTAGTTTCTCTTGGAACTTGATAGGTTTAGTGAACGATATGCTCACTATGTAGCAAGGTGTATGCATGGGCTTTTGCATTATTGGTGTAGGTATACCAGAAGCTCTATGAGGTGAGGAGGTGAGAGAGGAAGGGATTAAGATGAATCTTGCTAATGCAATTTTGGGAATGGGAGCACTTCAGCATGGCTCAATTGTATGGTTTACCAATGGTAGGCTTGGGTAGGGAGTATCCCTACACGAGGAGATGGGCAACGACCAAGGAGGTGCAACCGAGTTGACCTGTGTAGATGAGCCAGTGGTATTGGAATTTGTGGGCTAGATTAACATCCACCCAATTTATATGGAGGCCATCATGGGGTAGTAGGTGGACCTGATATGGAGAGAATATGCAATGGGTGCAATAGGCTAGATTGATGGTTGGAAGATATCAGATTAAGGCTAAGTATTTTTAGTTCTCACGAGTACTCTGATAGTTTAGCCTGAGGTAAGGGATTTCGGAGGAGCCAGTACTCTATAGGAAACATAGGGAGGATACATGGCTACCATGTGCAAAGCCATGGAGGGAGGTGTATGAGGATGATGAGGAGATGGACCTCTTTGATATAGATGATGCAGGGACTACTCTAGAGTATGATGTGTGGTTCACTACACAACCACCATTGGTACTGAATCTATTAGCAACTAGTGGATATGGGGATGAGGCTGAGGATGAGGGGATCCACGAGGTCCACAAGAGATAATGGTACCTTCGATCATATAGTTGGAGGAGGACTAAGGGTGCAGCTAGGTAGGATCTCAAGAGTGAAGGAGATGGTGGAGATGGGGATGATGTGGAGGAGACTCTATATGGACCTCTAGATTAGAGCGAGGATGAGTGGGTGAGTCTAGATTATTAGGTGGAAGAGCGATATGTGAGGATCATGAGGCTCCAAGAAGAGCTTCTAGAGAGGTAGTGTCGGTATAATATCGATATAGCACACCTTCAGTATTGATATAGGTATATCGAGGCATTGGAGGATAGGTTGATGGAGCATCATATTCCACTTCTTGATCCTCCAACCTCATATGTATCCGAGGTTGCTAGGCATAGTGAGTCTAGGTATAGCTCTAGGTCTAGGGCTCCTTCTAGGTCACAAGGGTCCTCTTGGAGGGTGTATCTATTTATTAGATGCACTCTTTGTATATGATCCTTGGTGCTCCATAGTATGTGACCTTTTGGCACTCATTGTACATGCAATATTTATACAGATATATATACATGGATCTTACATTTTTATGTTATATATTTTTGTGAATGTTTTTTGTGCAATGCTTTTGTGAAATAAATTTTTATATGGATGATGAATGCATATGATATGTTATGGATTATTAATGCAAGGTATGGAATGTAGATTTTATAATGTTAATTCATAGTTTCGATCTTGCTTGGCTAGTTTCTAGCATTGTTGTTTAATCAGGGGCACCAAACTTGGTGGCATGTGGGGTGAATGACTTATGAAGTGACATGAATGTTGACATGAGAGAAGATATGGATGTTGATATGGGATAATATATGGATGTTGATATGGAAAACTAATTATTTTGCAGAGACTCAGAAATACTAGTGGAATCAAACAAACTCACTAAAAACTGCCTAATTATTCTAGGATTAAATGTGTGTTTAGTGAACTCATTTACCGAATCATGAACATGGTAATGACTCGAGGTAATAAAGAACCAATGTACGTGCAAGTGATTTAATTAACTCATCTTGATTAAATTGGGTAAACTTGTTATGGGTGAAGCCAAGAAGCTAGTTTTTTCGTATGTGTGGTCATAGGTCTCTTTAAAAGAGATGTATCACCACGCATGAGCATACTCCACTACTAGTCAAGTGTATATAGCTCTGGTGGAGGCTAACTCCATATTCCAAGATTTGTGTTTTTGATCTCTTAAGTTTTGGGGATGACTACTTAATTGTCTGACTAGAAATGTAGTACGATCCTTACAACCCAATTATTAGTGGTGTGTGATGTAAAATATTTAGAGCTTTAGGGAATTGGATTCTCAACCTAAGCGTGATGAGAATTTTACCCTATCCTTACTACTCTGAATTTTGAATTTGGAATCAACTGTGATAGTGGTGAAAACCACTATTTTTGTGGACTATGTTGGATAATGGGACTAGCAAGAATGACCCTTTTCACTTCGATTTTTATGCCAAGGATGGTGTTATCCCTCTTTGACATAAGATGTTTTTAATATATGAAATTGTGTTTGGTTCAATAATATTTTGGAGTCAATTTCCAAAACTCAAGATTTTATCAATGTATATGTGTATGTGTGATGGTCCTAAAAGGAACTCGACATGTATTTTTGGAGGTTACTTAAAATACTAGGAATGGTTGAGTGATTGAAAAAACCTACGCAAGCTTTGCTAATGACAATTTGACTTTGTGGAAAAATGGATGATGATGTGAGGGTGCTCCTGATTAAGGCAACCTAATTTTATTGAACCAAGTAAAATATTGAACTTAATAAATTATCCTTATTATAAAATTTGAAATGGGAATGGGATGTGTGAAATGAAATGTATGAAATGCAATATGAAATGTGTGCTAATATAGTTTTTTGGCATGAAATGTATGTAAATTATGAAGAACACAAACTTATATTGAGAGGAGGGTGAATACTATAAGACCACTTTTTACTTTTCTTTCCCAATAAATATTATGCAATGTATAGATAGCAATATCAACAAAAGTAATCAAAGCAATGCACAAATCACCATACACAATAGAGACAACAATTTAACTTGGTTAACCCAATGTGGACTACTCCATAGAGAAAATATTTCACTAATATTTTCTCAATCAATCTCTTGGGAATTCTTTCCCTATTACAATGTTTATGGACCTTTGTCCAAAGGAGACACCAATCCCCTAATCAATTTCATGGATCTCTATCCATAGGAGAACTCTTTATCCTTAGCTATAACTGGTGATCTTCTAGAAGAACTGTTGCCCCCACTGCTTTGGATAATGGATCTCTATCCACTGAAGACACCTATCCTCACTGCCTTGGCTAATGGATATCTATCCACTGGAGACTATCATACTCTATACTCTATCACCTTAAAATATCTATCTCAAATCTACACTAAACATAGTCCTTCGGTCTAGCACAAATTTTCTCAATATCTATCTCTAGTCTAGCACAAAAATATCCTCAAATATGCACCAAAATCTATCCTCAAATATGTACTAAACATAGTACTTCGATCTAGCACAAATATGTCCTCAATATCTGTCCTCTGATCTACACTAAATACAATCCTTCAGTCTAGCACAAATATATCCTCAATATATATCCTCAAGCCTTAACACAAAGCTTGATCCAATCACAAATAAACACTACTAGATCTACCCCAAAACTTAACTCAAGGTTTGAACAAATCAATCAATCAATTCTGCTCACAAGTCTTCTCAAAGACTTGTCTCAAATATGCCTTGTAAGATTCCACAAAATCTCACACTAATCTGTCCACAAGTTCTCTCTAGAACTTATCCAAATTTTCTCAACAAGTCCTCACTAGAACTTGTTCAACTCTGCTCTCAATATCTTTTCTCAACTATATTATAAGATTCCTCAAAATCTCACACAAATATGTCCAAAAGTCTTCTCTAAGAATTACCTCAAATATACTC
Source organism: Wollemia nobilis (assembly GCA_028583015.1). Taxonomy (NCBI): domain Eukaryota; kingdom Viridiplantae; phylum Streptophyta; class Pinopsida; order Araucariales; family Araucariaceae; genus Wollemia; species Wollemia nobilis. The sequence continues at coordinate 32,583,215 of JAQPPZ010017052.1, forward strand.
AACAAGTCTACAGTATAATTTGTCCAATCTCATAGAAACATAAAGAGAATTGTTAGAGACTCAATATACTTCACATTTATCATAATTATCGATCACTTTCAATCACTCTTTTTACCATAGAAACATATATAGAATTGTTAGAGACTCAATATGATTCACATTCACCATAATGCTCAGTCACTTTCAATCAATATTTTTACCATAGAAATATATAGAGAATTGTTAGAAACTCAATATGCTTCACATTCACCATAATGCTCAATTACTTTCAATCATTCTTTTTACCACATAAACATATAGAGAATTGTTAGAGACTCAATATGTTTTACACTCACCAACACTCAACCTCTTTCTCAAATCAAATCAAAAAATAGAATAATTTGTTTCATAGAACTTGAACTCACTTCAACACATTTACTTGACTAGGCTCAACCAAATATACTCAACCAATCACTCAATGAATTAACCTTTGCTTACAAACCCTAGTCCAAGCATATGAACACTCACTCAAATGTTTCCAATAATGCTTATCAATTAATCTCACATAACAATGATACTCATGATCTTTGCAAACCCTAGTTCAAGTTCCTCACTCAACTAAGTGCTTCAACAACAATGCTAATCTCACATAACAATGATACTCATGATATTTACAAACCCTAGTTCAATTTCACTCAATTAATCACTTCAACAACAATGCTTATAAAACAAGGTTTTATCAACAACTCTTTATTCCATAAAACCTTGAAGCATTAGCATTAATTCAAAACACACTCAACAATACTTACCAAACAATCCTTTTCACTCCAACTTTGCATTCACAACATTTAACAATCACTCACTAGGAATATGTGTCCATACATTTTGTTTGATGTAAAAGTGCCCTTGGAAAACCTGTTTCAATCACAATTTTCTTCTTTCCAATTTCAATGGTTAAATGACAAAATATCACTTCAACACTTTCTCAAAATATTCCTTAGACACAAAAATAATCAAATCTCAATTATGCCTTATTGTTCCCTTTTGAAAATAACATCCATCAAATCATACATGAAAAATAATCATTTTGATACACCTTATAATATCCAACACCACAAAACCTCAAACAATCTTCCTAAAACACCTTACTACCCTTTTCAAACACTAAAGCAAATAACACCCAAAAAATTATTTTGCATCAACCTTATAACTCCCCTTACAACTTTACAAACCAAATAAAATATGCAAAAATTAATTTTTAATACCTCAACTAACTCCTCCGAAAATTTTGGTGCTCAACTAATGCATACCTTCATTTTTCTCCCCAAAAGGGTTTCGACGTGATTCAAATCGTCATCTCCCCAAGCACCAAGCACCTTAGCGCTTTGAAGCCCACCACATGGGCTATAGGTACCCATGTGAAGGGAGGAAGGCTTCCTTCCTATTAACCCTTAGTGCGCCATTGACTTCACACAAAAATCACAAAGCAATCCTCTTTGATACAACACGATTTGCATAAGCTCGCATTAATCAATTTTAATTTGAAGACATAAGGTAAGTTTTGCTAAGGTGGGGTAGTCCCTCTTTTATATACGTTTGCTTGATTTTGCTCCCACGTCGATGCTAAGAATTCGAATTCAAAATTTGAATTTTAAATCTTTAACCCACCTTGGGGTTATTTAAAATTAATATAAATTAACTTATAATTAGTATTAAAATTAAGTAATAATTAATTTAAATAACTTATAAAGTAAGTAAATTAATTAATAAATTAATTTATAAAAATTTATATTAATTAATTTATAATTAATAAAAAATTCTCTGTATAATATTATAAAGAATTATTATAATATTATTCATCCGGGCTTCTTCTTTGCACTTTGGACCACATCTAACTACATGTAACCGGGTCTTTGATTAACTGAAAACGGACTATCATTTTACACTTGTTGGAGAATCCTGAAACTAATGCTGCCAACTAAAACTGCCACTAAAGGCTTGACATCAATGACCACTCACTCTTGATATAAATGACAACTCATCTACTCAAAATGTCCAACAAATGAAGTGCAATGTTTTTGGAATGAAATGTATGCAAATGAAGTGCAATATTTTTGTGTATTAGCCATGTATATATATATATATATATATATATATATATATATATATATATATATATATATATATATATATATATATATATATATATATATATATATATATATATATATATATATATATATATGAATCTCATTATGCATAGAATGCTCTCAAGTGTATAACATTAAGTGGTTCGGGTTCTTCCTCTCCCTCTAGACTGGCAAGCCTATAAGTACCGTTACCCACTCTTTGAGTAACAATGTATGGACCCAACCAATTAGCCGTGAATTTATCATGAAGATGCGGCAATGCATTGGTGTTTTGTTGATTCTCTTTAAGGACAAGATCTCCTACTTGGAATTCATGTAGATGAACTTTGGTGTTGTAAGCACGCTTTAGGCGGTCTTGATAAACTCGTAAATTCTCTAAGGCATTGACTCACCTCTCATCAAGAAGTGTGAGTTGGTCAAGACGTGCTTGTCTAGCAGTGTCATCATCTATGAATTCCTGCAAAGAAATTTGCAAGGAGGGGATCTCAAGCTCAAGAGGCATGATTGCTTCGGCTCCATAGACCAGTGAAAATGGTGTTGCCCCTATAGGCGTGTGGATGCTTGTTCGATAAGCCCATAATGCCAAGGGAATTTGTGTATGCCAATCTCTATGATTTTCTTTAACAAGTTTCTTGAGAATAGCAATTAAGGTCTTGTTGGAAGCTTCAACTTGTCCATTTGCTTGTGGGTAATAAGGAGTCGAGAAACTATGTTGAATGTTATATTTCTCGCAAAGTGCTCGAACATCCTTGTTCTTGAAAGACTTACCATTGTCAAAGATGATTTTTGAGGGGATACCAAAATGACAAATGATGTGATGAAGTATAAACTCCACAATTCTAGGTCTTGTCGTACTGGTTAGAGGAATTACCTCAACCCACTTTGTGAAGTATTCAGTGGTTGTGATGATGAATGTATGTTGTCCCGATGAAGGAGGTGAAATTTTTCCAATTAGATCTAGACCCCATTGTGAAAAGGGCCAAAGGCTTTGAATAGGTTGTAAAGCTTGTGATGGTACATGAGTTAAATTAGCATGTTCTTGACATTTCTTGCAATGTTTAACATAAGTGCAACAATCACGTTCCATTGTGGGCCAATAATAACCCATGCATAAGATACGCTTTGCAATGGCCATTCCACTAAAATGACCACCACAAGTACCATCATGGGCTTCAGCTATGGCTCTTTGTGCCTCACTAGACTCGAGACAACGAAGGAGGACTCCATCATAACCACGTTTGTACAACACATCCCCCAAGAGAACGAAACGAGCTGCTTTTTTCTTGAATGTGCATTTAGCAGTTCGAGACATGTCAGATGGGAGTGTTCCAAACTTGAGAAAGGCTACTATTTGGCTTGACCAAGGCTCATATGGATCCGACTGGATAAAGCAAACATCCTTTTCATCTTTAGATTCAGCATGGACAATTACAGATTTAGAGACCATTGAAATTATAAGGGGTTGTACCTCTCCAAAGGAGTCTTTTGGAATCAATGATCCAAGGGAGGCCATCGCATCTACAAATATATTAGTCGAACGTGGCAAACTATTGATTTCATACCAATCAAACTTAGAGAGCAATTTCATTGCTACTTCATGATAAAGCTTAATGGTAGGTTCTTTGCATTGGTATTCTCCATTGATTTGCTTAACGACAAGTTGAGAATCACCAAATATCCTGATACACTTAATGCTCATAGCTATAGCTGATTGAAGACCTAAGATTAAGGCTTCATACTCTATAGTGTTGTTTGTGCATTGGAAGTCAAGTTTGAATGATAAGGGGATAGGTACCCCCTGGGGTGTATGAAACATGACTCCAACACCTTGACCTTTCATGCACTTAGAGCCATCAAAGAATAGTGTGATATCGATGTCTTCCTCTAGAATGACATCTTCTTCTTGTTCGGTGATAGTAAATACCAAATCATCTAGGAGCTCAATAATCAAAGGATGATCACTAGGTAGTGGAGCTTTCACAAGTTGATCGGCTATTACCTGACCTTTAATGGATTTTTGGCTAATGAATTCAAGGTCAAATTTAGTAAGAAGCATTATCCATTTAGCGGTGTGGGTGTTATTGTAAGTGCGAGACATCATATAACGCAGAGGATTTTCTCTAGCTATGACATATGTTGTGTGACTAAGCATGTAATGTCGAAGTTTCTTAGTGGCAAAAACCACTGCTAAGCACAATTTTTCTACATAAGCGTATCTAGTTTCATAGCTTACCAATGTTCGACTAATGTAGTAGACAACTTGCTCTCGATTTTCTTCATTCTTTTGTGCAAGCATTGTCCCTAATGCAAAGTCTGTTGCTGAAATATAAAGATAGAATGGGACCCCCGGACGAGGAGGAGCTAAGACTGGTGGAGAAGCTAGGTATTGCTTAATGTCATCAAAGGCTTTTTGACATTCATCTATCCAAGAAAATGGCACCCCCTTTTGTAGTAGGTGATTGAATGGCCTACATTTATTAGAAAGTTGTGCAATGAAATGATGGATCGATTGAATCTTTCCTTGTAAACTATGCAATTCCTTTAAGTTAGTTGGGGGAGGCATCTCCATGATGGCCTTGACCTTGTTTGGGTCCACCTCAATGCCTCTTTTGGAGATAATGAATCCTAGAAGTTTTCCCGAGGTAACACCAAAGACACATTTCTTGGGGTTCAACCTTACATTATGTTCTAGAAGTCGATCAAAAACTTTCTCCAATACACCAATGTGCTCTTGTCGAGTTTTAGATTTAGCCAAGAGATCATCCACATAATCTTCGATAATCTTATGCATGTAGTCATGGAAAATGTATGTCATGGCACGTTGATAAGTGGCACCTACATTTTTAAGGCCAAAGGGCATCACCTTGTAACAAAAAGTTCCCCAAGGTGTAGTGAATGTTGTTTTGTGTTGGTCATCAGGATTTATTCGAATTTGGTTGTATCCTGAGAAACCATCCATGAGAGAAAGCATTTCATGGCTAGCATAAGTGTCGACAAGAGTATCAATGTTTGGAAGAGGAAAGTCATCCTTAGGACACACTTTGTTAAGATCTCGAAAGTCAGTGCAAATGTGTATCACCTCGTTAGGCTTGCGAATGGGTACCATATTTGAGAGCCACTCGGGATAATCAATGGGTACGATGAAACCCACATCTAGAAGCTTTTGGAGCTCTTCTTTGACCAAGAGGGCAATGGTAGGATGCATCCTTCTAAGTTTTTGTTTGACCGATTTAGCATCAGGATGTAAGGTGAGATTATGGACAACCAAGCTAGAGTCAAGACCAGGCATGTCTTTATAGGACCATGCAAAAATACCCTTTTTCCTCTTGAGGAGAGCAATTAATTGCTCTTGTTCATCATTAGATAAGCTTTTTCCAAGCTTGACAATTTGGGGATTATCTTTGTCTGAACTAAGGTCCACATCGATGGTATCTTCAATGGACATATGGGAACCTTCCTCAAGTTGATGGGGTGTAGGGATCAGATGAATGTCATCTAAGATGTCATCAAACTCTTCTGACTTATCCTCATCTATGTCTACCTAGAAAACCTCAGGATTCAAAGGTGAAGGTGAAGGTGAAGGCGGAGGGGATGGAGGAATGTAGTTGGATGAAGCCCTTAACAATTCCTCGAACAAGACAAACTCAAAAAAGGATGGAGGCGAGGAAATCCGATCCATATCGATAAGACTCATGTCAATTGGAATTGGTTTAGCCAGATCATATGGATTATGGAGTGGGGTGAATAAATCAACAGGATTCATGTTGATTTATGGGCAAAGTGGATAAGGTTGGATGGAATGAATGGAACCTAAGAACCGGTGCTAGGAGCTTGGTAAACCTGGACAACAACAAGCAACATAAATGAATGCATTTAACTAAATGATATATACATGCAATGCTAAAAAAGAAAACATATTTTTGTTTGATTTTTTATTTTTTTATTTTTTTGGTAGTGGTGAAAACCACTATTTTTGTGTTATGTACATATGTTACAAGTTTGGCTTATGAAATGGCTTAATGAAATGGAGGTGGTGGTTCACCGGTAGGGTCGGCTCGCTCTTGTGGAAGAAGCAAGTAAAATATGGGCTCATGGATGGGGAACATTCTGAGATAAAACTCATCTTGTTTGGTATGGGGAATAATGGGCTCTGATTCTTCTTCAGATTCATCTAAAATTATCGATATAAGTTCGAATTCTTCATAGATTTCATCATCAGAATCATCGGGATGGAGGGCTTCTTCTCCTAAATTTAGATTAAGCCTTTGGAAGGCTTGTTCAAGAGAAGAGGTGGTGGAAAGTGGGTGGTAACCTAGACCTGAATGGTCATGCACTTCTTGATATGGAACATCAATAGGCTGAAGCACTCCCTGTTCATGCAATCCTAGGCCATGACCTTGCCAATTAACTATGTGAAAATAGTGGGATGGGAATCCTGACATGTTTGGAATGTTGGCAAGTGTTGGTTCCTTGGGTTCCTCTAGGGGAGCTAGATTTGATGAAGAATCAATCCCCCCATACACAAAATTTATGCTATTTGGAGTTGAACCCATGTCATATACTACTCCTATGGATAAAGGTGGGTCACGTGGGTGACCGAAATCCTTAGCATTAGGAATGGTGAGTGGTGTGATGGTGATGTCTTGGACCACATATTCACCAATACCGGGATTAGTGAGGTGGACCTCGACTTGGGATGATGTGGAAGGATCATGATTGGATGATGGCTCGGGGAATGGTGAAGATGAAGATGTCTCACAATCTATCAACTCGACTTGTGAAACATTAGGTGATGGAGATGGATTGGATTGGGAAGGTTGTTGGATGGATGATGATGATGAAGTGGAAGGCAAAGATGTGGATTGAATTTGACCACATGTGCATGTAGTCAATGATGAAGATGATGGAGGATTGGTGATAAGGGAGTCCTCAGGAATGGGATCCTTTGATGAAGAAATGGGTGGAGTGGTAGATGGATTGGCTGATGGTGATAGGAAAATGTGGGTGGAAGGAAGCATGGATTCATAAGGATTTGAAATGAAATTGCAATACTTGAATGGTTCGACATCCATTGGTATGCAATGTACTTGTCCCTCATGAACATATTTCAAGCATTGATGTAAAATGGAAGGGACACATCTCATTTCCCTCATCCAAGGTCTTCCAAGGAGTACATTGTATGCCATGGATCCTTCCAAGATGTGGAACATAGTGTGCAACATTTTGACCCCTACTTCAATGGGTAAAACAATAGTGCCAACTGTGGAACACAAAGCATCATTGAATGCTTTTAGGGTGAAGGATGACTTGGTGATATGAGATGGAGGAAGATTCAAATGATGAAGGGTAGATGTGGTGATGATATTGATGGAGGAACCGATATCAATTAGAACTCTTTTAAATGACTTCTTGTCAATTAGAGCCATGATGTGCAATGGAGGATCTACTGATTCTGATGAGATTGGCTTAATCTCAAAGTCATAAAATGTAATGGAAGGCTCCATGCATGTTTGAATGCTCCCTAAAAAGTTGTTGAAGGTATTAGAATCTTGAGATTGTAATTCAATGGATTTCAGAATGTCCATTAATACCTCACGATGTGGGGGAGATTGTTGAATTAACTCATAAATTGACAATTTGGTGGAAGCCATCTTTAGACTTGTGGTTAACCGACTACTCAATGAGATGACTGGTCATGGTGGATGATTGATGGGTGGAATTGGGTGGATTTGATTGGCTAGGAATGTGGATTGGCGATGAAGGATTGGGGGAAATTTGGATGGGAGGTGATGTGGGAGGTTGTGACACACTTGCTTGAGGTTGTTGCCTTGCATTTTGTTGATTATTTCATTGACCTCTAGTGACCACATGAATGGCACCTACAAACCCTTGGTATTGTTGGACGTGATTAACTTGATTAGGAGGAGTTTTGGTATTAGCTCCTCCCATATTTGGTTGCACCTCCTCATGGTGAGGAAGTGGTGTTTGAAAAATACCAAGGTTTTGGTTTTGTTGAGCAAGGGGGTTGTCAAGCTTGATGGCCCCCAAGTCAATAAGGTCTTGAACGATGTCTTTGAATACATGGCAATTATTAATATCATACCCATTTTGCCTATGGTAAGGACAAAATAAATGTTCTCGATAATGTTTTCCATGTTTAGCGGGATCATCTAGTCTGATTTTGGGCAAAGCAAGTTTATTTGTGTCATACAACCTTCAAAAAAGGGAAGCATATGACTCAGCCAAGGGGGTGTATTGGTGATTCTATCAGATAGACTATCATCGAGGATGGTTTTCTACAGTTGGCACTATGTTTTGCATGGCTTGAGTTACCGAGGGTACCGCATGATAAGCAATTTATTATGGTGGTTGTTGCACTGATTGTTGTTGAGCCATTATCGATTGGCTCATGACCACTTGATTAACATGATTAGGTTGACTGGTCGGAGTGGCCTATGTTGATTTTGATTGGCCAGAATAATTGCTTTTATATTGGCCCTTATTTTGCCATTCCTTTTTCTTAGGCTTAAGTATGCCCTCTTGGATTTTTATTTCCTCGATGACACTAGCCTGTGCTAGAGCTTCTTCAAATGAATGATAAGTCTGTAATTGAAGCATCCAAGAGATAGGTTTTAAACAACTCTTGGTGAATAGTTTGATAAGCTCTTCCATTGGTAGGGTGAATGGCAACTTGGTAATGACGACCCTCCAACGGTTTCCAAAATCATAGATAGACTCATCATCATGTTGTCTTAAAGCATAGACATCAGACAATGAGACTTTCTTTCTAACATTTAGGATAAAATACTCAAAGAATTGGTCAACCAATTGTTCAAAAGTATAAATACTATGACTAGGCAATTGATTGTACCACTCTATGGCATCTCCTCCTAATGTTTGAGGAAATATTCTGAGCATGAGAGCATTGTCATTTTGGATTCTAAAACATGAGTGTACAAATGTGCTCACATGCTCTTTGGGATCCTCAGTTCCCTTGAATTTATCAAACTTAGGCATCGTGAAATCTATCGGATATGGTGATGATGGTACCAAAGGATGAATGGGTTGGTTGATCAGTTGATGTAAGGTTAGCTTCTAGTTTGTCAAACCAAGAGTATGTTGTATCAACTGATCTATTTGTTGTTGCATGGCCTTAATTTGAGGGTCTTCCCCAAGAATGTGGAAGCTCTGAATTACCTGATGATTTTGAGGTGAGGTGGAAAAATGTTGTGGGGTGACCAAATGATGATGAGATTGGTGATGATGACTAGGTGAATGTGATGGAAATTGATGAAGGGGAGACTGATGATGAAGAGATGGAGAATTTTGGAATGGGGTCAATGCATGAGGGTTATGGTTGGGTTGGCCAATGGGAATAGGATGGGTATTGGTATGACTTGGTGGAGGAACAGGGATAGAAACCATAGAAGACTGTGGTGTCCATGATGGACCCTGGTTAATGAGGATAGTCTAAGTAGAGTTTGGTAGAGGCTTAGGGTTCACTTGTACTTGTTGTTGAGCATTTTGATGTTGCTTAAGCAATTTGTTCAAATGTTCCCATGCTTCATTAATATCTCTATCAAAAATGGAAGGTATGGAGGCATATGGTATGGAAGATGTGGTTGGGGAACAAGTTACACTTGGTATGGTAACTTGGGAGGCTGGAACTTGTGAAGCAACATTTACATGTGCTTCATACAAGGGGTTAGTGTATGTGGATGTGTATGAAGTGCTAGGAGCACATGAGGGTTGGGGAATGGACATATGAGAGGAAGGTGCAACTGATGCCTCAAAAAGAGGGTTAGTGTACACCTGGGTAAAGTTGGATGGTGGCTGGGAATAAACAAGTTCCTATTGTAAAGTAGGATCTTGTCTAGGTGAGTTGGGGACTGACTCTAAGACATAGTTAGAAGACTTCATAAGAGCTTCTACTCGTGCCATATCTATGTGGGTAATGTGGTGATCAATGGTTGGTGAGGTTGACTCTATTTGGGGAACAACCATATGAAAGGTTATGGGTGACAAGGAATGTGAGGGACCTACAAAAAAATCTACCTATGTCACATTTAGGGAATCTACCACATAAGTGGTGGGGAAGGTGGATGAAGGTTCCATTGAATTGTCTTGATTTAATGCTTTCTTTTATTTTCTTGTTAATACCATAAGCAATTAAACCAAAATATAGATTATGCAGTAAAATGAAACACAAAATTGAAATTTCACAAGAAAAATAAACAATCAATGCTAAGTTTGTTCAACAAATGTGTCTTACCTCATTCATTGATTATCTCATTTTAATGTGAATTCATTTTCTTAGATTTTGATCTTGTGTGTTTCAATGTGCTAATATGAATTAAATGGGGTGAATCCTATGGCTTGGATGGGGCAACGAGATTCTTGCTAGTGATGAAATCCAACAAGTTTTCTCGGGGTAATCTAAGGTGTCTAAGGGCAGATATTGGTGGATGGAGATGAAAGCCACCATCACCAAATCTCAAGCAATGGTTGGTGATGAAATCCAACCACTATTATTTAATGTGAAGCATGAAGTGTGTGATTCTTTTTAAAGTTTCTAGTTCTCTATTGTGTACATACAATGTTAGAAGAATAACTACTTTTGATAGTCTAAATCAGAATCCACTACTCAGAATACCAATTTTTCCAAAGGATGTAAAGTACACCGCTTAAAACCCACTCTAGATAGTTGGGGGTTCGTCTACTCCTCCGTATGGAATCACCCAAGTATGGGGATAATTTTGGTATCTAAACAATGTTCCTATTTAGACCTACAAAAATAGAAATCTCTAACCCTAGGATGCAAACTAATGAATGCACTTAATAGTTCAAATGCAAACAATAATGCAACACACTAGAAAATTGAGAAATATTTAAGCAAAAAATGTGTGGATGAATGCAATTATTAATATAATGTCTAAAATGCAACTAACATGATTTTTTTTACCATATTTATTAATTATGTTCATTTTAATCCCAAATCAGAAAAAAAAAAGTAATATTGTCAAAAATCATAAAAATGAAAAGCTAGGGTTTAATAGTAAACTTACTCAGAAGCCTATGTTGTTTTCTCTAAATCTTTGTAAAATGTCCATAGGAACTTCTCAAACAAATTTGGGCATTTCTATATGTCCCTCGAGCACTATCGGGCGTTCACACACCTTATGCAGTGGAAATTCTAATCTAGTAAAAAACTATGAATTCTATTCTTCTAAAAATTAATAAATAATATTTGAACACTTTGATACAAATATACACAACGCTAGGGTTATCTAAAACCCTATCTACAACACTGGTGGTGTCTTCAATATGCGTTATTTCTCCCAGCATATGTGAGTGGGCTTCGTGTTATCTAATACTGGGCCACTCTAGCTTAAATAGTTACACAACGCTTGTGTATCTCCAAACCTGCACACAAAAAATAATAAAAAAATGTTAGTAATAACTTTGAGGGATGCACTGTGTGATACCCTTAGAAATTAATAAAACCCTAGCTATCCAATACAGAAACTGCATGCAAATATGAAGAATATTAAAATAATAACCAAAATGAAATATTTACCTTGTGACACTTGTTGTTCTTTGATATGTGATATTTATTGTAGGAAATATGTGTGGTGATGCCCTAGAATTGCCTAAGGGATAGTAGGTCTACAGAGCTCTGGTATAAGATGCCAATGGGATCTCGACAGTAGTAGAAAATGCTCATGGGTGCTCAAGAATGGTGGAGGGCACCAAGAAGTGCTTGTTGGAAGAGGAGAAGTGCCCAAAGGTGCTCGATAGTGATAGGGAGTGCCCGAAGGTGTTCGAGAGCTGAGGTGAGGATTTGTAGAAGTAGATCTAGATAGGCAAAAGGTATGGCGATATATGTAGGGGTTATGGCAAGCGAGGGTGGATGGAGAACACAGGGATACTTGGATTACTTAGGAAAAACTTTGGGAAAACTTCAACTCAAGGAAAACTCAGGGGTTGAGCCATCAAAATAGTTCCTATTAATAATCCACATTAGGGCATATTAGGGTTTGAGTGACACAAATTGTGTGGCTCAAATTAAAAAATAACAGAGGATGGATATTGATTTTGGGTGTGTGGCATGGATTGATGTGGATGGATGGATATGATTACGTTAAATTTGATGGCTAGGATTTATTCACATATATAATATTTATATTTATTAAATATATATATATATATAATATAATATTAAAATATTAATATTAAACATATATTTAACAAATATTCCTAAATATATATAAATAAATGGGAAAAATGGTGGGAAGACCTGGATGAATGACAAGTGGATAGGTTTTGGTGTCTACACATACTTAGAAGAATTCTTTCTCATTATCTTAGACTCTATTTGTATAATATTCAAACTACTTTTTCCCTACTATCTAAGTTTGCATCTATAAAAACTCTTAAATCGATACCTCCCCTAATTTTACCATCACACACCTTGGTTCATTTCACCAAAGAATATTTTATTTTATCATGTAAACTTGACCATAAAAAGGATCGTATAATATAGATTAAACTTTGTCTACTAATTTTGGTATAGTATACAATGACATATAATATGTTGGAATGGCTTATAAGACTAACTTAATTAGTTGCACTCTTCCTGCTAATAATAACCATCTACCTTTACATACTGGTCATTTATTATGAAATTTACTTATAATTGAATTTCATGATTCTATAGTCATTCTCCCCTCAAATAAGGGCATCCCTAGATAAGTTGGTAAATTTATCTCCATTTGAAGTAAATTGCAAATTCTTGCTTTGATTTTAATTAGAGTGTTTAGGAAGTAAATTTTAGATTTTATCCTTTCAAAATTTTACCCTAATGCTCTTGTGTATTCTTTTAATATGTTATTCAAAGCTTTGGCCTCATTTATCCTTGCCCTTCCAAAAAGGGTTGTATCATATAAAAATTATTGATGGGTGATGTTGTTGATGTTATACTAGCCCTAAGTCCACTTATAAGACCATATTTATTAGTCTTATTTAAGTTCCTATCCAAAACCTTTGCCATAATAAGGAACATATATGATGATAGAGTATTCCCCTATCTAAGACCTCTCTTGGATTTAAATGATTTTGTTACTAACCTATTGACCATCACTAAATATGAAACTATAGAGACACAAGCTTTAATCCATCTAACTCATTTCTTCCCAAATTCAAAATTTTCTAATACTCCAAAAATAAAATCCCATTTAACCTTATCATAAGCTTTACTCATATCAATTTTTAAGACTGTTGCTTTATCTTTTCTTGAATCTACTAAATGTACAAGTTCATGAGCTACTATGGTCTTGTCTAGAATCTGTGTCCCTTTCACAAATCCTCCTTGCTCTTCAAAAATAATTTTATCCAACAATGGCCTCAATCATTTCACCTTCATTTTGGGGATAATATTATATACCATATTACATAGGCTTATGGGTCTAAATGAATCAAATAATTCAACATCCTTCTTTTTTGGAATTAGGGTAATATATGTTGCATTTATTTTATAAGGTATATATTGTTTTACCTTAGACTGTTCCACTGCCACCAATAAAGAATCCTTCACTATATCCCAATTATTTTGATAAAATGTTGTAGAGAGCCCATCTGGACCAAGGTATTTATCCTTATTAAAAGATCAAAGAGATAAATGAGCTTCTTCTAGAGTAATAGGATCAATCACTTTTCTATTATCTTCATTTTTTATAATTGAAGGTACTTCTTGAAGAAGTTTATCATTAAGAACTTCAGTATCCTATGATCCTAGAATACTTTGATAAAAATACCTTGTCTCTTTTCTAATATCACTTTGATCTTCAATCCAAACCCCTTATATTAATTTAATTCTACTATTATATATTTTGATCTCTATCCTATAGCCATCCTATGAAAAACTTTGTATTTTTATCTCCTTTTAACCAAGTCTATATTTATTTTAATCTCCAAAAATTCTCTTCCTTAAAATATTATGAGATTCACTAAGCAAATCTCTTTCCTCTAAGCTTCACCTTTTTGGAATTTTTAAAGTTTATCTTTTAGTTTTTCTTTCTTCTCAAAAATATTTCCAAAAGTATTTTTGTTACATTCTTTAAATCTAGATGTCATCTATTTAATATATTTTGGAATTGCATACAACCCACTATTTCTAGAAGAATTCCATGTTCATGCTATGATATCAATAAATTGAGGATGGTCTTCCCAAATCCGCTCATACTTAAAATATGATCTTTTTTTAATTCAATTACCATCATTTTAACTCTTATTGGCCAGTGATCAAAACTAATTCTTATTAGATTATTAATTTTAGCACAAGTTCCTTCATCTAGATAATGATCTAAAAGTATGCATCTCTATAATTTTTATGCTATTAGGTTTTGGCCTCTTCTATTTTTGGTCCATGCATATTTGCCTTCTTCAAACTCAACCTCCCATAGACTATTATTCTGAATAAAAGCTAAGAAATCTCTCATACTTTGGGTTCATTTCCTAATTCCCCCAATTTTTTCATCCAACTTGGTTATGGCATTTAAATCTCCTACAATCATGAATCAGGTTTCTTGGTCTTTACCTCTAATAAAGGATTCAATCACACTTCAAAATTCTAATCTACCTAACTGAGTTGTAGGTCCACAGACATTGATAAGTATGAAATGAATATTTGTAAAGGAGCATGTGACTAGAGAGGTTATCTAATGCCTAGTTTTATGAATAATTACATGGGAGGTTCCAATAGGATTCTAGCAAGTTAGAATTCCCCCTGTCACTCCTTCAGAATCATAGCATCCCATTACCATATTTCCCATATTGCTTTCATAGTTTTTAAAACTTCTTCTTTTATCATTTTAGTTTCCTAGATACAAAGAATATTAGGCTTATTAATTAAATAGGGGTCCCTGATATGCCTCTGCTTTGAGGGGGCATTAGAACCCCTTGTATTCCATGATATGATAACCATATCTCATTAGGGGCTATTGGCCCTACCTATGAATTACCAATATCATTTTTTATTTGGTAAAGAGAAGTTCAACCTACTTAGTTTGTGTTCCTTTCTCTATGTTTTCTCTTGCTTCCTTGGATATTTATTGATAATTTGAGGGTTTTCCTCTTTTTGCCATGCCTGTATTAGGAGTCATTCTATTCCTCAATATTATTTCTTAACTTTATTTTTCATTAGATTTATCCTATCTTGGATCTACTACAGAATATTTTGACTTATCCTACTCATTTTTAGATATTTTCTTATTAATTACAGAGGTATTCACTTCTAAAATTACATTTTTTTACTAATTTTTTTGACCTAAATGGTGCATGGTACTTTAAGAGAGTCTTAAAAATCTTCTGAGATGCATTCCTTATGTTCATAGAGAATTTTCATTCGTAAATTCAGATCATACTGAATAGAAGGTTCCTTGTTAATATGTTTAACTTGTTGTACTATGTCCTCTATGTTTTGATCTACTTTTTCTTCATAGGCTAAAGCCTCAAAAGATTTGGTATTTCTTCTAATATCCTTCCTTACTTGTCTCCACTATTTATTTGATTTCATTTTTCTAGATCTATTTTGTTTAAGTTGAAAACCATCTTCATCCATATCCATTTGTAAGTTTCTCTTGTGGTTTTCTACATATGATTCTATTGGGCTCTTTTTAGGGCATGATCTCTCAATATGTCCCACCTCATGACATATTCTACATATAAATATATGTTTTCATAATCTATGGTTTGGATCCACGTATTATCTCCATACTTAAGAATTATTCTGGTAAATCATTATTTATATCAATCATGACCAATATCCAAGCATAAATATCCAAGAATCCATCTTACATAGAATATAAAATCTCAATAAATTCTCCTAAAGTATTGCTTATTGCCTTGAAGGTATCTGTTACCTAAAATTGAATGGACAGCTCATACATCCCAACATAGACTAGTAATAGGGATAGATTTATATTTTCAAATGAAAAGCCTTCATACTAGTAGGTAAGGAAGAGTCCTACTCTTCCCATAAAACAAGGACCACCTTTTAGGATTCTATCTCTTTCTTCCCTAGAAAAATTGTTAGGAATAAAAATTTTGAAAGAAAGGATAGAATCACTCCTAAAGACTTCCAAATCCTATCAATCCATTTTCTTAAGGCTGAATCCCATAGCCAATATCCATTAAATTTACCCAAAACCACCCTATCTTGGAGCAACAAAGATCAATTCTCTATGGTGTGCTCACTAACCTCTACCACTAGAGATTATTATAAGGATTTATGTTGAGCAAGGTGCAGTAACAGTATTGTCATTGTTGTTAACACAGTCAGATAGATCTATTGATGCAGTGGACAGGAAGTTCAAAAGCTATTCAGATGTAGAATATAGGAGTTCAAAGGTTACTCAGAGTATGTACAGTGATTTTCCAAGAAAACCGAAGTGGCCCATATGCAAAAGATCAAATAAAAAGACAAGTAAGAAAAGTGTCACGATATCGCGACATATATAGCAAGCAAGAAAAACTATCATGATTTCGCGACATGTTGGAAGAGAGGAAAAGCAGGAAAAACTATCACAATTTTGCGACATGTTGGAAGAGAGAGAAAAAGCAGGAAAACTGTCATGATTTCACGACATGTTGGAAGAGAGAGAAAAAGCAGGAAAAACTATTACGATTTCGTAACATTTGGAAGAGAAAAATGCAAGTGGAAAAACTGTCACGATTTCGTGACATGTTGGAAGAGAAAGAGAAAGCAAGAAAAAGTGTCACGATTTCACGACAAGTTCGAAGAAAGAGAAAAAGTAAGAAAAGTGTTGCGATTTCGTGACATGTCGCATTTTTGCGACTAAAATAGGAGAGAGAAAGTAAGTTTGAAAAGTGTCGCGATATCGTGACATGTCACATTTTCACGACAAAAGAAAGAGAGGAAGCGTACAGAAGCAGAACTGTCACGATTTTGTGACAAAAGTAGAAAGCAAGACTTTGGAAGCAGAAGTGTCACAATTTTGAGACAAAAGCAAAGAAGTAAAGTATGAAAGCAGAAGTGTCGTGATTTCGTGACAAAAGCAAAGAAGAAGACTTCAAAGGCAGAAGTGTCACGATTTTGTGACAAAAGCAAAGAAGTAAAGTATGGAAGTAGAAGTGTCATGATTTCACGACAAAAGTAGAGAAGAAGACTTCGAAGGTAGAAGTGTCACGATTTCACAATAAAAGCAAAGTCGAAGTCTATGGAAGCAGAAGTGTCGTGATATCGCAACAAAAGAAAAGACGAAGTCTGCAGAGGCAGAAATGTCATGATATCACGACAAAAGAATAGAGAAAGCGTACGGGAGGTGAAAGTGTCGCGATATCACGACATGTTGTATTTTCATGGTCCAAAGCTAAGAGAAAGAGCAAGGAGAAAAAGTGTCGCGATATCGCGACATGTTGTATTTTTGCGGTCCGATGCAAAGAGAAAGAGCAAGGAGAAAAAGTGTCGCGATATCGCGACATGTAGCATTTTCACGATCCGATGCAAAGAGAAAGAGAGAGAAATAAAAAGTGTCATGATATCGTGACATGTATTTTCGGGGGCCAAAGCAAGGAGAAAGAGAAAAAGAAAAAGTGTCGCGATATCGCGACATGTATTTTCGTGGAAATAGAAACAAAAGAAGTCGACGAAGACCGATGACAGCCGACTAAAATTAGGGTTTACAGTTGTTATGAAAGTCGACTAATATTAGGGTTTATAGCCGACTAAGATTAGAGTTTTCATCATAAAAATACTATTATAAAAGGAGGGTT
Organism: Wollemia nobilis; assembly: GCA_028583015.1. Taxonomy (NCBI): domain Eukaryota; kingdom Viridiplantae; phylum Streptophyta; class Pinopsida; order Araucariales; family Araucariaceae; genus Wollemia; species Wollemia nobilis. The sequence goes on from JAQPPZ010017052.1 coordinate 32,601,136, forward strand.
GTTTGGAGAATTGAAGATGTGTTGGATGTGTGTGAAATATGGTCGTTGTGTGCAGAGAGCAAGTCATGTCGAATCATGCTAAGTGCAAAATTTGCAAAGAGAGCAGAGTGCACAAAAGGGAGAATACGATCGTGAAGTTTGACTGTAACAAAGCAGAGTGCACGAAGTGATTACACAGAGAGAGCAGAGTGCACAGAGAACACAAAGGTGAAGAAGACCAGTCAGGGTCTTGCAAAAGCAAAGGTATCTTACTGTTAAACCTATAGATTCAAATTGAAGTTCAAGTTGGTGCTTGGCATTAGGGGTTGGTGCTCCTTCTAGTTGGTGCTGGTAAATCAAGGGTTGGTGCTCCTTCCAGTTGGTGCTGGTAAATCAGGAGTTGGTGCTCCTTTCTGTTGGTGCAGATAAATCAAGGGTTGGTGCTCCTTCCAGTGTGTGCTGGTAAATTAATTGTAAAGTTGGTGCTTTTCAAAGGCTAGATTTGGATGGTAGTCCAAGCAATCAATTTTTGAGAAGTAGCCACATTGGTGAACCTTGTTAAATCTTGTGTTGTGTGATGCTCTCTTGTTATACTTGTATCTAGTAATAAGTTTTAATTGTTGTAGTATTAAGAACTATAAAGTTAAGTTTAAAGAGCTACACTGATTCACCCCCCCTCTCAGTGTCATTGTAAGACTAACAATTGGTATAAGAGCTAAGTTCTTGTACAAACTTAACCGGCTAGGGTGATCTTAGAAGTAACACAATGGCAGGTGGTGAAGGCTTCTCATCAAACAAAGCACCATTATTTGATGGATCTAATTACACGTTCTGGAGAATCAGGATGCAGACATATCTCTATGCTTTGGGATACGACATATGGGATTCAGTAGTTAGTGGATACACAATACCCATCACTCTTCCAAAAGAGGCTGACGAAAAGAAACTGTTTGAAAGTAACTCAAAAGCAAAAAATGCTATCATGTGCAGATTAGTAGATAGTGAACTAGTAAATATCATGAGCTGTAAAATGACAAAAGAAATATGGGACAAACTGAGAATTATTCATGAAGGAGACGATAAGATCAAGGAGGCCAAGTTACAGACACATCGAGCTCAGTTCGAAGCATTAAATATGAATTACGATGAAAACATTGAGGCATATATGTTGAGATTTAATGGAATCATTAATACGATCAGAGGACTCAGCAAGGATATCAAAGACTCTGCCATCGTGAAAAAGGTATTAAGATATCTTCCTCAAAGGTTTGATTCTAAAGTCTCAGTGATAGAAGAAGCTAAAAATCTAAATTATTTTAGTATAGATGAGATGTATGGTTCTTTGACTGCATATGAGATGAGGATAGGAAGATCTAAACCCATAGACAGAGAAGCTGCTTTTAAAGACCATAAAAATATGAAAGCAAAACAAGAATCTGAGGAAAAGAAGAGACATCAGATGAAATGGAAGCAAACTTTGTTCGAAAAATAAAAAGGGAAAAGGAAAATACAGAGGAAAGTTACCGTTTAAATGTTTCAATTGTGGAGGTGTTGGGCATTTTTTAGCTAAATGTCTACTTAATGAGAAGAACAAAAGTGATGAAGGATCGCACCAAGAAAGAAGTGACTGGAAGAACAAAAACAAATTTTAGAAAAGGCAACTTCAAGAAGAAAAGTTTCATCTCCAAGAATGTTAGTTCATCATAAGACAACTCCGGTGAGGATTCTGAAAAGAAAACAGGTGAAGCTCTTTTCATGGAACTCAAAGAAGAAAAAATAAAAAAAGAACAGGAATGTGATGATGAAGAAATTGATGCAGAAGTAAATTTGGAAGAGGAACTAATTGCAGCTCTAGATGAATTGAAGATAGAAAGAAAAAAGAATAAGAAAATTTCAAAAAGACTTGAGGATGCAAATGAAATCATAACCAGTCTGAAAGTACAGACAAAAGAATACAAGAAAATATATGAAGATCTCGAATTACAAATTACAATGAAAATAGATTATTTCTGCAAACTAGAAGAAGAGAATGTTTGTTTACAGACGTAGATAGAAGAGATGAATCACAAAATTAGTTGCTATTACAAACACGAAGAAATATCTATGAAGCTGGATAAGATTATAAATGACCAAAGGCCTGTAGGCATAAAATTTGGTCTGGGTTTTGTCGAAGGAGAATCATCAAATGGATCAAAGGCCAGAAATGTAGAATTCATAAAGAATGAAGATAAGAAAAAGGTTGATCAAGGAAAAATGTCTCATGCAAAAGAAAGCAATAATGCCAGGCACGAAAGGAGAATTGACAATGATGGATTCACCAATGTCACACATCAAAGAAGAAGAAGACCTATGGCTCCTATGAAAACATGGCAAAGACCATCACCCAGGTTCAATTATCCCTTTTCTGGTTTTTGTTTTAAATGCAATGGCTATGGACATAAAATCTCAGACTGCAAATGTAATGTTAGACTAAGGAATTTCACCAGTAGAAATGTTTTTTCTCCTCTGATGAATTATATAGTAGAATGTTATAAATGTCATAATTTTGGGCACATTGCAAGAAACTGTAGAAGTACATTTTCATAAAATCAGTTTCAGAGAAGAAAATTTCAACCAAATAGGATGAGACAAAACAGAAAACTTCCCAAAAAACATGCACAAGCTATTGATAAGGGAAAGGCAAAACAAGAGCCCAAAACTACTATCAAAATGGAATGGAAAGAAAAAGAGCAACTTAAGGAAGAAAAGGAATCCTTAATCGTACAAACAACATTTAAAGCATAGAATAAATATGTACCATGGATACTTGATAGTGGATGCTCCAATCATATGACAGGTGACAAATAAAAATTTGAGAAGTTACAGAAATATGAAGGTGGTTCAATAAAGTTTGGAAATAATGATGGAGCTAAGATAGTTGGCAAAGGTTTAGTTAAAATTAGTGACAAAAAAATTAAGTCAGAAGAAGTCTTGTTTGTGGATGATTTGAAACATAACTTGTTGAGTGTAAGTCAGATTTGTGATAAAGGTCATGAAGTAGTCTTTATGAAGCAAGGTTGTGAAGTCAGAAAAACAAACAGTGGAAAATTGATAACAACTGGATCAAGGACATCTGGAAACCTGTACACGCTCTCAGAGACTTCAAAAGGAGCTTGTTTTATTGGACAAAAATAAGAAAATTGATTGTGGCACAAGAGACTCGGTCATATCAGTTTTGATAATCTAGTAACAATCAGCTCAAAAAGGGCAGTGAGAGATATTCCCACCATCAGAAAACCTGCAAATAGCATTTGTGCTTCATGCCAAAAGGGGAAGCAAACTAGAGTCACATTCAAAACAAAAGAGTACTACACAAGCAAACCTTTAGAACTAATACACACTGATTTATGTGGACCCATGAGAACACAAAGCATAAATGGTGACAAATATTTTATGTTGTGCATTGATGACTATTCCATAATGACATGGATATTTTTCTTGAAGCATAAATCAGAAGCTTTTGAAAGGTTCAAGACTTTCAAAAACCATGTTGAGAATGAAACAGGAAAGAGGATCAAATGTTTAAGATTAGATAGAGGAGGAGAATTCATTTCAGAGGAGTTTACAAAGTACTATGAAAAATACGGTATTAGGAGACAATTTTCAGCAACCGGAACACCTCAGCGAGAATGGAGTGGTAGAAAGAAAGAACAGACAAAGGCAGGAAATGGCATGGACTATGTTTGTTGAAAGCGAGTAGTAGACAGATTTTGGAAAGAAGCAGTCCATACTGCGGTGTATATCCAAAATAGGTACATGCCGAGAACACATGAAAGCAAAACTCCTTATGAGTTGTGGTTCGGTAAAAGGGCAACAACAAAATACCTCAAAGTTTTTGGCAGAAAGTGCTACATCAAAAGAACTGAAGATAATCTTGGTAAGTTTGAAGATAGAGCGGATGAAGGTATTTTTGTTGGTTATTCGTCAAAAATCAAAGCTTAAAAATGCTACAACAAGAGGCTAAAAAAATTGTGGACAGTGCCGATGTTAAATTTGATGAAGGTAGAGAACGAGTAATTAGCTATGAAGAGAACTACCCAATCTATGAAGAGGTTATTGAAGGAGATGAGGAAAACGAAAAGGAAAAGATACAAAAAATTGACTCAAATGATTTAATTTGTGATTCAAAAGTGGAAGAAAATAAGAAATTCAAAACAGGTAGCTGGCAGAAAAATCATCCTAGAGAGCAAATAATTGGATACCCCAAAGTTGGTGTTTAGACAAGAAGAAGAGTAGTAAGTAACTACTCTCTATTATCCAACATTGAGCCCAAAAATGTTGCTAACACAAGCAAATATGAAAGTTGGATGAAGGCAATAAATGAAGAATTAGATCAGATCGAGAAAAATGAAACTTGGGAGTTAGTACCTAGACCTGCAAATAAAAATATAATCGGGACGAAATGGATTTTTCAAAACAAATTGAATGAAGACGGACAGGTAGTCAAAAATAAAGCAAGATTGGTATGTAATGGTTGTGCCCAAGTTGAAGGCATTGACTTTGAGGAAACTTTTGCACTAGTAGCTAGACTAGAGGCAATTAGAATGTTTCTGGCTTTAGCAATCTACAAGAATTTCAAAGTTTATCAAATGGATGTGAAATCAGCATTTTTGAATGGGAAACTTGAAACAGAGGTTTATATTTAGCAACCAGATGGTTTCCAACTTGGTGATAATCCCAACTTGGTTTGCAAGTTGAAGAAAGCATTATATGGCTTAAAACAAGCACCTCGAGCATGGTATGGAAGCCTAGACAACTATCTCACTCAACAAAGGTTTAAGAAAGGTATGGTGGATAGTAATTTGTATGTCAAAACAAAAAATGGGCATATTATTGTTCTTGTTGTATACGTAGATGATATCATATTTGGCAGCAACAAAGATGAGTCGTGTAAATATTTAGCAAATAAGATGCAAAAAGAATTTGAAATGTCAATGATTGGTGAACTTTCGTATTTCCTTAGGTTGCAAGTTAATCAAAATAAGAAGGGCATATTTATTTCTCAAGTTAAATATGTGAAAGAGATGTTAAAAAAGTTCACAATGGAGGATTGTAAGCCAGTTAGCACTCCCATGATGACAAGTTGCAAGTTGAACAAGGATGAAAAATCTCCACCTGTTGATCAAACCATATACGGATCTATGATTGGAAGCTTATCGTATTTGGATGACTACTGCACTCAGATATTTTGTAGGCAGTATGCATGGTAGCACGATTTTAGTCTAATCCCAAGGAGACTCATGTGATAGTAGTGAAAAGGATTCTTCGATACCTCAAGGGTACTATGGAGTATGGGTTATGGTATCCGAAAGGTAAATACTTCACCCTTATTTCATAAAATCAAAGAAGTAAAGTACAGAAGCAGAAGTGTCGTGATTTCATGACAAAAGTAGAGAAGAAGACTTCGAAGGAAGAAGTGTTGCGATTTCACGACAAAAGCAAAGTCAAAGTCTATGGAAGCAGAAGTGTCGCGATATCATGATAAAAGAAAAGACGAAGTCTACAAAGGCAAAAATGTCGCGATATCACGACAAAAGAATAGAGAAAGTGTATGGAGGTGAAAGTGTCGCGATATCACGACATGTATTTTCACGGGCCAAAGCTAAGAGAAAGAGCAAGGAGAAAAAGTGTCGCGATATCATGACATGTATTTTCACGGTCCGATGCAAAGAGAAAGAGCAAGGAGAAAAAGTGTCGTGATATCGTGACATGTAGAATTTTCGCGATCCGATGCAAAGAGAAAGAGAGAGAAAGAAAAAGTGTCGCGATATCGCGACATGTATTTTCAGGGGCCAAAGCAAGGAGAAAGAGAGAGAAATAAAAAGTATCGCGATATCGCAACATGTATTTTCGCGACAACAGCAACAAAAGAAGCCGACGAAGACCGATGATAGCCAACTAAAATTAGGGTTTATAGTTGTTATGAAAGCCGACTAAGATTAGGGTTTACAATCGACTAAGATTAGGGTTTTCATCATAAAAATACTGTTATAAAAGGAGGGTTGTTTGGAGAATTGAAGATGTGTTGGATGTGTGTGAAATACGGTCGTTGTGCACAGAGAGCAAGTCATGTCGAATCGTGCTAAGTGCAAAATTTGCAAAGAGAGTAGAGTGTGCAAAAGGGAGAAGACGATCATGAAGTTTGACTGTAACGAAGCAGAGTGCACGAAGTGATTACACAGAGAGAGCAGAGTGCGTAGAGAATGCAAAGGTGAATAAGACCAGTCAGGGTCTTGCAAAAGCAAAGGTATCTTACTGTTAAACCTATAGATTCAAATTGAAGTCCAAGTTGGTGCTTGGCATTAGGGGTTGGTGCTCCTTCTAGTTAAAACTGGTAAATTAGGGGTTGGTGCTCCTTCTAGTTGGTGCTGGTAAATCAGGGGTTGGTGCTCCTTTCTATTGGTACAGATAAATCAGGGGTTGGTGCTCCTTCCAGTGTGTGCTGGTAAATTTATTGTAAAGTTGGTGCTTTGCAAAGGCTGGATTTGGATGGTAGTCCAAGCAGTCAATTTTTGAGGAGTAGCCACATTGGTGAACCTCGTTAAATCTTGTGTTGTGTGATGCTCTTTTGTTATACTTGTATCTAGTAATAAGTTTTAATTGCTGCAGTATTAAGAACTGTAAAGTTAAGTTTAAAGAGTTACACTGATTCACCCCCCCTATCAGTGTCATTGTAAGACTAACAATTTAGCTATAAACTGGTCCATATAAAGGAAACTAAAACTCAAAATCTATTGATATTTACTAGATTATCCTATAGCAAATATAATATTTGATTAAAAAATAAAAATAATTTCCATGCAAAATTTCTAAGATAAAGAATGGAAAAATAAACTTTGTTGAAAACTTCTATGACCAGATAGAATGTCTTACCTCACTAAATTCCTAGCTCTTCATTGCTCCTCCCATCATCCAAACTCTAGCTGAATAAAATATATGCAATTTCATTTTTTATGACTTGAAAAATCATCACTTCCCTTGTTCCAAATGGCTGACTTCATAAGGTCATATATCCATCAATATTGCTTATATTACTTCATATGACCACTCATATTAAATCTATTTAAATTCCACAAAAGTTGGTCCAAGAATCAATTGAATTGGATAACCCTTCACAAAAATATGGCTCCTAAAAGATGAGATGTTTTAAAAAAATAAATGCCCTAATCCTTCACGAAAAATATTTCTATTTACTAATATTCCAAGATATTATTTTCTTCAAGAAAGAACACTAATCTAATAATAAATCTAGGATTTTATTTTTGATGGAAATAGATCTAAATAAAAAATAAAATAAAAATTGTAAAACAATATTAACTAATTATAACTATTTAACAAAACAAATCAATGAATAAAAATGAACATATTCACCGTATATTTATCTATATTGTACTAAGCAAGAAGGTTCTATAACATTTACAAAATTCCCAAGGTACTATGCTTGGAAAGATTGGTCCTCATATTGAAAATTAAACCAAAATATATAAACATTGATGTTACAAATATAATATTTTTATTATATATTAAGTAATGGGCCTAACCACCACCATATTATGTCTCTTATAATACATTAATATTATATCCTAATATTACTTTTATATTATTACTAACTTATTAATTGGTTATTTACCAAGGGTTAGATATGACCTTGATGATATAATCCTCAGAGAATTGTTGGTCGCCAATCCGACACCGTGCGCTAGGGCGTGGGCAGACCAATGACACAACATAGAATGGTTGAAGAACACAAACTTATATTGAGAAGGGGGTGAAGAGTATAAGACCAACTTTTAATTTTCTTTCCCAAACAATATTATCCAATATTATCAATGGAAATATCAATAGTAGTAATCAAAGCAATGCACAAATCATCACACATAAGAGAGACACCAATTTAACATGGTTTACCCAATGTGGGCTACTCCATAGAGAAAATGTTTCTAATAATTTTCTCAACAAATATTCTTGTGAATCAATTCCCTATTACAATATTTATGGACCTTTTACCAAAGGAGACACCAATCCTCTATTATCTGATTTGTGGATCACTCTCCATAGGATAACTTTTTACTCTTTTCTCTGGTTTGTGTAACTTGATCTATGAGAACTCTATCTCCTCAACTGGTTTGTGGATCTCTCTCCATAGAATAAATCTATCTTCCCAACTGGTTCATGATCATATTCCATAGGAGAACTCTTTCCCCTTGCTCTGGTTTGTAGATATCTATCCATAGGAGAACTCTTTCCCCTTTCTCTAGTTCTTGGAACTGTATTCATAGGAGAACTCTATCCCCTCTTCTCTAGCTGGTGATGTTCTAGAAGAATTCTACCCCCACTACTTTGGCTTGTCGATCTCTATCGACAAGAGACCTTTGTTCTCACTGCACTGGATAATGGATATCTATCCATTGGATACTATTGTCCTCTTTAATTTTTCACCTTCAAATATTGTTCTCAACTCTATCTCAAATCTGCACCAAAATTTATCCCAAATATAGTACAAATATTCTCTAACTCTTCTCGCAAATCTGCTCATAATTTTGCACTAATCTCTTTCTCAACTCTATCCTCAAGACTTAAAACAAAGCTTGATCAAATCACCAATCAAATTTGTTTAAATTTACCCCAAGCCTTAACACAAAGCTTGAAAAAATCACCAATCAACTCTGTTCAGATCTACCCCAAGCCTTAACACAAAGCTTGAACAAATCAAAACTGCTCTTAATGTTGTCTCAAGTCTTCACAAGACTTGCTCAAATATTCCTTAAAGTATTTACCAAGACTTTCTCAATTCTACCTTCGAGTCTTCACCAAGACTTTCTAAAATATGCATTCAAGTCTTCACCAAGACTTGCTCAAATATGCCTTCAAGTCTTCACAAAGACTTGCTCAAATCTACTATCAAGTCTTTATCAATACTTGCTCAAATCTGCTCTAGCACATGGTCAAACCTTCTCTAACACATGCTCAAAATAGCTCACAAGATATGCTCAATCAATCTCAAATATTTGCACAACAATGCTATCAAATGCTTTGTCTAATATTCAAAGTAATTCCTCTAACTTGAAGCAGTTTAGACATATTCTATCCAGAATTTATTTAACCTCTAGAACATATAGAGAATGATGTACTCTATCAAAAAATCAATATGTTCTACTCAATCATTAAGTTTGTCTCTTCCACATGTCTTAATTTTATTGCTTTTTTAAAGATAGATCTAGTCTAGCACATGACACCTATCTTCTTGCTTCACTTCCAATATCACTCAAAACCAATGCTCAAGAGTTTCACATAATAATTCAACTAATGAAGCACGACTTGCTTACAAATCCTAACCAAATGTTTCACACTTCTTCCAACAAAGAGCACAATTTAGGTCTCAAACCCTAACTCAAATAATTCATAATATCTATCTCAAATGTTCTCAAAACATTCAACAATGAAACACATATAACTCACTCAAATATTTCCAACAATGCTTATCAAACAATTCTTTTCACTCCACATTATGTTCTACAACATTCATTACAAAAAACACCAAATAAAGGATGATGTGCCCATACCTTTTTTCTTTGATGGAGATATGTCTTCAAAACCTATCTCACTCACAACCAATTCCTCTTGTGTCACTGAAAGGTTAGATAAAAATAGTCAATCTCAAAACCTGCACATGAGTATTCCCTCAACAAGATGCTCAAAGAATTCTAAAAATAATATTCTAGAATTCTTCTTTAGTTTTCATGAAAAATGCAAAAACTCTCAATAATTTTCCTTTTTATAAAATAAGAATTACAATCAAGTAACAAGACTTTTACACATTTTAACTCCACTTTTTCAAAATGATTTTTACTCCAAGTTATTTTTCAAATATAAAATAATTACAATGATAAATAAACCAATTACAAACTTATCACTCCAATCTCAACAAATAAAATAAATGACATTTAAACCCTTAAAACTAATGCAAAAATATTTCTCCTTATATCTCCTAAGTTTCAACTATAGGTCAAATGTCATCCACCAAATATTACTATAGCCAATAATCAACAATATAGCGCATACCTCACAAATTAACCATGGCACATACCTTTATCAAAAAAAGTAATATTTTATTTGTCGCAAACGAGAATCCACCCTCCGAACTCAACTCACTAAGCACAACGCTCGATCGCTTGCGCTAGCCAAGCGATTGAGACTAAGCTTTAGCCTCATCACCTTTATACTTGTTTCCTTCGTTAGTTAAGAAATTAAAACCTTCAACTAATGCTAGGGGAATCAAACCTCGAACCTCCTTATGCCAACGACTAACATAGGACCTGCCTGTCACTCAGGCTACCAGCCCTTGTTGCACCAAAATGCTCGTCACCTTTATTTTATTCCTTTGCCCTCATTCAACGAATGAGAAACCTCCACATTTCTCTTATCTCCTTCATTCGATTTCCTTCACATGCACATAGACATTAAACATTCAAATTGTGTATTTAATTTTTATTTCCTCCTTTTATATGCTCCAAGGTGTTTTTATAAACGTCGGTGGAAATATAGATGCCTCCAATATTAAATTTGATTTTTGGCACCTTTGCCAAATTCAAATTTAATTATTTATTAATATAATATTTAACTTTAGGTTAAATATTATATTATTTAATTTAGTATTAAATAATACTTTTGTATGGGGGTCTTCATCAATTCTTTTTCCCTTCTTTTTAATAAGCCCTTCTAGCTTAATTATTATAATATTAAAATATTATAATATCTTCTTTTCTCTTTAATACCATGGGGGTAATATTTTGTCTTCAACCTTTTAGCCAACCTTTATGGCTTATAATATAAAATATTATAACCAATTATTTTACCACTTTTCTTATACCAAAATAGAATTTTCCTTGCACCAAACACTTGACATCAATGACAACCTTATCACTCAAAATTTCCAACAATGGCCATCGCATCGATATGGGACGGATGATCTTCGAAGAAGGAAAAATGTTTTGAGGGTGGTTCCAACTACCTACACCACAAAATAGAAAAAGTGAAAAAGAAATAAAATGGTCATAGCAAAAACCCACAAGGATGGGTATAACCGCATCAAGATCTATGCATAAAATGTACCATGTATGAAACATAGACCCTGCACCTAAAAGATCAACCAACCATGCCTATGTTCTGGATCCTATCAGTGGTGGATGAGGGGTGAATTCCAGAACCAATGTACAAGTGCATGCTATCTAAGATTCAAAATCAGAGTGCTTTTGTCCAAATGGCTTTAGCAAAAATAAACCCTCAACCCATATTTATGAATGCGCACTCTTGAGTCACTCAAGTAAACCCCATGGAATCCAAATAGTAGAATATCATGGGATAACTTAAACAACCAAACAAAATAAGCATTCATACAATCAATTTAGAACAAGGAAACAAATCCAGAGACCAAACAGTGCAAAATTTATATTTACATAGAGGTAAACCTTACATATGAATTGTAATGGCTAAAGAGTCACCCTTAAGAATGACTAGCATTTCATATTTTATAGGTATATTTACATAAATTTTTAAATTTAAATATTAAAGGTGATAGGTGGAAATATGATCCTTACAACAAATAAGCACTATATTGGTAAACTATTTCTTTGGGTGGTGTCAATATTCTAGAAGGAAATGGATGCATCTGCTTTAATTCGGGTCCTTAGATCCTATGATGTTTCTACTTGATTCATTAATGCTCAGGTACCTCATCCTTCTCCTCGACTGACGATCCTCTAGTTAGGTAGAAAGTAATAGGTATTGAAGTGCCTTGGGAGTAACACACATCAAATCAATCACCTCCACATACATTGTTAGGTACCCAAATTTCTAGAGTAGCGTACAAGTCTTCTATTTGATCTTTAGATGATGGCAAGAACCTTACATGTTGGGTGGGCACTTTGTTTGTTCTTATTTACACCTGTGGTGGTATTAGGGAGAGAGGGTGGGCGTTTCTTTGATGTTCCACCCAAATTTGCACTTGTATTTCCCTCCTAATATGGACTAGATCCTTCTCATACCAAAGGGTGGGGTCACACAATTCTTCCACGCTCACTAGCCCCTTGAAATATCCACCCAACAAGTTGGGTGGGTCTTTTGGTAAGTTCTGCCCAAGGCCAAGGGCAAATTTATTGGACATTTTGAGTCAAATTTGTCATTGATTTCAAGGGACAAAGTTGTCATTGATGTCAAGGAATGAGCTACAGTTGATATCAAAAGGTAAAAAGGAATAATGCAAGAGGTTGATTGAAAATATGTCATAATATTATTTTTATATTATGTGAGGCAAAAATAAAGGATTTTTATTAAAACCATGGTGGCAAAATGATTTTTTATTAAATCATTATGAGCAACAAAAAGTTTTTATTTAACCCCAAAGGAGGATTTAATTTTTATAAATCCAAAGGTTACAAAGTTAATTTATAAAATTTAAATTCTAAATAGAATTTAAATAATTTATAAATTAATTATGCATATTATAAAGGCGCTGACGTCCAGGTTTAATACACCATCTACGTGCAATATTTGGAAGGCAAAAGGTATTTAAACATTTGCCTAAGTTCAAAACCAAGTATTCGAATTGCCTTCAATTATTTCCATGCCAAAAATCATGCTAAGATTCATGGAGAAAGTACCAATGAGCAGCGAACAAAAGGCTCGTGCATTCAGTGAGAAAGGAACACATAGAACACACTACATGTCAAGAGGATAAGGGAGCAAAGGGATCTAAAGTATTCAGTAAAATATTAAAGCACCTTCTACACTTTTAGTGGGCACGTGAGTGTTTGGATCACACAGCTAGCAAGTTGCGGCCAAGGCTAGCAAGGGCAAGAGTGCAAGATCGAATCTCGTGAAACGCGGAGTGGGAGATATAAAAGGTTTTTATATTTTTGATTTAATTTTTTATTAAGTTGCTAAGGTTGTGGAGAGATAAGGGTTGTTAATAGAAATAAAATTATTCTTTGCTTTGCTAAGGCTAGGGAGAGATAATGGGTAAATTGGTTATGATATTTACCTAAGTGGTAAATGGAAATTTTCTAGGGTAATATTGTTTTTACCTTAGGGAATTAAAAATTGATTTATTGCATATATTTGGTAAAGTGACTTAATCAATTATTGCAATATTGAGAAGATTAGGGTGTGTTTGGTCAAATATTGTTGATGGATGAATTCTTTAAGATGGAGTAATAAGGTATATGTAAGTTTTGATATTTACATTGTATCTTTGAGAGAGTTTATCACCTTATAACTTCTTTGATCTTGGCAAAGAAGTGTTTGTGGTTGTGGCAGATTTTTGAGGTTCCTTCATCATCAAGAAAAAGGTATTGGCACATTCTTCCATAGTTGAGTTGATTGGTTGGTTTTATTCAAAACAAGTTTGGAGTGAAAAGGACTTAAGTAGGTCTCCTTATTAAGTGTGTTGAGTTAATGCTTCAAGGTTTTCTGAAATAAAGAGTTGTTAAAACCTTGTTTTATAAGCATTGTTGTTGAAGCCATTGGTTGAGTGAAGAAATTGAACTAGGATTTGAAAAGAACATGAGTATCATTGTTATGTGATATTGTTTGATAAACATTGTTGGAAACATTTTGAGTGAAGGTTCATATGCTTGGAATAGGGTTTGTAAGCAAGGATTGTTTCATTGAGTGATTGGTTGAGTAGATTTGGTTGGGCCTAGTCAAGTGGATGTGTGAAGTGATTGTTCAAGTCCTATAAAACAAACTATTATATATTCTGAATTTATTTGAGGAAGTGATTGAAAGTGATTGAATATTGAGGTGATCGTGAAGCATATTGAGTCTCTAAAAATTCTTTGTATGTTTCTGAAAGAGTGATTGAAAGTGATTGAACATTAAGGTAATTATGAAGTATATTAATTCTCTAACAATTATTTGTATGTTTATGAAAGAATGATTTAAAGTGATTGAACATTGAGGTGATTGTGAAGCATATTGAGTCTCTAAAAATTCTATGTATGTTTCTGAAAGAGTGACTGAAAATGATTAAGCATTGAGGTGAATGTGAAGCATATTGAGTATCCAACAATTATCTGTATGTTTCTAAAAGAGTGATTGAAATTAATTGAGCATTGTGATGAGTATAGACCATATTGAGTCTCTAAAAATTCTCTTTATGTTTCTATGAGATTGGACAAGTTCTAGTGTGGACTTGTTGAGAATATTTGAAGTAAGTCTTTGAGAAGACTTGTGGATAGATTCGAGTAAGCTTTTGTGGAAGCTTACAATACCGATTGAGATCATATTTGGATAAGTTCCTATGAGAAATTATTGAGCATATTGGACAAGTTCTAGAGAGTACTTGAGGACAAATTGGTGTGAGCTTTTGTGGAAGCTTACAAGGTATATTTAAGACAAGTCTTTGAGAAGACTTGAGAGCAGATTTGATTGATTGATTTTTTCAAACCTTGAGTTAAGTTTTGAGGCATATCCAGCAGAGTTGATTTGAGATTGATTCAAGATTTGATTTAAGGCTTGAAGATAGATAATGAGGACAAATTTGTGCTATATTTAAGGACTATGTTTAGGATATATTAAAGGATATATTTTGATGTATATTTGAGGACATGTTTGTACCAGACCAGAGACAGATATTGAGGATAGATTTATGCTAGACCGAAGGACTATGTTTAGTACATATTTAAGATAGAGCTTTGTTGGTGATAGGGTTAAGGACAAAGATATCCAACCATATTAGGGAATACAAGTGTCTTCTATGGATATAGTTCCATTTGATAAGGGTAGTGGAGTCAAAGGTCTTCTAGAGGATCACTAGCCAGAGCAAAGTTAGGAGATAGGTGTCTCGTGTGGATAGAGATCCATGAAATTTGATTAGGGAATTGGTGTCTATTTTGGATAGATATCCATAAACATTGTAATAGGGAAAGGATTCCCAAGAGATTGATTGAGAAAATTTTAGTGAAATATTTTCTCTATGGAGTAGCCCACATTGGGTGAACCACTTAAATTTTGGTGTCTTTATTGTGTGTTGTGATTTGTGCATTGCTTTGATTACTGCTATTGATATTGTTATCTATACATTGCATAATATTGATTGGGAAAGAAAAGTAAAAAGTTATCTTATACTTTTTAGCCCCCCTCTTAGTATAAGCTTATGTTATTAAATTGGTATCAGAGCGGGTTCCTTCGGAAGAGTTTAACATATTGAAGGAAAATCTAACAAGAACATAATGGATTCTAAGAATGGATCATTAGATAATTCAACACCAGTATTTTATGGAAGTGACTACATATATTGGAGTATGAGAATGAAGATTTACCTGATGGCACTTGGCAATGAGATTTGGGAAGTAGTTGAAAATGGATACATACCACCAATTGATCCACCTACATATAAGGAATGTAAGCTTCTACAACATTACAATTCAAAAGCAATGAATGCAATTTTGAGAGGTTTGCATAGAATAGAGTCCATAAAATTTATGCATTGTCAAGATGCAAAAGGAATGTGGGATAAATTGCAAAGTATATATGAAGGAGATAAAGGTGTTAAGAAAGAAAAGATACAAAATATCAAAGGAAAATTTGAAGAATTAAGAATGAAGGATGAGGAAAACATTAGTACTTATCTAATTTGATTCGATGAGGTTGTTAATGTTATGCAAGGGCTTGGACTTAAGGTTGAAGAATTGGATGTTTGTGATAAGGTCTTAAGATCTCTTCCAAAAATATTTAGTGAAAATATTTCTGCTATAGAAGAATCAAAGGATGGTGATTCTTTGACAAGAGATATTTTGCTTGGTATTCTTACAACTTTTGAGTTGAGAACAAAATAACCTAATCCCAAGAAGGAAGCAACCTTCAAAGCAATAAAGAAGACAAAGGGTAAGAAGCCATAATCAAGCAATGAGTCATCCAGTGATGAAGAATCTAATTATGGTAGAAGGAGTAAGCATTCAAGAAGATCTAGAGATGCAAAAATCTATTAGATGTTTCAATTGTGGAAAGTATGGTCACTATGCAACTGATTGTCAAGAAGCTAAGAATAAAAATGATGAAGAAAAATAGGATCACAGAAATAGGGAATAAGAAATATACAGGCATAAAAATAAAAGCAAGGATGGACAAAGTAGACAAGGAAATAAGTTCTCCCAAAGGCAAAAGAGGAGCTACTATGCAGATAAGGCAATTAAGTACTCAAGTGATAGTGATAACATTTTTTCAGATAATGATAAATGAATTCCTATTTATGATTGAAGAAAAGGAAGTCAAGAAAAGGTCACCAATAATTCTCAAGTGTTTTAGATGTGGTAACTTTGGACATCTTGAAGATAGTTGTAAACTAAATGGTTTCAGTTTTAGTGATGATGAATATGAAGATACACTTGAAGAACCAGAAGATAATATTCTAATGGCTCTATAGAAAGAAGAAAGTGATCCTATAGAAGACAATTCAAACTAAAATGAATATGTGGACAAAGGTAGATAAATAGAAGAATAATCAGATAAAGAATGATATGATCTCAAGGGAGAACTTATTTATGCTCTTGAAACAGTAAAAAATGTAAGAAAGCAAAACTCTAAACTTGAGTTTCAGTTTCAAGAATGTGATGAACAAAGAAAAATGCGTATAGAGGATCTAGACAAATCAAAGGCTAATACAAAGAAGTTCAAGGATAAGTTATAAGCAAAGGTCCTAGAATGTGAAAGGTTATAAAAATAGGTAGATTAATTAAATATGGAAGTCAAAAACTCCAAAGTCAAGATACAAGGGTTCAAAAATAGCTCAAAGAAATTAGATAAGTTCATCAAGATACAAAAGCCTACATCAAGCAAGATAGTTCTTGGATGTGAATAGGATCAAAAGAAATAAGAAGAGAATTCAACCTCAAGCTCTGAAGGAGAAGAAAAATCAAAAGAAGAAACTTTAGAAGAAGATAGTGTAAGAGAAAGTGAGACATTTGAGGATGATTTGGACAACAGAAAGTTCAACAAGGAAAAAAATAATGTACAAAGAAGAAAAATATGGAACAACAATCATAATAGGTCAATAGATAATAAGAGACCAATGAGGTAAATACAAGAAAATTTCAATGGAATGTGTTTCTCATGTCACAGGTTTGGACACATGGCTTCACAGTGCAGGACACATGAAAGACAAGAAAATTAAAATTTTAGAAATAGACAGTTTTTCCATGGGTATTGCTACTCATATAATCAGTTTGGTCACAAGGCAATGGATTGCAGGGTTCATGACAGAAAAGGATATGGCTTCACTAGGAGAAATCCTAAGAAATATGCACATCCAAGGAATAATAACATTAAGTGTTATAAGTATAATAATTATGGACACACAACAAAGTGTTGTAGAGTAGACATTCCAGAATCATGTATGAACAGGAACAGGAACAGGAACAGGGATATGGATATGAATAGGAACAGGAATAGGAACAAGGATATGAACATGAACAAGAATAGGAACAGGAACAGGAACAAGAACAAGAAAATGGACATGGACATGAACATGGACATGGAAAGAAACAGTAAGAGGAATCATAAGGATCAGATAAGAAGAAAAGAGGATAAATATAAAGACTAGTGCTTGCTAGGAGTAGAAATACTTTCACCCTAGAATGAACCACCTCAAGAGAAGTGGGGGAGGGGCTAAGCTAAGAGACTCATTCTTAGCCCCGAGCCCCAAAGGTGACCCTTTGCCATTGATGTCAAAGGGGAAGATATTTGAGTAAGGGGGAGAGATTTGGTATTTGAGTAAAGAGGAGACATTTGAAGAGAGCATTGAGCCAGGGGGAGCAATGTCCCAAGGGGATCAAAACAAAGAAAAGGTTAAGTTTTTGGTAAAAATAATTTGGGTTTCCATCAATGACAAAGGGGGAGATTGTTGGACATTTTGAGTCAAATTTGTCATTGATGTCAAGAAATAAGCTACAGTTGATGTCAAAAGGTCAAAATGAATAATGCAAGAGGTTGAGTGAAAATATGTCATAATATTATTTTTATATTATGTGAGGCAAAAATAAAGGATTTTTATTAAAACCATGGTGGCAAAATGATTTTTTATTATATCATTATGAGCAACAAAAAGTTTTTATTTAACCCCAAAGGAGGCTTTAATTTTTATAAAGCCAAAGGTTACAAAGTTAATTTATAAAATTTAAATTCTAAATAGAATTTAAATAATTTATAAATTAATTATACATATTATAAAGGCATCGATGTCCAAGTTTAATACACTACCGACGTGCAATATTTGGAAGGCAAAAGGTATTTAAACCTTTCCCTAAGTTCAAAACCAAGTATTTGAATTCCCTTCGATTATTTTTGCATCAAAAATTGTGCTAAGATTCATGGAGAAAGTGCCAAGGAGTAGTGAACAAAAGGCTCGTACATTCAGTGAGAAAGGAATGCATCGAACACACTACATGGCAAGAGGAGAAGGGAGCCAAGGGCTCTAAAGGATTTGGCAAAATATTAAAGTGCCTTTTGTGCTTTTAGTGGGCATGTGAGCGCTTGGATCACAGGGCTAGCAATCCACGACCAAGGTGCTAGCAAGGGAGAGAGTGCAATATCAAATCCCGTAAAATGCGGAGTGGGAGATATAAAAGGTTTTTATATTTTATATTTAATTTTTTATTAAGTTTCTAAGGTTGTGGAGAGATAAGGGTTGTTAATAGAAATAAAAATTATTCTTTGCTTTGCTAGGGAGAGATAAGGGGTAAATTGGTTATGATATTTACCTAAGTGGTAAATGGAAATTTACTAGGGTAATATTGTTTTTACCTTAGGGAATTAAAAATTGATTTATTGCATATATTTGGTAAAGTGAATTAATCAATTATTGCAATATTGAGAAGAGTAAGGTGTGTTTGGTCAATTATTGTTGATGGATGATTTCTTTAAGATGGAGTAATAAGGTGTATGTAAATTTTGATATTTACATTGTATCTTTGAGAGAGTTTATCACCTTATAACTTCTTTGAGCTTGGCAAAGAAGTGTTTGTGGTCGTGGCAAATTTTTGAGGTTCCTTCATCATAAAGAAAAAGTTATGGTCACATTCTTCCATAGTTTAGTTGATTGGTTGTTTTTCTAGAAAACAAGTTTGGAGTGAAAAGGACTTAAGTAGGTCTCCTTATTGAGTGTGTTGAGTTAATGCTTCAAGGTTTTCTAGAATAAAGAGTTGTTATTAAAACCTTTTTTTATAAGCATTGTTGTTGAAGCCATTGGTTGAGTGAATAAATTGAACTAGGGTTTGAAAAGAACATGAGTATCATTGTTATGTGATATTGTTTGATAAACATTGTTGGAAACATTTTTAGTGAAGATTCAGATGCTTGGACTAGGGTTTGTAAGCAAGGGTTGTTTCATTGAGTGATTGGTTGAGTAGAGTTGGTTTAGCCTAGTCAAGTGGATGTGTGAAGTGATTGTTCAAGTCCTATAAAACAAACTATTCTATATTCTAAATTTATTTGAGGAAGTAGTTGAATGTGATTGAGCATTGAGGTGATTGTGAAGCATATTGAGTCTCTAACAATTCTCTGTATGTTTCTGAAAGAGTGATTGAAAGTGATTGAATATTGATGTGATTGTGAAGCATATTGAGTCTCTAACAATTATTTGTATGTTTCTAAAATAATGATTGAAAGTGATTGAACATTGAGGTGATTGTGAATCATATTGAGTCTCTAACAATTCTTTGTATTTTTTTGAAAAAGTGATTGAAAGTGATTGATTATTGAGGTGAATGTGAAGTATGTTGAGTCTCTAACAATTCTCTGTATGTTTCTAAAAGAGTGATTGAAAGTAATTGAGCATTGTGATGAGTATAGAGCATATTGAATCTCTAACAATTTCTTTATGTTTCTATGAGATTGGACAAGTTCTAGTGTGGACTTGTTGAGCAGATTTGAGGTAAGTCTTTGAGAAGACTTGTGGACAGATTTGGGTAAGCTTTTGTGGAAGCTTACAATACCGATTGAGAGCATATTTGGATAAGTTCTTATGAGAACTTATTGAGCATATTGGACAATTTCTAGAGAGTACTTGAGGATAGATTGGTGTGAGCTTTTGTGGAAGCTTACAAGGCAGATTTGAGATAAGTCTTTGAGAAGACTTGAGAGCACATTTTATTGATTGATCTGTTCAAACCTTGAGTTAAGGTTTGGGGTAGATCCAACAGTTGATTTGAGATTGAGTCAAGCTTTGAGTTAAGGCTTGAAGATAGAGATTGAGGACAGATTTGTGCTAGACCAAAGGACTGTGTTTAGTATAGATTCGAGGATAGATTTTGGTGCAAATTTGAGGACATGTTTTTTCCAGACCAGAGACAAAGATTGAGGATAAAATTGTGCTTGATCGAAGGAATGTGTTTAGTACAAATTTAATACAGATCTTTGGAGGTGACAGAGTTGAGTATAGATATATCCAACTAGAGCATGGAAGACAGGTGTCCTCTATGGATATATTTCCATTTTCTAAGGATAGTGGAGGCAGAGGTCTTCTAGAGGATCACCAGCCAAAGCAGAGTTGGGATATTGGTGTCTCCTGCGGATAGATATCCATAAAATTTGATTTGGGAATTGGTGTCTCCTTTAGATAGAGATCCATAAACATTGTAATAGGGAAAGGATTCCCAATACATTGATTGAGAAAATTTTAGTGAAAGATTTTCTCCGTGGAGTAGCCCACATTGGGTGAACCATGTAAATTTTGGTGTCTCTATTTTGTGTGGTGATTTGTGCATTACTTTGATTATTGCTATTGATATTTCTATCTATAAATTGCATAATATTTATTGGAAAATAAAAGTAAAAATTAGTCTTATAATGTTCACTCCCCTCTCAGTATAAGCTTGTGTTCTTCAAAATTGTCCGTCCACTCTATCATCCAGCCTACTTTAATCCATTATTCACCCGTCAATTTGGTGTGCCTGTAGTTGTTGCTACCGCCTCCTGATATCTTTCATCCCTCCACCAATATTCCTTCAAAATTTATGGGCTCCTAGAAGAGAACCATCGTCTTTGTAAAAAGGATGGGGGTGCAAAATTGCACCCACAAGAATATATATCCCCTTGGTGGGGAGTGAATTCATCCATCCATCTTATTTATATAGCTTTTATGTAGAATAATGTATATTGTCATTTATGGATTTCACATAATAGACATAGTGGTATTAGAATCACATTGTTAAACCTATGATTCAAATTCTAGTTGTTGACCATAATTCTTTGGGCTTGTAGCATATACGCTTTTTTGTTTGTTGCTAAAAAAAAAATTATTAAGGAAAATATTTTTTCAAGATATTTTTAATTATTTCTCATTGGTATTTTTCTAAAACACTCAATATATAAAAATTATTGACCTAATATATGAAAGGTTGTAACCCAAGATATGAAACAATACAACCTAAGATTTGAAAGGATGTGACCTAATATGCAAAGGGATGTTAATCAAGATATGAAAGGGTGCAACCCAACATACCAAGGGTGTGACTTGAGATATGAAATTGTATGACTCAATATATGAAAGGGTGTGACTTGGCATACCAAAGGGTGCAATTCAATATACAAAAGGTTGCAACCTAAGATTCAAAATGATATGACTGAAGATTGGAAAGGGTGCAACTTGAGATATTAAAGGGCATAACCCAATATTTAAAAGGATGTTACATGAGATACGAAAGGGTATTAACCAAGATAAAAAAGGGTATGACCCAACATACCAAAGGGTGTGACTCAAGATACAAAAAGTATGGCCTACCATACAAAAAGGTCCAACTCAAGATATGAAAGAGTATGACCTAATATTTGAAAGAGTGTGATCTAAGATTCAAAAGAGTGTAACTCAAGATACAAAAGGGTGTAACCCAACATACTAAAGGGTACAACTCAATATATGATAGAGTGTGAAATAATATACAAAATGGTGTGGTTCAACATATGAAAGGGTGTGATTAAAGTTTTAAAAGGGTGCAACCCCATAGCCAAAAATTAAAATAAATAAAAAATTAAAATATAATGGATCATATTCCTAACTTTTTAGGGGAGGAGGACATAAAATATTGATTTAACAACTATAAAGTAGACATTATAGTGAGCAATTTTGTGGACCTCTTTCTCATAATTGAGGCAAAAACATATGGAAAAACCTTAAATCAAAGTTAATAAAATATCTAATTTTGAGTAGATTTGAAAAGAAATCCTTAAACAAATGGTCTAGGGATGTATCAAAGGAAGAAACTCTAGAAGATGAAAATTTATCTTTAAAGGTCAAATTAAAAGAAAAAATGATAAGATTCATAAACTAAAGGATCAAATTAAAACCTTATTAAAGAAAATTAAAACTTATAAAATTTCACCAAAAAAATTAGCTAAGATTTGATTTTAGAAGGATAGAGAGATTGCTAAATTAAAGAATCATAACCAAGTCTTACTTACAGAAGTCAAAAAAATTATCTTAGTTTTAAATAAGCCTAAATGTTGACATATAACAATATTTTTGAATGTTCACTTTTTTCTTTCAAGGAAGAGGTCATTCATGCTCCAAAAGAGATTTATTAATGGTGCAAGATAATCTCTTATGTATATTTGAATTGTTATCCTATTATATTCATTTTATCAAGAGTGAAACAAAATCTATCATTGATATTTTGCAACTTGCAACATGTATAAAGGAATAGATATTGATTTTTAAGATGCTTTATAAAAATATTAACATGTCTAAAGGTGTTACATAAAATAAATTTGAATTTGTGTTATGATTGCTTTAGTACTACCCAAAAACTTACAACAGTAATTTGAAGTAATAATCTTTGTATGTATCAAATGACATTAGCTCAAGCAATTAGATTCCTCAAATTTTAAGGAGGAGACCAAGGTATGAATATTTCCAAGTGATACATACATAATTACCAAGTTGTTGTAATACCACTATGTGGTCATGATATAAGTATAGGTGGGTTTTGTTTCAATTCTATATAACCCATTGATGTGTGTGTGTGTGTGCATTTCTATGTATGTGTGTATTTGTGTGTGTTTGTAATTCCTAATTAGTGAATAATGAAAAGTAATATAATAAACTAGAGGTAAGATTAAAAACATTCATACAAGCTACAATTTATATAACTGTAGACACCTAAAACATGTCATTTTGAGGAGACTACCTATATGGACACCTTTTTAGGCCATATGACCCACCTCAAATAGTCTCAGGTCTTAACAATAATTTTTATCACTTTAACAAGAAGGATTATCCCTTTACAGTCTGGACCATGCCATCAAAGGACAACCTCTAGAGGTCATCCTACCTTGAGACGATTAGTAGTCATAGTTGTTATACCCTAATATGGCTCGTAGGTCCTGTCATTCCTCACAAAGATGGTCCCTATTTGAATTCGTTCTGATCTAAGATGGCCGTACATATGGCAAAAAAAATGGATTTTTTTAGTTGATAAATTATGAGACTAGGTAGTATGAGAGGAGAAAATAATGGACCCTAGAATTAACATGGGGCCCATGAGGGATATCAACCAACAAAAATGATATATGGAAAGAACTCCACACTCACAACCATCAAGCGATTCTCCCATGGGAGAGTATGGAGCATATGGTTGGGCCATAATTCACTCGTTTGAGTGGTTGGGTCATGGTTCACCTGCTTCCACTTGGGTATTTCATGCAAACGCCTTCTTCCTAATTTAAAAAGCTCTATATGGGTGTTGTGATTTATATACCACCATGAGAACCATCATGGGATACATGTGGGATAATGGCTCAAGATTCGCATAGCATTGCTCAAGGTATTTTCTTTGGAATTTTTTTATTTGAGAAATTATGAGACTAGGTAGCATGGGAGGAGCAAATAATGGACCCTAGGATTAATATGGGGTCCATGAGGGAAATCAACCAATTAAAACCATACATGGAGAGAATTCCATGATCATCACCATCGATAAATGCTCCCATGGGAGAGTATGGAGCATATGGTTGGGTCATGATTCGTTCATTTGAGGGGTTGGGTCATGATTCACCTGCTTCCACTTGGGAATTTCACCTAAAAATCTTACTTCTTGATTTGCAAATATCTATGTGGGTGTTGTGCTTTATATACCACCATGAGGACCATCATGGGATACATGTGAGATAATGTCTCAAGACTCTCGTAGCATTGCTCAAGGTATATTTTTTTTAAATATATATTTGAGAAATTATGAGACTATGTAGTACGAGAGGATTGAATAATGGACCCTAGAATTAACATGGGGTCCACGAGGGAAATCAACCAATAAAAACTACACATGGGGAGAACTCCATACTCACCACCATAGATCGATGATTCCACGTGAGAGTATGGAGCATATGATTGATGCTCCCACATCACCACAATCACCACCATCGATTGATGCTCCCACATGAGAGGATGGAGCATATGATTGGGCCATGATTCACTCATTTGAGGGGCTAGATCATAGTTCACCTGCTTCCACTTAGACATTTCATCCAAAAGTATGCTTCTCAATTTGCAAAGTACTATGTGGATGTTGTGTTTTATATACCACCATGAGGACCATCATGGGATACATGTGGTATAATGGCTCAAGACTCTTACAGCGTTGCTCAAGGTGTTTTTTTGGAATTTTTTATTTAAAAAATTATGAGACTAAGTAGTACAGGAGGAGTGAATAATGGAACCTAGAATTAACATGGGGTCTACGATGGAAATCAACCAATAGAAACCACACATGGAGAGAACTCCATACTCACCACAATAGATCGATGATTCCACGGGAGAGTATGGAACATATGGTTAGGCCATGATTCACTTGTTTGAGGGGTTGGGTCATGGTTCACTGCTTCCACTTGGGCATTTCACCCAAAATATTACTTCTCAATTTTCAAAGATCTATGTGGGTATTGTGCTTTATATACCACCATGAGGGACATCATGGGATACATGTGGGATAATGGCTCAAGACTCTCACAACATTGCTCAAGATTTTTTTTATAATTTTTTATTTAATAAATTATGATACTGGGTAGTACGAGAGGAGCTAATAATGGACCCTAGAATTAACATGGGTCCCATGATAAAAATAAACCAACAAAAACCATACATGGGGAGAACTCCACACTCACCACCGTCGAGTTATACTCCCATAGGAGAGGATGGAACAAATGGTTGGGCCATGATTCGCTCATTTGAGGGGCTGGGTCATGGTTCACCTATTTCCACTTGGGAATTTTACCAAAAATCCTGTTTCCCAATTTGCAAAGCTTTATGTGGGTATTGTTATTTATATACCACCATGAGGGCCATCGTGGGATACATGTGGAATAATAGCTCAAGACTCTCATAACATTGCTCAAGGTATTTTTTTTAGAATTTTTATTTGAGAAAGTATGAGACTAGGTAGTACGAGAGGAGCAAAGAATGGATCCTAGAGCTAAAATGGGGCCCATAAGGGAAATCAACCAATGGAAACCACTGAATTTTTTTCAATTGGTTATATGGGATTGAAATAAGTCCCACCCATATTACATCATAACCACATAGTGGTATTACTACAAAGCTTGGATATTATCCATGTATCACTTGGCAATATTTGAACCTTGGTTTCCTTTTTAAAAATTGAGGACTATAATTGGTTGAGCTAATACCACATAAAGATAATGTGAGATATTCAAACCTAGGCTAGTTTGTTCAAAATACACAATCCATTACGTCTATCCACCAATGTACTAGCTTTATTCTAAAAAATGGTATGGTAGTTGCTTAGTTGGTCATCCTTAACTGGATCAACCAAACTAGATTGCATCACTCTTTATTTCATTATATTTTCAATGATTTTACACATGTTTTTATGAGGGGTCCTGGTCCCCTCATACTAAGTGGGGTCTAAATATTGGACCTTCCAAAGAGAGTTCAAAGCCCTTACCACTGCTCCCTAGTGTGTGTATTTTACATACTCCCTAAAATCCACAAGCCTAGGCTTTCCAATCGAGCCATGTTTTCCCATTGTGGTTTCATGCTCAAACTTGCCTCCAAATGGCTTCATCATATGCTCTTGCCAATTTTGTTGAAGAAAAAAATCATCTCTTGGATTCCATATCTCTAATTAAATATATACATGACTGCACTTTTACTCATGACATCATTCTTTTCTCTTTTTATGTTGAGAGCGTCTATCCCATCATCCCCACCTATCAAGGATTGGTAGCCCTCCATCATTTTTTGAGGAACGAATTTGATTCAACCAAGACAAACTTTGTGGTAAGGCTTATAGAGATAGTGTTAACACAACACTACTTATAATTCAAAGGGAAAATATACAAGTAGATAAGAGGAACAACCATGCGAAGTAATTTTTCTATGGTTTATGCTTGTTTATTTCTCTGTCATCTAGAGGAACAAGTATTTAATAATGTTATTATGGAAAATATTTTATTTTATAAAAGATACATTGATGATGCCATTGGATTTTGGGATGTCCCTAAGGAGGATATCAATGGTTTTCTTGCTACCTATGGTTCCTTCTATGATAGTATTAAATTTACTTCATTTGTTTCTAATTTTGAAGTAACACTTCTGGATACTATGTTTTTTAAGGGGCATGATTTTTCTCAAACTAGAATTCTTTGCACCAAATTATTTCAGAAGCTAATGAATGCCTACCAATACATCCCTTCTTCCTCCCATCATCTTATCATCATAAAAATGCCTTTATCATGAGTGAACTTAATAGATTTATGGTTAGAGAAAGCTCTAGGGATGGATTTATTTCTATTAAAAAAAAAATTTACAGACTCAGAGCTATGGGATATCAAATTAAATTTCTCTTGTCTTTGTTTGAGAAAGTTAAATTTGATGATAGGCCTTCACTTTTAGCTAGATTTTTGGAGCGAGCATCACGTAAACATGGAACCAAAATAAAAATAATTCCTCTTATTTTGAAGTTGGACAACTACAATTTTGTCAGAGATCTTTGAATTGGCATAGATATTACTTCTTCAATGTTTGGAAAATAGAGAAAATATATAGAGCTCAAGCACATTGCTTGAGACATAATTTTTTGAAGGAACCCAAAACCTCTTTGATCTTATCTTTGTAAAAATAAAATTGTTTGAGGGACTCTTTCCCACATTGTATTTTTGCATTTCTTAAT
Organism: Wollemia nobilis; assembly: GCA_028583015.1. NCBI lineage: Eukaryota > Viridiplantae > Streptophyta > Pinopsida > Araucariales > Araucariaceae > Wollemia > Wollemia nobilis. The sequence goes on from JAQPPZ010017052.1 coordinate 32,628,330, forward strand.
GTGTTTCTTCTCTTTTATAGGTGGGTGTTTTTTTGGGGGGGGGTTGAGCTTGGGACTTATCTTATTTTTACTATCTTGGTCTATAAACCTATGTTTTGTAATAATTCTTGGGTGTTTTTATCCCATATGCATTACTCTTCAGCTCCCTCTAGATTTAGGTCTTTATAAAGAGAGGTTGTACCTCTTCAAAGCTCACTCCACTGATGAGACTTGTAGGTCAAAACATATTTGGAGTTTTATAATTGTATCACTTCTTTTTGATGGAATAAAAACTCAATAAAATATTTTTTTCATTTCCTAACTTGTCTCTTTCTTTAAGTTTATAATCCCTCATTTTTCCTTCTATTTTCTAATATATTTTTGTTGTCGGTATTATGCTCTTCACTTGCACGTAATATGATTCGATGAACTAGAAAGCTTGCAACACTAGGATTATGCTCTTCACTTGCACATCTGTGATATGGTGAATTAGAAACTAGTTTACTTTTTTAGATTACTACTTCATCATGTTTTTGTTTTCATTAAAAAGCCAATTTTTTTCAGAGATCTTTGAATCAGCACGAATATTTTTTCTGCAATGTTTGAAAAATGGAGAAAATATAGAGAGTTCAATCACATTGTTAGATGTATAATTTTTTGGAGGAACCAAAAACCTCTTTGATATTATCTTTTTAAAAATAAAATTGTTTGAGGGACTCTTTCCCACCTTGTATTTTTGCATTTTTAATGTGTTTCTTCTCTTTTGTGGGTGGGTGTTTTTTTTGGGGGTTGAGCTTGGGACTTCTCTTCTTTTTACCATATTGGTCTATAAACCTATGGTTTGTAATAATTATTTGTGTTTTTATCCCATTCATTACTCTTCAGCTCCCTCCCCTAGAATTAGATATTTATAAAGAGAGGTTGTACCTATTAAAAGCTCACTCCATTGATGAGACTAGTACGTCAAAATGCATTCAGAGTTTTGTAGATGTATCACTTCTTTTTGATGGAATAAAAATTCCATAAAATATTTTTTGTTCCTTTCCTAATTTTTCTATTTCTTTAAGTTTATAATCCCTCATTTTTTTATTTTGTTTTCTAATACATTTTTTTTTTAGTATTATGCTCTTCACTTGCACGTAATGTGATCTGGTGAACCAAAAATCTTGTAACACTAGGAGTATGCTCTTCACTTGCACATATGTGATCTGGTGAATCAAAAACTAGTTTACATTTTTAGAGTACTACTTCACCATATTTATTTTTCATTTATTGAGTACTACTTCACCATTTTTATTTTTCATTAATGAGCCCCCTCGTGAACCCCCTTTATGAATGCTCACCGTTATACAAACCACGCATGAGGAAGGAGTTCTCAACTACACCACCATCCACCTCATTGATCAAAAAGTAGAAAACAACAACAAATGGGATCTTCATAAAACATAGGCTACACCTATTAGATTTTTTATCCCTATTTTCCAACTATTCAATAAAGAAATGTAAAATTTCACACTTCAGTAGAGAAAATACTAAAATATTTCAATTTTTAATAGTCTTATCATGACCATCTCTAGGTTAGATGGCCCATGTATATGGTCTTCCCTATCCCAAAAAACCCCTATTTGTAATTTCTCTAGTGTCAAATGGCCCCTACTATATACTATCCTACATAGAGATGGCCTTTGCCTTGTTTGTTTTTTTGCTTGACTTCTTACTACAAGAACTGAGGTTGATATCATTCTAGGGTTCTATATTTTTAGATTTTTGAAATTGAAACTTACTTTTTTGTAGGAATCTAAATTTGAAACATCATTTTATATGCATTAGTAAAACATCATTGTATGTTATATGTTTTGTTTACTTTTACATAATAAAATAAACACCACACACCACATCACATTTTAACATCAACAAGTTGGATTTCATCACCAATCGTCGATCAAGACCAGTGATGGTGGGTTTTATCTCCACCTTGTTAACTTGTTTATGGTTATTTCATACCCTATTTTTGGCCAACCAGTCCAATATATATCATAGTAAGGATTGGTAGGACTTGAGATCCCTCATAGAGGTTGGACTTCATAGCAAAACCTTGGTGGGTTTTATGGATTGGACTTCATCACCAAGTTAGTGTGTGAGAGTATACAGGTGAAAACCCTAAACTAAGATAAAATAATAAAAAAAAGCAAAACAAACAAGTAAAAGAGCAATAACAAAAATAAACATCAAACACACTCAAATAGTTGTAGGGATTCACATTTAAAGCTTAAAAAATATAATAATATTATTTGCTTGTGTGTTTCTTTATTATTTAATCAAGACCATGATAACAACATGTAGCCAAGTTCAATCATGATCTAGACTTGGAATATCTCTGATTTAGTCCAGTGGATATGGACACCAATACCCTCTATAGGGGTTCAAACCTTCATGAAATCCCTCTTAGGGAGACACCCACAAGTCCTCTAGGAAACCTTCCTGACTTGGACACCTTGATAGAATTTTATAAAAAGAATCATCCACCCACTAAGGGGCCTAGTAGGTCAATATCATGGGTTCACATCTTGACTTGCTCTATACATCAATCAAAACATGAACATGATTATACACCATGGCATAGCCTATATGAACAAGAAACCCTACTTTATCGACCAAATTTGAGCCAAAAATATGCTCATTTGGATAGATACGACACTCATAGTAAGATAGTCACATCAACCCATGGCTTTGAGGAAGAGGAAGACTCAAGTCATCTTTATACTCCTCATGAAGAGTACTCTATACGAACACATTGTGCTTATATGCAACTTGAGCATATAGAGCTTACATTTAAGCCTGAATATCATGCATTCCTCATAGATGAGGAAGAGGATATAGGTCATCCCTCTACTCCTCATGAAGAGTACTTGATGCAACCATTTTGCATATCTACATCGCTAGACTATATAGATATCATTCATAAACCAAAATTTAGATCAATGCAACATTTAGGGATCATGAAAAACATGTGATAGATCCTACTAGGGGATAAAGACATGATAAACCCCTCTAAATTTTGAATATGAGGGTACATAGACATCATACAAGTGAACATCAAAATCATATTCATCAGGCACTTAGGCTAAATCTTAATAAACAACAATTAAATCAATAATGCATGGACCCACAACGAACACACCTACAAATATTGTATCAAAAAAGTATACAACAAGAGCAATTACAAAGGGCATTGTATGAAGCAGTACCTATAGCTAGCACCCATAGGATGCAACAACGCTTAAGAAACCCAATACAGTATCAAAATATCCCCCCTAAACCACACCAAAATCATGTTCAACATCAAAGGTTGTTATCTGGTCATCATCAAGAACCTCATACTCCTCAACAGTACCAAGATTAATAAGAGGAGAAATTATATGAAGAGCCCAAATAGGGACATTGAGAACAACTAGATACCTAACCTAAATCCATTTATGATGAGGTACCTAATGATCATACTTATCATCCACCTCAACATCAAAATTGGCCTCCTCTACCTAATCAAGAACAATAATAGGTAGATCATATCAATTTTCTAGGGGTATACAAAGTGCTAACTGATCAGCTAAATTCAATAGAACCATAAGCTCAATTTTTTTTTATCAAAAACCCACATTAAAGTATATTATCAATCAACCTATACATCCATCAGTGTCATCACCACCATACCCACTGCATTTGGATATGCCTAAACTTGAAAAGTTCAAAGGTGATGAAGATGCACAAGAGCACATGACAAGCTTCATCAATATGTGCTTTCACATTCAAGACAATGACTCCTTGATGTTGATGACCTTACTTATAAAATTATTTGGGGGTGCTTTGGAATGGTATAACCATCTACCATGACATAACATAGACACTTTTGAGAAAATAGCCAATGAATTTTTGGAACATTTTGCCTTTAGCGCTAAGAAAATGGTAAACTTGATTGACTTGTATAGCCTTCATCAAATTTACAATGAGCCAATAATGAATTATGGCAATATATGGAGGAAGGTGATGTTAAAATTACCTTTCACCCTATCCACAACATATTTCACTCGAATTTTCACTAGAATCTATTCGAAATAAATCTCACTTCTTTTATAGTTACAACAATATCAAACATTTAAGGAGGCCTTAACACAGGCCAAGTTCATTGAGGACATCAAGGTCCATGAGGGTGATATTCAATTCCATAAGAGGGAATGGCCAAAAAATAATATTAAATGTGGCAACATGTAACAATAGTTGGCCCCAATCAATCAAGTTGTTTTGAGTTTCCTCGAATCCTCAAACCAGGTTGCACCACCTCAACTACTAGTGTAGCCTAATTACCAGTATTAGCCTCCACTTGCCCAAAATCATATGCAATAGAATCAAATACAAGGCCAACAAAATCAACCACATTGATAATATACTCATTTTCTAGAGACATTAGCATCAATCTTCAATCGCTTATATGAGGCACAAGCAATCAATCTTCCTAAAATCCATCCATTGAAACCTAATAAGCATAGATCAAAGGGGTATAGGAAAAATCTATACTGTGCTTACCATTGAAAAAGGGGTCATGAAATCCAGACATGTTACCCCTTTAGATATTTAGTATAGGATATGATCGAGAGGCAAGAGCTTCATATTGGCAATCCTTTTGCTCCAAACAACCAACCAATGGGAGTATTCCAATACCCCTTGCTCACACACGAAGCAAACATAGTACCTACCAATCAAGTCAAGCAACCTAAGAAGGTGAATCAGGTGCATCTCAATCCACCTCTCCAAGAGTTTATGGGAATGATTAATGTTGTAACAGAGGACTAGGGATATCAAAATCAATCTATGCAACCTATGGCTTCATCCAGCATTTCATCTTCGCTCATCACATATCATAAAAACATTGACATTGTGCATTATTCATTGCCATAATAGGAGGGATTAACTTTCATAACTTCTTTCAGTCATATCAATCACATCACATCAACCACAATGCATACTAGGGATGCTCAAGGTGTCACATCTTCCCCATCATCCACATAACAAAATATGAAGCAAGTTGAGGATTTTGAAGGTATCACACCTTCCTCACATTCATTGATCACCACACACTTTGGAGGTGCCTAAGGTATTGTACCTTCGCCCCAAAAAAAAACTAAAAATAAAAATCACAAAAGAAAAAAAAAATAAGAAAACATAAAACACAAAAACAACACAAAACATCAAAAACACAAAAACATTTGCATTATATCACTATGCATTTCATTGCATCCATTGATTATTTGCATTAGGCATAGGTATCCATTGCACTTACACTAGGATAATTTGTGTTTGCATTACTAAAAATAGAACCATGTTTGTATGTTAGTCATAATACTTGAATCGACCTTATCCATCATCATCATTTATAGTTTTCCTTATGAGATTTTTCTTATTAAGGGATCCTCATAAGATAGGCTAGATACCAGATGAATATCAGTAATGATATTTAGAAAACCACTGACTATTTTATGCACACATTTTAGTTTACAAAAGAGTATAGGGAAAAACCCCACATATCACATATCATTACCATCCACATTCCACTTTGTGAGTAATTGTGTTTTCAACACAACCAATGAGTTGTTATAGGTTGTTCATTAGGGTTTCCAGTCATTCAACCATCCCTAGTAATATTTTTATATCTTGTAGAAAGTTATGTTAGATTTAGAAGGTAAGGTCCCACTCTAATAGTGTCTTGCATATCTCAAAATCCTAATAATTTTACACATTAAAATCCAAGTTTTGAACAAGGATGATGCTACAATGTAGTCCTTGTCACCTTAAGTGAAAGGTTTTCCTTGCTCATCCTCTTATGTGCATGGTCTAGGATGCTGAGAATTGACAAAAGGACAATCTTCCCCCTACCAAAGAAATCCCCTTGCTCTTCCACAAAATGGGCAAGCCCCAAAAATAAAAATAAAAATAAATAGTGGTTTTCATCACTAATTAAATCCCTTACTCCTAAAGAGTGGTTTTCACCACTACCAAAAACAATGAGCAAGTATCCCAAACAATCAAAAGAAAAGAAGGGGGTAATGAGCTTGAATCCCTAGAGGTCTCATTCATTCAAAAGCCACGGGATAAATCTCCATTACAAAAATGGGTTGAATGAAACCCGCTTGACAATGGAGGAGCCTTACACATGGTGATATGTCTATCACATTAGCGACCTTCTTTTGTAAAAACCAATGTCGACTTACTGATGAGCTAGACTTTGGTGGCTTGTATTTCCTAGTAGTCTCATCCAACTACATCCAAACTAAGGATAATATGACCATAAGGTGATCTTCATTACAGCAATGGGTTGCATGAAATCTTCCTGGCAATGAGGTAGTCTTATACATCATAATGAACAATACATGCACACATAGTGATATTGCATATATGGGTCTTCATTATAGACTTATATCTTTCAAAGTCTTGTGTAGCTAGTATACAACTTTTGCTTAATCAACTAGGGCGTTTGAGTCTCAGGAAAAGCCTTATCATTCCCTCATAGCACTTCATTGGTTCACATCCATCATTTACATTTTGTCTTATTACATTTCATCCTACACATTCACCTTCAAATGTATGATCTTATGAAAATGTTGACATTTCAATTGATGACTTTTTTACATTCTATGGTGCTTACATTTAGGTTGCTTTGCATCTTAGATTCATTCATTATGTTTTAGCATATAAACACAAACATCAAAATTTACATCATCATGTCATTAGTACATCATATACATGCATGCATCCTACAAAATCTAGGCATATATTCATTCATCATCCATCACTACATTTACATCTTAACACAAAATGCTCCAAAGGTACTTATCACTTTTATCAATCCAATTCAAAATGCTCCAAAGGTACTTAACCTCTTTGGTCACATCAATTCAAAAGGCTCCAAAGGCACCTAACACCTTTGGTCAAATCAATTCAAAATGCTCCAAAGGCACTTAACCCCTTTGGTCACATCAATTCAAAAGGATCCAAAGGCACCTAACACCTTTGGTCAAATCAATCCAAAATGCTCCAAAGGCACTTAACCCCTTTTGTCACATCAATTCAAAAGGATCCAAAGGCACCTAACACCTTTGGTCAATTCAATCCAAAATGCTCCAAAGGCACTTAACCCCTTTTGTCACATCAATTCAAAAGGATCCAAAGGCACCTAACACCTTTGGTCAATTCAATCCAAAAGGCTCCAAAGGCAACTTAACCCCTTTGCTCAAGTCAATTCAAAATACCCCAAAGGCACATAACTACTTTGGTCAAATAAATTAAAAACACAAAAAATAATAATAAATTGGGTCAATTCAAGGTTGTAATAGGGTCTTTCGATCCTCCCATATTCACAATTCAATGGTAAAACCCAAATCAAGTCATCTTGGTCAATAAATTTATCACTTTCATCATTTTCCATCTCCTCTATTGACTCTTCACTTGAGGGGGTAGTCATATAATTACAAAATGTATAACCAAATCAACAATCAAACACCCAATCATGCAAATTGCATTCATTCAAGAATAATTATCGAAGACAATCATGCACCCTCCTTGCTTGGGACAAAGAAAACAAAAAGCAAAAACAAATTCAAAAAGACTTAAGCTTGTCTCCTAATTTCCACTAAGGCTAAGGATTATACTTAAGCTTGTCTCTTAATTTCCACTAAGGCTAAGGATTAGGTTTAATATTATCTCCTAATTTACACTAAGGCTAAGAATTATACTTAAACTTGTCTTCTAATTGCCACTAAGGCTAAGGATTAAAATTAAGTTTGTCTCCTTATCACCACTAAGGCTAAGGATTAGACTTAAGTTTATCTCCTAATTGCCACTAAGGCTAAGGTGTAGACTTAAGCTTGTCTTCCAATGCCCCAAATATTACAAAAATTAGGTTCTTCAACTCATCTTAGGTAATGATTTAAAATCGTATGCTCTTTCCATGATTGGGGTATCTAACATTGATTAGATCAATGAACACCATCAACCCTCAAATAGACTTTAGATCATCTATTTTTTCTCTGCATTGTGTTTTCACACAATGCATCCCAAAAAGAGGTATCTGTAGACATCTAAAACACCTTATTTTGAGGAGACTACCGATATGAACACCTTTTTAGGCCATATGACCCACTTGGGATAGCCTCAGGTCTTAACAATGATTTTTATCACTTTAATAAGAAGGATTTTCTCTTTATAGTCTAGATCGTCCCACCAAGGGACAAACTCCAATGGTTGTCCTACCTTGAGAATACCAACAATCATAGCTGCCCTACCCTAGGAGGGCCACACTTGTAAAAAATTCAAATCCAGCACCTAGGAAAAATGGTTTCAATAGCCAAAAAAGATTAATGACATTTGCAATCAATTTTGGGAAGCTTCTTGAATGGAATATTGTCCTTCTTGATCTTAATCATTTATTGGATTCTCAAGGAAGCCAATATTCCTTTTTGGGAAATCTATAAGAAGACGTCTTGCCTTCATTCAAAACCTAGGTTGTTCTTATATAACAAAGTGTTGCCAAATTATTTCTAAAGATATCAATTGAATGATATCGATGTGCTATTGGATTGAATACCAGAGAGACTCTACTATCATAAGCAATGAACTACTGTTGGATTTCATTCATGGAGCTCTCAAGTGCAATAACAGAGTATTTCAAAGCTTAAAGACCAAATTCAATACTATTTCATCATCAATGACCTTATTTTATGCCAATTTTTGTAATTTTTTCATGCTTCAATAGTGCAACCCTTGAACAATCAATTTGGAAGATCAATCCCGATGTTTCCTACATTGGTCACAAAATAATTCTTTGTAATTAAGTAGTCATCTCACCCTAAGATGACCCACAAGCACTACCGCTCTCCCCTAGGATGATCAATAGGCCAGACCACTCTACCTCAGGATGGCCTCTTGATGATATCTATTTTTACTATTTTTCTTGATTGCAGTAGGTTTAGCAACATTTCATTTGCTTTCTAACATAGTTTAATTTAGTTTATCATGCATTTTTTTATCATATTTTAGCATTTATTTTTAGTTTCTTTATCATGAATAAGGGCCTCATCATGAAAGGCTCTAAAAATGCTATTAATGTCTTTTGAGTGTTCTTGTGTGCATATTTTAGATCTTGGTAGGAGCTATCAACATAAATATTCATCACATTTACATCATACCTTGCGGAGGTCACAAGAAACTCCTCCCCAAATCAGTTTTGAGGGTGCAAAGATTCTGCGTGTTACACCTACCATATTTCTTGATTGTAAAAATTGTATCAAATTGGTATCAAATCCCTTAGAGGGATATCATTGTAACCTCATTTTCAAGGACATGATTTAGTGTTAATGATAAGGGCATCATTTCTTTATTTTTTATCTTTATCTTTATGGTTACCTGATTTTTTATTCAATTTGATTTCATATAATTGCATTAGGTGTATAATTTTTGCACACTACACTAACATAGGATCCAAATAATAAAGGTAAAAAATTATTTATCTCTTGATAGACTTGCAATTTGGTCTTCTTGTACAAGCTAAAAGGTCTCTAACATTATACCCATCTCAAAAAGGTCAACATTTTTAACTCTTAATGGACTATCAATTTGGTCTTTTTATGCCAAAAATGGTAGGGCATACAATGTTAAATTTGCAAGTCATCAACTTGTAATACCATATGCTCCTCCATTGATGTCATATATGATGTCTTTAGTCATAAATTAATCCCAATTGTCTAATTTTATGTCACCAATATCTTTTAATATTATTTTCTTGATGGAATTATTTCATTAACGATGACAACAGCTAAAATGGGCTTCTAATATGAAATATACATGGTAAATGTTGTAAAAATGCACAATTATTTTAATATCCATAGCACCACTTCAAAATTGAATTATAATTAAAAACATACCAACAATAATAATTATAATTCAAATACCTAAAATAATATGCAAACATCATATCCAATCCAAACAATAAGTAAATAACAAATCCAATCAAATCAATGCCATAGCAAATCCATAGCCACTCAAAGAGGGAAGAGTCTCATAGCCACTTTGAGAGGGCAAAGTATCTTATAAAAAAATATGTTAATTAAATTTAAAGTCTTCGATGATGCCTACTAAAGAATATTTCACCTTATTTATAAATAAAATCAAACCTAAATGCTCAAAGGTCAACTATTGCACCTAGGGGCCTAAGCTAATAATATTTAATAATTAAATATAGTTGACATGGCTATATTGGAACCATAACATGGCTCTCTCCCTTAGAAATTTTTGTCCAAAAAGATTAAAAAAATACTAGAAAATACTCTCAAGCTCCCAAGTAGCATCTTCTTCTAGAAGGTCCTATAACTTGATGAGAAACTCCTGAATTTATTAAGATCAAATATCATGCACTCTAAACCATAATATTGATTTAGGATGAAGATTTATTCATCCTTATTCATCAAGTAATGGAAGCTGTATCTAGGACTGCACCTTTTGGCCAATACGTTATTTAAGATAAGATACACAAAAATATGGATGGATGCGAGAAGAGGGTGGAAGCTCCAATTGATATGCTACTTCATCAATATGATGAACCACCTTATAGGGCCCATAAAATTAAGGAGCCAATTTTTATTAGGCTTGGTCTTCATGGACTATTGATTATAAGGTTGTAGACACAAAAATACCATATCTCCTACATTAAATTACCATTAAAAAATAGTGTGAATCCTATTGAAGAACACAAGCTTATACTGAGAGGGGGGGTGAACAGTATAAGACCTCTTTTTATTTTTTCCTTTATACTTCAAAATAGTAAAGCAATATACCCAAAGCAATATCAAAGCAATGCACAATATCATCCTAAAAGTGACACCAATTTTAACGTGGTTCGCCCAAAATGGTTGGGCTACGTCCACAAAACTTTTCTCTAAAAGTTATCTCAAATTTCTTTGGGAATCCTTCCCAATTACAATGTTTATGAGCCTCGGCTCAAAGGAGATACCTTCCCCTAATCAGAATTTATGAGCCTCTGTTCAAATGAGATACCTTCCCCTCTGCTCTGGAAATGATCCCTCAGAAGATCAACTGCCTCTACCTCTTGCTAGCATGTGGAACTCCTTTCCATCGAAGACCTCTTGTCCTCAATGCTTAGCCTAAGAGACCTCTGCCTTCTATGATCACGTCCATAGCAGCTCAAGCAACCTGTACCAAACATAGTTAGTCGGTCTAGTACAAGTCTTCCTCTGTCTGTCAGATCTGTCCAATGCTTAAGCTTGAACAAATCAATCCTCTGCACACAAGCCTTCTCAAAGACTTGCCAAATCTGTCCTCAGGTTCTTCTCAAAGAACCAGTGCACCTTTGTCCTCAATTTCTCTGATAGAACTATCAAACTCAGCTCATAAGTCCTCTGCTAGGACCTGTCCAAATCTGCTCACAAGTCCCCACCGAAACCTGTCCAAGACTGCTCACAAGTCCCCATCGAAACCTGTCCAAAACTTAGCAAGCTCACCAAGAAAAAAAAACTTTCGTAGTAGGGAATCACAAGGTGAATTGTTAGAGACCCAATGTGATTTGTCAAACTCATAGAAGCATAAAGAGAATTTTTAGAGACTCAATATGTTCTATACTCAACTCCCAATCTCAAAACTCAACTCAAATCAACTCAGCTCAAACTCAATCTCAAATCCGAAAACTCAACTCAATATCTGAAATGGATAGGATAGACTTTCTTTCAAGAACATGAAACCCCAACAATTGCCAACTATGCAAAGAATCACATAACAATGATACTCATGTTCTTTTCACCATCAATTAGGGCTTCAACAACAATGCTCATCAAACAAGGTTCAATCAACACCATTCAGCTCAAAACACAACCTTGAAGCATTTCACAATCAACATTAGAAAAGGAAACAAGTAGAACTCCTTTTCTCTCCAATATTGTTTGAACAAAAGGCATCCACCAACTCAAATCACAATAGCACAAAAAAACTTTTCAAATCATCAAAAAAGGAGTAAGCCCAACACTTTAACCAAGTAAAGAATAGCTTGATTATTACCAATTTAATGAAAGCAAATGTCAATCTCAAAGCTGCCCACTTAAGGTTTCACAACTTCACACAAGAAGCAATTTTAACCTTAAAACATCATGCTTTCATTTCCATAATCAACCAAAAGCACTCTCAACATTACAAGAAAAATTTATCCCTTATACACCTTATTTCTCCCTTATAGTCTTATCAAAAATAAAATTTATCTCTCATAAGAATGCAATAAAATATTTCAAACAACACCTTCAAAAGAATCTTTTATCAAAATAAAACAAGCTTTAAACTCCTTATAACTCCTAAGTTGTTTTTCCCTCTAATAAACTTCCTCCATCCGCAAAATACACTTAGCAAAAATTAATTTTGAAAATACCTTGGCCAACATCAAAAATCGTGCTATGGAGAAATTGTGCATGAATTCTAACACCACCCGCTGCGTCCACTTCACGATGAAAAACCCTTTCGCGTTATTCAAACATGGAACCTCCCATTTGGGTAGCACGCCAATAGCCTAGCCGCTACCGGTGCGCCAAAGGCACCCGATGAGGTTTAAACCTCATGTTGTTAGCCTTGTTCCTTCTGCACTAGGGATTAAATAAAATAACAGTGCCTCCCTTTCTTCTGATGTGAACATGAAGACAAAAATCTTACGACAGATTTACGACAAACGACAAGTACAAAAAAATTAACAGTGGATTCACGAAAATAGCGAAGACACAGTCAAACATCAGGTTTACAAAAACGGTGAAGACACAATCAAATGACAAATTTATGAAAATGCCGAAGACACAATCGAAGAAGAAATCCGAACAGCGGATCACGAAATCATAGCGAGCAACTCTTTTCAAAATGCGGATGGGATGATTCTTGATTTTCATCGAGGGATATTTATATGCATTTTTACCATAAGCTCTTGACGTCGGCGAGGAGTTTAACACGTTAGCGGAGGTCTTGGCTAGCACCCACAATCTTAAAACATAGCGCCATGGGTTAGGATAACCCATTGCAAACAATAATTTAATATTTATTTAAAAATAATTAAAGGGAACCTTAACAAGGTTTTTAATTATTTAAATAAATACTTCCTCCTAGACCCAAATGCATTAAACTAATGCATCCACCTATAATATTTAAACCTGCCAACTTGGGGTTTACAAAAGACCTTTGAAACTATCATGCCGTAACCTTCATCAAAACAAATTATTTGACATCAAATCAAATTCCTTCAAGAGCTTCTTGACATCAATGACAACTTATACACTTGAGCAAAGGCAATGTACCCAAAGTACCCAAAATTGCCAACAATCTCCCCCTTTGTCATTGATGGCAAACCTTTACTAAAAAAACTTCTCAAGAGCCAAAACTAAAACCAACTGTGCTAACAACTGACCAACTGTGCCCACAACTGAGAATCTTCCTTTGAATTTTTGCTCCCCCTGACTTGAAGCTCTCCTCTTCACTTTGAAGCTCTCCCCCTTTGTCATAAATGGCAAAGGGTTACCTTTGGGGCTCGGGTCTAAGAATGAGCCTCTTATCTTAGTCCCTCCCCCACCTCCTGATGAGGTGATTAATTCTAGGGTGGGAGTAAAATTCCCATTAGGCACTGATCATCATCAACATCTATAATTTTCTTGTCGGGCCTTCTCTTGAACTCTTTGTCCATATTCCTATTCTTGTCACTGTTCTTGTTCTTGTTATCATCCTTGTTCTTGTCCATGCCTTGATCCTTGGACCTGATCATGCCACTGTTCCTGTTCCTGTATTCTAGAATTTTAGCTCTACACTCGTCCGATTATGTGACCTTCATTGTTGCACTTGAAACACTTGACGATGTTGTTTCTCTGAGGTAAACCTGATCTTTGAATCCACCTGTTCTGACCAAACCTATTCTGACCAAACCTATTCTGGCCAAACCTATTCTGACCAAACCTATTATGACCAAACCTGTTCTGACCAAACCTATTCTGACCAAACCTGTTCTGATCAAACCTGTTCCTGTTATTTGCCTTGCAATAAACTGCCTTGTGCCCAAACTATTGACAAGAGTAGCAATACCCTTGAAAGAAACTAGCACTTCTAAAATTGTCATTTACCTTCTTCACTTGAGCCATGCAATGTGAAGCCATGTGACCAAACCTGTGACAAGAAAAACATCTGCCTTGAAACTTTCCTTTATTTGACCTCTTAGGTTCTGAAAACTTCTCATTTTGAATTCTATTTTCTGTTTTTGTGCATCTATCATTCAAGGACTCCTTTTCTGAAATACTTTCCTCATCAGAACTCTCTTCCTTTTGGAGTCTCTTACTAGACTCTCCAACTTGTTCCTTGTGTGGCTTAACAAAACCAAGGCCTATTTTATCTGTTGTCTTTCTTTGACCTTTGATGAGTGACTTAACCTTTTTGGAGCTATCTTGAAACTTGTAAAGCTTATCCTTGTACTCTTTAGTTTCTTCTTTCAAAGAAGCCATTTTCTGTTCTAACTCACTATACTCAAGAACCTTAGACTCTAACTCATCCTTGAGTTCTTGTGTCTTAGCTATAGAGAAGTCAAGACTTTCTATAAGATTATCTCTCTCCATACAACATTCATCTAACTTATCCTTGAGTCTAGCATTCTTCTTTCTTTCCTTTTTCAAAGCACTAAGAGCACTAATAAGTTCACCTTCAAGATATACTTCACCTTCCTCTATATCTTCCTTTATTTGTTTGATTTTTGAATCACAAAGCCTTTTTCAGATTTCTTATCACTAGAGGTGCTACCCTTTTCAAAAACCATACATGCATTTTCCTTATAGTTTTCTGAAGCATCCTCATACATACTAGAAACCAAATCATTATTTGTTCAATCATCCTCAAGGTGACCAAAGTTTCCACATCTAAGACATTTCATGATAATGAATCTATGTTTTGGTTCTTCATCTTTTTCTGATATGAACAACATCTCATTTTCATCATCACTTGAATAACTTTCACTATCACTACTAGAACACTTACTTGCTTTGTCTAGGTAGAAACTCTTCTTGTGCTTGTGAGGATACCTCTTTCCTTGATTGCTATGCTCATCTATGTTCTTCCTGTGATGCTTATGCTTTTTAGAATCCTTGCTCTTAGAATCTTGTTTATCTTCATCACTTTCATTCTTGGGAACAGTACAGTCAGTAGCATAATGACCAAAATTTCCACAATTGAAACATCTTATATTTTTCATACTTTTGTGCTTTCTAGAGAAATTGCCTTTCTTGTTGTAATATGCCTCTTCATCACTAGAAGACTCATCACTATCTTGAAGTCGTTTACCCTTGGATTTCTTGGTAGCCTTGAAAGCTGCCTCTTTCTTGACATCAACCTTCACTTGAGTTCTCAACTCAAATGCTGCAAGTATACTATGGAGCTCATTATTTTTCAACTTATCCAAATATTTAGCTTCCTTAATAGCAGAAATCTTTTCACTAAATCTATTAGGAAGAGATCTTAAAATCTTATCACAAACATCATTTTCAGAAAGCTCAAGACCTAAGTCTTTCATGGAGTTAACAACCTCATCCATACGAAGCATGTAGTCGCTAATCTTTTCATCATTATTCATCTTGAGTTGTTCAAACATACCTTTGAAGTGTCTCAACTTGGCCTTTCTGACATTTGTATCACCTGTATGAACCACCTTAAATTGTTTCCACATTTCACTAGTTGTCTTGCAGTGAATCACTTTGGTGAGATCTTCTTTCTATAAGCCTTTTAGGATTGCATTCATTGCTTTTGAATTGCTATGATGTAGGAGCCTTTCTTCTTTAGTATTAGGACCATGTTCAGGAATAGTGTACTCATCTTCAATCACTTCCCAAACCTCATTTCCAAGTGCCATTAGATGAACCTTCATCCTTGCACTCCAAAGACCTAATCTGACCCATCAAGAATAGGTGTTGCATTTCCACTTGAATGATCCATTGTGTTCTTTACTAGCTTTTCCTTCAAGTTGTTAAACTTTTCGAAGGCACCCGCTCTGATACCAATTGAAGAACACAAGCTTATACTAAGAGGGGGGTGAACAGTATAAGACCTCTTTTTATTTTTTCCTTTATACTTCAAAATAGTAAAGCAATATACCCAAAGCAATATCAAAGCAATGCATAATATCATCCACAAAGTGACACCAATTTTAACGTGGTTCACCCAAAATGGCTGGGTTACATCCACAAAAATTTTCTCTAAAAGTTATCTCAAAGTTCTTTGGGAATCCTTCCCAATTACAATGTTTACGAGCCTCGACCCAAAGGAGATACCTTCCCCTAATTAGAATTTATGAGCCTCTGCTCAAAGGAGATACCTTCCCCTCTACTATAGAAATAATCCCTCAGAAGATCAACTGCCTCTACCTCTTGCCAGCACATGGAACTCCTTTCCATCGAAGACCTCCTATTCTCAATGCTTAGCCTAAGAGACCTCTGCCTTCTATGATCACGTCCATAGTAGCTCAACAACCTGTACCAAACACAGTCAGTTGGTCTAGTACAAGTCTTCCTCTATCTGTTAGATCTGTCCAACACTTAAGCTTGAACAAATCAATCCTATGCACACAAGCCTTCTCAAAGACTTGCCAAATCTGTCCTCAGGTTCTTCTCAAAGAATTGGTGCACCTCTGTCCTCAAGTTCTCTGATAGAACTATCAAACTCAGCTCATAATTCCTCTGCTAGGACCTGTCCAAATCTGCTCACAAGTCCCCACTGGAACCTGTCCAAGACTGCTCACAAGTCCCCATCGGAACTTGTCCAAAACTCAACAAGCTCACCAAGAAAAAAAAAACTTTCTTAGTAGGAAATCACAAGGTGAATTGTTAGAGACCCAATGTGATTTGTCAAACTCATAGAAGCATAAAGAGAATTGTTAGAGACTCAATATGTTCTATACTCAACTCCCAATCTCAAAACTCAACTCAAATCAACTCAGCTCAAACTCAATCTCAAATCTAAAAACTCAACTCAATATCTGAAATGGATAGGATAGACTTTCTTTCAAGAACATGAAACCCCAACAATTGCCAACTATGCAAAGAATCACATAACAATGATACTCATGTTCTTTTCACCATCAATTAGGGCTTCAACAACAATGCTCATCAAACAAGGTTCAATCAACACCATTCAGACTCAAAACACAACCTTGAAGCATTTCACAATCAACATTAGAAAAGGAAACAAGTAGAACTCCTTTTCTCTCCAATATTGTTTGAACAAAAAGCATCCACCAACTCAAATCACAATAGCACAAAACAACTTTTCAAATCATCAAAAAAGGAGTAAGCCCAACACTTTAACCAAGTAAAGAATAGCTTGATTATTACCAATTTAATGAAAGCAAATGTCAATCTCAAAGCTGCCCACTTAAGGTTTCACAACTTCACACAAGAAGCAATTTTAACCTTAAAACATCATGCTTTCATTTCCATAATCAACCAAAAGCACTCTCAACATTACAAGAAAAATTTGTCCCTTATACACCTTATTTCTCCCTTATAGTCTTATCAAAAATAAAATTTATCTCTCATAAGAATGCAATAAAATATTTCAAACAACACCTTCAAAAGAATATTTTATCAAAATAAAACAAGCTTTAAACTCCTTATAACTCCTAAGTTGTTTTTCCCTCTAATAAACTTCCTCCATCCGCAAAATACACTTAGCAAAAATTAATTTCGAAAATACCTTGGCCAACATAAAAAATCGTGCTATGGAGAAATTGTGCATGAATTATAACACCACCCGCTGTGTCCAGTTCACGATGAAAAACCCTTTCACGCTATTCGAATGTGGAACCTCCCATTCGGGTAGCGCGCCAACAGCCTAGCCGCTACCGGTGTGCCAAATGTGCCCGATGAGGTTTAAACCTCACGCTGTTAGCCTTGTTCCTTTTGTGCCAGGGATTAAATAAAACAACAGTGCCTCCCTTTCTTCTAACGTGAACACGAAGATGAAAACCTTATGGCGGATTTACGACAAACGATGAGTACAAAAAAATGAACAACAGATTCATGAAAACGATGAAGACACAGTCGAACAGCAGGTTTATGAAAACGACGAAGACACAATCGAACAACGGGTTTACGAAAACGCCGAAGACACAATCGGAGAAGAAATCCGAACAGTGGATCACAAAATCACAGTGAGCAACTCTTTTCAAAATGCGGATGGGATGATTCTTGATTTTCATCAAGGGAGATTTATATGCATTTTTACCATAAGCTCTTGACGTCGGCGAGGAGTTTAACACGTCGGTGGAGGTCTTGGCTAGCGCCCACAATCTTAAAACATAGCGCCATGGGTTAGGATAACCCATTGCAAACAATAATTTAATATTTATTTAAAAATAATTAAAGGGAACCTTAACAAGGTTTTTAATTATTTAAATAAATACTTCCTCCTGGACCCAAATGCATTAAACTAATGCATCCACCTGTAATATTTAAACTTGCCAACTTGGGGTTTACAAAAGACCTTTGAAACTGTCATGTCGTAACCTTAATCAAAAAAAATTATTTGACATCAAATCAAATTCCTTCAAGAGCTTCTTGACATCAATGACAACTTATACACTTAAGCAAATGCAATGTACCCAAAGTACCCAAAATTGCCAACACCTATTGTTACTTTATATGGTTATGGGTATAGGTCAAATTATATTTAATAAGTTAAATAATAATTTGATATTGTTGTAATAAATCATCTATTTGAGCCACTTTGGAAGATCGTAGAATATAGTTTATGACTGATGGAGGATTTTGACCATACAAAGATTCAAATGGATATATCTTAAATGAAAATGGTAGGAAGTATTGTACCACCATTATACTAATGAAATCCATTGAACCTAAAGATATTGTTTATATTGACCAAAACAATGAAGGTAAGTACCCAAACATTTATTAACAATATCTATTTGACCATAAAAATGGGGGTGATATAAGGAAGACATACTCAACTTGATACCACTATGAAAAAATAATTCCTTTCAAATTTGGTTAGTGAATATAAGGTCATAGTCATTCATAATGGTTTTGGGTATATCATGTAACTTAAAAACAGAATCAAGAAATACCTTGGCCACCTTACTTGCTAAATAGGGATATTGTAGTGCATAAAAATGAGCATACTTGGAAAGGTGATCTACTACCACAAGGATCACTATTTCCTTCTCTGATTTGGGAATACCCTCAATGAATCCATGAATATATGCTCCTATTGACAACTAGGAATAGGCAAGGGTTGAAAAAATCCAAGAGATTTAAATATTTTCCCTTTGTTAGGTTGGCATACCTCACACTCAGCCACAAACGTCTTGACATATACTTTTAATACTTTCCAAGAAAATGATTGTTTTACCCACTAGTATATTTTCAAGAATATTGAGTGTCTCCCTAGAGGAGATGTATGTAATTCTTGGAGAACCTTTGACTTAATAGTTAAATATTAAGGAAGATAAATTTGATCGTTTTGCAAAGCACTCCATCTAAATATGATAAGTAAGAATGCAATGATAACCCTATTTTCATGTCTTGAATGATTTGAGTAGTCTTTGAATTAGTAAGCCAATCTTCTTGAATTTGAGAAAGCCATTGTGGACAAGGAATAGAGATGGTATTTATAGCCACAAAATCCTCATATTTGCAAGACAAATCATAAGACACTACATTTTCCTTACCTTTATTATATTTAATAACAAAATCATAACCTAAAAGTTTGGTCATCCATTTATTTTGTTTAGGGCATGAGAGACGTTGTTCTAAGATATGCTTTAGGTTTCTATGGTCAATATTAATGATGAATTAAGTACTCAATAAATAATACCTCAATTTATTTATGGCATGTAAAATCGCTAGCATTTCCTTCTCATAAGTGGACCAATCCAAACTCTTGCTCAAAAGTTTCCTACTTTCAAAGGCTAATGGGTGACCATATTACATTAAAATAACTTCAGTACCTATGTCGAAAGCATCATACTCAATGACAAAAGGCTTACTAAAATTAAGAGTGGCTAAAATTGGAGTGGAACACATAGCTTCTTTGAGGTATTGGAAGGCCTAGGAAGTGGCTTTAATCCAAACAAAAGCATTTATTTTTGTAAGGGTAGTGCGAGGTGCAACAATATTACCATAGTTGTGAACAATATTTTTGTAATACCCTATGAGTATTAGAATCCATGAAGTTTTTAAGGTATTTGGGTAATATTCAATCTTGAATAGCTTTGATTTTAATAGAATCTTCTTTGATCCCTTTGTGAGATACTATATGTCCCAAATATTCTACCTCTTGGATCCCAAAGGCACATTTGGATCTTTTAACAAAGACTTTTTTCTTTTGTAACTGTAAAGCAATAAAAACCACGCATCTAACTATGTAATATTTAATCAATTGACAAAAAATATTAAGTAACCATTATGACACAAAGATAAAGAGAGTAGGATGCTCTTCTCATTAATAATTTGGAAAATTGTTACAGAAGATCCCTCTTAGAAATTCACCAATGATACATTATTATAATATGATACCCCAAAATGGAAAAAGATGCAATACGCAGAGTTCTTACTCATTTAAAACTGATTATGGAGGGTTTCCCTAGCGACCTCCACTTTATGATGCCAAGAAAGGTGATCTTGATGATATACTCCTGCTAAGGTCTGTACCCTACACACATTAATGCTTAAAATGCATCAATAGCATACGAAAGCCTCCCAAGATGAGGTATGTTTCTTGATAATGTAAACTATGAAGCAAATGCATGAAGTGATAAGGAAATGCGTGAAAACATTGAAAGAATGCATAAAATACTGAAATAACTAATGCTAAAGAACATTAAAAACAAGATTAAAAGCAACTTAGACTAATTCAAATGGAAAAGACAAGAAAATTGGATGTCACAATAAGGTCGTTGTTAATCAGAATGATGGGCTCTACTGATCGTCGTCATATCTAGCGATGACACCTATGGGCCACTGTTGAAAATAGCAATTTCCACATAGATACTCTATTATCTAAGCTCGATGCATGGCAATAATTAATTTTAATTCCAAATTGATGTTCAAGTATCATTGTGTCTTGGCTTAGATTGATGGTGAATTGGTGATAAACAGTGGTGTAGTTAGTCCTTTGAACTCTCCAAAGCTCCATGTATGCATGAGATAGCTTCATAATGTAGTTTTGGTAGCACCATGACACTTATGAAGGATTGCACTCTCTAATCACAAAAGGGCAACACTTCATTACATTCAATTGGGGATCAATTCTCTTTTTTTGTCAATTTTTTGGGTGCCTTAAATAGACTTCCCAAATTGGGATCCTAGCTTGCTAAAGAAGCCAAGACCAAGATTCGATTAGGCTCAAGGAGGTTAGGTGATGCTTCTAGAAGCTTCTCAAACCAAAACTATTCAATATTGGTTGTGCGGTAATCGATTATACTCTGCTTGAGGAGCCTAATTTTGTTACAGACGAGGTCATCTTTGATTAGAATGGCTCACTCTATGATCATCATCTATTCTAGTGGCCATGATGCCACTACTAGGGAAGATAGTAGTGCAAGCTGTAAAGGATCTTTTGCCCCTGTTTGAGTGGTTAGAAGCACTGTTAGGTCTTGAAAAGGTCCAATATGAGTCATATGGCCTGAAAAAGGTGTCCACATGAGTAGCCTCCTCAACATGACATGTTTTAGGTGTCTACAGTAACAAATAAAGGAATTTTTTAATATGAACTAGATGATCCTCCCAAGATTTGTTGTATATTAAAATATCATCAAATAAAACTAAGTTAAAATTTCAAAGAAAAGGATGAAAGACATGGTTCATGATACTTTGAAAAGTGGAAGGGACATTAGTGATACCAAAAGGCATGACAAAGAACTCATAATAACCTCATGTATATGGAAAGAAATTTTATCTCTAACCTTAATTTGGTGAAAACCAAAGTGTAAGTCTATTTTAGTGAAATATAGAGGACCATGCAATTCATCCAACAAATAATCTATAACAAGGATAGGAAACTTATATTTGATAGTGATCTTTTTGAGAGAAAAAAATTAGGAAACATGCACCATGATTTATCCTTACGCCATACCATCACCATTGGAGAGGGATATGGATTGATGCTTGGATGGATGATTCCATGCTCTAACATTTCTTAGACTAGCTTCTCAATATTTAAATTTTAGAATTGTGGGTAGTGATAAGGACCTGTTGTGGAGAATTTCGATTTACCCTTTTAAAATGTGTCATGTTACAAAAGTACCCAGATTCACAAGTAGTCTATAGAATCTGGTGCATCTACCTCTTTGAACCAGGGATTAATCATCACTATGACTCTAGATAGACTGGATCAGGTAAGGAAACCCCGGGTGATGAGTTGAAACACCTTATATTATAATGTTTAAGCCCAAACTCAACCAGATTAAAAGTTGTTACATTCTTTAATTATTTATGACCAAACCTCATAGCATTTTTATCTCAAAACAATATCGATGCCTCATCCATTGGGTAGTCATAGAAAATTTGAAATATCTTGTAAATTCTACAAAGAAAGGTAAAAGAAGAATTGGTTCATTTGGGTTTATTAAAATTATGGAACAAATAGAAATGATTAAACCAATGAAATAAAATGTCATTTACACATTCAGATACTATAACATGCAAATAAGTAACATAAAACTAATTGATACAAATATTCTAGGAATGGAGTTGGAATTATATTTATAAAAATATTACTTGAGTAGGGTCCAACAAGGTGCTTCTCTGTAATAGTTTATACAATGGCCTCTCCATTCGAATATCATAACAAAGGGTTTTATCTCTCTACTCTTGTTTATAGTATATAAGAGTATTCAACTCCTTGCATGTCCATTGGACATGATCATATTTGGTCAATCTTCCTAGGCAATTCTTGGGCAATGATAAAAGAAAGGTGATAACAAGAAACGAAGAGAACATACACGAAGGGAGAAAATACAATCAACCTAAAGACACACAGTAATACCTGGGCAAAATTTTTGCTACCTAAGGCTTTATAATCTCCTTTGTTGCAACCTCATGTTTATAATATTAGGAAAATAGGCTAAGCTATAACTATTTTCCCATGGGGCCTCCATCTGGTATGATCTCCTACCTTGTACAAGTTGAATGTGGTAAGGGAAAAAAGGGATAGGTGGCCAAAACTTTTCTTCTATAGTGGTCCTTCTTGTATAATATCATCTTCATATTTTTGAGTGGGTGATAATGTTATACCCTGACCTACATAATATTATGTTGTGTTGGGTTCCACTCTACTTTATTTATTATCGGCTACTCTCCCTTGCTTCAAGTCCTCCACTACTTCCTCTTTCCCAAAGGTTCTACAGCCTCTGGTCAATATAGGTCCAAGACTCATCATGAAAATTCAAAGTAAATTTTAACATCTTGGCATCTTGTGTAATCTTATTTACTTTCTCCTTGGACTATACCACGGTGTTATCAGAGAATATATACGATGGTCCACCATCTCTCCCAGAGAATTAAGTTGCTTGACCAACTTTGCGTTGTGCTCCTAGTCAAAGTAGAATTATTAGATTCTACTAAAAATTAGAATCTTAATATTCACCACCTAAAATAGTTCCTCCAATGTAAACCCACAATCATCAAGCTCACTTTAAAATTATTATTTAGAGCTGGTTATTTCATTTTACCACTAGATCCATCTCGATCTATTTTGCAACAACTTGGAGATATTTGTGAATTATTATGCATAGAAGCAAACAAATCCATCTCCAAGATTAATCACCCCCTAACTCACTTCCACATAAATTTTCTTGAACCCCTGGAAGATAGGATATATCAAATTTATCCTCTAATACACCTACTATAATAGATTCTTCAACATGTCTACAGTATTTCTGATGGTGTAATCAATCATTTTCCCTTGCACCTTATCCATCATATCTTACTTGAAATATTTGATAATATTAGACTGGTCAGCATCTTGGATAGTAATTCTTCAGGAGGTCAGTGGTTGTTGCTTGAGCTAGTCTATTTCTGCCTGTAACTGCTCCACTTTCTATTGTAGTTGTGATGCTTCTACAACTTTGGTTTTTAGACCTATCACTTCCTTTTCCACTACTTCTACTACCTGCACTTGGGAATCCAAGTGAGACTTCATCATGTCAATAGGACCTATTGTATCCATGATTAATCCTCAATCAAATTCAATCTGAGCTTCCTTAAAACTTGGTCGAAGAGGGATCATAATCATAGCAGTGGATACATCACATATGCTCTGCTCTACCATTTTCTTAGCCCTACATAGCCATTTATTGGGAGCTCTTTGTTCTTCCATATCATATATTTATTCTTCCTCTTCAGCAGTGACTTGTATTACCTCTTTCACTCTTACCAATGTGAAATTCTCCATGTTTGAATATGAGGTGTCAAGCCTAGACCTCTTTCTAGTAGGATAATAGGGTGGGCTTTGAGTCAGGAACTCATACTTCTAGAGTATGTTGGAAAATACCCCTACTTCTTGCATATATTTTAGTGCTTTAGGGGGGATTGGATGCTCCTTTTAGTTTATGATCAGGGTGGCGGATACCATAAAAGATTTACAAATTGCCACCTTAGTCTGGCTTGATGGTGACATCAATACCCAGGTCGATATCACAGCTACACTTCATGCTTGTTGAGGAGGGCAAGCTATTATTTCCTTTCCCTTTGATGTTGTTATGGAGAACTAGGAGATGCTTGGGTCATCAATGGTCACCCAGTTAATGTATATGCAACATGAGAGAGCCTTGCCTACTATTGAAGGACTGTGTTTGAAATCCTCATCATCACCTCAAATAGCTCTAAATCTTGATTGATGATCTAGATTGTGGGATCTTGGAAAAATTTAGGTAATTTCATGGGGACCAATAGAACCACTATTTCTATCGAGAAATTTTTGTGCATACTTAGGTTGGTAGGATAATTGCCTAATGCCTATATCTTGTTGTGGGGCATATCTTGCATTTACCAAACCAACTCCAATGATAGGTCCTATCTATGGGCCTTCTACATTTCATCTTCAAAATCATCCACCCTTTTTTTAACCTGTACTTTAGGTAATTTCCCTATGACAATTTGTTTGTGGAATCCAAGAGGGTCGTAAGACCATGTAATTTTTGGAAAATAGTGTGTGTCCATATTCCAAATGGCCCAAAGCATACTGAAGTGACACATATATACATAGAGAACCATTATGCAAGGGATTTGCAGCCAAGGGACTCCTCCCTTCTTCCTTATGGACCTAACCTTCACTTCCTCTGTGATTTATCTAGTTATCTCTAGGATGTCTATGGACGTGGGGTAATGCTTTGGTAGGACCTTTGGGGGTAGCTTTGACCCGTATAGTCTGATATACCTATATTACTTCATGAAGAATAAATCACCTACCTTTGCATAATGTATGAATGATACTATCCCACCCCTAATTCCTTCCAGGTTCTTCCCCATATAGTCGAGCATGGACTATTGGGAGAACTTTCTCAAAGAAAATAGCGTAGCTGGATCAACCCTCCTATATGTAGAGCAATCGATATTGAATAGTCATGGCATTGACTCCCCCTATTTGGCTGACCGAGTACTATTCCAATTGGCCTAGCACTAGGTGAATTAGGAGCCAGTAGTATGATAAAGGTGGACGATGCTCTTCCTTAGCCAAAATGGCCTCCTATAATGCTATTAGCTCTTGGTTTATGTTATCACTAATTACATTCTCCCATATGTACATGGGTGTTCACTCCCTCTTATTGCATTGGATGATTAAGAACATAACCTCCTTAGTGATTTGGTCCAAATATTTCACCCCTAGTGCCAAATTGATCATGCTTATGTAATCTTGGGCCCAAGGATAGAGTATGGACTTATGGATAGGGAAATTTGAAGACATGGACTTATTACGCTTCATAATTCTATCGAGAAAAGAGGTCTCAAGCATGTAATTGGATTGGAAGGAAAGTACCTAAAAATACAGTAACAAAGTAGAGTTGGTGAGCTCGAACACTTTTTTGATCCTATCTATCGTGATTCTAAACGTAACCTGGTTGGTTTGGTCCCTGATTGTTCTATTCTTGGGGTCGTAATCTACCACCAACCATGAGAGGAGATCCAAAAAATTATAGGCCATAGGTCAAACCAATTTGCCCGTGTTGGTGGTCCACTTATTATAGATAGGGCTTGGTTTATCCTGGTCTCTCTATGCTCTCATAAATAATCCCCTAAGAAAAGTCTAGTGGCACTGGTTATATTCTTCTATTGGGTCGAAGCTATAGATGGTAATGTTTTCTAGCTCTAACTATTGATATGGCATAATCTCATTTTTTGAAATTAATTGAGCCACCAATGCCTTTGAGTCCTTAGCCCTTCCTATATTCTTTGTTATTGGTGAGGCACCTATAATTCTTTCTATGCATGCTTTGACATCTATTACCCTAGTCAATGTAGCACTTACAGAAGCCATTAGCATAGGGAATTTGAGATGGGATAAAATCATGGTTTTGAATATCTCCTAATTTATCTCCTTCTTTTCTATCACTAGCTTGAATTCACTCTAAAATTGTTGCTTACGATGGCTTCTACATGTGCCAACTTTAATTGCCCTCATCGATGTTGTTGGTAGGATTTCACCAACTTTCTTATTTTATAACTACATTAACAACTACTAGGTGGCACATCACTTTTTTATTGGCTAAGGAAGTCTACTTTACCATACCAATCGAGTAGGGCACATGAACCAACTCTTCATCGATGCTGGAGGAAGGTTATTTTAATCTGCTCAGTTGGATACTTGTGTTGGAAATCTGGATTGTCCATCTATCTCCTCCTCGTTACCTCAGGTGTAGTGTGTTCTAATAATCGAGGTTTTTATACGTGTCATAGGTTCAAGGTGCATAATTAAAAGAGGTTATGCACAAACTTTGTATGCCTTTAAGACCTTCATGCAGTTGGGGAGTTAGAGTGCATGATCCAAAAGGAGATGCATGAGCTTGGTGCACCCTTAATACTTATGTGCACTCCAAAATAATGGAGCGCATGGACCCAAAGGGAACACTCAAGATTTGCACACCCTTAAGAATTTTGTGCACTTCAAAAAAATGGATCACACTCACCCAAAAGGAGGCACATGAGCTTCATGCACCCTTAAGTATTTTGTGCACTCTGAAACAATGGAGTACATGGATCCAAATGGGGGGTGCACAAGCTTCACATGCCCTTAAGACTTTTGTGCATTACAAAATAATGGAGTGCACAAACCCAAAAGAGGGGCGCATGATCTTCGTATGCCCTTAATACTTTTGTGCACTCTAAAATAATGGAGTGCATGGACCCAAAGGGGGTGTGTGAACTTCGTGTACCCTTAAGACTTTTTTGCACCTTTAAATTTTTTTGCACCCTTAAAAAAACAAGCACGAATATTAGTGGAAATAGTTTTAAAATTTGTAGTTATGAAACTTGGGCTGCTTGCAAGTACAACATGGGCTTTGACAAGGATAGGGGAATAAGTGATGTTGTGAGACTAAAAATAATTTTCTTGAGGATACCATAATATTTGGGTTGACTGGACACAACCATCTTACTACCTTAAACAAAAACAAAAAGAAGAAACAAGGGTCTTAACAAAAACTTCAATTTGCTCTTTTTTCCATGGGGAAGGAGCCAAATTAGCATCCATTCCCCTCATGGAGAGGGTAAAACAACTTAAGATATTTGCCATTAACTGGTATGGGCACTTCTTCTCCTTCCAATTCCTATAACCTGTAAGTGTGTTGGCCAATCACTTGGGTAATCTAATAGAGACCCAACCATTGAGGCTCAAATTTATCTTTCTCACGTTGTTTATCATTTTTTGGGTCCTATTAAAGTACTACTTCACCTTTTGAAAAGATATTTCCCCTTGCTTTCTTATTGAAAAACTTAGTTGTCTTCTTTTCCTGGAAGACTATCTTTTGACCACCTCTCTTCTGTCTTCTAATTTGACAATTTGGTCCATTCTCCTCTGTAAAGCATCAAGATTTGTATGATCTTGGAGGAGTAAGGAGAGGGCCATTCATTCTAAATGTGATGAAAAAGGGCACATTTCCCATAAAAAAATTTATATGGTGATTTATTTTTGGCCCTCTTAACTGATAATTTATCTACCCACAAGGCGTATTTTAACCCACTATCCCATCTTCTTTTGTTCTTTCCTAGAGACTTCTTGATCTGGGTGATGAGGTTTTTATTTGGAGATTTTTCCAGTCCATTTACTTGGGGGTAGTAATTTGTGGAATGAACTAGCTCTATATTGTATCTAGCATATAATTCAACTATTTCATAAGAAGTGAAATATTTAGCATTATCTATAACAAGCTTTATGGGCACCTCAAACTTGGTAAAGACATTTTCCTCGAAGAACTTGATGATAAATTCTATTGTTGACCTTTTTAAGGGGGTTGCCTTGACCTATTTTGTAAAGTAATATCTTGTTGTGATTATCCATCTATGACCTCCTAAGGAGTTTGGGTTTATTTCTCCTATCAGGTATATTTCCTACTAAGTAAATGGAGATTCAACAATGATTGGTTTTAGTGGCATGGTAGACAGACTCTTCTTACCTGCAAAAATTTAGCAATCATAAAATCCTCTAATAAATTGGTAGATGTCGTTGAATATTGAAATCCAATAGTACCTAGCCCTCATTATGGTGTTATTTTTTGCCTTTGGAGCAAAATGACCACCACAAAAACCTGTGTGAAAATATTCAATGATCTTGGGAACCTCCTTTTTAAATAGACACAATAACAATACTCCACTCAGATGTCTCCAATAAAGTTGGTTTTGCTGGAGATAATACTTTTGGTCTTGTTGCTTAATACTTCTTATTTACTTTTTGAATTTCTTGGAAAGAATGATAGGGTCCGTAGGTATAACAAGATTTTTGTGTACTAGTTACACTCATCATTATCTATTGGTCTATCATGTCGTAGATTATCGACCATAATTGTGTTGTTCATGTCCTTTCCTCCTTTACTAGCCATGTATTTTGCTAGTCCTTGCCCTTTATAACCTTTACTACCTTGAACTCAATGTCATACTATAACAACTTGAGCATCCATCTCACTAAGCTCCCTGTTAGCTCTGGTTGAGTGAGGACATCTTTCACAGCTATATAAGGAATGTAAGCAATTACCTTACGGGAACCAAAAATACTTTTAAAATGCTATAGGGTTTGTATTAAGGCGAATGCATATTTCTCCATGAGCTTGTATCTTAGTTGGGATCCTTTCATTCTAGAGCTCATGAATGCTATGGGTTTCTCATTTCCCTCTTTATCCTTCTATGATAAAAGTGCAGCTATCATGTGCTCTAAATCAAATGAGTAGATACTAAACTTCCTTGAATGATTTGGGCATGTCAACACAGGTGCAGTGGTGATGGCAGATTTGATCTACTAGAAAGCCTTAGTGTTCTCTTTTTTCCATTTATGCCCGCATCCTTCTTAATCATATCATTAATATGTTTGGCAATCTCAACAAAATTTGGGATAAATATTCTAACAAATTTTATCTTTCCAAAGAAATACCTAACCCCTTTAAGACTTTTTGGAGGGGGAATTTTAGAAATGGCCTCTATTCTCTGGGGATCAATTTTTATTTCTTCTTTAGAAGCTACGTGTCCTAACATCTTGTTATGTGGGGCCTCAAATATGCATTTTTTTTTGTTTAGTTATATCTCATACTCCTTACATATTTGGAAAATCTGTGACAAATGGGAGAAGTGATCACTAGGAATTTTTGAAAAAATTCTTATATCATCCAGGTATACCACCATGATCTCAAATATTAGCCCTTTAAAAGTGAAGTCCATGGCTCTTTGTAAAGTGGCCCCAACATTCATTAACCTGAAAGGCACCTCAAATACCCAAAGGTTCCCCATGATGTGGTGAAGGTAGTTTTATAATGGTCCTTTAGGTTGACTAACTTGAAAAATCATCCAATAAAGACTTTCTAGCTGACCCTACCACTTCCTGCAAAAGTTGCTCCATATTAGAAAGTGGATAACTATCTTTGAGATATTTTTTTAATATTGTGAAAGTCAACATACAACTTGATCTCCCCATTCTTTTTTTGATCGGGACTAAGTTGGCTATCGAAGATGAAAATCTTACTTTCTTGATTATCTTTGCATTCAATAGTTTTTGTACCTCTTTTTGCATGATAAGGTGTAAAGTGGGGTTAAATTTTCTCTATTTTTGCCTGAAGGGTTTAGTGCATAGGGGGATGATATGAGTCATGACATTAGTGTTGAAGGTCCTCAAATATTTAAAATTCTAGGTAAAACTCTCCATGTTCTTTCTCAGGAACTCAATGTATTGTTTCTTTTCTTTGCCTAATAGCGCTCTGTCTATTCTGACTATTTTGGGCTCTTATGTTGTCTCCATATTAACCTCCTCATCCTTAGACTCATGGAATGAATGCATGTGTACCCTATCGAAATTGTCAAACAGAATCTCTAAAGACACTAATACCCTGGGTATTATATTGATCTTCAATTTTATTACCTCAGTAGGCTCCCCTATGATTTGTTTCAATTTGTTCTCATCTTCTTCATCGTAGATCACACCAGTAAAATGGTTTTGTATAGTCATAAAATATTTTATGTCAACATCATCCTAAAATATGTGTAAGTATACAACATTATCTAGGAAAGAAGGGTGGTACACGGAGATGGTGGGAAACCTATCCATAAACTTAGTGTCAATCTCAGGATTGTTCACCCTGGAAGTATTTACATCCAATAAATTTGCAATATGGTTTTTATCCTTGGGAATGTAAGACATATTGAAGGCTAGAAATATGTCTATATCATCTTACACTGCTTGCATCTACTATTTTTACTTAGGGTACCTATTATGGTACTTCTCTTTAACTTGTATGATAATTTCAGCATCCTTGCAGATAGTGAGGTAATTTATGTCGAGTTCCTTAGCTTTTCTCAAATTGAGAAGCAAAACCTCATATTATAATACATTATTTTAAAAGGGGAACTCTAATCGATAGGGGATGCCTAAGTAGTTACCATTTATATCAGTAAAATTCATCCCAACACAGATCCTAGTGTGTGACTTAGCTCCATCAAAATTCATCATCTACATTTCAATGGTCAACACCCTAGTTGATTCTACATCTACTTATGCCCTTACCTCAAGATCCATGCATTATGCATATGGAACTTCCTTCAAGAAAGGTGTGTTCCATATGGAATAATTGCCCAATTATTTTTCTTCAACAAAGTTGTCCAGATTGATCATTGTGTTATCAAGTCTCCTTAGCTTAGTTGAATGTTTATTAAAAGGCTCCCTTCTCAGGGTGGCTTTTTCTTTAGCTAAGAGAGTGATGGTGGTGTAGGACCAATCCAACTAAATTGAACCATCCAAATGCTCTACCCCATACCTAGATAGTAACAAGGAGAAGAAGGAATCTACATCCACTACGACCACATCCATTACAATGCCCTTCTTAGGGTATTGGTCCAAGAAAACCAAGATGCCTATGATTATCCCCATGCAAGGTACTTGTCTGCTATCCATGAATGATATGGAGAGAGAATATTTAGTGCATATTAATCCCAATTGGTCATCTACTTGTTTTGGCATGATGTTATGGGATGCACCATTGTTGAGCATTCAGTTGTGCACTACATACTGATCTTCATAGCCTGATGTATATCGGAGGGATATATAGAAAGGTCTCACTGAAGAAGGATTCCTAGTTGATGGGTTTGTAGGTGAAGCACCGAGGACATGATTATCACATTGTTCAACTAATACAAAGGTCTTACACACTTTCTCCCTATATGTGGGCACAGTCATCAACTCTTTGAAAATTATGTTTATTTTTTGCTTGGATAACTCAAGACCATCATCAAATTCGTCTTTCTTATTCTCCATGGTCTTGTTGACTTCCTATTGTTTTTTAACCTCACTCATTGATTATACTATTTTTGGAGGCACAAGTTGGTGGTTGCTATTTGGCTTCTTCACATTATGTTGTCCTCTACCTTCGGTTGCATTCTTTCTATCAGGTCTATCCAAAATAGTCCTATTTATGAGGTTAGTGGCATGAATACTCTCTAAGGCTTCTACTTCTTCCACTGTGGGTGCCAAATTGCCTTGTTTAATTTGTTCAAAATGATTATCTTATGGCATCTTCAAAATTTTTACATTGTCAAGGGTGTAGGTTGTGGGTTTGGCCTTAAAAGTGGGAGATTTGTCCTCCTCTTCAACTTGTGATTCCTTATCTTTTTCATCCCAAGTCCAACATGCATTCACTCTTATTTCCTCATCTGATTCTTCCTCAAGGTTAATGCACGTATGCAGGCTAAAGTATATGCCATAATCAACCAAATTATGAGGGGCATCACATGTAGGAAAATATAAAGGAAAAATATAGGCCACATTGGCCAAAGCCATGGGATTCAAAACTGCATATTGATCTTTTTGTACCTCCTTTATTTTCTAGTTATTGTTTGCATTTCTTCCCCCTCATTATTCCATTTTATGTTGTAATTTATCTTGAAAGGAGGTATATTTTGATTTTGGTTCTGAGAAGATTCTCCATTATCTACTTTTTCTCCTTCAATTTTAGACAACCTATTATTCATCAAATGAAACATTTTTGTCAGCTGAGTTGATAGTTTTTCAATGGGACCAGGTTTTGATTTTTTTAATATATTTAAACCAACTTTCTTAGTCTTCTTATTAGTTTGACTTGAGCTAGGATTTGTTGAGTATGGCTTCATCTTGCCACTGTCTATCATGTTTATTTCAATTATGATGGCCCTTTCAATACAGGTATCAACAGTGAGTGTGGGTTCCTATCTGAGTTAGTAGTTTAAATCATCGAGAAATGTATTTTTGTAAAAGCATATGGACTGGTGGTTATTGGATCTTAGAGTTGTGGGGATTCTATTCCTCAGTTTAGTGAACTTCCTATTAAATTCATCCATTTTTGTGTTATCTTTCTTTTTCATTATGGCCAACTCGGTTAACAGATATTGTTCATTTTTATTTTCTCCATACTTTTTGAGGAATGTGGTTTCTAACTCTTGGAAGGTGTCTATGGTATTTGTTGTGATGTCATTGAACCACTCTCTAGAATTATCCTCCAGGGTTTGCAAGGACAACCTAAGGATAACATCCTCATCCTGTACTTCCAAACTATCCATGGCATACAAAAAACCTTTAATATGGTCCTTGCCTGTTACAGTATTATTTCCTAAAATATTTGGTAGGTATTTGTGAGCCTTAGGGGATAATGGGTTTAAGGTAGGGGTAATATAAAAGGTCTATACCTATTTTTTATCCAATTATTCAGAGGAGGGTTGGCCATCTATATTATTTATATCACCAGTACAGGAGGTACAACAGAGGGAACAATACTTGACAAATAGGAACTCTTAGAAAAATAACTAGTACTATTGTAGTTTTGATTATCTAGTGGGACAAAAAGTAAAGGTTCCTTTCCATTTTTACATGGTAAAAAAAGTACTTGTGGATCTGGAAGTTCAAGGTAGATTTCTTTTATGCTTCTTGTGGTCACTAGATTAGTTCCTTCTTCTTTATCTTGGGTTCTTCAGATTTATCAGCATAGGGTGCAAAGTAGGGAATGTAGAAGCATTTTATGGCCAAGATTGCTCAACCCCATAACTATAAATCTCACAGAGAATGATTGGGAAATTTTCAAAATAAGGGGAACAAAGGTCAATCCTCGACAACAGTGGTAAAAACTATTGTGGAGAATTTATGCTTACACTTTTAAAATGTGTCATGTTACATAATTCCCCGAATTCACAAGTAGTTTGTAGACTCTAGTGGATCTACCTCTTTGACCTAGGAAAATATTATCACTATGACTCTATACAAACCAGGTCAGGTAAGGAAACCCTAGTTGATGAGCTAAAAAACTTGATATTATAATTCTTAAGCCTGAACTTGACTAGATTAAAAGTTTTTACATTCTATAATTATTTTTTTACCAAACCTTGTCATATATTTAGCTCAAAATAAGATCAGTGCCTCATCCATTGGGTAATCATAGAAAATTTGAAATATCTTGTAATTTTAGAAATAAAATTGAAATAAGAACTGGTTCATTTGAGTTCATTCAAATTATGCAAAAAATAGAAATGATTAAACCAGCGAGAGAAAACGTCATTCAAACATTCAAAGACTGTAACATGCAAATAAGTAACATAAAATTAATTGAAATGAAGATGTTAAGAATGTATTTGGTATTATATTTGTAAAAGTTACATGAGTAGGGCCCAGTAAGGTGCTTGGGTCTTTGTAATAGTTTATACAATGGCCTCTCCATTTGAATATCGTAACAGAGGGCTTTATATATCTACTCTTGTTCATATTAGTATGAGAGCATTCAAATCCTGGTGCATTCATTGTACATGATCACAGCTAGATGAGATTCCTATAAAATCCCTGGGTAATGATAGAAGAAAGGTGATAATAAGAAACAAAGAGAACATACATGAAGGGAGAAAATACAATCAACCTAAAGACACGCAATAACACCTGGGTAACCTAAGGCTTGATAATCCCCTTTTTTGCAACCTCCTATTTATAATATTTTGCAAATATATTAAGTTGTAACTATTTTCCTATGGGCCCTTAATATGGCATGATCTCCTACCTAGTACAGGTTGAATGTGATAGGGAGAAAAATGGATAGGTGGCCCACGCTTTTCTCCTATGGTGGTCCTTCTTGCATACTATCATCTTCATATTTTTGAGTGGACGGTTCTGTTATACCCTGACCTGCATCATCTTGTGTTGTATTGGGTCCCACTCTACTTTATTTGTTACCAACTGCTCTCCCTTGCTCTGGGTCCTCCAATACTTCCTATTTTTCAAGGTTCTGCAATATCTAGTCAATACAGTCCAAGCCTCGTCGTGGAAATTAAAAGTGAATTTTAACATGTTGGCATCTTGCGTAATATTATTTACTTACTCCTTGGACCATTCCATGGTGTTATTGGATAACATATATAGGCGGTCCACCATCTCTCCCAGAGAATTAAGCTGCTTGACCAACTCTATGTTGTGCCCCTGGTCAAAGTGGAATTCTTAGATTCTGCTAAAAATCAAATCCTTAATGTTCACCACCTGAAATAATTCCTCCAATGTAAACCCATAATCATCAAGCTTGCTTTGCAATTCTTATTTAGATCTAGAGATTCATTTTCCCACTAGAACCATCTTGATCTGTTTTGCAAAATATATGGAGATATTTGCAAATTCTTCTGCATAGAAGTAGACAGATCCATCTCCAAGAGTAATCACCCCCTCACTCACTTTCATGTAATTTTTCTTGAAACTTTGGAAGATAGGATATATCGGATTTATCCTTTGATTCACATGTTGTAATAGATTCTTCAAAAAAACTGTAGTATATCTGATGGCATAAAAATTATAAAATGTCATAGTTAAATTAGCCATTTCCCATGCACCTTATCCATCATATCTTGCTTAAAATATTTGATAAGATTGATATGGTCAGCATCTTGGATAGTAATTCTTCTAGAGGTGGGTGGTTATTGTTGAGTTGGTCTATTTCTGCCTATAACTGCTCCACTTTCTGTTGTAGTTGTTCTACTTTTGCAGCTTTGGTTTTCAAACCTATCACTTCCTTTTATACTACTTCTACTACCTATACTTGGGAAGCCACATGGGACTTCATCATGTCAACAAAACCTATTGTCTCCATGATTACTCCTCTGTCTAAGTCAATTTGAGCTTCCTTAAAACTTGGCGAGAGAGGGATCGCAATCGTAGCAGTGGATACATTGCACATGCTTTGCTCTACCATTTTCTTAGCCCTACTTAGACATTTTTTGGGATATATTTGTTCTTCCATATCTTGTATTTTTTCTTCCTCTTCGGTAGTGAACTGTATTACCTCTTTCACTCTTGCCAGTGTGAAATTATCCACATTTGAATCTGAGGTGTCAGGCTTGGCCCTATTTATAGCAGAATAATGGGGTGGGATTTTAGTCAGGAACTCATACTCCTAGAGTATGGTGGACAATCCCCCTACTTCTTGTATCTTTTTAAGTTCTTTAGGGAGGATTGGGTGCTCTTTTTAGTTTATGATCAGGGTTGTGGAGACCACTAAGGATTGACCAACCACAAACTTAGTTTGGATCGATGGTGACATCAATTCTCGGGACGATATCATAGCTACACTTCATGCTTGTTGAGAAGGGCAAGCTACTATTTTCTTTCCCTTTGATGTTGCTATGGGGAACTATTATATTCTCAGGTTAGCAATGGTTGCCCAATTGACGTATGGGAAACATGAGAGATCCTTGCCTACCCTTGAGATATTGCATCCAAAATCCTCATTGCCATATTGAATAGCTTTGAATCTTGATTGATGATATAGAGGATGGGATCTTTGAAATATTCAGGCAATGCCACAAGGACTAGTGGAACCACTATTTCTTTCAAGAAAAAATTGTGCATCCTTAGGCCAGCAGGGTAATTTCCTACTGCCTCTATCTTGTTGTGGGGCCTATCTTGCATTTTCTAAACTAGCTCCCATGATAGGTCCTATATAAGGGCCTTATACATTTCATATTCAAAATAATCCACCCTATGTTTGACCTGTAAGCCTAGAAATTTCCATGTGACAGTCTATTTGCGGAAGTCAAGAGGGTCATAAGGCCTCCACATAATTTTTGGGAAACAATATGTGTCCATATTCCAAATAGCCCAAAGCAGATTTAAGTGGCCCATATATATGTAGGGATCCATTATGCAAGGTATTTACAGCCAGGGGACTCCTCCCTTCTTCCTTATGGACCTAACCTTCACTTCCTCTATGATTTATCTAGTTATCTCCAGGATGGTTGTGGACATGGGGCAGTGCTTTGGTAGGGCCTTTGGGTGAAGCTTTGAACCATATAGTCTGATATATGTACATTCCTCCATGAATAATAAATCACCTACCTTTATCTCATGTAGGAATGATCATATCCCAATCTTGATCATATTAGGTTCTTTCCCACATAGTTGAGCATGGACAATTGGGAGAGCTTTCTAAAAGAAAATAGCATAGCTAGAGCAACCCTCCTTGATGAAAAGAAACTGGTCTTGAATAGTCATGGCATCAACTCCCCCTATTTGGTTTATTGAGGATTATTCCATTTTACTCAGCACCAGGTGAATTAGGAGTGAGTAGTACGAGAAAGGGGGAAGTTGCTCTTCCTCCACCAGAATGACCTCCTATAATGTTGTCATCTCTTGGTTTATTTTATCACTAATTAAATTCTCCCATATTTACATCGGTTTTCGCTCCCTCTTATTGTATTGGATGATTAAGAACATAACCTCCTTAGTGATTTAGTCCAAATATTTCATCCCTAGTGCTATATTGATCATGTTTATGTAATCTTAGGTCCAAAGATAGAGTATGAACTTACAAACAGGGAAATTAGAGGACATGGACTTAATGCACTTCATAAGTCGATAAGTAAAATATGTCTCAAGCATGTAATTGGATTGGAGGGCAAGTACCTAAAAATCTAGTAACAGAGTGGAGGTGGTGAGCCCAAAAACATTTCTAATCCTATCTACTGCGAGTCTGAATGTGACCTAGTTGGTGTGGTTCCTGATTATTTAGTTATTGGGGTCATAAGCTACCACCAACCATGTAAGGAGATCCAATGAATGATATACCCTAGGGTAGACCAATTTCCCTAGGTTGGTGGTCCACTTATTTTAGATAGGGCTTGTTTCATCCTTATCTCTCTATGCCCTCATAAAAAACCCCCTAAGAAGATTTATGCGGCACTGGTTATCTTCTTCTATCAGGTCAAAGCTATAGATGATAATGTTTTATAGCTTTTACTGTTGATCTGGTGTAATATCCTTGTTTTAAATTTATTGAACCACCAATAAATTTAGGTCCTTAGCCCTTCCTATCTTCTTCATTATTGATGAGGTGCCTGTAATTATTTCTATGCATGCTTTGATATCCATTGTCCCAGTTGATGTAGCACTTATGAAAGTTGACTCAAGAAATTTGGACTAGGATGAAATCATGGTTGTGAATCTTTCCTTCTGATTTACCCCCTTTCTTGTCTATTTCTAGCTCAAATTCACTCTACAATTGTTGCTTAGATATCTTCTACATGTGTCAACTTTAATTGCCCTCATCAATATATTTGGTAATATGTCATCACATTTATTCTTTTATAACTACATTAATGGGTACTAGGTGGCATGCTACTTTATTATTGGTCGAGGAAGTCTAGTTTACCATGCCACGATAGTAGGGTGTATGAACCAATTCTTCCTTAGTACTAGAGGAAGGCTATTTTAATCTGCTCAATCGGATACCTACACCAAAAATCTAGATTGTCTA
The DNA here is from genome assembly GCA_028583015.1 of Wollemia nobilis. NCBI lineage: Eukaryota > Viridiplantae > Streptophyta > Pinopsida > Araucariales > Araucariaceae > Wollemia > Wollemia nobilis. The sequence goes on from JAQPPZ010017052.1 coordinate 32,666,869, forward strand.
TTTATCTCCTCCTCATTGGCTCAGGCACAATGTGTTCTAATAATTGAGGTCTTTATATGCATCAGAGTTCTAGGGCACATGAATCAAATAGGGGGTACGCAAAATTTATGTACCTTTAAGACATTTGCACACCTAGGAATTTGGATTAAACAACCCAAAAGGGGATGCACAAGCTTGGTGCACCCTTAATACTTTCATGCACTCTGAAATAATGGAGTGCATGGACCCAAAGAGGGTGCACGAGCTTTGCACACCCTTAAGACTTTTGTGTGCTCTGAAATAATGGAGCACATAGACCCAAAAGGGAGTGTGCAAGCTTTGCATGGCCTTAATAATTTCGTGTGCTCTAAAAAAATGGATCACACGGACCCAAAGGGGTGGCACACAAGCTTCGCCTGCCCTTAAGACTTTCATGCACTTCAAAATAATGGATATTTTCCTGGATATTTGCTTTGTAATCTTTGTTTCCAATTAATAAAAAGTGATATTTGTTTGACCTCCATTTTTGGTGTCATTGTAGGTTTTTATGAATATATATTTGTTTTAATTTTTTTCTATTATAATTTTATGATTAGTCTATTATGTTAAAGTGAATTATACTATTTGGATTGCTATTGTATTGCTATTAATTGGAGTATTTGGATCATTTTTTACCCATTTCTCTAACCCTTACTTTCTCTAAACTTTCATTTTTTTTACCCTTATCTTAAACCCCTATTTTAGTTTACAAGTATACTAAAGTTTCAACCTTCTCTAGAGGTTGAATTAAGAGAAGCCTCATTCATCCAAACTGTTGGCTAAAGTCTAGGGTGCATTTTATAGACTAGGTAGATGTTACACCAATTTTTTTTTTGGCATGCCTAGTGGGATGAATTGTGATAATTCACCCACCTATCTGATTGAGCAAAATCTTGGTGAACTACAATATAAAATTATTTGAAATTTTTCACCTGGAGACTCTACTAATTTATAAGTAATATATAAAAACCTAGTTGCTACCACATTTTAGTTTGTTTTATTTTCTATGCTAGCAAGATTCATAGCTAGAAATCTATATAATCTATTACCCTTTCTTGAATTTTCATCTTTTAATTCAATATAAATTAAGTCTCTACCTCTAGATGCTTTATCAAAAAGTGTAGATTCTACATTCTTTGGATCTCCACGACCCTTAGGAATATCTAGTTTTAAATTCATGGCTCACAATCAACAAAAATTCCCTTAAATTTTCTCAAGTGGAACACCACCAGACCATTAGTTTTCACATGCATTAAATATATTATTTAGGCAAAACTCACAGCCATGCCTACCTATGATAGCATAGGTAAAGCTGCATATAAACATTGCCAATATCTGGTCTCGTTAGCTACAATTCATAACATACAAGAAGAAGATATTATGGTTAGACCCCTCACCTTATATTTCAAGGGAAAGATACTACACTAGTATCGTACTATGTAATATAGAATTATTCATTCATGGTATGATCTAGCAAGACCTTTTGTTGAATATTTTAATGATATTACAAATACTATTTTGCTACTCACTCAATTTACAATTAAAAAAAACTCAAGAGAACATCATATATTTCAATATCATGTTCAATAGAATTTGGAAAATAATTCCCCAATATTTTAGACCTTCTAGCTCCTTGGTATACATTTATTATATCAAGGCCTTAGGTCCCAACCTTAGGATTCAAACATAGTAGTCTAACATGATAATTTTTTCATATGTCTATCAAGTCACTATCACCATGAATAATATGTTAATATATATGGTAAGGTTACCTCTTAGGGTTGTAATGCCATATTTTCCATAGATTACTTACCCTTCTTAGTAGAAGGAAAATCTAATAATAATCACACATATTCGTTCAGTTGTTATTATTCCTATTCCCAAGATATTGCCTTTGATACTAACTTTACCAGCATTACCAGCCTTGGAGCCAAAGGACTCTCCAATAATGATAGAGGTATTGACTACCCTGAAGACATTGAATAACAAGGTGACAAATATTAAAAAGAGATGAAAAAATATACCAACCTAAAATATTCCCCTATGTTGTTAAGGATCAAAGGGCTTCCACTAGCAATATGAAAAAAAAGGTCAATAATAGTTGCAATGATCATGAACTAGAATCAATAATATCATAATCAAAAGGACATACCTGGTGCATAGTGTGTAGTGACCCTCATAATTTCAACACTTATGTGATGTGATGTACTAACACAAATACCAATTGGCTACTATTGAAAAGGTTAAAAAGGCACAAAAAGGTTAGATAAATATGTTGTGGGAATTAGAATAAATCATGATTATGAAAGATCCTTTAGAGGAAGAGTATATATCAATATTAACCAAGTTTGGAAAGAAGCCATTACAGGTAGATCCACAAAATTTAGGACCATTTCAAGTCCTAGCTTAGCCACAAAAGCCCAAATAATAGATGTTGCATGATTTCAAAAAAGTTCCAGCCTAGCTAGAACTAAGAAAGGTTCCCCCTCTATTGAAGCCACAAAGAGAATGATCAAATCTAGAACAAGAAGATAAGGAAAAAAAACTATTTTTGGGTCAAAGGAACAATCTAAAGATATTTAAATATTTTTTTAAAACCAAAATATAGAGGATAGAAGCCACTCAGGAATATAGGAGGAGATTTGATGAACTAGAAAAAAAGAAGGAAAGAAATAGATAGAATCATCTGTATTCAAAATTGTTGAAGAACTAAATAAAATCCCTTCCAAAGTGAGTATGTATGATGCCCTAATGATTCCTTGATAGATTAAATTTCTCAGAGCTTCATTAAACCTAACCAACTTAAGAGGTGAGCCAAATCTAGAATTTAATCTTACTCAATATTTGATAACTCGTAGGTCTAAAAAGAGTAGGCCACCTCCCTTTTATATATCCTTAAAAATGGAAGGATGGATTTTATATAATTGTATGATTATGTGATTCCTAAATAAATATGTGAAGCTATGGGTATGGAATACACCCACTCATGCCCCAAATTTTTATAATTAGATGGTACTAGTATCAAAATAGTTAAAATAATCAAGGCTATTCCAATGATGCTACATAGAGCACAAGAGATTATTGTAATACAGGAAGTGGTAATTGTGGACCTCAAGCCATAATTTATTCTCTATATTTCCAAGGAATTTATATCAAAATTGGTAGGTTATATGTACCTAGATTATTCTCATATGATAATCTCATATAAGGGTATACGAATTAATATTTTTTTCAAAAAGTTGACAACTTATCATATAGACAATATGGAGGAAGAATGTATCAATATGACTATTGAAGAGATAGACCCTCTAGAAGACATTATTGAAGAGTTTCAAACAAAAGATGAATTCTTTCTAAAATATTACAATGTCATGATGGAAACTAGAATTGACATATATCACATCATAGAGCCATAATAGGCAATATTCCCATATATGACAAACCAAGAACTCCAACAAAAAGGTTTTGGAATCTTTACTTTTATGGGACTAGATGCAAGAATGGAATTAGATCCAGGATAGTGTTAATATCTTCTTCAAAAGTAATCAAAATTTTCTCCTATAGGTTAACATGGATCTACACTAATAACACAGTTGAATATGAAGCCTTGTGTCATGGCTTAATGCAAGTAGAAATAATGGGCATTAAGTTAGTTTCAATCTATGGTGACTCATATCTTATGGACAATCAAGTGACAAAAAAATGTAGCAGTAAACATCACTACTTGAAATCATACCATAATAGGGTATGGGACTTGATGGATATTTTTTAAGCCTTGAATATAAAAGCCATCCCTAGGGCACAAAATGAGTTAGTTGATGCACTAGCTTCTCAAGGATCAAATTACATGTAAGTTTCCAATTATGGTCAAAATATGAATAAGGTAAAGATGATATTCAAGTCAACAATCCCAGCTATAAAAAAATTCTAACAAGTGTTTGAAGATGGTTGGCAAATTGTTGATTTCTTAATAAGAGACATGATCTACGCAATGCAACAAGAAGATATGCTATAATAAGTTGACCAAGAAGAAGTCATTCAACTAAAGAACAATCCAAAAGGACTAGTCACTTTAGAGAGCTTGTTTTTACAATAATGACCAAAATGCATGACATAAAATAAAAAACAAAAAGTAGGTTTATAGAGAGGTCCTAATTGAACTAGGAAATTTTTTTAAGGTATGAATCCACTAGTCTATGGAAGAAGTAGACAAATTTAGATCACTATTCAAACAATACAAAGACATAATAGCATGTATTTATGATGATATTTGGGTTTATGACAAGCATACCATAGAACTAACTCCTACATTTAATCCATTAAAGCAAAATTAGGGGTCAATTAATCCAAAAATAGAAGTAGCAATGAAACAAGAGCTTTTGAAGAGAGCTAAAAATAATGAGAAGTAGAATAAATATTCAAACACAAAACCATTCTCATAACAAGAGAATAAAAAGGGTAAACCCCCTTTGGGGGATGTCAAGACATTCCATGTTTTTCTATTAGCAATCTCAAATGAACACTACATTGCATCTTCTACAAGACAAACCCTAGCATCTGTTGCTACCAACTCACATGTTCATGCAAGGTGACACCTCATCCTTACATACACATTGACACCTCATCCTTTTACTTTGATTTATATTACAAATTTTTTATTACATAAGTATTTAATACCAACATTCCTCCCTTAATGACATATTTGTAATTATGTAGTACAAACAATAATTTTTAACACGACCTTTCATGGGAATAAGCTAAAACTAGTCCTTCTAAAGATAAATATCCTTAACCTGGTTACTACCATTCTCTAGACCTATAACTTCCACCATCTATATCTAATATTCCTAAGACATAGCCATCCTACAAGCTACCTCCAGCCTTCTAACCACATTAGCTTCACCTATAACCCTTATCCATATACTACAAACACATAGTACACAATATTTCACCTAGGAAAACACTTTCAAGTAAAAACCCAACATAGTAACCCTCTTCTTATTGCATAAACTCAACCATATCCAATACAATAATATAGTTCTCTATAAACCCTAATGCATATTGCATAAACTCAACCGTCTCCAATACAATAATGTAGTTCTCTTTGTGTTTGTGTTCAAACCCTAATGCAAGTGCAAAATAAATAACAAAGGCACATGCATGGATTTTATAAAAACATGGGCACAATACCATGGGTTTAAAAATAACCCAAAAATAGCCCATCTAAAAAATAAAAAACACATTAGCTTCATCTATTACCCTCAGTCATATACCGGCAAGGTAACAACAAAGTTCAAAATATCACTTTTAAAACATTACAAATATTACTGGAGCTAACTCTAAGAACATTACACTAGGAAACCACCACTAGCATCCACACTAGTCTCTTTTGGGCATAACTACACTAGTTATAGTAGCATTAATAGCCCTACAAGCTACACTAGTTATAGTAGCTAGTTATCCAACCATAAATCTGTTATAGTAGCTTCTTTAGGTACAATCTACACTAGTTATAGTAGTTAATACTTACCCAAAACTTTTTGTGCAACCAATAAACCATCTCAAATATTTTTTAGCAACTTTGCAAAACACACTCAAATTTACAAGTCATAAACCCTTGCATCTCTACATCAGATCTAACACTATCAGAGCTCACCAGATATTTCTCTACTAAAGATAACTAGATCAAAATTTCTCAAGCTCACTAGGTTTGCCACTATGAAAAATCACCATGTCTACCACTTCCAAAGCTCAACAGGTCTGTCACTATCAAATAGCAATATATTTACCACTATCAAAGCTCATTAGATTGACCACTATTAAAGCTCACCAGATCTACCATTATCAAAGCTCAGTAGATCTGTCACTATCAAAACTCACTAGATCTATCATTGCCAAATATCACCAAGATTTGAATATCAAACCCTAGCATGAACAATTCTCAATCTTACAAGTAATCACAAAATAAAGAACTGTATGATCTCTTCATACAATGCCATAAATTTCCTAGGTTCAAGACCATAGGCTTTGATACCAAATGTAAAAACTGAACATGACATTGATACCAATAAAGAGAGATAAACATAACAAGGAAAAATGGAATAAAATGCAAGCACAAAACCATTCTTATAACAAGAGAATAACAAGGGCAAACCCCCTTGGGGGATGTCTAGACATTCCACTTTTTTCATTAGCAATCTCAAATAAATACTACATTACATCTTCTATAAGGCAAACCCTAGAATTTGTCATTGTCAACTCACATGTGCATGCATGGTGACACCTCATCCTTACATACAAATTGACACCTCATCCTTGGACTTTGATCCATATTATAAATGTGTGACTACATAGGTATTTAATACCAACAACCTACAGCTAAGTCATTCAAACAAAAGTAAAAGTTGGTTAATCCCAAAATAGAAGTAAAAAAAAAAAAGCTTCTCAAACTACTAAATGCCAAAATCATATATCCAATCAAGCATTCTACATGGGTAGCCAAATTGGTACTAGTAAGGAATAAGAATGGAGATATTTGTCTCTATGTTGAATTTAGAATTTAAACAAAGATTCATTAAAATAATATTATCCTTTTCCATAGATTGATTAAATCTTGCAAGCTATAGTAGGAGCAAAGAGATTTTCACTCCTTAATGGATTTTTAGGATATAATAAAATATGGGTCAAATATGAAGATCAACACAAAACAACATTCATCACCAAAAGAGGAATATTCACATACCAAAGAATTTTGTTTGATTTGTCCAATGTTGGAGAAACCTTTTAGCATGTGATGAAATTTGCTTTTGGTGAGTTGCTTAAAAAAATATCCTAATTTACTTAGATGACATGACAATTTTCTCTCATGACAAGCAAAAGCACTTAGAGCATCTAGAGATGGTCTTTCTAAAGTGCCACAAGTTTAGCATATCACTAAATCCAAAAAAATTTAGTATTTGTTGTGCACAAGGGCAAACTCTTGGTACATGTTATCTTTAGACAAGGAATGACCATTGATCAAAAAATATTTCAAGTTATTTTAGCCTTATATCCCCCCCTTAATAAGAAGGATTTGCAATCATTTTTTGGACAAATAAAATTCATCCAAAATTTTTTTTTTGACTTTGCACAGATATTAAAATCTATGATAAAAATCCTAAATAAAAGTATAACATTCAAATGAATCCCTAAGATGAGGAAATAATTTGAATAGATCAAACAGGCTTTAATAAAAGCTTCGATCTTGATCCACTCAAATTTTAGCAAAGACTTAATATTATATGTAAATGGGTCTAAAGATAGTTATGCCACAATTCTAACTCAAAAATATGATAATAAAGAAGAACACTCAGTGTCTTTATTTAGTCAAATGTTACATGATTATCAAAATATCTACAATTTCATAGAAAAGAAATTGTTTGCCATCATGAAGTCACTAAATAAACTCAGATATTATGTATCCCAAAGCAAACCTATAGTCTATGTAGTCCACTCAGATGTCAAAAATTTTGTCTTTCAAGGAGAATTGGGAGAAAAGAGAGTTGTATGTATTACTAAAATACAAGAATATGACATTAAGATATGCCCTACTAAACTAGTAAAATGTAGAGCCTTATGTCAATAGTTGGTCATCACTTCAAAACATGACTACAACATGTGTATAGAAGACAACATTGGGATAGACCTCAAAAGTGAGGAGCACATGAAAGAGCCCAATTGGGTACATAAATTGATAAACTATTTATAAATAGGAATATCCCTTGGAGAATTGAATGCTTTGCAAAGGCACCAATATAGATTACAGGCATTAAAATTTATCCTACTACCAAAAGAATTATATTGAAAAAAATTTGATGGAATTCTCTTTCATTGCATAAAAATGGAATAGGTTGAGAAGGTGTTAGAATATTTTCACATGGGATTTTTCATAGGACACTAATTGATAAAAATACCATTGCCAAAATCCTTATAGTTTGATATTATTAGCCTACCATTTTCATAGATTTATTTAAGGTAGCTAAAAATTGTGAAAAATGCCAATGATTCATTGAAAGAAATAGAAAGCATGTGCTTCTACTACAACCAATTATAGCAGGAGAGCCTTTCCAACAGTGGGGATTATATTTTATCATAATCATAAATCCAAACTCATCAATGAGACATAAGTATATTTTAACAATGATATATTATTTCACTAGGTGGATAGAAGTGATAGCCATAAAATCAACCAATCAAGATACAATAATTGAGTTCCTAGAAAAGCTAATCATGAGGTTTGATATCCCAAAGGACTTGGTAACTGGAAATGCATCTACTTTTATAGGGGTAAAATTCCTTACTTTTATAGAAAATATGGTATCTACTTAAAAATATCATCAAATTACTATCCTCAAGGAAATGGATTTTTTGAAACCACTAATAAAAATTTGCTGAATATTATCAAAAGAACCATTGGTGAAAACAAATAGGATTGGCATATATTACTTTACTAAGAATTAAAGGAAGACTGATTAACAATTAAAAAGGCATTAAAAACCTTGCCTTATTCCTTAGTTTATGGAAAGGAGGTCATTCCTCCATTACATCTTGAGTTGCCTATGATGAGATTGATAGACCAAGGGGAAGTACTCTATATGGAAGTAATAAAGACTCAAATGGAATAACTTCTACTCTTAGAATAGTAAATAATAAAAGCTTATAATAATTTCCAAAAGCATTTAGTCACAATGAAGTGATGGTTCGATAAGAGGACTACATTCCATGATTATCAAATCGAAAACCTTGTACTTAAATGGGATGAAGACAAATCAAATCCAGGGAATCACCAAAAATTTGATTTATTTTATTTTGGACCATACTACATTACCACCAAACATGAACATAATGCATATGAGTTGTTAAATACCAATGGTTAGATTTTATCGATATCGATAAATGGACAACATTTAAAGCATTTTGTTTAGGGTTTTGCTACCCTTTGTATCATATGTATATAGAAACACAAAAATTAAATAAGCCATGACAATTTTGAAATCTAGCAAGCTTATTTGCCAAGTAGACATAACAACGACAATATGACTGACATGCAAATCTCCTACACGACCTTGCAAAGCACAAAATTCAATATTCAAGAAAAAGTGAACATGTAACTCAACTACCATAATAACTTGCAAAAACTAATTTAGCACTAATATAGCAAAAACTTCAACAATAAATCACTCCATGAAGTTGCTAAGAAAATAAATTCTAGAGCCAACAAACTACCTTGAGCTAGAATTTCATAACTAGCTACATGAATGATTTCATGGTGTTAAGAAAAGGGATATCCAAGTGTGAACTAGACAACAATAACCAAAAATATAAAAGCAAAAAATATGGCATGATAGTCACATTAGGAGTGAAAAGTACAAACCAGGAGATTGGGCATTGTTTGATTCTTGCTATGCTAATTTTCTTGGCAATCTATAACACTTGTGGCTAGGACCTTACAAAATTGAAGAAATGTTCAAGAATGAAGTTTTTCAACTTTATCGTATTGATTATTCAATGAGGAAATTGGTGGTGAATAGACATCGTTTATGATTTTACCATAAGCCACTTACTAAGGTGGAATTTGCTTAATACTTTCTTTCACAGTCAAGCTTATACATTGTAGACGAGGTTTCCTCTTTTGAGACAAGTTTAGAGTAATTGTATCTTCTAAAAAACAATAATAATAATAATTTGATAGTGAAAACTTATTTGAGGTGCTATTGAATTTAGGCTTACATGAAAACCAATTTCTAGCTTGTTTGCCTTGAAAAAAATGCTAGTATTTGTGGAATTATAATCTATGTATCTATATATTTTTTTAGGTTTTAGGACTTCTACGTGTGTAATAAGCAATGCATCCAAAAGATGCATAGAAAATTTCTAACAGTAAGATATGCATTTTCTTTTATTTCACTATTATTTGGCTTTGTTATTACATAAATTATGATTAATTCTTTGGCATATTTATATATAAATAAAATGGTAAAAATATAATTTCAAGACTATTGGGAATACCTTTGGCTATGCTAGACTCAATCCTAGTTTGCTCCATAATGAGCAATTTATTGTGTCAAAATTGACAAATTGCTTCAAACTAATAGTCCTAATGTGCCAAAATAATTCAATTTTTTACACCATACTAGGTAAGCATTCCCCCCAGGAAGCCACTCTTAGGGAGGCTTGTAGATTTAAGGAAATTTTGGAGGATTATTTATATGCCTTTGGAGGATCCATCAATGTGCAAAAAATGAAAGTGTTTTTCTTCAATACCCCTATTCATGTCCAAGCAAATAATTCTAGGTTTTTCAAATGTGAGAGGTCCTCTCTTCTGTTTAAGTACCTGGGCTTCCCTTTATCTGAATCTAATCCTAAAATATTGTATTGGAATGAAATTCTTTTCAAATTTAGAAAGAGGTTATAGGGTTGGACTTTAAAATGGCTTTCTTTGGCAGGTATATTAACCCTTATCAATTTTGTTCTTCAAGCACTCTCAATCTACTACTTCTCTGCTTTATTAGCACCTACAAATATTTTAAACCAGCTCAAAAAACTTCAAAAGGAATTTTTTGGGGGTGGTCCCTCTCTTGAAAGGAAATGACCTCTTGTTTCTTGAAAATAAATTTTTAAACCTCTCTAGGAGGGGGTTCTTGGTATCAAATATCTTAAAATATTCAACAAAGACCTTAATGGGAAACTATTTTGGAGATTTTGCAATGCAGAGAACCTTTTTTGGGCCAGAATTCTTAGACAAAAATATATCCCTAAGGTGGACTGGAAAGAGGTGATCAGGTTTGAAAACTTTCCTTTGGGGTCTTCTCTTTGGTTCATCTTGATTTCCCATAGTGAGTGGGTGTGTTCTTCTACCTTCTGGAATATTAGGGATGGCAACCAAGCTCTCTTTTGGTAGGATGCATGGAACTAGTATGCTCCTTTAAGATAAGATAACTCCTTGTCTAGTTTGAATGAGGTTTTTGAAGAGGAGGGATGGAGTCGAGTCAAGGACTATTTTCACAATCCCATTCCCCATTAGATTAGTAGGGTCATGTTGCATGTTTGGAAATATCCTTGGTCTTAGCTTGGTCAAATAAATAATATTGATAAATGTAATCTCTGTGGAATCATATCTGGAAGGAACCTTTCCTTCTGTAAGGGTCTAGACGTGTTGTAGTGGGGGAGTAGTGGATATGGAAACTTTACTACCAATAAATATTATAATTTACTTATGGAGGTTAACTTCAATGGGGATTGGAATAGAATTTGGCAAAAAAATTGGAGGAAAGGAGTCTGGCCCAAGATATCTATTTTTGTTTGGTTGGTGGTGCAAGATAAAATACTAACTGGTCATAACTTGATGAAGAGAGGCTATTCTAGCCCCTTTAGATGCCCTAATTGTGAATCTAAATCTAAAACCACCAACCATATCTTTATCTTGTACCCCTTTTCTCAATCTCTTTGGCAATACTTTGCAAACTCCTGAAGAAAATCCCTCCAAAATTTTTAGTCTATTAGGTATCAGATAGTGGAGTGGGTTGGACGAACATCTGATCCAGATTATATGAGAGCCATTTGGGAGTGGACCCCTGCTTACATTATATGGATGATCTGGATTTGAAGAAATAAAATTATTTTCACAGAAGAAAGAATTTTCCAATCTCGAACTTGGCTTTCTATTCAAAGAGTGGTAGTCGAATCCATTTTGGTCAAGGAGTGGGAGGATTGGGATAAATAATTGGATAGTAATCTTAAAGATATCAAGAATCAATGGTTGGGACAACATTTATATGATAAAATTGTATGGCTCCTAATCAAGAATAATAAATATTTTATAAATCATACTAATATCAGATGACAACCTCCCCATAAAGGGTTTGTCAAGCTCAACTTTGATGGTGAGTGCAGGGGAAATCCCAAAAAATCTGGTGGGGTGGTAATTTTCATGATGAAAAGGGGCATATGAGGTTATTTTTCTTCAACCTTGAATATACCACTAATAATAATGTTGAGGCTCATGCCCTCTTGGAAGGACTATTGTGGGCCCTTAAACAAAATTGGCAAAATATTTGTGTTGAAGGGGATTCCCAGATGATCATCAACCAATTAAAATACCAAAAAGGGTCCTCCTCTCCCTCTAATTGGAGGTTAACAAATATTATTCATACTATTAAAGAGTTTCATTGCTCATTTCAATTCTTGGAATTATGTCATGTGTAGAGATCTGCAAACAAGGTTGTTGATGTTATTACTAATTAGGAAGTGGATAGAGATATGAGAGAGACCACCTAGATCAACCAGTCTAATGATATAAATTTTCTTTAGGGCATCAAGCATGGAATTATTTCTTTGATCAATAAAGAAAAGGAGGGTGTTGGTGGAACTAGTCATGGTGAAAGCAAGATGGAGAAATCCTTATGATTGCATTAGTCTTGGGTTTTTTTTCTCTTGTTTTTTTGTGTCTCGACTGTTTATTATTTATTATTATTATTATTGGCTTTGTCTCCTTTATTTTTTTATCTCTTGTGGTTTTTTTTCTTTGGTGTGTTTATTGATGCTTTTGTTTTATTTTTATTTGTTTCTATTTGTGTTTTTAGGTATGTTCCTTAGTATGCCAAGTTAGCAGGTCAGGTGTGAGCCTTGGGTAGCTTTTTGCGAAATAGATACCCCTGCCTCCTTGTGAATTAACCGAAAGTGGCAACCTAAAAGGGGTGTTTTCCACAAATAAATTTAAAAAAAATGTAAGCATCCCCCCTAGAAAAATAAAAAATACAATGGAGGTATCTCCCTCAATTGTTTATTGTTTGCACTTAATGGAGGCGTCGTTAATGTTGTTCACAAGGATAAGTCATAAACATCAATCATGTGTTAGAACCTGTTAGACTTGTGATAATCAAAGAAGTTCATGCCAAATAAATTACCTTAGATAGCCCAATAGTTTATTATAATTGCAAGGCCATATGACTATGCATGATTTCAATGAATACATGGCACCTTAGTTGTGGCTAACAAGAAGAGGATAAAAGAGATTATTTTTTATGACATGTATTAAGGGCTGAGTAAGAACAACCAAGGCCATGAAATTCAAAAAACTATTGAAGTTGTAACACATGTAAAAACACATTAATCATGTGTGGAACAAAGCATTTGGTTGTGAATTACCAGAGCAATTTTTTAATATTGACCAATTGGAAAGGCATGTTTTATCATTAATTGTGTTCATCCTCAAAATACCACCTATCTCACCATGCACATAAGAATCATATGATATTTTTATTGTGCATAAAAAAATAATCATATCAATGCATACACCTAACGACATCCCTTCTAGAGTAGGTGGCACTTTTTGAGGTGTACTTGCTTCATAACTAAAAAGGCTATTTGTAGAGGGGGAAAACTACCCTACCGAATAATATTATCTTCTATATCCACAAGTATTTAAGGTGAACCACGAGGGTATGTTATAATTATACACTTGGTTTTAGGGGGGAAGGTTTCACCAGGAACAGTTTTAGGACTCGCTTCAAGTTTGAGGGTGGAATGTGTTTAATGTGTTCAATTTGAGACAATCACCTATGTTTGGCCTTTCTATAACTAAGCTATGAAATGAAAGAACAATGCAAGAAGCAAGATGCAAGAATACAATAGCTAACCCTAGAATGATTCTTTGTTTGAATGATCTCTAACCCTAAGATTATAAAATGAAATATTTGAGCAAGGGTTCAAGAGAAAATGCACAAACAATATTAAACCCTAAATGCACACTATATGTTGTTTGTTCTTTCAAATGCCTAGAAACTTAATTAAATATATTTATTTTTATTTATGATCTAGGGTTTTGAAAAAATAGAAATCACCCAACAAACAACCTAAAGATTTAATAGGGCACTTATCTCATCTAATGGTTGATCCAAGCTTTAACTTACATCTAGTAATATCCTACAACTTCATATTCCTACAAAACAGCTTCACAGACACTTGAAAAATATGATCAGCATTAGGGGGCTTTCTTAGGCCATTGTATGACAATGCTTGGAGGCACAATAGTCAAGCCCCCTAGGTCCTTTTAGCTGACATTTGAAATACAAAAGTGAAAGTTGACCTTTGGAAGATGGACAAACAAAATAAAGTGTAGTAGAATAGTATGATGAACATAATATAGAATGTGCTATTATGATTAGAATGTAGCATGAAATAAAAACCTAGGGTTTGGGGACAACATATTACCCCTAATCCCAATATTTGCAAAATTGTACCCCATATGGAGAAATCATAATTTCGTCGAATAGAAAAATCATGCCTCAAAATTACCAAGTGCGATATCATAGTAGAGGAGAAAAAATTTCAAATGATGCAAACAAACTAATGCAAAATGAAAATATAACTACTATGCAAATGTAGAAGTGTGAAATAAACCTGGTGTTAAAGAAAAAGCAAGAAAAAGTATGGAGACCTCCAAGTAGCAAATATCATCCTTAGGGCTTCAAAAAGTAGCAAACACATAAACAATACAACAAAAGAGAAAATCCTCAATGGTTAGAGAGCTTCAACAGATCACTTTAGCTTACTTGGAAACTTAAACTTGAGCACTTTTAAAATCACTTTAAAACTTTTAGGACTTACTTGGTTAGGAACTTCTTGGAGAAAAAAAAGATTTTAAACCCTCTATTTATAAGATATTTGAAAGAATGGGTAGGAAAACCAAGGAAAGCTAACCTAAAAAAGTATCAAATTTGAAAATTAGGGTTTCCTACGATAAAACCCTAGCTATGTGAAAACATACCTCGTAAATGCCAAATGCAATTCCACATATAGAGGAAAAAAATGAAGGAAAGAAGGGGGAATGGAGGTCCAAAATTGTTTAGGGCAAGTTGGAGGGTCTCCCTAAGGATCTAGGGAAAATGACTCACTCAAGTGGGTCAATTTTACATGTTTGCATTTTTCCCCCTCTTTGATGCATTTATGGCCAAGTAAATATGTCAAAGAAAAATGTAAACTCCTATGGACAAAGGTGATAGACACAAAAAATGGGTGGCTATATTAGAAGAAAGGGGTGGTGTGAAAATGTTGTCATTCCGAACACTTTCTTTTTTTGCACATAAATTGAGGTATTAGGGACATTGATGCCTCTCAAGCCAAGGTGCCTCCTCGAGTTTTAGAAGGGATATTAAATTCCTAATGAAACTCAAAATGAAAGACTTAGAAGAAAGAAGGGAAAACTAGAAGAAAAATATAGAAGGGATAAAAGCAACAAAAATAGGCATAAAAGGGAAAAAGGGTGAAAACCCTAATTCATTTTCATCATGCAAAAGAGGAGAAAGGGAGCTTTGGAGAAAATGCAAAAATGGTGATTTTGTGCACCGTTCGACTATGGTGAGGGACAAAGCTAGCACAATAATAGAGTGGGCATAGGTAAGACCAAAAATACACTTTTTATATTAGGATTAGGGTAGATTTATGTAGCATTTTTCATTTATTTTTTATTTTTTCTCCATCACCACTAGAATTGTTGTGTATGACCTAGGCATGATTTTGTAACCTAATTGCAATTTCACCCTAAATCATAGTGACAGGGAAAATTGCACCCCAAAAATATGGGGTGCAATTTCATAAAATTGCATATTATAATAACAAGACACGATTTCGTAGAGAGAAGAAAAATGTGAAAATGTGCCCATGGCTAGATGGGCACGATTTCATAGGAGAGAGAAAAAAAAGAGCAACAAGCACACAAAGAGAAGAAACAATATTTTTAATTAATTTAAAATTTTAATGAGCTCAAGAGATTGATGAAAACTTTATTTTATGTTTGTGGATGCAGCATGATGTTCTAGAGAGCCATGAGTGGAGACCAACCTCCTTGGAGGTGGAACTACGGGAACTCATGCAAGATGAGATAGACACCCTAGGGATAGTGGGACTTCACCACCTAGAAAATATGCCTCAATTCGAGGAAAATAGAGTGCTATTGATGGTGCTAGAAAAGAGGTGGTATCTAGAATCATCTACCTTTTGGTTATCGATAGGGTATATGATGGTCACACTAGAGGATGTGTGGTGCATTCTATGCATCCCCATTAGGGGGTGTAGTTTACAGAGCATGTGGGTGGTTGGCCATGTTGCAAATGTTATCAAGAGGTTGGACCCACTAGGTTTGAGAGAGTGTTATCTTATTTTATGAGATGGTGGGACGCTATAGGGCCAATCTATTGATGATTGTGCTCTATGGGGTGGTGATAGGACTATTGATGTGTCATACCAGTAGGCAATATCTTCCATAGGTGATGGTGGGTGTAGTGGCAGACATGTGGTATCAATGGGTGATATTCACATGGGGCCCATATGTTCTGGTCTAATTATATAGGATATTATATAATATTGTGTACAAAGAGCATATAGGATAGCCTGCATGACATTGCTCCAAGTGTGGTATTGGGAGCACATAGTGATTTGAAGATCATCTACACTACTAGGGCCATTTCCCAACCTGAAGTGGCTAGCATCATATAGGTATTCCAGATAATATGATTCTAGAGGACTTATGTTAGGAACCTACCACTAGCCAAGATTATCTAGCGATCCTAACATTTACACCCTGGGTGGGCTGAGCATGCAATGGAGCTAGCTTGGGTGAGAAGGGTCAGATGGATTTCTATGGAGAGGGGGGATCTGGAGATCCATAGATTTGATAGAGTCTATAAGTAGTTTAAGATCTTGCAAAGGATCCCAAACTTATGTGACTGCTAGTATAGGAGAGTGTATTGAGACCCATCAGGAGTTAGAGGAAATCTCTGAGGCGAGATGGGTAGAGGAGGACCTGGATGATCCACCTTATGTGAATCCAAATATGGACAACGTAGGAGTGGCCTTCGAGTACTGAAGGTGGTATAGGGGTGTCATGCCCTATAGGATATTCCCTCTAGTATAAATACAAAGGCACTAGGTGATGAGCATGGGTATGTAGAATGCATTTTGAGAGGCTTATCAATGAGCCATAGAGTGAGAGTAGTAGGGCCAAATGGCTCCACAATAGAAGTAGGTGAGGGTTCGAGTGGAACTATAGTAGCTAATTCAAGGAGGTGGGAGCAACCAAAGTTACCCTCATGATGGTTGGAACTATATCGAGTAGAGATATAGGAGGAGCCTCAACATCAGTGGTATCTAGCTCAAGTGATACCATGGGTTAGGGAGACCTGAGGAGGGATATCGAGGTACTACAAGCATAGGAAGAATATTTACGAAGGGAAATTAACCTGATTCAAGAGGACATGGCCAAGAGGACATAGGGTTTGTAGAGTGCACTAGGCATCATCAAGGTAGAGAGGGATGTCGCATGAGTGTAGGTAGACCAACTTCAGGGAGAGATAAGCTGGCTTGACGAGGATCATCAATGGGCTTAGGCAGAGGGGATGGTTGTGGTCAATAAAAATCAACCGAGTGATGATATCCACCTACTCTAGGTAAAATACAAAGGGTAGGGGAAATATTGAAGCTAGCTATGCAGAGGGTAACCTCAGGGTTATGCATAAGGGGTTGGCCTTAAAATGTATTTATAAAAATGGGGCAAATTAGTTTTAAAATTCAAAATTCTTTATAATTTCAAGGTGAAAAGGTCCCCTGATCAAATATGGCTGGTAATTCTGGATTTCAAATTGTTGAAGGCGGGAAGGATTTTTTTCAAATTTTTGACAGGCGGGAGGATGGCCCTCTCTCTGTTGATGCGGACATTTCCCTGTCCTCCACTCAGGAGGTGGGCTCCATTAGTCCCCTTGAGAATGGAACCGGGCTTACTCAAACTGTTGGAGGAAATGCGGTTGTTTCCAATGTTGGTCCCACTTCTACGCTAGCTGGAATTTCTTCCTCCTCTACTCAGGTTATGGGCTCCACTGAATCTCTTAATGACCAGATTACTAAAAATCATCTCCTATCCTCAAGGTGGGAGGAAGCTTTTAAAACCTCTGAGCACTCAAAAGATCAGATTCAAGTGGTACCTGACAAGGCAGAGCTTCGGGTGGGGGGGAGCATGTTCCTTCTTCTCCCAAGCCTTCTTTCACAAAGGTTTTAGGTGGGCCTTCCTCCTCTTCCTTTTCTCCCCCACCGTTTGAGGTTTCTAGGAACAGGGTCAAGATTCCTGCTGACATTGCTAAAAAATTCATTGCTGAAGAATCCCTTTCCTTGGTTGGGAAAGTGGTTGGAGGTAATCCAAATCTTGACATTATCAGGCATTGGGCTTTTTCCCATTGGAAATTTTGTGGGACCTTGCAAATTGTTGGCCTCTCCAGGGGTTTTTTTGGAGTTCACCTCAACACTCAAGAAGATGTTGGCCAAATTTTGTCTGGAGGACCTTGGTTCCTTGGGTCCAAGAGTGTTTTTCTGATGAAATGGAATCCAGATTTCAACCCAAAAACGCAAAGCATTAACTTTGCTCCTATCTGGGTCAGATTTCCAAACTTACCTTGGCACCTTTGGTGGGAATCTATTTTCAAATCCATGGCTTTGACTATTGGAGATCTGCTTCTCATTGACAAGGTAACTCTTTCCAGATCAAGGATGCATGTTGCCCACCTTTGTATTATGGCCAACCTTGATTCTGCACTCCCTACCTTTGTGGAATTGGAACTTGGAACATCACTTTTCAAACAAGCCATTGAGTATGAGAACAAACCTCCTTTCTGCATTGAATGTCGAACTCAGGGTCATCTTCGTGCTCATTGTCCTTCTCTCACTAAGCATGTGGCCTCTTCTGAGCGATTGAATGATTATAATCCTATGGCTAAGGAGAATGCCTTTCAAGCTTCATCAAAGAAGGATAAAAGGAAATTTCCTCCATCCAGAGGAATAAGTTTCAAGCCTACCAAAGAATATAGAATCAAAGAAGGACATAACTCTGCCCCTTTCATCAACTCTCCTGATGATAAAGGGAAAAATATTTCTTTGACAAATGCATCTAATGAGGTCAGTCTTTTTTCTCACCCTTTTCAATTTCAAATTCTTGCGGATTTAAACTCTGAGGATTTTTTTGATAAAAACAATGATCCAAATCCCAATCCCAATCCTCCTTTGGATCCGAAGAATCTTATTCAAGAACCATATTCTGAGCCATTGACTGAGAACCCTGAACCCTTGGCTGAGGACCTCTCTTTAAAAGAAGACCAACCCTTGATAGAAGATGCTTCTATTCCTTCATCCTTCCTCGAACCTGTCAGTCCTGTGATTCAGCGAATCTCCTCTTCCACTTTTAGTCCCAAAATTCTTCGGAGCCAAAAGAGGTCTCCTATAGATTGTGGAATGGAAAAAAAGAGGGGAAGACCTTCTCATTCTGATCAAAGGAATCAAGATGTGCATGAAGATATTGCTAATGGCGTTCAAAAAACTCTGTTTTCTACTAGAATCAATATCTCCAAGGAAGAAATGAAGTGCACCAAACCTCCCCAACCACATGGAAAGGGAGGCAAAAAACTCTCCAAATCCTCCAAATGAAGATCCTCTCATGGAATGTGAGAGGCCTTAATGGTATAGCCAAGCAGCGGCTAGCTAAATCATTAAGGAAAGAAATCAGACCGACTATTTTTGTGATTCAAGAATCTAAAATTAGTGAACCTCTTGATAAAAATATTTGCAATTTCATTTGGAAAAATAGTGATTTTTGCGCTTGCAATGCCAGGGGTGCTTCTGGAGGTCTCCTATGCTTATGGAATCCTTCTCTCGTGAAAGGAAATCTTATCCATTCTAATGATGAGATTTTGAGCATTCATTTTTGTGATAAAGACAACAATTGTTCTTGGGTCCTGACCAATATCTATGCTCCCAATTCCATTTCTGGGAGGTTCCATATGTGGAACACTTTATCCTCAATCAGAAATGCTTTCTCTAATCTACCTTGGATCCTTATTGGTGACTTCAACACCCCTTTGTTTCCTTCT
Organism: Wollemia nobilis; assembly: GCA_028583015.1. NCBI lineage: Eukaryota > Viridiplantae > Streptophyta > Pinopsida > Araucariales > Araucariaceae > Wollemia > Wollemia nobilis. The sequence goes on from JAQPPZ010017052.1 coordinate 32,686,833, forward strand.
GACAAAAGGGGAGGAGTTGGCTCTTTTTCTAAGAGTATGGAGGACTTCCAGGATTTCATTAATGCACAGAATTTGATTGATGTCAATCTGAAAGGCAATCAGTTCACATGGTCAAATAGAAGGTGTGGATCTCAGCTAATCCAAGTTAAATTAGATAGGGTGTTGTTTTCTCAGGAAGCCTTTGACAACTGGGGAGATGCCACTCTTCAATCACTCCTTAAAATTGGTTCTGATCACAGTCCCATTCTTCTGGACACAAATAATCCAAAAATTTACAAAACCCCATTCAGGTTTGAAGCAATGTGGATGCAACATCCTGATTTTAAGGAAAGAATCAACCAATGGTGGCAAACCGACATTCAAGGAAAACCTTCCTTCATTCTGGCCCAGAAACTCAAAATCATTAAAGAGAACATTAAAGTATGGAACAGAGACATATTTGGTAACCTTTTCCATAATAAGTAGGATGTAATGTTGAGGCTATCCTTGATTGAAAAAAATAATCAGGAGAATGGTGATTTCACTGCTGAGATTAAAAAAGAAGAGAAGGAATTGTTAGCCAAGTATCACAATATTCTCCAATGTGAAGAAATTTTTTGGAGACAAAAATCCCGTGACTTATGGCTCCAAAAAGGGGATTCTAATACCAAATTTTTCCATACTTCTACTATGAGACACCGAAGCAATAACAAAATTAAGGAAATCCACACTCAGGAAGGAGAAATCATCAATGATATCAAAGAAATTAGGAATGAAGGCATTTCCCATTTCATGCAACTACTTCAGGCTGAGAACAGACCAAATTCTCAGATGGCAAAAGATTTTTTCCTCCAGTTCATTCCTCATCTCATCTCTGACAGTATCAATAGTAGACTTATGGCTACTCTTTCTGATGAGGAAATTAAAGATGCTTTATTCTCCATGGATCCTGACAAAGCTCCTGGCCCAGATGGTTTTTCCCCAAGGTTCTATCAAGCCTTTTGGGATCTTGTCAACAGGGATGTTTGCAAAGCCATAAGAGAGATCCAACATTCTAAAATTATTCCAAGAGGCTTCAATTCCACCTTCATTGCACTTATACCAAAAAAGCCTAATGCTTGTAATTTCAATGATTTCAGGCCAATAAGTCTTTGCAATGTCATTTACAAGATTTTAACAAAAGCCATCACCATTCGCATGAGGGAAGTCATGCCTTTGATTATTAATCAGAGCCAAGGTAGTTCTGTCAAAGGTAGATCCATCCTAGATGGCATCATTTCAGTGCATGAAGCAATTCACTCAGTCTCAATCAACAAAAAAGTAGCCTTTCTTCTCAAGTTAGACATGAACAAGGCTTATGACAGACTAAATTGGGATTTCCTTTTTGCTATTCTGAACAAGTTTGGCTTCCATCCTGAATGGATTTCTCTAATTAAAGGTTGCATCTCCTCTGCTTGGTTTTCGGTCCTCATCAATGGTTCTCCTGCAGGATATTTTCAAAACAGTCGAGGTCTAAGGCAAGGAGATCCTTTATCTCCTCTCTTATTTATAATTGTTGCTGAGGCTCTGGGAAGAGCAATTATTGAAGCAAAAAATGTTGGTCTCCTCTATGGAATACAGACAACTTCCCAATGCGATCCTATCACACATCAACAATTTGTTGATGATACTCTATTGTCCACAATTGCATCTATCAATGAAGCAAATATTATCAAGAGGATACTCTTCCTATATGAGCTTGTTGCAGGTCAAAGGATTAATTTTCAAAAGAGTAAACTTTACTTCCTCAATACTCCACCAAGAAGACAAAACATCATTGCTGACATCCTTAATTGTTCCATAGCTTCTTTGCCTTCTACCTATCTGGGTTTACCTCTCTTCACTGGGAATGTCAAAGATAGCTTATGGGACAATGTCATTGAGAGGTTACAAAAAAACTCACTACTTGGAGAAGCAATATTTTATCTCAAGCGAGGAAAATTACTCTCACCATGGCTTACCTCCAGAGCATTCCTGTTTACTTCCTTTCTCTGTTCAAAGCTCCAGTAAGTGTTTACGAAAAAATGGAAAAAATTCAAAAACACTTCCTCTGGACAGGATCTGAAAATAAGCATAGATTTCATTTGGTCGCTTGGGATAAAGTGTGCAAGCCTAAAGAATGTGGAGGATTAGGTCTTAGAAGAATTTATCCTCTCAATCTCTCCCTTCTTGCAAAACAAGCCTGGCGGTTGATTTCTAATGAGAATGTTCTTTGGGTCAAGATCATAAAAAGGAAATATCTTCAGGGATCCCATTTCCCTCATGGGGAGGTGCCTTCATCCGGATCTGCTTTCTGGAAGGCTATTTGTGAAGCTCGTTCCCTCTTGATCAAAGGTCTAAGGTGGCAATTTGGTAATGGCACTTCTATTTCTTTTTGGGATGACAAATGGATCGGGGATCGACCTCTCAATCAAAATCCTATGTTTCAAAGGCTGAGGAATACTACTATTCAATTGGCTGGACCTCTAGCGGTAGATTTCATTTCTTGTACCAATGGTCATAAAATATGGAGAAGGATTAATATCCCTGATCATGAAAATGAAATTTCCTATTTATACAATCTACTTTCTACTGTCATAATTCCTTTAAATGACCAGACTGATTGTCCTATTTGGGAACCTACTGATTCTGGAGATTTCACGGTCAAATCAGCTTACTTGCTTTATCTCAATAGTATTGATAATCCTATCCCATTCAAGCTTGTCTGGACCAAATATTTGATTCCTAAGATTGCCTCCTTTTCCTGGTTATGTATTCAAGATCGCATCCTTACCACGGAGAATCTCATCAAAAGAGGTATTCCTTTGCCTAACAGATGCCATCTCTGCCTTTCTGATTGGGAATGTACTTCTCATATTTTCTTATTTTGTTCCTACTCAAGAATGGTGCTTAACAAACTTTTCCACACCTTCAAGATTGCCTGGGCCTGTCCTCCTTCAATTGTTGATTTATTCCAATAGTGGCCAATTCCTTTCAAAAATCCCATACTCAGAGGACTTTGGAAGTTTTGTTTGCATCATTTCCTTTGGCAGATATGGTTAGAACGCAATAAAAGAATATTTGACTTGAAATCTTTGGATGCCAACATTATTGCCAGTAAAATCATCCTTTATGCTAAGGAAAATGCCCTTGTTGCTCCTTTTGATCCTTTTCCTTGTTCATCTTTTGAGAAGGGCATCCTGAAGTCTTGTGATATTTGTATTGATGTCCCAAGGCCTGCTACTCAGTCTTCGTCTAGGACCAACATCAAATGGCAACCTCCTCCCTTTGGGTGGGTCAAGCTTAATTTTGACGACGCTGCAAAAGGCAATCCTGGCATTGTTGGGGCTGGAGGAATCCTCCGGGATCACAGTGGCAATTCCATATTTGCCTTTTTTGAACCTTTAGGAATCCAATCCAATCATTCTGCTGAAGCTAAAGCGGTGTGGAGAGGTCTTCAATTTCTAAAGGACATTCCAGGAAAAATCATTGTTGAAGGAGATTCTCTTAATATCATAAATTTTTTAAAAACCTCCAAACCCAGCAGCTGGAGGATCAGGAATCTTATCGAAGAAAGTAAGCAAATTCTTCGTCAGCAAGTCAATGTTGTGGTTCAACACATTTTTAGGGAGGGCAATTCTGTAGCTGACAAATTAGCCAACATTGGCGTTAATGCTCAAGGTTTGATGACTTGGACGGATGTCCTCCCCAATGAAGTTGTTGAGTTGGCAAATTATGATCAAAATACCATCTGCCATGATGAATCTCGAAATCCTTGATTTTTACATTGCCCAAGACCTCCTTTTTTCCATGATTCATTGGGCCCATGTCCAAAGTTCCAAAAAATTCCAAAATGTAGATTTTATTCATCATTCTCATTATCTTCCTTTGAAAAGGGGTTCTATGTTGATAATTTCAAGTTCTCTGCCGCCTCTTACTTATGCCCCTTCTTTTTTGATAATCATTTCCATGAGGAATCCCGATGCTATGTCCACCCTAATTTTAAATCATTTCATTCTCGTGTGGAATGATGCTTGTAATTTTACCTTTTTGAGAACCCTGTCTAAATGCTTTACCTTTCGCATTCTCCCGAGGCTTTCTGGAATGTGCATCCCAATCCCTTCTGGGTTTCATGCCTACTTTTGCCATTGGCCTTGTTACGTGAGTATCACCAGAAGATCCATCTTCCTTGGGATGGTGATCTGCCCTATTATTCCTACCCATTTTCATCACCCTTTTTTGCATCATGCCCAATGTTCTAACCATCATTATCCTTTTTGCCAGGGTTTTCCTTTTTGGTCAAGCATTACTTTCTATTTATTCCTCCTGTGGTCTTTTCAACAAACATATAATTTCATTTATGTTCCTTTTGATCTGTGTATTTTTCCTCCCATTTACCTTCCTTCCTTAATTCCTTTTGCCACCATGAAGGAAGGGAAAGTTATTTTCATTGAGCCTAAAACTGTTGAACTGGATTCTATTTCTACTGATATGTTTAAGGATAAGCATGGGATCATCAATTTTTTCAATCTGTTCTACGGAGTGGATGATGAGGTTACTAAGGCTTTCATGACAACTTGGGACAATGGTTTGGTTTCCATCCATGATGTCCAGTTCCAAATTTCCTTTGAGCTATTGGTGAACCTGACAGGGCAAGATTTGGATGGAAAAATCATCAGAAGAAACAAGCACAACTGGGAGGCGGAGTTGACACTCTTCGAGAAAAATTCACCCATCCACAAGAAGGTTAAAAAAGTTTTGTTTCACCATCACTTGTCAACACCCTGGAAAGAAATCCTTAAGCCAATAATGCAATATTTTACTTGTGATAACCCTGAGTCTCAATTATGTTGTTTTCATCTTGCATTTGTAAATCATTTTTGGGACTCAAAAATGATGAACATTCCCGCTGCCCTATTCTGGTCCATGGACTATACCATTACCACCAACCATTCCAAAAAGGATGAGGCCAAACCTTGCCACCAGGGTCTTTTTAAGGTCCTTTACAAGTACCTCCTTCTGCAATTCCCTTCAGGTAATCTCCCTGCCCCTGATTCTGACGAGGAGAATTCATCCTCAACCCCGAGCCCTAAAACCTCCAAATCCAAAAGAAAAGATAAAGGGGGCAAATCTATTTCTGAGTTCTCCACCAGGAAGAAGGCCAAAGTTGAAAAGACCCCTGTCCGTAGTTCCCAGAGGCTGAAACATAAAGAAGTCGCCAAAACCCCTCCGTCCACCTCTGTAAAAACTCCAAAGGACAAGTCTAATTCTCCTGACCTTGTCGAAAGGTATCTTCACAAGCTGGTTGTGCATGCTACTTCTGCCACCATTGACCATCTTGAAACTGCTCACTTGGCCATTGGAAAGGTGATTTCAACCCTCAAAGAATAGCGCCATGCACTTAGCCTTTTGTTTTTCTATGACAATTTCAAAAATATTTCAGCCCTGGCCGGTGCTGAGGTGTCCTTCGACACCAAAACTGACGTCAAAGATGTTGTCAATGATGAATATGTAATGGATATCACTAAGGAAGCATGCACTATTGTTCCTAAGGATAGCACTAAGGAGATTTCTAAAATAGATGTGAAAGTTGCTGGTCTGGAAGGTGTTGCTTCGTCCCTCATGCAGTTGGATATTCCCCTTGATGGCTGATGATTCTTCCTCTATTTTTTGGGTCCTCTACGGTGGAGGATCACGTATTTTTGAGTTCCTTTTTGGTCGAGGACCGCTTCTTTTTGAGCTCTGGTGTTTCTCTCTGTGCCTGCTTGTCTAAGGTTGTTGGCTCCTTTTAGTCTGAGGATGTAATTTTGAGGTTGTAATTCTGTTTTAGCTAGCAGTTCAAAGTTTCTTTCATCTATTCCTTTTTGATCCTCTGATGTACAAGGCATTAGGGCACCTTTCAAATGCCCTGTTTTTAATAAAATTATTAATCTACCAAAAAAAGGTGAAAATGTCCCCTATTATTAGGGTTAATATTGGATATTTAAACTTAAAATGGTCCAATTATTATAAAATTGGGGCAAATCTACCCAAAAAAAATTTACACCCAAAATTTTTGGGCTAATGGGCCCCGATCAAGGGTCCCCAATATTAGCCAATTCCAAATTTTAAAAATCAAAATATTCATTAATTAATTATGATTAGCCACTATGCATAACCCAAGGTGACCTACTACCAGACGATGTACTACCAGGTGGTTCCATAGGGGTAATAAGTACCACCTCCTTCATTCCTATAGACACTGAGTCAAATTCAGTCTATGTCACAAACAGTGTCATGGTCCATGAACATACCCCCACTAGGACCACCTCTGACATATAATATTGAGGAGACAAGCTCCTAGAGCTAGGTATGGGATAGAGGTGATATACCTATTTTGTATTGTGGCATGCATCCCTAGGGATGGTTGAGTATATCGGGGTTAGATTGTGGTACACCAACTGGGAAGACCTATGTATATCTCTTTATCTTGAGTAATATCATACTAATTTTATTAGTGCAATGTGTGTGCTTGTGTACTTATGTGATTGTTTGCTTTTTATGATAATTTTTATTATGCTTTTATGATAATGCATGCAAATGAACCTAACATGAACTAACTTATGAATACACTAACTAACCTAATGCAAACAAATGAGGTGGATGCAAAAACATGAGGAGACATAAAAACCAGAGGAATAGAGGAAGAAAAGAGAAACCAAAAGAAAAAGAAAAAGGAAGAAAAAAAGCAACTCTAAGAAAAATCATGCCCCATAACTTAGGACTATCATAATGCTACAAAACGAAATCGCGGTCCAAACAAATGAGGTGCGATTTCAAAAATAGAAGAAGATCAATAAAGAAATAAGAGGAAGAAGAAGAATAAGAACTAAAGGTCAACAAAGTAAAAGGAGGGTTGTAATACAATGTTTAGATTTAGCACAGATCGTACGAGATCAATGTGACCAAATTATTGAAATCAAACACAAAAATGGACATGTGGATTCATACCCACTATGGGTGTAGTACTCGATAAGATGGACAAAATGGTGGAGTGTGACCCGCTATGGGTGTTGTACTCACTAATATGGATAGATGGTCAAAAGATACCCGCTAGGATGTATGCTCGCAAATAGTCAAGATGGAGGTTTCCCCTCAGATGTGGCCATGAAGCTATCCCATGTGGGGTGTATTATGTGTGCATGATGAGTTTAGCAAGTACTATTCAAAATATGAGAAGGTTTTATTGTCATTGATGCCAAGAAGTTAGGGTCAGTAAACAAGACAAAAGGAAGGATGTCAAGAATCAGTTTTCGTAATCAGTGCAAAAGAAATCTTGCTTCCAGGTGCTCATATGAGGTCTAAAGGGCAATGGGAAGGCCCGAGAAAAATAATATTAAATTTTTTTATTATAATATTAAAGGTCTAAGGTCAAGACCTAGAGATTTAAATTAATTATAATAATTTCATTATAAATTAATTTATAATTAATTTGACTAGCTCTAAGAACTATTAAATTAATTATAATAATTTAATTATTAGTTAATTTATGACTTAATTTAATAACCCTAAAGGTTAGGGTTAAAAGGGCACAAAGTTTAATTAATTTGAATTATTCTAATTAAATCGAATCGTCGATGTCTTTGAGCATATGACAATTTGCATATAAGAAGGGGCAAACATTATGGTAAATAATCATCCATACGATTCATTTGAGGTAAGCAAAAATTGTGCACAAAGAAGGAGGTAGAATCATGTGTGTTTTGAAAGATTTAAGGGACAGAACAAAGGACAATTAAAAGGGAACTCACTCCACATTGCAAGGCGTTGGGTAGCACGATTGGTAGCTAGAGGCTATGCTAAGACATTTGTTGGTGCAAGGTTGAGGGATAGATTCCTGTGGTCTTCATTTTTACAAGCGGAGAAGTTTTTTCATTGAGGGTTATGCATTCAGAGAGGTACAAAGGAAAGGCATTGGCCTTTCCCTTTGCGTGGAGGCATGTAGCCCACGTGGTGGGAGCACACTTTGCAAAGGCGCTTGGAAGGAAGGGGTTGCATGTTCAAAACCCACCAAGGCCTTTTTGGTGAATGTTATAAGGTATGTGCTCACATTGCAAGGTTTACTTGTTGCATCCAAAATTGCTAAGGTGGAAATAATTTTTATTTCCTAAGGTTTTATAAATTGAATATTGCATATTTAAATAAGGGGTTTTTGAGTAATACAAGTGATATAAAAGGATATGCATAGTTTTATTTTTGGGTTTTGATTTTTTGAGTTCTTAGAGTTTATAAGAGGAGTAATAAGGTGTGCCAAGGGAGTTAGACACTTTGTTGAAACAAAGTTCATAAAAATTGTATTGAAGAAAAAATAAGGTATAGTTAATTTTTGATATTTTGACTTGGTGAAATATTTTGAAAGAAAATATTAATGATAGATATTTGTTATCTAACCCTTGAGATTGGCAAGGAGTGGTTGTGATTAAAACAGGTTTTTGAGGTCAGATCTTCTTCAAATAAGAGGTAAGGGCATATTATCCTTGAGAGATATTGTTGGATATTGTGAATGCTAAGTTGGAGTGAAAAGGATTGTTTGATAAGTATTATTGAGTTTGGTTTTCTGGAATGAAAGTTGATACTAGAAACCTTGTCTGATAAGCATTGTTGGAAATATTGAGTAAGCTTTCATATGCTTGACTAGGGTTTGTGAAATAACATGAGTATTATTGTTATGTGAAGTTGTGAACTATCTTGAACTAGGGCTTGTGCAAGATCATCAGTATCATTGTTATGTGAGGTTTGTTTGATAAGCATTGTTGAATAAACCATCATTGAGTGATTGGTTGAGTGGAGTTGATTGAGCCTAGTTGATTGGAGGTATTAGAGTGATAGTTCAAGTTCTATGAAACAAATTGTTTTATATCCTAAATTGATTTGAAAAAGAGATTGAGTGTGAAACATATTGAGTCTCTAACCATTCTCCATATGTTTATGTGGTAAAGAAAGAGAGATTGAAAGTGATTGAGCATTGTTGTGAGTGTGAAGCATATTGAGTCTCTAACCATTCTCCATATATTTTTGTAAGATTAAAAAATATTCTATGTGAAGCTTGTTTGTGTGATTGAAGAGGTTTTCTATGATAGATTGAGTTGAATTGCATAGGGCTTTTGTGAAATCTATTGGACATATTTGAGTAAGTCCTAGAGTGGACTTAAGGATTGAGTTAAGCTTTTGAGGAAGCTTACAATGCAAATTTGAGGTAAGTCTTGGTGAAGACTTGTGGAGCATATTAGACAAGTTCTGGTGAGTACTCATTGAGTAGATTAGAGGTAAGTCTTGGTGAATACTTGTGGAGTAGATTGAACAAGTTCTTGAGAGGACTTGTTGGACATATTTGAGGTAAGTATTTGAGAAGACTTGTAAGCAGAGTTAATTGATTGATTTGTTAAAACCTTGGGTTAAGGTTTGGGGCATATCTAGAAGAGTTAATTTTTATTGAGTCAACCTTTGAGTTAAGTCTTGAGGATAGAGTTTGGTGCAAATTTGAGGATAGTTTTGTGCCAAACCAGAGATAGAGATCGAGTAGATTTGTGCTAGACCAAAGGACTGTGTTTACTGCATATCAGAGATAGAGATTAAGGATAGATTTGTGCTAGACTGAAGTACTATGTTTAGTATAGATTTGAGATAGATATTGAGCAGATTTGTGCTAGATCTAAGGACTATGTTTAGTACAGATTTGAGATAGATCCGAGAGCAATATTTGGAGGTGACAAAGCAAAGGATAATAGTCTCCAATGGATAGAGATCCATTAGCCAGGTTAGTGAGGACAGAAGTCTTTTGAGTGAGGATAGGATTATTCAGTGGAAAGAAATTGACAAACGAGTGTAGTGGAGCTAGTAGTCTTCTAGAGGATCACCAGCCATAGTAGAGGAGAAGGAGTTATCCTATGGATAGATATCCATGATATAGCTAAGGATATTGGTGTCTCCTTTGGATAGATATCCATGAACTTTATTAGGGTATTGGTGTCTCCTTTGGATAGAGGTCAATAAACATTGTAATAGGGAAAGGTTTCCCAAGAGATTTGTTGAGAAAATTTTAGTGAAAGATTCTCTCCGTAGAGTATCCCACATTGGGTGAACCACGTTAAATTGGTGTCTCTATTGTGTGTGATGATTTATGCATTGCTTTGGTTACTGCTATTGATATTACCATTGATTGTATTGGTTAATATTGTTTGGGAAAAAAAGTAAAAAGTGGTCTTATATTGTTCACCCCCTCTCAGTATAAGCTTGTGTTCTTCAATTGGTATCAGAGTGGGTTCCTTCTGAAGAGTTTAACAACTTGAAGGAAAAAATCACAAGAACACAGATGGATTCTAAGAGTGGATCCTCAGATAATTCAGCACCAGTGTTTGATGGGAGTGATTATGTATTTTCAAGTATGAGAATGAATATTCACCTGATGGCACTTGGAAATAAAATATGGGAAGTAGTTGAAAATAGATACACACCACCATCTACTCCACCTACAAATAAATATGGTAAGCTTCTACATCATTACAATTCAAAAGCAATAAATGCAATTTTGAGAGGTTTTCATAAAATAAAGTTTATAAAGGTTATGCACTACAAATAAACAAAGGAAATTTGGGATAAATTGCAAGGCATATATGAAGGAAATAAAAAGGTCAAAAAGGTAAAGTTGCAAAATATAAAGGGAATATTTGAAGACCTAAAAATGAAGGATGAGGAAAACATTAGTGCTTATCTACTTTGTGTAGATGAGGTTGTTAACTCCATGCAAGGACTTGGACTTGAAGTTCAAGAATCTGATGTTTGTGATAAGATTTTAAGGTCACTCCCAAAAATATTTAGTGAAAATATTTTAGCTATAGAGGAATCAAAAGATAGTGATCTTTTAAAAAGGGATGAATTACATGGCACTCTCATAGCTTTTGAGATGAGAAAAAAAGAGGAACCTAATCCCTAGAAAGAAGCAACTTTCAAAGCTACTAATAAGACAAAGGGTACGAATTCAGATTCAAGCAATGAGTTATCCAGTGATGAAGAAGTAAATTATGGTAGAAGGAACAAGGATCCAAGAAATTTTAAAGGTATAAAATCTGTTATATGTTTCAATTGTGGAAAGTATGGTCACTATGCATCTGATTTTCAAGAAGATGAAAATAGCAATGATGAATAAAAATGGGGTCATAAGTACAAGGAAACAAAAAAATATAGGTACCAAAAGAAAAGCATGGATGGACAATGCAAGCAATAAAATAAGTTCTTCCAAAGATAGAAGAAGAGTTTCTATGCATAAAAAACAAGTAAGTATTCAAGTAATATTGATTAAATTTCTTCAAAAAATTATGAAGTACTATTTCTAGCAAAAGAAAATAAGTGGTTAAGAAAATATCACCAATAATCCTCAAGTGTTTTAGATGTGGAAATTTTGGTCATATTGAAGATAGTTGTACAAGGAGTGGTTTCAATTTCAGTGATGATGAATATGAAGATACACTTGAAGGGCCAGAATAAAATCTACTCATGGCAATAGAGGAATAAGCAGGTGATCCTATAGAAGACAAATAAAAAATAAATGAATATGATTCCAAAGGCAAAGAAATAGAGGAAGAATAAGAAAAATGAGAATTTGATCTTGAAGGTGAACTTATTTTTGCCCTTAATGTATTAAAGGAGGTAAGAAAGAAAAACTCCAAACTTAAGCTTCAGTTTCAAGAATGTGATGAAGAGAAAGGAAAACTTATAGAGGATCCAACCAACTTAATGGCTAAGACAAGGAGATTCAAAGAGAATTTAGAAGCTAAGGTTTTATAATGTGAAAAACTATAGCATGAAGTAGCTTCACTAAGGAAGGAAGTAAAAGAGTCTAACGAAAAGCTACACAAGTTTGGAAAAATCTCAAAAACCATAAACAAGATTATCAAGGTACAAATATGGTCAACAAATAAGACAAATATTGGTTTTGAACAGGTACAAAAAAAATAAGGAGAGGAGTCAACCTCAAGTTCTGAAGAAGAAGAAACTTCAAAATAAGATAGTGTAAGAGAGAGTGAGACTTCTAAGGATGAGTTGGAAAATAGAAAGTTCAACAAGGAAAGGAAAAATGCACAAAAGAGGAACAAATGGAATAGGAACCAACACAGAGTAATAGAGACTAAAAGATCCATGGGATCAAGGCAAGGCAATTTCAATGGATGATGCTTCTCATGTCATAGATTTGGGAACAAAGCTTCACAGTGCAGGACACATGAAAGATAGGAATATGGAAAATTTAGAAACATGTAGCTTTTTCAAGGGTATTACTACTCTTGTAATTAGTTTTGTCACAAGGTAGTAAATTGCAGGGTTCATGACAGGAATAGATATGGCTTCACTAAGAAAAATCCCAAGATATATGCACCTCCAAGGAATAATAATATTAAGTTTTATAAGTGCAATAATGATGGGCATACATCAAGATGGTGTAGAGCAAAAATTTCAAAGACAAGCAAGAACAAGAACAGTTAGAGGAATCAAAAATATCAACCAAGGAAGAAAGTGGACAAAGGCAAAGATCAGTGTTTTATGGGAGTAGAAATACTCCCACCCCAAAATTAACCACCTCAAGAGGAGGTGGGGGAGGGTCTAAGCTAAGATACTCATTCTTAGCCCCGAGCCCCAAAGGTGACCCTTTTCCATTTATGACAAACATGGAGAGATTTGAGTAAGGGGAGATATTTTAGTTACGACGAGAGCATTCAGTTAGGGGGAGCAGAACAAAAAAAGGTAAAATAAATAGGAAAATATAATTGGGTTGCTATCAATGACAAAGTGGGATATTATTGGAAATATAAGCAAGTTTTATTGTCATTGATTTCAAGAAGTCAGGGTCAGTGAACAAGACAAAAGGAAGGATGTCAAGAATCAGTTTTCGTAATCAATACAAAAGAAAGATTGCTTCTAGGTGATCATATGAGGTCTAAAGGGCAATGTGAAGGCTCGAGAAAAACAATATTATAATATTTTATTATAACATTAAAGGTCTAAGGTCAAGACCTAGAGATTTAAATTAATTATAATTTCATTATAAATTAATTTATAATTTAATTTGATTAACTCTAAGAGTTATTAAATTAATTATAGATTAATTATTAATTAATTTATGACTTAATTTAAAAACCCTAAAGGTTATGGTTAAAAGGGCACAAAGTTTAATTAATTTGAATTATTCGAATTAAATCGAATCGCCGATGTCTTTGAGTATATAGAAATTTGCATATAAGAAGAGGCAAACATTATGGCATCTAATCATCCAAGCAATTCATTTGAGGTAAGCAAAAATCATGCACAAATAAGGAGTCAAAATTGTGTGTGTTTTGAAATATTTAAGGGACACATCGAAGGAAAGTAAAATGGAACTCACTCCATGTTGCAAGGCACTGGGTAGCGCGATTGGCAGCCAAAGGTTGCACTAAGACATTTTTTGGTGCAAGGTTGAGGGATCGATTCTTGTGGTCTTTGTTTTTACAAGAGGAGAAGTTTTTTTGTTGAGTTTTATGCATTTAGAGAAGGAAAAATGGAAGGCACTAGCCTTTTCCTTTGCATGGAGGCATGTAGCCCACGTGGTGGGCGCACGCTTTGCAAAGGCGCTTGGAAGGAAGGGGTTGTACGTTCAATACCCATTGATGCCTTTTTGATGAATGTTATAAGGTATGCACTCACATTGCAAGGTTTAATTGTTGCATCTGAAATTGCTAAGGTGGAAATAATTGTTATTTCCTAAAGGTTTTATAAATTGAATATTGCATATTTTAAAAATGGGGTTTTGAGTAATACAAGGGAGATAAAAGGATATGCATAGTTTTACTTTTGGGTTTTGATTTTTTGAGTGCTTAGAGTTTATAAGAGTAATAAGGTGTGCCAAGGTAGTTAGATATTTTGTTGAAACAAAGTTCATAAAAATTGTATTGAAGGAGAAATAAGGTATAGTTAGTTTTTGATATTTTGACTTGGTGAAATATTTTGAAATAAAATATTAAGGATCTGTTGTGGCTGATCCACAACACACCCCAAAATTGGGGACCCACCTTTTTTGCATGCTTTCAAAGAAGATCTCAGTGACCCAGATGCTAAAAATCAAGAAAAAGGCAAAATTGCACAAGGATGAAAGGGTGTCGCGAAATCGCGACATGTCGCAAAATCGCGGTCGAAAATGAAAAGGTGTCGCGAAATCGTGACATGTCGCAAAATCGCGGTCAACGCAAGCAGGTGGGAGAAAAGCGTAGCGAAATCGTGACGTGTTTGATTTTCGCGGCCCAGAGAGGAGAGAGAAAAAGCAGAAAAGCGTAGCAAAATCGTGACATGTCGCAAAATCACGGTCAACGTAGTCAACGACGACTAAGCAGCCCGAAGTGGAAAAATGTCACGAGGTTGAGAAGGTGTACGGAGCGAAAATGCGTCGCGATTTCGCGACAGGTTGCAGCGAAGGTGCATGAAACGAAAAAACATCGCGAAATCGTGACAGAAACGAGCCGAGGCGTACGGAAGGAAAATATGTCGCGAAATCGTGACATGTCGCGTTTTCGTGGCCAGAAGCAGCTAAATAGTACGGACTAGAAAAAGGTCACGATTTCACGACAGAAAGCCGCAAGACAACTCCGAACGAAAAATCGTCGCGAATTCGGACAGGTTGCAGCCCAGTTGTACAGAATGAAAAAGGCGTAGCGATATCGTGACAAAAATCAGCGAAGGTGCCCGAGGTGGAAAACGTCACGATTTCGACAGGAAAGCAGTGAGGGCGTACGGAGGAGAAAAGCGTCGCGATTTCGCGACATGTCGTGAAATCGTGACATGTCACGTTTTCGTTGGGCGTGACGGCAAGAAAGGCTGCTGATAGGAAAACGTCACGATATCGCGACATGTCGCGATTTCGTGACATGTCGCGTTTTCGCGGCCAGGAAGACGGACAAAGCTGCATGCTATTTTTGGTCACGATTTACAGGGAGCCATTACGAAAGATGCAGAAAGTGCAAAACACGTGGCATACATGTATAAGGGTTACAGAAACGTTACATGCATAGAATATTATCGAACGTTTCAGCATTAAACATAAATTCAAGAACAATTCGAAAGGCGGGAATATGAAACGAATCGATCGGGAAGATGAAACGAAGCATCACAGGCCGAAACAGAAAGCATTGCCATGCTTTAAAAGCAGAAGCACAGGACAGATATAGAGGTCGGAAACCGCTGGAGCAGAGTTGCAGTGCTAGAGGCCAGAGGGTCATTCTGGGCCTGCTTTGAGGCTGTTTTCCTTCCTTTTTTCTGGTTTTGAGAAAACCAGATGTTCTGCTGTTGTAACAGGATTTATCTATAATGCAGGAGTATTCAAAAATTTGCATCTTGTTGGCAAGAAAGAAGGAGTTATTTTCTGCATGCATGTTTTAATGTTTATCTTTCCCTTTTTCAGATTTCTAGGCTTATAGATGAAGTTTAATGCAAGTTTCCTTGGTTGCTTCATGCGAATGCCTAAATCTGAAAAATAACAGTAAACCCCAGAGACCAGCACTTAACTTATCTGGATTGTGTGTGTTTTGCAGGTTCAATAGGTTAGGTTGCATGCATGGAAACCTCATTATCTTCGGTTTTGCCAGGACGGGATGGCATCATACTGGATGCAATTTTAATTTTCTTTTCTTTCACATTTTATTTTCTTTTTGCTGCATTTTATTTTCAGAAGTACCAACTTTATTTTTCAAGCTTTAAAATAAAATTAAAAAATTAAAAAACTCCAAAATCCATAAATAATTCCTTCATGTTATTGCATTTCATCAATTTACATTTTGAAGTTACAACATGGTCATTTAAGGATCAAATCACATTTACTTTATAAGGGTTCAATGAACAATCATTAAATTTCACAGTAAAATAAACCACAGTGCCCCTTGTTTTCAGTTACTTGCAACCACTAAGGTGTTCCAAGCATTTTAATTAAATATCTTTTATACATAGATGCAGAATGCTAACATAACAGGAACCTTGGAGAAATTGTTTCTTTGCAAGCAGAGGATTTAGAACCCAAATCCTATCGGAGAGTGTGTTTTCACAATCGGGTGAAAATACCACTCAACAGATTGGCGCTAGAAGGAGGGCCTGAAATGTTTATTTTATCGTGATTTTTAGATGCTACGGGTTTTTAATTACTTAAGAGCTTTACATTGCTAAATATTTTAAGTACATTTTATTAGCATCTTCGGCCTCTAACACCACTCAACGGATTGGTGCTGGGACGGCCGAACGGGTTTATTTTAGTGTTATTGAAATTTAAATTTTTTATGCTTTAATTCTCTAACACTCAGCAGGCTGTAAAAGGACGGCCTGAATTGGTTTATTTTATTCTATTTTAAGCAATTCAGGTATGCTGTAATATTTTTCTGATTGTTCATACAGAATTAGGGTGATTTGATTTAATTTTTTAGAATTTTGGTCTCATGCAATTACTTTTCATTTGATTTTAATGAGTACATCTCTTAGTTGATGCTAACTTGATTTTTTATTTTTTATTGCAGGTTGAATATTCAACAGATTTGGTTCTAAAATTACATTTTAAGTTCACTAATGGCAACACTTGAGGAACAAATGGTATCCCTAAGAGCTGAAATAACATCTCTAAGAGAGAGAATGGTATTAATAATGGAGGATTATTATGAGGGTTTACATGTGATACCCTATCATATTCCTACAATGTTATTGGATTTTTTACGGTGTTTTAATCAAGAGGTGCCACTAGGATACTTGCAAAAACTGCATGTCTACAAGGATACATTATGTAAATTCCAGATTTTTTATGAGGAGGTAGCTTGTAAGTTATTTGCATACATTTTGGATGATAGACCATTCTTTTGGTATAGCCAACTACCCATGGAGGTTAGGACTTCTTGGATACAACTAGAAGCAGCCTATCTTTATCATTTTGGTAATCGGGCTGACTTAGAAATATTGAAAAATAAGTTTACCTCCATATGTAAAGAGCCTAATGAATCCTTGAGTCAATTCAATGGAAGATTTCGTGAGTTGCACTCCCAAATGTGGGAAAATTTTAACACATTAGAAGAGGAAGCCATGGAAGTATACCTAGGAGCCATACACCCCACACTTGCTTCACTCATTGAGGAAAAACTGAGTGGTTTGTCCCTAGAGAAAATTCATGAGGTCTTAGAAGAGATAGAACGACAAGGTCTTGAAGAAGAAAAGGCACAACATGTTCATGTGAGAGATTTTTCTTTTGATGCCAACCTACACCAACCATCAAACATAGCACCCTCCACTCCAATGATACCTAAGGTAAATGATCAAGGGGATGAATTTGAATACCCAAATTTTATGACCACCTTAGATGTAGTCCACGAGGAGGTGCAAATTGATAAGCCAACATCCACTAGTGAAGATTATGCAGAAATGATCTCATTCATAGAGATACACGATTATCTAGAGGAAGGGGTTCTAAATCCAACAATGTTTGATATATGTGATAAGATGGAACCTGCCATGGAATTAAATAAAGTGGTTGAAAGTGAAATTGGGAGAAAACCAATAAATGAATTTGGAGACATGATAGAATTTCACCACTTGTTCTTGGAAGATACTATTGATGAGATGTGTAAAATTAAGGATCAAGAAATTCTTCACCCTCCAAATTATGATAATGAATCATGGGTTACTAATTTGGACAATGATAGCCTTATAAATTTGAATTCAAGAAATAACCCACTTTTTGAAATAATTGAACCATCTAAGGAAGGTGAAGATAAATTTGATGAGAAACACATTGATGATTTGGAAAATGTTGAAGAAATAGTTGAACGTCACCACTTGATTTTGAAAGGTGATTATTATGATGCTTGGAAGAAGTGGGAAGACTTCACTCTTTCCAAAGCTACTAATGAAACTTGTGTGCCAATTGATATACAGGACAACATAATCGCCTACTCAAAGGAAGACCTTACAACTCCTGTACAATTTGAGGATGTTTTGGAAGAGGGTTTCAAATCTCATCAAATTTTGGAAGATTATAATGATCCTATTGCCAAGGACAAAGAAGAAAAAGTATTTATGAATGAATCAAAAGACCATGTCACAAATACCATGGAGTTTCATCCCACAAGTTTGGAAGATAATTTTTATAATGGTTGGGGAAGATATGATAATGCATTCCTTTCTCACATCCCTATAAATGAAACTCATATTTCACTTGATATGCAGGATGTTGAACCTTCTACATCATACGAAGATCTCATATTCATGGGATTTGAAAAGGTGACAAAATTTGATCATGTTGAATATAAATTCATTGAAAGTGTGGATGCAAGTTTGCATGATGATTTGGAGGATTCAAATGAAGAGATACCATGGATAGTGAACAAAGAATTAGAACCAAATGACAAAGAGATTGATCAATTGGAAGCAAATCAAATGAAGGATCATCAAGATGAGTCATGGGACATACACTTTGACCAAGAGTGTTTGAGGATTGAAAAGGAAGACCATATTTTGAATTTAAATAATTTGAATGATGAAATGTCATTAAAGGTAAATGAAAAACAAGGTATAATTTTTAATCACACCTTTAATAACATTGTTTTAATGAATGGAAAAGAAGTTGATGCACTTGAATTGTTAAACCAAATTCATCAACAATTATTAATTGAATCTAGGATAAAAACTTTTAATGATCCTAATTTAGTCAATATCCTAGATGCTTGTAAATTGTTACACAAATTTGATTGGCCTACAAATTTGGAAAATAATTTGGCTTTAAAATTTGTAGAAATAGGCTCCTACTTACAAAATTGCATATTGGAAGAAGATAGCCTAATTCTAAATCAAAGAGTAAGTTTGGAAATGGAAGTTTTAAAGAATAGACATGATAAAATTGAAAATCATTTATTGTCTAATCATTTTAGTAATTTGGTGCTCACCTGTGGGAGTCTTATTGGAACTAAATCAAATTGGTATGGTGAGCATGGAAAGTGGAAGTTTGTTGCATTGTTTGGTCTTGTCTTGTTTTTGTGGGATTCCCACAACATTTGGTATGCATATCATGTTATATTTTTGTTGAAATGTTCTAACCATGTGTGGGATCCAGGAAAGTGATAAGCCAAGCTTTGCATCATCTTGTATTATAGTGTACATTTGTATATAGATTTTGGTTTTTGGTTTTTGGTTTGTGTTTTCAAATTTTCATTTTTGGGATTGCAGTTTGGTTTTGGATTGAATAAGTTTTAATTTAAAGTTGTGTGTTTATTTGACATTTTTTCTTTGTTTATATAAAAAAAAAAAATGATGAAAAAAAAAAAAGTTGTCTTGAGATGCTAACTTATGTTCTAGATCGGGAAAATATGGAACATTGGAATTGTCTTGTAAAAGCTCCACAAGTAACACAAACAATTTAATTATATCGTTTGAAACTTGTGATGCATGAAGTAGTCAGTTTTATATGGCCATATTTCATCTGCATTTCAAAAGACAATGCATTCATATTACATCTCACTTTGCACATACATGCCATCTTAGTTGCAAATGCATTTCAAATACAAATCATTAAAGTGTGTCAAATCCTCTTAAGGTTATGCTATCACATAAATAAGAAGAAAATCCTAAGGTTGGAAACTGAGTCTTGAGATATCTAGAACCAAGCACGTCTTATACATTAAAAAGGATCTTGAGCAAAATGATCAAAACCTAACTTGGAAGAAAAGGTTGGGCGAAAGAAGTATTTCATGTCTATCCTATTTATGCAACATGATCCTTAAAACAGTGGTTTTGACCACTTCCATAGAGCTTAAAGCCTAAAATCAGAGTAGTAAGGATAGGGTTAAATCCTCATCGAACTTAGGTTGAGGATCCAATTCCCCAAAGCTTTGATTTGACCTACATGGAGTAGTAAGGATAGGGCATAAATTCTCATCTCGCTTAGGTTGAGAATCTAATTCCCCAAAGCTCCTATGTCTCATTTCATAATAAATCTTGGATTGGAAGGATCGTACTACTTGTCCTCTGCAAAGGATGGGTAGTCATCCCCAAGGTCTAAGCAATAAAATTAATATTTTCCATTTACATCTAAAGTTTGGATTGGAAGGATCGTACTACATGTCCCTGGCAAGGATGGGTAGTCATCCCTAAGGTCCAAGAAGTAAAAAAATAAATTTTTCCCATCTCATATTTATATTGGATTGGAAGGATCGTACTACTTGTCCTCTGCAAAGGATGGGTAGTCATCCCCAAGGTCCAAAGAAATGAAGATAAGTTTTGGATTGTGGGGTTAGATATGCCCATGCATGGCAACATGTCTTGTCTAGAAAACAAGACCACTGATTGTCCAAAGGGTTAGACTAGCATGACCATTTCTTTCATAATTGGTTAAATTATTTTGCTCAAAGTGAGGTAATGAATTCTAAATCAGAATAGTAAGGATAGGGTTAAACTCCCATCTCGATTAGGTTGGGAGTCTGATTCCCCAAAGTTCTGATTTCACATCCACTTGCACATGGGTTCAAGATAGTAGGGACTCATAACCAACTTTGGGATCTAATAAAGCAATTCATTATACATATAGTTGATCCTAAGAGGGTTTGATAATCTTGAATGTTTGTGTATGATACTAAAAGAAAGACTATGCATCTTATAAAAGCAAAATCTCTTAGCATATTTATTAGGTTACACAAATCATTCACAATCTCACACATGCATTCATGTAAAACTGACGATGGAATGTTGATCAATTTCAAACGATAGGGAATGAAACACATTGCACACACCGAGCTGATACTTGATGATTCTGATGATTCATATATTCCTGATCTATGGGCATTTGTTTATATTTGTTTATGTGCTAACACATGTTTTCGTGTTTGTATACTTCCAGGTAGGGTTCTCACTAAAATGCTCAAGAGCATTTGACAGTAGAGTCGCCATTTGTTGTGGCTGATCCACAACACACCCCAAAATTGGGGACCCACCTTTTTTGCATGCTTTCAAAGAAGATCTCAGTGACCCAGATGCTAAAAATCAAGAAAAAGGCAAAATTGCACAAGGATGAAAGGGTGTCGCGAAATCGCGACATGTCGCAAAATCGCGGCCAAAAATGAAAAGGTGTCGCGAAATCGTGACATGTCACAAAATCATGGTCAACGCAGTCAACAGCAGCAAGGTGGGAGAAAAGCGTAGCGAAATCGTGACGTGTTTGATTTTCGCGCCCAAAGAGGAGAGAGAAAGACAAAGAAAGCGTAGCGAAATCATGACATGTCACAAAATCATGGTCAACCAGCAAAAGAGCAAAGCAGGAAGTGGAAAAACGTCACGATTTCCATCGGAAGTGGAGCGAAAATGCGTCGCGATTTCGCGACAGGTTGCAGCGAAGGTGCATGAAACAAAAACGTCGCGAAATCGTGACAGAAACGAGCTGAGGCGTACAGAAGGAAAATATGTCACGAAATCGTGACATGTCACGTTCACGGCCAAGCGAAATAGTACGGACTGGAAAAAGGTCACGATTTCACGACAGAAAGCCGCAAGACAACTCTGAACGAAAAATCGTCACGAATTCACGACAGGTTGCAGCCCAGTTGTACGAAATGAAAAAGGCGTAGCGATATCACGACAAAAATTAGCGAAGGTGCCCGAGGTGGAAAACGTCACGATTTCACGACAGAAAGCAGCGAGGGCGTACGAAGGAGAAAAGCGTCACGATTTCGTGACATGTCCATGAGTGCATGACGGCAAGAAAGGCTGCTGATAGGAAAATGTCATGATTTCGCGACATGTCACGTTTTCGTGGCCAGGAAGACGGACAAAGCTGCATGCTATTTTTGGTCACGATTTACAGGGAGCCATTACGAAAGATGCAAAAAGTGCAGAACACGTGGCATACATGTATAAGGGTTACAGAAACGTTACATGCATAGAATATTATCGAACGTTTCAGCATTAAACATAAATTCAAGAACAATTCGAAAGGCGGGAATATGAAACGAATCGATCGAGAAGATGAAACGAAGCATCACAGGCCAAAACAGAAAGCATTGCCATGCTTTAAAAGTGGAAGCACAGGGCAGATACAGAGGTCGAAAACCGCTGGAGCAGAGTTGCAGTGCTAGAGGCCAGAGGGTCATTCTGGGCCTGCTTTGAGGCTGTTTTCTTCCTTTTTTTTTGGTTTTGAGAAAACCAGATGTTCTGCTGTTGTAACAGGATTTATCTATAATGCAAGAATATTCAAAAATTTGCATCTTGTTGGCAAGAAAGAAGGAGTTATTTTCTGCATGCATGTTTTAATGTTTATCTTTCCCTTTTTCAGATTTCTAGGCTTATAGATGAAGTTTAATGCAAGTTTCCTTGGTTGCTTCATGCGAATGTCTAAATCTGAAAAATAACAATAAAACCCCAGAGACCAGACACTTAACTTATCTGGATTGTGCGTGTTTTGCAGGTTCAATAGGTTAGGTTGCATGCATGGAAACCTCATTATCTTCGGTTTTGCCAGGACGGGATAGCATCATACTGGATGCAATTTTAAATTTCTTTTCTTTTGCATTTTATTTTTCTTCTTGCTGCATTTTATTTTCAGAAGTTCTAATTTTATTTTTCAAGCTTTAAAATAAAATATAAAAATTAAAAAACTTCAAAATCCATAAATAATTCCTTCATGCTATTGCATTTCATCAATTTACATTTTGAAGTTACAGCATGGTCATATAAGGATCAAATCACATTTACTTTATTAGGGTTCAATGAACAATCATTAAATTTCACAATAAAATAAACCACAGTGCCCCTTGTTTTCAGTTACTTGCAACCACTAAGGTGTTCTAAGCATTTTAATTAAATATCTTTTATACATAGATGCAGAATGCTGACATAACAGGAACCTTGGAGAAATTGTTTCTTTGCAAGCAGAGGATTTAGAACCCAAATCCTATCGGAGAGTGTGTTTTCACAATCGGGTGAAAATACCACTCAACAAGGAAAAATATTTGCTACCTAACCCTTGAGATTGGCAAGAGAGTGGTTGTGATTAAAATAGGTGTTTGGGGTCAGATATTCTTCAAACAATAGGTAAGGGCATATTATCCTTGAGAGTGATTGTTGGATGTTTTGAATGCCAAGTTAGAGTAAAAAGGATTGTTTGATAAGCATTTTTGAGTTTGGTTTTCTGGAATGAAATTTGATACTAGAAACCTTGTTTGATAAGCATTGTTGAAAATATTGAGTAAGCTTTCATATGCTTGACTAGGATTTGTGAAATAACATGAGTATTATTGTTATGTGAAGTTGTGAACTATCTTGAACTAGGGCTTGTGCAAGATCATGAGTATCATTGTTATGTAAGGTTTGTTTGATAAGCATTGTTGAATAAAACTTCATTGAGTGATTGGTTGAGTGGAGTTGATTGAGCCTAGTTGATTGGAGGTATTGGAGTGATAGTTCAAGTTTTGTGAAACAAATTGTTTTATATCCTAAATTGATTTGAAAAATAGATTGAGTGTGAAACATATTGAGTCTCTAACCATTCTCCATATGTTTATGTGGTAAAGAAAGAGAGATTGAAAGTGATTGAGCATTGTTGTGAGTGTGAAGCATATTGAGTCTCTAACCATTCTCCGTATGTTTTTGTGAGATTAAATAAGATTTTGTGTGAAGATTTTTTGTGTGATTGAAGAGGTTTTTTGTGATATATTGAGCTGAGTTGCATAGATATTTTGTGAAAGCTAATGGATAGATTTGAGTAATTCCTAGAGTGGAATTAAGTACTAAGTTAAGTAAGGTTTTGTGGAAGCTTACGATTTAGATTTGAGGTAATTCTTGGTGAAGACTTGTGGAGAATATTAGACAAGTTCTGGTGAGGACTGCTTGAGCAGATTAGAGGTAAGTCCTGGTGAAGACTTGTGGAGCAGATTGAACAAGTTCTTGAGAGGACTTGTTGGACATATTTGAGGTAATTCTTTGATAAGACTTGTAATCAGAGTTGATTGATTGATTTGTTCAAACCTTGGGTTACGGTTTGGGGCAGATATAGCAGAGTTGATTTGTGATTGATTCAAACTTTGAGTTAAGGCTTGAGGATAGATTTAAGGATATATTTTGATGCAAATTTGAGGATAGGTTTGTGCCAAACCATAGATAGAGATTCAAAATATTTGTGCTAGATAGAAGTACTATGTTTAGTGCATATTAGAGATAAATATTGAGGACATATTTGTGCTAGACTGAAGGACTGTCTTTAGTACATATTTGAGAAAAATATTGAGCAAATTTATGCTAGATAAAAGGACTGTGTTTAGTGAAGATTTGAGATAGAGTTGAGAGCAATATTTGGAGGTGATAGAGTAGAGGATAATGGTCTCCAATGGATAGATATCCATTAGCCATGGTAGTGAGGATAGAGGTCTTCTAAGTGAGGATATAATTCTTTAGTGGAAAGAGATCCACAAGCAAGTGTAGTGGAGGCAATAGTATTCTAGAGGATCACCATCTAGAGCAGAGGAGAAGGAGTTCTCATGTGGATAGAGATCCATGATCCAGCTGAGGAGATTGGTTTCTCATGTGTATAGAGATCCATGAACTTGATTAGGAAAATTGGTGTTTCCTTTGGACAAAGGTTCATAAACATTGTAATAGGGAAATGTTTCTCAAGAGATTTTTTGAGAAAATCTTAGTGAAAGATTTTCTCTATGGAGTAGCCAACATTGGTTGAACCATGTTAAATTGGTGTCTCTATTGTGTGTGATGATTTATGCATTGCTTTGGTTACTGCTATTAATATTGTGATTGATTGTATTGGTTAATATTTTTTGAAAAAGAAAAGAAAAAGTGGTCTTATATTGTTCACCCCCCCTCTCAGTATAAGCTTGTGTTCTTCAAGTACTACCACCAATAGGGGTTTTATGTGTGCAACATGTGAGTGAACAAAACAAGGTAGATAAAGCATCATGTGAGTGTGTGTGTGTTAGAATGATAGTCGACACACCATCTAATCATACCTCCTATATTTACAAAAGGATCAAGCATACCATGGGCTGACCCATCAAAGAAATATCTAGAAGGTGGGTCATATCGATGATCAAAATCATGAAGATAATCCTTCGTAACCTTTTCTTTGATAACCATGGCACGATAATATATACAATTTCTAACAAAACCATCTTTCTTAACATAAGGGAGAGCAATCCCTAACTTCATAAGATCTCTATAATTTGGTGAAGTAAGCTCCATTTTAGAAGCAAAAGACTTACCTCCAAAGTGATCAGAACCTATCACATTACAAAAAAAAATATTAGAGGAATAAGGGAAGTCCTCATCCTCATCACTCCACTCCATATTCTAACGGTCTAGATATTCATCATAAGGAATAAGGTGATCATCATTGAATAATAAAGGTTAGCTTTTGTTAGGAATGTAGTCTACACCACATCTCTCAGGACAAATCTCGACATCTAAGGTCTCTTGAATACCTTTATATTTTGGTCATAAACCTTTACCTACATATGCCATGCTATATAGGATCTATTTTGGGAGTGGGTAAGTAGCAATGAGAAAAATAACACTCAATAGGTGAGGGGTTGAGACCATGAATATTTTCTTCAAAGGTAGTTCCTATAAAGATAAAGGTACACGTGCCAACATGTACAACTTCATCCTTATTGTAGGTCAAGCCCATAGTATTAGGTGAAGGTGGTAGATTAACAAGATTCAAAAGAGGTTAGTGAATAAACTTATTATCATGATCCCATGATGAAAATCTGATTTGAGGTTTCTCACTCACTTTTAAAGTTTTGAGTTGTTTAGATATTTGAGGTGAGGAACTTGGAGAGACAAATGATGAAACTGATGGACAAAGGTTATAATCAGATTGATCTTGCTCAACCATCTAACAATATTCACTCAGAATGGTGATAACTTGATCTCTAAATTTAAACTTCAGACATTGATGAAGAGTAAAAGGGATGACCTTCATTGCATGAATCCAATACCATTCAATAAGAAGATTAAAATATGTAGGATAATGTACCACATATAAAAATGTAAATAAGATCTTGTTACCAACCTTAAGAGGGAGGGATATAACACCATAGGCTTCTTGGGACTCATTGTTGAAGGATTTTATGATAATGTCAAATTTAGTTAATTCTTCCTCTTTTAATACAAAATTTTGAAAACTTTGATAAGTGCATAAATTAAGGGAAGAACCATTGTCAATCAATATCCTTTTGACCAAAGTCTCCCCAATAAATGATATAATGTAGAGGAAAGAATCCTCTTATATGTCTGAGGAAGGCTTATCATCATCCAAGAATGTAATATGATGTATCCCAAGAGAACCTACAACATTAACCACAACACTAAGAGAAATATCTAGATGGATAGATTACTATCTTAGAAATTCTAATAAAGCTTCCCTATGAATAGAAGAATTTTGCAAGAGTTCTAAGATAGAAATATTAGTTGGGGTACTAGCTAGCTATTGTTGAAGGTCAAAGGAAGCTTGAGGTTTCAATATTAAATGCGAAGTTCCTGTTCATGTACTATTTCTTTGATTATTATTCAACACCTAGATGGGTTGCGATGAAGAACTCTTCTCTTATTGAGGTTGATGAGCCAACTTAGCTTGAGCTTGTTTCCTTGTAGTTGCTCCAACCATACCAACCATATTACCATATGTATATGGCATATTATGATAATATACTTTATTAGCTACCTGTAGTCCATGCTTAGGTAGTGGATCTAAAAAAATCTCCATATCTTGATTAGTCATAGGTGACTGTTGAGTTAGAGACTAATTATTTGATGACTTAGGTCCTTCTATGGAAATGCACCCTACTTCAATTAGATATTGAACCACATGTTTTAACCTTTTGTGAGAATTTATTCAATGTCCCTCAACTCTGTAATATTTACAACATTGACCTACCTTATACCAATTATTTTTAGTATCTGGTTATCTTATGGGAGGCAAATCAATCATATTAGCCTCCAAAAGTTGCTTTAAGACCACTTCCATGGGTATTTGAAGTATCATCTTTTGTAGGTTGTTAATGATATTATTAATAGGCCTACTATCTGTTGCACCATCACCTCTCGCATGTTTACCCTTATGCTATGACTTAATGGTTTTATCTTCTTTTATTTTAATTTATCCTATTATGATAAGATCCTATTCCACTTTTCGTGCTAACTCAATTGCTTGATCAAAATATGTGATAGTGGTGGTTTCTAGTGCAAGATAATTGTTCTTATAAATTTCCAATAAATATCTCAAGCATAGCTCAAGGAGGTAAATTATATTTCAAGTGTCCAACCAAACTTCTCCAATGAGCCAAAAATTGATAAACTTTCATCTTTACCTTGCTTTAGATTATAAACATCTTTCATAGACACACTCTTTTCAATGCAAACCCCAAATTGTTGAATAAAAAATTCAACTATCTCTTCAAAATTTCTTAGAGAATGGCTAGGCAACTAATAATACCATTCTAGTGCCATGTCAGCAAGACTCTTAGAAAATATCTTTAGTAACAATATATCATCATATATGATATCATGGAAAGTTGTTTTGAACCTCCTCAAATGCTCAATTGGATCTTTTTTCCCTTGTATATATGTAATATTGGCATAGAAAAATTCTTGGGATAAGGTCTAGTAGCAACAATAGGTTCTAGGGGCTAATTGCACATTTTCTTATACTTGTAGATGAAACTAGAAGGTTGAATCATTTCCTCTTTTGAAACTAGTTGTTTCACCATATTATTCAAACTTTCCACCTTTGGATTGTTGATATGCAATGACCCTAGAATCCCTAAGGGATAGATAGGTTTTTGAATGGGTACTTGGATTATGATATAGGTATTCATACTATTGTGATATGTGATACCTTGCTACAGAGGATAACTAATATTTGGTGGAACATAAGCAAAATTATTAGGATTAGTAGATTGGGGGGGGCAATGAAAACAATTTTGAATGACACTACTAGTTGGAAGGACTTATGTACTCCTTACAACATTAGTGGTTATAGTAGTGGCATAATTTGGTTGAGCAATATTATCATGATGCAAATATTCTAACACAAGGTTATTATAATCATGTATAGGATAATCTATTGGGGTAGGAGGAGGAGCCTCACCTCTTTTGAGTTAGGCTTCCCGCTCCATAGCCCGCAGTAATTTATCCTTATGATGCTTCATAAAGCCCCAAACATGCTCAAATGATTAAAAAATGAGACCACCTTTTGGTTCCTTCAAAGGGATCATAGTTTGTTTCAATTTTGATATTTTCTTGCTCTTCTACATCAACGTTAGGATCCTCTCTATCAACTTGATCATATTATTGAATAATATGATCAAATTCAAGATGCTTTCATTGACTTCTAAGGAATGGAGCCATTAGAAAGAGCAAACGGATAGAAGATAAAACTAACAAAAGACACACAAGAGGACCCTTAAGATATTTATTAATGTTCTTCTAATCTAAGCACATAGACTTAGTGATATTAATTAAAGTTTTTTTAAAAGAAAAATCAAAAGGAAGAGACATCCTATCTTGGCCACTAAGACGTATCTTCACATCAAATTCACCAAATATGTAGAGGGGGGAAATTTTCCTACAGTGTATGATTCTCAACTGGATCCACAAGGAGCTGAGGTAAACCATGGAGGTATGTTATAACTCTACACTTGGTATTAGGGGGAAGGGTTCACCAAGAATGTTTTTAAGACTCAATTCAAGTCTGATGGTGCAATGTGTTTAATGTGTTCAGTTTGAGACAATCACCTATGTTTGATCTTTCTAAAACTAAGCTATGAAATGAAAGAACAATGCAAGAAGCAAGATGCAAGAAGACAAGAGCTAACCCTATAATGATTCTTTGTTTGAATGATCTCTAACCCTAAGATTGCAAAATAAAATCTTTGAGCAAGGGTTCAAGAGAAAATGCACAAACAATATTAAACCCTAAATGCACACTATATGTTTTTTGTTCTTTCAAATGCCTAGAAACTTAATTAAATATTTTATTTTTATTTATGATCTAGGGTTTTGATAAAAATAGAAATCACCCAAAAAATAGCCTAAAGATTTAATAGGGCACTTATCTCATCCGATGGTTGATCCAAGATTCCCACAACTTCCTATTCCTACAAAATAGCTTCGCAAACACATGGAAAATATGATCAGTGTTAGGGGGCCTGCTTAGGCCATTGCATGACAATTCTTGGAGGCACAATAGTCAAGTCCCCTAGGTCCTTTTAGCTAACCTTTGAAATACAAAAGCAAAATTTGACCTTTGAAATATGGAAAAACATAATAAAGTGCAATAGAACAGTATGATGAATGTTGTTATGATCAAAATGCAACATGAAACACAAACCTATGGTTTGGGGATAACAGATTTCCCCTAATCCTAGTTTGTGCAAAATCGTACCCCATACAAATTGATCACAATTTTGTATAACAAAAAAATTGTGCCCTAGAATTATCAAGCACGATATCACAATGAAGGATAAAAACCCTCAAATGAAGCAGGTGAACTAATTCAAAATGAAAATCTAACTACTATGCAAATGCAAAAGTACAAAAATAACCTGGTTTTAGCGAAAAAAAAACAAAAGTATGGAGACCTTCAAGTAGCAGATATCCTCCTTAGGGCTTCAACACTTGTCCACCAAAAATAACAAACACACAAACAATGCAGTAGAAGAGAGAATCCTCAATGGTTATAGAGCTTCAACAAATCACTTTAGCTTGCTTGGAAACTTGAACTTGAGCACTTGCAAAATTACTTTGAAACTTTTATAGACTTGCTTGGTTAGGAACTTCTAGGAGAAAAATAAGATTTCAAACACTCTATTTATAATATATTTGAAAGAATAATGGGTGGGAAAACTAAGGAAAGCCAACCCAAAAAGGATCAACTTTGAAAATTAATGTTTCCTAGGAGAAAACCTATGCAAAATCATACCCCTGCAAAGGTTGATCGTGATTTCACATAAATATGAAAAAAGGAAGGAAAGAAGGGGGAAGGGAGGTTCAAAATTTTCCAGGGAAATTTGGAGGGTCTCTATAAGGGTCTAGGGAAAATGACTCACTCAAGTGGGTCAATTTTTCATGTCTACACTATCCACATGTGCAAAGATTG
This sequence comes from Wollemia nobilis, assembly GCA_028583015.1. Classification (NCBI taxonomy): domain Eukaryota; kingdom Viridiplantae; phylum Streptophyta; class Pinopsida; order Araucariales; family Araucariaceae; genus Wollemia; species Wollemia nobilis. The sequence continues at coordinate 32,717,002 of JAQPPZ010017052.1, forward strand.
TTCAAAAGGAAAATTGTGTTCCACAATTTTTCTATTGACACAAGGGCAAGTGGAGAAGTTGTAGAGAAAATTGTTGTGTTATTACAAAGGATTGTGGCAATTGTGTAATTCTACATAGGTGGAAGCAAAAACCATGGGGGTACCAAAATGCAAAGTCAAATTGGACACCCTTAATGAGCTCGATATGCATCTTAAGTTTGTCATAATTTTTTAGAAGGCAAGGTGGATGAAATTTATAAGGAAGTTCAAAGGCCATTTAGAGGTGCTGGAAATAGATTTTTCACATTCACTCTAAAATTACTGTGAGAGGATTGATGGGATAATTTTCAAGGTAAATCCCAAAATTCTCATACAAATATATGAAATTCCTTATGAAGAAGAGAAGATAACAAGGACATTTAGAGCCACTCTTCTTGACATTTTCAATGATTTTAGAATAGAGGGTGATAAGCCCAAATTTGAAGTTAAAAGTAAAATATGCAAAGGCATTAAATTATCATGTCTAAAGATGTCATGGAATGAAATTACACTATGGGATATAAAATATTTAACTTGTGAGGACCAATTTAGTATCCTTTTAGGACATCATGTAAAAATTTTAACCCACCTCAAACATAGCACTCATAGACCTAAAGTAAGAATCAATTTACCTCTCTATTTACATAATGCTTTGCATGAAATTGCCAAAATATTCCACGAGGGATAGGGCTCTATTAAACACCATGGATTGATAAAATTTTTATGTAAACATCACTTTGGTGGAAATGAGTGCTCATGGAAGTAATTTTTGGATCCACGGATAAAGTGTTCCACTCCTAAACATCACAAGAAAGAAACATGAGAAACATCTAAGAGTAAAAAGAAACTAAAATTTCTACAAACTTCATATGTTAAAAAACCCTCTACATGAAGGAGGATATGGGAGAAATAGTAGAAAGTAGCTAGGTATGCAAACATACCTATTGGGGAAGAAACCCCTTCATAAAAAAAATATGTGCCTACAAGGAAGAGGGTAGGAACCAACAGAAAAAGGTATACTAAGTTTGCACCAAATACTAAAGAGATACTTCCATATGAGTGACCTGCATTAGTACAAATTAAGAGACAATGTAGAGTCATCATCCAGTGTGGTGACAAAGAAATATCTACCCAAGAAAAAAAATGTACAAGAGAAAACTCCTACATCAAAACGTATACCTACACCAAAGGAATATACAATGGTCTAGAAGAGACCTTTGCATAGGAGAAGGTTAACCCTCAGTCTTATGGTTCCACTTTTATACTTAAGGATTCTACAATGGTTGAAAAAAGTACCACTAAGAATAGAAGGAAGTAGTCCAAGGCTACAATAAAAATGAAAAAATTAAAGAATAATGGTAGAATGTGATCTTCTAATCATTTGAGGAAGCATAAGAACAATCTAGTGTACAAGAGGAGGTTGTATAACCTTTTGATATATTCTCCAATAGTTAGGAGGATAAGGCATCCGATGAGCAACATGAAGAAGAAGTTACATCAGATCGGCCTCCCCTAAGAAGAATCCAAATATAGAGGTAGAATTTAGTTGCTTCAAAGTAAGCACTGATGTTATCTAGTTCTCAAAGATAAAGGAAGCAAGAATTGATCATTTATGATGATGAAAAGCAATTCCTAGATGTTCTCATTAGAACACAAAAGTAATAACATAATGATTTCTATCCTTCAGGTGCAACAAAAAAATATGTGTAGACTTCTCTAAACAATGTTAACCTCTCTATAGAACAACAAAATATTTCTAGATATGATCATCCGTAGGATCCTTAGCATATGGATCAAGAATCGAATGAAGACATGGTTGAGAAAGAAGCTAATGCCCTATATTGGTTAACTATTGTACATGCCAAAGTTATTATCAAGTCTTAGCAATGACAGTTACATGAAACTTATGTGGAGATCCAAGAGAAAGACATGTACATTTATCAATTATTGCAAGAATTGAATGAGTTGAAAAAAATTGGGGGAAAATGTACCTTCTAATTAAATTCTTTGATTAGATGCAATAGATATTTTTTTAGGATTAGTTGTTGAGTATAATGGTAATTAGGATATTTAGGGCCAAAGCCAAACTCCATCTAGCCCTGATGAAAATGTTGTAAATGGAAGTGTTTCAAATAGTTTAGAGTTTGTTGCTCCTAAACAAGTTTTTATACATCATGAAGGGAAGGCACCAATGGAAGTCATAGATACTTCCACATAAGCAAAGAATGCACTAAATTATAGTACTTTAGAACAAGCTCTAAAACAAGGTGAGCCAAAAAGAGCGCTAAAGCAAAGGACTATAATATTTAGAGTATCATAAATGGCATGATGCACTGGACCAATATAAAATATAGCCACCAGTAGTTTTTAAGTAGGTTATTGTTGAAATAATAGATATCAAACAAATAGTGGAAAGGGGAACACAGACTGAACCCTTAGAAATTTTGGTTCCAAGACCAACTGTTATTGTTCCACAAGGTATGGTCACTCTAGACAACCATAATACAATTATCTCAAGGTGTATGAGATGATGTCATTATTTAGAATAATGCATTTTTAAACTTATATCCTTAGAGGAATATAACAAGAAGCATTTTTAAGAGATAACCAGTCTTAAGACTAAGGTCAAGGACCTATGTCATATTGCAAATAAGTTGATTGAGTGTAGGTTACCTAGCAAAAAATATAGTTTATTTCTAAAGTAACAATACTAGTGGCAGGTAATGAGGATTTGTTTTGATCTTCCATATGACCTGACCTCTACTAAAAATTTTGTTGAACACTTTTGGCACAGTCCTATAGAGCAGAAAGGTTTTTGAAAAATTTATTTGCACAAATTTGTACTCTATGATGATGTGCAATTTTTCTCTCATATCTATACTAGTGATGTCTAATTACAAGAATTCACCTCTACCCTTCATAATAATTTGTAGTGGTATAAAAGGTTATGATAGTATAAATCAAGTAAAATGGGACTTGGTCTCTTGTTATACAATGATCAAACCAAGCAAAGGACTCTCGTTAGTGCACACTAATATTTGATGGGTAATATAGTTGTTAGGAAGATATATTTTTATCACACCCATTCATTTTTTGAAAATTTCAAGATTTTTTGTAGGGATAACTTTGATAGAGATCAAGTAACATGTAGACAAAGGTGGGATGAGATGCCCATCACTTTGAAGAAAAGAGAGCCCATTTCACCAAAAAATTTAATATGTTCCTGTAGACACGAAAAATTGACCCACTTTCAGTGGGCAATCTTCCTTAGAGCCCCTAAGAGGTCCCTAACCCTTGCCCTAGGCAAGGGTAGGCCTCTTTTCCCCTACCTTGCCTTTCTTTAGCCTTTTAGTGAAATCACACCCGGTTGCGATGGGGCGCGATTTCGCGAAGCGATATCGCACCCCATCGACATGGGGTACGATTTTGCTATTTTAGGGTTTTAATTATTAAAACCCAGGTTTAAACCTTTTCTAGCATGCTTTTGCATCGACCTATGTTGTTTTCCCACTCTTTTCACCTCGAATTTCATCTATAAAAGGAGGGGTTAATCTCACTCTTTTAACACGATGATTTTAGACACACAATTACCAAGCTCAAAATTCTTATGATTGATTTATGCTCACATTTTGCTCTACTTCCTATTTCTTCTACAAGCTAACCTCAAAGTGTGAATTTTAGATTTTGATCTTCTACTGCATTGATTGGATTATTGTGTGGTTTGGTGGATTCGTGTTGTGGTTTGGAAGGAAAGAGAGTGCCCATTCGGATACCTCGATCTCTTCTGTCTGCTTTTGCGTCATCCATCAAGTTCTATGTACTTTGTTTTTGTATTTATTTATGTTCTGCATCTATCTTTTATTTTTTGTGTGTCTAAAGTGAAATCGCACCCGATCCCAATGAGGCATGACTTCACTAACCCTAATTTAGGGTTTTTTCTCATAGAAGTGAAACCACACCTCATTCTGATGGAGCATGATTTTTCCTATAGCGTTATCATGCCCGCTATCTACGAGGTGCAATTCTACCCAGGACTGAACTAGGGGTATCTATCAATTTTTGATTGCATGAGTATTTTCTAAATTACATCTAGGGCATGTTAGCATAATCTATTTTCTATTTCTCTATTGTTGCATTATTATTTTATGATTAATTCTCCAAAGGTCAATTTCCACTTTTATTTTCAAAGGTCATCTAAAGGACCTAGGGGGCTTGATTGTTGCACCTCCAAGCATTACTATACAATGGCCTAAGCAGGCCCCCTAACACTGATATCATTTTTTTAGTGTTTCATAAGTTATCTTGTAGAAATAAGTATTTTTGATATCATTGGACAAGAGGTAGAAAAGGCTAGGATCAACCACCAGTCAAGATAAGTGTTCTATTTGTTCTATTGGTTATAAATCTGATTTGAATATCCATTATAGGCATCTAAAAAGTGAAAAGCATATAGTGTGCATCTAGGGTTAATATTGTGCATTTATCTTGTGCCCTTGCTTTAAAGGTTTTTTGGATAAAACCCTAGGTTAGCAAGCATTCAAAGAAAGAATCATACTAGGCTAGCTCTTGTATTCTTGCATTCTATTTTCTGCATTGTCCTTTATCTTTCATAGCATAGATCTAGAAAGGCCAAACTTAGGTGATTGCTTGAAACTGAACACATCAAACTATCCCAAAATCCTGAGGACTTGGAGTGAGTCCTTAAACCATTCCTAGTGAACCCATCCCCCTAGCACCGAGTGTAGAGAACAACATACCCCTGCGGTTCACCCCATAAGGCTTTCTATCTTTATGGATCCAACCTTTTTGGGAATTGTACGTGGTAGGGTAGTTTTCCCCCTCTACATATTTGGTGAACCCAATGTGAACACCTCATTTATTTTGAAAACTCTAAGCAAGATCATTAATTATATTTGAAAACTCTTAAAGAGATTAAAATCTATGTGTTAGTGTTTTCCCCTAACTATTTTCACTACTTCTAATGGCTCCCTTCCTTAGAAGTCAGAGGAAATAATTAGAATCTGATTATATTCCTTTGGAAGATGATCAGATTGATAGGGAAGACCCTAATGTAGGTCCAGAAGAGCAAGAAGAGGTAGATATGGAAACTGAGACCAATCCTGATCCTTATGCTGGACCCAATGGTAGCTTTGTCTTTTCATCATTTGATCATATTTGGGAATTCATGAAAGCTCATAAGGAGAAGCTATTGGAATATGTAGAATGAGAAGCTCATCTTGAAAAAGAGGATGCTACTCCTTCTCCTCCCATTAGGTCTCCTATGCTTAATCATGATAATCCCACATCTCAATCCATGCATCTCAGTAATCTGAAGAACCAAGTGACTTGTGCTACTACTAATACCACCAATGTTGGATGGAATCCACCTGTCCCTCCAACTAGTAGTGGCACCCAAAATTATTTTCAATTTCCTCCTTCATCTTCTAATGTCAACACTATTGCCTCTATTCCACCACAAGTTAATCTTCCATTCTCACAAGGCACCACATATAATAATAACCTCCTCATGTCCAACCTAAGTCAAGGAAATATTGGAAACTACACAATAACAATCCAAAAATGTAGAACTTGGCAAATATAGTGAATCAATTGGTTTCAAGGATGGATATGATTCAACCTTCAGGGTTTACATACAATTATAAGGAAATGTGTAGTCAACCATTGGATCCTATTGTTGTTGCTAGACCTTATCCCAAGCATTTTCCTATGCCAGTTTTACCAATCTATAAAGGGACAGAAGATCCAATAGAGCATCTAAGAGGATTTAGGATAGCTTACCATGATCTTGTTTATGATGATATGCTTCTATTGAAAACATTTCCAAAGAGTCTTGCTAGAGTTGCATTAGAATGGTATTATCGATTGCCCAACTATTCTTTGAAGAGCTTTGAGAAGATTGCAGAGATGTTTGTTCATCAATTTAGTGCTTATATTGAAAAGGAAGTGACAATGAGAGATCTATATGATCTAAAGCAAAGTAAGGAAGAAAGTTTTTTAGAATTCTTAGCTCGTTGGAGAAGTTTAGTTGGTCGATTAAGACAACCTGTGTCTCAGAAATATATGCTTGATATATTCATTGGTAATTTACAAGAACATATATCTTATGCACTAGAAACTACTACTATCACATCCCTTGATCAAGCAATTGAGTTAGCAAGAAAAGTGGAACAAGCTCTCATTAGAAGAGGTCAGCTTAAGACTAAAGAGGAAAAGCCTACTAAGTCTCAACATAAGAATAAGCATACAGGAGGTGATAGTGATAGTAGGCATGTTAATAATGTCACCAATAGCCTACAAAATATTGTACTTCAGAAACCTCCTCAAAGGAATTTTACCAGACTTAATATACCTATGGAAGTAGTTTTGAAGCAACTATTAGAAGCTAAGGTAATTGAACTACCTCCTATAAGACAACCAAATACTACAACTCATTGGTATAAGGTAGGTCAATATTGCACTTATCATAGAGTAGAAGGACATTGGACAAACTCTTGTAAGAAGTTGAAGCATGTGGTTCAAGATTTGATTGATGCAGGATGCATTGATTTAAGAAATTTCCAAACTTCAAGTAATCAGGCTCCTACTCAACAAGCCCCAACAACAAATCAAGATATGGGAATATTCAAGGATCCATTACCAAAGCATGATCAACAAGTAGCCAATCAGGTGGCTCATCAAGATGATTCCCTATGCCATAGTAATGTGGTTGGTATGGTTGGGGTAACTACAAGGAAACAAGCTCAAAATCAGCAAGGACAGAGTTTAGCACCATAGCCCAGTTCAGTTTTAAAGGAGAATCAGAGAAAATATTCAGCTACAAGAATTCCACCTATAGTGTTGAGACCATAGCCACAGATTTCATTTGATCTTCAGAAATAGTTAGCTAATACTCCAACAAAAATATCAATTTTAGAAATTTTGCAGACTTCTCCTGATCATAGAAATGCTTTAATGGAATTTTTAAAACAATAATATGTTTCTTCAAACATTTCCCCTGATGCCATAGTTGATGCCATAGGTTCTTTTGGGATACATCATGTCTCATTCTCAGATGATGATAAACCTTCCTCAAAATTACATGGAGATTCATCACTTTACATCATTGCACTTATTGGGGATACCCTTATCAAGCGAGTTTTGATTGATAATGGCTCATCCCTCAACTTGTGTACATATCAATTCTTTCAAAAATTTGGATTAAAAGAGGAAGATTTAACAAAATTTGATATCATTATTAAAGCTTTCAACAATGAGTCCCAAGAGGCTTGTGGTGTCATATCTCTTCCATTAAAGGTGGGGCCTAGGATATTGGATACTTTATTTTATGTGGTTCATTGTCCTGCATCCTTTAATCTTCTTCTTGGGTGACCTTGGATTCATGCAATGAAGGTCATCCCTTCTACTTTTCATCAATGTCTCAAATTTGAATTCAAGAATCAAGTTGTCACCATTTCGAGCGATCCTCGACCATTTGAATTTTGTTCAAATATAGAGTTAGCTCAATCTGAATCTTACTCTTGTCCTTCTATTTCTTCAACAATTTCTCCATGTTCCTCATCTCAAATTTTAGAGCATCTTCAAAATTTAAAAGTGAGTGAGGAACGTAAACCCCATTCTTCATCCTTGGATCATGATAATCAATTTCTTCAAGAGCCTCTTCTGGATCTAGCTAAGCTACCACCATCACCTCAAACTATGGGTTTACCCCATAAGAAGGGTGATGTTGTACACATTGGCACGTGTACCTTTGTCTTCGGAGGGACTGCCTTCGAAGAAAATATTTGTGGTAGCAACCCATCTCCTAGTGAGCGCTCTTTTGCTCAATGTTATCTCACTAATGATTATCCCCTTCCTAAGTAGATCCTATCTAGTATGGGATATGCAGGTAAAGGATTGGGACCACAACAAAAAGGTATTCAAGAACCTTTGGATGTTGAGATTTGGCCTGGGAGATGTGGTATAGGTTTTATACCTAATAAAAATCAACCTTTGCCTTTTGAGGATGATGACCATCTTATGACTTATGCAGAATATATAGAATATCAAAATATGATAATAGCTAAAAATAAAAGTGTTAATTTTGCTTCTCCTCCAAAGCTAATGTCTTGTAATATGATTGATTTTATTTGTTCTAAAAATAACATTACTTCTATGCAAGAGAGTGGTGGATCTTTATATAATGTTTGTTTTGCTAAAAATAATGGTGTTGTTAGAAAATGTAGTGATTATCGTGCCATGGATGTCAAAAGAAGAGCCCTAGAGGAACTTTCCCATGATTTTTATCATCGATAAAATGCACTCCTTGGGGATATCTTCGATCCGACACCCCATGGCACGCTCATTTATTTTAATAAGATGAATGGTGCATTTAGATTTTGCATTGATTTCAATTTTGTATAAAATATAAAAAAATTATCATGTAGTTGCATTTGCATTTCCATTGCATCCACCTGCTTGCTCATATTGCATTGTTGCTTGTCATCCTTGCATGATTGCTTGACATCTAAAGAACACCTTGCATGTTTGCCTATCATAATTGCATGATTGATTGTTCATGACTGCTTGCTCATATAGATTTTTGGGGATTTTGCGACAATGGCATGTGATGATACCTAGTTAGGACAAAGCTCACATGCATTGCACTTCTCACTAGGACTCTGATGCCTAGCAAGATCCCCCCTAGGGACTCTTCCTTTCCTTCTTCTTATGATTTCTTCTTCTCCTTCTCTCGATTTCTTTGTCATGATAATGCTTTCATTCACAAAGTATTTTTAAGATCCCTATCTGGGATAGCACTTGCATACTATTTATCTACATATTACACCCCACATGGGATACTTATACATCCTAGCGGGTATTGCATTGTCTATGATCTTCTATCGGGTCATACTCTCTTTTGACTCAGTAGGCTTAACACCCCATTACAGGATAAGCTCCTTGGTCAATTTCAGTAGACCTCGACATACATCCTAGTGGGTAAACACCTCATAGCAATCAATAAGGGAGAAACCACCCATAGTGGGTTAGACTCCACATCTTTTTTTACACTACTACAAGTGCTAAACCTATAGCGGGTCTAGCTCTCTTTTTGAAATGATCTATGGTATCTAACTACACTGGTTCCTCACAACCTACGCTAGTTCCATACTATGGGTCATTAGTTCTTCTCCTTTTTAGATGGTTGACCTTTGGATCCTCTTCTTCTTCTTCTTCCTCTTCCTCTTCCTCTTCTTCTTCTCCCTCTTTTTCTCTCTTCTTCTTTCTTCTCCTCTTTATTTTTGATTGATTTTCTCCTTTGTCCTTCTCCTTCTTCTCATTTCTTTCCTTTTGCATCCATCCATTTTCATATAGTTTGCATAAATATAGTTTACATACACATAAAAACATGCATTAAAAAACATTACACATATTACACATACAACAAAACAACAAAAGCAGCTATATATTACTCGAGAGAAAAAGAGTACATCATCATCATGTCAGGTTGGTGTACCACAATCCAAACTCGGTACACTCAACCCAGGGATGCACACCACAATCCAAAAATTGGTGCATCATCCCAATCCCCAATCCTCTCTCTCTCTCCTAGCTCTGAGAACCATCTCCCTATGGTCTACCCTAAGGAGGAGGAAACCTAGGCTGTGACACGGACTATCGTGATACCAATGTCATCCATGATTAAGACCATAATCTACTCACTGACTGCAAGGATGGAGGAAGTGGTATCCTCTGACTTTGATGGGATAGCTACATAGTAATCCATCTCATAAAACATAGCCCACTAAAGAGTTATCTCCAACCTCTCTCTCGTCTACCGTAGCTCCACCTAAAGAAGCTATGTTGCTCCTCCTACCTGGATGCTCTCAATGATAGTCATCCCCTTTTCCTTGGCTCTCTAGCACTCTCCATATATATGAACCATATTCCCCTAGAGCTGATTGGTCTCTATCCAAGCCACATTCCTCTTAGTCTCTACGATGCTCAAAGCACTCCGTAGCTCCTCTATCCTCTTGGCCCTATCCTCCTGGACCTGGGTCATCTAGATTTGTAGAGAGGCTACATGTGCTTGTAGTTCCTCTATATCCCGCCTCTCCTATCTCTCACCTATCGCTACTACATATGTAGAGGTCTCTATAGGATCTCTAATCTATAGCCTCCCTATCTGTGTGGGGATATGTCTCGCCCTTCCTCTCTGGCCCCTACTACCTGGATGGCCTCCTCTACTACTAGGATTCGAACACGAGCCAACCTCTGTCTCAAAATGATAGGAGTTTACTATGCCCTCTCTATAGATCTATGAGCTACCTCTTAGAATACTCGTTGCATGCCCAAGTCCATCACCTGGTGCCTCTGTATTGATACTAGCATGGATATCATTTGGGGCACAACTCCTTTATACCATCGCTTGTACTTGGAAACCACTCCTACATCATATATCCTCAAGTCAACATAAGGAGGATCATCCATATCTGACGGGGAACCAGAAACCAAGGTCTTCACACCCATAATGCAAAATCGAACATTTTTATTAATAATTGGAAAGTATTTACATGCATCCAAAGAAACAGTCTGCAGGCCTTACAATGGCCGAGTTCGGCTCTGTTCTTTCTCTGTTCTACTTCCTCCTCTTCTCCGGTTCGTCGTCCGCACTAATACAAAAATTTGGGTCTTTAACGAGATCCCGGTCCTCCCGGCAATCAATGCTCCCACCAAACAAGATTTCCCAGTTCAAATTTTCCCTCCTTCCCGGTTTTCAAAATTCTGTCATAAATGCCATCTGCCCGATCTCCTACAGAGCTTGCATTGATGGCCTCCCTGCATCGGCCGCTTCGTTCTCCCTGTCCTCCATACTGCTATCCCCCTTCATAAATCCAACACCTGTAAATGTTATTAAACTCGAATAATAACAAACAAGAATTCACGATCGACACCTCCCTTCACAATTTACGTGACCTTCCACTTGATTTGCATACGCATAACCGTCTACGTGCACATCTCTCCAAGCCTCCTCTTTGTTGTAACATCTTTGACCCATGTGTCCTTCACAACTGCCATGTGTTCAGTTTGGCCTTGCTGGCCGTTCGCTATTCCTCCCAAGTTTGGTTCTCTATCTCATTTTACCCTTCGTGGTTGTCGGAAGACCGGCCACGTGTCGGCCCTTAACTGGCCGCAATATCGCGATAGGTCACGATATCGCGACCTATCATGATATCGTGACAAAGCTCTAACTTCCTGCCATTCTTCATAGACCACCGTGATATCGCGACGTTCGAAACTCCTTCCCTTCGCCTTGCATTACCGTCGTGATATCACGACGATTGAAGACCCTCTCTTCTGCCATGCAAACCGGTCGTGATATCGCGACGTCGCGATATCGCGACGTCACGATATCGCGATGTCGCGATGACTTACGCTCTCTTCCTCTGCTTTGGACCTTGAGCCAGTTTTGTCGCGATATCGCGACGTCGCGATATCGCGACGTCGCGATATCGACGTCGCGATATCGCGACAAAACTGGCTCAAGCCCCGCCAAGCCTTTTGAGGTCACGATTTCACGACCCCAACTCAATTTACGCACAAACTTTACAAACTTCCCCCTTCTGCTTCGCACAACTTCCCCTCCCGGGAATGAATTAATGTAATTCAAAATACAAGTACTTGAAGAAAATTTTGAAGGATGCGAGATTGCCCACACTGTCACCGGATGCTCCTGCATCAGATTCCCAGGGTAACAAGAGAAGTGACCTTCACTTCTAAGTCGTTCGGTCTGCATCCCTTGTAATATCTTCGAACACTCAACAACCTTTACAATTCGCTCAAATCTCGCTTCTGGGCAAGATTTTATGCCCTCTACCAGACAAATTCTGGCATTGCTACACACCTTTTCATCTTCCGTCTGCAACGGCTTCAACTTGTGCCGCACTCCATCTTTCACCAAGGAGTAAGTATTAGCACGACCATCATGCACTGCACTCCGATCAAACTGCCATGGCCTGCCCAACAGCAAATGACAAGCATCCATGGGGAATACATCACACAGGACTTCATCCTGGTACCTCCCAATATTGAACGTGACTAAGCACTGTTCCCGGACCCAAGCTCTGTGGTCCTTCCGCAACCACGCAATTCGATATGGGTGCGGGTGTCTCCTTCTCTCCAACTGCAACTTAGAAACCATTTCCTTGGAAACTAAGTTGTCTGTACTTCCATTGTCGATGATCACATTGCAAACTTTGCCTGCACTCTTGCATCGAGTACGGAACAGGCTTCTCCTTTGCTCTGACTTGTCTTCATCCACCAGCATGGTCCTTCTCACAATCATGGCTTCCCCTTTTTCAGCTTCTTCAGAATGTTCTGAGTCAGCATCCTCAACTGCCACAACTGCTCTGGCAGGACCCACTGGCCTCTTGTTTGTCTTTTCTCGGTGTTGTGGGCACTCAAATGCCCGGTGTCCTGCTTCTCCGCAGTGGAAACATGTTCCACGGAATACTCCCCTTTCATTCCCGTGTCCAGATCTACCCCTTCCTCTCGAGTAGTTATCATTCTGAACTTGCGGTTTTGGGTCTTCATCTTCTTCTTTCTGACCTCGACTGCTGCTCTCCTCTTATTTCTTCTCTTCCTTTCCTTCTTTCTTTCCATCGTTCTTTCCTCTCGGTCCTTTTACTTTTTGCTTGCTGTCAAACTTTCGGTTCAGCTTTTCTTCCACTTTCAAAGCAAATTGGTAAGCATCTTCAATGGTGCTTACCCGAACCAAGCTCAACTCCTCCTGAACACTGGGTCTCAACCCATTAATGTAACGGGCAACTTTTTCTTTATTTGCCTCCAAATGCCCGCTTCTAATGGAGATTTTGTAAAATTCCTCCGTATATTCTTGAACTGTCCTGTTCATCTGCCTCAAACTCTGCATTTTTCGTAACAGGTCCAGTTCATAGTCAACGGGGATGAACTGTCCTTTTAATTTCTCCACCATTCTGTCCCACCTAGTTATTTGCTCTTTTCCTCTTCGGTTCCTCTCCAACTGTACCCCCTTCCACCATATGCTAGCATGGCCCTTCAGTTGGGTCTTAGCAAATCTGACCCGGTTAGGGTCTTCAACCTCTTCGTATTCAAAATATTCTTCTAAATCATTCACCCAGTCTATTAACTCCTCTGGGTTCAAGCTCCCAGAATACATAGGAACTTCTAACTTCGGCCTCTTCCCGATCTGGGATATGGCCTTGTACAATCTGGCCTGTGTCGAATCTACATCTTCCTCTTCTTCAAACTCATTCTCTTCTTCCACCTCATCCTCACTGTCTACATCCCTTCTCGGCTCACGTCCTCTGCGTAGCTCTTCTTGCAGGGCCTGGACTTGCCGTTGCAATGCCCAAAAATCTTTCGCTGCCATGCCTCTTCCACCCATCGGGTTTCTTCTCGGAGGCATCTTCACCCAAACTCAAATCCTCCCACACGTCCTGGTACAACTACCTCTCTCATTCGACGATCTGTTGTATGCTCAGGAACTCCTGCTCTGATACCACTGACGGGGAACTGGAAACCAAGGTCTTCACACCCACAATGCAAAACCGAACATTTTCATTAATAATTGGAAAGTATTTACATGCATCCAAAGAAAAATGCCCGCGGAGCCTTACAAGACCGAGATGTTCGGCTATTTTCTTTCTCTCGTTCTACTTCCTCCTCTTCTCCGGTTCGCCGTCCGCACTAATACAAAAATTTGGGTCTTTTCTCGAGATCTCGGTCCTCCCGGTAATCAATGCCCCCACCAAACAAGATTTCCCAGTTCAAATTTTCCCTCCTTCCCGGTTTTCAAAATTTTGTCATAAATGCCATCTGCCCGATCTCCTACAGAGCTTGCATTGATGGCCTCCCTGCATCGGCCGCTTCGTTCTCCCTGTCCTCCGTACTGCTATCCCCCTTCATAAAGCCAACACCTATAAATGTTATTAAACTCGAATAATAACAAACAAGAATTCACGGCCGACACCTCCCTTCACAATTTACGTGACCTTCCACTTGATTTGCATACGCGTAACCGTCTGCGTGCACATCTCTCCAAGCCTCCTCTTTGTTGTAACATCTTTGACCCACGTGTCCTTCACAACTGCCATGTGTTCAGTTTGGCCTTGCCGGCCGTTCGCTATTCCTCCCTGGTCTGGTTCTCTATCTCCTTTTACCTTTCGTGGCTGTCGGAAGACCGGCCACGTGTCGGCCCTTAACTGGCCGCGATATCGCGACAAAGCTCTAACTTCCTGCCATTCTTCATAGACCACCGTGATATCACGACGTCGTGATATCGTGACATTCGAAACTCCTTCCCTTCGCCTTGCATTACCGTCGCGATATCACGACGATTGAAGACCCTCTCTTCTGTCGTGCAAACCGATCACGATATCGCGACGTCGCGATATCACGATGACTTACGCTCTCTTCCTCTACTTTGGACTACGGTCGCGATATCGCGACGTCACGATATCGCGACGTCACGATATCGCGACGTCGCGATATCACGAAAAAATTGGCTCAAGCCCCACCAAGCCTTTTGAGGTCACGATTTCGCGACCCCAACTCAATTTACGCACAAACTTTACAAACTTCCCCCTTCTGCTTCGCACAACTTCCCCTCCCGGGAATGAATTAATGTAATTCAAAATACAAGTACTTGAAGAAAATTTTGAAGGATGCGAGATTGCCCACACTGTCACCGGATGCTCCTGCATCAGATTCCCGGGGTAACAAGAGAAGTGACCTTCACTTCTAAGCCGTTCGGTCTGCATCCCTTGTAATATCTCCGAACACTCAACAACCTTTACAATTCGCTCAAATCCCGCTTCTGGGCAAGATTTTCTGCCCTCTACCAGACAAATTCTGGCATTGCTACACACCTTTTCATCTTCCGTCTGCAACGGCTTCAACTTGTGCCGCACTCCATCTTTCACCAAGGAGTAAGTATTAGCACGACCATCATGCACTGCACTCCGATCAAACTGCCATGGCCTGCCCAACAGCAAATGACAAGCATCCATGGGGAATACATCACACAGGACTTCATCCTGGTACCTCCCAATATTGAACGTGACTAAGCACTGTTCTCGGACCCAAGCTCTGTGGTCCTTCCGCAACCACGCAATTCGGTATGGATGCGGGTGCCTCCTTCTTTCCAACTGCAACTTAGAAACCATTTCCTCAGAAACTAAGTTGTCTGTACTTCCATTGTCGATGATCACATTGCAAACTTTGCCTGCACTCTTGCACCGGGTGCGGAACAGGCTTCTCCTTTGCTCTGACTTGTCTTCATCCACCAGCATGGTCCTTCTCACAATCATGGCTTCCCCTTTTTCAGCTTCTTCAGAATGTTCTGAGTCAGCATCCTCAACTGCCACAACTGCTCTGGCAGGACCCACTGGCCTCTTGTTTGTCCTTTCCTAGTGTTGTGGGCACTCAAATGCCCGGTGTCCTTCTTCTCCACAATGGAAACATGTTCCACGGAATACTCCTCTTTCATTCCCGCGTCCAGATCTACCCCTTCCTCTCGGGTAGTTATCATTCTGAACTTGCGGTTTTGGGTCTTCATCTTCTTCTTTCTGATCCCGGCTGCTGCTCTCCTCTTCTTTCTTCTCTTCCTTTCCTTCTTTCTTTCCACCGTTCTTTCCTCCCGGTCCTTTTACTTTTTGCTTGCTGTCAAACCTTCGGTTCAGCTTTTCTTCCACCTTCAAAGCAAATTGGTAAGCATCTTCAATGGTGCTTACCCGAACCAAGCTCAACTCCTCCTGAACACTGGGTCTCAACCCATTAATGTAACGGGCCACTTTTTCTTTATTTGCCTCCAAATGCCCGCTTCTAATGGAGATTTTGTAAAATTCCTCCGTGTATTCTTGAACTGTCCTGTTCATCTGCCTCAAACTCTGCATTTTACGTAATAGGTCCAGTTCATAGTCAACGGGGATGAACTGTCTTTTTAATTTCTCCACCATTCTGTCCCACCTGGTTATCCGCTCTTTTCCTCTTCGGTTCCTCTCCAACTGTACCCCCTTCCACCATATGCTAGCATGGCCCTTCAGTCGGGTCTTAGCAAATCTGACCCGGTTAGGGTCTTCAACCTCTTCGTATTCAAAATATTCTTCTAAATCATTCACCCAGTCTATCAACTCCTCTGGGTTCAAGTTCCCGTAATACGTAGGAACTTCTAACTTCGGCCTCTTCCCGATCTGGGATATGGCCTTGTACAATCTGGCCTGGGCCGGATCTACATCTTCTTCCTCTTCTTCAAACTCATTCTCCTCTTCCACTTCATCCTCACTGTCTGCATCCCTTCTCGGCTCACGTCCTCTGCGTAGCTCTTCTTGCAGGGCCTGGACTTGCCGCTGCAATGCCCGAAAATCTTTCGCTGCCATGCCTCTTCCACCCATCGGGTTTCTTCTCGGAGGCATCTTCACCCAAACTCAAATCCTCCCACACGTCCTGGTACAACTGCCTCTCTCCTTCGGCGGTCTGTTGTACGCTCAGGAACTCCTGCTCTGATACCACTGACGGGGGACCGAAACCAAGGTCTTCACACCCACAACTTACAAATTCCAAATTTTCATTAAAAACTTCGGGAAAATAATTACATTTCACCAAAAGCAAAATGCCCGTAGGCTTACAAGACCAGAGCTGCTCTGGTATTTTCTTTCTCTACTTCCTCCTCTTCCTCGGCTTCGTCGTCCCCATTTCCAAAACAAAATTTCGGGTCTTTTCACGAGGCCCCCCGGTCCTCCCGGCAATCAATGCCCCCACCAAACAAGATTTCCCAGTTCAAATTTTCCCTCCTTCCCGGTTTTCAAAATTCTATCATAAATGCCATCTGCCCGATCTCCTACAGAGCTTGCATTGATGGCCTCCCTGCATCGGCCGCTTCGTTCTCCCTGTCCTCCGTACTGCTATCCCCCTTCATAAAGCCAACACCTGTAAATGTTATTAAACTCGAATAATAACAAACAAGAATTCGCGGCCGACACCTCCCTTCACAATTTACGTGACCTTCCACTTGATTTGCATACGCGTAACCGTCTGCGTGCACATCTCTCCAAGCCTCCTCTTTGTTGTAACATCTTTGACCCACGTGTCCTTCACAACTGCCATGTGTTCAGTTTGGCCTTGCCGGCCGTTCGCTATTCCTCCCTGGTCTGGTTCTCTATCTCCTTTTACCTTTCGCGGCTGTCGGAAGACCGGCCACGTGTCGGCCCTTAACTGGCCGCGATATCGCGACCTGTCACGATATCGCGACAAAGCTCTAACTTCCTGCCATTCTTCATAGACCATCGCGATATCGCGACGTCACGATATCGCGACGTCGCGATATCGCACCGTTAGAAACTCCTTCCCTTCGCCTTGCATTACCGTCGTGATATCGCGACGATTGAAGACCCTCTCTTCTGTCGTGCAAACCGGTCGCGATATCGCGACGTCGCGATATCACGATGACTTACGCTCTCTTCCTCTGCTTTGGACTACGGTCGCGATATCGCGACGTCGCGATATCGCGACAAAACTGGCTCAAGCCCCGCCAAGCCTTTTGAGGTCGCGATTTCGCGACATGTCGCGATTTCGCGACCCCAACTCAATTTACGCACAAACTTTACAAACTTCCCCCTTCTGCTTCGCACAACTTCCCCTCCCGGGAATGAATTAATGTAATTCAAAATACAAGTACTTGAAGAAAATTTTGAAGGATGCGAGATTGCCCACACTGTCACCTGATGCTCCTGCATCAATATCCTCCTCAATCCATCTAGTGAGGTTTGACTCACCTCCCACCCCTTTTGGGTCTTGGATCACCCTTTGGTATCAGTAGTCCCCTAGGTTTGGGACTCCCTATAAGATCTTGAAATGCCGAAGGACTCGATCAAATCTAAATACCTCCAAATCCCCCTTTTTTGACCTCAACCACCTGATCCTTCGTACCATGGCTAGCTCTATCCTGTCCTCAAACCACCTAGGGTGAAGCCACCATGGCTGCTAGATGAGCTTCACCTCTCAAAGCTCATTAATCACTTGCCTCACTAGTGGAAGGTTCCCTACATAGGTCCTCGCAATCCTCTCTAAGGACCTCAACCACCTGTATGTTGCTGGCCACTGCAGGCTGGGCAGTGGTCCTGGTAGTGCCTCCGATATCCATATCATGATGTGCTCCCAACACCACACTTGGAGCAATGTCATACATACCAGTCCTATACACCGCTTATACATGATTTTGTACAACATCCTATATAGCCGGACCAACACATATGGACCCCATGCAAATCAAACCTCTTGATCATGCATGTCTACCACTACTTTTGCCATTCCCCATGGTAAGTGTCGCTTGTTGGTATGGTACATTAGTAGCCCAACCACAACCCCATACAACATGGTGGTCAGAGGATCTTCCCCATAGTGGCCCACTAGATAATAAACTCATATGGTGCTCTATCGCACCTGGTGGGTAAAACAAGCTAAGAATCATTGTAGTGTGGCAACCTATCCCCATGCTCTATAAACTACTATTCCTCTAATAGGGACCAATAAGATCCACCACACATCCTCTAGTGTGATGGTGAGATATCTTGTGGGTAACCAAAAATTAGACTTTGGGTACCACCTCTATGCTAGGACTATCAACATAGCACTATCTGTCTCAATGTGAGGCATCCTCACCAGGTGGTCTATCCCCACCACCTCTAGTCAATCCCTCTCTACCTGTAATAGTGCATCTAGCTCTACCACCAGAGCATCTACCCTCCACTCTCAACTCTCGAGGATACCTAGCTGCATCCACAGACAAATAAAATCACATCAGTTTCATAAATTAAAATAAAAATAATAAAATTCATAATTTCAATTTAAAACACAAAGTTGATCATAATTTTGAAATTCGCACTTTGTAGCTATTTGTTCTTTCCTCTTTCTCCTCTTGTGTTTGTTTTTTTTTTTTTTTTTAGTTTTGGTGAAATCGCACCATCCATTTTAGGATGTGCGATTTCACGAGATCGTGCTCAATTTTATCCGGGACTGATTTC
Source organism: Wollemia nobilis (assembly GCA_028583015.1). Taxonomy (NCBI): domain Eukaryota; kingdom Viridiplantae; phylum Streptophyta; class Pinopsida; order Araucariales; family Araucariaceae; genus Wollemia; species Wollemia nobilis. Next base: position 32,736,078 of record JAQPPZ010017052.1, read on the forward strand.
ATCGTGCTCCATTTGGAACGAAATCACGGTTGGGCCACAAAATTGTGCCCAGATCGAGCGTAAATATCACCATAAAAAATAATGAAATTCCTAGATCCTACCCTTAAACTCGTAAACAACAAAGAAAAATTTGCATGATGAGGGTAAAATTTTACACTTAATCGCTCTCATACCCCAACTTTGCCCCTTGTGACCACTGCTCGATGAATTGGTAACACCATATCCTTTTCTCCTTAGAGCCCTTTCTCTGCCAATGAATAAATTAGGGTTTTACCCTTTTTCACCCTTTTTAAACTTTGGTTGCTACCCTTGTTTTTCTCTAGTTTTTGTTCTTTCTCTCTCTTTCTTCTTTTGCGTTAGATCTTTTGAGTTTTTATAAGATATGGCATCTTCATAAAATCTCGAGGGGGCACCTTGGCCTTTAGAGGCATTAATGTCCCTAACGCCTTCCTTTGCATGAAAAACAAGAAAGTGTCTGGAATGACACCATTTTTGCACCACCTCTTTCTTATAAATTGGCCATCCCATTTTTGCTTGTTGTCTTCTTCTAGTGAGTGTGCCTACATCCTTTCTTTGACGTATTTACTTGGCCTTAAATGCATCAAAGAGGGGGTAAAATGTAGACACAAAAAATTGACCCACTTTCAGTGGGTAATATTCCTTAGAGCCCCTAAGAGGTCTCTAACCCTTACCCTAGGCAAGGGTAGGCCTCCTTTCCCCCCTACCTTGCCTTTCTATAGCCTTTAGCGAAATCACATCCGGTTGTGATGGGGCATGATTTCGTGAAACGATATCGCACCCCATCGGCATAGGGAGAGATTTTGCTATTTTAGGGTTTTAATTATTAAAACCCAGGTTTAACATTTTCTAGCATGCTTTTGCATCGATCTGTGTTTTTTTCCCACTTTTTTCACCTTGAATTTCATCTATAAAAGGAGGGGTTAATCTCACTCTTTTAAGAACAATGATTTTGGACACACAATTATCAAGCTCAAAATTCTTATGATTGATTTATGCTCACATTTTGCTCTACTTCATGTTTCTTCTACAAGCTAACCCTGAAGTATGAATTTTAGATTTGATCTTCTACTGCATTGATTGGATTATTATGTGGTTTGGTGGATTCATGTTGTGGTTCGAAAGGAAAGAGAGTTCCTGTTCAAATACTTTTATCTCTTCAGTCTGCTTTTGCATCGTCCATCAGGTTCTACGCACTTTGTTTTTGCATTTATTCATGTTTTGCATGTCTTTCATTTTTGTGTGTCTAAGGCAAAATCATGCCCGATCCTAGTGAGGCATGACTTTACTAACCCTAATTTAGGTTTTTTGCTCATAGAAGAAAAATCATGCCCCATTTTGATGGAACACGAATTTGCTTGTAGCGTTATCGCACCCGCTATCTGTGAGGCACAATTTTGCCCAAGACTAAACTGGGGGCATCTATTAGTTTTTGATTGCATGAGTATTTTCTAAATTACATCTAGGGCATGTTAGCATAATTTGTTTTATGTTTATTTGTTGTTGCATTGTTGTTTTATGATTAATTCTCCAAAGGTTAATTTTTGCTTTTGTTTTTAAAGGTCATATAAAGGACCTAGGGAGCTTGACTGTTGCACCTCAAAGCATTTCTGTATAGTGGCCTCAGTAGACCTCCTAACGCTAATATCATTTTTTTAGTGTTTCTTAAGTTATCTTGCAGAAATTGGTATTTCTGATATCGTTGGACAAGAGGCAGAAAAGGCTAGATCAACCACTAGTCAAGATAAGTGTTCTACTTGTTCTATTGATTATAAATCTAATTTGGATATCCATTATAGGCATATGAAAAGTGAAAAATATATAGTGTGCATCATGCATTTATCTTATGCCCTTGCTTTAAAGGTTTTCTAGATAAAAACCCTAGGTTAGCAAACATTCAAAGAAATAATCATATTAGGTTAACTCTTGTATTATTGCATTCTATTTTCTACATTGTCCTTTATATTTCATAGCATAGATCTAGAGAGGCCAAATTTAGGTGATTTCTTGAAATTGAACACATCAAACTATCCCAAAAACCTGAGGACTTGGAGTGAGTCCTTAAACCGTTCCTGGTGAACCCTCCCCCATAGAACCAAGTGTAGAGAACAACACCACCCCCACGATTCACCCCATAAGACTTCCTATCTTTGCATATCTAGCCTTTTTGGAAATTGTACACGGTATGGCATTTTTCCCCCTCTACAAGTCCTATAAGTAGGCAATTATAATGATTGAGTTGATTACAACATTGAAACATGAGTGGATAGGTCTATAGTTTTGGCCACTTACTATTATCACTCTTATTCCATATTATGATGAGACTAAGCCATAACCTAAACATTAATTCCAACAATGGTTATCATAAATCTGGGAGAATAGATGATGCTAATCTATAGAAGATAATTTTGGGGTAACCTTTATAAGGAGTGAGCTATACATACATCTTTGGCCAGACATAATGCATGAGGACATGCACCAAAATCAGTAGGGAGGAGTGATGAGGCTACAAAATTATCTTATTTTTTAGTAGCCTAACACTTTTGATCCATTTATTGGAATGTGTGTCACGCTAGTGTCACCAACTACGTTAAAAAGTTTACTCGATGCAATTAGAGGTTATAGTGGCAACAAGGAGCAAGATTTGAACCCATGAAGAGGCGATGAAAAATATAACGAGTTACCAATTCCTCTAATATATGCAAAAAAAAACCTTTTTTGTCCATTTTTTTTATTAAACTAATATAGTATGTGTGAAGCATTAATCAATATTTATGTTAATATTAACATTGAATATAGTGAATAGAAAGAGATGTTTTCTTTATTTATTTTGAATTTATATTGTGTGTTTTTAAGGACTAATTGTGTAGTTTATTCCCAATTGAAGGATAGAATAGATTAATAATAATTCTATATAATTCTATGAGCAAGTCAATAGTGTTGGAGTATTTGGTAAATCATTGCTCCAAAATATTTTTGTATAAAATTCTTGTGCCTAAGTTACGAAAAGTCAGAGTAATCTAGCACTAACTGAGTGCTAAATGTGCACCATAATATCTCATGCATCAAAATAATAGGATACAAGGTTGCACCAGAATAATAGGGTGTGGATTTGCTCCCAAATAATTACACATGGGAGGAATTGATAAGCAAATGGTCAACCCACCTTGGAAACATCTTGTCAAGATCATGAGTCATGTTATTTGGTTTGATGTTGACAAATACATTAGATTGAATATATTGATAGTGCATATGAATAATGGCGTTGACCAATAGGAATTTTGAAGCTATTATTTTTTTTTGTGCCAGAATAAACTCAACTACATAGGTTACAAGGAGCCTGATACACATAATTTGGAGTAGGAAAAGACACTGGAGACCTCAGATCTATTTCAACAAATCAATGACAGGATTATAGGGTGAATGAATTAGCTGATTGAATAAAAGTTTGGATGACTTATCCAACTAAATATGTTGTTATAATATAATTAGTTAGACTGAACACACAAACTTATGTAATAAATTAAAGGATAGATTATTGCCTAGAATAAATCTTGATAGTAAGATGAATAGTTATAATATCATCTATAAATAATGATGCACACCTATTGGACAAGGATTGAATTTGGAATACATAGTAAACATTTGACTTTCCACATATTGTCTTAATATAAAATGATTTATCCCATTGAATGAATTACATTAATTGCATAGTTTAGTCTTTGCTGCTAAAGTCTTCTACCTCATACTGGACCTCAAAGCAAGGGCCCACTCTTTGGAATAGTGGAAGGATTATTAGCATAGTTGTAGGTTTTTTTTTTTTTTTGATAATTATGTGTTTGTATTTATAGCGGGTTTTAACAAGGATCCCAAAACCTGATTACATAAGCAATGGGCCTAGGGCATCAATCCCTTGAAACTGAACACCAAAACATAAATCCCGCCCAGTGGTAACAGTAAGCATGAAACAAACCCTCTCGGCGGGAAACAAACAAATAAGAAAAAAAGTAGTTTTGGAGATCCCGCTCGGCGAGATTAGCCAAAAACCACCATCGAGAAGATCCCGCCCGGCGAGAAGCAAAGAAAAACCGTTACAATAAAATCCTGCCTCGCGGGAAGCGATCAAAACCACCACAAACGAGTCCCGCCTAGCGGGAAGCAACGGGGAAATCCCGCCATTCGGGAAACCAGCGAGAAAGAAAGGATACCGCCTCGCGAGAAAAACCGACGGATTTGGCGGATCCCGCCCTATGGAGAAACCATCCCGCCCACGGGAAAACATTCGATTCAGCGAGAGCCATCCCGTAGGAAGCCGACGACCGGCCACGAGAGAGGATCCAGTCCATCGGGAAGTGACCGAGAGAGTTGCACCACAAGGAACCCACCCCGGGAAAATAGAAGAGGATCCCGGCAACAGGGACCAAGAATCCCGTCCAAGCACAGAGCCTGTCGAGGATTCACAAGAAAAATGGGGAAGCTGTCCAAACCCTAAATCGTCACCTCCATCGCACTGAGAAACGCAGGGGACCAGATCCACGCGAATCACCTACAAAAAACCCCAGGGGGAAGCCTGAGGGAAAAAGGGAAGGGATCCCCAACCAAACAGGGATCCCTGGGAAGCACCAGTCCAAAAAAACAACCAAGGAAACCCTAGCCGGCCGGGAGGGGTGCAGATAGTGGAGAAGGATCTCCCCCCAGGAGATCATCTGCAAACAACCACTCCCGGGAGGGATGACCTGGGTTGAGCCAGGGACTGGGCAGAAACCAGGAGCCATGGGAGGGGAAGCAGGGGAGGGACCAGAGCCCTCCCTTCTCAGCATAGTTGTAGGTTTTATGTTAAATTTTCTTTCTGTTATTTATTCCATAAAATAGAATAGCATAATTAAATTTGATGAGTTTGTTTTTATTTCAAGTTTTCCTTATTTAAAATTTTATTTTTGATAATGGTGTGATTTGTTTTACGTTTTTGTAAGTGTGCATTGTTATTTCCATTTGATTATTGTAATATATTTTTTGTTAATTCATGTTTTATTTTAGAAATGAGTTATATATTATTTTAGCTTAAATTTTTTTAGTTCATTTCAATTAAGCAAGGATTATCGCTTGATTCATTTCTACACATTAGTTATAATTAAAACTAGGTTTTATTTTAGTAACAAAGTTTGGAATTTAGTATGGTTTCATTTAGGAATGTTGCAAAGATGTTTTGATTATTGGTTTTTATAGATTAATATAGAACCATGATATCTAAGATGTATTTCTTAGACCTTTAACACATACATTCTTAGGACATCACCCTAGTTTGATAAATATTAAAGTGACATATTTGATGACTCTCATCACATAGCCTTAAGTACTTTCTTGAGCAATGTGTATCTATACCCAAACAAAAAAAATGTGTGACTAATATTTTGGGGTATGATTGTAAAGTCATTTATAAGGTCAAGGAAAATGTAGTCATTGATACGCTATCCTACTAATATGAGGATCAAAGTATGTGCCATATCTACTCCACTTCCTTAATGGACCCACTAATTTCAAGAAGAAGTGACCCAAGATTCCATCTTGCAATCACTAATTCATACACTTCAAACTAATCTTGATTCTCACCCAAGATATACATGGTATGGACAATATTTGTGATATTGGGGTTGCCTTGTTACCCCTAGAAACTTACCACTCTACAAGTCTATACTACACCATATGCATGCTTCTCTAATTGTAATATATTTAGGCTTCTTAAAAATATATGAGTGGGATCCCCGTGAGTGTGATCTACCGACAAGGATGCCACTTGCATTATCGATGATGTGACCCGGGTTCAATCCCCATGGTGGATGTGTATAAGAAGTATTACTCAAAAAAAATGTATGAGTGGGCTAAATGCATATATTTTTGGCAAGGATGAAAAAGGATACCAAGACTTGTGTTGTTGAATGTGACACTTACCAATGCATTAAGGGTGACACTATTCACACTCTATGCACACTCTAGCGTCTTCCAATTCCAGAGACTATTTAGACAAATATTTCTATGGATTTTATTAAGGGGATTCCAATTTTTGGAGGAAAAATAATAATTCTCATGGTGGTGAATCATCTCTCTAAGTATGCTCATTTTTTTCCTCTAGCCCACCCTTGCAAGGCCTCAATTATTGCCCAAATATTATTTTCTTTTGTTTTTCACCTTCACGGTATACCCCAGTCCATCTTATTTGATTGTGATCCCATATTTACTAAATACTTCTAGTAGAAATTATTCAATTTGCATTGCACACAACTCAAGATGAGCTCTACATACCATCCCTAGACTAATGGGTAGATTAAAATTATTATCATATGCTTGGAAACTTATTTATGTTGCTTTGCATATAAGCAATTGAATCAATGGTTCAAATGATTTCCTTTTGATAAGTGGTGGTATAATACTTTCTATCACTCCTCCATCAATGTGATATCATATTAAGTAGTTTATGGACATCCTCCATAGTTACTTATATCATACATTCTGAGTAGTTCTAAGGTTCAAGTAGTGGATTCCACTCTCATGAAGCATGCATAACTACTCCAACATCATAAATATAATTTAGCCATGGTGTAGAATCGTATGTGAAAACAAGTAAATCAACATTATTTAAAGCACAATATTAACATAGGGGACATGGTTTTCTTATGTCTGTTACAAGTAGTCATCACTAAAAAATTGTGGTAGTTAAAATCTAGCACCAAAATTTTATGGACTATAGAAAGTGCTCCAACAAGTTGGCCCTATGATCTACTTGCTCTAATTGTTACCTTCTTCCACAATACATCCAATTTTCCATGTCTTATATTTAAGGAAGGTCCTTGGAAACCATATACAGGTCTAATCTACACTACCCTAGTTGGATGAGGAAATATTAGTTATCTTAGAACCAGAGTTATGCATAAGGGGTTGGACTTAAAATGTACTTGTAAAAAAATGGCGAATCCTAATCAAAATCAAGGTAAATCATGGAGAATCCTAAGCAAATCAAATCGAGCATCTTCACACCAAAATTTGGGGTATTTGAAGCCCTAAAATGTAAGGTCATATTTGGGGCCAATTTTGACCTATTAAATCATCTTATAACTTCATAAAAACACCACCATTAGATCAGGGTTGGAAAGAGCTTTCAACGAGTACAAATATGCCTATGTTTGGTTATTATATTGTGGCGAATTGACCCTAAGAAACAATTGGTCTTGAAAATTTTAGGTGAATGGGCCGACATCGAGGGTCCTCATATTCACCAATTTCCAATTTTTAAAATCCTAATATTCACCCAATTTACGAATATTCACCACTATGAATAACCCTGCTTAGAACCTACAAGTATTCAAGACCAACATGCACACACCCTTTGCAACCACACTTATTGATGTTCTAGTGCATTAGCATGTACTTTAGCTAGAAGATGTCACTTGGGAGTCACTCCATAAACTACAATATCAATTTCCTCACCTTAAGCTTTGAGGACAAAGCTTCTTAAAGGGAGAGGGCATGTTAGGACCTTATCCTAACACAACCACTGTTATGTACTTATCTAGTGTTGGTGTATATTTGCATCATGGGCACCTAGTGTGTATGGGCCCATTATGATGTAACCTTTACTTTTATTATAAGTAGGAGTTAGTATCTTGTGTCCCCTTTTTCATATGGTCTAAGCCTTGACCGTTAGGATAGTAAATAAGAGTCTATATAAGGACATGGGTTTGAAGTTTGAAGTAGTATGTATATCATTTTTCTCAATTTTTATTAGAGCTATGCTTCCAAAGAGCTTGCCCCCTCGAAGAGGCCTATGATATATGTTATGCTTGATTAATATAAGTTTGTTGTATTTCCATCTAGACTTGAATCCTTGACCTCTTCATAACAAGTATCGTGCATTCACCATTCTACCAAAACCTCATGATAACTAATTTTATTTTTTATGCAACCAAATTTATGATTGAACTAGATTGCATTGTCATTCATTGACATTATTTATGTCTTTCTTCAAAATATCTCAATGTTAGCTCTTACATAAAAATTAATAAAAAATATTACTATATTTTAAATAAGACATATTATATATATTTTTTGATTAGTTTGTGAAGAGGTTTTTGAAAGGGTCCCAACCCTTTTACATCCAAAAAGATATATCAAGAGACCACCAACTGGGACCAACACAAAGGGACATACTCAAATTGCTTTACAAAACAAAACATGCAACCCTTCAAAGGATACAACTTAAATAGTGACTATAAGCAAGCTAGAACATAAAATCAAATATCATAATAAGAGAACAAACAACTAGGATTCATGCGAACAAAGGAGAATCACAATATTTGACCATCCTCTTTGCTCTCTTTATCGCCTCTTTAGAGCTTAACATAATGATTATCCTCCTACTATCTTCATTATCTCAACATCATCGATTAAGCCAAGCTGACTAGACTAACATGGGTCCCAACATAGCTGTAGATACCACTACCAGATCTGCCAAAATGAATTCCACATCACCCAAGGTAGTTTTATTGTTATTTGAGGTTGATAATTTGTAGAGGATCTAATACTGGTAAGATTTATATTATATAAATATATAATATATAATTAAAAATAACCATTAATTTTTTTATTAATTGTGGTTAACCTCGTTTCAATTAACTTATTTTGTGAGGAAGGAAGTTAGAGGCATGTGATAATATAAGATCACAAGAGACACTATTAAGTATTAAGGGTACTTGAATTTTTGACCTCTTCATAATATATACCTCCCACTAACCACTCTGCCAAGACTTTGTTATCAATATTCTTATTTTTTATATAGTAGCTAGATTTCATTGTCACTCATTGATATTCTTTAATAGCTTGTTCTTAATTGATTATATGAGATTATGAACCCACTCATATTATATTGTGGCTACATAGTGGTTTTATAATAGCTTAAAAGTACATATATCTTACTCGACAATATTTAAACATTAATATTATTTGACTAAAATGTTCATCTTTACCTATAAAACTTAAACCTATTATATAAGTCTTAAAATCATTTTGCGTGGGCAAGTGTGTGAGGGGTGGGTGTGTGTTAAATTCCTTATTGATAACCATAGCTCTCAACTTTATAGGGGTCATGGTTGGGAGGAGACTGCTCAACCCTGTGCGTTGGTCGTAGGGGTTTCTCACACTAACCAAATAAAAAAAATTAAACACATTAAATATTCTTGAAATAAAAATTATTAAAAAATAGTTCTACGAAACAGCACAATGGTTCGGGCTTTGGCTCTTCTTCGAGAGGTCCAAGGTTCAAACCGTGGTGTAGGCGAGTGTGTGAGAGAGTGGGTTTGTGTTAAATTCCCTATTGATAAGTATAGCTTTCGGCTTTACATGAAATCATGGTTAGGAGGATATTGCTCAACTTTATACGTTGTACGTTGGTTATAAAGATGTCACACTAACCCAATTAAAATATATATATATTAAAAAATATTATTATATTTTAAATTAACTTAAAACAAAATATACTTAATAACCAATAATTTATTTTTTCCAATATCCTTTCAAAATATTTAATAAAATCTAAATTTTAATAAAAAATAATTATAATCTCACTTTTATAAATCCAAACCTATGTTCAAAATTCTAAAGTCTTAACCAAAATATAGAACTCTAATCGTTATAGTCAAGTGTCATCTCCGTATTTCTTTCATTCATATTGGTAGGTGGCAAGCGGAACTCATTATTTTCCACAACGTTAAAACAATTAATAAGACATTAAATAGTTTTTAAATGTTAGAGTAATGAAATGGGACGTTTACCTGCTCCCACTTTATAGCTTTTAAACAGAGTAGAAATCACATAGGTATAGTAATACTATTTTTTTTCATAAATAATAAATAATTGATAATACCATTTTGTAAGATTTATATATATTGTATTTTTTTTTTAAATACATAGAGATCTATGTATATTATATTGTTATTATAAATCTTAATATAAGTTAATTTTTAGTTTGTTAAGACAATTTTTTTTGGTTACATAGATGAATTGGTTACAATCACAATTTTTAGTGACGTGGCAGGGTTCAAACTATCAACGAAGGCTTCCAACACACCCACCATCTCGTTAATGGTAACCCGACGTGAGATGGGGTCTCGTTAATGGTAACCTGGCGTGAGATGGGGGTCGTCGGATGCATAGGGTTTGCACATCAGTCTGGTTCAACACGTGGCATAAAAAGGACCGCAAAACAAACAAGAAACAGATCGTCGTCATCAATCAGGTGCAACATGCAGAGGAGTGAGATCTATGTTTATTATATTGTTATTATAAATCTTAATATAAGTTAATCTTTAGTTTGTTAAGACAATTTTTTTTTGTTACATAGATGAACTGGTTACAATCACAATTTTTAGTAACTACCAGCGCAACTAGCAAGGTTCAAACTATCAGCGAAGGCTTCCAACACACCCACCGTCTCGTTAATGGTAACCCGACGTGAGAAGGGGTCTCGTTAATGGTAACCTGGCGTGAGAAGGGGTCTCGTTAATGGTAACCTGGCGTGAGAAGGGGGTCGTCGGACGCACAGGGTTTGCACTGTGTTCGCCAATCTGGTTCAACACGTGGCATAAAGGGAACTGTCGGACAAGCAAGAAACAAATCGCCGTCATCAGTCAGATGCAACATGCAAAAAAGTTAGATCGGGCTACTGGCTATGCATGGGCACACCCGTGAGATTGGAACCTAGGTCTCCTCGGTAAGTTAAGACAAAGTTAACTAGCATGTTGGATAAAATGGATCCTTAGCTTGTTAGGTAAGACAAAGTTAACAGGACCTGACCATTCTCCAAAGAATCGAACCGACCATTCTCCAAAGAATCGAACCAAGGCAGTCAGCTGACAAACACTCTACTACTACCAATTGGCCTGCTGAGTGGCCTATCCTTTTTGGGTATGCCATGATTTGAACGTGGGTCTTTAGAAAGAGAGAACAAAACTCAAACCATTGTGTTGTTCTAACCAGGACTAAAAATGTTAGGTTTAAGTGTGGGTTTTTATGAGGGGTTTCTGTCCCCTAATTCTGGGTTTTAACTTAGGGTGTTTTTGAATAAAAGTCCAAAGGACTTGCATTACGGTATCTTTTATGGGTGTTAAAATTTAATTATAAAATATAGGTTTTTGAAAGGATCTCGATCTCTTATTTAATGGTTTGAACTTGGGTTTATTGGATGAAAATTCAAAAATATACCAATGTGAATAATTTTCATCATAAACTATACATATGTAAATATGTTAAAAATATATAACACTACTACTGTATCCCAATAAAACCTAAAATAACACTAAATATTATCGTCAACAATGATGGGACAATTACATTGTTATGCCTAAACTCAAATTCAAATAAAAAAGAAGATGACCATATGATATTCAACTGTATGGTTGGACTATTAAAGTATTTAAAAAAAACAATGATGGGAGCACGAGCTGGAAAACTTAATTACCTACCCGCTACGCCAGCCTTTTATCGTCCGAGTGCCAGCCTTTATCCTCCGAGTGAAAAAGACATTTTAACTCTTTATTGTTAGCGAACATCTACCTCGGAAGAAATTAATAGTAATTGATTAACGAGAAAAAAGATATGGTATTCGTCCTACATTAAGGCAGAATCTAATTATTAACGTGGAAAGTTTGTTTTATTAAAGATTAGACAGTGTGGGCCTGAGCATTTCAAATACACTACCGACAACAAAATCAAATACACGTCAAAAATGACGGGAGAGCATTCCAGCTTGATGTGCGGGGATCCTGCTCAACAAACACAACACGCTTCAATAGCATTGACAGCTAACCTCATCAAACGGTCCACATTCGCTTCCTTTCTTCTCCAAGTAAAATTACTAAATAATGGGATTCAACTTTTACATTCTCCTGATAGTCTCAACAGAAGTTAATGCAACACAGATTACAGCATTTTTTTAAAAGTAATTTTTGATATATTTATTTATTAAACAATATCGGCAGCCTCCACAAGGCACTGTCCGCTTTCCATCCACAGTTTTATTCCCAGCCTTTTCTTTTCGATAAATCATATTCATACATCAATCATCCACACTCCCTACTTTGTGGTCATGCTCAGCAGAAGGAAGCGGAAGCCAGACTACAGTTCACGGAAGGTTTATCTCTTTATTCCTACTCTCTTCTTTTTTTTTTTTTTTTGGCTGCTTTAGGAAGTGGATCTACTTGAAATGATTCCCACTACTTCTTTTCCTTTTTTGCTGTGTATAATCTGTAGAATGTGTGGAAATGTAGATACATTTGGATCTACGTTGGGGTCAGATATAAAGCTTAGTGCTTGCAGGATCTGTGATTTAGGGTGTCAGCAAGCCAGATCTGAGTAAAAATTTCAATCATATAGATCTAGAAGCGACAGAAATCAATGTAGTATGTAGAGATCATTTGAATGTCAAGTAATAGCTGGCAGGTATTTGTAATCTAACCTCGGATCTGATAGTGGAACATTTGTTTTTTCAGTAACATGGAGCTCAATTGGAGAAAATGCAGCAGACTGCTTCTAAGTGTAGCGATATGGGTGTGCGTTGCTTCGTTTGGCGGGGCTCACGGCAGCACGGTTTTGGCCACGGCACACAGCCCAAAAGCAAGCCCAGTGGCCACTTCCACGCCGGCCGCCGCTCCCAAGACGTCCGATAACGCTACTGAAGTGCCATCGCCGGCTTCCACAGCTCCGCCCGTGAGCCCCCCATCCGCTGCGAAGCCGCCGTCAAAAGCACCTGCTCCCAAAAAGGCGCCGCCGTCAAAAGCACCTGCTCCCAAAAAGGCGCCGCCATCCGAGGCTCCCGTCGCAGCTCCGGTTTCGTCTCACCACAAATCTGCCCCTGCTCCGGCCTCTGTCTCGAGCCCTCCAACCGAAGCTCCGTCGGCGGAAGCTCCGAGTCCGCCCGCTCCCAAACACAAAACACCGCCCGCACCCAAACACAAAACACCGCCGCCGCCCACGGAAGCTCCGGCTCCTGCACCGGCTGGGGGCACAGCTTCGCCGCCGACGGAGGCCCCCGCACCGGCCCCGAAGAAGAAGAAGAAGCCGGCAGAAGCCCCGGCTCCGGCTCCTCCTACACACAAAAAGAAGAAGCCGGTAGAAGCCCCGGCGCCGGCTGTGGAGGCTCCGGCTCCTGCTCCTCCCACGCATAAGAAGAAGAAGCCGGCGGAAGCCCCGTCACCGGGTGGAGAGGCGCCGGCCCCTGCTCCCGCAAGGCACAAGCATAAGCATAAGAAGAAAACTCACAAGAAGCAACACCACCACCACGCCCCTGCCCCCGCTCCCACTGTACGGAGCCCTCCAGCGCCGCCCCTTTCTCCCGAACCATCAACGTCCGAGGATTCCTTCGCCCCTTCCCCTTCGCCCGATCTACCGGTAAATTTTTACCTTCCTCTCAAATCATTTGTGTAGTTTTTTTTTTTTTGGGTTTAATTGGTTAGTAATGGGTTTGTGCTGTTAATTGCAGAACGGAGGAAGGAGAATCTTAGCTGCAGATGCTTGGTGGAGCCTTGTCATTGTCTCTTCGTTTCTTCTCTTCATTGCGTAGATTTGTACACGTATTCTTCTTGTTTTTTTTTTTAATATCTGAGGAATAGTAAGACAGAGGAGCCGTAGACCATGATTCTCATTTGGGCTTCAATCTCTTTTATTCATTGGCTATATTTTTATTCGTTATTCATTGGATCATCTGAGAGCTGCTGATCTCTGTAATGATTGCTATTCATACTTGGTTACGAGATTGAAGAATGATTTTTGCTGATCTGAAATGATGGAGGCTTCTCTGTATCTCTCTGCTTTGAACGGACTTCGTTCGTAATAAGCATACTATTTATGTTTAGGCATAGATTCTTATGAGTAGATAATTATTAATATAAATTGTCGGTGGTCGCCTTGAGATCCAAGAAATTATTTGCAATTTGGATTATGAATTGGTTAATACTTAGTGCCGAATTATGAACACCATGCGCAATTATAATGCTTCGTGTAAACGTCGTAAATTGAAGTTTGACAGAGAACGGGCTCTGCCATTAAGATTTGCGCACGTTGGGGTGGTGGTCCCTAAACAGGACGACGTCAATGTCATTGACAGACAGAAATTTTCCCCGTTTCTTGACAGCCGCGTGCTTGTCACCTGACGCATCTCGACGGATTGTTTCGTACTAATGCTTTTGATTTTTAATGACAGTTGTTGAGGCCAGGAAATGAAAATGACAAACCAGCCTGGAAGTAAATATTTTCCCCTCCCTCCTAGTTGAATTCGTTGAACCTAATCAACACATACCTACTACCATGTATTGCACGGCCTTATGCACTCCTGGAATATGAAACTTCAAATCGTCAATGATTACTCGAATACATTTGTTGTATAATATTTTATTACCCATTGAAATGGGTGTGGTATAATAAAATTTTAATAGGTTTTAATTTTATTATAATGTTTAATATTTAATAATTAATATAGTATTTGTGAGGTAATTTTTGCATTTGAAAGGTGTCAAAGTAACAATGGATTTTTCACTTAAGTTACCATCAAGTCTAGTAAAGAGTCATGAAATCATTACTACAAGCACTCTTCATTTATATTTAACTTGTTTACTAGAGCTAGTTATACTGTTATGTCATGGTTTTATGTTTGGTTGATTGAAAATAGTGATATCAATCTTAGTCTTTTTTTTTTACCTTCAACAAGTTTTGTTGAGGTGGAATTTACATGAGAGATACAATAACGATAACAATTGGTGATATTGAATCAAACACAAATGCAAACCTTATGAGTGGGGGCTTATCATTGCTAAGAATAAGCATAGACATTGCTCTTTAGAATATAGTTGTTGAGGCAATGACTACACGAATACATGTTGTTTTCATTAGGAGTGATAGATGACCAAGTTTCCATACAAATGAAAGAGGCAAACACTAGTTATTAGTGCTAGACCCAAACCTTCCTCTTCATGAAATACATGCTTCTTACAAGAGGTTTTGTTTAATAACATAAATCTAATACATCAAATTTTAACAAAGTGCATCAATATATGACCATCAAACTAACTCTAGAAATCACTCAATAGCAGATGACTTCTTTATCCTAAGTGCTAACCTAATTGTTTTTTTTGAAAGAGTGAACAATAATCCATACACCCAAACCTCAACTATTCACATTGTTCTACCTAGAATTGGACAACCCAAGGTACACATTACACTACATAAGTGAAGGGAACAAGGTCAAGCCTAAACCTAGATAAAACTCAAATTGAAATAATAAAGTAAATATTGAGGGAGGTTAGGTTAGATATTAGTATATGGATAATCTAAGAGAAAAGATCTAGTTATGGAAGAGTAGGTGAAAAGTACGGGATGATGGGTAAGGTATAAGTCACACATGTATACAAGACTAATGTTCTATACTAGTGTTTTAAGTCAAATAAATGACCATAAAGAAACAAAAGCAATTAACCAATGACAATTGATTCCATATTCAAGAAAAGTAAGGAAAAGAAAAAAATATAAAGAAAGAGAAATACTAACTTTGTTATGACCTTTGATGAAGACTTAGATGAACACTTCTTGATCTTCATCTTCCTCTTGAGCTTCAATGTCCTTATGATTCTACTTGGATGATCTTTGTCTTAAATAGCTTAAAGTCCTTGATTAATAGTTCCCAACAATGAACTTAAAGTATGTAATCCTTTGAAAAGCAATACTAAAATAAGAATGAAAGGAGAGTAACTTGTTCTTTGATTCACCAAGAAACAACATGCTTGGTTGTCTATTGCATCAATTAGTATTGTAGGATAGATGTTGATAAGATTTGGAGGAGATGATTGATTTTGATATGGGGGGATTTTATGAAGAAGAAGAATTCACTTATTGTGAATATTTTGTTTGCTTCATATTGAATGTAATATTTTCATCCTTTTAGAAATAACCAAAATGATGTCCTATTTATAGGGATTTAATTTCTAAAGTTGTTTGACGAGTATATTGACTAACAATAAGCACACTTGTTGATCCAAATTTAGATCTAGCCAATAAGGTGAAAACAGGGTTAGATGAGATTGGAAATATTGAATTTATAGTTAACTTGAGGTTTTATTATGATGTTGGCAAGTGCATCAATTTAAGAAGAATAGTGTGATGCCTTGTTTCAAATAATACCACTAGTCAAAATGATTGGTGCACTCATCAAAATGATCAAATCTAATGAAAACGAGGGTAAAGGATGATTCCTATGGATTTTGTAAGGCTTTTAGAGCCTTTTAGATGGTCCTAAGTGGCCAATTTAGGTGAATTTTAACCTACAACTTGGTCAAGGGAAGGAAATCCTAAAGGGCTATCTAGGGTTATGTCCTTCAAGGCCTACTTGCCCTTTCCTAGGAACCATTAACCAATAATAGAAAGAAGCTTATTTACCTATGCTTACTTGGTTTATTGATTTGCATGTGATTTTGAGTTTTGGAATTTCCTAGTATACATCTTTGCCCACACAAGGTTCTCGTTTCATCATCACAAAGTGAAACAAAAATGGAGCACCTTAGAAAAGAAGATATATGAACTTGCAAAATTGATATATCAAAATATGATCAAGTATGAATTGGGCCATAAGGGCTACCATTGATCATGTGGAAATTAAAAAATTTAAAACAAAATGATGCATACAAATCAATGCAACAAAAGTAAGTCAAAGCAAGCTATGGAAATAATCAATCTTTTATTTGGTTACACTTTAGGTGATATAAGAGAATGACTAAGGGTGGATTAGGTGGATAAAAACAAATAAAAAAAACCCAAGGGCTAGGTGGACTGGTAAGTGCTAGTCTGGTTGGGCACTTACCAAGAAGAGACCCAGGGTCAAACCTTGGGGAAGCATGTTGCAAAGGTAGTAGTTTGATCTGAATCCTTTGAGTATGTGCTAGACTGACGATGATGGTACAAATCCTGAGCACCCGGTGGTTCATTTCACATTGGGCTATAAAATGAGGTGGAATAGGTTTGGTGGATGCGGTCCTCGTTGTTTGAACCATGCACTTGTTAGCTACTAAAATTAGTATGGTTGTAACCAACTCTCCTCTCAAGCAAAAAAATAAAAAATAAAAAAATGGCTAAGGAAAGAAGAGAAATATATACTTTAGATAAGAAACTCACAATTCAAAAAAAAGAAATAGAACTAAGAATGTATTGATAGAAGTTATGGCTAAGACATTTCCACGTAATAGGGAACATGACCAAATTAGAGAAATATAAACTTATGGAAAATAAAATGCATGTATATGATCAAAAATTAAAAGGGGAGATGGTAGGATGGATGGAATGGAATGGATATATTGGTAAAATCCTCAAGTCTTATAAAGGAAAATATTTCTCTTATATTTGCTTTGTTTTCTCTCTTTTTAATTTTTATTTTCTTTCCTTCATTTATTTTTTTGTTTTCACACATTTTTTCTTGTATCTCCTTCACTCTTTTTATAATTTATTTTTTGAAATATTTCGTCATGGCATGTAAACATGATTGACACTTTGCTTGTAACTTGCTCCATGAAGAATTAGACTTAACATCATGAAAAAATAGGCTTGTAAATAATATAGATAACATGTCCTTAAAAGAATTATATAAATTGGATCCATAATATGACAAAATGTAAAAGTGAGATGAAAATGGATGAAAACCTAAGGTTTGATGATTGAATAAGACTAGTTGTTTAGAATACAAGAAAACTCACTCATTGTTACATAGATATATGCTCATCAAGGGGAAAAAAAATGATTATATGAATGGATAGAGATGCCTAAAAGATATATCACCTTGGTTTATGAATGGATAGAGATGCCTAAAAGAAATATCACTTTGGTTTGAAAATTCCTTACTTAGCATTATTTTTTTGGTTTTTATGTAAGTCATATAAGTCATGTAAGAATGCTCTAATGCAAATATTGAAATGTTATGTATAGGGTGCTCACATATGCTCAAGTCTATCCATGAAGGATAAAAGATAATGTAGAGGAATGAATGATCTCTTTTAGTGTATATGTTAGTTGTAACCATTTTGATGAGGAGTCACATATAGAATGATGTTATTGAATGTGATTCCCTTTATGTATAGATGATCTCTTTCATTATACCATGTATAAGTAGCCATATGCTACCTTCCTACATGGGCTTTTTCTTCTTTATTATTTCTATTTAACCTTTTTTCTTTCTTTTTAATGCACTTGTTTCTTAAATTTTTAGATTTTGTTTTGGATGGATAATGTCAATTTTATTTTAAAGGCTTAAGGTCTAAATGGAGTTACATTGCCAACCCTTAAGACTAGTTCCATATTAACTATGAGGTCAGTGTAGTCACTTTAGGAAAATTTAGCCTTGTAATAATAAGATCATTTTTATAGATTTTTTGTCAGAAAGAGACAACCCATGGAAAAGATAAACATATGCTATGAGAATAATTGGAAGATGCAAAATATTAGATGAATTTCCAATAAAATATATGAAGATGACTTTAACATTTTGTATGGTAAAAATTTTCAAAGAACAATATTGGGTTTGATTTTCTAATAATTTTCTTCTCATTTATATTTGACTTTCTTTTGTCATCCTAGTTTCTCTTTTCACAATAAAGATTATGGATTTTTACAAAAAATGAGAGGCTTCATAAGTTCATTGTACACCTTAGTAACACTTCCTAATAATACCTAATGTTTGGAATTAGTGATTTATTATATGGAAATGGGAAATAAGTGATGGGCAAGAACCACTTGACTTGTTTATAATCATGAACTTTTCATAATTGGTCATAGAAAGTCAATATGATGATGAAAAAGAGAGTCAATATGCATGTTGTATGAAATGCAATGACATATATGGTTTTGAATATGTTGACACTTAGGAGGAGGAAAGGGTTGGGGTGGACCCAAGAGGAATCTGCAGGCCTAAAATGTTTTTAGGAACATGAATTTAACAATCTCATCAGGCCCATATCCATTAAGTTTTCAGATCCTAAAATCTCCAAATCCATAAGCTTATGAAATAATGTAAGGACCATGCCATTTATTAAAATTTTGTCTTTCTTATCATGGGAATTTTCTAATATTAATAATGTTGGAGTATATGATGGTTAAGATTCTATTGAATCCATGACCAAGTGTTATATTGTATTGTTCATATAAGTCCTTGCAATGTTTTATTGTTTTAAACCTTAAGGTTGGCCTCTCAACCTTGACCTAAAGGTAACTTGTATTTGAGTTTAAATACCCCTTCATACCAACCATTTTGATTAATTGGTTGGAGTGTTATTTTATTTTTTGATATGTTCAAATATTTATAATTACATCAAGGCCAACAATGATGAAGTACCTATGGGTGCTCTTGATGTATCCTAAGGGTAAGCGTAATGTAATCCTTTAGGCATCTTGATGTAAGCCTATGGGTATATTTCTATGTAATCCTATGGGCATTCTTCTATGCAAACATATACGCATCTATGTGTATGCCTACGAGTAGGGTTATGCATAGTGGCGAATATTTATAATTTGAGAGAAATTGGCGAATATGAGGACCCTTGACATCGGCCCATTCACTTAAAATTTTTGGGATCAATTTTTTCTTAGGATCAATTCACCACAATATATATCCAAACATAGGCATATTTGTACTCATTGGAAAGCTCTTTTTGAGCCTGATCTAATGGTGGTATTTTTATAAAGTTATAATGTGATTTAATAGGTCAAACTTTACCAAAAATATGACCTTAATTTTTAAGGTTTCAAATGCCCCAATTTTTGGTGTGAAGACGATTGATTTGATTTGCTTAGAATTCATCTTGATTTCGATTAGGATTTGCCATTTTTTTACAAGTACATTTTGAGTCCAGCCCCTTATGCATAACCCTACCTATGGGCATATTCATGTAAGACTAAGGGAGCCCTCATTTATTCATCCTTGGTGTTATTACTTAATCCACATTTATGGCTTGACGTTAACTACTCATTGGGGTTTTTTGGTATCACTATGAATACCCCCCAAATGATTAATCATTTGTATCATAGTTTGATATATGAAAATATTCTAGGGGTTCCTATGGGCACCCACCCCTTATTAATTCTCTCAAATCATACCATTTATATTTGTATCTATTTTTTGTCTATACACTCTTCTATGATTTGAGAGAATTAATAAGGGGTGGGTGCCCATAGGAACCCCTAGAATATTTTAATATTCTACAAATCCTAGACCCAGGTTACAATGGGAATATTTGTCTTTCAAGAATTCAAAGCAAAACACTCACCACCTGGAGACACATTGTATGAGAAAGGAGAAGAAAACTCAAACAAAGTAGCAAATTCCTAAAGGCAGGCCCCTCATTTTATGAGCTCTAAGCCTATAACAAGATCTAATGAAAGGGAAAATTCATAGTTGTTGTTACCCCCTTTTAACCTTGGCAACAAACAAAGAGGTTAATGAAAAATATGGCTACTCCTTAAAAACCAAATCAAAGAAGGCTCCTCACATGGAATGATAGAGGCCCCTTATAGCCACTGGTACCACAAGCCATCTAAGATGAGATCTCAATCTCCACACTCAAGTATTTGCCATATTTCACCAAATATGTGATAAATTTGATTGAGCACCTCCAACACATGGTCAACCTATGCACTCTATGTAAAGTTGTTCTCTTTGATTGTTCTAACTATTAGATGTGGTGTGGACTAGGTGGATGAGGCAGATCACACCTCATGCAAAGTGACATAGCAAGACCACTCTTGAGAGCACATGGTTTGGCTTAGCTGGGGACCTTCAATATCTTGATAAAGGTTGACTCCTTTATAGGATGGGGATATTTGGCACACTTTCTAATCTAACAATTTGGGAGGAAAGGGTAAGAGAGAAAATAAAATGCAACTAAAAAGTAAAACCCTAAGCTAAAAATATGGTGATGCACCAAAGATCAAATAAGATATACCTATACAATAGGCCTGAATGCACAAAAATACAAGATGCAAACACACACATAAAATAAGCAAGTATAGGCATACTCCAATATATATATATATGTGTGTGTGTGTGTGTGTGTGTGTGTGCAAGAAAAATGTATTGCATAAGATTATGCTTGAGCTTCACAAGATTGCTTAGGATTCCACAAACTGCTATACAAATATAAATAAAAGAAAAGCTTTACAAACTTGTCGATCCTTTACAAAGCTAAGAATACTATTATTTATGGATTACAAAGAGACCTCCAAAAACATGCAAAGATTTTCAAGAATGACTATCCTCTTGAGTGTTGGGTCATGTCTTGATTGAAGTTGTTGTGTCCTTCTAATTTCTCTAGAATTGGAACCATTAATGCTAGGTTTTATGAGTCCTTGGATGTTTAAATGCCTTAGTTATTGCCCTATCTAGGGGTTCCCAAAACCCGAGTGCAAGAATTTAATATCACTTAGCTTGAGGCTTTCTCTTATTATGGTTCCCATAACTTCTACCTTTAATGCTCATCTACTCCCCTAGGTTGTTGTGTCTTCCTTGTAGGAAAGAAATTTTTATATCATAATATCATACACCTTAGCATAATATGCAGGGTCTATTATTATGATACTGACTAGGGGGTAAAAGGGGCTAGTGGTCCACCATGTGGGGGTTTGGGGGTGAGAGCTCCTGAAGTAATTTTGATCTCCTAAATTATCAAATAATGATCAATACAAACCCATTGTATTCAAATATGTGTGAGGGTATGGGCTTCATCTTTGATTGAGTAAATGATCATTTTTATTTCTTGGCTGTCGAAACATTTTTGGTCCTAATAGTAAAAAATTTTGTTCCTTCCTTTTCTTCAAACCTTTTAAAAATTTCAATCTTTATAAATTCACCCTCTTTGTGCCCTTCAAAAAAAATTATTTGAAAATTTTCCCATACTTGTATAACTTCATTGTGCTTACCTCTGCCTAGGTCATCTTTCATGATTTTCCCAAAGGCAATATTGTTGAGTGTAGTAAGAATTTACTCTAGTTTTGGTGACTCACAAGGGATCTTCATCTTGATGAAGAAAAATAACCCAAAAAGAAAAGTTTATTTGTCCATTGGGTATGGAGTCAAGAAGCAACAAGGGGAATCAAAGTAGTGGTGGAGAACCGATCTTGCATAATATAGAAAAACCAGAGAAACAAGAGCCCAAGATTTGTATTCGATACTTTGGAAGAATTTACAAGAATATACAGCCAAACTGCCATTTGCCAACCCCCTCTCATTACAATCCATGGGTTTTTATTGAGGTCCCGATCCTCTATGCTTTTACACTTCCCACGATCTACAATTGCCACTTGGAACAATTCTGGAAAGTTGCATTGATGAGACTCTAGGTGAGGTGCGCGACTGGCTGCCATATCCAACGGAATCTTCTTCTCGATCTGTTGCTTGCTGTTAGTTGCTTTAAACGCGTCTTCCAGATACCCTGCGCGAGTGGCCAACATGCCCGTTGGAATCCTTCTTTGGAACAACTGCTTCACTGCCTCTAACTTGCCGCGCACGAAGGGATGTCTTTATGAAAGCTGGAGTGCGTGTTTTTCTGTTTGGTCGCGATATCGTGACATGTCGCGATATCGCGACCATTTCCCTCCTACGCTTTCTCTCTCCAGCTTCCGTCGCGATATCGCGACATGTCGCGATATCGCGACATTTCCTCCGTCAAGCCCTTTCCCTCCGTTTTGGCCGCGATATCGCGACCTGTCGCGATATCGTGCCGTTTTCGTCTGTCGGCCTCCGTTCTCCTGCTCTGGTCGTGAAATCGTGACATGTCACGATTTCGTGACCTTTTTGTCTCCGCGCCTTGCTTTCACTACCTTGGGTCACGATTTCGTGACCCTTTGTCCTTCGGCCTTGCTTTCTCTGCCTTGGGTCACGATTTCATGACCCTTTGTCTTTCGGCCTTGCTTTCTCTGCCTTGGGTCACGATTTCGACATGTCAAATACATGTCAATTCGACCCTTTGTCCTTCGGCCTTGCTTTTACCTTGTTTTGACCCTTTGTCTTTCGGCCTTGCTTTCTCTGCCTTGGGTCACGATTTCGTGACCCTGTGTAACACTTAGAAAAAAAAAAAATAACTTTGCCACTTAGAAAGAAATAACAACAAAAGTTTGGTTGATGCTCGATTGCTTTGCTGCCCTCGGATGCTCCTGGCATCAGACACCCGGGTGGATTGAGAAGTGATCCTCACTTCGATCTTTGGGAGGAAGACCCAGGCGGTCAACCTCTATTTTTGATAGCCAAGTTGCATCTTCTATAGGTCTGCCCTTCCACTTGATTAAATACTCAGAATATTGTTTGTTCCTTGTGCTTCTGCCTTCACGAGTATCTAATATTTCCTCGATCTCGTCTTTGGTTGGGTTAGACGCTGGAATGCTCCATAATTCTATGCTTGGTGCCTCTGTACTATCTCCTTCATGGTATTCCACTAAATCAGATATGTTAAAAATAGGTGAAATGTCAAGCCCACTTGGCAATTCCACTTCATATGCATTGCTTGAATCCCATTTTTCTAGTATTTTGCATGGCCCAAACTTATTCATCTTCAACTTGTTGTAAGTTTTGGCTGGAAATCTTTCTTTTCTGAGATGGACCATGACTTCATCTCCCACTTCGAATTCTTTGAACCGCCGCTTTTGGTCTGCTCTTGCTTTATACTGAGTATTCATCTTTGCAATTTGTTTCTTTACTTCTTCATGCAGGCTTCTCATCTGTTTCGCGAATTCCTCAGCCTCTGCACTGCATTTTTCTCCTTTATCTAATTTTCTCAGCTCAAAAACGTTTCTTGGACTGTTTCCATATATGATTTGGAATGGAGATTTGTTTGTACTCTTATTGACAGAATTGTTGTATGCAAATTCCGCCTGCGGCAAAACTAAATCCCATCCCTTGGGTTTATCTGCTATCAAGCATCTTAACAAATTACCCAGACTTCTATTTACCACCTCTGTCTGTCCATCAGTTTGTGGGTGGTATGCAGAACTGAACTTCAGATCTGTCTTTAGCTTCTTCCACAATGTTCTCCAGAAATACCCAACAAACTTTGTATCTCTGTCAGAAACTATGCTTCTTGGTAGACCGTGAAGTCGTACCACTTCTTTGAAAAATAACCCTGCAATGTGAACTGCATCACTTGTCTTTTGGCAGGGAATAAAATGTGCCATCTTGGAGAATCGGTCAACCACCACAAATACAGAGTCATTTCCCCTCTGTGTTCTCGGCAATCCAAGAATAAAATCCATGCTTATGTCCTCCCATGGCCTCTCAAGTACAGGTAATGGCTGGTATAATCCTGTGTTTTGCCTTACGCCTTTTGCCATCTGGCATATTCTCGCAACTTTGCACAAACTTTCTCACATCTTGCTGAAGTTGCGGCCGGTAGTAATTTTCATTCACCAGGGCAATGGTCTTATCCCGACCAAAATGCCCAGCCAGTCCTCCGCTGTGCTTTTCCTTGATTAAGTTCTCCCGCATGGAACTCCTTGGAATGCATAATTTACTTCCCTTGAACAACATTCCATCTTGGATTAGGAAATCTAACCATTTTGTCCTGTCCACAGTAACAGGTGCCAAGCAAGCCATCCAGGCTGCTGCAAAATCAGGATCTTCAGGATAAAGACCCTTCAGTTCTTCGAATCCTACTACTTCCACTGTCATTTCAATCAGCAGATTCTGCCTTCTACTTAAAGCATCCGCAACTCTATTTGATTTCCCGCTCCTGTGCTTTAACACAAAGGTATAGCTTTGGAGAAACTCAACCCACTTCATGTGCCGCTGATTCAGTTTTGTCTGGTTGTTGATGTACTGCAATGCCTGATGATCAGTAAATAGAACAAACTCTTTTGGCAACAAATAATGCCTCCACTTCTTCAGAGCTTGAACTATAGCATAAAATTCTTGGTCATAAACTGAATACTTTTTCCGAGCATCATTGAGCTTTTCACTAAAATAAGCAACAGGTCTGCCTTCTTGGCTCAGTACAGCCCCTATTGCACTGCCACTGGCATCACAGTCGACCTGAAATACTTTGTTGAAGTCTGGAAGTGCCAAAACAGGCTGTTCTGTGACCTTTTTCTTTAATGCATCAAAGCTCCTCTCAGCCCCTAAGGTCCACTTGAACTCTTTCTTATCCCCTCTCATTGTTTCTGTGAGGGGTGCACAAATGCTGCTGAAGTTTCTTATGAACTTTCTGTAAAAGTTGGCTAGACCATGAAATGATCTTACCTCTGTTGTGCTTCTTGGGGTAGGCCATTCTATGATAGCCCTTACCTTCTCTGGGTCCATTTTTAGACCTTCTGTTGAGATTACAAATCCCAGGTATACTAATTTTTTCTTGACAAAATTACACTTTTTTAGATTTATTAATAACTGCTCCTCCCGTAGCTTTTCAAAAACCCTCCTGATGTGCATCAGGTGTTCCTCCAGGGTTCTGCTGAATATTAATATATCATCTAAATAAACAATGACAAATTTTCCTAAAAACTCTTTCAGTACCTCATTCATCAACCTCATGAAGGTACTTGGTGCATTGGACAGCCCAAATGGCATGACCAACCACTCATACAAGCCTTCTCTTGTCTTGAAGGCTGTCTTCCACTCATCTCCTTCCCTGACACGGATCTGGTGGTAACCACTCTTGAGGTCAATTTTGGTGAAGTACTTGGCTCCACTCAAACAGTCCATTATGTCATCCATCCTTGGCAGTGGAAACCTGTACTTTATTGTGATCTTGTTGATGGCTCGAGAGTCTGTGCACATTCTCCACTCTCCATCCTTCTTGGGTGCTAGTACTGCAGGTACTGCACACGGGCTAAGACTCTCCCTAATCAATCCCTTCTCCAGCAACTCCTGGACCTGCCTGTTTAGTTCTTCAGTTTCTACAGGTGTCATTCTATGTGCAGCCTTATTGGGCAAGCTTGACCCTGGCACCAAATCAATATGGTGACTGATTTTTCTTACTGGGGGTAAACCCTCAGGCACATTATCAGATATGATATCTGGAAATTCCTTCAATAGCTCTTGGACTTCTGCTGGTGCATCTTTGCATTCTGTATCCCTGACTCTAGGAATTAATGCATAACACATATGTTCATGCTTTAAATCATCTAAAAATTTTCTTCCGTCAACCAAGCAAATTCTTGCACCGCCACATACCTTTTCTTCCACCTCCTTCAGGGGTTTCAACTTATGGCGCATTCCATTCTTGGTCACGGAATAGGTGTTGGCTCGGCCATCATGAACCGCACACTTGTCAAACTGCCATGGCCTTCCCAACAGCAAATGGCACGCATCCATGGGCAGAATGTCGCACAGAACCTCATCACGGTAATTTCCAATGCTGAATTTTACCAGGCATTGTTCATTGACCAAAACCTTATGGTCTTTCTGCAACCATGCGATCCGATATGGATGCGGGTGTTTCTTTCTCTCCAGTTGTAGCTTTGTAACCATTCCCTCTGAAACTAGGTTATCTGTGCTACCGTTGTCAATGATGATGTTGCAAATCTTACCCGTGCATTTACACCTTGTGCGGAATAAGCTTTTCCTCTGATCTGTAGCTCCCTCTTCATTCAGCAGGACTCTCCTTGCAATCATTACTTCTCCTCTCTCAGCTTCTTTAGAATGCTCAGACCCAGCATCTTCATCAACGACTGCTACTCTGGCATTTCCTTTCGGCCTCCGATTATTTCTTTCTCACTGTTGTGGGCATTCATATTGGTGATGTCCCTCTTCACCACACTGGAAGCAAGTCCCTCGAAATCTTCCTCTTCCTTGTCCACGTCCAGCTCGGCCTCTTCCCCCTCGATAACCATTATTCTGATCACGGGGGCGGTCTGTATTTTCTCTCCTTTGTTCTTGCCTGCTGCTACCTTCTCCATTTTTTTGAGAATCTTCATTTCTTCTTCCACTGTTCCTTCCGTCGGTTCTTCCTCCATGACCTCTTCCTCTTTGCTTGTTTTCAAACCTCCTATTGAGCTTCTCTTCAACCTTTAAAGCAAATTGGTAAGCGTCCTCTATGGTGGTCATCCGGACTAGACTTAGTTCTTCCTGAATGCTTGCTCGTAACCCATTAATGTAACGGGCTACCTTCTCCTTGTTGGCCTCTGAGTGGCCTGTTCTAATCATTATTTTATGAAATTCTTTCGTGTATTCTTTCATAGACTTGCTTGATTGCCTCAATCCTTGCATTTTCTTCAGCAGGTCTAACTCATAATCACCAGGGATGAACTGCCTCTTTAGCTTTTCTGCCATCCGCTCCCACTTAGTTATTCTCTCTTTCCCTCTTTTATTTCGCTCCAGCTCGCACTCCCTTCCACCAAATGCTAGCATGACCTTTCAGCTTGGTCTTTGCGAATCTGACCCTATCAGGATCCTCAACCTCTTCGTACTCAAAGTACTCTTCCAGGTCGTTGATCCAGTCGATCAATTCCTCTCGGATCAAGGTTCCCGAAATATGTGGAAACCTCCATCTTCGGCCTCTTCCCAATCTGGGATATGGCTTTGTATAGTCTGGCCTGAGCCGGATCTACTGCTTCTTCTTCTTCCTCAGGTTGGTCTTCTTCCTCATCATCTTCCTCTTCACTACCTTCGTCTCTTCTTGGCTCCAATCTTCTGCGCATTTCTTCTTGCAGGGCTTGCATTTGCCGCTGCAAAGCTCGAACATCTTCTGCTGCTGCCATGCCTCTCCCACCAACAAGATTTCTCCTTGGAGGCATTCTGCTCACCCAATTCCAAGCCCTTCCATAGATCCTGGTGTAACTGCCTCTCCTCCGGTGATCTGCTACACACTCAGGAACTACTGGCTCTGATACCACTTGGTGGAGAACAGATCTTGCATAATACAGAAAAACCAGAGAAACAAGAGCCCAAGATTTGTATTCAATACTTTGGAAGAATTTACAAGAATATACAACCAAACTACCATTTGCCAACCCCCTCTCATTACAATCCATGGGTTTTTATTGAGGTCCCGATCCTCTGTGCTTTTACACTTCCCACGATCTACAATTGCCACTTGGAACAATTCTGGAAAGTTGCATTGATGAGACTCTAGGTGAGGTGCACGACTGGCTGCCATATCCAACGAAATCTTCTTCTGGATCTGCTGCTTGTTGTTAGTTGCTTTAAACGTGTCTTCCAGATACCCTACGCGAGTGGCCAACATGCCCGTTGGAATCCTTCTTTGGAACAGCTGCTTCACTGCCTCTTACTTGCCGCGCACGAAGGGATGTCTTTATGAAAGCTGGAGTGCGTGTTTTTCTGTTTGGTCACGATATCGCGACATGTCGCGATATCGTGACCATTTCCCTCCTACGCTTTCTCTCTCCAGCTTTCGTCGATATCGTGACATGTCGCGATATCGTGACATTTCCTCCGTCAAGCCCTTTCCCTCCGTTTTGGCCGTGATATCGTGACCTGTCGTGATATCGCATCGTTTTCGTCTGTCGGCCTCCGTTCTCCTGCTCTGGTCATGAAATCGTGACATGTCATGATTTCATGACCTTTTTGTCTCCGCGCCTTGCTTTCTCTGCCTTGGGTCACGATTTCGTGACCCTTTGTCCTTCGGCCTTGCTTTCACTGCCTTGGGTCACGATTTCGTGACATGTCACGATTTCGTGACCCTTTGTCTTTCGGCCTTGCTTTCTCTGCCTTGGGTCATGATTTCATGACCCTTTGTCCTTCGGCCTTGCTTTTACTGCCTTGGGTCGCGATTTCGCGACCCTTTGTCTTTCGGCCTTGCTTTCTCTGCCTTGGGTCGCGATTTCGTGACCCTGTGTAACACTTAGAAAAAACAAAAAAAAAAACTTTGCCACTTAGAAAGAAATAACAACAAAAGTTTGGTTGATGCTCGATTGCTTTGCTGCCCTCGGATGCTCCTAGCATCAAGTAGTCTTTAGATCTCTACAACTTTCATAAAAATCATATTACTCCCAATTGATGGTGCCTACCTATAATAAAGCATATAAACTAAAACATATATTACATATAATACATATGGGTGGTCTTTATCCATTGGGCATGGAGTCAAAAGACCCCCCAAGTTGTTATGTGAGTTCATTTTTTTTTTATTTTCTAGTTATTTTGGCAAATTGACTTCACCCATTTTAAAGTGGGACTCCTAAGCAACCTTCTTGGAAAAAATAGGTGGGTACCAACAATGATCCTTCTCTTGTTATTTTCATCCTCCAACTATGGTCCCAATTCCTTAGTCGATCCTCTTGTTGTTTCTTTGTTCACAGAGATAAAGAGGCTCTTTGCTTGGATGTAGTCAATGGCCTTACCTATTGGTTCAACAACTCCACAGGTATATATATCCCAGATTTTAGCCATCTATTGTCCCATCCAATAATAAAGGAGGTAGGAAAGAATTGACTTAGGATATTCTTATTTTGTAACTTGGGTCTAATCAATACCCAATTTAGCTGAAGGTCCATGTTTTTTTTTTTATCGATATGGAGAGGCTCCTTTGAGATCGTATCTTATTGTTTAGGGGCCTCATTTACATCCTCCTTAATGCCCCTAGAGATGTTATACATCTCTTTATTAGGAGTGGCTAGGGGAAGTGTTTTTGATTCATGTATCATTGGATTGCTTTAGGTGATAATACCCATTTGACTGGTCTTCCCTTGCTCTTTTAGGGGATATTTTTTGTGCCCATTCTTCAAATCTATCCATGATTAGGGCAACAAGTTGGTCCTAATTAGTTATTAAATTTGGGGATAAAGAGTCATGTCCTTGGGGAACCTTTCCTTTTAGTGAAGCAACAAATAGTCTAAATAATTTGTAGCATTAAGTATTTGATATTGGAATACCATATCATGTAGGTGCTCCAACCAGGTTGTTGGAACTTCACCAGTGTATTCTAGTAGAACTCCCAACATTTATTTTGAAAAATTACCCTAAATGGATGGTGTGTCTAGAGGTCATAGAGGGATTATATCATCCTAAGAAGGGGATATTTTGAGTGGCAAAGTGAACATGATTGAGCCTTTGGATTATAGTGGAGTCACCAAGTGAATACAAATTATGCTCTAAAAGTAGATAGATTGAGGCCTTCACTATAGCCTCAAACTGATGTCTTTCTTAATGGCCTCTTTTGGATGTTTGTTCTATAATGGAGTTGCTAGGTAAGTGAGAAATTATTCAATAAGTAAAATAGGAAACTATCATCAAGTTTAAGCCCAACTTGTCATTCCAATTATGAGACTAATGATGTATTAATCGGGTCCAATCAAGCATACCATTAAACTATTGTCTTCTATGATTTACCTAACTATTAAATGTGGTGTGGACTAGGAAAATAGGGTAGATCATGTATTGCACATAGTGATACACAAGGGCTAGACCAACGTTGGGTTCAAATCTATTTGGGGTCTCTAATATTTTGATAAATACTGGCTCCTTTATAAGATGGGTATCTTTGGTACACTTTCCAATCTAACAACTTGGGGAAATGATTAAGAGAAAATTAAATGGAACTGAAAAGAAAAAACCTAATATAAAATGGTGGTGATACACCAAATATCAAATAAAATTTCCCTGGACATGCCTAAATGCAATGTGCCAACATGAACACTATCCTCTCCTTGATATAGACAAGAACATAAATACAAGATGCAAACACACACATAAGAGAAGTGGGTTTGGGCATAAGATCCACAGATGGATTTCAAAGTAGATGCATGGTATCCAATATATATGTATGAAAAAGTATTACATAATATTATACCTAGAGTGGGGGTTCAATTGCCCATAAGGCTGCTTAGGATTTTACAAACTGCTATACAAGGATAAATTAAAGGAAAGCTTTACAAACTTGTTGATCCTTTACAAAGCTAAGCTACTACCACTTATGAAATACAAAGAGGATATTTTACCTCCAAAAGTGTGCAAATATTTCAAGAATGACTATTCTCCTGAGTGTTTGGCCATATATTGATTGAATTTGTTATGTCCTTCTATGTTATCTAAATCTAGAACCATTAATTTTGGGTTTTCTAAATCCTTGGATGCTTAACTACCTCAATTATTGCCATCTATCCTTTCTAGGGATTCCTAAAATATAAGAATGAGATATTAATACGACCTGACTTGACACTTTTTCTTATTATGGCTCCCATCACTTCTAACTTTAATGCTCATCTACTCCCCTCGGTTGCCACATCTTCCTTGCAATAAAGGACTACTCATCTCAAAAGATCATACACCTCAATACAATATGTGGGATTTGGGATCACGACCTTAACTAGGGGTAAGGAGGGCTAGTGAACATCCATGTGAGGGTCCATAGGCGATATCCATTATAGTAATTTTGGTCTTCTAAAATATTAAAGAATGATTAGTGCAAACCCATTGTATTTAGATATGTGTGAAGGTATAGGCTTCCCCTTTGATCAGACAACTAATCATTTTTTATTCTTGGCTATCAAAACTTTCTTGGTCCTAACCATCCAAAATTTTGTTCCTTCCTTTTTTTAGATTTTTTAAAACTTTTAATGTTTAGAACTTCATCCTATTTTTTCCCTTTAGAATTTTTTATTTGAACTTTTTCTTGTGCTTGTCTAACTTCATTTTGCTTCCCAACTGCTTTACCTTTGTGTAGGCTATCTTTCAATATTTTCCCAAAGGCAACATTTTTTAGTGTCCTAAGAATTCATTATAGTTCTAGTGACTCACATAGGGGATCTTAATATTGATGAAGATAAAGAACCTACAAAAAAAATTGCCTTATCCATTGGGCATGGAGTCAAGAAGCAGTAGGGAGAATCAAAGTAGTCTTTAGATCTCTATAACTTTCACAAAACCGGGGTTACTCCTAATTTATGGTGTTTCTCTTTTAAATACTATAAAATATAACATATATTACATATAATACATATGTACAAGGTTTACATATGTAGATTTTATCCATTGGGAATGGAGTCAAAAGATTCCCTAAGTTGTGTGAGTCCACTTTTTCTTTCTTTTCCAATTATTTTAATGAATTATATTCACCCATTTTAAAATTAGACTCCTAAGAAACCTTCTTGTAAATAATAGGTGGATACCACCAATGATCCTTCTCTTTTTCTTGGCATCCTCCAAGTATGACCCCCATTCATCAGTCGAGCCTCTTGCTATTTCTCCGTCCTTAGGGATGAAGAGGCTTTTTGCTTGGTTGTAGTCTATGGCTCTACCTATTGGTTAAATAACTCCATAGAGATCTATATCCCACATGTCAACCACCCATCATATCATATCATAATTAGGGAGGTAGGAAAGGACCATCTAGGTTGTTCCTATTTTGTAACATGGGTTTGATCAGTACATAGTTTTTTTGAAGGTCCATGTTCTTCTTGATGGATGTTGAGAGTCTCCTTTGAGGTCATTTTTTTGTTTAGGAACCTCATAGACATCCTCTTTAATGATCCTATATATGTTCTAAAACTCCCAATCAGGAGTGGCTATGGAGAGTGTGATTAGTTTAGGATTCATTGGTTCACTTTGGGTGCTAAGACCTATTTGATATCTCCCCTTGCTCCTCCAAGGGAGATTTTTTATGTCCTTCCTTTGAGTCTATCGAAGATTAGGGTAACAAGTTGGTAGAAATCAATTATTTATGTGGTGGTAGAGAATAATATCACTAGTGATCCTTACCTTTTATTGAAGTCACCAATAGTCTAATACTCTATTGGATCCTCAAAATCCAATACAAATTTACCCTTAATTTCCAAAATTTCGGTGTCCTGTGAGTCCTTTCAAAGTTTGCAAATAATAGCTTGGTTGGTCTCCTTTTAATAAATTATGGGTTCCTTTCCAATTGTTGTAAAATTTTGGTCTTTTTGAAGTCTTGTCTCACCCTCCAAGAGCAATGAAATATTTTATGTCGCCAAGGTCAGGCCTTTGTTTTGGTTTTTCTAAGGTCTTTTGTCAGTAAATGTTTGGCCTAAATAAGGTTGATGTAAGAGCCTATCTTTTGAAGGGCATAACTTTTGATCCGACCGTTGGATCGACTTGAAATTTTACATGGAGCTAGATAAAGAGGTGGAAAACATCATGGCTAGGTTATCTAGAAGCCTAGAAGATTTTTCAGGGTTTTATCGAGGCCTAATTCCTTCATCTAGTGCCCCAAAAATGGAATTTAGTGTTTTTTAGAAAACTGGAAGAAATAATATTTGGAATTTAATAACTTCTTAGACATGAGTAGGTGTTGAGATTTTCTAGAAGGCTTAATATGGGTGATCCAATAATGTGTATTAATTTAGAGGTCTATCCGATATTTTTTGGTGACTTACTAAAAATAGGGTTGTTTTTGGCCAAAAATGACAAATTGTCCAAAAATAGTAATGGCTTATTAAAAGAAGAAAAAGATGGAGATAGTGGCTATTATGAGATAGAGAGGCCATCATTCAACTCTGGTAATTGCAGTTATAAAAGATGATTATTATCAAGCTTTATGTAACAAGTATTTTTGACCAACTGAGACCACTACCACACTGCAAATAAGAACCACTACAAGCACAATTAATAATATGGGCCATCATGAAGATAGTTTTAATTTTTGTAATTATGGACCAAATGATCAAGCTATTTAAGAGAGTTGTTACAATAGGAAAGATCATCAAGTTTTTGCATAGTAAAATTTTGCAAGAGGTATACCAGAGTGCCCATCCTTGTCAGTTGTATTTTCCTTTGTGTGTCTTGTCTAGTCACCCCTTTTTCTTCCCCATTATTGTGTAGGTTTTTGCTGAGGAGGTACCCAATTTACTGAGATCATTTCTAGTGGTTGAGGCTAGAAGCTAGGAGGCTCTTTGTTACATCATTTGAATGAAGAGTTATAGTTCTCTATTGCATCATTTGAATGGAGAACTTATTTGTATTTGCTTAGTGAGATCTAGTTATCTTGATCAGACTCCCATTGTAATGATCTATTGATTAATACAATCATGCTTCCTCCTTTCAGTAGTTCTATGTGTAATTTTGTGTGTTATCCTATTTACATGTTACATCATTTGAATGTGTAAATGGTATCTTCTTTCACTGGCATGTTTAATCATTTTTGTTACATTATTTGAATGGATGTGATTGGCTTAGTTTTATCTTCTCCCCCTTTTCTCTTCATCATATTTATTAAAGGCTCACGGGTTTCTTATTATAGAGTCTTATGATAATATTTTCCTGAGTCAAAGAGGTGGATCCACCAGAGTCCATAATGTTGATTGGATCAAGGAAGTCTTGTAGCATGACAAATATCTTAAGGGTGCAATAATTTCCCCCAATAGTTTTTGGCATCATTGTTGAGGATTAGAACTATTCTTGTTGTTGTATTTCTCATAGTATTTCCTGGAGTGAAATTTGTGAGAGTTGAGTGAATATCAAGCTGAGCAATCTTGGCCTAAGTATTGTTGAAGATCTTGCTCTTTCTTTGCACATCTATGTTGGTGACTCCGAATGAACTCAAAAATTTAAAAATAAAGAAAGAAGGAGCTGGATCTAGCATCTACAAGAAGTGGTAAAGAAGTGCTTGTTAGAGTGCCAAATCCTGAGGTATTCTTCAAATCTCATAAAAAACTTCAATTCCAATTCATATTATTCCTATTTCTAGTCCAAATCCTGGTTTAAATCAGTCTTCTCCTACTATAAATCAAATACCTATAGTAAATCAACCTATAGTGAGTATGACAGCCCCTAATGCAAATCAAAATATCAATGTTAATCAAAATGTCAATGCTAACCAAAATGTCAATCAATGGAGAACCAATAGATATAGAGCTTTTGTTTTACCTCCAAATCTGAATCCTCTCCCTAGTAAAGCTCATAAGTACTTGCCTAAATTCCAAGGAAACAATGTTGTCACTGATGAAGATCATATTAGGGATTTTTTGTATGCCATGGATAGTCTTGAGGTAGATGATGAAGATGTTATCCTTAGATTATTCTTTCAAAATTTAGAGAAAGATGCTCGAGAATGGTTTAACAACCTTGGAGCTGGTACTATCCATAATTTTCAAGAGCTAGAGCACACTTTCCTTAGGAAATATGGAGAGAGGAAGAATGAATAGTCCTTGCTGATAGAGTTAGCTACCATGAAAAAGAAAGAAAATGAATTAGTGGAATATTTCAATAGAAGATTCTTTAAGACCAAAAATAATATTCTAGTAGCATTAAGGCCAAATGATGAGCAATCCATTTATTTCTACAAGAATGCTTTCCTTGGAGATTTTAGTTATGAGCTAAGACAACAAGCAACAGCCACCATTGATATATGTATGGAAAGGGCTATTGAAATAGAGAGAAATATGATTGATAGTGGTAAGATGAAAGCATACTCTTTAGAGCCCAATCAACCTAAAAGAAAGCCCAAGAAGGTTGAGTTCTCTATCCCTAAGAAAATAGATTAGGATCCTATGAAAAAAATAGCTAATCAGTTGAGTGAGATGTTTACTACTTTGAATAATAGGTTGGCTAGAATTGAAAAAGGTAAGGACAATATTGCAAAAACTTCATAAGGTAATAATAGATAACAAGAAGATAACAGGCCTCCTTTTAGGAGGAATTTCAATAGAAACTAGAATAACAATGGAAATGAAGAGGGAAACAGGAATCAAAATGGAAATTGGAAAAAAAAAAGAGAGAGATCTAGATTCTATTCCAAATCCAATACCATCTAACAATATAGCATCAGATCATCCTTTTTATTGCTCTACCTGTGATGCACCACATAACCCTATTGATTGTGGTATTTATCTAAGTCTGCATTCTAATGTTGATTTAAATGTTGAATCTGAAGATGAAGATATTAGAATTAATGTATGTTGGACTCAAGAGGATGAGGTTAGAGAAAAGGAATTTGAGAGAGATATGGACTTATGTGCCAATAATATTGAACAAAGAGCCTTAGTCTTTGGAGAGGCATCAACCTCAAGTGAGCCTCCTAATACCAGATTTGATAGAATGAAGCAAGGGAAGCTTATACCTACAACAGAAGAGGTTGAGTCTTTAGAGAGAATACATGCTATCAATATCAGGAATAGAATAGTGGAGGATAAAATTGATGAAGGGCCTACACAAAAGGAGAAAACTATAAGAGTGATTTCATAGAAAAAGGTAAATCAGATGAAGCTACAAATGATTCTTGAAGAGCTTGATGTAGAGGAAATTATCCAAAAGTAACAAAATGACTTGGTTAATCAGAGATCTAGAAAAGGAATTGATGATAAGAAATATCAGTTTGATCTAGGTGTAGAGGTTGCCAAGAAGAAGGTCAACATCACTTTTGGAGAATTAATGACTATTCCAAAGTACCGATATCAGGTATGTAGAGCCTTCAAATTAACTGATCAATCAGGAGGACAGCCTAAAACCCCCATAGGCCTTGAAAATAATGTAGTTAGAGCCCCATATTTAGTTAAACCATTTTATATATCACTAAGGTATACATCAGGCTATGGAGACCAATATGTTATTCATAATTGCATGCTTGATAGTGGTGCTTCCATGAATGTGATGTCAAAATAGGTAGTTGATCAGTTAGGCTTGATTTATCAAAAAGAGCACCCCCTATTTTTGTAATGGATAATAGGAGAGTACCTTGTGTAGGTATTATCACTGGGCTTCTTGTCCATATTGAACAATATCCTAAGAAAGGTGTGGTAATGGATGTTGTAGTTGTAGATGTGGACCCTTTATTTTCCATATTACTCTCTAGGCATTGGGTAGAGCAACTAGGTGGTACTATTCAGTTGGATTGGTCATATGCCACTATCCCAATGTAGGGTAAGGAAAAATTCATCTTGAAAAGAGAACCCTTCAATAGGTATTCAGTTGAATTTAGATATCCTAATGATAATATGGTTAATATCATGAATTATATTGAGGAAAAGGATATGGGGGTTTACTCTATTTGGCATTCTCCTTTCTTATTAGAAGTGCCTGATGCTGAGAATATGGATCCAAAACTGAAGGTTAAAGTGGATGCAAAAACTAATAGAATTCTAACTTTAGAGTTATGGACTATGACCTTTGATGGGGCAAAATCTAAAGTAGGAGCAAGAGCTAGAGTAATATTGATAGACATCAATGGAAGCTATCTTGGCATACCATACAGGTTAGAATTTTCTTGTACAAATAATGTTGCAGAGTATGAAGCTTTATTGCTAGGGCTAAGGAAAGCCAAGGAATTGGGTATTAATTACCTCAAATTTAGTGGGGATGTTGAGCTAATAATTCAATAGATCAAAGGGAAATATCAAACAAAGCACCCTAGATTAAAGCAATATAAGCAAGCAGTGTTGGATGAAATAGATAGATTCTTAGCTTTTGATCTACAATATATTCCTAGAGCACAAAATCATAATGCAAATCTATTGGTAATTAATGCTTCTAGAGTAGATAACCCTAATATAGACACTTGGTTTATGGATAGGTTCCCAACCATATCTATTTATAAGCCATATATCCCTGATAATGTGGTATATTTACAAGTTTTTCATGATGATATACACATTAATGATTTTATGACTATGCAAAATGAATTTTTTGATATTATTTGTGATGAAAGTGATGAAGAAAAATTGAAGGATGTTATTGGAGAACCCACAGAAGTCATACAACTAAAGACCAATAGGATCCCTAGGGGTTGGTATCTTTAGAGAGCTTGTTTGATGACTTTGATAGAGCATATAAACCTCTAGTTCAGGAGTCTAAGGTAGATGAAGTTAATATTGGAATAGAGGAAGAGCCCAAGATTGTTAGGATCAATAAAGCTCTATCAAGAAAAGAGAAGCAACAATATATCAACTTCTTAAAAAAGAAAATTGATACTTTTGCTTGGAGTTATGAGGATCTGAAGACCTTCAACACAAAGGTAATGACTCACATAATACCCCTTCAGAAGGATACCAAGCCTTTCAGGTAGAAACAAAGAAATTTCAATCCCACTTTGCATCCAATTATGCAGAAAGAAGTGCAGAAGTTACTGGATACTAAGATAATCAGGAAGGTGAGATTTTCTTCTTGGTTAGAAAACCTAGTTCCAGTTAGAAAAAAGAATGGTGAGATCAAGATTTGTGTAGATTTTAGAAATCTGAATAAGAGCTCTCTTAAAGACAACTATCCACTTCCAAATATGGAATAATTGCTTCAAGTAGTGGTTGGGTCATCAAGAATATCTTTATTGGATGGCTTTTCAAGTTACAATCAAATTGTAGTGAATCCAGAAGATAGACACAAAACAACTTTCACCACACCATGGGGAACATTTGAATATCTCAGGATGCCCTTTGGGTTGATGAATGCAGGGGCAACATTTCAGAGAGCAATGGATGTTGCATTTAAGGGGTTGATGTTCAAGATAGTGGTAGTATATCTTGATGACATTACAATTTTTTCAAAAAATCTTGAAGATCATTTTGCACATCTAACTCAAGTGTTTGATAGGTGCAAGGAGTTTGGCATATCCTTGAATCCTAGAAAATGTGTGTTTGGGGCCACACAAGGTAAACTACTTGGGCATATTGTTTCAAAGGATGGGATTAGCATTGATCCACAAAGAATAGAAGCAATTGCTAAAATTCCCCTCCTAAAAATCTTAAGGGAGTTAGATCATTCTTTGGGAAGATTAACTTTATTAGGAGGTTTATCCCTGATTTTGCTCAGATTGCCAAGCCAATAAATGACATGATCAAGAAAAGTGGGGAAATAAGGTGGACAGAGGAAAATACTACAACTTTTTAGAAGATCAAAGATGCAATTACTCAAGCTCCAATATTAAATTGCCTTGATTACTCCAAAGATTTCAAAATCTACTCATTTGCTTCAGAACACACTATTGCTGTAGTTCTAGCTCAAAAGGATGAAGAGAAAAATGAAAGGCCTATAGCCTTTATGAGTACAAGATTGAAGGGTGCTAAACTGAAATACTCTATGCTAGAAAAATAGGCTTATGCATTAATCAGAGCATTAGATCATTTCAAATGTATCTTTGGATCCAACAAGGTAATAGCCTGTATCCCCTACATTATTGTTAAAGATGTTTTCACTCAACCTGAACCTTTAGGTAGTCCTACAAGATGGATGGCTAAATTATTATAATATGATGTAGAGTTCAAAGTAGTACAGATTGTTAGAGGATAGGGATTAGCAAAGTATATAGCTAACAAAGAAGGGGAGGCTATGAATAACACTATCATAGTAGATGAGCAACAAGAAGCTAGAGTAGTTGATAATTTTGATTGCAAGTGGTATGATGGCATTATGTTTTACCTTCAAAACTTATCATTTCTAGAAGACATACCCCAAAACAAAAGGAGATCTATCAAGCAATTGGCTCAAAAATACTACATTCAAGAAGGTAGATTGTATTGGAGGTATCCAGATGGTGTGTTGCTTCTCTACTTATTTGAGAAAGAGGTCCCTCAAGTACTGAAAGAATATCATTCTAGATTTTGTGGGGGTCACTTTGCTCCAAAGGCTACTACTCACAAAATCATGAGAGTTGGTTATTATTGGCCCTCCCTATTTAAGGATGTCTATCAATTTGTTAGAAGTTGTCATAACTATCAAATTTTTGTAGGAAAAAGAATTTTCCAGCCATGCCCCTGAGGCCAGTAATTGTGGAAGCTCCTTTTACTCAATGGGGAATAGATCTCATAGGTGAGATTAACCCCAATTCTTCTAGAGGTCATAGGTGGATCATCACAACAACAAACTATTTTACCAAGTGGGTAGAAGCAACACCTCTCAAGAAATCCACTACAAAAGTGGTCATCAAGTTTTTAGAAGAGCACATATTGACAAGATTTGGGGTTCCCAGGAAGATAGTCACAGACAATGGTAACTATTTCACTTCTTTTGAGATGATTGAATTTTGTGCTAGGTACAACATAGAGCTTTCTCATTCTATAAATTACTATCCTCAAGGGAATGGTTTAGTAGAATCCTCAAATAAGAATTTGATCACAAGAATCAGAAGAGCATTAGGTAGAAACAAAAGAAGTTGGGATAGTGAGCTGAAGTTTGCTTTATGGGCTGATAGAATATCTATCAAAAGAAGCATAGGAAAATCTCCTTATGAACTAGTATATGGTGAGAATGCTCTATTACCCCCTCAGGTGGAAAGTCATGCTTTATCTTTGCTTCTTCAGGATCATGAAAATCCAAATGTCTTGCAGAGAAGACTTGATCAAATTGTGAAGTTGTAGGAAGATAGAAAGGATTCATTAATGAAGATAACTGAGCAAGCTCACAAAATAATGTAGTTGTTCAATAAGAAAGCCAAGGGTAAACCTTTTTAGGGAGGAGATATAGTGTTGTACTAGGATCCCAAAAATGAGAAGCATGGTGAAAAAGGGAAGTGGGAACCCAAATGGCTTGGCCCCTATCAAATCCTTCAGAATGTAGGCCAACATACTTACAAATTGCAAACTCTAGATGGTACAAAATTTTCAATTCCTATCAATGGCCAACATTTGAAATTGTATCATTCTGCACAGAGGGCTTGAGAAGCCAAAAAAAAAGTGTTTCAATATTGTTTTATTTTTTTTAGGTGATTAAGGTCTTTTTAGGTGATTAAGGTGTTCTTTTTAGGTGATTAAGGTGTTCTTTTAGGTGATTAGGCAAGTTTTTGAGTCCTTGTGGTCTGCTAGAGATTCTGGAGTTCTCAGGTGATTCATTGTCAAAGAGTCTTTTCATCACCTATCCTAGTCGGAGCCTATGTTGGATCCTCAAAATCCAACTTGAGTTTACCCCTAATTTTTAAATTTTTGGTGTCTTATGAGTCCTTTCAAAATTTGCAATAATCCCTTAGTCTCCTTTTAATAAATTTTAGGTCCTTTCCAATTATTGTAAATTTTTGGTCTTTTTGAGTCCTATCTCACCCTCCAAGAGCAATGAAAGATTTTATGTCACCAAAGTCAGGTCTTTGTTTTGGTTTTCCTAAGGTCTTTTGTCAATAAATTTTTGGCCTAAATAAGGTTGATGCAGGAGCCTATCTTTCAAAGGGCATAACTTTTGATCCAACCATTGGATCAACTTGAAATTTTATGTGGAGCTAGATAAAGAGGAGGAAAATGTCATGGCTAGGATTCTCTAGAAGCCTAGAATATTTTTTAGTATTTTATCGAGCCCTAATTCCTTCATCTAGTGCCCCAAAAATGGAATTTAGTATTTTTTTAGAAAATTGGAAGAAAGAATATTTGGAATTTAATAACTTCTTAGACATGAGTAGGTGTTGAGATTTTCTAGAAGGCTTAATATGGGTGATCCAATAATGTGTATTAATTTAGAGGGCTATCCGAGATTTTTTGGTGACTTACTAAAAATAGGGTAGTTTTTGGCCAAAAATGACAAATTGCCCAAAAATAGTAATTTAAAAAAGAAAAAAAAGGGAGATAGTGGCTATTATGAGACAGTGAGAGGCCATAATTCAACTTTGGTAATTGTAGTTATAAAAGATGATTATTATCAAGCTTTATGTAACAACCATTTTTGACCAACTGAGACCACTACCACACTCTAAATAAGAACCACTACAAGCACAATTAATAATATGGGCCATCATCGAGGTAGTTATAATTTTTGCAATTATGGACCAAATGATCAAGCTATTTAAGAGAGTTGCTGCAATAGGAAAAGATCATCAAGTTTTTGCATAGTAAAATTTTGCAAGAGGTATACTAGAGTGCCCATCCTTGTTAGTTGTATTTTCCTTTGTGTGTCTTGTCTAGTCACCCCTTTTTCTTCCCCATTATTATGCAGGTTTTTGTTAAGGAGGTGCCTAGTTTACTGAGATCATTTCTAGTGGTTGAGGCCGAAAGCTAGGAGGCTCTTTGTTACATCATTTGAATGAAGAGTTGCAGTTCTCTATTGCATCATTTGAATGGAGAACTCATTTGTATTTGCTTAGTGAGATCTGATTACACTGATCAGACTCCCATTGTAATGATTTATTGGATAATACAATCTTGCTTCCTCCTTTCAGTAGTTCTATGTGCAGTTTTGTTTGTTGTCCTATTTACATGTTACATCATTTGAATGTGTAAATGGCATCTTCTTTCACTGGCATGCTTAATCACCTTTGTTGCATTATTTGAATGAATGTGGTTGGCTTAGTTTTATCTTCTCCTCCCTTCTCTCTTCACCATATTTTAAGTCTGGCTACAATTGCCCAATGGATAAGGCATCGATCTACTTTTTGAAGCACTAGCTGGGAGTTACTTCGAAGCTTGGTCAACTTTTATGTTGTAGTTTTATTTTATTTTTTACAATCTGGATGAGCATGAGCATATAAGAAATATTGTAGGCTCACCTCTAGGGTTTCCTTACCTTACTCGATCTGTCTAGAGTCTTGTGATAATATTTTCTTGAGTTAAAGAGGTGGATCCACCAGAGTCCATAGTGCTGATTGGATCAGGGAAGTCTTGCAGCATGACAAATCTCTTAAGGGTGCAAGAAATTCCCCCAAATTTTTTGGCATTATTGTTGGGGATTATAATTCTTGTTGTTGAGAGTTCTAAGACCTGTGTATTTTTTCTAGAGAGAAATTTGTGAGAATTGAGTGAATATCAGGTTGAGCAATCTTGGCCTAAGTATTGTTGAATATCTTGCTCTTTCTTTGCACATCTATGTTGGTGACTCCGAATGAACTCAGAAATTTAAAAATCAAGAAAGAAGGAGGAGTTGGATCTGGCATCTACAAGAAGAAGTGGCAAAGAAGTGCTTGTTGGAGTGCCAAATCCTGAGGTATTCTTCAAATCTCATAGAAAAAAATCAATTTTAATTCTTGTTATTCCTATTTTTAATCCAAATCCTGGTTTAAATCAGTCTTCTCCTACTATGAATCAAATACCTATAGTAAATCAACCTGTAGTGAGTATGGCAGCTCCTAATGCAAATCAGAATGTCAATATCAATATAAATATTAATCAAAATGTGAATGCTAACCAAAATATCAATCAGTGGAGAACCAATAGATATAGAGCTTTTGTTTTACCTCCAAATCTAAATCCTCTCCCTAGTAAAGCTCATAAGTACTTGCCTAAATTCTAAGAAAACAATGTTGTCACCGGTGAAGATCATATTAGGGATTTTTTGTATGCCATGGATAGTATTAAGGTAGATGAAGATGTTGTCCTTAGATTATTCTTTCAAACTTTAGAGAAGGATGCTCAAGAATGGTTTAACAACCTTGGAGCTGGTACTATCCATAATTTTCAAGAGCTAGAGCACACTTTCCTTAGGAAATATGGAGAGAGAAAGAATGAACAGTCCTTGCTGATAGAGTTGGCTACCATGATCTTAGAAAAGTAGATCTCTCTGAAGCGAAG
This sequence comes from Wollemia nobilis, assembly GCA_028583015.1. NCBI lineage: Eukaryota > Viridiplantae > Streptophyta > Pinopsida > Araucariales > Araucariaceae > Wollemia > Wollemia nobilis. The sequence continues at coordinate 32,779,470 of JAQPPZ010017052.1, forward strand.
ATAGATTTTTTGGCGATCGACAGAATCCCTCCCTACGGTGAAAGTTTAGGGCACGTGCAATTTTTGTGATGACGATCCCCCTCGATCGTTTCCCTATGCCATCGCCAGACTCCCCTGCACCGTTGGTCTTCTGGCCGTTAGGGACTAGCGCGATGCACGAATGTGGAACGCAAAGGTTCCCCATGACGCCGCCAAGCATTCCTGAGTTCGGGGACTATGGTGCCCCGAACCCTAGCGGGACTGAGTCCATGGCCTACGACCGAATCAGTCCACTCTTAGGAGGAGACGGGAATCTCCATGTGGCCCTCCAACTCTCTGAGGGTGGAATCCTTAGCGGGAAAGCATCCTTCATCGATATTTTGTAGAAAAAGTGGTTCCCTCCCTCATCCACGACAAACGAATTCATCACCCATGGAAGCGACGTTTTGTGCCCTAAAAGCCTTATGGAGGGCTATGAGTCCCGGGACACCCACTCCCTAGTGGGAAAATTTATCGGAGGCCACCCCGATATGGACGTCATCCGCAGATGGGCTGCGTCCAAGTGGAAAACCCTGGGGAATATGGAGATCTCAGCAATGACCCAAGGGTTTTTCATGATCCAGCTCAACACCCAGGAAGACGTCGAGCGCATCTTATCCGGAGGCCCATGGTTCTTCGGAAGGTGAAGTCTATTTCTAAAAAAGTGGCAAGCAAACTTTGATCCCAATTCCTAGAATATCAACTTCACCCCCATCTGGGTCAGGCTCCCGAATCTCCTAGCCCACTTCTTCTACGAAGATGCCCTCCAGGGTCTTTCCAAGGCCATTGGCGAACTCATGGCCATTGACCCGACCACTCGTGCAAGGACCCATCTAACCCAGGTGTGTGTGTGTAAATGTGAATCTGGAGAGCCAGCTGCCAGATCACCTAAACCTAATTTATGGGGACTTCAAGTGGAAATAGATGCTCATCTACAAAAACAAACCAGATTTTTGCCCCGAATGTCAATCCCAGGGTCATCTCCAGTCGTAGTGTCCCAAGCTCCGATTCCCACCCCAAACGGCCCACTCTGAGGATCAACCGAGAATGATGCACCATCGCCAGTCTTCCATTCCTCCAGCATAGAACAGAACCACCACCAGACCCCCATCGGGACAACTCTCTCATAAGGCAAGTACCTCTATTCCCATGGCCAATAAATTTAGTGCTTTGCAAAATTTTATTTCTATCGAGGACATTGAGGAAGGGGAGATCCTGGGGAGCTCTGAGCCGATGCCCATCCCCTCGATCCTCCAAACCCCTTCTATCATCCCTCCCCGCCCTTCCTAGACCATTCCCCTAGCCAAGAAAACTCCCATCCCCCCTCCCTCCTCAAGCCCTAGCTCCCCTGGGAACCCTTCGAAGCCTCCCTCCAACCCACCCCATATTTCTCCTCGCTCGATCCATGAAACCCCAGCCTCACCAACCCCCTCCGACCCCATCACCTCTGACTATGAGGATGAGGATCTGTCGTCCCCTGAGCAAAGGAGCCCCAGACAGACCCAAAGCTACAAAAAATCCCAGATGGATGTGGGGAAAGAAAAAAAGAAGGGCAGACCGATGGATTCAGATAGAAGGAACAGAGACACAATGGAAGACATAGCCAATGGGACCCAAAGAATGCTCTTTCAGGAAGGGGCAAGCAGCTCAAAGGATGAAGGCCAAAGAACCAAACCCCCTGCTCAACAAGGAAAAGGGGGCAGGAAAACCTCCAAGAGTTCTAAATGAAAGTCCTCTCCTGGAATGCGAGAGGACTAAATGGGGCAGCCAAACAAAGACTGGCTGCAGCCATGAGAAGAGAGCATAACCCAACTATATTTCTAATTTAGGAAACAAAACTAGGCGATCAGTGGTCCCCCAACATTGCCAAAAAGATCTGGTGAAACTGTGACTTCGTGCACTCCTCGACGTCCGGGACGTCAGGAGGGCTCCTTTTCCTGTGGAACCCTACCAAAGTCCAGGGAAACCTCATTTCAGGATAGGACAGGATAAGCAATATTTTGTTCCACGATCCTGAGTCCCAACTTTCTTGGGTAATGTCAAATGTGTATGCCCCTAACTCCCCCCTGGGAATGGAAGCTCTATGGAACACGCTCACATCCATGAGGTAAGCCTTTGAAGGAACCCCATGGATCCTGGTCGGGGATTTCAATTCCCCCCTGCACTTTAGTGACAAGAAGGGCGGAGCCAAAATCACTCACAGGGATACTAAAGCTTTCAGGCACTTCATTGATTCCAATGCCCTCATGGATATCCACCTCTAAGGATCCCTCTTCACCTAGAGCAATAGAAGGAAAGGTGGCAGTCTCATCCAGGAGTGCCTAGATAGATTCCTCCTTTCCTAGGAAGCCCTCCCCTGGTTTGGAGATGCTAGTCTACGAGCCCTCCCGAAGATCGATTCTGACCATAGCCCATTGTTGTTAGAATCAGATACCAAGCCATAGTTCAAGACTCCCTTCAGATTCGAATCAATGTGGACCCACCACCCTGACCTCAAGGGGCTGATTGAGTCATGGTGGAAGCAAAAATTCCTAGGGTCTGCCACTAACCAGGTCACCCAGAAACTCAGATTCATCAAAGGAAACCTGAAGAAGTGGAACAGGGAAACCTTTGAGAATATATTTGAATCTAAGCAGTAGGTCAAATCCCAAATCAGCCAGATCGAGGACACCTTTCAGAGAGGGGAAGGCAGTGACAGCCTCAGGGATGAGGAGCGTAACCTGTTGGCTGAGTACCACAATATCCTCTCTAAAGAAGAAACCTTTTGGCGCCAGAAGTCAAGGCAGCTGTGGCTCAGGGAAGGGGATTCCAACACCAAGTTCTTCCACATTTCAACCCTTAGGCATAGAGGAGCCAACAAGATCAAGAGACTAGTCACTCAAGATGGGGCAGCCACTTCGGACATCCATCTGATCAGGGACGAAGCTGTTAGCCACTTCAAAGCCCTCCTAGGCCCCTCTTCTTCCTAGTCCCCTTTGGCCATGGAATCCCTCCTTGCCAATATCCCCACCCTCATTTCTTGGGATTCCAATGAGTTCCTCCTCAGCCCTCTATCCCACAAAGAAATCCACCAGGCCCTCCTTTCCATGAAGCCTGACAAAGCTCCCGACCCGGATGGATTCCCGCCCAGGTTTTTCCAGACCTTCTAGGATGTTGTGGGCCTAGACCTCTGTGCTGTAGTAAGGGAAATGCAATCTTCCAAAACCATTCCTAGAGACGTTAACTCCACGTTCTTGGCTCTTATCCCCAAAGGAGCTAATCCTCTATCCCTCTCAGACTATCACCCCATCAGCCTTTGCAACATCATCTACAAAATCCTTACCAAAGCCATAGCCACCCGGTTGTCCAACATCCTCCCTGCCATCATTGATCCATGCCAAGGGAGTACAGTCAAAGGCCGCAACATTCTGGATGGGGTCATCACCATCCATGAGCTGATTCACTCTGCCCAGATGTCCAAGACCGCTACTTTTTTCCTCAAACTGGACATGAATAAAGCCTTCGACAGGGTCAACAGGGAATTTCTCAGCCAAGTCCTCCTCAAGTTTGGGTTCCATGAGGCCTGGGTGAATCTGGTCTACAATTGCATCTCCTCTTCCTGGTTCTCGGTTATGGTGAATGGTTCCACTGCAGGCTACTTCCCGAGTTCTAGGGGCCTGAGACAAGGAGACCCCCTGTCTCCTATCCTGTTCATCATTCTTGCTGAAAGTTTGGGAAGAACTATCAAAGAAGCCTGTTCTAGCAATAAACTCTCCGACATCAAAGCAGCTTCAGGGCTCCCCCCTCAACCCACCAATAGTTCATGGATGACACCCTGCTCACAACCAAAGCCTCCATTGCAGACGCCATCATGATCAAGGATATCCTTAACCTCTTTGAAGAGGTTGTTGGGCAGAAGATCAACTACACCAAAAGCAAGTTATTTTTCATCCACACCCCGATCAGAAGGTAGCGCAAGATTACTAGAATTTTGGGATGCTCCATAGCAGACTTCTCGACCACCTACCTTGGCCTTCCCATGTTCCAGGGAAGGGCCCACCCTGGCATGTGGGAGAACATGGTGGACAAGATCCGCAATAGGCTAGCAGGGTGGAAGGGCGTTCTCCTCTCCAGTGCAGGGAGGGCAACCCTGGTAAAATCGGTCTTGTAGAGTATTCCCACATATTTTTTGTCAGTTTTTAAAATCCCGACGACCGTGGGTGAAGCCATTGAAAAAATTTAGAAATAGTTCTTGTGGTCGGGGTCCAAAACCCAGAAGAAGTTCCACCTTATGGCCTGGGATAAAGTTTGCACCCCCAAATATCAGGGAGGCCTGGGTCTATGCCACATCAATGTCACCAATCTAGCGCTCCTGGCCAAGCAAGCTTGGAGAGTGGTTACCAACGCTAGCACTGAGTGGGTGAACATTGTGAAAAGAAAGTACCTCCAACATCAGCCCTTTCTCCAAGCCACCATACCCCACAATTGCTCCCATTTCTGGAAATCCATTTTGCTCTCCCAAAGCATCATCCGTGAAGGGTCTGGGTGGATTTTGGGTGATGGCTCTAACATCAACTTCTGGGAGGACGTCTGGGCTGGGAAAGAAGCCCTCAACAGCAATCCCAAGCTGGCTGTAGTTAGGCATCTGACCGACAGCAAGTTTGGGCCCAGAGTTGTCGACTTCATTTCCTCTAACCAAGGGATCCAGGATTGGAAGCCGATCAAGTTCAGGATTACTAATGATACCATCGCCACGATAGTAGAAGGGATCCAAGAGGTCCTAAGGTCAGTTTTTCTCCCCTAGTCCAGGAAGGAGGACGAACAATGCTGGAATGGCACCATCGATGGGAATTTCTCAATCAAGACTACGTCTCACCTCTGTGAAAGGAAGGCCATTGGGGAAGGCTCCAACAGTGGGAAACTGGTTGCCCAAAGGATATGGCTCAGGTCCCTCATCCCCAAAATAGCCCACTTCTACTGGACCATTGTTCATAATAAAATCCTCACCATGGACAACCTAATTCGTAGAGGGGTCATGGTCCCTAACAGGTGCTACCTTTGCATGCAGGATTGGGAATCAGCCCAACACATCTTAATGGACTGTTCCTTTGCCAGGAAAGTGTTTTCTGTAGCCACTGATAGATTCTAGGTCTACTGGGCATGGCCCAACTCAGTCAAAGGGTTGATCAGTCAATGGCCAAGACCCTTCAGGCATCCCAGACTCAGTTTCCTATGGAGTTCCATCATCCACCACATTTTTTGGTAGATCTGGCTAGAACATAACAGGCGAGTTTTCAGCAAAGAACCCAGAACCCAGGATGCAGTGGTTGTTAAAGCCTTGGCCTTCACCACAGAAAACAACAGTCTCATCCCCTACCAGTTCTTGCCTCCACCTGGGATTGAAGAGCAGCTCTGTTCTTCCCTTAAGATCCCTCAAGACTGCTGTAAAACCAAGAACCCCCGAAGGACAGAGCCCTGGTCAAGTGGAATCCCCCCTCAAGGCTGGCTAAAGGCCAACTTCGATGGAGCATCCAAAGGGAACCCAGGAAAATCCGGGGTAGGTGGAGTCATCAGAGATCATAAAGGCAGCATCATCAAGGCCTTTGCTGAAAACCTGGGCACCCAAACCAACAACTTTGTCGAGGCTAGAGCGGTTTGGAGGTGCATGGATTTATGCAAAAACTTGGTGAGCCCAGTTATCTTTGAAGGGGACTCTAAAATCATAGTGAACCTCATTCAGAGCAGCAGCAGGGGAGCGAAAAATATCCAAAATATCATCTTGGATTGCCAATGATGGATCCACGATAGGGAGAGAAACCAGATCAAGCACATCTATAGAGAAGCCAACCAAGTGGCTGACATCCTCACCAATAGAGCTATCAGAGGAAGCTCCCTCATCATTTGGGAAAGCAATTTTCCCATCGAAGTTATCAAAAAGGTTAACCATGATATGGGCAAAATACCCACCAGTTATCTAGATCCCAAAACAAGAGTAAAATCCCAGAATGGGCAAACGAGCTCGACCCAAGCAAAAATCAGTTAGGCCCAAGAGAAGGGTATCCAAGCGGCTGGTGACGCCTAATCTTGAGGACACCCAGACCATCCAGGACCTGTCTAGTGGTGATGAAGGCTCTCTCAGAGGTGATCAGGAAGAGCGCAAGGAGAAAATTCTGGATGAGACCAAGCCAATTGAGCAAAATGCCCAAAGCCCAGATCCCGGTTCACATAGTATGCTCCGCACAGTTACGATAAGCCGAATCACATAGGCAATGGACAACTATCTAATGGTGTCCAACATTCTTCGTGAAGGGACCAACCTCATGATGAGGGCCACTGAGGAGCTCAAGAGGCTCCCAAAAATCCTGGAGGCTCTCCTTCCCAGTGGTGACAAGTCCTAGGAGACTGGGAAATGACAATGGCAGTTCTAGTGGTTTTAGAGGGGGTTCCTTTCTTTTTCTATGTTGGTCGGTTACATATGTTTCTGGTTTTGGGATGCCCGGGTTAGAGGGCTTGTTTATTTTTGGATTGTTTCCAGCCTCGTGGCCTGGCCTGTTCGTGTTTGTATTATCTGCAACTTTTGTGCAACTATTCCATATGTAAATAGGGTCGGGCCCCTTCAACCCATAAAGTAAATAAAATTTACTTTTACCTACCAAAAAAAGTTGGCTACCATGAAAAAAAAAAAAAATTAGTGGAAGATTTCAATAGAATATTCTTTAAGAACAAAATTAATATTCTCGTAGCTTGCATTCATATTTATCATCTATATCTTGATCTTAACTCTCTTTTTGCAGGGTTTTGATCACATATTTTTCTTGCAATTCATAATACTTGCTATTATTTTTATTTGCAACACCATTTTATCCCCATTTCAAACATAGTCAGTTTCTTTCACCTCCATACTTTTATACTTTCAAATGTTACGTATTTAGCATGCTAGTTTTCTTCATTTCATACATACATAAATCTATTTTCTTAATATTTTAAAGCATTTTAAGCATCTCATATCATCACTAAGCTACCATTTAGTGTTGGATATAAGGTATTCATTACCTTATCATCCCACATACAACTTCCCATTACAATTTCTCTTCCTTTCTTATTTACTACTGCAAACTTTATAAGCGTTGGACAACATTTACTCATCTTAGCAATCTCATTAGATTTCATTACTTAGATGCTAATTTTATTTATTAGAAGTCAGATTACCTATTTTATATTCATTCATAGCATACTTGCACACATTTTCATTCGTCTCAAATGCTATTTTAATAAGAATTTAAGGCATTTTTATTCTCTTATTCACTGTTGTACATTTATACGTTTATGGACAACACTTACATATTTCATCAATTTCATTATTTTTCACTATTTAATGCTAATTTACTCTTTGTTAGAAGTTGTATTAACTATATTACATCATTCCTAACATCATTGCACACATTTTCACTCCTCTATGCTCCTATAGTAATTTTAATCTCTTGTTCATTGTTGTAGATTCTTTAACTTTTTATAACAACATTTACATTCCTTTTTATACTAACATTGCTGCATTTTATTATACATCTTTCCATATCTCTTTATTTCTGCATTTTCTTCTTATTTTCAGCCATATAAATATCTATCTTTTGCTTCTAATCATTTCATTGCAGGTCTATTTTCATTCTTTGCACACCAATCTCTACTCATACCTCTTTGTTTCTGTATTTTAATTTAAAAATTGCAGCCATACTCCATCTTGCACAACCACATTTGTTGCGTTTTACTTAAAATTGCAGGTACATATATATATATATATATATATATATATATATATATATATATATATATATATATATATATATATATATATATATATATATATATATATATATATATCTGTATATATGTATTCCATACTCATTCGTTGCATTTTAATTTTAATTGCAGCCATACACCTTTTACATGCACTTTTCACTGGGTTTCATGTAAAATTGCAGCCATACATACCTTCCATGACCATATTGCTACATTTTATTTAAAATTGCAGCCATACATCTCTTGCATGCACTTTTTACTACATTTTATTTAAAATTGCAGCCACATACCTCTTTCATACATCACATTGTTATTTAATTGCTTTTAATCACTTTTTTGCAGGGTTGTTTTGTCATCTTATTAACTTTTGTCATTTCCCTTGTCCATGCTTTTTAAGACCACTTAAGCTCACCTTGCTTGGGATTTAAAAGGCAATCACATCCATTTTATGTTCATTCTCTTTTATCATAGGAATTATAGCATTTTGGCTAATTTTATCCTCTTATTGCCTATGCCTTTATAATCAAAAATATTTATTGTGCATTTAATTTCTTTAAATTTGCAAGCATCTTGATTACATGCTCATCTATACTTTATTGCAAATTCTTCCAAATCATATTGGTTTTTAGCATTGTCTTGTTCACAATCTAATCTCAACATTTAGAACAAATTTGCTTTCAATTTTATCTCAAAACACTTCAATCTTCTATCACAAAACAAATTCATTTATCAAATTGTGGTAACTTTATCATATATTTTTCCACTCCAAGGAAGGCACGCATAATCAATACGATTTAACAAGAGGTCTAATCAGCTGAGAATATAGCTTATCATCTCACTGCATTCAGACAGACCCCCCAAATTTAATAAACCTAATTTTTTGGTTAACTTTTGCAGGTTGTCAGATTCTCTATCAAAGTCTAGTGACACTTCAACTTCTACTCAATCTCCAAAATAGGTAATTCAACCACTTGGCACTCCTTGCTAATTATATTTTTATTATAATTTGTTTACCTAAAATTACACTTATTTTGGTCAATCAAGGAACCCTTAGAGTAGTTCAAATTCCTTTTCTTTAATCACATTTATTTTGGACAAAATCAAATAATATTAGCATAAGATCTAAAATATTTCCTTCAAAAGCAATTAGGCAAGAAATTGAAATTCACTTAGTTGCATTTAGGCTAGCTTGTCTTCTTGCATCCTCTCTTGTTTGCCTTAAAATATCAAAATATCCTTAGTTAATGGATCAAACTTGAAAAGTATATAGGATAGATCTTGTATTCATGCATTTGTGTAATTTAAACTTTAGCATTGCGTTTAGATGATTCATGATAATTTAGGTTTAAATAACTATTAAGGCTCAAAAAAGGGTTGGATAGATAGAGAATCCAAAATATTAGGTGTTTTCTTTGAATAAACCATTAAAACACTAAATAAACAAGTGCAACATCAAATTTCATACAACCGCAGGAAAACACATTGAGTAGGAGTCTAGTTGTGTTGAGGATCTTTGTATCCTCAGAGTCTCCTTTGGATATATACTTTCAAGTGGTGAAGAAAATATTCTAATGAATATCCCTCATGCACACTTGACATTAAATTAGAATTAAAGGGAAAAGAACACACAGTTTTCTCATCATCTACATAATTAATGTGTGCTGGACTCAGGAGGATGAAACCAGAGAACAAGAATTTGAAAGGGACATGGATATATGTGCCAGTAATCTTGAATAAATATCCTTAGTCTTTGGAGAGGCATCAAACTTAGGTGAATATCCTAATACCATATTTGATAGAATGATGCAGGAGAAGCTTATACCTACAACAAAAGAGGTTGAGTCTTTATAATGAATACATGCTATCCGTCTCAGAAATAGAATAATGGAGGAAAAAATTGATGAAGGACCTATACAAAAGGAGAAAACTACAAGAGTAATTTCATAAGAAAATGTAAATTAGATGAAGCTGCAAATGATTCTTGAAGAGCCTGATGTGGAGGAAGTTTTCCAAAAACAACAAAATGATCTGGTTAATCAGATATCTAGAAATGAAATTAATGATAAAAATGATCAGTTTGATCTAGGTGTAGAGGTTTCCAAGAAGAAGGTCAACATAAATTTTGGTGAGTTAATGACTATACCAAAGTACCGATATCAGGTATGTAGAGCCTTCAAACTAACTGATCAATTATGAGGATAGTCTAAAAATTCCATAGGCCTTGAGAATAATGTAATCGGAGCCCCATATTTAGTTAAGCCATTTTATATATCACTAAGATACACATTAGGTTATGGGGATCAATATGTTATTCATAACTGCATGCTTGATTGTGGTGATTATATGAATGTGATGTCAAAATAGGTGGTTAATTAAGCTTGATTTGTTAAAAAGAGCATCCCCCTATTTCTTTAATGGACAATAGAAGAGTACCTTGTATAGGCATTATCACTGGACTTCTTGTTCATTTTGAATAATATTTTAATAAGGGTGTATTAATGGATGTTTTAGTTGTAGATGTGGAACTTTTATTTTCCATATTACTCTCTAGGCATTAGGTAGAGCAACTAGATGGCACTATCGAGTTGGATTGGTCATATACCACTTTCCAATGCTGGGTAAGAAAAAAGTGATATTGAAAAGAGAACCCTTCAATAGATATTAACTTGAATTCAAAGATCCTAATGATAATATGATTAATGCCATGAATTCTATTGAGGAAAAGGACATGGGGGTTTACTCTATTTTGCATTCTCCTTTCTTGTTAGATGTTGAGAATATGGATCCAAAATTGAATGCTGAAGTAGATGTAGAAAATAACATAATTTTGACTTCAGAGTTATGGACTATGACCTTTGATGGGGCAAAATATAAAGTAGGAGTAGGACCTAGAGTACTAATGATAGACATAAGTGGAAGTATCTTGGAATACCATATAGGTTAGAATTTTCTTATATAAACAATGTTGCAAGTATGAATCTTTATTGCTAGGGCTAAGGAAATCCAAGGAATTGGGTATTAATTATCTCAAAGTTAGTGGGGATGTTGAGCTAATAATTCAACAAATCAAAGGAAAATATTAAACAAAGCACCCTAGATTGAAGTAATATAAGCAAGCAATGTTGGATGAAATAGATAGATTCTTGGCTTTTGATATGTAATTTATTCCTAGAGCATAGAATCAAAATGCTAATTTGTTGGTAATTAATGCTTATAGAGTAGACAACCCTAAGATAGGCACTTGGTTTATGGATAGGTTTCCAACCATATCTATTTATAAACCATATGTCTCTAATAATGTGGTATATTTACAAGTTTTTCATGATGATATACACATTAATAATTTTATGACTATGCAAAATGAATTCTATGATGTTATTTGTGATGAAAGTGATGAAGAAAAATTGAAGGATGTTATTGGAGAACTCACAAAAGTCATACAACTGAAGACCAATAGGATCCCCAGGGGGTTGGTATCTTTGGAGAGCATATTTGATGACTTTGATAGAGCATATAAACCTCTAGTTTAAAAAACTAAGATAGATTAAGTTAATATTAGAATAAAGGAAGATTCCAAGATTATGAGGATCAATAATGCTCTATTAGGAAAAGAGAAGCCACAGTATATCAAATTATTGAAAAATAACATTGATGCTTTTTATTGGAGTTATGAAGATATGAATACTTTCAATACAAAGGTAATGATTCATGTAATACCACTTTAGAAGGATACCAAGCCTTTTAGGTAGAAACAAAAAAAATTCAATCCCACTTTGCATCCAATTATGTAGAAAGAAGTGCAAAAGTTACTAGATACCAAGATAATCAGGAAGGTGAGATTTTCTTCTTGTTTGGCAAATCTTGTTCTAGGTAGAAATAAAAATGGTGAGATCAAGCTTTTTGTAGATTTTAGAAATTTGAATAAGAACTCTCTTAAAGACAACTCTCCACTTACAAATATGGAATAGTTGCTTCAAGCAGTGGTTGGATCATCAATAATATCTTTATTGGATGGACTTTTAGGTTACAATCAAATTGTAGTGAATCTAGAAGAAAGACACAAAACAAATTTTACCACATCATGGGGAACATTTGAATATCTTAGGATACCCTTTGGGTTGATGAATGTAGGGAAAAAATTTCAAGAGCAATGGATGTTGTATTTAAGGGGTTTATGTTCAATATAGTGGTAGTATATCTTGATGACATTACAATTTTTTTCAAAAATCCTGAAGATCATTTTGCACATCTAACTCAAGTTTTTGATAGGTGCAAGGAGTTTGACATATCCTTGAATCCTAGAAAATATGTGTTTGGGGCCACACAAGGTAAACTACTTGGGCATATTGTTTCAAAGGATGGAATTAGCATTTATCCAAAAAGAATTGAAGCAATCGCTAAAATCCCCCCTCCTAAAAATTTTAAGGGAGTTAGATTATTTTTTGGGAAGATCAACTTCATTAGGAGATTTATCCTTGATTTTGCTCAGATTTCCAAGTCGATAAATGACTGATCATGAAAAATTAATAAATAAGGTGGACAAAGAAAAATACTACAGCTTTTTAGAAGATAAAAGATGCAATTACTAAGCCTCTAGTATTAAACTACCCTGATTAATTCAAATATTTCAAAATCTACTCATTTGCTTCAAAACACACTATTACTATAGTTCTATCTTAGAAATATGAAGAGAAAAATGAAATACCATAGCCTTTATGAGTAAAAAATTTAAGGGCACTAAACTGAAATACTCTTTGCTAGAAAAATAGGCTTATGCATTAATCAGAGCATTGGATCATTTTGAGTGTATTTTTGGGTCCAATAAGATAATAGCCTATATCCCTTACATTGTTGTTAAATATATTTTCACTCAAACTGAACCTTTAGATAATCCTGCAAGGTGTATGGCTAAATTGTTTTAGTATGATGCAGAATTCAAAGTAGTACATATTGTCAGAGGATAGGGACTGGAAAAGTATCTAGCTAACAAATAAGGGGAGACTATGAATAACACTATTGCAGTAGATGAATGATAAGAAGCAAGAGTAGTTAATAATTTTGATTGCAAGTGGTATTATGACATTATATTTTACCTTCAAAACTTATCATTTCCAAGAGACATACCCCAAAATAAAATTTCTATCAAGAAGTTGGCTGAAATGTATTACATTGAAGAAGGTATACTGTATTGGAGGTATCCAGATGGTGTGTTACTTATCTGTTTATATGAGAAAGAGGCCCCTCAAGTGTTGAAAGAATACCATTATGGCTTTTATGGGGATCAGTTTTCTCCAAAGGCTACTTCTCACAAGATCATGAGAGCTAGTTATTATTGGCTCTCCCTATTTAAGGATGTGTACCAATTTGTTAATAGTTGTCATAACTATAAGATTTTTGTAGGAAAGAAGAATTTATTGGTCATGCCCCTGAAGCCGATGATTGTGGAAGCTTCTTTTACTCAATAGGGAAACCCCAATTATTTTTGAGATAATTGATGGATCATTACAACAATAAACTATTTTATCAAGTGGGTAGAAGCAACACCTCTCAAGAAATCCACTACAGAACTGGTCATCAAGTTTTTAGAAGAGCATATATTGACAAGATTTGGGGTTCCCAAGAAGATAGTCACAAACAATGGTAACTAGAATTCTTTTTAAGATGATTAAATTTTGTGCTAGGTACAACATAGAGCTTTTTCATTCTACAAATTCCTATCCTTGAGGGAATGGTTTAGAAAAATCCTTAAATAAGAATTTGATCACAAGAATCATAAGAGCATTAGGTAGAAACAAATAATTTGGGACAATGTTGGACATTTTGAGTCCTCTAAGTCAAAGTTGTCATTGATGTCACCTGATAGAGTTATCACTCTTATTAAGGAATTCGGCAAGAAATAAAGTCGCCCAAGTCATCCAGGAAAAAGCTTCATCAGTGCAGAAGTGAAAGGAAAAAGGCTCCATAATATTTTAATATTATTGGGAGCACAGGTTAAGTGATTGGTTTATAAAAACCCAAGATGGGTTATTGCAAAGGTTAAAAAGGAGGTTTAATAATTATTTATAAATTATTTAAATTCACAAGGAATTTAAATTTTATAAATAATATTTAATTATACCAAGATTGGGCATTAAGACAAGGTTCTAAGGTTTAATTAAATTAAACCTAAGGTTGGTTCTTTTTAATTTATAATATTTAAATTTAAATTAATTATAAATTAAAAATCATGCCGACGTCGAAATTATTCGAAGCGTCGACGTGATTGCAAAAGAGGACAAAGGCATTATATAAATGCCATCAAAAACATTTACCAAGGCATCCCTTGCAATTATTATTCGAAGCGCATGCGAAAAGGTTTTGTTTTTCGAAGGCCTTACGATTTACGTAAAGGCTAAAGGTGTGAAGGTTCGGAGGCTCTAAGCGCAAAGGCCAGCGTGGCCTAGTGGTATGTTGGCTTGGTACTAAGGAGGAGGTCCCACGTTCGATTCATGTGAGGCCTTTTGGATTGCAAGGAAGAAGCGCTTGAAGCGCTTGTTGTTTTTCGGAGGAGCGTTGTTCGCGGAAACTTTATGGTGGACGTGCCATTTTAGACACGTCAGGGTGCATGGCCCAATGGTGGCTTGGTTGCGGCTAAGGCATTGGGAAGGAGGACATCGGGGGATCGAATCCCACCGAGGGCAAGGCAAGTGGATTTAATTTTTTATGTTGTTTAATATTTTAATTTTTGCCAAGGTTGCCTAAGGAGAAATAAGGATATGGTATGCCCTAGGAAAGATAGAGATTTTTACTGATTTTATTTTTGGAAGTATATCATATTATATATCATTGGAAAGATATTTTTGAGAGATATTTGTTTAGATTGCTTAGAGGGAGAAATAAGGTGTGTGCAAGGAGATATTTCTAGTTTTGTCAAGGAGTTTCAAAAGTAAGTTTGATTCATTCTTTTGAGGGTTTATTTCTTGCATAAGAGGGTATGGTGCATTTTATTGAGTAGGAGTAATAAGGTGTTATTGAGATATTATTTTTATTATTGTGTTATTACTCAAGACCTCTAACCCTTGTTGAGATTGGAAAAATAAAATGTGTTGAGTGTGGCAGATTTAGTGGACAACTCATAAGGCATCAAAAAGGTATGGGCAATATTCTTCATTGACTTATTTGGGTGATTGATTTCTGAAAATATATTTGGAGAGAAAAGGATTGATTGTGGTTTCCTTTTTGAGGAGTTGTTGGTTTAATGCTTCAAGGTTTTCTAGTTTGAGAGTTGTGATTAAACCTTGTTTTATAAGCATTGTTGTTGAAGCCAATTGGTCATGCAAAGAACTTGAACTTGAGTTAAGAACATGAGTATCATTGTTATGTGAGATTTGTTGTTGAGCATTGTTGGAAATATTTTGAGTTGGTTGATACATGCTTGGACTAGGGTTTGTGGAAAGGATTGTTCCTTGAGGTGATTGGTTGAGTAGAGTTGATTGAGCCTAGTCAAGTAATTGTGTGAAGTGGTTGTTCAAGTTCCATGAAACAAACTATTCTATATTCTGATTTGAGTTGAGATTGAGATTTGAGAATAGAACATATAGAGTCTCTAACAATTCTCTTTATGCTTCTATGAGATTGATTTGAGTTGAGATTGAGATTTGAGTATAGAACATATTGAGTCTCTAACAATTCTCTTTATGCTTCTATGAGATTGAGATTGAGTTGAGATTGGGATTTGAGTATAGAACATATTGAGTCTCTAAAAATTCTCTTTATGCTTCTATGATATTGAATTGAGATATTGATTGAGCATTGAGTATAGAACATATTGAGTCTCTAACAATTCTCTTTATGATTCTATGAGATTGGACAAGTTCTGTGTGAGCTTGTTAAACTGATTTGAGGTAAGTCTTTGAGAAGGCTTGTGGACTGATTTTGTGTAAGCTTTTGTGGAAGCTTGCTATGCAGATTTGAGAAAGTCCTAGAGAGGACTTATTGAGAAGATTTGGACAAGTCCTAAGAGGACATATTGAGCAGATTTGAGCAAGTTCTATGTGGACCTATTGAGCAGATTTGAGCAGGTTCTGTGTGGACCTATTGAGCATATTTGAGCAGGTTCTATGTGGACCTATTGAGCAGATTTGAGCAGGTTATATGTGGACCTATTGAGCAGATTTGAGAAGGTTCTATGTGGACCTATTGAGAAGATTTGTGCTAGACCGAATGAACTATGTTTAGTGCATATTTGAGTGGACTTGTGCTAGATCGAATGAACTATGTTTAGTGCAAGATATTGAGTAGAGTTGTGCTAGACTGAATGAACTATGTTTAGTACAAGATATTGAGCAGAGTTATGCTAGACCGACTAGACTATGTTTAGTATAGTATTGAGATAGAGCTTTGGAGGTGATAGAGTATAGAGGATAGAGTCTCAGTGGATAGAGATCCAACAGCTAGGACAATTGAAGATAGATCTGAGTGAGGAGTCTTCAAGTGGAGAGAGATCCACCAATCAATGTAGTAGAGAGACAGAGTCTTCTAGAAGATCACTAGCCAGAGCAGAAGGGGAAAGAGTTCTCCTATGGAAGAGATCCATGAACTTGAGATTAGGGGATCAACATCTCCTTTGGACAGAGGTCCATAAACATTGTAATTGGGAAGGATTCCCAAAGAGATTGATTGAGAAAATTTTAGTAAAATATTTTCTCTATGGAGTAGCCCACATTGGGTGAACCACATAAATTATGGTGTCTCTATTGTGTATGGTGTTTTGTGCATTACTTTGATTACTACTATTGATACTACTATCTATACACTACATAATATTGATTTGAAAAGAAAAGTAAAAAGTGGTCTTATACTATTCACCCCCCTCTCAGTATAAGCTTGTGTTCTTCAATTGGTATCAGAGCGGGTTCCTTCAGAAGAGTTTGACAGCTTGAAGGAAAAGTGGTCTAAGAACACAATGGATCAAAAGGATCAAAGAGATGGATTCTTCAATAATGTAGTACCAGTATTTGATGGAAGTGACTTCTTATATTGGTGTATGTTGATGAGATTTTACCTGATGGCACTTGGAAATGAAGTTTGGGATGCAGTGGAACTTGGATATGATTCAACAGTCAATCCTCCTACAGATAAGGAAGGTAAGCTTCTAATGCATGCAAACTCAAGAGCTATGAATGCAATTATAAAAGGATTGCGTAGATCAGAATCTATGAAGGTTATGGATTGTAAAATAGCAAAAGAAATGTGGGAACTTCTGCATGACATATATGAAGGAGATAAAGGAGTCAGGAAAGCTAAGATCAAAAATCTCAAAGGAGAATTTGAGAACTTAAGAATGAAGGATGATGAAAACATTCATGACTATCTCAGTAAGATTGATGAACTTGTACATGAGATGAGAGGTCTGGGAATGAAGGTTGATGAATCTGATGCTTGTGATAAGATCTTGAGAACTCTTCCAAAAAGGTACAGTGAAAAGGTTTCTGCTATAGAAACATCAATTGATAGTGATTCTTTGACAAGGAATTATTTTCTTGGCATGCTTACTACTTTTGAGATAAGAACAAAAGATCCTATTCCTTCGAAAGAAGTTGCTTTCAAAGTAGACAAAAAGAAAAAGGGAAAGAAGATAGAATCGAGCAGTGAGTCATCCAATGATGAAGAAGAAAATTATGGTAGAAGAGATAGAGGTTCCAGAAGACCCATAGATCCAATATCTATCAAATGTTTCAATTGTGGAAGGTATGGACATTTTGCAATAGAGTGCAAGGAGCCAAAGAACAACAATGATGAAGAAAAATAGGATCACAGGTACAGGGAGTCAGAAAGATACAGGTACCAAAAGAAAAGCAAGGATGGACAAAGTAGACAAGGAAATAAGTTCTTCAAGAGACAAAAGAGAAGCTACTATGCGGATAATGCAAGTAAGTACTCAATTGATAGTGATGCTAGTTTTTCAGACAATGATAGAGATGAAGTCCTATTTATGGTTAAAGAGAAAGATCCAATTAAGAAAAGGACTCTAGTTATTCTCAAGTGTTTTAGATGTGGTAAATTTGGACATCTTGAAGATGATTGCACTAGGGATGGTTATAGTTTCAGTGATGATGATTTTGAAGATGCACTTGAAAGACCAGATGAAAATATTCTAATGGCATTAGAAGAAGAAGTGAGTGACCCCATAGAAGACAAGTCTAAAGGAAGTAGAAACTTGGACAAAGGTAAAAAAATAGAGGATTATTCAATAGAGAATGGTTATGATCTCAAGGGAGAACTTATCTATGCCCTTGACATAGTAAAGAAGGTAAGAAAGCAACACTCTAAGCTTGAAAGTCAGTTTCAAGAATGTGATGAAGAAATATTATTGCTCATAGAAGATTTAGAGAAATCAAAGGCTAAGGCAAGCAAGTTCAAAGATAAATTAGAAGCAAAGATCTTGGAATGTGAGAAGTTAGCACAAGAAGTGGCTACTTTAAAAGAAGACTTAAAGGACTCCAAGATCAAGATGAAGAGTTTCAAAAATAGCTCTAGGAACTTGGATAAGTTCATCTGTGGACAACAACGAACATCATGTTCAACAGGTCTTGGCTTTGGAAAGGTTCAAAAGAAATAGGAAGAAGAATCTACCTCAAGTCTTGAAGAAGAAGGAACTTCAGAAGAAGATACTTCAGAAGATGACAGTATAAGTGGGAATGAGACATCAGAGGATGAGTTGGACAATAGAGAGTTCAAAAAAGATAGGAACAATGCACAAAGAAGATACAGATGGAACAACAATCAGAATAGGAGACCAATGAGGTCAAGACAAGGAAGCTTCAATGGAAGATGTTTTTCATGTCACAGGTTTGGGCACATGGCTTCATAGTGCAGGACACATCAAAGATAGGAGTATGGAAAAGGATAGCTTTTCCAAGGATATTGCTACTCATGCAATGAGTTTGGTCACAAGGCAATGAATTGTAGGATTCAAGATAGAAGAGGATATGGCTTCACTAGAAGAAGTCCTAAGATAGTTGCACATCCAAGGAATAATAACATTAAGTGTTATAAGTGCAATAATGATGGTCACATAGCAAGATGGTGTAGAGAAAATATTCTAGAAATAGGTATGAATAGGGACAAGAATAT
Source organism: Wollemia nobilis (assembly GCA_028583015.1). Lineage (NCBI taxonomy): Eukaryota > Viridiplantae > Streptophyta > Pinopsida > Araucariales > Araucariaceae > Wollemia > Wollemia nobilis. Next base: position 32,798,379 of record JAQPPZ010017052.1, read on the forward strand.
GAATAGGAATAGGAATATGAATAGAAATAGGAATATGAATAGAAGCAAGAAGATGAACAGGAATAGAGACTCAAAAAATAATGAGAACAAGAAAAAGAACAGGAACATGGATGAGAACAAGAGCAGGAACAGGAACATAAGTGATGATAGGAACAGGGATGATGACTTGGAAAGAAATAGTGAGAGGATTCAGAAGACTCACAGAAGAAGAGAGAAAGATAAAGGTACAGATATGTGCTTTTAGGGAGTAGAAATACTCCCACCCGAGAATTAACCACCTCATGTGGAGGTGGGGGAGGGGCTAAGCTAAGAGGCTCATTCTTAGCCCCGAGCCCCAAAGGTGACCCTTTGCCATTGATGTCAAAGGGGGAGAGATTTGTGTATTGGGGAGAGATTTGATATGAGGAGAGATTTGATATTTGAGAGAGCATTGAGCCAGGGGGAGCAAAGTCCTAGGGGAGCAGAAAAGAAGGTCAGGTTTCAGTAAAAGGATAAAGGTTGCCATCAATGAAAAAGGGGAGATTGTTGGACATTTTGAGTCCTCTAAGTCAAAGTTGTCATTGATGTCACCTGATAGAGTTATCACTCTTATTAAGGAATTCGGCAAGAAATAAAGTCGCCCAAGTCATCCAGGAAAAAGCTTCATCAATGCAAAAGTGAAAGGAAAAAGGCTCCATAATATTTTAATATTATTGGGAGCATAGGTTAAGTGATTGGTTTATAAAAACCCAAGATGGGTTATTGCAAAGGTTAAAAAGGAGGTTTAATAATTATTTATAAATTATTTAAATTCACAAGGAATTTAAATTTTATAAATAATATTTAATTATACCAAGATTGGGCATTAAGACAAGGTTCTAAGGTTTAATTAAATTAAACCTAAGGTTGGTTCTTTTTAATTTATAATATTTAAATTTAAATTAATTATAAATTAAAAATCACGTCGACGTCGAAATTATTCGAAGCGTCGACGTGATTGCAAAAGAGGACAAAGGCATTATATAAATGCCATCAAAAAACATTTACCAAGGCATCCCTTGCAATTATTATTCGAAGCGCATGCGAAAAGGTTTTTTTTTCGAAGGCCTTACGATTTACGTAAAGGCTAAAGGTGTGAAGGTTCGGAGGCTCTAAGCGCAAAGGCCAGCGTGGCCTAGTGGTATGTTGGCTTGGTACTAAGGAGGAGGTCCCACATTCGATTCATGTGAGGCCTTTTGGATTGCAAGGAAGAAGCGCTTGAAGCGCTTGTTGTTTTTCGGAGGAGCGTTGTTCATAGAAACTTTATGGTGGACGTGCCATTTTAGACACGTCAGGGCGCGTGGCCCAATGATGGCTTGGTTATGGCTAAGGCATTGGGAAGGAGGACGTCAGGGGATCGAATCCCATCGAGGGCAAGGCAAGTGGATTTAATTTTTGATGTTGTTTAATATTTTAATTTTTGCCAAGGTTGCCTAAGGAGAAATAAGGATATGGTATGCCCTAGGAAAGATAGAGATTTCTGTTGATTTTATTTTTGGAAGTATATCATATTATATATCATTGGAAAGCTCTTTTCGAGAGATATTTGTTTAGATTGCTTAGAGGGAGAAATAAGGTGTGTGCAAGGAGATATTTCTAGTTTTGTCAAGGAGTTTCAAAAGTAAGTTTGATTCATTCTTTTGAGGGTTTATTTCTTGCATAAGAGGGTATGGTGCATTTTATTGAGTAGGAGTAATAAGGTGTTATTGAGATATTATTTTTATTATTGTGTTATTACTCAAGACCTCTAACCCTTGTTGATATTGGAAAAATAAAATGTGTTGAGTGTGGCAGATTTAGTGGACAACTCATAAGGCATCAAAAAGGTATGGGCAATATTCTTCATTGACTTATTTGGGTGATTGATTTCTAAAAATATCTTTGGAGAGAAAAGGATTGATTGTGGTTTCCTTTTTGAGGAGTTGTTGGTTTAATGCTTCAAGGTTTTCTAGTTTGAGAGTTGTGATTAAACCTTGTTTTATAAGCATTGTTGTTGAAGCCAATTGGTCATGCAAAGAACTTGAACTTGAGTTAAGAACATGAGTATCATTGTTATGTGAGATTTGTTGTTGAGCATTGTTGGAAATATTTTGAGTTGGTTGATACATGCTTGGACTAGGGTTTGTGGAAAGGATTGTTCCTTGAGGTGATTGGTTGAGTAGAGTTGATTGAGCCTAGTCAAGTAATTGTGTGAAGTGGTTGTTCAAGTTCCATGAAACAAACTATTCTATATTCTGATTTGAGTTGAGATTGAGATTTGAGAATAGAACATATAGAGTCTCTAACAATTCTCTTTATGCTTCTATGAGATTGATTTGAGTTGAGATTGAGATTTGAGAATAGAACATATAGAGTCTCTAACAATTCTCTTTATGCTTCTATGAGATTGAGATTGAGTTGAGATTGGGATTTGAGTATAGAACATATTGAGTCTCTAACAATTCTCTTTATGCTTCTATGAGATTGAATTGAGATATTGATTGAGCATTGAGTATAGAACATATTGAGTCTCTAACAATTCTCTTTATGATTCTATGAGATTGGACAAGTTCTGTGTGAGCTTGTTAAACTGATTTGAGGTAAGTCTTTGAGAAGGCTTGTGGACTGATTTTGTGTAAGATTTTGTGGAAGCTTGCTATGCAGATTTGAGGAAGTCCTAGAGAGGACTTATTGAGAGATTTGGACAAGTCCTAGAGAGGACTTATTGAGAGATTTAAAGTTGTTATATTTGAATTCTTATGGACCTATTGAGCAGATTTGAGCAGGTTCTATGTGGACCTATTGAGAAGATTTGAGCAGGTTCTATGTGGACATATTGAGCAGATTTGAGCAGGTTCTATGTGGACCTATTGAGCAGATTTGAGAAGGTTTTATGTGGACCTATTGAGAAGATTTGTGCTAGACCGAATGAATTGTTTTTAGTGCATATTTGAGTGGATGAACTATGTTTAGTGCAAGAGATTGAGTAGAGTTGTGCTAGACCGAATGAACTATGTTTAGTACAAGATATTGAGCAGAGTTATGCTAGACCGACTGGACTATGTTTAGTACAATATTGAGATAGAGCTTTGGAGGTGACAGAGTATAGAGGATAGAGTCTCAGTGGATAGAGATCATAGTGAGTGAGGAGTCTTCAAGTGGAGAGAGATCCACCAGTCAATGCAGTAGAGAGACAGAGTCTTCTAGAAGATCACTAGCCAGAGTAGAAGGGGAAAGAGTTCTCCTATGGAAGAGATCCATGAACTTGAGATTAGGGGATCAACATCTCCTTTGGACAGAGGTCCATAAACATTGTAATTGGGAAGGATTCCCAAAGAGATTGATTGAGAAAATTTTAGTAAAATATTTTCTCTGTGGAGTAGCCCACATTGGGTGAACCACGTAAATTGTGGTGTCTCTATTGTGTATGGTGTTTTGTGCATTGCTTTGATTACTGCTATTGATACTGCTATCTATACATTGCATAATATTGATTTGAAAAGAAAAGTAAAAAGTGGTCTTATACTGTTCACCCCCTCTCAGTATAAGCTTGTGTTCTTCAAATAGTGAGATGAAGTATGCTTTATGGCCTAACATAATACCTATCAAAATAAGCACATGAAAGTCTCCCTATGAACTAGTATATGGTGAGAATGCTCTACTACCCCCTTAGGTGGAAAGTCATGTTTTATCTTTACTTCTTTAGACTCATGAAAATCCAAATGTATTGCAGAGAAGACTTGATCAAATTGTAAATTTGTAGGAAGATAGAAAGGATGCATTAATGAAGATGACTGAGTAAGTACACAAAATAGTGTAGATGTTCAATAAGAAATCTAGGGGTAAACCTTTTCAAGGAGGAGATATAGTGTTGTATTGGGACCCAAAAAATGATAAGCATGGTGAAAAAGAGAAATGGAAGCCTAAATGGCTTGGCCCCTATCAAATCCTTTAGAATGTAGGCCAACATACTTACAAATTGCAAACTTTGGATGGTACATAATTCTCAATTGCTATCAATGGCCAACATTTAAAAGTGTATCATTCATCACTGATGGCTTGAGAAGCCATAAAAAAATGTGTTTCAGTCTTATTCTTTTTAGATGATTAAGGTTTTAGTCTTTAGGTGATTAAGGAGTCATTTTTAGGTGATTGAGGCATTCTTTTTAGGTGATTAAGGCTATCCTTTCTAGGTTATTATGCAAGTTTATGAGTTTTTGTGGTCTCTTGGAGATACTGAAATTCTCAAATGATTCATTATCAAAAGTATTTTTCATCACCTATCCTAGTCAGAGCCTATGTTGGATCCTTAAAATACAACTCAAATTTACCCCTAATTTTCAATTTTTTTGCGTCCTATGAGTCCTTTCAAAGTTTGCAAATAATCCCTTAGTCGGTATCCTTTAATTAATTTTTTTGGTCCTTTCCAATTATTGCAAATTTTTGGTCTTTTTGAAGTCTTGTCTCACTCACCAAGAGTAATGGAAGATTTTATGTCATCAAAGTCAAGTCTTTGTTTTGGTTTTCCTAAGGTATTTTTTTAGTATATCTTCGGCCTAACTAAGGTTGATGGAGGAGCCTATCTTTCGAAGGGCATAACTTTTGATATGATCATTGGATTGGCTTGAAATTTTATAGGGATATCGATAAAGAGGTAAAAAATGCCATGTCTAGGATTCTCTAGAAACCTAGAAGAGTTTTTAGTGTGTTATCGGACCCTAATTACTTCATATAATGCCCCAAAAATGCAATTTACTATTTTTTTAGAAAATTGGAAGAAAGAGTATTTTTAATTAATGACTTCTTAGACATGAGTAGGTGTTGATATTTTCTAGAAGGCTTAATATGGGTGATCTAATAATGTGTATTAATTTAGAGGTCTATTCAAGCTTTTTCGGTGATTTATTAAAAATATGATACTTTTTGGTTGAGAATGACAAATTACCCAAAAATAGTAAAGCGGATAATAATAAAAAAGAAAAGAAAAATAAGGGAGATAGTGGTTATTATAAGATAGGGAGAGGCCATAATTTAGCTCTGGTAATTGTAGTTATAAAATATGTGTTGGAAATATGAGAAAATTTTGTTGTCATTGATGTCAAGAGGTTGATTTCCAAGTTTCGTCATCATTAAAGTCATCAAGTGTTTTTACAAAAGACAAGGAAGGTTGAGGACTCAAGGAAGAAGAAGCAAATTTAAATGCAATAATAATATTATAATAATTCATATTATAATATTTCGAGCTAAAAAGGTTGAAGTGAAGAAAACAAGGTCCAAGGAAATATTTAAAATGATTAAATCCTCAAAAGATCCATCTGATAGTTTATGGAGGTTATTATTTAATTTATTTAGATTAAATATATATTTTTTTGGTATAAGGTAGAGGTGGTTATAAGGTCCACAAACCTTTTACAAAGTCAAAATGGGCTGGTTCTAGCATCAAGCCCATATAATCAAAATACAAAATGGATCTTTCTAAGACTCACATTAAGCCATACTTAGAGTCCACAGTCCTATACTTGTCACTTGACTATTTAGGATAAAACAAAAACCAAACAACACCTAGCACTTACTAACACTAGGTTGCTGTACTGTACACTTGTCACCTCCCAGGCCCCAGCAAATGGGATGCCTTTTCTGCCTAATTCCAACTGTCGGATTACTCATCATCATCCCCTATGATCTCTTGATGCTCTAACAGGTTTGATCTTAGCTCTTCTATAGCAGCCAACACCAATAGTTCTTGAGGGAAGTTATCCTTCCAAATTTGCATCTCCCCAACAGAAACTGCAATATTTGCCATTAGATCCGCCGCCTGGTTCCCTTCTCGGAAGGTGTGTTGGATTCGGGCATTAACCAAATGAGATTTATGAATCTTTGCTTCTAGGATAAGCTCCAATATGGTCCAGCTGGGGTCTTTATCCTCCTTAATTTCCTTGATTATATTAAGCGAATCCCATTCAAAGATAACTTCCTTATAACCCTCAAGTCTGGAAATTCTCATTGCCTGCATGCAGGCTCGGGCTTCTGCAAAATGATTTGTTTGAGTTCCCAAAGGCTCTGCAAAGGCAAGGACCACTTTTCCTTCCTCATTTCTCAAAACTCCTCTTGCTCCTGCAACCCCCGGATTTCCTTTAGCTGCCCCGTCAAAATTAAACTTAACCCACTTTTGTGTGGGGGGTATCCACTTGACACCATCCCATGGGTTGGTTGTAATGTCTAGGTCTGGAAGTTCCTCTCCCCAGTTTCGCAAAATCCTCCTTTCCCTTAGAGACATGGTCTCATTTTTGAAGAAGAAAGTTTTCCAATTTTCTTTCAAAGCTCTGATTATTTTATTACCACATAACCTGGGATCTTTCTTACATCCTTTAAATACTCTCTTATTTCTCTCATTCCATATCCCCCATAAAAAATGGGGTAAGCTGAGCTTCCAGCCAAGTCAAAAGCTTTGCCCGGAAGGGGGAAGCCCATTGTATGCAGAAGTCAGACATGCTATTTGGACAGACCCAATCTATATGAAATTTGGATAGGATCATTTGGAAGACTGTACAAGAAAAATCACAAGTTAGAAATATATGACTTACAGATTCTATTGCTTTCTCACACAAGATACATCGATTGATGAATTGGAAACCTCTCCTTTGCAGATTATCTGTTGTCAAGATTTTATTTTGAACTGCCAACCAAAAGAAGAAAGCTATTTTTGGGGTTAAATTATTTAACCAAATAACAGAAGTCGGAGTCCAGCCATTGAATCCTGAGTGGATTAACTTATAGGCAGTTTTTACTGAATAGATCCCACTTGTAGTTTTTCCCCAAATCGCCTTGTCTCTTCCTCCCCCAGGAATGATCGGGAACACCCTTAAAGCATCATTGAGTTTGGTTAGGGCCACCTTATCTTGCTATGACAAATTATGAACTGTGATTTTCTTCCAAGAAGAAGTTTCCTGTGCTACAGCAATAAAATCCCCTACTTTTCCTCCCATTTCCTTCGAAAGTTTATGTTGGAGGACCTAAAGGTCTAAGTTATCTTTCAGAGGGGCCTCTTCCAACCACGGGTCTTGCCAAAAGTCCACTTGTCTTCCATTACCAATTCTCCATCTGATGCATTTCCTGACTACCTCCCGACATTCGAGCAAACAATTCCAAAAATAGGATCCTCTAGGAAGATTATCAGCTTTCAGGAAGTCCTGATTATTTCTGATATATTTTGCCTTAAGAAGTTTTACCCATCCCAATTGATCATTATTGATAAATCTCCATACCTGTTTGCCAATCAGAGCTTGATTCATTTCTTTCATTATCTTTAACCCCAGGCCCCCTAATCCTTGCTTGCACACACTGATTCCATGCTACCAACAAAATTTTCTTTCTCTCCTCTGAACCTGACCACAAGAAGTTGTGTTGAATTAGCTCTAATGTAGCTCGGACCTTTACGAGAATTCTAAATAGAGACATGCGATAAATTGGAATGCTCAGAAAGTAGTTTGAACTAATAAGGCTTTTCTGCGTGAGCCGAGAAGGCTGCCCTTCCACCCTGCTAACTTTTTGGAGATCCTGTCAATGACTGAGTTCCACAAAGTAGCTTTCATTCTTCCTTCGAACATAGGCATGCCTAGATAAGTTGCTGGTAGAAGCTCCTTTCCACAATCGAAGAGGTTAGCTATTATTTCCTCCCTCCCACCAGGTGTGTTAAAGAAATAGATGCTACTCTTCTTATAGTTTATGTCTTGTCCTGCTTCTGTCTCATACTTGGTTAGAATTCTCTTCAACTTCCTAGCTTGAGGCACCGAGGCTTTGGACACAATGATTGTATCATCCACAAACTATTGGTGAGACACTGGCTCTACTGTTGAGGCTGGTTTAAAACCTTCCAATTGACCATCTGCCATCGCTGCTGAAATGTTACTACCCAATGCTTCCGCTAAAATAATAAACAAGTATGGAGACAAAGGATATCCTTGTCACAACCCCCTTTCACTCTTAAAGTAACTGGAGGGTGACCCATTCACCATGACAGAAAATCTTGTAGTAGAGATACAACTAAAAATCAACTTAATCCACTGGGGACAAAAACCAAACTTACCCAAAATATTGGTGAGGAACCGCCATGAAACCCGGTCGTAGGCTTTATTCATATCAAGCTTTAGTAACATACCTGCTTCCTTACTAGTCACCATTGAATGAATAACCTCATGAATTGTGATGATACCATAAAATATTTGTCGCCCTTTCACAAAGCCACCTTGGTTCATATCAATGATGAAAGGAAGGATAACCTTCGACCTATTGGCGATTGTTTTTGTGAGAATCTTCATCAGAGTGTTACATAAACTGATAGGGCGAAAACTAGAAAATTCCATTGCTCCCACTAGTTTAGGGATGAGGACTAAAAAAATAGCAATAACTCCTTCTGGGATTTCCATGTCCTTTTGAGCCTCAATTATAGCTTCCACTACATCATTGCCTAGGATATCCCAAAACTTCTGGAAGAAAGCTGCAGGGAAGCCATCCGGTCCTGGGGAGTTGTTACCATCCATGTCAAAAATGACCTTCTTGATTTCCTCCTTTGTGAAAGGACTAAGTAAGAATCCATTAAGATTATCGATTACGAGGGTGGAATGGCTGCCAACAGAGAGTCCTCTTCTTCAATAGTCGGATTTACATCTTATAGCAACGATTTAAAGTACTCAACCGCTTCCCTCCTTATGTCTTCCATATCTTTGGTGTTAGACCCATCGGCCATCTTGATCTCCTTAATTTTGTTAGTACTCCTGTGGCGAAGAGTAGAGACATGGAAGAACTTTGTATTTCTGTCACCCTCCTTTAACCAACGCGGTCTGGATTTCTGCCTCCAAAAGGTTTCTTCAAATCCTAGCATCGTGTGGTATTCGGCTAACAGCTCCCTCTCCTGGTTTCTCAGATCCTCTATAAGTTGATCTGACTTTAGCTTCTCCTATAGTTCATTGATCTTGTATTTTAGTTCTACATTTTTAACAAAAATATTGCCAAAGGAATTTTTGTTCCACTCTCTAATGTTAGCCTTCACATTCCTTAGTTTACATGCCACTTGGGCCAGTTTCGAACCATTATACTTTTTGTCCCACCATTGGGCAACCAGATCCTTGAGATCTTGATGTTGGAACCACATAAGTTCGAATCGAAAGGGTCTGATGTATCTTTTCTTAGAGTCCTCCCCTGTTTCCCATAGAATTGGGTTGTGATCAGACCCGATTCTTGGGAGTGCCGTTAATGAAGAGTCCCCAAACCTCTCCAGGCATTCTTGAGAAAGAAGAAACCTATCTAATCTTATCTGAATTTGGTTTTCCTTCAATATTTTGTTAGACCATGTATAGGAGAATCTACGCAAGTCCACATCCATCAGCTCATGTTGCTCAACAAAATCTCTAAACTCGTAGATATCAACAGTTATTCTTTGAGAGCCCCTCAATTTATCTATAGGATTAAGGTAGCAATTGAAATCCCCCGCCACAATCCAAGGGTAGTTGGGGACCGTCTCCTTCAATTCAGCTAGCTGACTCCAAAGAACCCTTCTCAGTCCCTGTCTAACTGGAGCATATACATTCGTTAAGATCCACTCTTCTTGCGTGGTTTTATCCACACATAAGAGACAAATAAACCAACTAGACATCAGAATCACTCTACTATCAATCACATTTTTGTTCCACATAACCAGTAACCCTCCTGTTGTTCCAGTGGCCTCTTGGCTTACTACTTCAGCTTCTCGCCAAGTCCTATTCTTAAAAGAAATAACTCTACTCTCCTCCATTTTAGTTTCTTGCGGTAAAATCATATCCGGTTTGTGTTCTTGTCTAAGAGCATACAAAGCTCTTATTTTTGCGGGATTACTCCCATGAATATTCCATGAAAGAATCTTCATTTATGGGCTTTGGATCCTCGAGCCTTCGCCCCAAAGAGCAATACTGCTTGAGTGCCATCAGCCACTCCTCGCTCTGCTTCTTTCTGCCTTAAGGCAACATTGCTAGGTTTCCCTCTTCCTACTGAACCATATCCCCATACATCCGCTCTAGGTTGAAGTTCCTTGGGATTCACTTGGCTTCTAGTAACCATATTGGGTAGGTCAGTCTTGGTCTTTGGGGTAAAAATTTGGCTTTCCAGGTTAACTGTTCTTTTTGACAGTGGAGATGATTCCATGCTCTTAGCTTCTTGATTAGTAGATTCTTTTTTCCCTACTTTGGGGTTACACTGATCTTGGTGGTTCACCTCTTCCTCCTGAGTATCCTTGCTCGTATTATTAGTTTCCTGCTCCTTCCTCCGATTTTTCTCCTCTAAATCCTTCTCTTGAGTCTCCTCTACCTCGGATTCCACTTCTTGGCTGTCCATCCGATCTCCCTTCAAATGATTTAATGCATCAAAGCTGTTCTCCACTGGGATGTTGATCTCCTTGGAATTTATTCCCATAAATTCCTTTGCAGTACATGGGACCACTTCCACCGAGCCTCCATAGGCCTCTCATATCACCCAATCAAACTTACTTGCCCCAGGGTGTTGATCTATGGGGTTCTTTCCTTTGTGATTTGGCTCTGAGGCTTGCTGTATCATCTTAGGAGTAGGTTGAGCTTGAGGGTTCCCATCAAAGGGACCAGCTCCCCTGTGAGAGGGTTTCGGGGCATAGGAATTTTTGGGAGGAGGGTTAAAACATTGCCTCTTGCTTACAATAGGGCGAACAGGGTCTCTGATATTCGGATTTCGAGCTCCACGTCCTTGAGGCCCGAGGTTGGGTAGGAATGGAGATCTGCAGGGGGAGGGATATTATTTTGGGTTTGAGGATCGGTATTTTGGAGTGGGGGCTGGTTCTTGGAAATGCAATGGATACCCTGGTGCCCTACCTTCCCACAAACACTACACTTAAAAGACATATTTTCATATTCAAAGACCTGAGTATGAAGGCCAAACATAGATGACAAAATAATGGATTTAGGGAGCTCTTTACTCAGGTCCGCCAACACACACATGTGAGTAGACAGGAGTCTTGTTTTGCTCAAGGTTGCAGGATCAATAGCTATTAGTTCTCCAATCTCTGTAGCTATCCCAGCCAAGATTTGTTCGTTCCAGAAAAGTAGAGGTAATCCTGGCATCTTAACCCAAATAGGAGCCAAATCCAGCACCTGAGTCTGGGGGTTGAAATCGGGGGACCAACGCTTCAGATACAAGCCCCTTTTCCCAAAAAACCAAGGACCTCCTTGGAGAGTCCTTTCCATGTCCTGTTCACATTGAAATGTCACCAAAAGAAAACTCTTGGGTAAAGCCTTAATCATCATACCGGCCCTTGGCTGCCATTTTTGGATGGCCCATCTCCTTATGACTTCCATGTCTGGCCTCACCCCCATAAATTTAGCCACCAGAGATGTTCTACCCTCCATAGCCACATGCTGAGCTAAGGAATCCGGGACGTGCAACCTACCATTGACAGATTTTAGATTAAAACAAGAGTCGGATAATTTTTGCTTACCGCAAAGAGCATTAAGATATGAAGGTCTCCAGTTGCCAGGTTTCTCTTTGTCTCCTTCTTGGGTCTTCCTTTGATCCTGACGCATAGAGTCCTGGTCCCCCTCAGAGAAATATTCAACCGCATCCGCCCAACGCCCTTGGACCGGTTCCAATAGAACTTCCTTGTCCACATCCTCCGCCTGGGGGCCTACTATCTCGCCAGAGCCCCACCTGCCGCGTCTACTGATCTGCCCTCTGAAGTCCCACACCTAGGGTTTGATGCCCCTAGACCTCTCGCTCCTCCTCCTTGCTGCTCCATCCGTCACAACTTGTTGCCTCCAAAATCTGCCATTTTTTTTTAGGGCCAAAATTTTTGTGACCGCTACCGTGCACGGACTGCTATAGTGGCGGTCGCTACGGATGTACGAGCTTCTACAGTGTCGGCTGCTACAATGGCGAATTTTATGGGAGACTGCTGCTCCCCTCTCCGACTGATGGCGGCTACTGCTTCTGCTGCACTATTCCATTTAGATTAAATATTTTAACCATAAGGTTAAAATTTAATTTAAATAAATAGTTAAGGTGCCGTAAGTATAAATATTGAAATTTTAATTGGAAGCACTGATATGTTGGAATGCACAAGAAAAGGTATAAAAAAGTGGGCAATAATTTCATTTAAAGATTATCCATGCAATTTCATATGCCCGAGAGTAAAAAAATTTGTGTACCGTGTGAAAGAGGATAAGAGGATTTGCATGTGTTTAAGAATAATAGGGCAGATCATTCGATAATACTAAGTGGAGCATAAATCAATCATCAAGCGCATGGTAGCGCAAGTGGCAATCGATGGCTGGTTAAGGCATTGAAGCTGGGTAAGGTTAGGGGTTCGATTCACGTCCCCTTTGATTTTTGAGTGTAGCAAGATTTTGTTTAGGCATTGGGAGCAAAGAGCATAAGGCACTTTGTGCACTATTGGTTTTGTCTTGGGCGTGTGACCCAATGGTAGCCAAGCCTTATGGCTTAGGCATCGTGGTGATGGTAGGTCACAGGTTCAAGTAATGCACAGTATTTGTGGGTGCTTTTTAAAAGTGGGCCATTGTATAAGATATGCACTGTGATTTATTTTTCTATAGTGTGAATTGCGCTAGGGGGCCACGTGACGTTTGTGCAGGTGCTTGATTAATTTTTGCTAAAGTAAAGATAGGGAGTCATAAGGGTGTTTAATATTTTATTTCTTATTTAACATTAAAATAAATATAGGAAGTCATAAGGGTGTTTAGTATTATATTTTTAATTAGCATTAAAAATATAGATTGGAGATATAAAGTGCTTAAGAGAAAATTGATTGCTCATAAATTGAATATTATTTTTGTGAAAAGTTTGGATATTATAAGGTGTACTTGAGAGCTAATATTTTTGTATGGTGAAATAATAATTGAAGGAAATATTTGAGTGGAGATTTTGAAATAAATTGTTACGATCTAACCTTAATAATAGAAAAAAGAATTTGATTGTGATTAAGACAGGTTTTTGAAGACATGTCTCCATAAAACAAAAGGTATGGGCCCATCTTCCTTGTAAGTGAAATATTTTTGTGTTGGATGTTGTGAAATACAAAGTTGGAGTGAAAAGGTTTGTTTGATAAGCATCGTTAAGTGAGTTTTCATATACATGATTGGTGAATGATTGTGATAACAATTGAGTGTGAAATTGAGAACTATCTTGAACTAGGGTTTGTGAAAGAACATGAGTATAATTGTTATGTGAGATTGTTTGATAAGCATTGTTGGAAATATTTGAGTAATATTTCATGTGCTTGATTAGGATTTGTGAAAATATCATGAGTATCATTGTTATGTGAGTTTAGAATCATCTTGAGTCAAGGTTTGAGTTCCATAGTGTGAGTTTTTGGAATTTTTGTGAAACACTTGGTTAGGGTTTGTAAGCAAGCTATGTTCCATTGAGTGGATGGTTGAGTGAAGTTGATTGAGTATTATTAATTGAAAGCATTGGAGTGATAGTTCAATATTTGTGAAATAAATTATTATTTATTTTTGAATTTATTTGAAAGTAAGTTTAAAAGTGGTTGAGTGAATTGTAAGTGTGAAACATATTAAGTCTCTTACCATTCTCTATATGTTTCTATGGTTAAAAAAGACTCTGAGTGAAACTTGTTTGTGTGATTGAAGAGGTTTTTTGTGAGAGATTGAGTTGAGTTTTTGTATGCAAGTTTTGTAATCGATTTGAGAAAGCTTTGGTGAAATCTTGTGGGAAGATTTGAGTAAGTCCTAGAGGGGACTTAAGGACATAGTTTGGAAATATTTTGTGAAAGCTTAAGGACAAATTTATGGGAGCTTTTGTGGAGGTTTACAATCAGATTAGACAAGTTCTAGTGAGGACTTGTTGGACAGATTTGAGGTAAGTCTTCATGAAGACTTGTTGAGCAGATTGGACAAGTTCTAGGGAGGACTTATTGGATATGTTTGAGGCAAGCCTTTGAGAAGACTTGAGAGCATAATTGTTTCATTGATTTATTTAAACCTTGAGTTAATATTTGGGTCAGATCTAGAAGAGTTAATTTATGATTAGATCTAGAAGAGTTAATTTGATCTAGAAGAGTTGATTTGTGAACCACGTTAAATTGGTGTCTCTATTGTGTGTGGTGATTTATGCATTGTTTTAATTACTACTATTGATATTGCCATTGATATATTGGATAATATTGTTTGAGAAAAGAAAAGTAAAAAGTGATCTTATACTGTTCACCCCCTCTCAGTATAAGCTTGTGTTCTTCAATACGATTATTATCAAGCTTTATGTAACAATCATTTTTGACCAACTGAGACCACTACCACACTGCAAATATGAACCACTACAAGCGTAATTGATAATATGGGCCATCATCAAGGTAGTTGCAATTTTCACAATTATGGACCAGATGATCAAGCTATTTAAAGGAGTTGCTGTAGCAAGAAAGATCAAGTTTTTCATAGTAAAATTTTGCAAGAGGTATAATAGAGTGCCTATATTTGTCAATTGTATTTTCCTTTGTGTGTCTTGTTTAGTCACCCCTTTTTCTTCCCCATTATTGTGCAGGTTTTTGCTAAGGAGGTACCCAGTTTACTGAGATTATTTCTAGTGGTTGACACCAAAAGCTAGGAGAATATTTGTTACATCATTTGAATGAAGAGTTGCAGTTCTCTATTGCATCATTTGAATGGAGAACTCATTTGTATTTGATTAGCGAGATATGATTACACTAACTATATGCCCATTGTAATTATTTATTGGATAATACAATCCTACTTCCTACTTTTAGTAGTTCTATGTGTAGTTTTGGTTGTTATCCTATTTACATGTTACACCATTTGAATGTGTAAATGGCATATTCTTTCAATTTCATACTTAATCACCTTTTTTACATTATTTTAAAGAATGTGGTTGGCTTAGTTTTATCTTCTCTCCCCTTCTCTATTTATCATATTTTAAGTATGGCTACAATTTCCCAATGGATAAGGCACCAATCTACTTTTTGAAGTACTAGTTGGGAGTTACTTTGAAGCTTGATCAACTTTTATGTTGCAGTTTTATTTTATTTTTTGCAATATGGATGAGCATGAGCATATAAGAAATATTGTAGGCTCACCTCCAAGGTTTTATTCCCTTACTAGATTTATCTAGAGTCTTGTGATAATATTTTCCTGAGTCAAAGAGGTGGATCCACCAGAGTCCATAGTGTTGATTGGATCAGGGAAGTCTTGTAGCATGACAAATATATTAAAGGTGCAATAAATCCCCTAATAATTTTTAGCATTGTTACTGGGGATTAGAATTATTATTGTCGAGAGTTCTATGACCTGTGAAGTTTTTGGGAGAGAAATCTATAAGAATTGAGTAAATATCAGGTTAAGCAATCTTGGGCTATGTATTGTTGAATATCTTGCTATTTCTTTACACATATGTTCTAGAAACTCTAAATGAACTCAAAAATTTAAAAATAAATAAATAAGGAGGACTTGGATATGACATCTATAAGAAGAAGTAGTAAATAAGTGCTTGCTAGAGTTCCAAATCTTGAGGTATTCTTCAAATATCATGGAAAAACATCAATTTCAATTTATGCTATTCCTATTTTTAATCCAAATCCTAGTTTAAATTAGCCTTCTCTTTTTGTAAATCAAATACATGTAGTAAATCAACTTGTAGTGAGTATGGCAGCCCCTAATGTAAACCATAATGTCAATATCAATCAATTTTTTTAATCAAAATGTGAATGCTAACCAAAATGTCAATCAATGAAGAACCAATAGATATAGAGATTTTTTTTTATCTACAAATATGAATCCTCTCCCTGGTAAATCTCATAAGTACTTACCTACATTCCAAGGAAACATTGTTGTGACTAGTGAAGATCATATTAGGGTTTTTTTGTATGCCATGGATAGTATTGAGGTAGATGATGAAGATGTTGTCCTTAGATTTTTCTTTCAAACTCTAAATAAGGATTCTAGAGAATGGTTCAATAGACTTGGAGCTGGTACTATTCATAATTTTCAAGAGCTAAAGAAAACTTTCCTTAGGAAATATAAAGAGAGGAAGAATGAACAGTCCTTGCTGATAGAGTTGGCTACCATGAAAAAGAAATAAAATGAATCAGTGGAAGATTTCAATAGAATATTATTTAAGACCAAAAATAATATTCCCATAGCATTAAGGCCAAATGATGATAAATCTATTTCTTTTTATAAAAATGCTTTCCTTGGATATTTTAGTTATGTGTTGAGATAACAAGTAGCAACCACAATTGATATATGTATGGAAAGGGCTATTAAAATAGAGAGACATATGATAGGTAGTGGTAATATGAAATCATACTCTATAGAGCCCAATCAACCTAAAAGGAATCCCAATAAGTTTGAGTTCTTATAGATCTAGATCCTATGAGCAAAATAGCTAATCAGTTGAGTGAAGTGTTTACCACTTTGAGAAATAGGTTGACCAAAATTAAAAAGGTAATGACAACAATGCAAAAAATTCATAGGATAATAATAGACAACAAGAAGATAACAAACCTCCTTTTAGGAGGAATTTAAATATAAACTGGAATAACAATAGAAATGAAGAGGGAAACATGAATCAGAATAGAAATTGGAGAAAGAAAGAAGTATAGAGAGATCTAGAATCTGTTCCAAATACCTCACCATGTAATAATATAGTATCAGATAATCCTTTTTATTGCTCTACATGTGATGCACCACATAACACTATTGATTGTGGTATTTATCTAAGTCTACATTCTAATGTTGATTTAAATGTTGAATATGAAGATGAAGATATTAGAATTAATGTGTGTTGGACTCAAGAGGATGAAACCAGAGAACAAGAATTTAAAAAGGACATGAATATATGTGTCAGTAATATTGAACAAAGAGCATTAGTATCTAGAGGGGCACCAACCTTAGGTGAACCTCCTAATACCATATTTGATATAATTAAGCAAGGGAAACTTATACCTAGAAAAAAAGAGGTTTAGTATGTAGAAATAATACATTCTATCAATCTTAGAAATAGAATAGTGGAGGAAAAAATTGATGAAGGACCTACACAAAAGGAGAAAATTATAGGATTAATTTCATAGGTAAATTAGATGAAGCTACAAATGATTCTTGAAGATCCTAATGTGGAGGAAATTATCCAAAAGCAAAAAAAATGATTTGGTTACTTAGAGATCTAGAAAGGTAATTGATGATAAGAAATATCAGTTTCATCTAGGTGTAGAGGTTTCCAAGTATAAGGTCAACATCACTTTTGGGGAGTTAAAGACTATATTGAATATCAATATCAGGTATGTAGATCCTTCATACTAACTGATCAATTAGGAGGATAGTCTAAAAATCCCATAGGCCTTGAGAATAATTCAATTAGAGCCCCATATTCGATTAAGCCATTTTATACATCACTAATATACACATCTGGATATGGGGACCAATATGTTATTCATAACTGTATGCTTGATAGTGGTGCTGCTATGACTATGATATCAAAATAGGTAGCTGATCAATTAGGCTTGATTTGTTAGAAAGAGCATATTCCTATTTCTATAATGGATAATAGGAGAGTACCTTGTGTAGATATTATCACTGGAATTTTTATTCATATTGAAAAATATCCTAAGAATGGTGTGGTAATGGATGTTTTAGTTGTATATGTGGACCCTTTCCTTCCCATATTACTCTCTAGGCATTGGGAAGAGTAACTAGGTGTCAATATTCAGTTGGATTGGTCATATGCCACTATCCCAATGTAGGGTAAGGAAAAAGTGATATTGAAAAGAGAACCCTTTAATAGGCATTCAGTTGAATTAAGAGACCCTAATGATAATATGATTAATTTCATGAATTATATTGAGGAAAAGGACATAGGGGTTTACTCTATTTGGCATTCTCCTTTCTTTTTAGAAGTGCCAAATGCTAAGGATATGGATCCAAAACTGAAGGTTGAAGTGGATGCAAAAATTGATAGAATTATGACTTCAAATCTATGGACTATGACCTTTTATGGGGTAAAATCTAAAGTGATAGTAGGAGCTGGAATACTATTGACAGACATCAATGGAATCTATCTTGGCATATCATACATGTTAGAATTTTTTTGTATAAATAATGTTGCAGAGTATGAAGCTTTATTGCTAGGGCTAAGGAAATCCAAAGAATTGAGTATTAATTATCTCGAAGTTAGTGGGGATGTTGAGCTAATAATTTAACAAATCAAAAGGAAATATCAAACAAAGCACCATAGATTGAAGCAATATAAGCAAGCAGTATTGGATGATATAGATAGAATCTTGGCTTTTGATCTACAATTTATTCCTAGAGCACATAATCACAATGCTAATTTATTGGAAATTAATGCTTCTAGAGCATACATCCCCAAGATATACACTTGGCTTATGGATAGATTCTAAACCATATGTCCCTAATAATGTGGTATATTTACAAGTTTTTCATGATGATATACACATTAATAATTTTATGACTAAGTAAAATGAATTCTTCGATGTTATTTGTGATGAAAGTGATGAAGAAAATTGAAGGATGTTATTGGAGAACCCACAAAAGTCTTACAACTGAAGACCAATAGGATCCCTAGGGTGTTGGTATATTTGGAGAACCCATTTGATGACTTTTATAGAGCATATAAACCTCTGTTTCAAGAATTTAAGATAGATGAAGTAAATATTAGAATAGAGGAAGAGCCCAAGATTATTAGGATCAATAAAGCTCTATTAGAAAAAAGAGAAGCAACACCATATCAAATTTGTGAAAAAGAACATGGATGCTTTTACTTAGAATTATGAAGATCTAAATACCTTTAATACAATGGTAATGACTCACTTAATACCCCTTCAGAAGGACACAAAGCCTTTCAAATAGAAATAAATAAAGTTCAATCCCACTTTGCATCCAGTTATGCAGAAAGAAGTGCAAAAGTTACTAGATACCAAGATAATCAAGAAGGTGAGATTTTATTCTTGGTTGGAAAATCTTGTTCCAGTTAGAAATAAGAATGGTGAGATCAAGCTTTGTGTAGATTTTAGGAATTTGAATTTGAGCTCTCTTAAAGATAACTATCCACTTTTAAATATGTAATAATTGCTTCAAGCAGTGGTTGGATCATCATGAATGTCTGTATTGGATGGCTTTTCAGGTTACAATCAAATTTTAGTGAATCCAGAAGATAAACACAAAACAACTTTTACCACATCATGGGGAGCATTTGAATACCTCAATATGCCCTTTGGGTTTATGAATGCAAAGTAAAATTTTAAAGAGCAATGGATGTTGCATTTAAGGGGTTGATGTTCAATATAGTGGTAGTATATCTTGATGACATTACAAAATTTTCCAAAAATATTGAAGATTATTTTCCACATCTAACTCAAGTGTTTGACAGGTGCAAGGAATTTTGAATATGCTTAAATATTAACTGCTTGGGCATATTATTTCAAAGGATGGAATTAGCATTGATCCACAAAGAACAAAGGCAATCACTAAAATTTCCCCTCCTAAAAATCTTAAGTTAGATCATTCTTTGGGAAGATCAAATTCATTAGGATATTTATCCCTGATTTTTCTTGAATTTCCAAGCCAATAAATGATATGATCAAGAAAAATGAATAAATAAGGTGGACAAAGAAAAATACTATAGCTTTTCAGAAGATCAAAGATGTAATTATTGAACCTCTAGTATTGAACTACCTTTATTACTCCAAAAACTTCAAAATCCACTCATTTGCTTTAGAACACACTATTGCTACAGTTCTAGCTTAGAAATATGAAGAGAAAAATGAAAGGTCCATAGCCTTTATGACTACAACATTGAAGGGTTCTAAACTAAAATACTCTTTGCTGGAAAAATAGGCTTATGCATTAATCAGAGCATTGGATCATTAGTGTATATTTGGATCCAATAAGGTAATACACTTAGGTAATATTGCAGTAGATGAACAACAAGAAGCAAGAGCAGATGATAATTATGATTGTAGGTGGTGTGATGGTATTATATTTTACCTTCAAAACTTGTCATTTCCAGGAGATATACCCTCAAAAAATCAAGATCTATAAAGTAGTTGGCTCAAAGGTATTACATTCAAGAAGGTGTACTATATTAGAGGCATCTAGATGGTTTGTTGCTTCTCTGTTTGTTTGAGAAAGAGGTCCCTCAAGTGGTGAAAGAATATAATTTTGGCTCTTGTTGGGGTCACTTTGCTCCAAATGCTACTGCTCACAAGATCATGCGAGCTGGTTATTATTGGTCCTTCCTATTTAAAAATATTTACCAGTTTATTAGAAGTTGTCATAACTATCAACGTTTTGTAGGAAAGAAGAATTTTTGGCCATGCCTTTAAAGCCAAAAATTGTGGAAGCTCCTTTTACTCAATGGAGAATAGATATCATATGTGAGATTAACCCTAATTCTTTTAGAGGTCATAGGTGGATTAATACTACAAGAGACTATTTTACTGAGTGGGTAGAAGCAACATCTCTCAAGAAATCCACTGCAAAAGTGGTCATCAAGTTTTTAGAAGATCACATATTGTCAATATTTGGGGTTCCCAAGAAGATAGTAATAGAAAATGGTAACTACTTCACCTTTTTTGAGATGATTGAATTTTGTGCTAGGTACAACATAGAGATTTCTCATTCTACAAATTACTATCCTCAAGGGAATGGATTAGCAGAATTCTTAAATAAGAATTTGATCACAAGAATCAGAAGAGCATTAGGCATAAACAAAAAAAGTTGGGACAGTGAGATGAAGTATTCTTTATGGGCTGACATAATATCTATCAAAAGAAGCACAAGAAAGTCTCCCTATGAACTAGTATATGGTGAGAATTTTCTACTACCCCCTTAGGTGGAAAGTCATGATTTATCTTTACTTATTTAGGATCAAAAAAATTGAAATGTCTTGCAGAGAAGACTTAGTAAAATTACAAAGTTGCAAGAAGGCAAAAAGGACGCTTTTATGAAGATGACAGAGCAAGCTCACAAAACAGTGTAGATGTTCAATAAGAAAGCCAGAGGTAAACATTTTCAGGGAGGAGATATAGTGTTGTACAAGGACCCAAAAATGAAAAGCATGCTGAAAAAGGGAAAATGGAGCCTAAATGGCTTGGATCCTATCAAATCCTTCAGAATGTTGGCCAGTATAATTACAAATTGCAAACTTTGTATGGTGTGGAATTATTAATTACTATCAATGGCCAACATTTGAAATTGTATCATTCAATATTAAAGGCTTGAGAAGCCACAAAAAAGAAAAAAAAAGTGTGGTTCAATATTTTTCATTTTAGGTGATTAAGGTTTCAATTTTTAGGTGACTATGGAGTCCTTTCTAGGTGATTAAGTTATTATTTCTAGGTGATTAAGGCTGTCCTTTTTAGGTGATTAGGCATGTTTTTGAGTTTTTGTCATCTATTGGAGATTATGGAATTCTTAGGTGATTCATTGTAAATAATATTTTTCATCACCTATTCCAGTTAGAGCCTATGTTGGATTCTCAAAATCCAACACAAATTTATCCCTACTTTTCAAATTTTTTGTGTCTTGTGAGTCCTTTCAAAATTTGCAAATAATCCCTTGTTCGACCTCCTTTTAAATAATTTTTAGGTCCTCTTCAATTATTTCAAATTTTTGGTCTTTTTGAAGTCTTGTCTCACTCTCCAAAAATAATGAAAGGTTTTATATCATCAAAGCTAGGTCTTTGTTTTGGTTTTCCAAAGGTCTTTTATCAATATATGTTTGTCCTAGCTAAGGTTGATGCAACAACCTATTTTTTAAAGGGTATAAATTTTGATCCAACCATTGGATCAACTTAAAATTTTACATGGAGTTGGATAAAGAGATGGAAAATATCATGGCGAGGATTCTCTAGAAGCCTAGAAAAGTTTTTAGTGTGTTATTTAACTCTAATTACTTCATCTAGTGCCCTGAAAATGCAATTTATTATTTTTTGGAAGAAAGAATATTTGTAATTTATTAAAAGAAAACTAAAAAAAACTTTCCTTAGGAAATATAAAGAGAGGAAGAATGAACAATCCTTGCTTATCGTGTTGGCTACCATGAAAAATAAATAAAATGAATCAGTGGAATATTTCAATAGAAGATTATTTAAGACCAAAAATAAGATTCCCATAGCATTAAGGCCTAATTATGATCAATCTATTTCTTTTTATAAGAATGCTTTCCTTGGAGATTTTAGTTATGTGTTGAGATAACAAGTAGCAACCACCATTGATATATGTATGGAAAGGGCTATTAAAATAGAGAGACATATGATAGGCATTGGTAATATGAAATCATACTCTCTAGAGCCCAATCAATCTAAAAGGAATCCCAAAAAGGTTGAGTTCTTATAGATCTAGATCCTATGAGAAAAATAGCTAATCAGTTGAGTGAAGTTTTTACCACTTTAAGAAATAGGTTGACCAAAATTAAAAAGGTAATGAAAACAATGCAAAAAATTCATAGGATAATAATAGACAAAAAGAAGATAACAAGCTTCCTTTTAGGAGGAATTTAAATAGAAACTGGAATAACAATAGAAATGAAGAGGGAAACACGAATCAGAATAGAAATTGGAGAAAGAAAGAAGTAGAGAGAGATATAGAATCTCTTCCAAATACCTCACCATATAATAATATAGTATCAGATCATCCTTTTTATTGCTCTACATGTGATGCACCACATAACCTTGTTGATTGTGGTATTTATTTAAGTCTACATTCTAATGTTGATTTAAATGTTGAATATGAAGATGAAGATATTAGAATTAATGTGTGCTGGACTCAAGAGGATGAAACCAAAGAACAAGAACTTAAAAAGGACATGGATATATGTGTCAGTAATATTGAACAAAGAGCATTAGTATCTAGAGAGGCACCAACCTCAGGTGAACCTCCTAATACCATATTTGATAGAATTAAGTAGGGGAAGCTTATACCTAGAACAAAAGAGGTTTAGTATGTAGAAATAATACATGCTATCAATCTTAGAAATAGAATAGTGGAGGAAAAAATTGATGAAGGACCTACACAAAAGGAGAAAATTATAGGATTAATTTCATAGGTAAATTAGATGAAGCTACAAATGATTCCTAAAGAGCTTGATGTGGAGGAAATTATCCAAAAGCAAAAAAAATAATTTGGTTACTTAGAGATCTAGAAAGATAATTGATGATAAGAAATATCAGTTTGATCTAGGTGTAGAGGTTACCAAGTATAAGGTCAACATCACTTTTGGGGAGTTAAAGACTATATTGAAGTATCAATATTAGGTATGTAGAGCCTTCATACTAATTGATCAATTAGGAGGATAGTCTAAAAATACCATAGGCCTTGAGAATAATGCAATTAGAGCCCCATATTCGATTAAGCCATTTTATATATCACTAATATACACATCAAGCTATGGGGACCTATTGGTCACAAATCTGCCACAGGAAAGGATTTTATACAAAATGCGCCCTAGACCCGGCCAACATTGAAAGGTTGGGAGAAAGAATGTCTTCCAAACCAATCTCCAGAGAGGGTTGGTTCCCTTACTAAATCTAAGCTTGATTTAAGACTAAAGTTACAGGAAAGGAATTGGAAATATGCAAAAAGAAATGAGAAATTACAGAAAGAAATGGGAAATGTAGCCACAGGCCAAACTTGTCAGATCGGGAAAGATTAGTAGTAGATAACTTTAAGCACATTAACAACATATAACAGAAGACAACGACGTAATTCACTTACAACTTTGCACAGATGACCTCCAAAATCATATTCCAAAACTCACTTCCTCACTAGCAATATTTAAACTCAGATGCAAAATTCAAATTAAGCAACAGATAAGAAATAAGAGCGTAAATGAGGAATGCATGAGATAGAAGGAAAAACACACAGAAAGTTGCTTGCAAAACTAGAGGCCAAATATCTTTCATTCATGCAAAGAACTTGAAAAGTGTTTCAGCAAAAGTCTCTCTCTCCATCCCTCTTTCTGAGATATACATTGATATTTATAGAGGTCTTGCCTCTTTGTAGAATTTAAAATATGAAACGAACCTCCTCGAGATCTATGAAAATGTGCAACAGAAACAAGGAAATGATCCCCTTAAACCAGCCTCGGAGAAACCAAAAATTAAATGAAATAAGGAACCAGTCGTCTTCATTAAATGGTCATCATCGGAGCATGCTAGAACCATTAAAAAATCATGAACATAAGCTTTGAATAATGGAGGCATCTTCAATTCTGGTGGCTTCGAAAACTACAGGCCTAAGCATGTTGTTCTACCTTGCACGCATTGGAAAGTAGCAAAACATTCAATTTTGGAGTGCTTTTAATCCTTGGAAATCACAATATTTCATCGGGCCATTGAACCGCTTTTTTGCGCGAAACTGTAACAGGTCACGAAATCGCGACATGTTTCTCCTCCGTACGCTTTTGTCATTTTGGATCGTGAAAACCAACCATGTCGCAAAATCACAACGTATTCGCGACAATTTCACTGCCCTACCTCCGTTGACCATTTTGACCGTGATTTTGGAACATGTCGTGATATCATGACATTCTTCGACTTTGGCTTCTCTCTCCTCAAAGACCCGTGATAACGCGACATGTCGTGATATCGCGACAATTTTTAACCCGTGCTCTCCATGCTATTTTCGGTCGCGATATCGCGATAGTCTTTGGAATTTAGCTATTTTGGCACCAAAACTCGTAGAGAAACATAGAGGAATGAGAATTTTACAATTTATGCATGAATAATCACAAATCAAAACAATGTGGCAAAAATGCCAACATTCTTGGCGGCTCATGGGGTATACAGTTCTGCTGTATGCACGAATCCTAGGCCTAAATCCATTGGGCAACAGAGTCAAGAAACATGAGAAGCAGGAAAGGAAGTGCTGACTGATAGGAAACATCTCTGTAGACTGCTGCAACAACTCTTGCTGACTTACTGAAAACTTCAAATAAATCTGTATTTGGCTTAGCTCACCAGGTGCTGTAAAAGGATCTCCATAACAGTTATGAAAGCACTGGGGTTGCAAAATGGAAATGAACGGAATGAGTGGAGTGAGGACTATGGAATGGAAATTGTAAATGATGGGGATGGTGGGAATGGAAGAAGTGAAGCGGTAGATACAGCAACAGAGTGCTACTGTGCTACCCACTGTAGAGATAGAAAAGCGGATAATGAAAATGAAGGTAAATGATAGTGGAAAATGCGATATGAACTACAGATGAATGCTGAAAAGAAAACAAGGATTAGAAGAAAAGGGAAATAAAGAAGCGGGAATGTTAGAGAGGGAAAAAGAAACAATAGTAGTGGCTTAATTACAGATGATAGAAGAAAGAATGAGCGAGGAAGGGAATGAAAAGAAGGGAGGGGAAGGAAGAAATTAACAAAAGCCACTATCTGTTGGGAAAGAAGAAAGAAAAAAGAAAGAAATAAACGTACCTGCGGGCTCGCATGCAAAAAGAGCCGAAGTTAACAGAGGAAATCCACAATACTCTTTTTTTTTCTTTTTTTTGTTTTTTTTTTTTTTACAAAAGCAAAATAATTGTACAAGGTAATACTGGACTCATACTTCATGGAGTGTAGGCTTTCAGATGAAAGCCATTCACTGAAATAGGAAGTGGGCTGCCATCCAACTCTTCCAGATGAAACGAATTTGCTACACCAGCACTGACAATGCGAAATGGTCCCTCCCATAGAGCATCAAACTTCTTGTGCATTCCTGGCTTGGCTTTCTTTTCATTCCATTTCAGGACCAAATCACCCACCTTAAGTGGATGATCAGCAGAATTTTTATGGAACCATTTGGAAACAACCTGTGTATGCTTAGCAAACTCCTCATAGGCCAAAGAACGTTGCTCTTCCAACTGCAACAACTGAGCCAACCGCATATCCATGGAATCTATATCTGCTTCATCATCCTGAAATCCCTGCAACTGCTGCAAAACTGGTAATTCTAGATGAACAGGCAACCTTGCCTCTTTTCCATATACCAGGGCATATGGTGAAGTCTTGATAGACTTCTTGATCAAAATCCTATCTGCCCATAAGGCTTGATTCAGCAAAAGGTGCCATGATCTCTTGTTATCACCCAAGGATCTCTTCAAAATCCGTAGCAAGTTCTTGTTTGTAGACTCCGCCAAGCCATTCCCCTGAGGGTAATAGTTAGAGGATGTTTTCAGGAAAACACCATATTTGTTTGCAAATTCTGCTAGCTCAGCTCCAACAAATGGAGTTCCGTTATCTGTGATAATGGCATCAGGAATGCCAAAACGTGTGATCAACCCTTCGATGAAAGAGATCACCACATCTTGATTTGCAACCCTGGTTGGAATAGCCTCAGACCATCTCATGAAATAATCTATAGCCATCAAGATATACTTGTGTCCAGCTAAAGAATTTGGATCAATGATCCCAATAAAGTCTAGTCCCCACTACTGGAAAGGTGCTTCAACCCGAATTGGATGCAGGGGCAATGATGCATTTCTAACCCTTCCTGTATACCTCTGACATCTGTCACATGCTTGGGCAATCCTGAAAGCATCTATGAACAAAGTTGGCCAATAGTAACCAGCCCGAATAATTTTCAAAGCCATCGGTCTACCTACATAGTGTCCTCCTGATATGCCAGAATGAAACTCCTCTAGGAGTCTAGCCTTCTCTGATTCCTTGACACACCTTAAAAGAACGCCATCGATATTCTTGAAAAACAATCCTTCGGGTAGCAACACATACTTGAGAGCTTGTAGGCGAAACCTTCTCCGTTGTGAGGCATCTAACTGTGAAGGGCATCTTCCAGTTGTGAAATAGTGAATTAGATCCTCAGTCCAATCTTGTCCTTGTACTAAGAGGTTCACCAGATTCCTATCTTTAGCAAGATCATCTGCTTGATAATCAACTATCCCAGATGCTGCAGTCTTTGCTAAATGCTGGCATAAAGCTTTACCCCGCACCAGCTTGGTCGGATGAATCTCAACATCAAATTCTTGAATTTTTGTGACCCAACCAGCACGTTTATCACCCATCTCACCCTGAATGATGAAATTCCTTACATCCGGATGTATAACATAGACAACTGTCTTACTCTGAGATATAAAATGCTTGAATTTCTTAAGAGACTTCATGACAACATATACCTGCTTTTCAATGAAATTATATCTTGCCTCATGAGGTAAGATAACCTGACTAAGGAAAGCAATGGGCCTTTCATTCCCATCATCTCCTTTTTGTGTGAGTACTGTGGCATAGCTCTCATCTTCTCCAATTGCATACAAAATGAAATATTTTGAATAGTTAGGATTAATTAATACAGGAGCCTGCGCTATTCTGTCTTTAATCTCCTGGAATGCTTCCTTCCTCTGAGTCGTCCACTTAAATTCTGCGTCCTTCTTCAATAACTCAGTCATGGGCTTGACGACCTGGGCAAAGTCAGAAATGAACTTCCTGATAAAATTAATCTGCCTGAAGAAAGACTGCAGCTCTTTCTTATTGGCAGGGAGCGACAGTTTCTTCAATGCTTCGACTCGAGATGGATCAATTGCCAAACCATCTTCTGAAATAACATGCCCCAAGAGTTTACCTTCCTTCACTACAAAAACTGACTTCTTTGGATTAATGGAAATACCAAACTCTCTACATTTTCCAAAGATTTGCCTCAAATGAGAACAGTGATCTTCCCGTTTATGTGAAAAGACAGTCATATCATCAAGATAAATGACAATAATATTATTCAAAAGCTCCTCGAATGCAATGTCCATGGCTCTCTGAAATGTGGCCCCAGCATTGGACAATCCGAAAGGCATGCGCTGATAGGCAAAAGTGCCCCACTTGGTTGTGAATGCAGTTTTGTACTGGTCCTCCTCCCTAACCCAAATCTGGTTATATCCAGAGAAACCATCTAGCAGTGAGAAACGCTGAGCCCCAGCAACAACATGAAGTATCTGATCAATGCGAGGCAAGGGATAATGATCTTTCAGAGATGCACGGTTTAGATTTTGAAAATCTACACACAGTCGTATGTCTCCATTTTTCTTTCGAACTGGAACCAGATTAGCGACCCAAGTCGAGTGCTTAACCGGATATATAATCTTGGCCTACAACATTTTCACAAGTTCGGCCCTCATGAGAGTCTCAATCTTTGGATTCACTGGTCATTGCTTTTGCCTGAAGGGTTTGACTCCTTCCTCCAACTCAATAGTATGTTGAACAATCTGTTTATCATATCCCCTCAGATCCTCATAACTCCAGGCCACAATATCAAAAAATTCTTGACACAGTTGTCTAATCTCTTGCAATTCATCAGGAGTAGAATCAGTCCCAATCTTAATGACCTTATTGGGTTCCAACTGCAGCTCCATATACTCCTTCTTATCGATCTCAATCCGATGTTTCTTGGACCGATCATGCTGATCAAACAAACTTTCTAGAGTGATAAGACCTTTCGAAATATGATTATTCCACAACTGAATCAGACCATCGGTTTCTTTGTGCTCCAAGGTTCTTCCTTTGATAGTGGCAGCTTCTTGAATCAAAAAGTTAACAATTTGCTCATCACTCTCGAAAACTTGCCAGAAAGTATCTTTGTCTGGGACACTAGGCCTGTACACCATTCTTACTGTCTTTGGTTTCTTTACTACCTGCTCAATGGGAGAAAAATTTGCTCCAAGAGATGCTAGAAGATCAACATGCTTATTCAGCTCTCATGAAATGGCTTGAATACTCAGAGCTGTGAAAGATTCAAATAGGTCCCAAACTTGATTGCGATATGCTTTGAGATAATGTTGCTTGGAAATACACCTGTTTGTTACTTGATTTACAATCAACTCAGAATCACCAAAAATCTGCAACTGTTCAATTCCCAATTTCCTTGCCTTTTTCAAGCCTAGGCATAATGCTTCGTACTCGGAAGCATTGTTAGTACAACTCCAAGTGAGACGGTATGAATATGTTCTTTGTAAACCAGAGGGAGAAATCAGAACAATACCTGCACCAGCACCGTTTTTGCATCTTGCCCCATCAAAATACAACTTCCATAATTGATCGGTAATAGAGCTCTGATCATCTTGGTTAAGAAGTTCCTGCATTGCACCATCCTCAGGCTTTGTGATAGAATAACAACCAATTTCAGTCTCCAGCATAGCATTGAAATCAAGCATAGAAAACCCGTCTTCCAACTGAAGCTCATCCAAAACCTCATCCACCAAATCAGACCCTTCTAACCCCTCGGTTAGCATGTTGATAGACTGCATGGTCTTTCCTGCTTCATCCAACCTTTCAATGTGAAAAGAGGAAGGTTTTTCATTATGTATCCGGAGTCTCTTTCCTTTAAAAGGGATCTCCAAGTGGGAATAATCCAGTGAAAGGTAACCTCCCAACTTTGCAATAAATTCTCTTGATAAGCACATACTGAAATACGGTTCTAGATCAACCACAACTATCTCCTGAATGACCGTAATCTGAGGCATACTATGTAAAATAATCGGGACATCCTTGATTACCCCCACCATTTTCATAGGGGTACCATCTAACTGCAAGACTCTAGGGCTACTTCGTGTGTATTCCATACCCATAACTTTGCAAACTGCCTTTGGCATGACAGTTGTAGCGGCATCGGAATCAATCATGCAGTTATGCACGATCCAACCCTCCATTCGAAGTGACAGATAAAATGGGGGTGGTCTATTCTTACCAGTGATTGAGGTGGTTAATGCTTGAGCATAAATTGTCTGAGTAGGGCTATTCTCATTATCCTTCATAGATTTCAAAGATTCTTGCAATAAATCTACCTATCCAGGCAATTGTAATGCATCATAAAGACTAACCTTTGCTGGGATCTTCTTCAATTCTTCAACAATGTTGTATGCAGCCACAACAGATTCCTTCTTTTCAATGGGGGAATCATATCTGCTTCGATACTGCTGAGTAGCTTCTACTCTCAACCTTTTGGTCAATGATGGGTACTTCAGCTTTTCTCTTGCTTGCTCCTCTACTTTCGATCTTGCCTGTGTAGCTGCAACTTTTTCTTGTACTCTGTGTGAAACAGGATCTTTTGGTAAAACAGGTGCATCTAGCTTTGATACTGGCACAGGAGTTTTCACTTGTTTTCTCAAATCAGCTGGCACTTTTAATGGCTCTAGCTCAGCAGGGTCTACTGTAATAGGCTTCTTTCCAGTCCTTGTGAGAACTAAAACTTGTTCTTCAGATGGAACCATTAAGCTATGACCTATCTCAGAGATCATGTTGACTTGCCCTCTCGAAGAGCTAGCGGCCAATGTCTGCACATAATTCAAATGAACCATGCAAGTGTCTTCGCCATGTGGATCATTACATGTTGAACACCAATATGTTCTTTCTGCAAGGACTGCATCTTCATTTGCCAAAATAGTCAGGTTCTTCTTGGGTGCTTTGCTTGTTGAAGCAGCTTGTTCTCTAGTAATCGACGGAGGCTGAAATCTCCTGGGCTAGAAATCTCACTCAGCTTGCTTCCTTTCAATAAGTGTGATCTTATTGCCCATTGCTCTTATTGCAGAATTGGCAGATTTTACCTCTTGCAAGAGTGTTGTGTAAGGATCAGGATTTACAGGCGTAGGAGGTGCTGGTAAGGGCAAAGGTGTTGGCGATGCCGATAATGCTAGAAATGAAGTGGAAGCGGGGAATGGTAGAATGTTGGGTGTAGGCAACTAGGGATTTGCTGGAGTAGGGAGCTAAGGAACTGGGATGGGTGCAATCTGAGGTGCACTGGAGCTCCATGATGGAACAGGATACATGGAAGACATAGATTGCAAAAATGAACTAGGATATAAATGTTGTGGAATATCAAGTAAAATGGGCATTGCTACCTTTGGAGGAAGCCTACCGATTGCAATCAAATCTGCCTCCACCTTTTGTGCTTGTTCGAATAGTTCTGGGAAGGTCATCACATTGGACTGCCTGATCGCCAAGCCAATGTCTGTATTGAACGCTCGAAGATAGTAGAATGTAGCTTGCTCATGGGTAGGGCGAAGACCCTCAGGCACTCACTGCCAGCTTCTGGTAAATCGAACATTGAAATCTGCTATCGCCTCCTACGGATGCCTCTGAATTGCGTTAAACTGATGCAGCAAAGAAAATGGATCAACCTGTTCATGAAAATTCTTAACTAACAGTTCTCCTAGTTGATCCCAGGATGCAATAGTGCCTGGTTGAAGAGATCGGTACCAGTACAACAATTTTCCTCTCAAGGATAGTACTAATAACTTCACCATCACATCTTCATCTGTAATATCATGAATGGCTGCCAAAGAAGCTATATCATGAATATGTTCATATGTCATCTTACCAGTACCATCATAGGTTGGAAAGGCTTTCAAAGCAGCCTGAGGAACTGGATTTTGAGCCTGCAAATTCAAGGCTCCTGAACTATTCCATGCTAAAAACTGCCTAGGTTGAGGATACTAGGCCATTGGGACTAGTGGATGTGACTGAGAAGATGGAAAACTAGTAACAATACCAGGAATGTTTGTGGATATGGTAGATGATGCAAGCGATGGGGAAACCAACCTAGAGTGTTCACCTCTTTTTGTGTTGTCAAGTTCAAAAAACTCAACAAGATTTTCAACTTTTTTGGACTTTGATCTCGTGATCATGAAGTACAGCTTTCACTGTACCCACGTTCAGAGATGTTTGGGTATTACAGAGTCACCAAATGTTCTAACTATACGGCATGAAGGCAAACATTAAACCCTCAATACTATGGGATCTCTCTGAGACAAAAATAGTCTGTCCCATCGGGCGTGCCAAAAACTGTTGGTCACGAATCTGCCATAGGAAAGGATTTTATACAAAATGCACCCTAGACTCGGCCAACATTGAAAGGTTGGGAGAAAGAAATGTCTTCCAGACCAATCTCCAGAGAGGGCTGGTTCCCTTACTAAATCTAAGCTTGATTTAAGACTAAAGTTGCAGGAAAGGAATTGGAAATATGCAGAAAGAAATGAGAAATTACAGAAAGAAATGGGAAATGTAGCCACAGGCCAAACTTGTCAGATCGGGAAAGATTAGCAGTAGATAACTTTAAGCACATTAACAACATATAACAGAAGACAACGACGTAATTCACTTACAACCTTGCGCAGATGACCTCCAAAATCACATTCCAGAACTCACTTCCTCACTAGCAATATTTAAACTCAGATGCAGAATTCAAATTAAGCAGCAGATAAGAAATACGAGCGTAAATGAGGAATGCATGAGATAGAAGGAAAAACACACAGAAAGTTGCTTGCAAAACCAGAGGCCAAATATCTTTCATTCATGCAAAGAACTTGAAAAGTGTTTCAGCAAAAGTCTCTCTCTCGATCCCTCTTTTTGAGATATACATTGATATTTATAGAGGTCTTGCCTCTTTGTAGCATTTAAAATATGAAACGAACCTCCTCGAGATCTACAAAAATGTGCAATAGAAACAAGGAAATGATCCCCTTAAACTAGCCTCGGAGAAACCAGAAATTAAATGAAACAAGGAACCGGTCGTCTTCATTAAATGGTCATCATCGGAGCATGCTAGAACCATTAAAAAATCATGAACAGAAGCTTTGAATAATGGAGGCATCTTCAATTCTGGTGGCTTCAAAAACTACAGGCCTGAACACGTTGTTCTACCTTGCACGCATTGGAAAGCAGCAAAACATTCAATTCTGGAGTGCTTTTAATCCTTGGAAATCACAATATTTCATCGGGCCGTTGAACCGCTTTCTGGCGCGAAACTGTAATAGGTCACGAAATCGTGACATGTTTCTCCTCCGTACGCTTTTGTCATTTTGGATCGCGAAAACCAACCATGTCGCGAAATCACGACGTATTCGGTTCTTTATTCTCCTTTGTCACCTGAGGTCGCGAAAACGTGACGCGTCACGAAATCGTGATGTTTTTCTATTCTGCTCCTTCTTTGCTCTGTTCTCACGAAACTATGACCTATCGCGAAATCATGACGTTCTTTCCTCATATTGTCTTTGCGCTGTTTCAAACCATGAAAACGCGACAAGTCATGATTTCGCTACACCTTTCTCTCTTTCGGCTTTCTCACTGCTTCCCATCGCGAAAATGCGACATGTCACGAAAATGCACGACATTCTTGTCTATTTAGCTTTTTCTCCACAATATGTCACGAAATCGTGACGTTTCTTTGCTTTCTCTACTGTTGCCACTTTTTGTCGTGATTTCGTGACGTCTTCTTCTTGCTTGGTCACATCTTCAAAAGTGTCATGAAATCGCGACGCCTTTCATGCCTTAAGATTTTCTGTCCACCTTGACCGCGATAATGCGACATGTCACGATATCGCGACGATTTGACATTCTGGCCCTTGTTCATTTTTCTGTCGCAAAATCATGACGTCTTTCATTGTCATTGCCCTTTGCTCAATTATGTCATGAAATCGTGACCTTGTTTGTCACTCTGCTCCATGGCCATCGCAAGTCGCGAAAACGCGACATGTCGCGATATCGCGACAATTTCACTGCTCTACCTCCGTTGACCATTTTGACCATGATTTTGGAACACGTCGCGATATCGTGACATTCTTCGACTTTGGCTTCTCTCTCCTCAAAGACCCACGATAACGCGACATGTCGCGATATCACGACAATTTTTAACCCGTGCTCTCCATGCTATTTTCGGTCGCGATATCGCGACAGTCTTCGGACTTTAGCTATTTTGGCACCAAAACTCGTAGAGAAACACAGAGGAATGAGAATTTTACAATTTATGCATGAATAATCACAAATCAAAACAATGTGGCAAAAATGCCAATAGGACCAATATGTTATTCATAACTGCATGCTTGATAGTGGTGCTTCTATGAATATGATATCAAAATAGGTAGCTAATCAATTAGGCTTGATTTGTTAGAAAGAGCATATTCCTATTTATATAATGGATAATAGGAGAGTACCTTGTGTAGATATTATCACTGAAATTTTTATTCATATTGAAAAATATCCTAAGAATGGTGTGGTAATGGATGTTTTAGTTGTATATGTGGACCCTTTCCTTCCCATATTACTCTCTAGGCATTGGGCAAAGTAACTAGGTGTCACTATTCAGTTGGATTGGTCATATGCCACTATCCCAATGTAGGGTAAGGAAAAAGTGATATTGAAAAGAGAACCCTTTAATAGGCATTCAGTTGAATTAAGAGACCCTAATGATAATATGATTAATTTCATGAATTATATTGAGGAAAAGGACATAGGGGTTTACTCTATTTGGCATTCTCATTTCTTTTTAGAAGTACCAAATGCTAAGAATATGGATCCAAAACTGAAGGTTGAAGTGGATGCAAAAATTGATAGAATTATGACTTCAAAGTTATGGACTATGACCTTTTATGGGGTAAAATCTAAAGTGATAGCAGGAGTTGGAGTACTATTGACAGACATCAATGGAATCTATCTTGGCATACCATACATGTTAGAATTTTCTTGTACAAATAATGTTGCATAGTATGAAGCTTTATTGCTAGGGCTAAGGAAAGCCAAAGAATTGAGTATTAATTATCTCCAAGTTAGTGGGGATGTTGAGCTAATAATTTAACAAATCAAAAGGAAATATCAAACAAAGCACCACAGATTGAAGCAATATGAGCAAGCAGTATTGGATGATATAGATAGATTCTTGGATTTTGATCTACAATATATTCCTAGAGCACCGAATCACAATGCTAATTTATTGGAAATTAATGCTTCTAGAGCATACATCCCCAATATATACACTTGGTTTATGGATAGATTCCAAACCATATATGTTTATAAACCATCTGTCCCTAATAATGTGGTATATTTACAAGTTTTTCATGATGATATACACATTAATAATTTTATGACTATGTAAAATAAATTCTCCGATGTTATTTGTGATGAAAGTGATGAAGAAAAATTGAAGGATGGTATTGGAGAACCCACAAAAGTCATACAACTGAAGACCAAGAGGATCCCCAGGGGGTTGGTATATTTGGAGAACCTATTTGATGACTTTGAAAGAGCATATAAACCTCTAGTTCAGGAATTTAAGATAGATGAAGTAAATATTGGAATAGAGGAAGAGCCCAAGATTATTAGGATCAATAAAGCTCTATTAGGAAAAAAGAAGCAACACCATATCAAATTCGTGAAAAAGATCATGGATGCTTTTACTTGGAATTATGAAGATCTAAATACCTTCAATACAATGGTAATGACTCACATAATACCCCTTCATAACGACACCAAGCCTTTTAGATAAAAATAAATAAAGTTCAATCCCTCTTTGCATCCAATTATGCAGAAATAAGTGCAAAAGTTACTAGATACCAAGATAATCAAGA
Source organism: Wollemia nobilis (assembly GCA_028583015.1). Classification (NCBI taxonomy): domain Eukaryota; kingdom Viridiplantae; phylum Streptophyta; class Pinopsida; order Araucariales; family Araucariaceae; genus Wollemia; species Wollemia nobilis. The sequence goes on from JAQPPZ010017052.1 coordinate 32,833,748, forward strand.
AGGTGAGAGTTTCTTCTTGGTTGGAAAATCTTGTTCCAATTAGAAATAAGAATGGTGAGATCAAGATTTGTTCATATTTTAGGAATTTGAATTTGAGCTCTCTTAAAGACAATTATCCACTTTTAAATATGTAATAATTACTTCAAGCAGTGGTTGGATCATCATGAATGTCTGTATTGGGTGGATTTTTGGGTTATAATAAAATTGTAGTGAATCCAAAATATAGAAATAAAAAAACTTTTACCACATCATGGGGAGCATTTGAATACCTCAATAGGCCCTTTGGATTGATGAATGCAAAGCAAAATTTTAAAGAGCAATGGATGTTGTATTTAAGGGGTTGATGTTCAATATAGTGGTAGTATATCTTGATGACATTACAAATTTTTCCAAAAATCTTGAAGATTATTTTCCACATCTAACTCAAGTGTTTGACAGGTGCAAGGAGTTTGGCATATCCTTAAATCTTAACTGCTTGGGCATATCATTTCAAAGGATGGAATTAGTATTGATCCACAGAGAACAAAGGCAATCACTAAAATTTCCCCTCATAAAAATCTTAAGTTAGATCATTCTTTGGGAAGATCAACTTCATTAGAATATTTATCCTTGATTTTTATTGAATTGCCAAGCCAATAAATGATATGATCAAGAAAAATGAATAAATAAGGTGGACAAAGAAAAATACTGTAGCTTTTTAGAAGATCAAAGATGTAATTACTGAACCTCTAGTATTGAACTACCTTGATTACTCAGAAGAATTTAAAATATACTCTTTTGATTCAGAACATACTATTGCTTTAGTTCTATCTCAACAAGATGAAGAGAAAAATGAAAGGTCCATATCCTTTATGAGTACAACATTGAAGGGTGCTAAAATAAAATATTCTTTGCTGGAAAAATAGGCTTATGCATTAATCAGAGCATTGGATCATTTTAAGTGTATATCTAGGTCCAATAAGGTAATAGCCTATATCCCTTACATTTTTGTTAAAGATATTTTCACTCAAACCGAACCTTTAGGTAATATTGCAAGGTGGATGGCTAAATTGTTGCAGTATGATATGAAATTCAAAGTAGTACATATTTTCAAAGGATAGAGATTGGCAAAGTTTATGGCTAAAAAATAAGGGGAGGCTATGAATAACACTATTGCAGTAGATGAACAACAAGAAGCAAGAGCAGTTGATAATTCTGATTGTAGGTGGTATGATGGTATTATATTTTACCTTCAAAACTTGTCATTTCCAGGAGATATACCCCCAAAAAAACAAGATCTATCAAGCAGTTGGCTCAAAAGTATTACATTCAAGAAGGTGTACTATATTAGAGGCATCTAGATGGTTTGTTGCTTCTCTATTTGTTTGAGAAAGAGGCCCCTCAAGTGCTAAAAGAATATCATTCTGGCTCTTGTTGGGGTCACTTTGCACCAAAGGCTACTGCTCACAAGATCATGTGAGCTGGTTATTATTGGCCCTTCCTGTTTAAGAATATTTACCAGTTTATTAGAAGTTGTCATAACTATCAAAGTTTTGTAGGAAAGAAGAATTTTTGGCCATGCCCTTGAAGCCAGTAATTGTGGAAGCTCCTTTTACTCATGGAGAAAAGATATCATAGGTGAGATTAACCCTAATTCTTTTATAGATCATAGGTGGATTAATACTACAAGAGACTATTTTACTGAGTGCGTAGAAGCAATACCTCTCAAGAAATCCACTAAAAAAGTGGTCATCAAGTTTTTAGAAGAGCACATATTGACAAGATTTGGGGTTCCCAAGAAGATAGTCATAGACAATGGTAACTACTTCACTTATTTTGAGATGATTGAATTTTGTGCTAGGTACAACATAGAGCTTTCTCATTCTACAAATTACTATCCTCAAGGGAATGGTTTAGCAGAATTCCTAAATAAAAATTTGATAATAAGAATCATAAGAGCATTAGGCAGAAACAAAAAAAGTTGGGACAGTGAGATGAAGTATTCTTTATGGGCTGACATAATATCTATCAAAAGAAGCACAAGAAAGTTTCCCTATGAACTAGTATATGGTGAGAATGCTCTACTACCCCCTTAGGTGGAAAGTCATGATTTATATTTACTTCTTTAGGATCAGAAAAATTGAAATGTCTTGCAGAGAAGACTTGGTAAATTTACAGGAAGACAAAAATGATGCATTTATGAAGATGACAGAGCAAGATCACAAAATAGTGCAGATGTTCAATAAGAAAGCCAAAGGTAAACCTTTTCAGGGAGGAGATATAGTGTTGTACAAGGACCCAAAAATGAAAAGCATGCTGAAAAAGAGAAATGGGAGCCTAAATGGCTTGGCTCCTATCAAATACTTTAGAATGTAGGCTAGTATACTTACAAATTGCAAACTTTGTATGGTTTGGAATTCTTAATTACTATCAATGGCCAACATTTGAAATTGTATCATTCAATATTAAAGGCTTGAGAAGCCACAAAAAGAAAAAAAGTGTGTTTCAATATTTTTCATTTTAGGTGATTAAGGTTTCAATTTTTAGGTGATTAAGGAGTCCTTTTTAGGTGATTAAGTTATTCTTTTTAGGTGATTAAGGCTGTCCTTTTTAGGTGCTTAGGCATGTTTTTGAGTTTTTGTCATCTTTTGGAGATTATGGAATTCTAAGGTGATTCATTGTCAATAATATTTTTCGTCATCTATTCCAGTTAGAGCTTATGTTGGATTATCAAATTCCAACACAAATTTATCCCTACTTTTCAAAATTTTGGTGTCTTGTGAGTCCTTTCAAAAGTTGCAAATAATCCCTTGTTTGATCTCCTTTTAATAAATTTTTAGGTCCTCTTCAATTATTGCAAATTTTTGGTCTTTTTGAAGTCCAGTCTCACTCCAAAAATAATGAAATATTTTATGTCATCAAATCCAGGTCTTTGTTTTGGTTTTCCTAAGGTCTTTTATCAGTAAATGTTTGTCCTAGCTAAGGTTGATGCAACAACCTATTTTATGAAGGGTTTAAATTTTGATCCAACCATTGGATCAAATTAAAATTTTACATGGAGCTGGATAAAGATATGGAAAATATCATGGCTAGGATTCTCTAGAAGCCTAGAATAGTTTTTAGTGTGTTATTGAACTCTAATTACTTCATCTAGTGCCCCGAAAATGCATTTTTTTATTTTTTGGAAGCTAGAATATTTGTAATTTAATTATTTCTTAGACATGAGTAGGTGTTGAGATTTTATAGAAGGTTTAATATGGGTGATCCAATAATATGTATTAATTTAAAGGGCTATCCAAGTTTTTTTTGTGATTTATTAAAAATAGGATAGTTTTTGGTAAAAAATGACAAATTGCCCAAAAATAGTAAAGGGGCTAATAATAAAAAAGAAAAAAGAAAAAAAAGGGAGATAGTGGCTATTATGAGATAGGGAGAGGCCATCATTCAACTCTGGTAATTGCAGTTATAAAAGATGATTATTATCAAGCTTTATGTAACAACCATTTTGACCAATTGAGACCACTACCACACTGCAAATATGAACCACTATGAGCACAATTAATAATATGGGCCATCATTGAGGTAGCTACAATTTTCATAATTATGGACCAAATGATCAAGCTATTTAAGGGAGTTGCTGTAATAGGAAAGATCATCATGTTTTGCATAGTAAAACTTTGTAAGAGGTATACCGGACTGCCCATCCTTGTCAGTTGTATTTTTATTTGTGTGTCTTGTCTAGTCACCCCTTTTTCTCCCCATTATTGTGCACATTTTTGCTGAGGAGGTGCCTAGCTTACAGAGATAATTTCCAATGACTAAGGCCAAAATATAGGAGGCTCTTTGTTACATCATTGGAATGAAGAGTTACAATTCTCTATTGTATCATTTGAATGGATAACTCATTTGTATTTGCTAAGTGAGATCTAATTACATTGATCAGACTTCCATTGTATTAATTTATTGGATAATACAATCATGCTTCCTTATTTCAATAGTTCTATATGTAGTTTTGCTTGTTATCCTATCTACATGTTACATCATTTGAATGTGTAAATGTCATCTTATTTCACTGGCATGCTTAATCACCTTTGTTGCATTATTTGAATGAATGTGGCTGGATCGATTTTATCTTCTCCCTCCTCTCTTCACCATATGTTATGTCTAGCTATAATTGTCCAATGGATAAGATATCGATCTACTTTTTGAAGCACTAGCTGGGAGTTACTTTGAATCTTGGTCAACTTTTATGTTACAATTTAATTTAATTTTTTACAATCTAGATGAGCATGAGCATAAAACAAATATTGCAGGCTCACCTCCAAGGTTTCATTACCTTACTTGATATTTCTAGAGTCTTGTGATAGTCTTTTCCTGAGTTAAAGAGGTGGATCCACCAGAGTCCATAGTGCTTATTAGGTTAGGGAAGTATTATAGCACGAAAAATATCTTAAGGGTGCAAGAAATTCCCCTAATAGACCCACATTCTGCTCTATAACACTGTGTACTTGGTATAGGAATACCATATCATGTAGGTGCTCCAATGAGATTGTTGTGATTTCACTAGTGTATTCTAGTAGGATTTCTAGCACTAATTTTAAAATATTACCCCAAATAACTAGTGGCTCTAGAGGTCATAGAGGGATTCTATCATCCCATAAAGAGGAAATTCTAAGTGGAAAAGTAGTCATGTTTGAGCCTTCAGATCCTTCTAACTGTAACAAAGTTGCCATGTGAATAAAACTTATGCTTTGAAATAAGATAGACTGAGACCTTCATCGTACCCTCAAAGACCTATGTATTTTTTTTGGAGAGAAATTTGTGAGAATTTACTGAATATCAGGTTGAGCAATCTTGGGCTATGTATTGTTGAATATCTTACTCTTTCTTTGCACATGTGTGCTAGAAACTCAAAATGAACTTAGAAATTTAAAAAACAAGAAATAAGGACTTGGATCTGGCATCTACAAGAAGTGGCAAAGAAGTGCTTGCTGGAGTGCTAAATATTGAGGTATTATTCAAATATCATGGAAAAACATCAAATTTAATTCATTTTATTCCTATTTTTAATCCAAAACTTATTTTAAATCAGGCTTCTCCTTTTGTGAATAAAATACCTATAGTAAATCAACCTGTAGTGAGTATGGCAACCCCTAATGTAAACCAGAATGTTAATATCAATTAAAATGTTAATCAATATGTGAATTCTAACCAAAATTTCAATAAGTAGAGAACCAATAGATATAGAGCTTTTGTTTTACCTGCAAATTTGAATCCTCTCCCTAATAAATCTCATAATTAATTGCCTAAATTCCAACGAAATAATGTTGTGATTGGTGAAGATCATATTAGGGATTTTTTGCATGTCATGGATAGTCTTGAGGTAGATGATGAAGATGTTGTACTTAGATTGTTCTTTCAAAATTTAGATAAGGATGCTCGAGAATGGTTCAATAACATTGGAGCTAGTACTATTCATAATTTTTAAGAGCTAGAGAAAACTTTTCTTAGGAAATATGAAGAGAGGAAGAATGAACAATCCTTGCTGATAGAGTTGGCTACCATGAAAATGAATCAGTGGAAGATATCAATAGAATATTATTTAAGACCAAAAATAATATTCTCGTAGCATAAAGGCCAAATGATGATTAATCTATTTGTTATTACAAGAATGATTTCCTTAAAGATTTTAGTTATGAGTTGAGATAACAAGCAACAACCACCATTGATATATGTATGGAAAGGGATACTAAAATAGAGAAACATATGATTGATAGTGGTAAGATGAAATTATAATATCTAAATCCCAATCAACCTAAAAGGAAGCCCAAGAAGGTTGCGTTCTATATTCCTAAGAAAACATATCCGGATCCTATGAGCAAAATAGCTAATCAATTGAGTGAAGTGTTTAGCACTTTTAAAGGTAGGTTGGAAAAAATTAAAAAAGGTAATGATAACATTGCATAAAATTCATAGGGTAATAATAGACAACAAGAAGATAACAAACTTGCTTTTAGGAGGAATTTCAATAGAAACTAGAATAACAATAGAAATGAAGAGGGAAACAAGAATCAGAATAGAAATTGAAAAAAGAAAGAAGTAGAGAGAGATCTAGAATCTCTTCCAAATCCATCACCATATAATAATATAGCATCATATCATCCTTTTTATTGCTTTACCTATGATGCACCAAATAACCCTATTGATTGTGGTATTTATCTAAGTTTACATTCTAATGTTGATTTAAATGCTGAATATGAAGATGAAGATATTAGAATTAATGTGTGTTGGAATTAAGAGGATGAAACTAGAGAACAAGAATTTGAAAGGTACATGGACATATGTGTCAGTAATATTTAACAAAGAGCCTTAGTATTTGGAGAGGCATCAACCTTAGGTGAACCTCCTAATACCAAATTTGATAGAATGAAGTAGAGTAAGCTTACACCTACAATGGAAGAGGATGAGTCTTTAGAAAAATACAAGCTATCAATCTTAAAAATAGAATAGTGGAGTACAAAATTGATGGAGGACTTACATAAAAGGAGAAAACTATAGGATTATTTTCATAGAAAATGGTAAATAAAATGAAGCTACAAATGATTCCTAAAGAGCTTGATGTTGAGAAAACTATACAAAAGCAATAAAATAATTTGTTTAATCAGAGATCTAGAAGGGAAATTGATGATAAGAAAGATCAGTTTGATCTAGGTATAGGAATACCATCTCATGTAGGTGCTCCAAAGATATTGTTGGGATTTCACAAGTGTATTCTAGTAGGATTCCTTGCACTAATTTAGAAATCTTACTCCAAATAATTGGTGGCTATAGATGTCATAGAGGGATTCTATCATCCCATAAAGAGGATATTCTAAGTGGAAAAGTGGCCATGTTTGAGTCTTCAGTTCCTTGAGATTGTAACAAAGTTGCCATGTGAATACAACTTAAATCAGATAGACTAAGACCTTCACCGTACCCTCAATATGATGTCTTCCTTAGTGACTTCTTCTAGATGTTTATATTATAATGGAGTCACCAGGTGAGTAAGAAATGCTTCAACAAGTAGAATAGATAAAGATCCTCACCAAGTCTAAGCCTAATTTGTCATTACAATTACAAGACCAATGATGTATCAATGGGATCCCGTCAGGTGTGTTATTAAAATATTGTCCTCTTTGCTTGTGTTGATCATTGGATATGGTGTGGACCAGGTAGATGAGAAAGATCATGCCTTGATTAGAGTGACACAACAAGGCTAGTATCAAGAGCATAGGTTTAAAATCAATCAAGGCCCTCTAAGATTTTGATAAAGTCTGACTCCTTTATAGGATGGGGATCTTTGGAACACTTTATAATTTAATATATTTGGGAGAAAATGTAAGAGAGAAAATAAAACACAATTAAAAAGTAAAATCCTAAGCTAAAAATGTGGTGATGCATCAAAAATCAACACAATGTACCAATGTGAATATTGTCCTCTCCTTTGCAAAGACAAGCACATAAATACAAGATGTAAATACACACACATAAGAGAATCAAGTTCAAGAATGATATCCATAATTAGAATTCAAAGTAGATGTATGACATCCAATATATATATGCAAGCAATATGTATTACATAAGATCATGCCTAGAGTGGGGTTCAAGTGCCCACAAGGTCACTTAGGATTTCACAAACTACTATATGAATCCCTTAAACTATTATCATCTTTGATTGTCCCAGTCATCACACATGGTATGGACTAGGTGGATAGGGTAGATCATACCTCGTGCAGAGTAATACATTAGGGCCAGTATTGAGAGTGCAAGGTTTGGCTTAGTTGGGGGCCTTTTAAGATTTTGACAAAGACTGGATCCTTTATAGGATGGGGATATTTGGTGCACTTTATAATATGATATATTGGGAGAAAATGATAAGAGATAAAAGCAAATACAACTAAAAATTAAAATCCTAAGATAAAAAAATTTCAATGTGCCAAAGATAAAATAATACCTCCTTGCACAATAGGTTTAAATGTAATGTGCCAACATGAACATTGTCCTCTCCTTAACATAGATAAGCACAAAAATAACAAGATGCAAACACACACACATAAGATAAGTAGGTATAGGCATGAGATACATAATTGGACTTCAAAGTAGATTCATGGCCTCTATATATATATATATATATATATATATATATATATATATATATATATATATATATATATATATATATATATATATATATATATATGCATGCAAAAAGTATTACAAGAGATTATGCATAGAGCGAGGGTTGATTACCCACAAGGCCACTCAAGATTTTGTAAACTTTTATATCGAGAGAAATAAAAGGAAATATTTACATACTTGTTGATCCTTTACAAAGCTAAAACTACTACTATTTATAAATTACATACAATAATTTTTCCCTCCAAAACCATGTAGAGATTTCAAGAATGACTATTGTCCTAAGTGTCGATTCATGTCGATTGAAAATATTGTGTCCTAAGTTCTCTAGATCTAGAACCATTAATGATGGGTTTTCTAAGTCCTTGGATTCTTAACTAAATCAATTATTTACATATTTAATTTTTTAAAATTCCCAAAATATTGAATAATTATTAGTGCAAATCCATTGTATCCAGATATGTGTGAGGGTATAGGCTTCTCCTTTGGTTGGGTGACTGATTATTTTTTGTTCTTGGTTATCGATAATTTCTTGGTCCTAACCATTGGAAATTTTCTTCCTTCATTTTCTTTGGATATTTTACAAAATTTAACCCTTGGAAATTCATCCTCTTCATGCCCTTCAAAACATTTAATTTAAACTTTTACCCGTGCTTGTTTGAATTCATTATGCTTCCCAACTACTTTACCTTTGCCTAGGCCGTCTTTTAAGAATTTTCCAAAGGATTTTTTTGAGTATAGTGATAATTCACTACAATTCTAGTGACTCATAGGGTATATTAATATTGATGAATATAAAAAACCTAGAAAAAAATGTTACCTTGTCTATTGGGCATAAATTCAAGAAGTAGTAGGGGGAATCAGAGTAGTCTTCAAATTTTTGCAGTTTTCACAAAACTATGGTTACTCCTAATTAATGGTGTCTATCTATAATAAAATATACAAACTAAAACATATAATAAATATAATACATATGTATAAGGTTTACATGGGTGGCCTTTATCCATCGGGCATGGATTCAAAAGACCCATAAAGTTGCTATATGAGTCAATTTTTCCTTCTTTTCTATTTTTTTGGTGAATTATATTCAACCATTTTAAAGTGGAAATCCTAAGAAAAATTATTGGAAAAATAGGTGGATACTAGAAATTATCCTTCTCTTGTCCTTGGCATCCTCCAAGTATGGCTCACATTCATCAGTTGAGTCTCTTGTTGTTTCTTTATCCTTAGGGATGAAGAGGGTCTTTTCTTGGATGTAGTTGATGGCCCTACCTCTTGGTTAAAAAAATACAAAGGTATATATATCCTATATGTTAGCCACCCATTATCCTATTTTTTTATATAGTGGGTAGTAAAGGACCAGCCCAATATGTTCTTATTCTATAACATGGGTCTGATTAGTACCAAATTTGGCTGAAGGCCCATGTTCTTCATGATAGATGTGGAGAGGTTCCTTTGAGACTAGATCATATTTTTTAGGGTCCTTATAGATATCCTTATTAATGCCTTTGGATATTTTCTATATCTCTCAATCAAGAGTGGATAGGGAGAGTGTGGTCAGTTCAGGCTTCATTGGCTTGCTTTGGATGTTAAAACTCATTTGACTAGTCTCCTCTTGGTCCTCTAGGGGATATATTTTTTGTGTTCTTTCTTAAAATATATCCATTATTTGGGTAGCAAGTTGGTCCTAATTATTTATTTAATGTGAGGGTAGAGAGTCATATCCATGGTGAGCCTTAGCAGATTTTCCTTGTGAATACAACTTGTTCTTTGAAAGTAGATAGACTGAGGCCTTAATTGTAGCATAAATATAATCTCTTCCTCAGTAGTATTTTCTAGATGTTTATTCTACAACAAATTCACTAGGTGAGTGATAAATGCTTCAACAAGTAGAATGGATAAATACCATCACCAATTCTAAGCCTAAATTATTGCTATAATTGTAAGACCAATGATGTATCAATGGGATACCACTAGGCATACCATTAAATTATTGTCCTCTCCAATTGTCCTAGTTGTTAGACATGGTGTGGACTAGGTGGATGCGGCATATTACATGTCATACAAAGTGATATAGTAGGGGTAGTACTAAGAGCATAGGGTTTAGCTCAGTTGGGGGCATTTAGGATTTTGAAAAAAAATTAGCTCCTTTATAGGATGGGGATCTATGGAACACTTTATAATATAACAACTTAGTTGGGAAAGTGTAAGAGAGAAAAGCAAATGCAACTAAAAATTAAAAACCTAAGCTAAATAGGTGGCAATGCACCAAATATCAAATAAGATCCCATTGCATAATAGGCCTGAATAGAATGTGTGGATGTGAACTCTACACTCTCCTTAACATAGAGAAGTATAGAAATACAAGATGCAAATATACACATATGAGAAGTGGTTTTAGGCATGAGATCCATATATGGACTTCAAAGTAGATGTATGGCCTCCAATATATATGTAAGAAAAAAATATCACATAAGATTATGCCTAGATTAGCGGTTGATTGCCCATAAGGCCACTCAGAATTTACAAAGTGCTATATAGAGATAAATGAAAAGAAAGTTTACAAACTTGTCAATCCTTTGTAAAGCTAAGACTACTAATACTTATGGATTACAAAGAGGATATTTCCATCCAAAATATGTAGAGATTTCAAGAATGACTATTATTCTAAGTTTTGGGTCATTTATTGATTGAAGTTATTATGTTTTTTTAAGTTCTCTATATCTAGAACCATTGATGTTGTATTTTTTGAGTCCTTGTATGCTTAACTGCGTCATTTATTACCATCTTCTATTTTTGAGGATTCCTTAAAATTTGAGAGTGAGAATTCAATGTCACCTAGCTCAAGGATTTCTCTTATTATGTCTCCCATCACTCTTTACTTTAATGCTCATTTTATTCCTTGGGTTGCCATGTATTCCTTATAGTAAACTAATTATTTATCTTAGAATACTATACATCTCAACATAATGTTTAGGGTTTGGGTTGTGACCTTACCTGGGGGAAATGAGGGCTCAACAATCCACCATATGAGGGTTTGGGGGTGAGATCCCTTGAATTTATTTTGATCTCCTAAAATATTGGAGAATGATCAGTGGAAACCCATTGTATTTAGATATGTGTAAGGTTACAAGCTTCCCCTTTGATAGAGTGACTGATCATTTTTTGTTCTTGGCTATCAAAATTTTCTTAGTCCCAACCGTAAAAAAAATTGTTCCTTCCTTTTATTTGGACCTTTTAAAAATTTAAATATTTGGAACTTAACCCTCTATGTTCCATTTGAAATATTTTATTTGAACTTTTTCCATGATTGTCTGACTTCATTTTGCTTCCCAAATGCTTTACCTATGCCTAAGTTGTATTTCAAGATTTTTCTAAATGAAATATTTTTGAGTGTAGTGAGAATTCACTACATATAACATTGAGGAGTAGAATGTGGTGCTTATGATTTTGGAAGAATCATTCAAGGATAGAGCATGAGAGTGGTACATATTGCTCAAACCACACTTTTTTGTTGATCGAGACCAACTTGCTAACCTATTCATAGATAGGTTCAGGGAGAAGGCAGATGGAGTATCTCTATTAGAGTAGTTTGTGACCATAAAAGGAGATCCCGTGGAAGATATGGATGAATTTAGTGCTAGATTATATAAGTATTGGTATAATCTTCTAGAGGAAATAAATTCCTTATCACGTATGAATTTTATTTACTATTTGAAGGTATTCAATTTAGAAATAGCCATGATGATAAAATCTAGAGGAGGGAATTAGCTACTAGAAGCCAAGGGGATAGCCATTCAATCCAAGAGAGACCTAATAAAAATTGGAAGGTTAGATCCTAGGTCCCCCATGGCTCTTTTCTCCAATGTCCAACCACAATATCAACACCCTTTGGTAGTGTAGTCCATTACTTTCCAATCAACTCTAAATTCAAACCAAACCTTAGTACAAAGACCTCCATATATTCTAATACCAACTCATACAGTCTTCCAATCCCAAAAAGAGAGATTGCAAAGCACCTTGAGAGACATGAACAACGAAATATATCCCTTAAGCCTTAGTAAAATTTCCAAAGGTTTAGTTATCAGAATTACTTGAGATCTCCTTACCAATAGGGCAATCAAGGCTTTCAAATCCCTCTGAATGGATATCAAATGTAACCACCACAACCTAATAGGGGGTCTGGTCCACATTAATATTATGGGAGACATATAGTGCCCATGCCCATCCCTATGCAACAAGAGCCTTTGGATCTAATGAAAGATATGGTCCCTACCTATAATTACTATATTACCCAAACCCATAATTTTTGGGTCATGAGGAGCTATGGAAGGATATGTGTCTTGTGCCTCAGCTCACATATTAATGTTGTAGGCTATAGGACCAACCACTCAAAATTTACCCCCAAATGTTTCCTCAAACCTAATGATCAGACCACTAGAGCAAAAATTGGTAACATGGGATAAGGGAGAAGTTTATGCCATTTCCAAATGTATAATCACACCAATAGAAAACTAGCCCAATATGTAGTTTGGTGTTATCACAAGGAGAAATAGGAGAGCAATAAAGGAAACCCAAAAACAACAAGGCCTAATGTGGGAAGTCAGCATCCCAAAGACTAGTCAAACTTAGGAGAAGAGCTAAGAAAAGCCAAAATGACTAGCATTGGAACAACCTAGACTAAATCAACTTCTACTAGAGTTGGTCCAAGCATATAACCTTGGCATCGAGCAAAACAAACCCTAGTGGATCCCAAGAAATATGGTAAAGGCTCAACCACTATAATATTTCAATGTGATTGAGCACTTGAAGAGGTCCACCATACCTATGCCATTGTGGGATGTCCTCAATCTATCAAAGAAAATAAAATAGCTCAAATAAGATTTGGAGAGGTAAAATATTACTAAGAAGAAGGAGAAAGTTGTCCTAAAAATATCCTATCTTTGTCCTAGTAGGCCCAGGCCACAAAAATTATATTTAATATCCATTTATGGGGATAAGGTTATTCATAATTGCCTAGTGGATTCTAGGGCAAGCACCTCAATTATGGCTAAAAGAGTGGTTGATGCCATAGAGATAGCCTATGAACTTGTCAAGCAAGGGGATAGTGCAACTAGATGAAACTCTAATTACTATTCTTGATCTCATTGAAGACCCATATCTTTTGCTACTAAAATCATAAGATACATCTCATTGGATTGGAACCACATGATACTAAAGATACACTATGGTACTAAATTAGATATATCTTCCAAAATAGCTTACCTACACCTCATGGGGCATGTCCAGGTAACTAAAGGTAAGATAAAGTATACTTTCCAAATAGGGGAAGAATGGTCTAAACCTAAGAAAAGAAAAATGAGGTTCTTGCTCTATCACCAAGTGGCTAGTTGTATGAATGAGCTACCAAACTATGGGACTCAGACCCAAATGATACCTTAAGTCCAACTAGGTTAGGAAATTATCTCATACAATATGAAGGACTATTATTACTAGAGATTAACACTACAAAAGAAGACCTAAATGGGCTTTGGAAGATCTACTTCAATGGGTTTAGACAAATAAATAGAATAGAAGTAGGCATATATCTAATATCACCCAAAGGAGGGAAGACACTACAAGCTTTTTAGCTATAATTCAATTGCTCAAACAACATGGATGAATATGAAGAACTAGTACATGGTATTTAGTTAGCTTCTAAAAGGGGATTTAAGGAGCTTCAAATATATGGGGACAACAAATTCATTGTCAACTAGGTAAGGTATCTATGTGTAGCCAAGAACTAGTTGATGAAATATTAATGAAACAAAGTCTAGGATTTTCTAGAAGCTTATGATACAATCAATTTAAAAATAATTCCTTGAAGTCAAATATAGATGTCGACTACATGGCTATAATTAGAGCTCAGTTTGACCCCATAAAGGACCTACTAGAAAACCACGAATATGTCAAGATCATCATTATACCTACCATTATAGACAATTACACCTCATGGCATATCTTCGATATCAATGATCATATCGTTCACTTTATACAATAAGAGGATGAGTTCATAAGAAAACTAGCATTGAAGGGACATGAAGCCTATGAGAACCAAATTATTTAGCTTAGTGGCAACAAGATACCTAAGGGGCTCATGATCCTTAAATCCCTATTTTATCCATATTATTGTTATAGGGGTAATAAAGGTGTTACTATAGATAAAAAATATTAATAGGAGGTGAATATTGAGATAGAAAAAGTTTTGTGAATAAAAAATATAGCTACTTGGGATGAAAAAAAAATCTCAACCTTTTCTAGAAGTACATTAAAGTGATTTCCTAGAGTTATGAAGACCTGAATAAGTACAACAAAGACATTATCCAACACACCATAGAGCTAGATCCAGATACTAAAACCATAAGGCAGAAGCAAAGGCTCATGAAATCCAAGATAGAACCTCTTATAAAATAGGATATCATCAATATTATAGAAGCAAAAATTATATATTCACTCAATCACACCACTTGGGTGTCTAATCTGGTCCAAATTAGAAAGAATAATGGATAAATTTGGTTATGCATCAAACTTAGAGACCTTAATTGAGCATCACTAAAGGACCACTATCCATTACCCTTTATGGAACTTATTTTACAAATGATGGCTAGATAAGATAGGGTCTCACTCCTAAATGGATTCTTTGGATACAATCATATTTGGAGAGGATAAAAACCAACAAAAAATCAATATTCACCACCAAGTGAGGCACCTTTGCCTATCAACATATACCTTGTGGTCTATCTAATGCCAAAGAAACATTCCATAGTGCTATAGATTTTTATTTTAGTGACCTAATTAAAAATATTATCCTTTTTTACCTAGATGACCTCATACTATTCTCTAAGTGGAGGGAAGTTCATTTGGAATATTTGAAAAAGGTGTTCAAATGATGTCAATAATTTGGGATATGCCTAAACCTAAAGAAATATATTTTTTGTGCTCTATAAGGGAAGATATTGGGGGTAATTGTACACAAGTATGGGATAGACATTGATCCCAATAGAGGAAAAGGTATTCTTAACTTATCATTTCCATAGCATGAGAGAGACATCCAATCCTTTCTAGGGAAAATAAAGTTTATCCAAAGATTCATACCTAACTTTACCTCCATTGTCACGCCTATAAAATGAATGTTGAAGAAAGGAAGTTATTTAAATGTAACAAAGAAGGAAATAAAGCCTTCCAAAAAATTAATCAATCTATCACAGAAGCCCCAATGCTAACAAACTTAGACTATGATAGAGACTTCATCCTCTATGCATATGAATGATAATTTAGCATAGCAACAATCCTTACTCAAAAGGATGACAAAGGTGATGAGAACCCCATTTCAATTTTTAGCTAGACCTTTAAGGAATATGATGAGCACTATGAATTTATCTATAGGTAGGTATATACCCTAATCCAAATTCTAAATAATTTCAAGCATTTAATTTTAGGCAACAAAGTTTTTTCTAATATCATCCATTCAAGCATCAAAAACTATATCATGAATAAAGAAATTAGTAAAAGGAGAGTGGGATGTGTCACCCAAATCCTTGATTATGATATTGAGATCAATGTGACTAAGTTGATAAAGGATATAGTGCTATTCTAAAGACTAGCATAGGACACTGAAGATTCAGAGGAGGAAAATGAGTCATGCTTTATCATTTTTAGATAGGATGGGGACTGGGTATAAGACTAAGTCAATTACAAGTGGTAGAATTGATACCCAAGGAACCTTAATAAAACATAAAGAAGTACATATATGTTATAAAATACACACTACGCCCTCATTAGGTAAGTGATATTCCATACAAAATTTTATGGTGTTCTTGTAAGGTGCATGAAAACTAAACAAATAGACTCATTGTTACAAGAGTTTCACAAAGGATTCTCTAAGGGACACTGCTTAGTATATACCATCATGGTGAAGATAATTAGATTTGTGTTCTAGTGACACATCATGTTCAATGATGCACACCAGTGGGTAATTAAGTGTGATAAATATAAATTCTTATCAAAAGGAATTGAAATACCCCTACCCCTCAAGCCCGTCACAACTAACAAACCTTTCTCCCAATAAGGACTCAATTTTATGAGTGCCATTAACCTACCCTCCAATGGAGGTCATATATGGATCCTAATATCCACAAACTATTTTATAATATGGATAGAGGTAGTTCCACTCAAGGAGGCCACTAGGAGAGTTATTGTGAATTTCTTAGAAGAAATTGTCACCTAATTTTGCATGCCACATACAATTATAACAGATAATGTGCCAATAGTTTTTAGACTATAGGTAAGCTATTTCACACTTAAGTATGGTATCTACATAAAATCCACTTCCAATTATTATCCTTAGGGAAATGGCCTAGCCAAATATTCAAACAAGAATTTTCTATGTCCTTAAAGTAATATGTATGATAACTAGAGACTATGGAATCTACACATCTATTGAGCACTCTAGACAAATAAAACTAATCCAAATAAGATGATAGGTTGCTCCCTTTACTCCCTAGTCTATGGTTAGGAGGCTAGAATCCCTATCTCTATTGAGTTACCTATACCATAATTATTGCATCAGTTGGAGCTTCAAGGGTGACACCATATCACTAAGAACATGAGAGTTATTAAAAGTATAGGAACATAGGGAGAATGAAAGAGTTCACCTATAGAAATAATAAGAGGACATAAAGAGATGGATTGAAAAAAATACCATCACCCAATAGTTTTTGAAGGTCAAAAAAGATGAAGATCACATCAAATCGAGCTAACATACCAAAATTTGTGCCATATGGAGTGGTTCATATGTCATTACCTAGCTTAAAGTATAGAACATCATAGAATTGGAAAAACTAGAGGGACAACCACTCCCAATATTGATCAATGGAATTTACTTGAAAATGTATCATCCTTAAGAAAAGAGTAGTGAACAAACTAGAAGTAGTGGATGTATAGGGGAATAGAAAAGGTGCCAAGGAACATGGTGATCAAAGGGCAATGTCATGAAATATTATAGAATATCATGAACCCTATAAAAACATGAGTCCAAAAAATACACCTTCCTCCCACAAGTATTTTCAAGTAGAGTGGAAATTAAGAAAGTTGGAAGTCATTTTCCTGATCGTACCTCAATAGTTGAGGCAACAAGGAAAATCTCGATGTAGAAATCATCATCACTAGAGATGACCTCACTTTGGTAGAAAATTTGAAGTCAACCAATGGTAAGATAAGGAGGAAAAAAACAATAAGGCTCTAATAATTAAACATAACTCTATCCCCTAGCATATCCAACCATAAAATAAAGAAGATTGCATACATAAGGGAAGTAATGGCTATAGGGATTAATAAAACCCTAGTAATTTTGATTTTGTTGTTGTATTCAAGAGATTAAGAAACAATCCATGGCCTAGAGCTTAGTAAAGAAATTGAGTAAAAGAGTTATAGAGAGAATTCTTAAAGTATCATGGAGACAACAATGAAGGCTTGCCTACTTGGGTGACCTATTCCAACATCAAAAAGGGCCTTTTATGGGGATGCTAAATCAAATGAGCTAGTAATCATACTAAAAAACAAGGCAGAGAAAGTAGCTAACCCCAAGATATCTAAGAGCATCAAAATTTTAATAGAAGGCACTTTTCAAAGGACCTAGGACAAAGAAGCCAAGTCATTTTTAGCTAGAATATGGACATATTGCATGGCCTAGTACCTAGTGCCCTAGGTTATTTAATGCTTAGAATTTGTAGTTATATGCACTACAAACTATGACGTGCAAAAGGAAATAGTGTCGAGACAACAGGTAGGTAGTTTAAAATTGTAATCTCACTTGAAGTTGTATGAGACATGATGATGGTTACTTTGGGGCTAGAGCTTAACCATTTCACCATAGACCAACTCTACGAGTGACACTCTAATCCACTAAGAGACATAAATATGAAACACCAAGAAAAGAAGCAACAAAGTTCCATGCCAAGTTTTCCCATATCATGGAGCCTATTCAAGGACAATGTGTAAGACACCCTGAGTATGAAAACATTTATTTTTTGTGGAAAAGAAGATAAGAATGTGACAAAAGTATATATAGGAGTTATATATACTCTAAGGTAGACACCCAAGGATCAAACATTGATCTTGGAATTTAGTGTCCACATTGTTTAATAGATATGCAAAGGGCTAGAAAAATTTAGCACCATTTCAAACTTCAGATACCCCTTATACCTTGCACACCTAGCACTGGCCCATAATCACTAGTTGTATAACAACTTGAACCTAAAATTCATAAGAGAAAGAGGTCAAAGACTGCCTATTTCTAACTGGATGAGGGTTCTTTATTATACCTCCTCTTATTGTACCTTTGTTAATAATTTATTGATTCCAACCCTATGTACCTTACAAGATGAAAGACCACAACATATCCTTCTAGAGTGTTCCTAGAATATACACCATGACTACAAGGGGATTGGCTCTTCCTAGAAAATAATACTATTATCCACATCCTCAATTTTTCCAAACTAGTGTACCTATTACCACTATGCATACCAAAAAGGATTTTTTCTATAGAGATGCTAAGACAACTTGATATGGTAGATACCGCCTATGGAGCTAGACAAAGCACAACTAGATACTTCAAAATCCTAGTACATCTAGGTGGAATTAGCCAATTTAGGAGAAAAATAACACCCCTACTAGAAATTAAGCTCAAAATATTGGACCTCAAGACTTTAGAGGATCGTGGGCATACAACCCAAAAGATGCATTCCAAGAATGGATCTCCAAGATAATGAACATGAAGAAATTCACACCCCAAGTGTGGCCAAGATTTGAGCTCCACTAGAACCTTGAGGAGAGGTCTTACACACTATTATGAAAAGAATATTTTGTCTTATTATAAATAGCTAGAACCATTTTGACAAGCCCATGGATAAATTAAACCCCAAAATTAATATTTCCAAAGATAAGGAGCTATTGTGGCAACTAGACTACAAAAAAGCTAAAATTTAGAACTTGTGGATCTTCCAACAACTAATAAATGACATAAATTATATGTCCAAGGAAAACTCAAAAATTAACAATTTAACAACTATTATAATGAAGCAAATGCATTTGAAGGTAATACTAACCCAAAATAGGTTGAGTAAGTGCTTCATACACAACTATGCCAACTAAGAAAATATCAAATGACTTCTCTGATTGGTAGCTTGACTTCTTAAAGCCCCCTACTAAAAATAGAGGTATGTATTGTTGAAAACCTATCTTAAAAACCTTGATTATAGTTGTTCCATCCCACTCTCTGCCATCATTAGATAAAGCATCAAAATAAAAGGATATGAAATCCAAGAAAAAGTGGAAGTCAACCCTAGACAATGATAAACTAACAAAAAAATAAAAGGATCAAGGTCTAGGCCAGGGAGCTGCCATCACTAAAGCCTCAATAAAGTCCCTATGAATTACCAAAAGAGGATCTAGACCCAAAAGGAATAGTACCATGCACCATTCAAGAGAAAATAATTGGTAAAGAAAATGTAGTTTTAGAAGTTTTGATAAGAAAATACCAAAAAATGAGTAGGATAAGTCAAAATATTCTATAATATATCCAGGAGAGGATAAATATGTTGAAAAAAAAAATGGTGAAAGAATATTGAGGAATAGAATAATAAGATCTAGTCCTGATATTGGCAAGGGAAAAAGAGGAAAACCCTCAAATTATCAAGCAAGATGTAGGGAAGCAAGAGATAACATAGATAAATGAGCACAAACTAATTTGGTTGAACTTCTCTTTACCAAAAAAAAAATGATATTGGTAATACGCAAGAGGGGCCAAAAATCCCCTAACAAGACATGATTATCATCTCTTGAAATATAAGGGGTGCTAATGCCCCCTCCAAGCATAGGTGTATTAGGGACCTATGTTTAAGTAATAAAACTATTATTCTGTGTATCCAGGAAACTATGAAAGTAGTTGGGCAAGCTATGAAAGGGATGCTATGGATTTTGAAGGAGCAGCAGGGGGAATTCTAACTTGTTGGAATCCTTCTAGAACCTCTTGTGTAACTATTAATAAAACTAGGCATTGGATAGTATCTTTAGTCACTTTCTACTTTGCTGATATTCACTTAATCCTTATCAATGTGTATGGTCCTACAACTCAGTTAGGTAGTTTATAAGTTTAGAGTGGGATTGAGGCCTTTATGAGAAGTAAAGACCAAGAAACCCATTTCATGATCATTGGATATTTTAATGCCATTACCAAGCTGAATGAAAATTTTGGGGGAATTAGGAAATTGACCCAAAGTATGAAATATTTCTCAGCTTTTATTCAAAACAATAATCTATGGGAAGTTGAGTTTGAAGAAGACAAATATACTTGGACCAACAACAAGAGAGGCCAAAACCTAATAGAAAAAAAAATAGATAGATGAATTCCATTAGATCATTGGCTAGATGAAGGAACTTGTGCTAAAATTAATATCTTAACAAGTATTGGTTCAGATCACTGGACAATAAGATAAAATGGTGGTTAGTGAATTAAAAAATATCATATTTTAAATATGAGTAGATATGGGAAGACCATCCTCAATTTATTGATATGATAGCTCAAACATATAATTATTTAGGTAGTGGTGAGTTGTATGCTCTTCCAAACCAAATTAAAGCTATGACATCTAGATTAAAATAATGGAACAAGACCACCTTTGGAAACATTTTTGAGAAGAAAGAAGAAATAAAAGATAAAATTTTAAAATTCCAAAAATGTTATGAAAATAATACAATCTCAGAGGAAAGGGAGTTTCTTAGTGAATATTATAATATTTTGAGTAAGGAAGAAAAAATCTGGAGATTAAAATAAAGATAAACTTGGTTAAAACAAGGAGATAAAAATACAAAGTTTTTTCATAGGATGACTATAGTTCAGATATATTCTAGAATTGGTAGAATTAAATCAATAGAAGGGGTTTGGATTGAATATCAGAGTGAAATTAGAAAAGAGGCTATGTCATTTTATCATAATTTTCTAAGTTAATAGGATATCAAAGTTCTTAATGATAAACTTCTTCATGATGTTCCTTCAATTATATCAAATGAAGACAATAGAAAACTGATGGAGCCTATTACTCTAGAAGAAGTTCATTTAGCTCTTTTATCTTTTAATAAGGATAAATCCCCTGGGCCATATGGAATTTCTATAGCTTTTTACCAATATAATTGGGATATAGTGAAGGATTCTTTATTGGTGGTAGTGGAACAGTCTAGGGTAAAATAATACATTTTTTATAAAATAAATGCAACTTATCTTACCCCAGTTCCAAAAAAGAGGTATGTTGAATTATTTGATTCTTTTAGACCCATAAGACTATGTAATATTGCTTATAAGATTATTTCCAAAGTGATGATGGATAGATTAAGATCATTGTTAGAAAAAATATTTCAGAAGAGCAAGGAGGTTTTGTGAAAGGGAGACACATTTTGGATGGGATCATAGTAGCTCATGAAGTTATACATTCAACAACTTCAATAAAAGAGAAAGCTATGATATTAAAACTTGATATGAGTAAAGATTATGATAGGGTTAAATGGATTTTTTTTGCAATTTTAGATAAGTTTAGTTTTGGGAAGAAATGGGTTAGATGGATTAAAGCTTGTGTCTCTACAATTTCTTATTTAGTGTTGGTCAATGGGTTAGTGACAGAATCTTTTAAATCCAAGAGAGGCCTTAGACAATGAGATCCTCTATATCCTTATTTTTTCATTTTTATGGCAGAAGTTTTGAGTAGGAACTTAAAGAAGGCTTACAAATATGGGTTTATAAGTGGAATTAAGGTTAGTAATAACATCAATAACATCACCCATCAATAGTTTGTAGATGATACAACCCTTTTTAGAAATGCAAGGATAAATGAGGCCAGAGCTTTGAATAAATTTTTCAAAGAGTACGAAAGATATTCAGGGCAAAAAATTAATAAGACTATAACCAGAATTTACTTTCTTAACACTCCTGCTAATTTCAAAGCAAGAATTTATAGGTTGCTTCAAATGGAGGAGGCAAATTTTCCAACAACTTATCTAGGGATGCCTTTATTTGAGGGTAGAATGAAGATAGAATTATGGAATGCAATTATTAATAAAGTTCAAAATAAACTTCTATATTGGAAAGGTAGATGGTTATCATTAGTAGGAAGAGTGCAATTAATTAATTCAGTCTTACAATCCATTCCAATATATTATGTCTTTGTATTCTATGCCAAAATCAGTTGAAAAAAGTTTAATATTTATTATGCAATCCTTTTTATGGTCAGGTTTACATGATAAAAATAAATTTTCTTTGGTGAAATGCAGCAAGTTGTGTGATGAAAAAACTAGGGGAGATCTTAGTTCAAGAGATCTTACAGATGCAAACTTAGCTCTTAGGGGAAAATTTATCTAGATATTGTACAAAGAGAGTCAAATAAAAAGGGCAAGAATTCTTCTAAGTATGTTTATCCCAATGACCCAAGTTTAATATTTACTACATTATCTCTTCCAAATGGTTCTTATCTTTGGAATGGTTTAGAAAAATCTATTGATATTATGATTAAAGTTTTAATATGGGTTGTGGGAACTGGAGAAATTGTTTCTATTTGGATGAATACTTGGTGTGTTAAAAAACCACTCAATTTAGATCCAATTTTGAAACCTTGGATGATATTGCTTTAAGACAAATACGGTGATAGGGTTTCACACATTTTGTACAAGGATCAAGAAGGAATATACAAATGGAAAGAATTTTTTTTTACAAGGATACAAGACATTGATGCTAGGAGGCAATTGAGTAGAAAGATAACAACTGTAATTATTCTAAGGGGTGCCAAGGATAAATTGATATGGAAGTTGAATTGCTCAGGAGAATACACAACAAGAAGTGGATATAATTTTCAACACCAACATAATAATAATATCACTAGAATTTAGAAATATATTTAGAATAACCCTTACATTCCTAAAGTCAAAATGTTTGTTTGGCTAGTAGGTCATAGAAGAAATTTTTCCTAGGATAGCCTTATGAAAATGGGTTTTCATGGCCCATCTAAATGTGTTTTCTGTAATAAGGAGGAGAGTATTGACCATATCTTGGGAAATTTATCAATAGTCTGGAATATATGGCAATGGATTCTTAATATGTTTGGTAAATGCATGGTGATGAATAGCATAATTGAATATTGGTTAAAGAAATGGCAGAGCACTTATAAAAGTGAGTCTTTACAGATAATATAGGATATATCAAAAGAAACAATACTTTGGACTATATAGCTAGAAAGGAATAGAAGAATATTTAAAGGAAAGGAAATTAGTTTAGAGGTAATGAAAAATAATATATGTTTAGCCATAGATGATTCTAAACCAACCCTATAAACTCACCCAATCCCTAATTTGGAAGCAGAAAGTCTTGATAGATGGAGTCAATTCATTAAATGCAATTATGATACTAGGTACAAGAGAAGCAAAAATAAGGTAAAGAATATAAAGTGGAAACAACCAGATGTGGAGTGGGTTAAATTGAATTTTTATGGAGCATCTAAAGGAAACCCAGGACCAATAGGAGGAGGAGGAATACTTAGAAATAATAGAGGAGAGATTTTGTCTCATTATGCTTTCAATTGTGGATTTAAGAAAAATAATGAAGTTGAATCTTGGGCAGCTTTAGAAGGGTTAAGAATATGTAAACAAATGAAATGGAATAGATTTTGAATGGAAGGTGATTCTCTCATAGTAATAAATACGGTTTTAAGGAAAGCAAAGGCTCCATGTAACATACAAGAGATAATTGTGGAAATTTGAGATCTTGCTAAGGAATTTGAAGAAATCAGGTTTATACATATTTTAAGGGAAGGAAATAAATGTGCAGATAAGCTAGCCAATAGAGGGGTTTTGATTAATGATTAAGATTTACTTTAATATTTTCCATTGGTAATATCTATTTTATTTTATAACAATAATGTGTGTTCATTTAGACTATTTATTATAATTTTTGTGGTTGCACTTGTGTTTCAAGAAGGAAACTTGCAATCCAGATTTGGTAAAGCGGACTATGTTAGTGAGATGTTTTAGAAATATTACTGTACTAATATGCAAGGCATAGATAGTAGAGGTGAATTTTTGGCATCGTGAAGGATGGTATAGGAAAATATCAAGAAAGATGCTAAATTCTAGAGTAATTGTATTCATATAGAGATTTGAAAAGATCCAGAAAATGAAAATCAAGAATTCAGATATTTTATGTAAAATGATGTAGATTTCTAACTATAGCATCTCAATTGAGATGAGAAGTGTATCTATTTGTAAAATCTCAAGATCTAAATAAGATATATGTAATTTTTTAAGGGTGGGGGACCCAAGTACAACCCCTTTTTATCAAGCACAAATAATAATAATGTGTTATTGCTCTTTAGTTTTACACAGACATAGAGATCAAAAGCATTGTTAGTCAGAAAAAATAATTGATGGTGCTATGACTGAACCTATGAAACTTTTTCCATAGAGAATTTATTACATGCACCTATCATTTTTATAATTTTTTATATCTATTTATGTAGGGTCCTGATTTTTATCCAAGGGAATTTGTCATTCTCCTCTAGCTTAAATAGGTCCCTTTACTACTAATCATATTTTTTCTATCTATTGTATTGAAATGTGAAAGTGCCAACAATAGTTAAAATCACCATCATGCTTATGTAGACTCATAACACTTTTGCCTCTATGGACAAAAATAGTTTTTTTGCTCCATAATCATTGTCAATTTAGCATTTAGGATCTAGTTCTATTTTCTACTTGTTATATTAGTTTTTGTCTATTTGGTAAAATAATAAAAAAGAAAACAATAGTTTTAGCACTTTAATAGTTAAGGAAATGAATTAAATATCCAAGATTTAGCATTAAATAAAAATTACATACAACTACATTTATGAATCATTTACTACATTCTTTATGCACCCTTGTTTTTTAAATGAAAATAAAAAATTATCATGTATTTTATCATCAGAAGTATAAGCATTTTAGTTTTAGGTCTTGTTTGTTGCATTTGTATGTTGCATTAGGGATAGATTAGGGTTGTTTTTAGTCAAATAAATATCTTAGGATAAACATAAGTGTTCTTAAATCAATCCATAAAACACTAAATTCTTATATAACTAACTACCCCTATCCTCAAGGTAAGAGAGGGATAGTCATAGTGGATGCCCTAAAAGACCCTTCATGATATTTTTCTCTTAACACATTTTTGTGAACCCATCATGAACACCATCGCTAGTCGCCGGATCTTCATTGACCAAGCCAAACCTTAATCAAGCTAAAATTTAACAAAATTTAGTCAAGAACACTTAATCTTGTTCATTTAGATTAGATAATATTAAATCTATATAACAATAACATAATCAATTGCCTATCCTACTAATAAAACTTATGATTCCTTAAGTAATTATTGTATGATCTACTAAGCTATATGGGGTATATCAAACCCAGGCCGTTAGCCATCCACATAGGGTATTATACATACTTACACCTAGTAAGGAGTATATTATAGTGGGCTAGTGTTAGTCATAAGGAGACATACTATTACACCTCATGTGCCATGCATCCAAGTTGTCAATTCCATGTATTGTGGATAACACCATATTGGTTTTCCCATGTATAGATGGGCATATATGGAGTAGTTAGATATAGCAAGACCCTCAATATATAGAGATTCCCTTGAGGTATATAGATCATATTCGGCATATCAAGGGAAGGGGGTATAATATTGCTAAAACATATTCTCTTATTTATTTAATCATATTTATAAAATTTATAAAATAAATTAATTTAATCCTTTACATACAAACCTATGTCTAAGGAGATGTTACCTAACCTATAGCACTACTTCTCAGTTGGCCATTAACCCTAACCCTCTAGTGGAATGTCATGATGACCAACCCACTTTTGAGAACCCAACCTTTGAGAAAGAAGAGGAGGTTTCTACACCTTTGTGTTCTCTAAGCCCAATACATGATGAGAAAGGAAGAGTGTTTAATATACCTAGGGATATGATATTATAATGTAGTATGTAGTAATAAATAAGGATTAGGGGTGCATATTCTTTATAAATAAATTTATTCTAATTAACTAGTTGTATGATTTATAAAGCATATGCACCCCTAATCCTATTTTATTACTACATACTATATTACAATATTATACATTGAGGTACATTAGAGAGTGGTTTTATAATCTATAACTCACATGACTTACTTTATATAGAAGCATAGATATGTTGTGGAATAATTTTTTAGGGAATATCATGACACAATAGGCATCTCTGCAAGGGATAGTTCACTTATGGACAATCCCATAAGCTATATCAAACCCTTTGCCTATAAATCAATTAGATCCAATATTTTGATATCTAAATGCAAACCTTAAGGCATCAAATTCTAATTCCATTTATTTAAATCCTATTATCATCACCACTTTTATGGTTTCTAGGAGGTAAACCCTCTCATATTCTTTGGGATATCATTCATATTTACCTGCTCTTAAGGAAATATTATAGGGAAATGTAGGTTGTACTATATCTCAAAAAGTGGGTATAGGTTATGTTACTAATTAGGGTATATCCTTAAGTGTCTCAATATCTAATCATCATGTCAACAATATTGATTCTATTATCACAACTGTGAGCATGGGTTTCACATAAAATCATAATCCTATAATCCTATAATCTATCATCCTTCATATTTTAATCCTTTAATATCAAATACCTTGTAAATAAATCTTATAATTCTAGCTTAGACATCATATGCCCAAGAATCATCCTTTTGTGAATCATCAAAAAATTCCTTCCATCTCTCAATATATAGCTATTGTGCCATCAAAACCTTTTTCTTTAGAACTTCAACCCTTAACTTCTCAACTAGAGCTATTGAAACAAAAAATGGCTCTCATCCAAGGGTGTTACTCTAGTCACAAGTACTATTATGATGACTTATACAACCAACCCTTAGATCCTTTTGTAGCTAGTTTCCTTTTCCCTCCTAATTTTAAAACTAAGTTTCAAATGTACAAAGAGAAGGAAGATCTTGTTAACCACCTTAGGTTGTTTAGAATTGATTTTAATGATATTTTTTATTATAAAACATTGCTACTCAAGATCTTCCCTAATATCCTTAGTGGCCCAGCATTTTAATGGTACTACCAAATACCAAGAAACTCCTTGAAAATATGTAGAGATCTTGCTGATATGTTTTTCATGCAATTATCCATATATATTGAGGAAAAAGTCCCAAGTAGTGTCATATACCAACTTTAAAAATCCAAATATGAGAATTTTACCAACATTTTAACAAAATGATGAGCCCTAGTGGGGAGAATCTAGTATGTATATCCACTTAGAGACATTCTACACATATTTATAGATAACCTTAATAAGTAATTAACCTTATATTTAGAGACAACCAATGTGTCTTATTTTAGAACAACTTGATATTTTTCAATTAAGAACAACTATAGGAATGAATAAAATTCATTAAAGGAATGTACCACCTCCAAATCAAAGGTTAATTTGTTGACCAATCATAATCAAAGTCGATATACAATGAATAACATTCACTATAGGAATGTACCACCTCTAAATAAAAGAACGTTTGAGATGCTCCATTTTTCTAATTATATATCTCATATTTTTGTTGTAACCATACAACATATAAGAATATTTCATATGATCAACCTTCGAAACCTTATTTGGTCCTTCATGTAAAAATAACTTCCCCTGAAGAACCTCCATTTATCATTCAAATAGGAACCAAGGCTAAGGGAAATTTTAATTTTATTTATCAACTTGAGAGTACCCTAGCCAAAATATTCCTTCTTGAGCTTCTTAGTACCCATCCAAACCATAAAGACATCTTACTTAAACTTTTTAGTGAACAAGTTATTCCTTATAACCTCAACCCAAATGATTTTACTTCTACAGTGGGATCCATAAGGATCAAACATACAACTATATCATTCCTTGAGGATGATATCCCTCAATACTATATGGTTAGATATCTCCCATTATATATCATAAGACATGGAATTAAATTCATAAAACAAATCTTAGTTGATAATGGTTCTAGTCTCAATGTTTGTGGACTAAAATTTATTAGTCATTTTTGGCTAACAAAATAATATTTAAAGAAATTTTATCTTGTTATGATGGATTTTAACAATGGGAAAATTGAGGCTAGTGGAACTATAGTTTTAACCTTCAAAGTTAGACCTCACACTCTCAACACTCTCTTCTATGTCATGCATTATTATTTAACTTGCAACACTCTTCTTGGGAGGTCATTTATCCATGATATATGGGTCATTCCTTCAACTCTTTATTATTGCCTTAAGTATGAATATAGAGGTAAGACTTATCATATTCTAGCCAACCCAAAACCATTTCCCTACTACTAGGTGGTTTATTTCAAGGACCCTAAAACTCATATTTTCCTTTTTCTTAATTCATATCTCGACCCATATTATTCTTCTTAGTTTCCAATCACTAATGCATTAAGGTCTTTATTGGAAAATATTCCTAATGATATCATAGGTAAAAAATCACAGGATCAAATAATCACATTCATATTAACTCACTCCACAATAGCATAAGTATTTCAAAAAATAATAAGCTTTATTGATCAAATTTTAAATACTATAAATTATAAAAAAATCATTACAAACTCATTCATATTACTCTATTTTATAGCATGGAGCTTTGTATTCAATATATAAATTTACATAATAAACTCTTCAATACTTCTAACTATTGCTCTCATCAAACTCATGAGAGATACGACATTTCACATACCTCATATTATGAAAAATATTCTCATGATTATATAACCTCATACTTCACATCTTGACACATAGCATATGACTCTTCACTTCGATAATTGACACCTAATACTTATGACT
Organism: Wollemia nobilis; assembly: GCA_028583015.1. Lineage (NCBI taxonomy): Eukaryota > Viridiplantae > Streptophyta > Pinopsida > Araucariales > Araucariaceae > Wollemia > Wollemia nobilis. The sequence continues at coordinate 32,862,878 of JAQPPZ010017052.1, forward strand.
CTTCACTTGCACACTCACACATGCACTTTTGACACCTTTCACACTTTATTACATACATAACACTCTTTATATCTTGACACATAATTTAGATATGCACACTTCCTAATCTAAATATTTACAATAGTACTCCATGGTACTCAATATACCAAATAATATAATACCTTTGACAATATTTTATCTTAATTAATTTACCTAACAATAAATCTAAGAGTCAAATTGCTAATCTAATCAATATTGTAGACACCTAAAAATATCATATTGTCCTTCATCCCATCATAATAATAGATTAATTTGCAAAATCCTTTAATTTTGCATTATTTGCCTAAAAATATTATTCATCACCCTAAGATCCCTTATCCACTTAAGCCCCTTCCTACGCTTAACCCCGGTCATCATGCAACCACCCCTATAGCCTAACCTAGGAAAAATTCACCCTAGACTAACCTTAGTTAACCCTTAACCTCATTTAAAACTCCACATACAGTCAAACCCAACCTTGATTAAACTCTTAACCTTGGTCAAGCCACAAAAGTCAACATTAAACCTAGGGTCAACCTAACTCTAGTAAGACTTAACCCTTGCTCCACACATATCCCCATGAGCATTTAACATCATAAATAATATTTGGAGACTTTTAGATTTCAAAGCATTGAAGGCATGGGTGAGTCACCTTCCACCTCACCTTGGTCAACCCCAAACCCATGGTTAACCCAACTATGGTTATACTTTAACCCTTGCTCCACTCCACATTCCTATGCATATTCAATACCATAAATGGAAAATGAAGAATTTTTGAATTAAGGCCTTCAAGGCATTGAAAGCTTGGATAAGTCATTCTCCACCATGCCATAATGGGGAGCATACTTATATCGCTCATCCATACCCACTAATTGCATATGGATGGGTGAGAAATTCTCTCACCCAAATTTAGTTATGAGGTATGTCATCCCATACCCTCTTAGGGGACACCTTAGTCCCCCCTAACCTTTCCAAATCCTATAAATATATGTCCATTTCCTCCACCTTTATCATCTGTCCATTTTCATACCTAGACTCTTCCAAAATTAGCCTAGACTCCACAACACTCAATCGTGACTCACCATCAAACCCCATAAAAATCCACATGTGCTTATTGACATCCCCTTTACTTTTGTAAATTACTTCTAATAATAGGTATAGAAGACCATCAGACATGGAAAAGATCTGCAAAAACACTAGAGGGACCTCTGCAACTCAATAAAATTTAGTTTGGACAACACATGTAGATTTGTATGGAGGGGTACAAATCCACAAACCAGCCAAATTTATACCCAGGGGTACAAATCCAACAAAATACCAAATTTTAGTACAAAACGCTCCCATAAGTCACAAAATAAAGTATCTTTGTCTTATCAATTTTTAGTTATTTTAAGCATTCAATCATGTTTTAGACTAGATTTAGAGCCCTTTGTCTATTATTATGAGGGGTTTGATTGAGACATGCCCCCAAATGTATCTAATCATTTTTGTAGGGTTATGCAAGTTTAGAGGACCCGTGTAGCTAATAGTAAACCATAAGCAGTAATCCCAATAACCTTGAGGAATTCAAAGAAGACATCTACGACTATTTACTATCTTCATTGAAATAAGTCTTCCCTTGTGGAAGAATTCAAATTGTAGCCATAAATGACATAGTTGTAAAAGGACAACTTTTGTAACACCCCTTTTTAAATATCAATGCAAAATAATGTTTTCTTGTACTTCAAATATTAATAATAACATTTTAGATAAGAATCAAATTGTCCTAGACCTAGCCAAGATTCCTCCATCTCCTCAAACCTTAGGCTTTTCCTCTAGCAATAAAGGTAAAGTAGTGCAAGTAGAAAGTTATTCCTTCATTTGTGTTAGAATTGTTGATGATGAAAAATCCATGGTAGTAATGGTTTTTAGATGAATGATAGTATGGTTTATGCTTCTTTTCAAACTCATATTCTATTCTAAAGTAGATACTTTTCAATATGGGATATCTAGGTAAAGTAATAGGCTTATATGAGTAGGGCATCAAAGAGCACATATAGAATGAAGCCTAGCTAGGACATTGTGGGATAGGTTATATCCAAAGTCATAGTTAGACTCTCCCATTTTATTTTTACTCTAATAGAAAAAATGAAAGAAAATTTCTTAATAGGGTGTCCCACGATGATACCATTTATTTAAATAGATTTAATTGGGATGAGGAAGAGGATGATGGGTCATATATCCTTATAAACCCTAGCCTCTCTTGATTTACATAATTTTCTAATGTAAATATCTTAACCTTAGCCTATCTCAAGTTGGTTATTGACAAAAATAGTTATGATATGGAGGATGTCCCATATGAACCTCCTCAAGATGGTCCCCAAGACTGCCAAAGAAAAAAAGTACTATTTTGGTGGATATTTTCTCCAAATAATGAATGTCACCATCTCACAGCCAGTCAACCAGTGTTTCCCTATCCTCTTCAATTAGAAGATGATTATTGTATTATGATAGAGGAAACTATGGACATCAATGTTATAACTCTTAAAAATCCTAATATCCTCAAAATAGAAAAATTCTTGACCCTAACCAAGAATGAGGAACACACCAAACTTTTGATAGAGTTCAAAAATGTATTTGATTGATCCTACATTGATATGCCAGGTTTTTATCCTTCCCTAGTTGTCCAACACCTAGTCATCACTTATGGTGCAAAACCTATAAAGCTATAATTCAAGTTATGACTATCATTCAATACATCAAGAAGCCTTTAACCTTAAAGTCTATCCAAATTACTCCATGAGTATTTTCTATATAAGAAACTATTGGCAATTTTGGGTACCTTGGGTACATTGCCCTTGCTCAAGTGTTGATGTTGTCATTGATGTCAAAGAGCGGAAGGGTTTTTGTGAAAACCAAGGTAGACTAAATTATAGGTTTTGTTTAAATCCATGGTCAGCAGTTTTGAAATGGGTTTTTCTTAAAACCCAAGTTAGCTCTTCGTTTTGTTGAAAAAGGTGCTCCGATGATGAAGATATTTAATTTTAAATATCCGGTTTAAATTTTATTTATTTATTTAAAATTTAAATTAATATTTTAAAATTAAATTAAAGTCTGTTCATCGGCTTGTTTTCAAAGCCGACGTTGCTAGGGTTTTGCAATGGATCAATTAGGGTTTCCTGTTGACAAAGCAAGGTTAAGCAACCGAAAAATTCTAGGGTTTCATGTTGACCTAATTAGGGTTGCAGTCGACGTGTTTGAGAATGTTTTGATGGGATATTATCTTCTATAAAAATGCGGGACTGGTGCAAGGTTGAAGAGTGGGTGTGATGCGATATATGCGAATGAAGTTCGTGTGCAGCAGAGTGTAAGTCGATGATAGTTCTTTGGAGTTAAATAAAAGAGATCGCAGCGATGAGATAGTGAGTGAGTGCATATCCACTGATCGAGAACAAAGAGAGCGATATGCAGACGACGTGTTTAAAGTCCGAGGCAAAAATACGTAGATGGTAGAAGTGAGATTTCATGGAAGGTGTAGCAGAGTGAGTGGTGCAAAGAGAAGATAAGAACACGGTATGCAGAAGTCATGTTCCGAGTGTGAAATGACAGTGTGTTGGCTGTAGAAGTAATATTTTTGTGAAGTTGCAGCAGAGAACGCGAAGAGATATAGAGGAGTGGTTGAAAAAGTGCGAATCATTTTTCACAACAGCAGCCAAATTCCGACAAGCGATGAGAACGCAAGAAAAATAGCGAGATCGTGCAAATTGAGGTGACAGTTTAATTCTGCATTTTTTATTACTATCTCCAAGTTGTAGCTTGGTAAAAGGGGTTGGTGCCTCTTTCCGGTTGGAGCTGGAAAAATTGGAGTTGGTGCTCCATTCGGTTGTAGCAGATAAAATTTAGAGGTTGGTGCCTCTTACCAATTGGTGTTGGTGAATGATTATGTAAAGTTGTAGCTTTGCATTTGACTGGATTTGGATGGTAGTCCAAGCAGTCTTTTGAGGAGTAGCCACATCGGTGAACCTCGTTAAAATTCCGTGTTATGTGTGATGCTCTTAGTACTTTTATTATTTCTATTTTAATCTGCTGCAGTTTATTTAAAAGTCTAAATTGCTTTTAAGTTTTTAAAGAACACACTGATTCACCCCCCCTCTAAGTGTCATTGTGATTATAACAGAAACTCCTTTTGATCCTTAGTAAAAGGATATCTATATTTTTCTTAAGGATAACACATTGCTTAATGATTTGAACTACAATAAATGCAAGAACCTAGAACAAAAAGCCTATAGGTTTACCATAATTGGAAATATCATATACTATCATATCCTTGATGACATTTTTCTTATATTTCTATCCTCAATCAAATCCCAAGTAGTCATCAAAGAGGTCCACGATAGATCATGTGGTGGTCACTTCAAAGATGTCACCATCACCAATAAATCTTATATATGGGTTATTATTGGAACTCCATGGAAAAGGACTCTTGTGACTATGTTAGGATGTATGATAAGTATAAAAATCATGACAACCTTATTCACACTTCTTGCCAAACTCTTCAACCCTTGACTTCTCCTTGGAATTTTTCCATTTTAGACTTAGACGTCATTGTTAAGATCAACCTAGTTTCATTTGATGAACATATGTTTATCATTATTGATACTAAGTGTAGGTCAAAATAATGACCTCATTTGAAGTTTAAAATCTAGGCTCTTTTTTGTGCAAAATTAGTTAAGTGCTTCTTTAGATTCAAGGTTCCATGAAACCATGATGCACAAAATTATAATGCATAAAACTAGACTATCTCCTAGGGTGACATTAACGTAGCCATGTTATAGCATGATGTCATGCAATATCAATGCACGAAGCTGACATACTCATGGTAAAATGAACAATGTCACATTGCATAAAATTGGGCCACTTTTTATGATGATATCAACATGATACCATGCATCCTTGGGAATGTACAATACTAAGTGTGCAAAATTGTGATAGTTCAAGGCTAATATTGTGTAGTGATGATGTCAATAGAAGTCAAAAGGACACATGGAAGGATGAATACATAAAGCTATAATGGATGAAACAATGTTGCACAAAGCCATGATTGCCTCAACAATGAAGTAAGCACTAGAAGGATAAATCCAAGAACGTGCAAGTATAGCATTCCAAGTCAATGCAAAAAATTAGGATACACAAAACTAGACATTCCTTGGTCATGATGTCAGTGCCTCCATATCCAACTCTAAATTTATGTGAGGTGCATTAAATTAGAGCTGCCTATTGCACAAGGATGGAATAGCATTACACAAAGCTAAAGCATTCATGAGAAGGCTTTGCAACTGCCTTAATGTTTCCCAACTAGAAAATAGATTTTTAACTAGACCTAAAAGTGACCTCTTTAATATATCTATTACAATTGTTTAGCCACTTGAAGAAAGTAGTAGTAGATCGACAGAGTAGATTCTACAAAAATTTAAAATTTAAATATAGAATGAGATCTAAGATGACCATGACTTCTAGAATTTTTTTGTCAAGCTATCTTTGCAATAATTTTTGTAACCAATTGTAAATATTATGCTACAACATTCAAAATGCATCCTATATTGAGACCTCAATTACAAGGGTTGGCTTTGTAGTCCTTGCCTAGTATTTTTGTTACCTTTATGAGTAGATTAACTCACAAAAAACTTTAACCAGGATAAAATCTAAATCAAATTAATGTCATTAATCAACATGTGAATCTCAATATTAGAATAACAATATATCACAAATATAACTTAAATATGCACAATATCATAGGATTGCAAGAATGATTCATATTGATTGCATTGTATGGAGATTTACCTCCAATATATCATTTTACATGAATTTTAGTATTCTAACTATTGCTCTCCTCTATAATCTAAAATATACAACCTTTTATATTCCTAATAAGAAGATAATTCTCTCATGTTGCCACATATCATGTGACTCTTCATTATCTATCCTGATACCTTGCACTTTCTATCATATTCACACATACATTATACAAATATAAATCATTTACCAAACTAATATTACAAGGGGGCAAAATAATGTAATATCTCCAACACCCCTCCATATTAAATTTTTTGGTAGGAAGGTTTTTTACCTTCATTCTTTGATTCTTTTTTTTCATCATTCTCTAGTTATGACTATGTCATGGTTGGATACAATTATCTATGTCTACCTTTGAATCAATGTATTTGAATTACCTTAGGGTCTCTATCATTGGGTCACTGCCATTGGGTCATTGCTAATGGATATACCTCTAGATCACTACCTTTAGGTCTCTACCTATAGGTAACTACCTCTAGGTCACTACCACTAGATAACTGCCTTTGGGTCACTACCTCTAGAAATTTACCTCTTAGTCATCCATTAGAATATTTATAAGATAATCATATATATAGGATCATCACTAAAAATATTTTCTCTCTGTAAAACATGCTTATATTAATGGTCTTTTCTATTACTAAGGATCAATATACTTATAATGAACCTCCTTACTCGAGTCTTCTTTCTCTTTGCTTACTATGGAACCTATTTTCATGGATCTCCTTAATTTGCTTTCAATTTCAATATCAAGGTCTGTCTTTGACAACCCAAAATCTACGTGATTGTAACTTAAACCAATTCCTCCATGAGGAAAGCTCATGATCTTTAAGCAATCGAAGATGAAAATATTCTCTACCTATTATAGGAAGCTTGTCAACTTCTAAAGTTCAATTTTATTGCAACAATATTTTAGATAGACTTATTTAGCCTTACCTAAGAATCTAATATGAAACTTCTTCCAATATCTAAAGTAGAATGGCAATGACCAACTTTTTCTTAAGTTGGTTCTTTCTAAAAATTTTGAAACTTAATCTTCACTGGTTATTCTTCAACCTAGTGGAAATATCCTTAGCAAACTTTGATCATACTTGATTTCCTTTTGTAGAAACCATACAAAATTTCTTTTATCTTATCTCATTCATTCATGTTTATCCATATATAATCCATTTTTAATCTGTAGTCTTTATTTTCTTTTTGTAGATAAAATATTTGTGAATGATTGTGTCCTCTACAAATTTTACAACTATGAAGATTCCAACACTTCTCTATGGGTGTCCATATCTACCACAATGATTACATATATTTTCTATCACAAACTTAGTCCCTGATTCCTTGTTCCTCATCTATCCTTTATATCCAAGACCTTCACATTTTGGGCTTATTTTTGGTACAATTGGTTTTTCAATTCCTTATCCATATTTTTCTAAACCTGTATCCTTATATCCCATTTTATTTAACAACTTTAAACCAATTCCTTTAATTTACTTTTTAAAATAACCAAAAATATCATTAGACTGATCTATCAATATCAACACAACTATGAGCATCACTATCTCTATCATCATTTGAATCTATGTCATCATCAATTCTAATAGCATAAGTTTTTTTTAAACAATCACAAATTGTATTCAAATCACTTGTATCACATGTAGAATATATTATTGTAATAGGTTATTCTATATTTTTCATGAATTCTAAGTCACAATTATTATTGCTTGCATCACATTTTTTCCTTTTATTTTGATGAGAATCACAACATGCATCTTTTTTATGAAGACCACTAGTATCACAACATACATCTATCATCAATGGTTTTAATTATATAGTATCACAACATGAATCTATCATCATGGGCCTTAAATAATTAGTATCACAAGAAGTATTTTTCATCATTGATTTATTTTCTAACACTTCAACCTTTTCTTGCTTTCTTATCTTGGAAATATTTAGAGTGATAATTTCCTTGTAGATTGTTTTTCATAGACTAACAGGTATAGTAACAAAGTTTCCATAATAATCATTAGCATCATTAAGAAAAAATTACATGTTTTTTTGAAGCATTAGAAATTCTCCCTATTCTACTTCACTAATAATATCAACAAGCTTATTTTCCAAATCTGTAATCATTTCCTCTTGCTTTCTATTCTTACCTTTTAGAACTTCATTAGAAAGTAATACCATATACATTATCTTTCCTATATCATAAGGTAATGTAAAAACATATTTAGAGTTTATTTTTGCTTCCTCAAGTTTTGAATTTATGTATTATCTAACACTGAAAAACTTTCATTTTAGCTTCTCTCATGATTGATTGCAGAACTCTATTTTTCTTCATTGATATATTCTCTTGAATTTTAATTTTTTCTATTATTTTTTGAGTACAACATTTTAATTTTTCCAACATTTTCTTAGTATTTTCTAGTGAGTCATCTTCAATGTATATTGGTTCTTCTTGAAAATATAAGTTTTCTACTTCAATTGTTTTTGACAACTCATGTTTTTGTATTTCTATTTTCTGTTTCACTTGCTTTTTCTTTGCCATGTTCCTTTGAAGTAGTAATCCTTTTAACTCCTTAGGTTTAGATATATCAAATTTTCTAAATTACAAAACATATGAGGTTGAATTTCTTATTTCTCCCAAATTTTCAGAAATAAATTTTATTTCCTAATTTTGAGGTTGAAACCTATTTGTGTCCCAAATAACTAAATTTGCAATAACTCACTAATTCAATAATTTTCCTACTTTTAAATTTTTATCAAAAATCAAAGACTTTTAATAATATCCAAATAATTTTAACCTTTATTATTGAAAATATTTTTACCTCCCTAATTAGTTTTTCAAAATTCAAAAAACTTTCAAACTACTTATCACTCCAAATTAATACTTAAAAAACTTTAACTTGATAAAAATAAGGCTTAACCTTATTCCTCCACTAGAAATTAGGAAAATAATATTCAAATTTCAAAAATTAAATATACCTCCATGTAGTGCGGCTCTTGAGACGATGTGGGCACTGAGTCTTTCAAAAATATAATTCATATTTTGAATTTGAATTTAAAGAACCTTTTACAACAAAAAATCGTGTGGACATGGCCATGTGTGGGCCCACACTTACTGCAACTTCCACTCAAGTGGCCTTGGATACTGCAAATACATCCTTGTTGTATTAGCTTTACTACATGATGTACTATGTGTTCTTCAAAATGTGAGAGCATAGAATACAGGTCATGGCAACCCAAAATCCTTTGGTGTTATAACAACTAGCTCTTATATCCTCAAATATTTAGCCATGCATAGGAGTTTTGCCAATTGCTGAAGCTATAATGGCTAGTATTGTAACTCCCTATTTTTACCAATACTATTTTGGTGTATTTTGACTAGCTCCAATGGCTATATCCCTCAATATAGGCCCAATCAAAACTATCATGACCAATGGGGTTATTCATCGTACATAATTTTACATTGCATCAATGTAACATTATTGTCATTTCAATTTCTTACCTACATCAGAAATCGCAGGTCATGCTACACCTATCTAAAACCACCCAAATACCTCCAAGCATGTTCACACCCATTTAATACTAGCGATGGTTGAATTCCTATCAAATGCAAGACTCATGCCTCAATTATTTTCCTTGACCAGAAGGGTATTTATATTGTAGCTTCACACTAAGGTAACTTTCAATATCCTTGTCTATTTGTTGCAAAAATGTTTATCCAAAAATTCATCTAGAGAAGAATAATAAATAGTAGTAGGCTTAAAAACTAAGCCTTTATTCGAATTCTATCCAACATTATCCACAATATAATTTTATTTCTTTCTCCTTGTAGTGATTTGCCTTGTTATGAACCTCTACTTTGGATCTAATTTTCCTTTCAAGTTGTCTCATTGTGCTACACTATGTTCCAAAAATACTTAGATTCTTAATCATTGATTTGTAGGCTAGCTTTAGCTTTAACAATCCATTCTTAAATCTTACGTTTTCTCTAAATTCTATTTTGCAGTGATCTTTGATGTTATTCTGCATCGATTATCTTCCTCTTAGATCCACTTTATTTATTTATTTCCTTAACTCTTTCTTTAGTGCTACTCTATATTATCAATCTGCCTAAGCGCTCTTCAACGATTTGCATTGATGCTCTTTCTCAAGGATTCACCTTGACATTGCTCTATCTCTTATTCTATGCTCTCTAGTTTTAAAGGAGCTTTTAATGATATTTTTTTATCCTCTAATGTTGGTCACACAATAATATTTAGCCAAATAAATATTTCTTATGATATCTTCCTCTTGCATGGCACTTTGCTTTACCTTTAATCAACACTTAGACTTGATGCTTATCTTCTAAAAAATCCTACATATCCTTAACAGGGTTATGCATAAGGGGTCAAACTTGAAATGTACTTGTAAAAAATAGGTGAATCCATTTTAAAACTATGGCGAATCCTGGAAAACCTCATGTCGGAGGAAATGGTGAATTATCATACTTTTTGATTTTTTTTGGAAAAATAGAAAATTTGATAGTTTTAGTCAGATTGGGTGGAAAACAAGATCTGGCCATGGGTCGGTGTAAAAAATGGTTTAGCCTCAAACTAGGTGTAGAAAATGGTCTGGTCTCAAAACATGGTATTGGTTGTGGAGCTTGATTCTCTCTCTAATTTGGAGGTCTTATTTCAACCTCACTTGGACCCACTCCGTGAAGGAGGGGTGTAGGGGGCAACGTCCCCCCTACTATGTCGCCAGGGGGGTCCAGGGGGATCTAGGGGGCAGTGAAATTTATGGATCCCCCTAGTGGGGATTTGGGGGTAGCACCCCTGAACCCAAAAATAGATGTATTTTTCCCTTTATAAAACAAGGTTTGATAGTTCATTCAGATGCAAAACATGATCCAAATATTGGCCTTTTAGATATTGGCCCAGTGTAGAATAGGGTATGACCTGGTGTAAAACAGGGTTCAAAAATCATCTTGGTGCAGAACAAGGTCCGATTCGATGCAAAATAGGGTCCAAAAATTGGCTTGGTGTAAAACAGGGTCCAAAAATAAGCCTGGTGGAGAATAGGGTTCGACCTGATGCAAAATAGGGTTCAGATATCAACTTAGTGTAGAAAAAGATATGGCTTGGTGTAAAATATAGATTTAATATTGGCCTGGTGTGGAACAGGGTCTGACTTAGTGCAAAATAGGGTTTGAAAATTGGCCTAGTGTAGAACAGGATCTGGCTTGGTGCAAAACAAGGTTTGAAAATTTTCTTGGTGTAGAACAAGGTCTGGCCTAGTGCAAAATAGGGTTCGGATATCGACATGGTGTAGAATAAGATCCAACCTGGTGCAAAATAGGGTCTAAAATTTAGTCTAGTGTAGAACAAGGTTTGACCTAGTGCAAAACAGGGTTTGAATATTGGCCTAGTGTAGAATACGATCCAAAAATTGGCCTAGTGTAGAACAGGGTTTGGTAGTCTATCTGAATGTAAATCAAGGTTCATATATTAGTTTGGTGTATAACAGGGTTTGATAGTCTATATTAAAGTAGAAAAAGGTTTGTATATCAACTTGGTCCAGATCAGGGCCTAGCCTGGTGCATAACATGATCTGATCTACTACAAAAATGGGTTCGATTTGGTGTAGAATAGGGTTTGATCTTGTCTAGTGCTAAACAAGATCTGGTTTTTTTGTAGAACAAGGTTTGATCTTATCTAGTGCTAAACAAGATCTGGTCTAGTGCAAAAAAGGGTATGGTATGGTACAAAAATAGGTCTAGTATGGTGCAGACCTGGGTTGGGATATCCATCTAGTGTAGAACAGGGTCCGAAAATAAAAAGTATTGTTGGGGTGTTAATTATATATAGTGGTATAATTGGCGAATTGGGTGGGATAATTTTACAATTTTAAAATTTAATGGTGAAAAGGGTCCTCTACTTAGGCAGGACTGCTAGCAAAATTAAAAAAAAAATCCGTAATACTATTATCAACACACGGCTAACCAACATCTAATTTTTTTTTGAATATTTTGGGCAAAAGGGCCGATGTTCGGGTCCCCAAAAATAGCAAATTTGAAATTTTAAAAATATAAATATTAGTCCAATTGGCTAATATTCACCGTTGTGCATAACCCTGTCCTTAATGTAGGTGCAGGTGCAAGTGGTACTTTATATTCTCTAGTGTGGAATACTTTCATGAATAAAACTCAAACACTTGAACACTTCGTTGTCACCTTTAATGACTGCATTCTATTAATGTCTTCAACTTCTTAAACATACACTTTGATCCTTTTAATATTGAGCTTTTTATTTTCAATTCTATGTTTTCTTTGCCTTAAATATTTTATTCTATCCTTGTCTTATATGATCTATTGTAACCTTTATGTTTTCCTAATCTACTCTTGCTAAAAGAGTATTCTCTCTATAACTTGGTGTAGGTTCAAATGGTGATGCAACTACCCTAGCTTCTAACTTGTACCTCCAAATTGAAACATAATCACTGCTGTCGAATCTTAATGCTAGCTTTGTTGTCTCCTTGACATTGTCTTCTAGGCCTATCATCATATGGTGATGATTGTCCCAACTCTAGTGCACACAATCATGTTGTCTCTGATACCATTATTAGATTTACTCACAAAAAGCTTTAAACAGGATCAAGAATAAATCAAATGAATGTCATTAATCAAACTAATAATGAATCTCAATATTAGAATAAAAATATCTCACAAATACAACTCAAATATACACAATATCATAGGATTACAAGAATGACTCATATTGATTACATTGCATGGAGCTTTACCTCCAATATATCATTTTATATGACTTTTTAGTATTCTAACTATTGCTCTCCTCTATAATCCAAAAGATTCAAACTTTTATATCCGTAATAAGAAGATAATTATCTCATGTTGCCACATATCATGTGACTCTTCATTATCTATCCTGATACCTTGCACTTTCTCTCATATTGACATACATTATACAAATATAAATCATCTACCAAAATAATATTACAAGAGGACCAAATAATGTAATATCTCCAATAATTGCTATGTAATCTTGTTACTGATCAATGAAGTCATAGTTGTTTGGCCTCCATTACAATCCAATTACATATTTTTATGCATGCATTATTTGTTTTAAGTTATTTATCTTACACTTAAAACTTAGTCTATTATGTCAAAGCAAATTATGCTTTTTGGATTGCTAATTGTTCAAGTCCTTGGAATGGTTAAATAATTTGTTTTAAGTTGAATAAATATATGATTGAATTGGATGATGGTTGGTTTGTTAAGTATCATGTAATTTGATTTGGTGAGTATATTACTTAGTGAGATCCAATGTTGTTACATTATATCATGTCCACCTTTTAATATTTCTTTCTAACCCTTACTCATTTTTAAATTTTTTTTCTCTTAAAAAATATAATCATTTCAAGGATCCAACCTTATTCAAATGTTGAAACAAAGAGAAATCTCATTTCATCCAATTATATACTTTGGCTAAAGTCTAGAGTGCTTCACCTATCCACAAGTATGAAAACATTTGGTCCAATAGTATTAGTAGTTTTTGACATGCACAGTGGAATAAATCTTGTTGCTTTGTCTCATTTTCTTGGAGAGCTCAAGATCCAATGGACAGTCTTGATCTCATTAGTGGAGAATGTATGTTCATATGGAAAATCCCTTGAAGATCAAACATAGAATTATCTGGAGATAGGCTAGGCCTTTTACCCATGGTCGAACCATTTTTCCTAGCTTGGTATGATATTGGTCCCATAAATATATCAATATTTCATGAAATACCAAAATTTGCTCTAAAATTCCTTCCCATTTATGACAATAATGAAAAATTCTTATGAACACTATCAAGATGTAGTTTATTTATCTACTATATATGATATTTTCTTTGAAGATGCAATGATAAGACTACTTATTCAATATTTCAGGGGAAAAGTATTATTATGGTATAGGTCCTTAGAGGATAAGAGCATTAGTACTTGGGATCAATTGGCCAAAGCTCTTATTACTAAATTTTATGATTGTGGAGATCCATTCTTGTTGCTTAGCCATTTTTCTCCATCCAAAGAATCCCCTAAGAAAATATTTTTTATTTTAATGTTTGATTTAAAAGGACTTGGAATAGGATTCCCTGAGAATTCCAACCTTCCCATGCCTAGGCATATATTTATTATATTCATGCCTTCCATCTTGACCTAAATTTTCTAATTCAATAGTCTAAGGAAAAGAGGTTCCCTCAAAATTTTCAAGAAGCCATGCTAGCAAAAAATATGTTTGTCACAACAAGAAAAATCCCTCCTAGAAATATTGTATATCCATATGATCCATCCATAAATATGACTTAAACATCACATTAAGAAGAGTCTAGGTTGTATCCATCCCACCCTGCCATAGCAAGTTGCATTCCCACTACAAAGGTAGGGCATTAATTTAAAATTTAACTAAAGACATGAAAAATATGGAGTGACTCTATTAGTCTAGGACAAGATCTCAGGATGAGCATACCCAAATATATAAAACATACCATTGTATTAATAGAAACATGCAAGGGCTATTCAAAGCCATAGCTACACGTGACCTCTTATCGCTAGTAGAATTTATGCTAATGAAAGATGTGTGTGTCATGTGCAACCTAAAGGATTTCTAGTGATGGAAAACATGGTGTATTTTACAATAGATCTAGAATGACAATGTTTAGAAAGAATGACTTCTATAATAAAATAACAAAAAGTGATATATGGTCATGATCATACCCAAAATTTGGCTGCACAAAGTGGAATTAAGGATACACAATCATATTATTAGGAACCAATCCTAGAAATAAAACCACTGAGTCAATAAAGAATCGAGTTGTATAATATGTTTTAATTTCTAGATATGACTTAGAAATAGAGGATTGAAATAGTAATTCAATTTTAAGACTTATTCAAAGCATTGATCCCATCACAAGATATTTTAGGATAAATAGACAATGATCCTACAAAGTCTATCAAAGACCCGAGAAGATATTTATTGGCAGTTGAAGGAGTGGATTTAGTAATATTATATCTTGAAAAGTAAAACAAAGTGGTGATTCATGGAGCTCAAAGACAAAGAGATTATTCTTAGTTATGGAAAATTCTAGTCTTCCTTTTTTTATTTATCTCTTTTCCTAGAGGTGTGCATACCACTTAATTGTGTGGTAGATCCAAAAGCTAAAATTATAATCATGCCTCAATAAGTTTGCAACATCATGGGGTTAAATTTTAGTCAAATGGAGTCTAAGTGATTTCAATTAAAAAGGAAATCAATAAATTAAATTGATCTTTCAAAAATATTTTCAATGATGATACATGGATACCTAGATTTTGTGGTGGTACAAGATATAGTGAATATTATACCCCCTCTATTTGGCGTATATTTGTCTAAATATTTTTTAGAACAGATAAGAGGATGCCTAAAAAAAGAATAAAATATCATGATTATTCCCTATATTGGAAATATAATTAGAATATCTAATAAGTATTTGCACCCCTTTTGTATTGAAGAATATGGATAACTAGAAATAAATCTTACAAGGAATGGTTCCTATGATGTAAATGTGGAAATAAGCGATTGCTTGAAAGAAGAATAAAACCTAGAATGGCAAAAATAGTGGCACAATGGTCACCACTCACAAAACTATTTCTTAGAAAAATAGTCAGACCCAACAATCAACTATAGATCTTCCCAAATCTAAAAATATCATGAGATTTAATAATTTAGCTAGTAAATCAAGAAGAATCTATAAGAAGACAACACGGATAAATAAGACAAAATCAAACATAATGAGAATTCGTTATGAATATGCTTTTGGAAACTATATAACCGATATTGGGAGGACCAATTATAAAAAATATGGATCCTAGTTATTGGATTTGTTAAGAAGAATTATCCATGACAATCACGCATGTCCAAAGCTAGAAATTCCTTGGGGGTAGAGAAAAAATAGATCAACATCTAGAAATACCTAATGAAAATTATGAGTTTCAAATAATCTATCAAGAAGATAAGCTCAAATTTGGCACCATATGGTTAGGACATTGTAGATTCTTAGGATATATTACAAGAAGGTACTTCTACCAGGCATGGGAAAACACACCATATTTTTGTGTAAATAGCTCACAAGTTAAAAAAAAAAACTAAATACAATTTTGAAAAATTAGACATATAGCCAATAAAGTAGTATAATGACACATATAATAAGGTGTTGGAAAATAGACTCCATGGCTACAATGGTGGATCAATCAAGAAAATTTCAATGGTATTCAGAAGTCTTCTTCTAGGAAGTAGGCACAAAATAGGCATAAAAAAAAGAGGACCACCTTATATTGGCCAATAAAGCAACACTTGTGACAAATTTATGGGTCTATATAAGAAGGATCTCAAATGTATCACAATTACAGAGGCTGAAAGAATCTAAAGTCCTTGGCGGGAAAGAAACCACAAGACTATCTATCTAAATCTAAGGGATGTTCCCTATTACACATGATAGAGTAGATATTCAAAAATGTGTAACTATAAATAAGCTTTTAGTTTGTCCAGACTGAGAAATCTACAAGGCTCAATCGAGGTGAAGCATAGTAAAAGTAGGAAAGAAAGACTCTTTAAGGAAAATGGTCAAGAACCTACCTAAGTGGTAGTGACTTTGGTAGGAATAGTTTTTGGGCTAAACCAGACTAAGACATAATAGAACATGGAAAATAAGGAAGTTGCATTATCTTTCTACCATTTTTTCCCATATTATACATTTCTAAGTACTGTAATCATTTCCTCACCCATCCCCTTTCACTCCACTAATTAGTTATTTCACATATTCCATTGAACATTCCCTATCCATAATTTCCCCTAAACATTGTAGTCCAATGTATAATACAAAGAGAATGGACACATATCATAAGTACTTAGGCATCATGACATGGTACAAGCTAAACTAGCAAAGGAAATAGAAAATGTATTATAGGACACTCTATCGCTTATGCGATGCAAGAAAAACATAAAATAATTATGCCAAATAAGCATATCTAACATGAAGACATTAAATAAAGCATGTGAATGAGTCATTAGTACAAACTTTAATTTTTTTTAAAAAATGACCAAGTTAGAAGTGTCACTACCCAAAATTTCATTTCCCAAATCCAAGATAACCCATGAGTTTTTTTTTAATTACTCCAACCTTACTAATCAACCATGATAAATCAAGATGTTCACTTAAGTCAATTTGGAGAAGTATTACATCCATCACTAAACTTACCCATGTCTATCTGGTAAGACTTACTAGATGTAGATATTTGGGTTGGCTAGGTTTCCTTCTCATATAACCTACAAGCTAGCCCATCTCTTTCTATCATTCAAAAGGATATTGTTACACCAACTCAGCTATCCTTCTCATTTGTTTTCCTTTCCAAATGAGCTAGCTACCCTCTTTACATTCTATTGAAAGAGTTCCATGCTCAACCAAGCTATCACTCTCATTTTTTCTTTAACGAGTTAGCTTACTCCATCCCATCCATCAAAGGAGAACACCCCAATCGTTCCCACCATACATAGATCTATCAATGTAAGTGGAGTGGGTGCAGTGAGTGGTTACTTAACTCCCAAAGTGAAATCATCTAACATGGGTTCCTTACTCAAGTTGTTCCATTGACGAACTAGTTTGCTCACCACAAGGGAAGTAGAGAGACATGAATCTGCCCTAGCATCTATCATTATTCAGTTAAGGAGGTTAGCCTAAGATGCTTGATTCTACCTTCTAAAATATCCTCCATTGATCAAGATGAAATACAACATAACGCCCATGGGGATATAAGTTCCAACTTCTACGTTTATCAATATCAACTAGTCAAGAGGGTCTAAAACCTGAAGCAAGCATTTTTGAACCCACAACCCTTTAGGGGAATTTTTCCTTAATGGTGAATTTAATTAAGGTAGTCCAAAAATCATAGATAAACCGATATAAGGCTTGTAACAGTTAGACTAAATATTACCCTTAATCATCTAATAGTACACTTTTATTCAAAATTAGACTACTCACTTTCCCATAAATGTGTAAGCAAAACTATCTCTAAAGCATACAGATTTCATGGAGCTCAACACAATAATTACCACATAATCATATTTCCCAAAAGCATAACATTTAACATACACATAAAATATAATAACATCATAACGTCTTTCCATTTCTTCTTGGTAGTTAATAGTCTTAATTACAAAATAGTCTATTACATTCATTCTTTTTCCACCATTGGTGAAGTCTAACAATGCACAGTTTACAACATTTCTTCCCAAGGGTTGGTCACAAGCTTCCTTGAGAATATAACATTTCTTTAACAATGTAAAAAATATAGCGATGCAAAGCCTTCAAAAACTTAGAATAAATCTGACATAATCATCCCACTTGCACTACTAGAAATCACCTGGCCAGTCCTCCACTTTGGTCCCTGCATCACAATCTACATGAGGTCTTTTGCCACAAGAAATATTAATAAACATAGTCCATTATCTACTAAGTTTCAATAGAAGACTAATCTCAATTCTATAAGAGACATGTCTTACCTTTTCCTTGCCAACAGGCTCAAGATTGTTAAACACATATTAACATCTCTACGTTATCAATGCTTTCCATATTTTAATAACAATCCTTTCATCTAAAATTACTTCTAACCATATCCATGTTGTACATATACCCTACTGTACATTTACACAATCACCAATTCCTCTAATCAAGTTAAAGCATTGCCAAACACATCATAAAGCACTTCCTATAGATATTCATCTATATTTAATGTATTCCAAAGCACAACCAACATCAAGAAATACGTGCACATAGTCACACCTTAGAGTGCAAAAGCAAAGCTAAACTAAAATATCAATATTTAAGCACAAAGTTACAAATGTTCATACCCACAAGGAATTCCACTAACCGATTGAGATAGACCGTATCCTCGTCTAACTCCTACCCTGTAACCCAACTCCATGGTTGAAGAAATAGATTAGGAAAAATGTTCTTGATTTAATTCAAGATTTCCCAGGTAAGGCTGCCCTTCCTATCCATGCTACCCTCTTAGTAACAGAAATGAAAGAACCCCTATCCTGAAAGGCTGCTATATTACACACCAGATGAGCACACAGTCAAGGTAAGGATGAGCTACTGCTATCTACTCTTTCTTAATGCATGGACATCTACAACTATCTATTATTTCTTTAATGCATGGACATATACAACTATCTATTCATCGATGCTTACTGATTGAGTCCTTATTTAGTGAATGGGTGTCTATGAGGAGATGCCTTCGAATGAAAACCCAAACTTAATAAAGAATTTTAGAGATCCTTTAATAAGACTAAAATAGAACAATGACATAACCAACTACAAACATCTCAGATAAAAACAAATATTTAATAATTCCTTTCCTTTCATAATCACAACACTGTCTGGGTTATTTTCTAGAATCAAGCTCATCGAAGAAGTTAAACATCTAAGTTTCATAGTGGTGCAAAGAAGACCTCAGTATCACATACCTAAAGCTTATGGGGAGCAACTTCCAGGACCAAAAATAGCAACTCATTTCACTGTCGACTTCTCTTCCTGACCCCTTTTTGATTGCCTAAACCACACTACGATTTATTTCTTTTTCTTACCTCTAAACTTCTTCAGATACTATGATCCATTTTTCTCCATCACTCCACTACCCATTACAATCATGAAATAATAGTGGTAACGAACGATATGCATACACATCCCTTGCTATTTGGAGCACATGGTTAGACAAGTCATCCACCAACAAGAAACACTATGCTAATACATTAGCAAGAAGCACTTGTCATACATATGTTACGGTTATGATCCACAACAACCCCGCCTAGCAACATCCCACAAGGACTATAGTTTCCACCTCCAAAACATAGCATCTATGGATGTAAAGCAACATAGGTGTATATGCATAATTTTATACATAGTTATATATATATATATAGGTATGTGGATGCCATGGTAGCAAGCATTACAAGTAAACCTTAAAGAAGTTCAAGTTACCAAAAGGATACACTTATACAAAGGTCTTCTTGTTTCAATAAAAGACAACATAAGCTAGTATTTTATTGTGGTCCTCTTTACTTGTATTATTTCCCTTAACCAATACAATTTCTATATAAAGGCCATAATAGTTGAACACTTTAACTATTAAAAGAAATTGTTAGTAAACAAGCTTCAAACTAACTCAATATGCTTGCCCAAGCAAGTCACAAAATAACTCCTCCATCCTTAAAAATAGCACAAACACATCCAAAACCATTACAAGGATAAGCTTGCCAAGGGAGGGTCATGACAAGAAGAAAGCATCAAGCAATAATTAGGAAAAAGTTAGTTGGCATAACTACCTCTTGATATTTATATAAAAATGCTATAACTCTAAGGATCCAAGACATAATGCCCCCTGGTATAGTCATGAGTTTAGAGAAAAACTTGAAGCACCGTGCCATTGCAAGTGAAAAATAAAATAAGTTCTTATGCAATTGTGTAAGGAAGAGAAAAATACATAGCAATAATGGATGACTCTAACCTACAAGCACCTAGAATATTTACCTAAGGCATCTTGCTTGGACCTGAAGTATCTTTTGGTTGCAATGAAGTATACTCATGAAGATACCTTTTCTTTGGAGATACCATATCCCAGTGTTCTCATTCACCATATTCCCTCATTTTCTTCCCTTATTAACCATTGTGCCTCTTATCATTTTCTTGACCACCTGTACATTGCTCCATCAACTATTGCTCTTCCACTTTCTATGATCCTTACTTTTATTACCTCTTGTAGTAAATACCACATATAATACTATCCTCTCCTCATTTATTTATTTATTTCCTCCTTGTGCCACTCCTTATATCTAACCATATATCTCTTCATCATATCGAGTCTTTCTATTTTCTATGATCACTGCATTTCTTGCTTCTTGCAATAACCATCACATGTTGTATCACCTTCTTCCTTCCTTGTCATCTTATCTTCAAGATTCTTTGGATATTTCTCTTCTTCACAAGTTTATGATAAAAAATAAGGCTATCTAGATTTTTCTTTTTCTACAAGTAGAAAACCTCAAGAGGCTCCAAGAATGTAGATCAAAATAATGACCTCATTTGAAATTCAAAAGTTGAGATTTTTTTTGTAAAATTGGTTAAGTGCTTCTATGACTTCAAGGTTGTATAAAACCATAATGCGCAAAGTCTTAGTGCATAAAACTGGGCTAACATCAACATATCCATATTAGAGCTTGATTCCATGCAAGGTCAACACATATGGTTGGGATCCTCATGGTCAAAATGCACAACATCGCATTGCACAAAGCTAGGTCCTTTTTTATGATGAAATCATCATGATGTCATGCATCCTTGAGAATGTACAAGACTCAATGCACAAAATCATGATTTCGTAAAGACAAGTTCATTTAGTGATGATGTCCATAGAAGTCAAAAGGATACATGGAAGATTGACTGCACAAAGCCACGATGAATGAAACTAAGCTATAGGAAGCCACGATTACCTCAACAATGGCATAGTTTCTATGAGGAGGAATTTGATAACATGTAAGCAAAGTATTCCAAGTCAATGCACAAAATTAGGATACACAAAATTGGGTACTCCTTGGTCATGACGTCAGTGCCTCCATCTAAAAGATTGACTTTGTACGAGGTGCATGAAACTAGAGTTTCCCATTGCACAAGGCCATAATAGCATTGTATGAAGCTGAAGAAACCATGATAAGGCTCTATAACTACCTTAATACTTCCCAGTTGGAAAAATGATTGCCACCTAGACATGAAAGTGACCTATTTGATAGATTTTTTTAGCCACTTGAAGAAATAAGTTGTAGATCGACAGAGTAGATTCCACAAGAATTCAAATTCAAATGCAAAATGAGATTTGAGATGACCATAGTGGCCTCTAGAAATTTTCTACAAAGTTGTCTTTGCAATATTTTTATAACTGATTGTAAATATTACACTAGAAAATTAAAAATGCAACCTATAAATAAGCCATGAGACCTCAATTATAGGGGCTGGTTTTGTGGTCATTTTCTGGTATTGTTATGTATTCTTGTTACTGATAAATGAAGTGATAGCTATTTAGCATTCATTACTATACGATAGTAGGTTTTTATGCCTATATTATTTATTTTAAGTCATTTTTGTTACATTTAACACTTAGTCTATTCTATCAAAGTGAATTCTACTTTTTGGATCACTATTGGATTGCTAATTTTTTAAGTCCTTCGAATGATTAAAGCATTTATTTTAAGTTGAATAATTATGTGATTAAACTAGATAATGGATGGTTTATTATTTATCATGTAATTTTATTTGGTTAGCATATTACTTAGTGAGATCCAATGTTGTTACACTATATCCCATCCACCTTTTAATATCTCTTTCTAACCCTTACTCCTTTCTAACCCTTTTTCTCTTAAAAATATAATCATTTCAAGGAGTTGATCTTCTTCAAAGGTTGAAATAGAGAGAAATATCATTTCATCCAATTCTATACTTTGGCTAAATTCGAGGGTGCATCACCTATTCACAAGTATGACATATTTTGGTCCAACACTAAGTACTTTCCTTAATGG
This sequence comes from Wollemia nobilis, assembly GCA_028583015.1. Taxonomy (NCBI): domain Eukaryota; kingdom Viridiplantae; phylum Streptophyta; class Pinopsida; order Araucariales; family Araucariaceae; genus Wollemia; species Wollemia nobilis. The sequence continues at coordinate 32,885,367 of JAQPPZ010017052.1, forward strand.
ATCAAATTCATGCTTTAGATTCAACCATTAGATTTCAACTCTCTAATATTATCCTCAAACAAATATTTAGTCATTATGGCACCGCTTTTATTCTAATTTATGGCAATGGAACACACCTTTCAAGAATAAGGATCTTTAGGAAATTTGTGCTAAATATAATATTTAGCACAAATGGTCTACAATTTACTATCCTCATGGAAATTTCCAAGCTAAATCTTCTAAGACTTTTTAATATCCTTAGAAATATTATCAATAAAACTAGTCAATATTGACATCTCTAGTTGTATCCATCCTTATGGTCCTAGCACACTAGTGGCAGAACTCCCACTAGCGTGATGTCCTTTGTTTTTCTTATGTAATGTCTTTCCTTTTGATCTATATGTGCCTTCCTTGTGAATTTTGTTGTAGAACTCCTATGTTGGATATGAATATCATCTCACCCATCTATTTCATGAAAATCAAATCCATACCTTAGAGAACCTATGGGTCTATCAACAATGTCTTAAGTGTGACTATAACAAGAATGTACAACCTTGTTCCTTTGAATTTGATGATATTATTCTGAAAGAGAATCAAAAGAACACCAATGCTAAAACCAAGGTCAAAGGCAAGTTTGAGCCTAATTGGCTAGGTCCATACATCATCACCATCAAGTATGGCATAAGTTCTTACTGCCTTGCCATTCTTGATAGGAAAGAACAAATATCTAATGAACATAATGCATATTAAAAGGTATTATTTTTAGTCTACAACAACTATATATTTCTTTTTAGTTTCTTATCATTGATTTCTTGTATCTACTTGACTCCATATCTACCTACATGCACGTGTTTGTCTATGTATGGAATGCTTGTTACATTTTTAGTTAGGCATCTGTGATGACATGCAGATGATGACCCTAGTTATGATAGCTCATTTTCATTCACTAGGTGACTAATTTATAAATTTTTATGAACATCTCATCCTAATACCATCTTTGTAAATCAAATTAGGGTTCACATAACATCAATCTATATCAATATGATTTGCTTCAAATGTTATCTCTATCAATTTTTTCAACCATAAATATTTTGTCACATGATGAATACAACAAGATTCTTAGGTGTTGATGAAAAAATCAATTAAATCAAGTTCTTCTATATCTTAAATAACTTCTTACATGATGAATATTATAAGGTTCACATGTGATTATGGTAAATTCAATCAAATCAAGTTTTGATATCTCTTTTTTTAATAGGTAGAAAAAAGGTTTTTAAAGGGACCCCAAACCTTTACATCAAGGGGCTGAGGAGACCCCAAACAAACAAAAGGAGCAAAAAAATTCGTAAATAAGGATATCCATAAATAAAGCTAGAAATAAGGAGAAATAAAGGAGATCAAACAGACCAAAGAACAAAGTGGAAGAGAACACTCTAATTGAGGAGTACGAATAAAATAAACACATCATTAAAGGCTTGGATTTTAAATTTTAAAAATTCCAATCCAACGCACCTCAATTTGAATTTGAAAATTTGAAGGAAAGCTTACCTAAAAAACTATCGATCGGGACACAATTCGAAGGAGCCACATCAGATAATTTTTTGGTATCAATCTCCCCCAGTCTTCTAGATGGAAATTTTGTTAAGAGAAATTTGATGATCCATTGTTTTAGTTTTGGATATGGAACCGATGAGAGGAAGTTTCCCCTAGCCACTAAGATGGATATTTCCTTTACCTTGTCCCCTCGTAACTGGTCCAGGAGATGCATAATTCTTAAAGAATTTATTTGAAGAGAAGCTACTCTATCCTCTAAAAATTTATATAGATTGGAAGCATCCAAAGGTTATGACTCATCAAGTGTGCCCTCACCTATTTCCTAGCATTCAAAAGAATTCCCTAGAATATATTTTCATCCTTACTGGGCATGACCTCCTTAGAGCTCATCAAAGAAGAGATTTTTAAAATACCCCCATCAGAAGCGATAGCTTGATCAACCTGAATCACATCTCGATTAGATTTTATCATCTATTCATCACAAAAATGATCCTTTTGAGGAGTAACTAGAATATAATTTACCTAGGGATAGCGAGAAATCTCATGATCATAATTATTACAATTATAACAGAATAGCAATCTATTCTCATAGATAATAGGTTGGATCCTAGATCCTACATTCAAAAGTAATTCAACGTTACTAGGTAGCTTTGCATCTAAATTAACTACCACACACATATGAGCAAATACCATCCAAGATCTAGCTCTAGTCATTAGGTCAATCATGACTAAATCACCCAATATTTTTGCTATCCCTCTCTGAATAGCTTCATGCCAAAAGTGGAGAGGAAGGTCAGGGAGTCTTACCCAAATAGGATTAGTGTTGATCTTCTAGGTGTCTAGATAAAAATTCGTTTCCTATTTATGAAGGAAGAGACTCAGAGAATTTATTATATCTCTTTAATCACATGCTACATGATGAATATTGAGAAATTTGTAGATATGAATAGCAAAATTAATCATATTATATGTTGTCTTCATATACCACCATGCATGGGAGCAACATGTTAACTATAAATTGTTCCTATCGATTAGGGGTATCATCTATTGCCACCTTAATCAAATCATAACTCCTATATGAAACTTCTCTATAAGGTAAATCTATCCAAGTAGAAGTCTTTTATGCATTTGTGTAAAGGAAAATCTCTAAGCTAAATTAATGTAGGAGCATCCAAGTTCATGAGAAGTCTTGCATCACAAAAAAAACAATGATTTTGTAGCTAGAAAATAATTTTTTATTTTATCTAGATTGTAATTTTAGCTAGATCTAATTTTATAATATTTTATTTAGATTGCAATGCATGTCAAAAATAATATTTTATCCGGATCTAATTTTATTATATTTTATCTAGATTCCAATGCATGTCAAAAGAATAATTTTTTACACTATCACTTTTAATATTCATAAGTTGGGAAAAATAGTTCTATATAAGAATGACCTTTTAATCATTTGAGATTATCTCCAAGAAAATTGAAATCTCTTCATAGATGTTTTGGTTTCAAAATCTCCCAAAAACAACTTATGTGAGTAATTTATTATTGTTTATTTTTTTGTTTGTGAATTTGTGAGATATTTAGGATACTATAAAAGGATGTATTTCATTAGACTCCCTCATCTATACTACATAATGAATCAAAATTCTTATGAAAAATTAAAAGAAAGCTCCTACATGTAAAGTAGAAGTCCTTTAAGAATTTGTTTAGAGGTAATTTAAAATCCTACAGGCAAAGCTAAGTTAAAATTCCTAGAGGAAAAGTTAACTCAAGAGTCCTACGGGCAAAGAAAAAGTCTTTAAAGCATTTTTTTAGAGGTAAGTTCAAAGTCCTATGAGCAAAGTTGAATCAAAAGTCCTACGAGTAAAGTAGAAGCTATTTAAGTATTTGTTTAGAGGTAAATCAAAAGTCCTATGAGCAAAGCAGAAGTCCTTTAGGTATTTTTTTAGAGGTAAATCAAAAGTCCTATGGGCCAAGCAAAATTCCTTTAGACACTTGTTTAAAGGTATATATTTTATCTTTCATGTTTTTATATATCTTTGTATCATAGTAAGCTAACAAAAATTCCTCCATTCAATGCTAACTAAATTCATTTGGGGTAAATCTCAAAGATAGCTAAAGTCCCCCTAGACAATTCTTAAAACTAAATAGAATTCCTCCAGGAAAAGCCAACTAAAGTCTCCCTAGGCAAATATAAAGCTAACCAAAATTTTGGACGAAGGTAACTAAAGTTCCCTTGGGTAAATATCTAAGCATTTATCTATGTATATGGTTGTGCATAGTTGTAATCTAGCAATACCCTCTTGGGAACAACATGCATATATTATCTTTCATTATGTTATTTTATTTAGTCATTCTATTTTTAGTGCATTTAATCATCCATGTTTCATTCTCCATTCATAACATTTAATTAATTAATCACCATTAGTTAATTAACCTTTAATTAATCACTATTATTCATTTTTATAAAATATTTCATCGCAATAAAATCATAAGTCTACATCATAATCATTTGATCTACTTCATCACTACACATACAATCCCGTCATCATTAATCATTTAAAACCTACTCAAATTATCAACTATAAAACTTTAAAAACATAAAGCAAATAAAAAATTACATCATAACTCATAACACATGCAATAACCCATAAATGTTGGTATATATATGTATATAAATATAACAAATCTCAAAGGGTATTTATAATTTCATAATGTACAATAATGATCCATAATCAAAATTATGATGATCATCATAATATATCAAGTATTACCCTATAATATCAAGACAATACAACTCATGTAGCTAGCTCTAGAAGCCTATGTTTAATGCTCTTAAAACTCATCCCCCTTATATAAATGATACAATTTACACCAACTCCTATAACTAGCAAGTTACCATCCTCAAGTAGGTTTGTGATCACATCCTTGTTGATTATGGAAATTGTCTGTTGATCAAGATTACTACATGGTACATGGATCTATAGTTTGCTACTTGTACACTTTTGCCCTATAGGTCCTACTAGATCAATTCTATATAATCTAGTAGAGTCTATACCATCTAGCTCCTTCAAATATTATTGTGTTATGACTCTTGTTATTACTATATTTTGATCTGTAGTCAAACTTTGGATGGTTTTTTGTATCACTATAATTTGTGTTAGTACTTAGCCCTTCTTTATTGAACTCATTATCAGAGCTACCTATAAGCTCTCTACTTACCTTACTATGTCATCTGACTCCATCTTGATGATTGATTGAGATGACCTGCTAGGTCTTGCTTTGTCAACCAAGCCCCTTGTAGGGCAAGTAGTTAGGGTCCTATTATTACTATTATTATTACATATCCTTGTATATCCATCTATCTCTAATCCATTTGGTATTGCCACATCAAAAACGGTATTACATATTTAGCTCTACTCAACTTTTGTTGCTACTCTATAGACAATTCCCCAAGCATTATGACTCTCCTCGATAGGATGGTCAAGTACCATCTCCATTGGTCTTGGATGACCCTGATATTTCCTTATCCGAAATATAGAATGATAAAATTGTCCAAGTCCACCTTTAAAAAGGAGTCTAGATCTAGAGGTCTATTGAATCCCCTCTTAAATGTGAATTATCAATACCATACTAGACCTATTAATAGCCTTTATTTCATGTTAAAATAGTAGACCACATTATCAAAATAGTGGATACCTGACTCCCCTTATGGTCCAACCATCCATCTAACCTACCTAACACAAGTTATATGATAGACATCGTTATGCTAGCAAAGATAATGGCTATATAATATCCAAATGACCTACACTAGCTATAACTTATCTATTCATCTATTAGGAACTGCTAGCCCACCCTTGTTTGACCTACTATGTCTACCCTCAAAATGTTGATCCCACCTATAAGTTAATGGTGTCTACCAGTCCCTAACCTACCTTATTAGTCTCAAAATTACAATATGCTCTCAATCCCACACTTGGAGTAGTGTGCATCTAATCAAGATCGTATCTCCCTTACAAGTGATCTAGTGTAGGGATTTGTACATGCATGCTAGTATAATAGGACCCCATACATAAATTATCTGATCATTGCATATTTATTCCATGATCGCTTTATATGTCTAGTGGACAACCCTACTGCTAGTATCACTAATAAGGACCCTTGATACCAAGGCACAAACTAATATGTTCTACTTATGCATGCAAACCTCAATGTATGTAGCATTGATTTCAATTATACCATATCATTAGGAAGTACACACTCCCTATGAAACCCTCAATGTATGCAATATTGATTTCAATTAGACCATATCATTAGGAAGTCCACACTCCCTATCAATCTCTCCAAGAACCTACACTGGCCCTACCCTAGGTGCATTTCTATCCTCTTCATGGAGATCCTCAATATATTCCATATATCTTCTAGTGTGATGGTCATGTTTTCAGTTAGTAGTAGAATATATTTGTGTCCATATACCATCTCTTTGGTAATGCCATCAACGACAACTAATACAACTTCACCTTCAACACGAGGGCAACATGGTGCAACCCTACTATTGCTAGAAGTTCATGATCCACAAATACCCATAGAACCTAGATGATCTCTAGTGCATTTGATCATCACTCTATATAGTCAAGTTTATTGAGTCTTTCCTACATCCAAGCCAAGACAAAAGCTATATTAGACTCATCATTCAACTAAAATATAGCTAAAAAGTACAAAAAATATACAAGTGAAAAAGCACTTCCAAACAAAAATGCCATCGGGTGATGAAACCACTACATGGGTGCAAAAGAACCATCATAATTAAAGAGTCATTGGCATGAAAAAATATTGCATGATAGTGCCAACACTATACTGCAAAAGTGTTGCCTCCTTTTTAGGCATGCTTTGTAAGGCTAAAAATGCATTAAATAAGTGGATTTTTTATACTCATTAGTGCTAATGCAAATCCTACTACCATGGGTTCCATCATATGGTTTGTTTAGTGTGGTGAACACACCTACTAATCCATCAAACATTTGGTCACTTTTACTACTACAAAACTCTCTTTTCTCTTCTCTCCATTAAAAAAGTGAATTTATTTTTATCCCTATCCCTTTTACCCCTAAACTTGACCAATTTTTATTTTTTATCCTTAGTTTCTCATCACTACACCAGTGTGGATCATAATCAAGTCATATTTCCTTTGTCTAACTAGATTTTCCTTGTAAAACTTGAGGGAGTACATCAGGGCATAGTAGCATTTAATGCTACCCAAAATGCAACATTTATTATTGTCCAAAATATAAATTTTAACATCACTTCTAAGCAAATAATCATAACATCATTATGTTGCATCATTTATCATAAGCAATATAAAATCTTTATATTCTCAAAATTGAGGTATCTATATATTTTTTGACATATTTATGTAAAAAATGCATCACAAAAGGGCAAATAGAGGCACACAATAATGAGTGCATGACTAGTTTTCAAGTTTAGCAATTATTCATCAATCAAATAATCAATTATTCAAATTGAATCAATTTTCTTTATGCCTAAATTTAGAGCATTTATTGCTATACAAGCACAAGCACTAGGGCATGAGAAAAATCATCACCAAAAGTTTCATGTCTTAGGGAGCACTTTTACAAAAAATTGACTTTGACCTTTTACTCAAATTTGACCTCTAATAGTCATGTAAAAAAAAATGCTACATTAAAAGAATTGCCAATGTTGTTGCTCCACTAGCTGTTTTGATTGTCATGTACAAAAACCAAGAAAGTTGATTACTAGTACCTTCCAAGCCACCTACCATTAATGGATCAAATACCTACGATCTAATTTATGGCTCTTAATAGAAATTCCAAATCTAAGATTTATCATAGAGATAAAAATTGATCGATTTGCTTGGCAAATAATGAGTGCATGGCTTCCTATAAAACCAACACTTAGGGTTATCAATTTGTATCTTACATAACAAAAAAATTATACCAAAATATTTTAAGATTCATAGCAATTCATTTTCATGCATGGCAAGGTTGTGCCAAAGACTTGCAACAATTTTGTGAAGGTAATACTTCAAGCAATCAAACATCCAAGCACTCCTCATGCATCCAATCATCCAACCTCTCCTCAAACAATCAAGTCTTCAAGCATTCAAGCACTTAAGCATCAAATATTCAAGCCTCCAAGCTTAAGCTCTCAAGTGTTTATAAGAAAATAAGTAAGCTTTCAACATGCTTCCATAAATAAGGGGAAATAACCTTAACATATTAGGTTGTGCTCTTTTCTCTTATTTGCTTTTGAAACTCTCTTGCTTTGTAGCCCCAAGCTTTGATCTTGTTGCACATTAAATTAGCTTTGCATATCTCATTTACACCTAGCTTGGCATTTCATATTGTCATTATTAATATTCATTTTAAGCAATTGATCTCTCTAATTTTCTATAATTTAGTAGCTCTCTATACTCCCAAGTCAGAGGTCTTCATCATCTTAGTCATTAAACCATCCATTCCTACATTTAACCTTACTTTGCTATTTTTTGAAGAAAAAGCACTATCAAATTAAATGTCCGGTGGTGTTGTTGCTCTCTAGTTTTACATAGAAATAGAGAGTGAAAGAACTATTATTTAGGAAAAATCATCGATGTCATTATTAATGACCCTATGATGCTTTTGCCATATCTCATTTATTACATGCACATATATTTTCTATCATTTTTCATGTATGTTTGGACAAGGGCTTGATTGCTATCCAATGGAGCTAACATTTTCCTCCAACTCAAGCAGGTCCCTTTACTACTGATCATATATTTTCTATCTATTTTGCAAGAAGGCAAAATCTCCATCAATAGATCACAAAAATGCTACTGATACTTCTACGAACTGGTAATGCTTCGACCTCTATGGAAAAAATAGGTTTCTCTACTCCATAATATTTATCATTTCAACATATAGAATCTAGTTCTATTTACTACTTGCTAGATTAGTTTATATTTATTTGGTAGAATAATCAAAAAGGAAAGAAGAAACTAGTTCAAGCACTTTAATCATTTAAGGGATCAACTATATCTTCTAGTTTAACATTAAATCAAAATCACATATAGCTACATTTAATATATTTGTTGCATTCTTCTTGCACCCTTGCCTTCTAAAAGAAAAAGAAAATTTATCATTAAAAGCAAAAGCATTTTAGTTTTAGGTATTCATTGTTGCATTAGGGTTAGATCAGGGTTAAGATTAGTCAAAGAAGTATCTTAGAAGAAACATATGTTTTATTCAATCAATTCATAAAACGCTAAGGTCAAAGTTAACAAACTATATCTATCCTCAAGGTGAGAGAGGGAAAGTCATGACAGATTTCCTAAGAGACCTTTCATGATCTTTTTTTCTTCCCATAGGAAGCACATCCTAGATGACAATGTCATAAGCACTACAATTGAAGAAGAGAAAGACTAAGCTAATTAAAGGAATATAACTGGAACATATGAGTGGCTAAATATATGAAATGCACCATTTAGTTTAGATAGAATTAGATAAATGCACTCTTCTTCAGTATTAGTCTTCCCACTTCCTTTTTATTGAGATAAGACTTCTTTGAATTTGGTAAGGAAGTCAATAATACTGATAAAATAATCATGACACAAAGATGTTAGTTCTGCTTCTAGTTGCATTGATCGTAATTGCTCTACTTTTCCAAAAAAAGTTTTTAGTTTTTCCTAAATTTCATGAGGAGTTTTACAATCTATAATATGAAACCACAAACTTTCATGAACATTAGAGCTAATAATACCCATAGTTTCATACATTTTCCCTTTGTGAATAAATTTTTCATATTCTTTACCAAACTTAGGTCGCTTTTCTTCTAATAGATGAGTGAGACCTTTATGAGAAATTAGATTTAAAACTTTGGATTTCCATGTATGGTAGTTATGAGGAGTGAGAAGATCAATTGAATTCATTTTGAAGTTAACCCAAGAAAGAAGAGTTCTCAAAAAATCCATTTGAAGACGTAATGGGGGAAGCAAAAGACCTTGAAGCAGTATAGTTGCTAAAGGATAGTGAATGCAATTTTTTTGGGAGGGGTTGCTATTGCCAAAGACTAATTGAAGGAGAAACTATAGTGTTGACAATTTTGAAGCATAGATCTTAATTTTTTAGACTTTGTACCCAAATATAATGGTAGAATCTAGGATCTTATGTCAATCAAGCTTGACATCCCTTAAAGTTTCCATAAATACATTGCCTCAACACTACCTTTATATAATTTACAGTTTTAAAGGAGAATACAATAGTAGAGATTAGGTGATAGAAAATATCCAAAATTTACAAAAATTGACTATGGACAGGGACTGATTAGCTTGTAAAATTCAATCGATTAGCTCCAAAATCCAATTCACTTACTAGAGGAGACTGATCAGCTCAAAGGAGCAATTCTCTCAACAAGAGTAGTCAATTTTCTTGCAAGTGCAAGTGATTTGTTTGTAAAATATGATCGATTTGCTTGGCAGACCTAAGCAAATTGTTTGACTAGTCATAGAGATAAAATAAGACATGCATCCTAAGGTGAATCTTTGAAAAGTGATATTCTAGCATGTAGTGGCACACTAAATCATTTTGGAAGCCATCTAAGCCTATTAGAGGTATGATTGTAGGCATGTGACATTTGGAGGTGCAACATTTTGTTGAAGTTGTCCCCAAATGTTTATTTTTACTAGGAGTAATTATTTTTCACCCTAGGTAACTCAGGGGTAAGCTTTTACTATAAATAGGGACCAAGGGCCCTCATTGTAATCATCTTTTTGGCCATGAGAATTTAAAGCTAAACAATGTGAAACCTACATTGTGTCTTGTACTCATGAGATTGTAAGAAATTGATAAGTCTTTAGGCATTTCAACAGTGGCACAAGCATCCTAATTTGCTAAGTGCATGGTTATTGTGGCATAACTCTTCTAGCCCATCTTATCATTTACTTATCAATTTCATAATAAAAAATAAATAAACATTAATATTATTCGACTTCTCACACTCTACTCCTACAACATAAAAGTTGTATTTTCTTAAATTTCTTGCATTTTAAAATTAAGTTTCAATATATATAATTTCCATACAACCTGCCATGGCAATATAAGATAAATTTAAAGAGAATGGGCGGTTTAAACCTACTTATGTAACTACTTACAAAGATAAATAATTATTATATATTAAATTATTACAAAGCCATATAAAGTTTCATGATTTTTTTTTTAAACATAACTAACAAAGGAACAAATTATTCTTCTCATATTTAAAACTTAAGTTTTAAATAAAAATAAAAACCAAAGCTTTTACCTATGTTTTAATGATGGGTGAAGTGGGTTTATCTTCCAAAGAAACTACCATGGGTTTGGATGGGTTTTAAAAACTTAAGTTTTAAATAAAAATAAAAACCAAAGCTTTTACATATGTTTTATGATGGGTGAAGTGGGTTTATCTTCCAAAGAAACTACCATGGGTTTGGATGGGTTTTAAAAGAGCTAAAAGTTGGAAATTTTGATCTTCGGATTTCGTTTTATTTTAATATTTTTTTTTTATTTAATTATAGATGATACGATAGGTGATGTGGTGGGTTTATCTTCTAAAGAAGTTTAAACGGTGTTTTAAAAGAAATAAAAGTTAGGAAATTTTAACCTTAGAATTTGATTCCACTTTAATATTTGGATGAGATTTTAAAAGAGCTAAAAGTTAGAAATTTTAATTTTCGAATTTCGTTCCACTTTAATATTCTTCGGTTTTATTATAGATAATATGATAGGTAATGTGGTGGGTTTATCTTCCAAAAAAAAAGTTTGAATGGAGAGGAAAGTGGGTAGTTGAAACTTTCGTGCTAGAAAGACTCCCGGTTCAAATTTCTCCATCTCACATGTTTGCGGATATGCTATCTAATATTTTACTAGAAACCCTATTGGTGGTGTGTTTATCCACCCGCTTGATATAATAATGAGCTTAATGAAAGATCAACCAACACTAAAAAAAAAAAAAAATTAGGAAATTTTAACCTTAAAATTTGATTCCACCTTAATATTTGGATAAAATTTTAAAAGACTTAAAAGTTAGAAATTTTAATCTTCAAATTTCTTTCCACTTAATATTCTTCTCTTCTATTATAAATGATATGATAGGTGATGTGATGAGTTTATCTTCCAAAAAAAAGTTTGAATGAAATTTTAAAAGAAATAAAAGTTTAAAAATTTTAATCTTAGAATTTGATTCACTTTAATATTCTTCTGTTTTACGATGGAAAATTCTTATGTTTTATAATGGGTGACGTGGCTTTATCTTCCAACAAACTACCATGGGTTTGGATGGGGTTTCAAAAGAGTTAAATATTCAAATTTTTGACCTTGAAATCTTCTCCCTAGATTTTACAAAACTTTCCAAAACCTTTATTTCCCATGCCAGGTGGTAAACGTACACCAGGTATTAAGACGGTTATATCTTCTAAAACATCGGAGTCCTCCTCGTTCCACCTATTATTCAGCGCTCCAAACCTGTTTTAGCTGTCTTAACGCGTATATATAACCCAAATTCGTTGTCTAAATCTCAATCCGTCCCTAAACCTTTGTGGATAACATTGCTTCCCGTAGGGAAACGAGATTTCAACACGATTTCCCACATATAACAGCTAAGGTGCCAGTAACAATTTCAACACCCTGACCATTCAAGTCAGCACCAAATTTGCCTCGTTAGTGGACTCGGCAAGCAACTAGTTTGAAGTTAACAAACCCGTTCTCCGCGTTCGCTTATTATATGAGAGCATGTTTGGATCGACCTTTTAAAGGTATTCATTTTCCTCGATATGTGGTAGGATGAACTTTCACAAGAATCAGTTGAATTCTATGTCAGTCAAGAACACCAGCTCAGTTCATAAATCCAAGAAAAAAAATTACCTGATGGGATTGTAATTTGTGAATTTTCGATTGAGGTCGTTAAAAAGATAACTTGAGGTATGATCATGAGGTGGTGAGTTTATCCCTTTGAAAATATAACACAACCTTCCGCATACACATGCGAGATCCTATGGATTCGGGCTATCATTTATCCGTGATTGAGGGGTAGTTTGTTCTTTTATAGCAGAGTACTCAGGCTATTGTCACGGCCAACATTAATATAATCTGCAGTGCTCCCTATCCTTCCCGTGCCACGTGCCAGAAAGCAGAAAGAAGCATTCACAAGCAGGAGGAGCTTCACTCCTCAAGAGTCTCCACCTTCCAGATCCGTTTCTGTTGCGGCTGGTCACCCCAGGTATGATGTCCATGATAATCTTTTGTGCTTAATATAATCATTAGAGTCGGATACACAGATCCAATTGCTGCCAGTCTCCAGATCTGATAACTTTTTTAATGGAGAATTTTGCTGAGAACATATTTTAAGGTTGTGACAGGATACCACCCTGATAGCTATTGACACAGCATTCATTTCTTATGTATATAATAACATAAGGACCATGTTTCAGTAATAGATCACAAGCCCAAGAGACGAAAGATCATCTCTGCAAATCCAGCGATCCACCTGTGGCCTCTGGATTTTTTTTTTTTTTCTTTTCTTTTATTTCTTCTCCACCACCACAAATATTAATAAAAATTGACCTTTTAAAATCTTGGGCTCAATTCTATAGGTTCCTTTAGATTATGTACACATAAATATTGTCTAAATTAATATCTCTTTCATGGACAAGATCCGTTTTGAATTAAGATCTCTTTTGTACTTCAACCAACAAAATTATTGTCATTCATTTTTTAGGAGGCCATAAAATACTTTTGTGGATTTTAATATCTAGAACGAAATTCAATTAACTCTTCTGGGTTTTGCATGCAGCAGCAACAATGAAGACTAATGGGAGAAACATAATAACCCATTTTATATGCGCAATATTATGGCTTGGAATTGCGCATGCAGTGTTGGGGAACAAAACTGCACCAACTGCAGCTCCCACATCTACTCCTATAGCACCTGTGGCGGCCCCAAAGCCCGCCAACCAATCGGCACCGGCAGCATCTCCCGCCGCCGCCCCTAAGGCCGCCAACGGATCAGCTCCAGCCACTTCTCCTGCCGCCGCCAACGTATCAGCTCCAGCCACTTCTCCTGCCGCCGCCAATGGATCAGCACCGGCTGCTTCTCCCACGGGGGCGACGCCGCCTCCCGCCGCCTCAGAGACACCCGCCTCGTCCCCACCTGCGCAGGCTCCATCCAAAGGACGGGCAGCCAGCCCAACTAAAGCTCCTCCTTCTTCTCCAGAGTCCTCTCCTTCCCCCGCTTCATCTGCTCCGTCGAGCTCCTCGTCGCCGTCAGAAAATGAAGCTCCTGCGCCCGCCCCCTCAAAGGGCAAGAAGAAGGATAAGAAGAAGGGTAAGAAAAAAGCGCCCGCACCTGCTCCCAGCCCCGCTGCGTTGGGGCCTCCTGCTCCTCCTCTACCTCCTCTAGGTTCTCCATCGTCGACGGGAGATGCGGACACCCCGGCCCCTGCACCTGAATCTGATTCAACGGTAATTGCCCCCTCCTCTTACTCATTGTTCACCTTGATTTTTCTAATCGCATTATATGATCTAGAGTTTAATTTTGTTTCGGTGACGGCAGGCCTCGGGACCGAGCCGCTTCGCTGCAGAGGGTGTTTGGGGGAGCCTCATCCTCGGCTTGTTTATCGTTCTCATGGTGTAGAGCCCATTCGCCATAATTTCATGTTGGCTTATGATTTGATTTAATTAGACCATCTTCAATTTTTTTTTGTCTACAATGGTCGGACCCGGATGTCCCGGATGTCTCGAGTTGGTCAGTGTTTGTGCTCGAATTTGGATTCCTTTTATTGTTTTTGTTGGAAAGGATGCTCCAGGGAGCATGACTTATGTGCTACATTTTTTTTTACCGTTTCAAAATAAAATGTCTATCTGGATAATTCAAGACTGTGCTGCATTCTTGAATTGTGCGGGATTAAACTTCTGCATATGAATTTGAATGGTTATCTACGTCCTGTATCGGATTGTTCTGAATGTCTGATGATGCAATTGGAAAGTTAGATTTGGTTTGCCAATTCACAATATTATTGTATTTGGAAAGTTAGATTTGGTTTGCCAATTCACAATATTATTATAAGAATACAATAGGAATGACCAGACTTTCAGCCATAAACATTAAACTATGGAATAATTTTCATGAAAGTTGTTAAAAACATAGCTAGTTTAACTTCATTTATATGTTTTAAATTTTTATTCTCAATTTGAATTATACGTGGATTATGGTGTTCATGTGCCATGTGATCAACATAAAAACTTTTTATCAAAATCAATAACAAATAAAATATATCAAAATAAAAAATAAGAATATATATATATATATATATATATATATATATATATATAAAATGTTTTAAAGATATTATTAAGACTTTAAAACTCTGAATAGTACGAAACTCTGAATAGTAAGAAAGAGACACAGGGTTGTATATCATTGTCCATATTATATTGAAGCTCTTTGTTCATAAAATATTTTGATCTGGTGAACATAATAAAAATTATTTAATTTTATTTTAATAACTTTGACATAAACATGTAATTTTAATTTATTCTTTATTTTTAAACCCAATCTCAATAAACATAAATAATAATTGTAATCTTTTGTTATCTTTATTTACAAATATTTGTTTCTAGTTCACCTTGTTTTCATTCTTAAATTGTATTACCTCAACTTGTTATATTCCTCAACTTTCAAGGAAACTAAGATCTCAATCTTTCTAAGGGGTATGTGCATAATTGCTAACCAATTATAATACTACTATATGGTCATGATGTCAGATAAGTGGGACTGGTTTCACTCTCATCAAAAACTTACTAGTTTCACTCTCATCAAAATCTTTAATGGAATAAGTTAAAAAAAAAATAATATAAGAAATAGTATTTCAAAGTTAAGTTTAAATATGTAAGTTGTAATACTATAATGTTATCATAATGTAATACAAGTAAAACCCGTTTAAGTCTTGTATAATTGGTTATTTTTTTCATGTTGATTAAGTTTTTAAAAATTTAAAGTAATAAATAGTTTTTTAAGCTAAGTTTTAATGTGCAACATTTTTGCTTCTATAAAATAGATGAGATAAAACTATCATAAATAAGTTATATATATATATATATATATATATATATATATATATATATATATATATATATATATATATATATATATAAATATTTTAAGGCATTATTTTTTATTCTTGGTTATTTATGCTCAAATATTGGTCATGATTGATGCAAGTAAAGCTTTATCAGAATCAATCACTCTTAAGTAAAAGGATAAGACGTGGACCTAAACTATAGTTTATGAAAACATATTTTTTAGATGTAGAAGATGTCATGAGATGGGGCATATTGAGATATCATACCCTAAGAAGAGCCTATCAGAATTATATGTAGAAAACCACAAGAGAAACATACAAATGGTTATGGATGAAGATGGCTTTCAACTTCTAAAAGATAGATCTAGAAAAATAAAAGAAAATAAACAGGGGAGACCAATAAGGAGGGATATTGGAAGAAATACCAAAATTTTTGAGGCTTTAACCTATGAAGAAAAATAGATCAAAACTTATAGGACACAGTACAATAGTTTCAACATATTAACAAGGAACCTTCTATTAAGTATGATCCTGATTTAAGGAAGAAAATTCTTGATGAACCTAAGGAATGTGTCTCATCAGATTTTGAAGACTCTCTTGAAGTACTATGCACCATTCAGGAGAAAAAAATTGGTAAAGAAAATGCAGTTTTGGAAGTTAATATCTCTACCATTAATAAGGAAATATTGGAAAATGAGCAGGATAGGTCAAAAGTTTTTTTAATAGAGCTAGGAGAGGATAAATATGATAAAAAAATTATGAAAATATATTGAGGAATAGAATAATAAGACCTACTCTTGATATAGGTAAGGCAAAAAGAGGGAAACCCTCAAATTATCAAGCATGATCCAAGGAAGCAAGCACAAACATAGAGAAAGGAACACAAACTAAGTTGGTTGAACTTCTCTTTACCAAACAACAAAATGATATTGGTAATACGCAGGCGGGGCCAAAAGCTCCTAATGAGACATGATTATCATCTCATGGAATATAAGGGGTGCTAATGCCCCCTCAAAGTAGAGGTGTATTAGGGACCTATGTTTAAGTAATAAACTTGATATTATTTGTATCTAAGAAACTAAAATGACAAAAGAAGAAGTTTCAAAAAATATGAAAGCAATATGGACAAGATGTGAATGGGATGCTATGGATTCTGAAGAAGTGGCAGGGGGAATTCTAACTTGTTGTAATCCTTATAGAACCTCTTGTGTAACTATTCATAAATATAAGCATTAAATAGCCTCTTTAGTCAGTTGTTACTTTACAAAAAATTGTTTCATCCTTATCAATGTCTATGGACCTACAACTCAGTTAGGTAGATTAGAAGTTTGGAGTGGGCTTGAAGCCCTTATGAGAAGTAAAGACCAAGAAACCTGATTCATGATCATTGAAAATTTTAATTCCATAACCAAGTTGGATGAAAAATTTGGGGGAATTAGGAAATTAACCCAAAGTATGAAATATTTCTCAACTTTTATTCAAAATAATAATCTATGGGAGGTTTATTCTGAAGAAGATAACTATACCTAGGCCAGCAAAAGGAGAGCCCAAAACCTTGTAGCAAAAAAATTAGATAGATGCATTTTCTCAGATATTTGGCTAGATGAAGGAACTTGTGCTAAAATCAATACCTTAACAAGGATTGGTTCAGATCATTTCCCAATAAGAGTTAAAATGGTGGTAAGTGAATTTGCAAAAAGATCATAATTTTAATATGAGCAGATGTGGGAAGACCATCCTCAATTTTTTGATATGATAGCTCATACATGGAATTATTTAGGTAATGGTGGGTTGTATGCTCTTATAAATCAAATTAAATCTATGATATCTAGATTAAAATAATGGAATACGAACACTTTTGGAAATATTTTTGAGAAAAAATAACTAAAAGATAAACTTTCCAAATTCCAAAAAGGTGATCTTAATAACTCAAGCTCATAGGAACGAGAGTTGCTTGCTAATTTGTAATATATATATATATATATTTTATCCAAAATAAATAAATACATCATACACATTGGCATCATAAAAGCATATATGATATTCAAAAAGATGTCAAAGTCATAAAAATATAACAATATATAGGCCCTCCTCAAATAGTACATGTACAATATATATATTAGTGCATGTACAAAAATAACAAAATATAGTTTAAACATTTTTAAGTTTTTAACTCTTAGACTTTTAATTTTAAGTTTTATTTTTTATTTTCTTTTAAAGCCCGTATGGGCTGGGTGGGCCCATGGCTGGGCCCACCTAAACACTAAAAAACTTTAAAATATAAAATTAATTTAATTAAAAAAGTAAAAAAATTTAAAATATTATTATATTAACTTTTAAAAAAAAATAAAAAAATTAATTTTTTTAAATCCAGGGTGTGGCTGGGCCCACCTAATAACTAAAAAAAAAATTATGCATTTCAATGCCCAAAAAGGGCAGCCGAACCCTAACTGTCTGACAGGGTTTGGCCCAGCCACACCTGTCAGATAGGGTGCGGCTAGGGTTCAGCCCAGCCACACCCGTTCCAGCACCCGTGCACCCAGCCAACCGGGTGCGCGAACCTTGTTTCCTTGTGTTTTTTTATGAATAGCTAATATAAAATTAGCTTTTTGGCTCTCCAATTGTTTTTTTAATTGGTTATAAACTTATGTGGGATTGAACTGGGTCCCACTCATATTAAATCATCACCATATAGTGGTATTACAACAAAGCTTGGATATTATCCATGTATCGCTTGGCAAGATTTGAACCTTGGTCTCCTCTTTAAACATTGAGGAATCTAACCGATTGAGCTAATGCCACTTGATCTTTTGGCTCTCCAATTTTCCCCCCCCCTCAATTGAAAAATTTCTTTGCGTTTTTTTGTGTTCAAGTTTTCTCAAGTTGCTGATAAAATATTTAAAATTGGGGTGCTAAGTTTATCACAATTTTCTACTCTGCACCTTAATTTTGTAGAGATTTTATCGGCAACTTGGGAAAAAAAGGGAAAAAATTTCATTTAAAAAGAAGAAACATTTTAAACAACAATTGGAGAGTCCGGAGAGCTGATTTTATATTAGACATTCATAAAAAAATAGTACAATTACAGATCATGAAAATCAAATCCAATCAAATAGACCATGATATTCCCTTTTTTCCTCCAAGTTCATTTTCTTTCAATTTTCCCATATTTAAATTCTAGTGGTATTTTATTAGGAATAATTGACAAGTAAAATCTGTTTGGTATAAATAATAAAAGAATGGCGATCAACATTCAACATACTAGATTTTTAATCAAATGTTGTTAAAAGTATTTTGCCTATTTCATCAATTAGTCTCTTTCCCCAAGGGTACATGAATCTATCATAATATTTTGAGTAAGGAAGAGAAATTATGGAGATTAAAATCAAGACAAACTTGGTTAAAAGAGATATGAACACAAAGTTTTTCATAGAATGACTATAGTACATAGATCAACTTCCAAAATTAGTAGAATTAAATCCATAGAAGGGGTTCAAATTGAATATCGGAGTGACATTAGAAAAGAGCTAAAGTATTCTTATCAAAATATTATAGGTTTAGAGGAGATCGAAGTTCTTAATGATAAAATTCTTCAAGATGTTCCTTAAGTTATAACGAATGAAGAAGATAGGAAATCGATGGAGCCTATTACTCTAGAAGAAGTTCATTTAGATATTTTATATTTTAATAAGGATAAATCCCCAGGTCTATATGAGCTCTCTATATATTTTTACCAACATAATTGGGACATAGTGAAGGATTATTTATTGGTGGTAGTGGAATAGTCTAGGGTAAAATAATACATACCTTATAAAATTAATGCAACATATCTTACCCTAATTCCAAAAAAGAAGGATAATTAATTATTTGATTATTTTAGACCCATAAGCCTATGTAATATGACATATAAGATTATCTCCAAAGTGATGGTGAATAGATTAAGGCCATTGTTAGAAAAAATAATTTCAAAAGAGAAAGGAGGATTTATGAAAGGGAGATAAATTATGGATAGGATCATAGTAGCTCATGAAGTTATACATTCAACAACTTCAAAAAAATAGAAAGAAATGATCTTAAAACTTGATATGAGTAAAATGTATGATAGGGTTAAATGGGAATTTCTTTTTGCAGTTTTAGAAAATTTTGGTTTCAAGAAGAATTGGGTTAGATGGATTAAAGTTTGTGTCTCTATAGTTTCTTATTCAGTGTTGGTCAATGGGTTAGTAACACAATATTTTAAATCCAAGAGAGAAATTAGACAAGGAGATCTTTTATCTCCTTATTTTTTCATTATTATGGTAGAGGTTTTAAGTAGGATCTTAAAGAAGACTTACAAATATGGGCTTATAAGTGGACTTAAGGTTAGTAATAACATTGATAACATCACCCATCAACAATTTGTATATGATATAGCCCTTTTTGAAAGGGTAAGGATAAATGAGGCTAGAGATTTGAATAAATTTTTAAAAGAGTACGAAAAAGCTTTAGGGCAAAAAATTAATAGGACTAAATCTAAAATTTACTTTTTTAACATTCTTGCTAATATCGAAGCAAGGATTTATAGGTCGCTTCAAATGGAGGAGGTAAATTTTCCAACAACTTATCTAGGCATGTCTTTATTTGAGGAGAGAATGAAGATATATTTATGGAATCCAATTATTAGTAAAGTTTAAAATAAACTTCCAGCTTGGAAAGGTAGATAGTTATCATTAGTAGGAAGAGTGTAGTTAATTAAGTCAGTCTTACAAGCTATTCCAACATATTATATGTCATTGTATTCTATGCAAATATCAACTAAAAAAAGTTTAATGTATATTATGCGATCTTTTTTATGGACAGGTGTACATAAAAAAAAACTTTGGTGAAATGAAGCAAGTTATGTGATGATAAAACTAGGGGAGGTCTTGGTTTAAGAGTTCTTACATATGCAAACTTAGCTCTTAGGGGAAAAGTAATCTAAAGATTATACAAAGCGAGTCAAAGAATGTTAGAAATATTGAAGAACAATATTGAAGGACAAATACTAGATATGCAAAGCATTACTGAAAGATCAAGAACTGATTGATTTATTCCATGGATCAACTTTGTATAAATAGCAAAGTTGATCATTGAGAGTCGTTGGATTACAACAACTCATCAAATCTAAACTAGTCTAAACTGAGAGTTCACCTGACTCATGGAAGAGTGGTAACTCAAGTAAGTCTATCCTAGTAGAACTTAAGAGAATAATTATTTATTCTAACACCCCCCTTAAGTGATACTAGGGGTGAATGTAACAAATGAGTCCCAAAAATAGGGCCTGATGAGGTACTCATGTACAATGATTCTTATTGAAGAGATGGTAAAAACCACATGGGAAAAACCATCTATCAAAAAAGAAAAAAGAAGAGGCATGTCTTTGGATGGTGAATATTGTCCTCATTGAACAAAAAGGAATGAGTCCCGACAACTGGGCCTGATGAGGTACTCATGTACAATGTTATTACATATAGGAGAGATGGTGAAAAAAAACCACATGGGAAAAAACCATCTTCCAAAGAAAAAGAAACAATAAGAAGAAAGGAGAGGTGAAAACCTCTTTTGTACTTTCTAATGCATCTACCTTACCCCAAGTTTCTCTCGCAACTGAATGTAACACGAAGAAGGAAAGGATTTGGTGAAGATGTCTGCAATTTGATGATCTGTGGGAATATAGTCCAAGTGTATTTCCCCTTTCTAAATATGCTACCGAATGAAGTGCATGTGAATTTCAATGTGCTTGGTACATTGATGCTCAACTGGATTATGGGCAATATGAATTGTGCTTTGATTATCACACCAAAGAGTAATAGGTTTGTCATGAAAAAACCAAATTCTCTTAGTATCTGACGAAGCCAAAGAGCTTCCTGACTTGCCAAAATTGTTGCCCTGTATTCTACCTCCGTAGATGATAATGCTACTGCTTGTTTTTTGTATGACCAAGCAATTGGTGAAGAACCAAGGCAAAAGACATAGCCATAAGTTGAACATCTATCTTCTACTGAGCCTGCCCAATCAGAATCTATGTAACCAATGATATCCATGGATTTTCCTTCATATAAGAGCCCAAATTGAGTAGTTCCTTGCAAGTAGCATAGGATTATTTTTGTTGCTTGCCAATGGCTGAAATGAGGTTGATGTGAGAATCTAGATATCAAGCCAACAACATATGAAATATCTGGGCAAGTATGAGTGAGGTATAATAGACTCCCTACAAGCTGTCGGTATAGAGTAGCATCACATAGAGGGGATGTGCAAGAAGTACTTAGAGTGACTCCAGACTGAAAAGGTGTAGAAGAGGGCTTACAATCAATCATATTAAACCGTTGAAGAAGGTCTAGAGTGTATTTCTGTTGACACAATGAAATTCTTGCATCTGTTTGATTTATTTGAATCCCAAGGAAGTAATGAGCTAAACCCAGATCAGTCATTTCAAAATTTTCAGAGAGTGAGTCTTTGATAGTCTGAATGTGAGAAATGTCACTACTAGTGAGTAGTATATCATCAACATAGAGAACAAGTAAGGTGATTTTTTCTTTATCTCTCCAAATGTAGACTGTGGCATCAGACTCACAATGAGAAAAACCTAAGAAAAGAAGGAAGGAGTCCATTTTTTCATACCAAGCTCTAGGAGCTTGTTTGAGGCCATAGAGAGATTTCCTTAGTCTACAAACAAGGGAGGAGTCTTGAGTGAATCCAACAGGTTTTTCCATGAATATTTCCTCTTTTAAGTCCCCATGTAAGAAAGCACTTTTAACATCCATCTAAAAAATAGGCCATTTTTGGGAAGCAACTAGTGCAAGTACCAGCCTAACAGAATCCATTTTGGCAACTGGTGCAAAGGTTTTAGAATAATCAATGCCTTCAATTTGTGAGAAAACTTTAGCTACCAAGTGAGCTTTGTGTTTGTCAATTTCTCCATCAGGTCCATACTTAGTTCTATAAATCCATTTACAGTGAACTAACTTCCTTCCCTTAGGTAGAGGAACTAAGTCCCAAGTGTTGTTTTTGATTAAGGAAGAGAATTCATTCTCCATGGCATCATCCCATTATTTTATTCTAGTTGCTTCCTTGAAGGTTTGAGGATCTGTGGAGATGGACTGACACACAAGACCATAACCTATGGTGTTGCTTAATCTGGATGATGGAAGATTTTGGATGTAAGGAGTGGCTTCTTCAACTATGGTGCGGGCCCATTTTGGCATTGTGGAAGGAGTAATTGGAGTGGTAGGACTTTGAGTTGGAGTTTGGAGAATAGGATCTTCATTTTGGTCATTTTGATTATTTATCTCCAAAATGGGATCTTCATTATATTGAGGCTCTAATATTGGAGATGGCTCAAGAGAATTAATGTTGGAAGAGGATGGTTGAGGATATTTATTAGGGAATGTTTCATCAAATTGAATATTTCTATGAAAAAGACCTCATGAGTTGTGGGATCAAGAAGCTTGTATGCTTTCATTTCCTCACAATAGCCAATAAAGATGAGTTGTCTACTTTTCTTATCTAGAGCCTTCCTTTTCTTCTTTGGGATATGTGCCCAAGCAGTACACCCAAATTTTTTGAAGAAAGAGACATAAGGTTTTGATCTAGTCCATGCTTCCTTGGGAGTCAAATGGTCAAGAGCTTTGTGAGGTGTGCGGTTTTGAATATAGTTTGCATAGTTAATTGCCTCAACCCAAAAAACTATTGGAAGATCTCTTGAGTGAAGCATACAATTTGCCATTTCCTTTAAAGTTATGTTTTTCCTTTCTGCAATGCCATTTTGCTTGTGGATTATGGGAGACTGAGTGATGATGAATTATGCCATGACTTGAGAGGAAAATTGAGAACTCATTACTGAAGTATTACCCCCATTATCTGTACGAATTTGCTTGATTTTGCAAGTGGCTTGATTTTCAACTAAGGCCTTGAAGATTTTGAAGTGGGATAGAACATCACTTTTGTATTTTAGAAAGTAGACCCAAGTTCTTCTAGAAAAATCATCAATGAAGGTTAAAGCATATTTTGCTCCTTTGAAAGAAGGTTCTGGGAAGACCATCAAGTCACTATGGATTAAATCTAGAGGGGATGAGGCTCTTTGAGAACCACTTGGGTGGAAAGGATCTTGATTTTGCTTTCCAAGAGCACAACCAGGACATACTCCATCAATGGAAGAGAATTTTGGCAACCCTGTTACCATTTCATGGGTGTTCAATTCCTTTAGGTAGTTATAATTGAGATGTCCAAACCTTTCATGCCAAATTTTGCTTTCAAGATCTCCATGTGCAACAAAAAAGGAGGCCCCTTCTAAATTTTTGAATCCTTTGAAGTGAAATAGGTGAGTTTTGTGATCAATATCTCCTTTTTCTATGAGAGTGTTTGGTTCTTGAAAGTCTCTTATCTCAACTCCAGTTGGTGAGAAGAGAATTGTTTTGCATTTTTCAGAAGTACAAATTTGATAGACAGAGAGGATATTTGTAGCTATGTTTGGGACATAGAGAAATTTTTTGATATAACCACCATCAATGGATATGTCACCTTTTCCTTTGATTGGGATGAAGGATGAGTCACCAACTTCTATGCTACATGTAGAACTTGAGGAGATTGAAGTGAATGACTCATCTGAGGAAGTCATGTGATGAGTTGCTCCTGAATCTAGAACCCAGTATTTTGATGAAGTTTTTGTAGCTCTACCTTGAACATTTAAGGCTTTTCCTATCTACTTCTTAGTGTCTATCTTGTGATCCTTCATTGCTGCCTCTAGTTGTTGTAGTCTTTTCCAATATTTGTTCATAGAATGACCATTCTTTTTGCAGTGAGTACAAGTTATGGGACTTCTTTCTTTTTTGAATTTTTATTTAGTGGAGGTTGATGCTACTAAGGATTTTGAGGAAGAGGGAGAGATCTCATACTTTGCAAGTTTTATTTCCTCTCTAGTTAGTCTATCATAGAATTCCTCTAAAGAGGGCATTTTAAAACTTGCACCAAGAGCATCTTTTGTAGACAAAAAAGTGGTTGCAAAAATTTGAAATACACCATTTAATTTAGAAAGAATTAGATAGATGCATTCTTCTTCTATTTTATTCTTGCCACTACCTTTGAATTGAGTGAGGACTTCCTTAAATTTGGTGAGAAATTCAACAATATTTCTGAAGTCTTTAGGAGATAATGTTGTTAATTCTGCCTCTAGCTGCATTGACCTTATTTGATCCACTTTTCCAAACAAGTTCTTTAGTTTCTCCCAACTCTCAAATGGAGTTTTACATTATGAAATGTGAAACCATAAGCTTTCATTTACATTTGTGCTTATAATACCCATTGTTTCATACATATTCCCTTTATGAACAAATATTTCATATTCCTTTTCAAATTCAGGCTGCTTCTCTTCTAGCAAGTGTGTGAGCCCTTTTTGAGAAATGAGATTTAATATTTTTGGTTTCCATGTATGATAGTTATGAGGGGTGAGTGGGTCAATTGTATTCATGTTTGCAAGAAAAAAGGATATTGCAGTGAACCAAGTATTCCCCCCTTTTAACTGCAAGATGCTTTAGAGTAGACAATGATGAACTTTAATTTGAGCAAGAATTTATTTTGAAGCAAGGCAGCAGAAGCCAGACCCTTATACCAAACTCTTCAATTTACCCACCCTTACGAGAGGGAAACTATAAGTAAATTTAGGAGAGTGATACGTGGAACATAGGCAAGTGGAAGCAAGAATAATCTGCCAGACCTTTATACCTAAACTTCTTAATGACCCGCCCTGACGTGAGGGAGACTATAGGTCAATAAGGAGATCGATACGTGGAACATAGGCAAGTGGAAGCAAGAATAATCTACCAGACCTTTATACCTGAACTTCTTAATGACCCACCCTGACGTGAGGGAGACTATAGGTCAATAAGGAGATCGATACATGGAACATAGGCGATTAATTTTGAAGATATGGTCCAAATTTTGGTGTGCTTAATGAAAAATTGCTTGTGTTTGTTGTTTTCTTGAATATGTAAATGATCAAGTGTTTTAGGGAACCCATAGATAAGCCAAAGAGTGAGATGCAAGCAACAAAATTAAGTGGCCAAGAGAGTGCCACAAAATTATTTTACCACCAAACTGTCCTCAAATTTTTGCAGTAGTAATAACCCCCCTGAAAGTGTGCCAAAAAAAATTGGTGCAATAATTAAGTGGCCAAGAGAGTGCCACAAAATGATTTTACCACCAAACTGTCCTCCAATTTTTGCAGCAGTAATAACCCCCCTGAAAGTGTGCCAAAAAGGGTGCAATAAATTAGCACAGAGACATCCCCCCCATATTTTATTTCATAGGGTTACAACCTTGGATATAGCCTTTGAAGAGTAGGCTTATTAAGAAAAGGAGGATACAAACTTTAAATAAAAAGTTTGTTTACAAATATCAGTGACATTCTCTAGAAAAAAGAGATTTTGCCACTGTTTATCCACCTTATAAGTATAAATGAAAGAACCAAAGTATTAAAAAATTTAACAAACTTTTATAAAGTTTGTTTTACAATATATAAGTTTCACTTTGGATTTTTGAGCATTAAAAAAAATTACACCGCCTTTGCTGTGATGCTTCAACCGAAGCATGTTTTGCTACGATGCTTCAACCAAAGCATGTCGGAAGGATGCACCCCTCGATATTTGGAGGGAGTGCTGAATGCGAAGCACCCTTGATGATTTGCATCGCTGAATAGTGCACCTCCTACATAGGCATCCTTTTATTTATACCCCACTGCAATTGGTGTTTGCTTGGGTTTGATGACAACGAATGCAGCAGGCATCCTTTTATTTGCTTCGAACCCTGCACACCAAATTTTCCTGTCATACAAAAGGAAAAATAGAAAGGGAAGCGAGATGAACAAGGAGAATTAAGAGATTATACAAGGAGATAAAATATCACTCATTATCGTCGCCTATAGTTTGGAGGAGCCATTGAATGGATGAAGTGTCACGCGGAGGGAACGTCACTG
The DNA here is from genome assembly GCA_028583015.1 of Wollemia nobilis. Lineage (NCBI taxonomy): Eukaryota > Viridiplantae > Streptophyta > Pinopsida > Araucariales > Araucariaceae > Wollemia > Wollemia nobilis. The sequence goes on from JAQPPZ010017052.1 coordinate 32,912,009, forward strand.
ATTTCAAACCATTGTCACGTCGAAAAACATGATTTGCTTCGCCTTCACTATTGCCTCACTCTTGAATGTGGTCACATAAAAAAAACATGATTTGCTTCACCTTCACTTCACATCAAAACGTGATTTTCTTCGCATTCACTGTTGCTTCACTCCCGAATGCGGTGCTTTATCTCGAACACAGATATTTTTGAATGCAGTGCCTTGCCTAGCACTCCAAAAAATTATCTCTCCTTCAAACAGAGATTTTTGAACTTAGCAGATAGATATCTTTTGGAAAAAGGAAGGGGTATATAAATATTGATGTTAAATCAATTTTTCTTTGAAGATATCGTTCAAACTCTACGTTATTTGAGAGTGCAATGATAAACAAGAGAACATTGGGCTTGAAACTTAGGCTCTCTAGCCATTTTACATGAATAAACCACAGACGAACGTTGAAAAATCCTCCTTTACTATGCTCCAGAAAGATACAATGCAGTTTTTGGAAAGAGAGAACACAAACGAGCAATGGTTTGATCATTCTCGGGTTAGGAAGGACTCACGGTCACTTGAAAATGGTCAAAGTGATAGAGTAGAGAGTAACAAAAAGGGAGAAATCAACTGATGACTATAGAACTCTTTCAAAGTTGTCACAAGGCTAGTACAATTCAATGAAACCGATCATCCGACAATCAACAAGTATATGGTAGAGCCAAAAAATGCATACATTCATACGAAAAAAGGTAGTGCAAGAGATTGCATATATTCACAACCAAACTATACACCATCCACAAAGAGGAATGTATTAATGGACTTTGACCGAAGATTCAAATAGAGCTCTAATGAAAGCTCTAAAAAATGCAAAAGTTTAATAGTGCAAAAAAGAGTGATGAAAGACTAATAGGCTAAAAAATTAGTCTAAATTATTGTCATATTCCTTTCACAATATTTTAGAAAGAACGTAGAGGCATTGAAATACTTTCATAAAAAAAAATGAACCAAAACTTAAAGAATGAATGCTCACAAAATCTAGACCTGCTCTGGTACCATGTTAGAAATATTGAAGAACAATATTGAAGGACAAAGACTAGATATGCAAAGCATTACTGAAATATCAAGAACTGATTGATTTATTCCATGGATCAACTTTGTATAAATAGCAAAGTTGATCATTGAGAGCCATTGGATTACAACAACTCATCAAATTTGAACTAGTCTAAACTAAGAGTTCACCTGACTCATGGAAGAGTGGTAACTCAAGTAAGTCTATCCTAGTAGAACTTAAGAGAATAATTATTTATTCTAACAAAGACAATAGGCAAGAATTATTCTAAGTATGTTGATTCCAATGACCCAAATTTAATATTTACTACATTTTCTCTACCAAATGGTTTTTATCTTTGGAATGGTTTAAATTTTGTATTAATCTTATGATTAAAGGTTTAAGATAGGTGGTGGGAACTAAAGAACAAATTTTTATTTGGATGGATACTTGGTGTGATAAAAAACTAGTCAATTTAGATATAATTTTGAAACCTTGGATGGGAAATCTTCAAGACAAATATGGTGATAGGGTTTCAAATATTTTGTACAAGGATTAGGGAGGAATATACAAATGGAAAGAATATTTTTTTACAAGTATACAAGACATTAATGCTAGGAGGCAATTGACTAGAAAAATAACAATTGTGATTATTCCGAGGGAAGCCAAGGATAAAATTATTTGGGAGTTGAATAGCTCAAGAGAATATAAAATAATAAGTAGATATAATGTACAACACCAACACAATAATTATGTCACTAGAATATGGAGAGATATTTGGTATAGCCTAAGGATTCCTAAAATCAAAATGTTTGTTTGGCTAGTAGGTCATAGAAGAATTTTATCTTGGGATAACCTTATGAAAAGGGGTTTTCATAGCCCCTCTCAATGTGTTTTTTATAAAAAGGAGGAGAGTATAAGCCATCTCTTGGGACATTGATCAATAGTTTAGAATCTATGGCAATGGATTCTTAATATGTTTGGTAAATGCATGGTGATGAATAGCATAATTGAATATGGGATATATCAAAAGATACAATACTTTGGACTATATGGCTAGAAAGGAATAGAAGAATATTTAAAGGAAAGGAAAGCAATTTAGAGGTAATTAAAAAGAAGATATATTTAGCCATAGAGGAGTCTAAACCAACCCTATCAACTCACATAGTCCCTAATCTAGAAGCAAAGAGCCTTGATAGATGGAGTCAAGTCATTAAATAGAATTATGATGTTGGGTACAAGAGAAGCAAAAAGAAGGAAAATAATATAAAGTAGAAACCACCAGATGTGGAGTGGGTTAAATTGAATTTTTATGGAGCATCTAAAGGAAATACAGAACCAACAGGAGTAGGAGGATTAAGAATTAGAAATAATAAAGGAGATATTTTGTCTCATTATGTTTTCAATAGTGGATTTAAGACAAATAATGAAGTTGAAGCTTGGGTAACTTTAGAAGGTTTAAAAATATGTAAAAAAATAAAGTGGAATAGAGTATAGATGGAGGGTGATTCTCTCATACTAATAAATGTAATTTTGAAGAAATCAAAGGCTTCATGGTACATACAAGAGATAATTGTGGAAATTCAAGATCTTTTGACAAATTTTGAATAAATTAGGTTTACACATATATTAAGGGAAAGAAACAAATGTGTAGATAGGCTAGACAATAGAGGGGTTTTGATTGAGGATCGTGAAGTTATATTCTTCTTTTCATGGTTAGAGGAAGTAGTAAGTTTAGTTGAAGCTGGCAAAAAAATGTTGATTGCTTGATTCAACTAATTATTAAGATTTAATTTAATGTTTTCCATTGGTAATATATTCTGTAATTTGTAACAATAATGAGTTTTAATTTAGATAATTTATTATAATTTTTGTGGTTGCACTTGTGTTTCAAAAAGGAAACTAGCAATCTAGATTTGGTAAAGCAGACTATGATAGTGTGATATTTTGGAAATATTACTCTACTAATATGTAAGGGATAGATAGTAGAGGTGAAGTTTTGGCATTGTGAAGGCTGCTATAGGAAATTGTTAAGAAAGATGCTAAATTCTAGAGTAATTGTATTCATATAGAAAAATAAAAATATCCAAAAAATGAAAATCAAGAATTCAAACATTTTATGTAAAATGATGTAGGTTTCTAGCTATAGCATCTTAATTGATATGAGAAGTGTATTTATTTATAAACTCTCAAGCTCTAAAGAAGGAATTTGTAACTTTTCAAGGGTGGGGGACCCGAGTACAACCCCTTATTATCTAGCAAAAAAAAAGGCATTATTTTTTAATATTATCATACTTAAAGTTAATATTTTGATATTAAACAAGGATGTATGGTTGCATTAAAGTAGTGACCCAAATGCATAAATCCAAAGTTAAAATATGAAAATGTAATAGGTTGGAGCATAGCAAAAGCACCTTTGTATTACCCAATGTAATTAGTACAGTAGTGCATCATGTACCTTATAAAAATGTGAATAAGAATACATCTTTCATGTAAGGATAAAAGGATAGATACTCACAACAACAAAAAAACACTCATTGCATTGCATGTATGTCTATATAATTTGGTGTTCTAGTTTTTAAAAATAAAATTAATACTAGATAGTAGGATCATTATTGTTAGATATTTTAAAAAATAAAATTAATGTTAGATAGTAGGATTATTTTTAGTTAGTTGCATAGATTGCATTTGATAGAAGTTAATATTGTCAATATGTAGAATTAATATCATATTTTTATTAGATAAGCATATGCATTCAAATGTATTAATGTAGATACATTCTTCAAGAAAGTAAATTTTAAAGGTATGTAATGGAGGAAATTCTTGTTAAATTTCAATGTTGTGATGAATTTTCATTAATCAACTTTTATGAGTTAAATTTTAATAATTCATCTAGTAGTAACATTTTAATATATATGGAAATTGTGGATCAATTGAAAGCATTTGAGTGTTTACCAACATGCAACTATGATTCAATTTATTGAAGGCTAGTGGTCTACCTCACATCAATTTTATTAGTTATCATATATTTATCAATAATGGGTGGGGTTATAATGACAATTACTGAAATTAAGTTAAATATTAAAGAGATACTATGGTTGGGCAAGAATTCTTCTAAGTACATTGAGCCCAATGATCCAAACTTAATATTTACTATATTCTCACTACTAGATGGTTTTGCACTATGGAATGGTTTTAAAAAATCAATTGATCTAGTTATTAAATGTCTAAGATGGGTGGTGGGAACTAGAGAAACATTTTCTAGTTGGATGGATATTTGGTGTGATAAAAGACCACTCAATCTAGATCCAATTTTGAAACCATGGATGAGATTACTTCAAGATAAATATGATGATTTGGTTTTGAATATTATGTCAAAGGATTAGGAATAAGATAGAAATGGAAAGAATATTTTTTTGCAAGTATATCAAACAATGCTACTAGGAGGTAGTTGAGTAGATAGATAACAACAATGATTATTTCAAGGGAAGCCAAGGATAAGTTGATTTGGGATTTGAATAACTTAGGGGAATACACAACAAGAAAGAGATATAATTTAAAGCACCAAAAAAATAGGAATACAACAAGAATATGAAGAGATATTTGGTATAGCTCAAGCATTCCAAAAGAAAAAATATTTGTATGGCTACTAGGTCATTGTTTATCTTGGGAAAACTTAATGAAAAGTGGTTTTCATGGACCCTCACAATGCGTTATATATAAAAATGAGGAGAGCATATACCATCTCTTGGGGCATTGCTCAATAGTTTGGAAGCTATGCAAATGGCTTCTTAATACACTTGGTGAATGCATGGTGATGAATGGTAGAATTGAAGAATGGTTAAAGTAATGGCAAATAATTGGTTAGAGTAATGGCAAAGAAATTTTAAAAGTGATCCATTACAAAAAAGGTACATTGCAAGATACAATACTTTGGATTGTATGGATGGAAAGAAACATAAAAATATTTAAAATAAAGGAAAATAATTTAGAGGTAATGAAAAGAAAGACTTGTTTAGCCATAGAGGAATCTAAAAAATCCTTATAAACTCACCTAATTCTTAATCTTGCAACAAAGAGCCTTTATAGATGGAGTTAAGTTATCAATATGAATTATAATGGTGGGCCTAAGAGAAATAAAAGGAAGGTAAAATTTATAAAGTGTAAACCACTGAAAGAAAAGTTTCTCAAATTATATGGAGCCTCTAAAGAGAATCCAGGACCAATAGGAGGAGAAATAATAAAAAATAAAAGGAATGAAATTTTTTTATAATACACTTTCAATAGTTGATTTAAGAAAAATAATGAAGTTCAAAACTAGGTAACTTTGGAAGGATTAAAACTATACAAACATATAAAATGGAACAAAGTATATATGGAATGTGATTCACTAATAGCAATAAATACTATTTTGAGGAAAGTAAAGGCTCTATGGAACATATAAGATATCATTGTGAAAATACAATATTTTTCTACAGAGTTTGAAGAAATCAATTTTACATGTATGCTAAGGGAAAGGAACAAATGTGTAGATAGAATAGCTAATATAAGGGTTTTAATAGAGGATCATGAAGTTAAATTCTCCTTTTTTTTATGGTTAGAGGAAGTAGTACGTTTAACTAAAGTTAACAAAAAATATGAAAGGATCAAATTAAAAATAATATTCTAGAGGATTACAAAATATTTCAAGGGATCAATTTATAGATAAATGCATTAGAGGAAACTAACAGTCCAAATTTGGTAAAGCAAACTATGATTTCATGAAGCAAGTAGAAGTTTTGTATGTTGAAATAGAAGAAGATGATATTAAATGGACTTAATGGTCGAATCAATTATTTGAGTTGTTGATTGTTGGTTGGATTATGGGATAAAGTATAAAATGGAACTTTAAACATTTTGAGATTGCTAAAATAGTTATTAAAATAATACCATTATGATTTGTTAAAATATCATTCTAATATGAATGAGATTGATTTCATATCTCATTAAAATGATAAAATATTTTTTTAATTGGTTGGTTGGGTTTAAAATGAATTTCACTTATATTATATAACGATCCATAGCTTAGTTATTATTCGTATATTCCTTGATAAAATTTAATCATAAAATTTCAACTTTTTAAGACTGCTAAAATATTTATTATAGTTATTGTGGTTGCACTTATGCTTCAAGAAGGAAACTAATAGTCTAGAGCTAGTAAAGTGGACTATGATAACACAAAGTGGTGAAAATATTACTCTACTAAGATGCATTGTGTAGATAGTAGAGGTGGATTTTTGGTAATGTGGAGGGTGCTATATGAAAATTTCAAGAAGAACGGTGCTAAATTGTGGAACATTTTTATTTACAAAGAAAATTAAAGAATATCCAGAAAATGAAAATCAAGAATTAAGACTTTTTATGAAAAATGATGTGGGTATCTATCTATAGTAAGTCAATTGATATGAGAATTGAATCTGTTTATAAACTCAAGCCCCTTAACATGGTGTTAAAATGATTCTTAATGCCAAAATAAAAAAACAAAACTGATACATCTATCTATCTATCTATCTATCTATCTATCTATCATATATATATATATATATATATATATATATATATATATATATATATATATAATTTATAATTATAAATGTGAGGTCAATTAGAGAGTTTTTGCTTATTAATAAAGTTTGGTTTTTAACTAAAGTTACTAGTGTTCAAATTCCACATAATTCTCCATTTCATTGAGATTTCAAGCTTGACTAATAGTAATAGCTATTATTTTTCTCATATTCATAACCTTTTTATTTGCTATCTAAAAAAGCATTGTTTATGTATACTATTAAACTTTGGATATGTAACTAGTGGAACTAATGTAATTTTGATTGCTCTGCTTTAAGATTATTTATTTCATTTCTTTTTATTTTTTAATGTTAGTTGAGAATAATTTGAATTGGGTAATAGGTATGGATTTATAATAAATATGTGATAAATATAATGCATGTAATCTTGGTTTTATTTGTGATTAAAATTTGGAATTTATGTAATTCCATTAAAAATGATTCAATGATTTTAATTTTATTATAAATTCTAAAAATAAATATTTATTACATTAATTATTGAATAAATAGAAAATAAAATTATTTTTAAATTAAACGTTCAAATTAGATTATTAAATGCATTTAGCTCAACTAGTTAAATTCCTCAACTTTCAAGGAGAATACCAAGGATCAAATATTACCAAGTGATACATGCATAGTCATGACTTAATATAGATGGGGCCCATTTCAATATTGTATTACCCATTACAAAAAAATGCATTAGATTTATAAGTAATGAATGAGTGTAAGTATGAGAAAAGAGAAAGTATGAGTGGAGGAGGTATTGAATATGAGTGTCAACAAGGAGTAAGCTTCACCTTTAGAGATTTTATCTAAAACTTTCAAGAAGTTCAAAAAATAAAGGATTCTCATGAGAAAAATAAAGATAGTAAGTAAGGAAGCTCATTTATGAAATCCATAAGTAGAAGTAAGGGTGTCTTAGTTGGGAATAAATAAATATGAATACATAACAATCCTTACATAGATGGTAAAATATACACTAGAAGTGATTATCAAGGATGACATGATCAAGCATGATAATATTTCTTATAAGAAAAGGATGAATATGCATTTTTAAAGGATGCTAATGTTGGAATCCACAATACTTTCTATAAACATTATGAAGCATACATTCACAATAATATGATGCAAAATATAAAAGAAAAAAAAAGAGAGCATATACAGGAAATTGTTGGAGAATATTGCATTATTTGGTACATGCTTATGTACCCCCATGGTACCTATGGTACAATGTAAATATTATAATAGGATTTGAGTCTATAGTGTAGTGATATTTATATTTTCTCTTATGTAAGTGTCTATGTGAAAGATATGCACAAGTGTCATGTAATTAAGAGTGCAAGTATGTAATGAGATAAAGTGCACAAGTGTCATGTAATTAAGTGTGTAAATATGTAATGTGAGGATGTGCATAAGTGTCATGTATTAGGTGTGCATGTAGAAGTGCAAGTGTCATATAGAAGAGTGCAAGTATCATAGATTTAAGTGTGCATGTAAGTAGAGAGTCAAGAGTCATGTATACAAGTGGCAATATGAGAAGCCAAAGGACATGTGAGAGTTGTCATATGGAGAGCAATAGTCAAGTACTTGAAGAGTCATATTGTATGGATATATTATGGAGATAAAGCTCCATGTTTTGTATTGAAGAAGATCACATTCAAGCATTAATAATTGTTAGATAATATTACACTACTTGGTATATGCTAATGTACCTCCTTTGTACAACCTTGTAAACATTAGATTAGGGTTGTATCCTAGATTAGAGTGTGAGTAAATATTTTATGTAATGTAATAATGTGCAGGAAATACACAAGTATCATGTAAATGAGTGTGCAAGTGTTATGTGTGTAAATGTGCACAAGTGTCTCATATGTAAGTGTGCACAAGTGTTCTTAGATTAGGAAGTGTTATGTGAAGATTCATGTCCAAGTGTGCATACAAGATAGAGTCATGTGTATGCAAGTGTCAAGTAGAGAAGCCAAGAGTCATGAGACTTGGCATTAAGAAAAGGGAGGTTCAAGTAACCAAAGATTCATCCTGCAATGGCTATATATTACTCCATAGAGGATATCACCAATATCACCACCTACATTACCTACATCACCTACATTGTATACATAGTGAGTATAGACAACATTGCCATTGTATGAGAGTTTTCATGATACAATTTTAAGAGAAAGAGGAGTAAAAAAGATTGCATACACTTGAGCATTTAATATTGTAAGTCTTGCTACATGCTTTTAAATGTATGATTAATGCTATTTATACATTCATATTGTTTCTTATTAGTGAATGTTATTTGACATATTATTAGCCTTGATTTACATATTAATTGGATCATATTATTCTATTACATTATTATCTTGATCTTATTATATTACGGCTATCATATATTTGATCTTGTGATGTTTATCTTGTGAGATTTACATTAATATTAAGGCTTAAAAATCCATCAATAATATTAAAGCTTGCATGCATATTTTGAGAAATTCTACTATATTTTTTTTCTTCATGTTATTTCATGAATGACTTTGGCCATAGTGTATTCATATTTAATATTATTTTGAATGTTATTATTATTGAGCATCTTATATTTTAATTTTTCTTATATATGAGACTACTCAAGATCCAGAATATTGGAACTTAAGATAGTATGGCTTAAAAGCCAACAATGGTATCAGATTTACTTTGTATAGTCTTTATTTCTAGCACCATAGGAAGTATTTGGTGTGACTATATATATTAAGAATCATGTGAAGAAAATGTAGACTCAAATTGTTTCAATTTTTTAATTTAGATTAATATTTGACTTGGGCCCAATTATTATATGTTGGAGTCTTTCCACTCAAAAAATAAAAAGTGAAGACTAGGACTCAGCTTGAAGAATTGATTGAGGGGATAAATCAATAGTCACCCTAATTTTTGGATTCTCTTTGAAGATAGAGAACCACATATTGAGAAAAATTTAGCACTTTAAATTTTGGGCATATTTGACCCTAACTAGATAACACACATTGAAGGCAAAAATATCAAGAAGACTATGATTGCATTGAAGATATTAGGTAAGAACCTGAGAAAGAAATAAAATATTATTAAGGAACTCAAGAAGTTTATACTAAGAAGAAGAGAAGAAATAAAAGCTTCCAAAGAGAAGTGAAGCATCAATAGCTTCTAGAAGAAAAAAAATTAAATGCTTCTAGAGAAGAGAAGAAGAGAAGCATCAAAAGCTTCCAGAGAATAGAAGAAGAGAAGCATAAAAAGGTTCTAAAGAAAATAGAAGAGAAGCATCAAAATATTCTAGATAATAGAAGAAGAGAATCATCAAAAGGTTCCAAATAAAATAGAAGAGAAACAACAAAAACTTCTAGAGAATAAAAGAAGAGAAGCATAAAAATATTCTAGAGAAGAAAAGAAGAGAAGCATCAAAATATTCTAGAGAAAAGAGAAGAGAAACATTAAAATCTTCTAGAGAATATAAGAAGAGAAGCATCAAGAGATTTCAAAGAAAAGAAAAAGGAAAAAATAAGCATTAAAGGTTTAAAAAGGTACAAGGTTAGTTTCAATAGTGTCAAGTTTTTGGTGACACTTCAATCAATTAGAGGTCGTGAACCATACTATATGGACCAAGCCAATTGAATTGTTATATTATACATAGACTAATTGAAATTCATATGCCATGCATACTAGTATAGGCCATGGGATATTTTCTAATCAATTGAGTGCTATACAAGCACCATTTTCCTAAGATACCAGAAGCAATACAAGAGTTAATCATTAAGCATATAAAAGCTACATAGGAACCATCTCAAAGTTGAAGAGTATCACTCTCTAGCACAAATATGAGTGTCTTCTCAAATCTGAAGAGCATCATTGTCTAGCACAAACCTGAGTGTTATTCTCTAGACCTATTCATTCTAAATACAAAGCTAAAGAGGATGGAAGACTAATTGGAGGAATTAGGAAGTAATGCCTTATTAAATATTAAATAATTGTGTAACATTCCATATGAGTGCAACATTAATTAGGGGCACAAAATATTCTAGTCATTAAACCTTGTTGTAGTAGCGAAAATTTTAGAACATGCATGCATCATGATCAATATTAAAAGGCAAAAAAAAATAAAGGTTAATTAACTTTATTTTTTATAATATATTTTGGTGCTAAAGATTTAAAGTGTGAGTATTAAAGGTGATAAATTGGAAACTTAGGAACTTTAATTTATAAGTTGGAGTTAAAAGGAATTTGACTCCATAGGGAATAATATTTAGGTGGGAGTTATAAGGACTTCAACCTTATTTATGATAAATTGAAAAATATATTGAATTTGATATTTTTATATTTGCAATTAATTTTGTTACTTATTTTAAAATATATATATTTTTAAAAAATTGAGATATTTATTAAATTTTTGAGAGATAAGGTTTTCTATTCCAAAAGGAAATTTGAAAAATAGTTTGAAAATTGAAGATTTAGAAATTTAAAGAATTTGAAAAATATAGAATTTGCAATTTTTTTTTATTAGATGGACGAAGGAGTATTGAAAGGAACTCCAAACCTTTTACAAAAATGATCTAATCATATTTCTTGGAGAAGCAAGGAAAGTGATAGCATAAACACAATAGAAAATGAACCTACTAAGTTGAAACAAGCAAACTCCGAAAAACCAACAATAACCAATCCAGAGTGGAACAAAGAGAAAACTAAACCAAAAACCAACTAAAAACTAAAACCCATGTAGGGGAGGAGATAGATCCCAAAAACTATAGATAAAAACATCCCTCACAAGGGAAGATTCCCAAGATCAACAAAACTAAAAGGGATGAGAATCAAGCACAAAGAAGCTAGGATGCCACACTAGTCGAGAACAGAAAGTCAAACTTTGGTTCCATTGGGCCCTGCCTCATTATACTCTTTAAGCTCATTCATATCCCAATTTTCTAGACCCATGAGGACAATAATTTCCTCTGCATAAGAGATCATGGATTTAATGGAGTCAATCAGGGATCTCTAAATATTCAAAAGCATTCACTTAAGAGGTTTATGAGTTAAATCACATCCTGGTTCCTAGGATCCTACAACTTACTGTTGCTTCTTTCTCTAATAATAAGTTTAGATTTTTTGGAAGGCATCATAAAATATTTAGAATCAAAGTCATTGATATTCAAAGGGGTCTTCCCATGGTTGGTCCTCTTGGCTACCAATATCTTGGATCGTCTGGTCCTATCTTCACTACCCCTTGACCCTTTTAGAAGAGACTCCATCACCCTTGTTGCAAAACTTGCCAGAGGGATAGCATTAATAGCTTCTCGACTGAAAGAATCAGAGTATCCAAAATTGGAAGAGTTTGGGTAATCCATGATAGGCATTGGCACCCTGTTAAGGGAGTTCAATATGCCTTCTCCATCCAAGCCTTTGTATTTAACCATATAATAAAAAAGCATCTTTACCAAACCTTGATGTATTGGGTCCAGGGTCACACCTTTCTTCATCCTACTAATCGACTTGGATAGAGACTATAACAAGAAAGATAGGATGTTCATCCACTTTATGGTTGAGAAACATAAAGTGGTAGCTTCACAAAATTTCCTAATTTTCATTGAGGGTAAAATACTACATTATTACTAGGGCCACTCAATCCCAAGGAGCCTTCAATGAATTATTCTTGAAACCATTATGAATTATGACTAGTTCTTATTATTCACTTAGGAATATTTGTGATTTCTTGGCAAGAGAGTGCTTTTATCTATTATTTATAATCTACTACCAAACCAGTCACCTCTACAATCAAGGGAATGCTAATTTTAAACTTGATAGTACCGATTTTGACCACCTCATTCTACCAAGAGTAAGCCAAGTTTTTAGCCATCTCTCTATGGTGTTCGACAAACTTTAGCAAAAAATTAGGGATGTTCCCTTTCCTTAATATATTCCTAACATCTTCATCCATGAGAGAGAGCTTGGCTCCAAGATCAGAGCTACCATTCTGATGAATGCTCTACTTCCACCCAAAAATTCCCACTTAGCCCTAATTCCCCACCACCACTTGAAACACCACCTAGTGCTACAGGAATACTCAAACAAATCAAACAAATCTAATAGATAAATACAAAGAAAACATACCTATTAGCCATCCACCTTGGAAACTCGTGATCAATCACCAAGATAAAAAAAGGGGATCAATTTTCAAATTGCACGGCCAAAAGAGAAGGTAGGACTTTCTAAAATCAACATGAAGTAAAACCCATTTACCACCTTCATGCTAGCTCAAAAAGTGGGAGTTGCACCAGGGAAAAACACCTTGTTTCCCTTACCAAGAAATCTTGGGATGTTACTAAGCTGAGAAACGATGATTTTGGAAACCAGATGCCTTGAATTGAGTCATAGGGTGGTGATAACCATGCCATGCCAAGGCATCACCTTGCACATGTTAGACTACCTGTACATTGAGGAAAATATTTAACCTCACTTCACGCCTCAAGCTTAGATTCCTAAATATTAACAAGGGATTATACCAATTGATCAACCCAATGTTGTTTTACCAAGACTTATTAAAGCTCCACATGTTTGTCCTCCTAGACCTGGTTCTCCCCAAAACATTCTCCTAATACCTCTTTGGGATATGATTTTTTATAGAGTTATTGTCACGAGTGTTATCTTTTTGACATGCCTTAGGAAAACTTTTGATATAGTCCCTTACAAACCAATGATAAAATCCTTTATCATATTTTAAGAGGAAATAAAGTTTATCCTCCTCAATTCTAGTGCCACTATAATGACTGTTACTAATTACTATAGGTTGTCACCTTGGGATCTTCCACCTCAACCTCGAGTAGATATTTTAGTAGCAATGAGTAAGTCTAGAAGTAAAGGCCTTTTAAGGACTGAGGGTTACCAAATAGGATGGAACTCATACTTTTTCCACTTGTTATTTTTCCCCTTATGTAACTTGCACACATTTTTGTTTGCACAAATCAAGAGCTTATTTGAATTCAAACTTTGGCGGTTATTTGGATTCAAATCTCTAAGAGCGGGTTCCATTATAGAAAGGCTCAACTACCCAACTTGAGTAAAGATAAGGGGAGAGGAATAAATTTAAATTGTTTCATTATCTAAGAAGTTTAGACCAACTAGGTAATTTCCCTACCAAATAGAAAAGTCTTTGTGGAGAGACCCAGGTTGGCCAAGAAGTTTGTTGATTTGTTTCCTTTCCTGTATATATGCTTAAATTGGATGGATTCCAAAATTTGAATCATTCTTTGGACTTCCACAAGGAGGTTTGAAATGGTCCATGTGGGAGTCTAGATTCCTTTAATCATGTTTATGATGTTAAGAGAATCTCCCTCTATAACTACCTTCCTACAATCTAGAGACTCCAATTGAGATACCCCTTGGTAAAGTGCTCTTGATTCCACAAAATGACTGGTTTGGCAGCCCAGGTTTTTAGAAAAAAGCTAATAAAATCTCCCTGTTAAAATTTATAATAATTCCCCCTATACCGCAAGGTCCTGGGTTACATTTGGAGGCTCCATTAAAATTCAAATTTAGCTAATAATGAGGTGGGGGTTCCCACACTATTTCAGACCTAGTCAAGGGAATTGCACCAATCAAAGGATGCTACTAGGATCTAAATCCAAGAGAAAACTCTAGGTATTTTTCTCTATCGATGGTGAAATTATCCAAATTGACACTCTTCACATTTTCAATAGTGGCCACAATAGCACACAAAGAAACAAACTCAACCGAGTATGAGAGATTTTTGAAAGCCCTAGAGTTCCTCTCCTTCCACATGCACTACCATAAATGGGGTCACCAAAAACTATGAATATGGGAGGAAGAGAAGTGAGAACTCCATCACTCCATAAAAATTGATGGATTTTTAGGAAAAATCCAATGAACAACTAAAGATCTAAGGAAGAGGCAAAAGACTTCCCGAGTGAAAGGATAGAAGGATAGGAGGTGAACGGGGGATTATCCAACACATCTACATAAATAGAATCTATTGGCGATAGTCATCCTTATATTTTGGAGATTTTATAAGGAAAGGAATCTACCTTGGATCACTAACAATAAGAAAACATTAATCTTAGAAGTTAGCCACTTTAACTAGATTCTACTATCCAAGAACCAAGGATCAAAATTGGCATCTAAAAAAAAGTAAGCAGACCCGACAGAGAAGGCTCTATCATTCTCAAGACCCTTTTAAGATTAAATAATAAAGAATGAGCGATAAATAAATGTGGAAATAAAACATAGAATAATAAAGCAGTGCACAAGACACAAATTTACATGGTTCACCCAATGTGGGTTACGTGCAGGGAGAAAATAGCTAGGCCTTTTATTCTATCCAAATTAAATGTGAATAGATACAACCTATAGTAGATCGACTGCAACTTTCTTTTCACTCTATAATCATTAATTACAATTATGCATACTACATATTATAATACATTCAGTCGTCATACATCATCCTCTTATAAAAAAAATGTGTTACAATTTTAGGGCAAAAAAATTCGCTTAAAATTTGTTGTTTTATTTGTGATCTAAAAATAAATGGTCTATATTTACAAATATAAAAATATCTATTTTTGTATTAACAAGTAATGGGGGCATTTCCACCCCCCTAGATCCCCATGGAGACATAAGTAAGGGGGCATTTCCTCCTCTACACTCCCCCGTTGTAGAATGGGTCCAAATGCAGATGAAAACAAGGCCTCTGAATTAGAGAATGAATCAGGCTCCACAACCAATAGACCCAATACTAATCTATCTATAATACCTCTACCAGGGATGAAGTTCCATCTAAGGATATCATAAAAGGCTTTAAAAGTATTATTTTATATCTGTGACAAACCGAGGAGGGCAAAGGATTTCCAAAAAAATCTACCATTAACAAATTTAATGCAATCACAAACCTTAGGGTCAAAACAAGGTTTGTAATTTGCTTCACCAATTAAGTTTGTATATAAATTTAACAAAGAGTTAGCATCCCATGGGTCCCTCCAAAAATCAATGCTTTGGTCATTTCCCAATATCCATCTACCTCTTTTATAGATAATTGACTAACTATTGATAATGCTTGACTAAAAGGTAGAACCCTAAGAGGGGATTGGACCAGTAAGGAATCAACCACAATTACCCAAGTATTTGGTTTTCAAAATTTTGACCCAGTTGGTGTTTTCATTTTGAGTCAACCTCTATCATTATTTGGATATCAGAGATTTATTCATAATTTTTAATCTTCTCAATCCCAACCCACCCATTTATTTCTTACTACACACTTATCCCATGCCACTAAATGTAATTTATTTTTGTCATCAACTCTAGATCAAAGAAAAGATCACTGAATCTACTCAATTTTTTGGAGAATATTTCTTGGGATCCTAAATAGAGACATGAAGTATACAAGGACACTCTATAGAGTGGTTTTAACCAACATAACATTTCTATCTTAGCTCAGAAGGGAACCTTTTCGTTAAAAAAGCTTCATTTGAATTATTTCAACCATCAGATCCCACAAGGAAGTCATAATACCTCCCTTGAACATAGGTATTCCCAAGTACACTTAAGGAAGAGAACCAATTTTGAAGCTTAGAATATCTACAATTCACTTATGCCTACTAGGGGGTATTGAAGAAGAAAATTTTACTTTTCCTAAGATTAATTTTCTACCCTTCAGCTTTCTCAAAAAGCCAACAAAATATCTTTAACATCTTTAGCTTACAGGATTGAAGTAAAAAAAGATAGCAGGGTGTCATCAACAAATTGATGGTGTAAAATTGGATTAGGAGCTAGGGTGATTTTAAACCCTTCAATTATGGGATCATACTTAAGAGCTCTCCCTAGAGACTCAACCAATAGGATGAAAAAGTATGGGGATAGAGGGTCCCCCTGGCTAATTCCCTTGTAGCTCTAGAAGTATCCAACCAGAGAACCGTTAATAATAGAGAATTTTTTTGAGGATATACAGGACTTGACCAGACTCAACTAGCTTTGCGTGAAACCAAATTTGTCTAGGACTTTGAGAAGGAAATCCCATGAAACCCTATCATAGGCCTTATTCTTATCTAGTTTGAGAAGGGTCCCAGGTCTTCCACTCTTATAAAAAAAATGAATGATCTCATGCATCACAATTATCCCATCAAGGATTTGTCTCCCCACCACAAAGCCACTTTGAGGATTATTGATAATATCCAAAAAAAAATTAAGCCTGTTAGCCATATTTTTTGTTATAATTTTGAAAATAGTATTACAAAGGCTAATAGGCCTAAAATATTTAAATTCTCTGGCACCCATCGACTTGGGGATTAAAATAAAAAATGTTGAGTTCACATAAAAATAAATTAAATTTGATCCATAAATATCTCTTAATACCACACAAATATCAGCTCCTACAATGTGCTAAAAATTCTGGAAAAAATAGAAGAAAACCGCCCGGGCCTGAAGCTTTAAGACCACCAATGGCAAAAAATACATATCTGATCTCTTAATTTTTGAATGGATCACACAAGACCCTGTTCATATCTTCAATTAAAAGAGGAAGAATATTGAAAAGGAGCCTATATTCAACTATTAGGTCTCTAGCATCCTTTGAGCAAAGGAGAGATTTAAAGTACTCAATTGCTTATTTTATGATTTCCTCAATGTTTTTTGATATGGATCCATTGGATTTAATAATTTCTTTGATTTTGTTGTTACTTCTATGTCTTAAGGTAAAGGTGTAGAAACATTTTGTGTTTCTACTACCCTCCTTAAGCCATAGGGTCCTGTATTTCTGGCACCACATGATTTCTTGTTCTGCTAAGACATTATGCAAATTTGATAATAGCTTTCTTTCTCTAAGAATCGATTCCCACACCAAGTTAGATACTTCAATAGTGTAATCCAACTCCTTAAGTTGCTCACATAGATATTTTTCCTTAAATTTATGTTTCCAAAAATATATTTATTCCAAACCTTGAGTTTACCCTTTATGAATCTAATTTTGGAGGCCACTTAGGAGATGTGAGGACCCAAAAAGCCTCATGACCACCACTCCCTGATTTTGATATCTAAGTTTGGATGTTGAATCCACATTACCTCAAACCTAAAAGGTCTAGTTAAAAAAAGTAGAATTCTGCACTTTCTCAAGCATGAGTGGGTTGTGATTAGATGCCACTTTAGGAGAGAGCAAAGGAATGTGTCTCCAAAGAAAGGGATCCCTTCCTTGGACACCAAAACTCTTGCTAGAATTTTTTAAATATTTTGACTTCATAGTCTCCCACTACTACAAGTAAATTTAGGTATCTTTAAGTCTATATCCATAAATTCCTAATTATTAACAAATGAGGCAAAATCTTCTATACTTTTAGAAACCAACATACCACCCTTTTTGTCATATGTATAAAGAGGAGTGTTAAAATCTCTTATAAAAATCTAAGCTTCACCTTTAAAGATTTCTCTCAAGGAACTTAGAGAGACCTAAAGGATGGATCTATTAGGGCCATAATTAGGGGCATAGATAATGGAAGTAATCCATTTAAAACCAAAATATTTGGAATAAAACAACATATTTATTAATCTATCTAAAATATAGAGGGTTGATCCATCTATATTCTCTGTGTCCCAGATGCACAAAAACCCTCCTAAAGCACCATTAGTTGAATTCACCATAAATTTGGCCTCTTTCAAAACTATTATTTTAATTACCTCTGCACTACTACTATCCATGTTAGTTTCCTGAATAAGAATAATATCCGGTATAATATCTTTTCTAACAGAAGCCAAATATCACTGTTTGGAAGGCCCATTTAGGCCTCTTATATTCCATGAAAGCAACTTCATTTGTGAGATTTATTACATTTGTAACCAATGAATTGAACAGAAACAATAACAAATATATATAGAGAGAAATAGATTGCCAAAATGCCCGTTTTATATTGATATTGATACAAATTTTTACAAAATATTTTTTTGAATTACCCCAAGTGTGTTGGGAGCAATGTTACAATGCTTCTTGTCTCTTTGAAATACAATGCTTTGATGGAGGAGGGGAAATATTTTGACTCTTCCACAGGATGTGGTGTTCTTCACTCTTTCATCATAGATTCAAGGGGTGAGTGGGCTTTGGTATCCAGCAAGGGACCACTCCAGCTTCAGTAGCTTATCCAAAATACCTGTCACCTGCACACACACAAACCAACAAAGGGATTAGTAGCACCTGTATATTTGAGCAATCAAATTTGTACTAGACATAAAACCCTAAGTAGATAATTTGCATGAAATAAATAACAACAATAATAAACAGATAAAACCTCACTAATTATTAAAGTCACTGATCTCTATCGTGCATGTGATTTCGTCTCGGGACTGTGGAACCATGAAAGCAAGGTTATGGGCTGGAGACTGTGGACCTACGATTGTGAAAACATGAATTTGTGTTTTCGACTATGGAACCATGGGTGGGTGATTTCAGTTGAAATGACAGGTTACCTCAGGAAGCGGGCCAACAGTCAGGATTGAGCTCGTGCTCTCAATTTATCATTGGGTCTAGATATATTTTGGCAGCCTATCGATATGTAAATTTAGCTTCCCTTGTTTGGTGGACTAATGGTGCTTTTATAGGCTTCCTAGGGCTTTTGAGGGGAATGGGAGGTGGCAAGCCTAACTTGCCAAGAGGCAATATGAACTGCTAGGTGGAAGGGGCAGTTACAGTGAGTCATTCAGTGTGGATCACTTAACTGGGGTGATGTGCATTCAAGTGGAGTGGGATGTGGGATGTTGTTTTATGTGAAGGGACAAGGGGGCAACAACAAAGGAGTTGTGGCATGGGTGTTGGAAATCTGTCTCATGTGCAAGGACAAGGGGGATAGGAGTGGGTAAGATGTGGCAGGGGTGTTGGGTGAAGTGTCCAGGACACATGTCCAATAGGTAGACAGGGTATCCTAGGGTGATTTCCCAGATTTTATAAATTAGGAAAATAGAGTAATGTGCAATATTTGATATCCCTAAGTTTATACTTAGGCATATAATTTTACTATGCAAAATTTAATGGTGGGGTGGCAGATGTGGTTTTTGAAGGTGTTGTATTTTAGTGTCTATAGTTGCCCCTTTTTGTACTGTGTTGTGTACAACACAATGGGGTGCAAAAACTAATGACATCTAACTTTATTGGATGGATGGACTCATTTTTTTTTTTTTATATTCAAATGCAACATGCTAAGTGCTAGTAATGACATTTCTATTTACAATGTAAAGAAATTCTGGAAATAATTTTTTTTTTTTTTAAGCCATGTACATATATATACATATATTGCAAATTGTTTCATGCATAAAATGCCTTTAGGTGCATTATTTTTAGTGGTTCTGGCTCCAATTCTCCTTCGAAGTTGGCCAGTCTATATGTTCCTATTCCCAATTTATGCTTTACAATGTATGTGCCTAACCAATTAGCCACAAATTTATCTCTTAAGTGTGGCAATGCATTGGTATTTTGTTGATTTTATTTTAGCACGAGGTCCCCCACTTGAAATTCGTGAGGATGGACTTTTGTGTTGTAAGCACATTTGAATCTGTCTTGAAATACTCGTAAGTGATCTAAAGCATTGATACGTTTTTCATCAATAAGTGTTAATTGGTCAAGACATGCTTGTCTAGCTATTTCATTGTCCATGAATTCCTGTAATGCTATTCACAAGGAAGGTATCTCGATATCTAGAGGTAATATAGCTTCAGCACCGTAAACTAGTGAAAATGGTGTTGCTCCCATAATGCCAAAGGAAGTTGAGTATGCCAATCTCGGTGATTTTATTTGACAATTTTCTTGAGAATTGATACCATTGTTTTGTTTGTTGCTTCCGCTTGCCCATTTGCTTGTGGGTAATAAGGTGTTGAGAAACTATGTTGAATTTTGAATTTGTTGCACAATGCTCTAACATCCTTATTATTAAATGAATTCCCATTATCAAAATTATTTATGAGGGTATTCCAAAATGACAGATAACATGCTGAAGTATAAACTCCACTACTCGAGGTCCAATCGTAGTGGTCATTGGAATTGCTTCCACCCATTTTGTGAAGTATCCTGTCGTGGTTATGATGAACTTATGTTGTCCTGATGAAGCGAGTGATATTTTACAAATCAAATCGAGACCCAATTGTGAAAAGGGCTAAATAATTTGAATGGGTTGTAATGCGTGCAATGGTACATGAGTCAAATTTGCATGATATTGGCACTTTTGACACTTTTTGACATATTTACAACAGTCATTTTCCATGGTCGGCCAATAGTATACCATGCATAGTATTCTCTTTGCAATGGCCATTCCACTAAAGTTTCCAACACAAGTACCATCGTGGGCTTTTATTATTGCTTGTTCTGCTTCAATCGGATCTAAACATCGTAATAATAGTCCATCATACTCGTGTTTGTATAACACATCCCCCAGTAGAGTAAAACAAATTGCTTTTTGTTTGAATGTTCTTTTTGTAGTTCGTGTCATTTATATAGGAGTGCTCCAAAATTGAGAAAGTCTCTTATCTCATCAAGGTAAGAATTGTAAGGTTCAACATGTATCAAACAAACGTTCTTCTCACTTGTAGGTTCTGCTTTTTGAATTGATGATTTTGACATTGTTGTTATGATTAGTGGTTGTACTTATCCATGCTCATTCTTAGGGATGAGATATCCCAAAGAAGCCATTGCATCCGTAAATCTATTTGTCGATCATGGTAAATTACTAGTTTTGTACCAATCAAATTTTTTATCAACCTTATTGCTACTTCATGGTATTTATTTAAGATTGTTTCTTTACACTGGTATTCTCTTTTTACTTGGTATAACACTAGTTGAGAATCCCCAAAAATGCTTAGTATTTTTATGCCCATTGCTATAGCTGATTGGAGTTCTAAGATTAAGGCTTCATACTATGCATTATTATTGGTGAATGTGAAGTCGAGTTTGAATGATAAAGGAATCGGTATTCCTTCAGGTGTATAAAAAATGACTCTTGCACCTTGCCCTTTGTCGCATTTAGACCCATCAAAGAACATGGTCATATTTTCTTCTTCCTCAGGAGAAACTAATTCCTCTTGTTCTACGATAGAAAATACTGAGTCATCTCGAAGCTCAATTATTAATGGTTTATCATTGTATAGTGGAGCTTTAGCTAATTGATCAGCTATCACCTACCCTTTTATGGATTTTTGACTTACGAATTCAAGATCGAATTCGGTTAAAAGCATTATCCATTTAGTAGTACGGGTGTTTTTGTATGTGCGAGTCATAATGTATCACAAAGGATTTTCTCTAGCTATGACATAGGTAGTATTGCTTAGCATGTAATGTCTAAGTTTCTTAGTGGCAAAAACCACTGTTAAGCATAAATTTTTGACATAAGCATATCTTGTTTCATAACTTACCAATGTTCGGCTAATATAGTAATTTTCTTGCTCCTTATGTTTTTCATTCTTTTGTACAAGCATTTTACCTAGTGCAAAATTTGTTGTAGAAATGTATAGGTGAAAAAGGGATTCCTAATCTAGGCTATGTAAGAACTGGTGGTGATGCCAGATACTTCTTTATGCCATAAAATACTTCTTGACATTTAGTTGTCCATGAAAATATCACTCCCTTTTGTAATAGGTGATTGAAAGGCTTGCATTTTTCTGAGAGTTGTGCATTGAATCATTGGATAGATTGGATCTTTCCTTGTAAACTATGCAACTCTTTCAATGTTTTGGGAGGTGGCATTTCTAATATTGCTTTTACCTTACTTGGATCCACTTCAATGCCTCACTTGGAGACAATGAATCCTAGAATTTTTCCTGATGTGACTCCGAATACACATTTCTTAGGATTTAGCCTTACTTTGTGTTCTATCAGTCAATCAAACACTTTTTCTAGTACATCGATGTGCTCAAGACACATCTTGGATTTAGAAATCAAATCATCTACATAATCCTCAATGATCCTATGCATATAATCATGAAATATGTATGTCATAGCTCGTTTATATGTTGCTCCTGCATTCTTAAGTCCAAAAGGCATCACTCTATAACAAAATGTTCCCCAAGGTGTTGTAAGTGTTATCTTGTGTTGGTCGTCGGGATTAATTCAAATTTGGTTGTATCTCGAGAAACCGTCCATTAAGGAAATCATTTCATGACCAGCGCAAGAATCTACTAGTTGATCGATATTAGGCAAAGGAAAATCATCTTTGGGACACGCTTTGTTTAAGTCTCGAAAATCCCTCCATTTGGTTTGTGAATAGGTACCATATCTGAAAGCCATTATGGATAGTCAATTGGTTCTATGAAGTGCACATCCATTAACTTTTGCAGCTCTTCTTTCACAATTAATGCGATTGTTGAATGAACTTTCCTAAGCTTTTGTTTGAAAGGCTTTGCATCATGTACCGGTGTAATTTTTTGGACTACCAGGTCTGGGTCTAAACCAAGCATGTCTTTGTATGACCATGCGAACACTTATTTATTTTTCATTAGCATGTTTATTATGTATTCTTTTTATTCTGTGGATAAATATTTTGCAATTTTGACAATTTAGGGATTGTCTACGTCTTGACTAAGGTTCACATCTATAGATTCTTCAATTAGCATGTGAGAACCTTATTCTAACTGATGTGGAGTTGGGATGAGGTGGATATCATCTGCCACATTTTCAAATTTTTTTGGGGTTTCCCCCTCTATATTAGTTTGAAAAACTGAATTGTTTTATGATGAAGGTTGTTGTGGAATATATGCGTTTGAAGCATGCAACAACTCTTCAGATAGGATCAAATCGAAAGTGGATGACGGGGATGAAATACTATCCATGGCTATGATACTAGTGTCGATATGGATTGGGTTTGTCTCATCATATGGATTATGGAGTGGGGTGAGCAAATCAACAAAAATCATGTTGACTTGATGGAAATGAGGTTGCTGCAATTCAAGAATTGATGAATCATATTCTATAGGTTACAACTGACCTAATGTGTGTGATTGGCTATGCTATATGCAATGCCAATGTGATGGAGGAGGTTCTGGTTTAGGATCCTCATACTCTTTTTTTAGCCAAAAAAGTGCACGGTCTATTGGAAACTTCTTTTGATACCAATCATCTCTCCAAATAGAATCTGTGTATGTTGCCTCCTCTTGAGGTTCTTCTTCTTCCTGATTTAACCATTCAGGATGCGCCTCTGTTTGAAGAATTCTTCTAGATTGCATTTCATACATATGATTCATGAATCTCATTTCATTTTTTTCCTCTTCATCATCGTCACTCATCCAAAAACCATTAGCATTTGTGTTAGGTCCCAATACCAGTGGTGTATCGTCTGGCCTAAGGTAGGTCATCTCTATGGGATCTTATGGCTCTTGTTGTAAGGCTTGCTCTTGAGGGTAAAAAGTGTATATTTGGTACCAACCATATATTTTTTCATCCCCATAAATAGGTTCATCTTCCTCATCGCTCTTTTATTCCTCTTCTTCGCATTCTATGTCAAGTTCTTGGAAATCTTGATTAAGCGAAGAGCTTGCGATGGAAGATTTGTAGCCTAGATCAGAGCAGTCACTTGGATCTCTATATTATGGTTCAATAATGTGGTGAGGACCTTGTTTATGTCTTCCAAGTCCATATCCTTTCCAATTAACCTTTCAAAAATATCTCAGTGGGAAACTTGGGTTCGATAGATAATCAATGTTTTCATTAAACTCTTGTAAAGAGTTGTCGTCTTGAGGAGGTGGGTACAATGAAGAATCCACCCTTACATATATGAAATTGATTGCATTTGTTTGAGAAATCATTCTATATATGTCACCTATAGCTAAATATGGGTCGTGAGGATGACCATAATCCCTAACTGACTCAATAGGTGGTGTAACTGTTGAATTTCAATAATGTAATCACCAATTCTTGGATTGGAGAGATGTACTACAACTCTAGATGGTTGGGAGGCTAATGGTTCGGTGGATGAAGAGGGTTCTTGTATATTAACTCATGGTTCCATTGATGGTGGTGGAGTATCTCTAATAGGTGGCCCTATTTGTGAGACTATGGGTTCTAATGATTGTGATGTAGCGATGGATGGTGTGGGTTGTGCTGTGAATGTGAATGGTTGTTGTTGATATGGAAGTTTACTAGATGGAGTTGGAGATTGGTTAGCAGGATGGATAGGTGTGACTTGAAAATGAAATGCAGTGTCTGAAGGGTGCATTGAGCTAACACTTTTGGATGCAAAAGCTGGGTCAACTATAGATAATTCTTCTTGAATGGGTTTTTTTGAGAATGTGCTACTATATGGAATGGTCCTAATGGCTAGTGGTTGGATAGTTAGGTGCATTGATGGAATCAAGGGCTCATATGGGTTTGAAATAAAGTTGCAGTATTTGAACGGTTCTGTGTCAGCTAGTATGCAATGCACTTTTCCTTCATGCACATATTTTAAGCATTGATGCAATGTTTAAGGCACACACTTCATTTCTCTTATCCAAGGGCATCCAAGAAGTATGTTGTATTGCATTTCTCCTTCCAATATGTGGAAGAGAACATGTATTTCTTTCACCCCATGGTGACAGGAAGAAAAAAATTCCCTATAGTTGAGCATAAAGCATCATTAAAAGCCCTAAGGGTGAAGGTGGATGTTGTGATGTGTGATGATGGAACATTGAGCTTTTTCATTGTGGGTGTGGTGATAAGGTTGATGGAGGAACCGGTGTCAATGAGGACTCTCTTGAATGGATTTCTGTCAATGTGAGCTACTATGTGCAATGGTGGATCTGGTGAATCTGCCAAAATTTGTTTTTCCTCAAAGTCATAAAATACTATCGAGGGTTCCATGCACTTTTGCACACTACCTACAAAGGAATTGAATGCATTTGGGTCTTCTGATTGTACTTGGATAGACTTTAAAATTTCCATCAATGCTTCCCTATGAGGTGTTGATTGTTGTATTGCTCATATATTGAAATTTTTTCTAAAGCCATTTTCAAACTTTGTGTTAACTAACTGTTCAGAGTAACAACTGGGCGGTTGTGGAAAGGTGGTGGTGGAACACTTGATCCAATTTGTATGGGCACATTGGTTGGTGATGTTTTCAGAGCTTGATTTGTGCGATTAGCTTACCTCTGTCCATGGGTGACTATACTAATAGTCCCTACAAAACCTTGTGGCAGTTGAGACACATAATTAACCTGATTGGGAGGAACTGTAGAAGTTGATGCTCCCATCGATTGTTGATTTACCTCTCGATGTGGCAAAGGTGTTTGATATATGCCTAGGTTTTGGTTATTTTGGGCTAGTGGGTTGTCAAATTTGATTGTACCCACTTCCAATAAATCTTGCACAATTCCTTTAAATCCATGACAACCTTCAATATCATGTCCTCTTTGTCTATGATAGATGCAAAAAAGGTGTTATTTGTAACCTTTTGTTTTTGGTTTGTTAGTATCATC
The DNA here is from genome assembly GCA_028583015.1 of Wollemia nobilis. Lineage (NCBI taxonomy): Eukaryota > Viridiplantae > Streptophyta > Pinopsida > Araucariales > Araucariaceae > Wollemia > Wollemia nobilis. The sequence goes on from JAQPPZ010017052.1 coordinate 32,938,061, forward strand.
AGGTTTCATTTTCGGTAATGTAAAAAGTTTTACCACATATAACTTCTGAAAAACTAATGAATATGGCTCTTATACTGGTGTGTAATTTCTTTTTGGCTTAAAATGACGTTGTTGCTTTTTTGTAGGTTGTGTTTGATTTTGTGCTTGTTGTGGGGGTGGAACCGCTTGATAATTCGATTGTTGCGGTTATTGTTGTTGTTGGGGTTGTTGGATTTGTGTTTGGGCTGGTTGATTTAACTATGGTTGTCCCAAAACTATCTGGTTAACCTGCACGGTCTTAGATTGACCGTGGTTATTCCCATTTTGATTCTTATTGTGCCACTCTTTCTTCTTAGGCTTTATCTCGCCTTCTTGGATTTTTATTTCTTTAATCAGTTTTGCCTGGGCAAGTGCCTCATCGAATGTTATATACTTCTATAGCTGTAGTAATGAAGATATGGGTCTACCAAAACTCTTCGTGAACATTTGTATTATCTCTGGAATAGGGAGGAAAGATGGTAACTTGATCATGACTGATCTCCAACTATTTCCAAAGTCAGACTGATTCATCATCATATTGTTTTAGATAAATCAAATCAGTCAATGTGGTTTATTTTATAACATTCAAGGTGAATCTTTCCAAGACCTGGTCTGCTAGTTGTTCAAAGGTAAAAACACTTTGATGTGGCAGGTGGTTGTACCAATCTTGTGCTTCTCCCCCTAATATATGAGGAAATGTATGTAACAGTAATGCATCATTGCTTTTGATTTTGAAGCATGCATTCACAAATCTAGTTATATGCTCATGGGGGTTCTCTTCCCCTTTAAATTCAAGCTTCGGTATTTGAAAATCTTACGGATATGGTGGCTCAAGTACTGAAGCATGAATAGGTTGATTTATTAGTTACCTCAAATTTGGCTTTTGGTATTGCAAACTTGGGGTTTGCATGGCAAGACTATCAATATGACTCTATAAAAACTAGTATCTAGGGTCATCCACAGGACTGACACTTGAATGTACTTGATACTACTGGTAATGGGTTGGATTGTATGTAGGTTGTGGGTGATAAGACATTGGTGTCTAAAATGTGTTATGGTATGGATGTTGAGATATTTTATGATATGGATGGGGTGATGGAGGTATGATGTTATGCTGACCTACTGCGTTAGCATATGGGTGTAGCGATTGATTATGAACCATAGTGGTAGAAGGAGGGCACATTACCCAAGATGGATCTTGGATAAAGGCATTAGGTTGATGAGATGTAGGTGAAAAATTTATCTCAATCCCTTGCAAATGTTTGTTGGGATCAAGGTTCATACTATGATTAGCATTATATAAAATAATTTACTACAGCTGTAAGAAATCCTATTGCATAACAATTGCATTTGAAGTAGGAACCACTACATGTGATGTGGTATACTGGGTTGGTTGTGGGACAACCATGGTAGTGGAAGTAGGTGGGGGGTAAGTAGCAAAAGGTATCGCTACTGACTATGGTATGGTATGATATGTATGTCCTACGAGTATGGTGGGAGGAATGGATGTTGGGGCTTGCAAAACAATAGGAATTGTTTCATACAAGGGATTAGTGGAAATGATCATTTGTTGAGGTAATGTGGGGGGTAATTAGTTGGTTGACGATGGTTGATTGGCCAATGCTACATCATCTAAATCAAGAAGAGGATTGGTGAAAATTTGTTCTGATTACTGCAGATAGGTGAATATGGATTCTTGTTATGATGAGGGTATGACATGGGATGGGATGGAGAGTGATGGTAATTATGGGAAGAAAATTCCAGCTACATTCAAGTACATTCTAATAGTATCCATATCTATCATGATGACATGACTGTCTACCATCACAGGAGGTTCACTCCAAGGTGTCTCTGGTATGGCTATGTGAGTAGCCTTATACATAATGTCTATGTTCGTATTAGGGGTATTACTAGAAGGCCCTATATTAAGACTTTGGGACATAGAAAGGGGCATGCCTACTTGTACTACCACCTAAGTGGGAGGGACATTACCCTACTGAGAGGCCATAGGGGAAGAACACTGACTTTGGTTTGATACTAATTTCTTAGCTTGATTACGAGTCACTACCGTACGCTACTATGTGGTAAGATGCGAAGCGCAACTATTTATGTAAGTGAAGTGATAATTTGATGCAATACAACACACAAAGAAAATAAAGACACAAAGTTTTTGATGCTAGATTTTTGTATTTATCTTTTTTTAGAATTTTTTTTGAAAAATGAAAAACACGTGTGCTCAATGTTTTGCCCTAAATGAATCTAGGATTTCACCTGTATACTCATAGCTCGACAACTTGGATATGAACTCCAAGTCACATAAATCCCCCATGTGTAGCAATGAACTCCACACCTGGACAAGGAGCACAGGTCCTACCAGTCCTCACCCAGTCTCACTTGGTCAGTGTCATACTCTCCGAAGAGAAATATATGCAAATTTTCCAAGCTACAATGGTTCTTGGAGCCGGATTTGGCCAAAGATCAGGGTATAATGTTGGTGGTTCGATGATGAAATACAAACCTGGTGGTGATGAAATCCAACCATTTTCCAATGTTTATGTGAGTGTGTGGTGGTTTTTTTAATTATGGTTTTATGCAATGATACCATACAATTCTATTTTGATGTCTAAATGCAGAAAACCGAGAACAAAAAATGACAGAAAACAAATCAGGAGAAAAAGTGCAACCTTTAGGTCTAATTCCAATTGGCTTATGTTAGACAGGGCTAACTACAGGTGCATGGTTAGTTTTGGTAAACCATGAATGTGCAGTTCACCAATTGTGTGTTTGCGTTTGGGATGTCCCAACCACCGATGCACATGTCCTTTCTGCTAATAGAAACAAATTGAGATTTTTATAGACTCAAACCCAAAATTAGCACCCAAGTTATGCTTAACCTAGTGAATGCAAAATGACCTATTTCCTATTATGCAGATGCAGATTATTTTTAGCCTTTTTTGGTTATTGTATGTATGAATGCAAAATTTGAGTAACTTTCTCTATCCTAAGACCTGAATGCAAACAATAACATACAAGACCAGACCTTTCAATGCTGATAACAGAATGTAGAAACAAATAAAAAATAGAAGAAAGAACATAGATTAGTAGGTAAAAACCTATGATTCCTTTGTTGCTCCTTCTACTGTCAACCGCTAGTCCGCATTTCTGAGGCAACAACCACATTTCTATTTTTTCTTGAACCAAGAATCGTGTGTCTGTATTTTCTCCAAATAGGAACCATGCGTTTGCATTTCCTCAAATAGAGACCATGTTTCTGTGTTTCCATAGTAAATAATTCGATTGCAAGGTTTTTTGAATGTATCAATTCAAAGTCGAATCTGTGCGTGTCTCAAATTCCCAAAACCTGTAGGTGTAGACAGAGATTAGTAAAAAAAATTAAAGAGCAAGGCAAAAAAAAATAAGACCTTTTGGGGGTCCCACCGTGATCGCCATTTTTATAACCAATGACCTGAACACAAACAATATCAAAGATAGAGAGAGAGAGAAATAGATTGTCAAAATACCCCTTTTATATTGATATTGATATAGCTTTTTACAAAAGGTTTTTTTGAATTGCCCTAAGTGTGTTGGGAGCAATGTTACAATGCTTCTTGTCTCTTTGAAATACAATGCTTTGATGGAGGAGGGGAAATATTCTGACTCTTCCATAGGATGTGGTGTTCTTCGCTCTTTCATCATAGCTTCAAGGGGTGAGTGGGCTTTGGTATCCAGCAAGGGACCACTCCAGCTTCAGCAGCTTATCCAAAATACCTGTCACATGTACACATGTAAACCAAAAAAAGGATTATTAGCACATGTATATTTGAGCAATAAAATCTGTACTAGAAATAAAAACCTAAGTAGATAATTCGCATGAAAAAAATAATAGCAACAATAAATAGATAAAACCTCACTAATTATTAAAGTCACTGATCTCCATCATGCATGTGATTTCATCTCAAGACTATGGAACCATAGAAGCACGGTTGTGGGATGGAAACCATGAAACTGCGATTGTGAAACCGTGCATTTGCATTTTTGACTGTGGAACCACAGGCGGACGGTTTTGACTAAAATGATAGGTTGTCTCGAGATGCAAGCCAATGGTCAGGATCAAGCTTGCACTCTTAATTTCTCACTGGGTCTAGATATATTTTTGTAGCCTGTCGATATGCAAATTCAGGTCCCCTTGTTTGGTGGACTAATGGTGATTTTATAGGCTTCCTAGGGCTTTGGAGGGGAATAGGAGGTGGCAAGACTGAATTTCCAAGTGGAAAATATGAACTACCAGGTGGAAGGGGTAGCTACAGTGAGTCATTCAGTGTGGCTCACTTAACTAGGGTGATGTGGCTTCAAGTGGACTAGGATGTGGGATGCTATTTTATGTGAAGGGATAAGGGGACAAAAACAAAGGAGTTGTGGCATGGGTGTTGGGAATCTATCTCATGTGCAATGACAAGGGGGATAGGAGTGGGTAAGATGTGGCAGGGGTGTTGGGTGAAGTGTCCAAGACACATGTCCAATGGGTAGACAATGTATCCTAGGGTGATTTCCCAGATTTTATAAATTAGGAAAATAGAATAATGTGTAGGATTTGATATCCCTAAGTTTAGACTTAGGCATATAATTTTACTATGCAGAATTTAATGGTGGGGTGGCAGATGTGGTTTTTGAAGGTGTTGGATTTTAGTGTCTACAGTTGCCCCTTTTTGTACTGTGTTGTGTATAGCACAATGCGATGCAAAAACTAATGACATCTAACTTTATTAGATGGATGGACTCATTTTTTTTTTTTAATATGCATATTCCTGGTGAACCCCTTGATCCCCAAGCCCATGAGTGTAGAGAATATAACACACCCTAATTATAACCTCGACTCCCTGTGGATCCTAACATGAAAACACTTCTTAGTATCCAAATTAGGAAGCCTCTTCCTTTTGTCTTTTATTTTGAAAACTTTAAACAATACCACTAATTATATTTTCTTAGAATAAAAAAATATTAAAAACATCTTAAAAATAATTTTGTGTATTTTTTTCTAGTTTTTAGTTTTCCTTCCCTTCTCCTCTATCCTTTCTCTTTTTGATAATGGATCTCACCCTTAGGAGTAAGTTAAGGATTTTAGAATCTGGTGAAATTATTCAAGAAGATGACTAGATTGATAGGGAGAATCCTAATATATAAGAGGAATAAAATGAAGAAGCTATTAATGAACTTGATCCTATTGAGGGGTCTAATGGACACCTCACCTTTAAATCATTTGATCATATCTAGAATTTCTTCAAGATTCATAGGGATGCCTTGAAGAAGCCCAACTCAAGAAAGCTAGTACTTCTCAACATCAAACCATTTCTCCTCAAAAAATTCACACCAATATATTATTTGAAAATTTACATCATGTTAATCTATTTCATAAACCAACATATGTTACTACTATAACCACAAACATTGGAATAATTCCACAAGTTCCTCCAATTGGTAGTGCATATCAAGATCATGCTCAATTTCCTCCTCATTTTTCTCATATCAAAATTCATGCTTTTGTTCCACCAAATATTAGTTATCCTCCACAACAAGATACCACATATCATAACCCATACCACAATAGTGTGTCAATACCTCCAAATTGGCCAAGTTTCCTTTCAACAACCCACCTATAACCATTCCTTAATGAACCTAGGGACATTGCACAACAACAATCCTAACATGCAAAGCCTGATAAATATGGTGAAACAATTGGTCTCAAGAGTGGATATGATTCAACCTCTAAGTTTCACCCATAGTTAAATGGAAATGGGTTGTCATCCCTTAGACCCTATTATCACTTATAGACCCTACCCTAAGAATTTTCCAATGTCAATTTTACCTATTTATAAGGGAACAAAGAACCCAATTGAACATTTAAGGATGTTTAGGACAACATGCCATGATATTATATATGATGACATATTGTTAATATTCCCTAAGAGCCTTGGTGATATGTCATTGGAATGGTATTGTCAACTACCTCATCATTATTTGAGAAATTTTTAAGAGACAACAAAATTGTTTGTTCAACAATTCGAGATTTATGTTGAGAAAAATGTGACTATGAAACAAGGTAAATATGAAAGTTTTTTGTAATTATTATCTCATTGGAGAATATTAGTTGGATGGTTTATATATACTTTACCTCCTTGAGACATACTAGATATATTTATCAAAAATCTATAAGAGCAAATATCATGTGAGTTGGAAACAACAACTATTATCTCTTTTGATCAAGCAATAGATCTAGAAATAAGGGTAGAAAAAGAACTTATTCTAAAAGGTCAAATTAAGTGAAATAAAGAAGAATATAGGACCATGACAACTCACTATAAGAACAAGCATGTAGTTGGTGAAGGAGTAATGGCTAGTAGACTTTTCGATAGTGTTGCTAACACCTTATAAAATATGGTGCTTAGCCAACCTCAAAAACCCCCACCAAGGAATTTTACAAGACTCAACCATCCTATTTTATTGGTCCTAAAGCAACTCTTAGAATCTTGCATGATTGAGTTTCCTCCCATACGACAACTTGATACCATGTCTAATTGGTATAAGTCTAGTCAACATTATGAATATCATAGAGTGGAGGTGCACATGAAAAATTCATATAAGAGGTTGAAACATGTGGTTCATAACTTAATCAATGCAGTGCACCTTGTTATAGAGGGTTCTCAACTTAATCCTCCAACAAAAAATCAAACTCCTACTCAACAAGCACCCACAACTATTAAAGACATGAGGATCTTCCAAGATCCCCTACCTAATTATGGGAAATAGATAACTAATAAAGTGTCATATTTTAATTTACCACATCCCTACAACAATATGGTTTGTATGATAGCAAAAACTACAAGACAACAAGCTCAAGATCAACTGACTCAATAACCTCAATAGAATACTATTTCTACTTCTAACCAACCTTCAAAACCACCATTACTTTTGAAGAGTACCCAAAAAATAAGCACAAGAATAGAAAATTCACCTTTAGTGTTGAAAACTCAACCTAAAGTCTCCTTAAACATTCAATAATAGTTAGCTAGTACTCCAACCAAAAATTTTCTCTTATAACTTTTGCAAACTTCTCCTATCCATAGGAAATCCTTGTTGAAGCTTCGAAGTCAACAATATGTTCCTCAAGACATTTCCCCTAGTGTTATAGTTGATGTTGTAGGTTCTCTTGGGATACATCATATCACATTTTTGAATGATGATATTCCTTCCTCGGACTTGCAAGAGGATTATTTCCTCTACATAATTGCATTGATTGGGAAAATGTTTATCAAGTGAATTTTTATAGATAATGGTTCCTCCCTCAATAAATGCACTTATTAATTTTTCCAAAATTTTGGATTAAAAGAGGAAGATTTAATCAAATCTGATGTCATCATTAAAGCTTTCAACAACGAGTCCCAAGAGGCTTACGATATTATATCCCCCCCCCTTAGGATTGGACATAAGATTTTAGGTACCTTGTTTTATGTGGTACCTTGCCCTACATCTTTTAATCTCCTTCTTGGATGCCCTTGGATTCATGGGATGAAGGCTATCCCTTATACTCTCCGTGTGAAGTTTGAATTCAAATATCAAATGGCAATAATTCTAGGTGACCCTCATTCATTCAAATATTGTTCAATGGTCGAGCAAGCTCAATATAGTCTCAATTTATGTCCATTAGTTTCTTCATCCCATGTTACCAAACAACTTGTAAATCTAGAGGTGAGTAAGGAACTGCTAATCAATGTTTCATCACAATATTAGGTCAATCCATTTATTCAATAGACTCTTCTAAATTTATCCAAGCTACGACCTTCACCAAGGACTATGGGTTTACCTCATAAGAAGGGTGAATTCATACACATTGGCACATGTACCTTTATGTTTGTGGGTATGACCCTCGAAGAAAATATCCATGGTAGCAACCTTCTTTCTATAGAGCATTCGTTTACCCAATATTACCTATCCAATGATTACTTTCTTCCAAAACAAATCCTATATAGTATGGGATATATAGGTAAAGGTTTGGGGTCAAAATAGAAAGGTATTCAAGAGCATTTAGAAGTTGAGTTTTTTCCTGTGATATGTGGTATAGGCTACATAACTAATAAAAACCAACCTATTCCATTTGATGATGATGATCAAATTATTAATTATGTTGAATATTTGGATCATCATGGCTTGGAGTGGAGTGATGAGGATGAGGTATCACATTATTTCACTGATATTCTATTTTGCAATGTGGTAAATTTGGTGCATTCTAAGCTAGTTATGACCCTATAGAAGTATGCTGAAGGGGATACTCTTTGTGACCTGGATCATGAGGATATCCTTCAAAAAAATTCTTCTTTGATGGGTCAGTCCCTTATGTCATATATGTCGAGTCTTCTACTTCTCAAGAGGATTTCGGTTTTATCTCCCAAGGACCCTGAGAAACTAGGATTGATCCCCACCCCACCTCCTTATGAGGATGAGTCTCATATTCTAATTGAGGATATTTTAGATATTAATATAGGTTCTAAGGAGAGTCATAGAATACTTAATTTAGGTAAAGCCTTGTCCATGGATGAGCAGGAGTAATTGACCAATTTATTAAAGGAATTTCATGATATATGCTTGGTCATATGCCAACATGCTAGGGCTTGATCCCTCCCTTGGCATGCATCATTTTGTAGTGAATACTAATTCTAAGTCTATTACAAAGAAACTTAGGAATATGAATCCCAAGGTCACCCTTTTAATCAAGGGGGACCTCCAAAAACTCTTTGATGTTGGTTTCATAAAGGCTATTGACTATTTTGATTGGATCTCCAACATAGTTCCTATGGATAAAAAGGTAGGAACAATAAAAATGTGTACTAACTTTAGGGACATCAACTTAGCATATCCCAAGGATGATTTTCCTCTCCCCAATATATATATAATCATAGAATTCACTGCCAAATGTGGAATTTTTTCAATCTTGGTTGGCTTCTCAGGGTAAAATTAGATCATAGTAGCACATGAGGACCAAAAGATAAATTTTATTACTCCAATGGATACCTTATATTATAAAGTTATGCCTTTTGGATTGAATAACATTGGTGCCACATATAATAGGGATATAACTTATATTTTTCATGACATGATGCATGAAATTATAGAGGACTATGTGGATGATATTCTTTGTCATTCCATACATTGAAAGGATCATGTTCATGATCTAAGATGAATCTTTGAAAGGCTTTGATATTTCAAGGTTCATTTTAAACCCTCCAAGTGTGTGTTTGGAGTCACATCTGGCAAGTTGTTATGTTTCATCATTTCTAGGAAAGGTATTAAAGTTGACCCTAATAATATAGAAGCTATCATTGACATACCTCCTCCCTGTACCCTAAATGAATTGCATATCTTATAAGGTAATATTCAATCTATTCATCGGTTCATAGCTTAGTTAGATGATAAGTGTCAACCCTTTATTAAGCTTCTTAAGAAAAATGTTGTATTCTAATGGGATTTCGAGTGTCAAAAAGTTTTTTATGAACTCTAATGGTATCTCAGTACCCTACATATCTTAGTTCCTCCTAAACTAGATAAGCATTTGATGCTTTATATAACAGCCAAAACTCGTGCTTTGGGAGCCTTGTTGGTTCAACATGATGATTAAAACAAAGAGTAAGCTATCTACTATATCAATAGAACCTTGGTTATCTATGAAACCTGATACACCCACTTAGAGAAGATTTTCCTTGTTGTAGTGTTTGCTTCTCAAAAGTTACAACATTACATTCTTAGCCATAAGACATTGATCATTTCAAAGTTTGATCCTTTGCACTACTTGATGTCTAAGCCCCACCTTGCAGGTCAAGTTGCTAAGTGGGATTTAGCCCTTAGTGAGTTTGACTTAATATTCATAGGTCATAAGGCTATCAAGAGTCAAGTTATTTTTTATCAGCTAGCCTCTACTCCCCTAGAAGTCACCCATCCCGTAGCCATCGAGTTTCCCAATGAGTGTTTTAGTGTAGAATCCTAAGAGCTAGATTTTTGGATTTTTTTTTATCAAGCTTGATGCTTAAAGGGCATTGGTGTTAGAATCATTCGATAGAAACAAATCATTCCCCTTTCCTTCAAGATTCATTTTTATTGCATGAATAATACTGTAGAGTATTAATCCTTGATCCTTGGTCTTAGAGTAGCCTTAGCCTTGAAGGTTAGAGTCATTTCAGTTTTTGGTGACTATCAACTTGTGGTTAATCAAATCAATGATTTTTATTAGAATTAGGATGATGACCTAAAACCTTACAAAGATATTATCACCAAGATTTTGTCTATATTTTATCAAGAGACCATAGAGTCTACCTTTAGGTATTCCAACCACCATGTGATTGTCATGGCTATTGTTGCATCCTTGTTCCCCTTGGAGTTGGATGATGATCAGGCATCAAATATTATTAGACAAATCCAATAACCCATGTGGATTGGTTCTATTATTGTTTTTTTAAATGTTATAACCATTAAAGCTTCCCCATATGATCCATGGTATAACAACATATTTAATTTAATTAAGGATGGTTTGATTCTTGATGGTTTAGACCGCAATCAGCATAAAATTTTGCACAAAAGAGTGTGTCGATTCATTATAATTGATAATACTTTATATTGATGCTCTTTTGAAGCTATCCTCTTGTGATGCCTTAATTTTAGCTTTTGGTGATGCATTACAAGGGTGGATGCAATCACAGGATATAAAATATGCAAAAAATTAAGATGCTAAAAATTAATGGAAAGTGATAAAAATGATACAATGCAATTTGGAGGAAATGAACACTCCATAATATATACTAAAGAACTACATTTTACCCCATCACCAATCTATATGGTGATTTACATAGTATGCCTCCTACTACCTATAGTGATATATAATCACTCATTACGAGACCCTTTATATAGAAAGATAGATTGCTTGGCCAACACTCTACCTAGCTGTGCAAGGGGACACCTTGCACATTTACAACTTGCACATAGACACTTGTGAATTTATTATATTACTTGAAGTAACTAGCTAACTACCCCCTAAATTAATCTACTACTCTAGTTATGTACCAAGGGTGGTACATTTACATGACCCAAATGATTTAATATACTCTAACACCCCCTTGTATTATATTATTTGGATATTGAAGACTTTAGTCTTGAATATGGATCTTCTTCTCTTGAATAGTATTTATCTTGCACTGTATGCCTCCTTGGTATTATTATTCCTCTTATTCTTTAGTATTTACTTTAGATATTGTTTCTACACTTTCATAAGTGGTTACACTGATATCAGATTCCTGTAGTGTTAATTTTCCTCCTTTATCCTTTTTGTGTACAGAGGCTTCTGAACAAATACTCAAAGCTTTATGATTAGTAGAGCTTGAAGTACCAATATTGCATGAGGATTGAAATACATTTTATAAGTGTGATTCACTCAATTCTATTTTATTTTTAAGAGCTTCTATCAATCCTTTTAGTTCTACATTCTCATTCTTTTAGCATTTCTATGTAATTAATGCCATATACAATATGCTTACAAATCTAAAGGAAGTAGAATGTCATCCTTTCCATTTCCAATTGCTTCATTGAGTCGAGCTTGTAGATAATGTTCCATGGTATCAAATTCATCATCTAAATATTCACTATGAATCATTTTTGAAGTAATATCTAAATATGCTTCACCCTTTATAAGTAGATTCATGATTCCAATTTTTATGGCACTTGATTTTTCCTTTCTAAAGGAGTTATTCATGTTATTGTTTGTTGTATTCTTGGAGGTAGACATCCTTATACCTCGTAGACTAGATTATGAAGTGCTTTATATTTTGTATCTCTTTTAGTATTATGAGATAGGATATTCTAAGTAGTCCACCTTATAACTCCCTACTTAAGGATATATGAATTAATTTGATAGAATTTTTTAAATCTTAGTTTTTGTAGAATCCCTTATTTATCGCTAGTTACGAGATGTGAACTAATTTGATAAAACCTTTCTAGAATTAGGTTTTTTTAGGCTTTCTTATATCTCCCTAATAATTAGAATATGTTTCGTTCACCTTCTAAGTTGATTTTGTAATTTTTGAGAATAATTAACTTTTTAATTTTACCTTATCTTTCCCAATGAAGTGCTTTAATAGTTGGATTTATTTTTATCTCCTAACAATAAGTATGAGATAATTTTCACCAATTAATTCCAAATATATATGTAGGCAATTGATTTGCTTCTCTTTCCAATAGATTAATTTTCTAAATTCTAATTATATGCATATAGTTTGAAGTAGTATGTCTTATATCTCCCTACTTTTTGGAATATGAGAAAATAATAATAATTGCAATTTAATAATAATTTAACCAAGGTTTACCCAGGTGTTGTAGGTGAGTTGGAGAGGAGAGGGAAATATTCCAAGGGAGGTCCCTGGTCCAAATCTCCACCCTACCAAAAAGCTGAATTGGGTACCCAAAATCCAATTGATAATGTTGGTGCGGGTAGGGTCGGGTGCGACTCCTGGGTGAATTTGATGGTGTAGAACCCCCTATTCGTGGTCTCTCAGACCAAGGCAGCACCACAAGGAGTTTTTCACTCAAAATGTTTACAACCTTATATCTCCTACTTTAAATATTTCAAATATTATATTATGTGTATGCACCTCAATAATTATTCTTCTAAAATATAAACTTGTTTTACTATCTACTAATACTTGGCTGAATTTGTATTATCCAATGCAATAGTAAACCTTATAAAAATCACCTTATAGCTCCTTTTATATTTTAATAAAATAAAGTAAATAACCTTAGTAATATGGGCACACAATATACCTTAGTAATCCTTGTGGATTATCTTCCCTTGATACGTTGAGCCAACGGATTTGGTGGTAGTGATGGCTTCTGAAATGTGGCGCTAATGAGCATTCAATGCTCTATTTTACTGACGGTGGTTTCATATTTGTATGGTGATGGTTTCATTCTTTAGTGGTGCTTGTTTCCACCTTGAATTGCACTTGGTCAATGTAAGTAATCTCCAACTGAAGAGCATTGAAGTTTTTTATTTATGACAGGACTGTAATGTAGGCTTACTCCTCTTGAATGATACATAGGCTTGATTTAGCTCCTTCCTACAAATGTGCTTCCACACCTTTCAATGCTTGACCTTGCTCTTTCTTCATTATTATTTATTCCTCTAAGTTGGGTGCTTTAAATAGAACATATTCCTTCCAACTTTGAACAAGTGTCACATGGGAGTTACAATGAAGATAGACATTGATATTCTTTCAATGTTTTTTCCTGTGTGCAATGATGACTTAAGTAACCTCCTCAATGATTTTCGTAACTCCTCAAGGTAGGTTCTTGACTATCCCTTGATAATTGAGGAATGAGATGGTACTTAGAGTGTTTGTGCCAAGTGGCACTTAGGATATTTGCATGTAAATCCTTTCTTGAATGTTATAACCTTCCTCTTGCTTGTTCCTTCACACTATTTGTTGGTTTGATTTGTTTCTTTGACAACAAGTTACCATCTTCTTGCATGTTGTTTTGATGGTTGGATCCAACTATGATACACTGAGGTTCTATGGAGCTCCAAATGACGGTATTATGGTTTATTTGAGTGTTGTGTTTGTAATAGTTCCTTGTACTTGGATTAATAATGTTATCCTATCCATGTTGGTAGATGTATATTTTTATGTAGATAAGCACCTTCTAATGTAGACCTTAATGCTATCCTTTCTCCACATAGATATCCATTGATGATATCCTTCTTGTATTATCTATAATATTGTAGGTGAATGCTTGCTTCAGGGCACTTGGTTTTATGTGGATCAATGGTGTATTTAGGCACCTTGAATATTTAGCAATATGAGCTCTTCAGTAGCTCTCTTCTCTTGCTCAAATTCTACACTTATACCTTTTTGGATGATGGTTGTGCTTCTTTATGTAATATGAGATATTTTTTCCTTCTTTAAGGGACAAAAGTGGTGCTTGTAATGGTTAGATTTGCACCAATATGATGGGATTAATGTATCCCTTTTCTAAAAAACCTTTTGATTTTGATAAGGATGCTCCTTGCCTTCACTAATCCTTTTTATTGGAAAATTTAGTAAGAATAGATACAAGCTAATAATATGCACATAATATGCTCCTTTTTGAAGTAAGGATTTATGCACTTTATCTTAAATGAACCCCTTAGATATTCCTTTAATATGAGACTCACCAAGTCTCAATTTTTAAGCTTCCTTCAAGGGTTATAGTGGTGGACCTATTCTCCACTCTTTGGTGGCTTCTTTTGGCCATGAAGTGTTGCAAGTTTTGTGAACCAAATAGTGTCTCTAGACACTTTGATATTAGGCTAGTTTTGTGCCCTTTATCTTAACAATAAAAAACCTAAAATAACTCTTTGAGAGTAACTAGTTTAATGAAAAACTAGTATAGTGCAAAGAACGAATAATATTTCCAAATTAATTCACTTTAATAATATCACCTTATTGATACTGTAAATAACCTCTCAAAGTAGTTTCAAATGCACTAATGATCACTGCAAATTTCTTAATGTAGTCCTCTTCTCAATAATTAGATAATAGGAATATTGAATATAACTCCTATTAATATGCAGTTAATGAACCTACATAGAAACTATCTTCTGCACTTTCTGTGAGGACTTAAAATGCAACCTTTTATTTTAAAACTTCCAAATTCTAATAAGGTGCTCAATGAAGTCAAGTAGTAATCCAAATTAAGTGTTCAAGTAATAAAACTTTTACACATAAGTTGCTTACCTTTGATGATGAATATCTTGATGAGTTGATTCACCAAATTTCTTGTATGGAATGGTGGTTGCTCGTAGCTGTGAATGCTCCTAGTTTGCTACTTTAAAATTATAGTAGATGATTTCAACTTATCCTTTAAGATCTAGCCTAGAACTCCAAAGTTTAGTAGCTAGTAATGCTATCTTGATTACTTCTATTTAGCAGTCAATATGCCTTCTTATCTATGAAGGACAATCTTCAAATCTTCTTGGATTTTGTAGGTTTCTTTTGTCTGAGTTCTAACTCGAAACATGACTTTCTTATCAAGAATTTGGAGGCCTTGAGGTCTTCACAAATATTCTCTCTGAAGTTTGATGAACTATTTTCCAAATATTTCTCCTTTGCGCTTTTTGTGGGATGGCAACAATTATTCTGATTCTTTCACTATCTTTAGTAGTAAATTTATCCAATGAGTTCTCCTAGGAACTTCTTTGATGGCTTCTCCATTTTTTGCAATGAGGATCTCCAAGAATTTTTCTTAAGACCTCTCCAAGGTCTTTAGTATTGTAGTTTCTCTGGTCTTCTTTATGATACCTTTCCTTCAACCATCAACTATGGAAGTGTTGGCAATGATATCTTCTTCACGAATATCTGAAATAGGACTTTTGATAGTCCTTCTCTATCTCATCTAGAGATGGAAGTTCTTCAATGAGATATTTTATGGGTCTTCAACTTCTTTTAGAGTAAGTCTTCTATCAATAAAGGAGATCACAAATCTCCTATCTCTCATGGACTCTTTTTTGGAGTTTTTTTCTGGTTCAATGAATCTTCTCTGGAGTCTTCTTCTGGCTCAAAAACTCTTATTTGTATTCTTATTCAGGTTCAAATATTCTATGGCCTTTTCTTCTAGATCAAAGCTTCTATGGCCTTTTCTTCTACAATAAGGCTTTTGTGGCCTTTTCTTCTGCAATATGCAAGTCTACAATAGGGATTCCTTTAGTTTCCTTTTTCTAAAACAATATATTAGTAAGATGATTATAAATATTTTCAATGATGAACCTTCACTAGTTGATTTTTCAATATAGTAGAACAAATATTGAGTGCTAGTCTTCACAAGTTTTTCTGTAACTCTATGGAAAGACTCTAGCCAAATGCAATCTCAAAAATTCTAGAATTGAGATGTTCCTTTTCTCTCTATCTCTGTTTTATCTCTCCCTAATCCTATCGAACTATAGTGGCTCTTATACCACTGTTATATTTTGATGGTGTATGCCAAGGGAGAATGCAATCACATGATATAAAATATGCAAAAATGTAAGATGTTGAAATATGTTATTAATAGAAAATGACAAAATGATACAATGTAGTATGGAGGAAATGAACACTCCAAAATATATGCTAAAGAACTACATTGTACCCCATCACCAATCTATATGGTGATCTACACAGTATACCTACTAGTACCTACAATGATATATAATCACTCACTATGAGACCCCTTATATATAAATATGGATTGCTTGGTCAACACTCTACCTAGATGTGCAAGGGGACACCTTGCACATTTACAACTAGCACATAGAAACTTTTGCATTTATTATATTACTTGAAGTAACTAGCTAACTACCCCCTAAAGTAATCTACTACTCTAGTTATGTACCAAGGGTGGTACATTTACATGAACCAAATGACATAATATACTCTAACACTTAACTCTGATGACTTTTGGCTAGATCTTTGTGAAGCTCATGAAGGATCATGTGGAGGCAATTTCAATGATAATTCCATTACCAAGAATATACTTCTAATGGGGTATTATTGGACTTCCATGGATAAATATGCTTGAGACCATGTTCTATGCTATGATAAGTGTCAATTGCATGACAACCTTGTTCATTCTCCTTCTCAAAACCTTCATGTTATTTCTTATACTTATTCATTTTGCATGTGGGGATTGGAAATCATAGGGAAGATTAATCCAACATCATTTGATGGTCACAATTTTATCATAATAGTGATAGAGTACTTCACTACATGGGTCGAAGACATATCCCTAGCCATGGTGATTGAAGCTTAGGTCTCCAAGTTCATCTTCAACTAGATCCTTTATAATTTTGGGATTCCTTTGATGATTATTTTTTATAATGGCACTCCTTTCAAGAACAAGAATGTCCATAAGATTTGTGCTAATTACAATATTCAACATAGGTAGTCAACTCTGTATTACCCTTAAGGTAATGGTCAAGTCAAAGCATCCAATAAGTCTTTGGTTAGGGTCCTCAAGAAGTTGGTTAGTAAGATCAATTGAGATTGGTATATCTAGATTTATCTTGCCTTGTGAGCCTATCACACTAGTGTATGAACTCCTACAAGTGCTTCAATATATGTCTTTGTCTATGGGATTTAGGCAATCTTTCCATTTGAGTTAGAGGTCTCTTCATTGCACATCTTGTTGTAAGATGCCTCTATCGATGATGAGTATAATTTCAATCATTTGCACTAATTGGAGCTACTGGATGAAAAAAATATTCATGCCTTAGAGTATTTGTGTGCTTATCAAAATAGGGTCAAGTAATCTTATTCCAAGAGATTTCACAATCATTATTTTACTATTGGGGACTTTGTCTTTAAGGAAAACCAAAAGAACACTAATGTTTGTTTCTATCTGAAAGGCAAGTTTTAGCCCAATTTGGTAGGTGCCTTTATCATAACAGCCAAGTTTTGTTTAGGGGCTTATCGTTTAGCTTATTTAGATGGTAAATAACTTAAAGAACCATTGAAAATAATGCATATAAAAAGATACTATGCATGACTTTCTATTTTTATTTTCTCGTATTGCACCTAGCTTAGTTTTTATATTGCATTTGGTTTGCTTGTTCATGTTTCATGGTTTCTTGTCATATTTTTCATGGTTTTTGTGACATCTTGTTCTATTTACATTCTATTTATCATACAATTGTATTGTTGCTTGATCCTATTAGCATGAATGCTTGATCATATAGATTTTTAGGGACTCCATGAGTATGGCAAGTGATGAAGCCTAGTTAGGTCTTAGCTCACATGCATTGCACTCATACTAGGGCTATGTACCTAGTGAATCCATAACCTAGGGCCCATTTCCATGAATTTTCACCATTGCATTTGCTCATATATTCTTATCTTTCTCTTTTCTTATATATACCTTGACCTTGAAAGTATAAAATGATCATCAGATTTCCCCAAGTCAAGGGATATAGTTCTTCGTCTCTTGTATGTCCTTTGTCTTTTACAACTTCTAATAATTTCTTCTCCTCTCTAAGACAAAGGATGTATGTTCCTTATTTTATCTACTTTTTCTTATGCTTATGCTTTTTATTTTTATCACCCTTTTCCTTCTTGATATTTCTCCTATTAAGGGGTCCTCATGGGATAGGGTAGATACCACATAGATATCATTTATGGTATTTATACAATCACTAAATATCTTACGCACACCTCTTAGCTCTTGAAATTTTACTAAGGATGCACACACACTATATTTTACTTCTTGCTTCTCTCTTTCTTCTATATTTTTCTCACACCCACACACACGCTCACATTGTTCTACTACATTTTTATTTTCTCATTCATATTTTTCACACACTAAATTCCTATCGAGTAATACTAATTCTAGAAAATCAATCTCATGTTTCACCTGATACAGGATAACTTCATGGTCACAAGCAAAGGGGTAGACTCCATTCAACCATTTGTGAGCATACATCCTAGTGGGTATCTCTTCATCTCTAGCCATCAACATGTACCATACCTATATCAGGTATTACTCCACACTTGACCATTTTTTGTGAGCATAACACCCTTATAGGATAACTTCATGGCCATGTTGGGGGAAATTCCTACACCCTCAATAGATTTATCACACTGCAAGACTTCCTTGATCCAATCAACACTGTGGACTCTGGTGGACCCACCTCTTTAACTCAATATTATCCTAAGACTCTAGATAGACCAATTAGGGTAAGGAAACCCCATAGGCGAGCCTACAATATTTCTTATATGCTCATGCTCATCCTGATTTACAAAAATGAAATAAAACTGCAACATAAAATTTAACCAAGTTTGAAAGTAACTGGTGGAGAACGGATCTTGCATAAAATAGAAAAACCAGAGAAACAAGAGAGAAACCAGAGAAACAAGAGCCCAAGATTTTATATTTGATGCTCAGGAAGAAATTTTATAGTATACAGCCAAACTGCAGTTTGCCAACCCCTTCTCATTACAATCCATGGGTTTTTATTGAGGTCCCAATCCTCTATGTTTTCCCACTTCCCACGATCTACAATCGCCACTTGGAACAATTCTAGAAAGTTGCATTGATGAGACTCATGGTGAGGTGTGCGACTGGCTGCCATATCCAGCAGAATCTACCTCTGGATCTGCTGCTTGTTGTTAGATGCTTTAAATGCGTCTTCCAGATACCCTGTGCGAGTGGCCAACATGCCCATTGGAATCCTTCTTTGGAATAGCTGCTTCACTGCCTCTAACTTGCCACGCACGAAGGGATGTCTTTATGAAAGCTGGAGTGCATGTTTTTTTGTTTGGTCGCGAGCGATATCGTGACATGTCGTGATATCGTGACCATTTCTCTCCTATGCTTTCTCTCTCCATCTTCTATCGCGATATCATGACATGTCGTGATATCACGACATTTCCTCCGCCAAGCCCTTTTCCTCCATTTTGGCCGTGATATCGTGACCTGTCGCGATATTGCACCGTTTTTGTCTGTCGGCCTCTGTCTCCTGCTCTGGTCATGAAATTGCGACATGTCACGATTTCATGACCTTTGCGCCTTTCACGCCTTAGCTTCCTTGTAGTGGTCACGATTTCATGACATGTCACGATTTCACGACCCTTGTGCCCCTCGGCCTTGCCTTTTCCATTTGGGTTGCGATTTCGTGACCCTTGTGTCCCTCGGCTTGATTTCTCTGTTTGGGTCACGATTTCACGACATGTCACGAAATCGTGACATTTCGCAATTTCACGACCCTTGTGTCCTTCGGCTTGCCTTCTCCATTTGGGTTGCGATTTCGCGACATGTCACGAAATCGTGACATGTCACGATTTCACAACCCTTTGGCTTCCGACTTTGCTTTCTCCAACTTGGGTCACGATTTCGTGACCCTGTGTAGCACTTAGAAAAACAACAACAAAAAAAAACTTTGTTACTTAGAAAGAAATAACAACAAAATTTTGGTTGATGCTCGATTGCTTTGCTGCCCTCGGATGCTCCTGCATCAGTAACTCCTAGCTAGTGCTTCAAGCTGTAGACCGATGCCTTATCCATTGGGAAATTGTAGCTATACTTAAAATATAATGAAGATAGAAGGGGAAGAAGATAAAACTAAGACAATTACATCCATTCAAATAATTTAACAAAAATGATTCAACATGCCAATGAAATAATATGTCATTTATAAATTCAAATGATGTAACATGTAAATGAGAGAACACACAAAATTGCACATATAAATACTGAAATGAGGAAACAAGATTGCATTAAACAACACATCATTACAATGGTATTCTGATCAGAATAACCAAAACTCATTGAATTAGTACAAAAAATTCTCTATTCAAATGATGCAATAGAGAACTACAACTCTTTGTTCAAATGATGTAACAAAGAGCCTCCTAGCTTCCAGCCTCTACCACTAGAAATTATCTCAGTAAATTGGGCACCTCCTCAGCAAAACCTGCATAATAATGGGGAAGAAAAAGGGGTGACTTGACAAGACACACAAAGGAAAATACAACTGACAAGGATGGACACATTGGTGTGCAAAATATTGATTTTTTTTTCTATTGTAGTAAATATCTCATATAACCTGTAAATTGGTTCTCATTCAAAGCTCGATGATGGTCCATAATTACAACTATCTTCATGATGGCTCATATTATTAATTTTGCTTGTAATGGTTCTTATTTTTAGTGTGTTAGTGGTCCTAATTGATCACATGTTACATAAATATTTATAATAATAATATTTTATAACTGCAATTACCAGAGTTGAATGATGGCCTCTCACTATCTCTTAATTAGATCTCAAAAATAACCCATAATTGCCTATCTTTCGAAGGGCATAACTTTTGATACAACCATTGTATTATATTGAAATTTTATATGGATCTGGATAAAGAGGAGGAAAAATCATGGTAAGTATTCTTTAGAATCCTTGAAGATTTTTTAGTGTTTTATCGAGCCCTAATTCCTTCATCTAGTGCCCTGAAAACGGGATTTAGTATGTTTTAGAAAAACTAGAAGAAAGAATATTTAGAACTTAATGCCTTTTTAAACATGGATAGGTGTTGATATTTTATAGGAGGCCTAATATAGAAAATTCAATAATGTGTGTTAATTTAAGGGGCTATCTAGGCTTTTTTTGTGACTTACTAAAAATAGGGTATCTTTTGGCCAAAAATAACAAATTGTCCAAAAATAGTAATTTCTATTTTTTCAAGGGGGCAAACTCAAGTTAGATTTTGATGATCCCATAGGCCACAAGTTAGGGCCAACCTCCATTCAGTTATTTGTGAGGATACATCCCCACAAGGTCCTGCTCAATTCTCTTTTTGCTTGATCTATGCTCGTTTGATTACACTGATCTTTCATGGTCTACATTGGTTCAAACATCATATTCCAAGCACCTTTCTCTTTGTTGACCTTTTACATCTTCCAATTACTCTTCTATTTCATCTATTCATTATTTTATTTTCTCTTTTTTGAAATCATGCCATATCTCTATGGGACACAAATTCACTCTATGCTAAATTTGTGGTCTATCTTTGTGAGGTGCAATTTTGACTAGAGCCATTTTTTTCTATCCTTTTTCTTCTCTTCTTTATTCCAGCATATTTTTATTTCATTCCATAATCCATCCATGTATTTCATGTTGCAAATGTGAAAAGGACTTAGAAAAATCCAAATTTTTCTAGTCCTAAGTGTAAACACTCCTAGGTTTTGTCGGCAAGATATGTCGGCATCAATTTTTAATTTTTCCTATTTCCTATTCTCCCTACCCTCCTCCTATATTCCCTCCTCTACCTTCTCCTTATTCCTCCATGCCTTCCATTTCCCTTATCTCTCCAACTCCTTTCCCTTTATTCCTCCAACCTCCTTATCCCTCCACGCTCCCTTTCCTCTATTCTCTCCAACCCCTTCTAAGTTATGCACTATATAATGTGCATTGTCAAATTAATATAATATATAAGGTTGGGGTGCACAATTAAAATATTATTATTCTGCTGCATTTTTTTTGTTTTATTTTGTACTGCGTCAAAGTGTGCTCTCGGACTTACACTGGTATCAGAGCCAGTCGGGCACGATTCCCGAGGTGAGGCCAGGCGGGCATGAATCCCGAGGCAGGTGTCAGGCACGGAGGTCGAGGCATCGCCAGTAGGGCTCGAATCTCGAGGTGCATGGATCTCGAGACAGATCATGCGTAGGTGTCAGGCGGACATCAGGCTCGACACGCATCTCGAGGTGACACGTGGCAACAGACGGCTCGGCATGAATCTCGAGGCGACACGTGGCATCCGGTGAGGTGGCAGCTGACGTGGCAGCACGTGGATCGAGGTAGCTGAGGTGGCAGAGCGGTTGGTTAAAATTTTGCCATGTGGCGGGCTTTAATTGGCTGAGTTTGCGGCAAAAAGAGGCGACTGTGATTGCCCGAAGGCAATCGAAAGACTCTTTGAGTCTTCGGGTTTAAAAACCCTCTTTGCATCCTCCATCCGGCGCATGTGGGATAAAAGAGGGTTATTTTTTAAAAAAAATTGCCGCCGCTGTGTTTTTAAAGAAGACCCGCCTTCCCTTTGATTCTCGTCCGAGGGACGCCTAGCCCGACGGACAAGCGCGTTCGCTCGTAGCGGAGAGGAGGCCCGGGTCGAATCCCGTCGGGCTATAAAGCAAAGTTTTTTTTTGTTATAGTCGCCATCGCGGAAGGATAAAAGGGAGGACATTCCCTTTGTTTCCAGCGGAGCCACGTGGTGCAGCGGCTAAGACCGCCCGCCGGTGTTTGGGAGGTCGCGGGTTCGAATTCGCCCGCGTGAAAGGTAAATTTTTTTTTAATTTTAAAGGTTTTAAAATTTTTTAAAGTTTTTAAATTATTTAATAATTTTAAATTATATATTTTTTTAAATTATCTTTTTTAATAATTTATTTAAAAGGTAATTTAAAAAATATATAAAAAATTTATTAAATTTGTTTTAAAGACTTTATAAAAATTTTAAAAACCTTGTTTGAAGAGCATTTGTGAAAAAGGAGAAATAATTTGCCCGTGCAATGATAGATGATCCGGTCAGTGGGGTGCTATAATGCACTTCTCTCGCTCTTGAGAAGAGAGACACCGAAATCCTTTGATGAAAGGGTTCAACGATCAGGTCTCCATACAGTTTTTTGTCAGCTGGAAAATCAGGTGATTGCTCATCTGAGGAAACCGGATTCAGGGTACGAGGGAGATTTTGAAGACAATATCTTCGAAAAAAGGATTGAAGAGTCCGAGACCGTGGAAGTTGTACCGGAGGTACAAGCAAGTGCCAGTTATACACCTGGTGTACTGGTAGCAGAATCAAGTGAGAGCTATACACCACGCTCTCCTGAACTAGAAGCAGAAGAAGAAGAAGAAGATCCAGAGGAAGTGGATCCTGAAGAACCTGAGATCATAGTGATAAGTGACGACGAAGCAGACAACTTTGCTCTTCCCATACAGAGCAATCCTCAAGAAGAAGAACACCAACTCAGTGAGTGTTCTAAAAAGGCGAGATTTGATTTAAATCATTAATCTCTTTGTACTGCTTTGTATTTCTTGTGTGCTCCAAATAAAGTTTGTTTTTTTCTGCAATGGCATCCAATACTAGTCTACCGATTCCTGAGTTCAATGGAGGAGATTATGAGTATTGGTCAATTAAAATGAAAACCCTTTTAATAGGAAAAGGTTTATGGGATGTAGTCGAAGAAGGCTATACTGAACCTACTGCTGCTGAATGGGCAGCTTTCACTACTGCCGATAAAAAGGCTAAAAAGGAAGCTCAGAAAAACAATTCTTTCGCCCTTTATCACATACATGCTGCCCTAGATAAAAGTATCTTCCCTAGGATTGCCTCTTATGTAATTGCACAAGATGCCTGGAATGCCCTGAAAGAAAGTTATAGAGGTAGTGACCAAGTAAAGCAGGTAAAGCTGCAAACATTGAAACGAGATTTTGAAAATCTCAAGATGCAAGAAAATGAAAAAGTGGGAGATTACTGCATGCGAGTGAAAGCCGTAGTTGATAAAATGGTCACACTAGGGGAAGATATTAAGCCAGAGGTTATGGTGAAGAAAGTGTTGAGAACACTTCTTCCTAAGTGGAATTCGAGTTGCAATAATTATTGAAGAATCCAAAGACTTAACCTCGTTGTCTTTTGATGCCCTAACTGGTTCACTTCTCTCACATGAAGAGAGGTTACAGGAAACTCCTACCACCAGTTATGGAGGAGATGATAAAGCTTTTGCCTCACATGAAGGAAGAGGTAGAGGCCATGGCAGAGGACAACACAGAGGCAGAGGCAGGAATAATCAAAGAGGAGGAACTCCTAACAGAGGAGGATCATCCAACAGAGGAGGAAATCAGAATAGAGGAGGACAACAACAAAATAGAGGGAAACAATCAGGCAGAGGTAAAGGAGGAGATAAGTCAAAACAATCTTGCTACAATTGTGGCAAACTTGGCCATTATGCTCGTGATTGTTGGACTAAGACTTCACAAGGAGCTAGTAGCAGCTAGAGCAGTCAGTTTGGAAACTTTGGAGAAGAGGAAGAGGCCACAAATCTCTTTCTCTCATATGGTCAAGCAGATCAGAACATGAATGATACATGGATCTTGGACACTGGGTGTTCAAACCATATGAGTGGCAAAGAAGAGCTCTTTGCTACTCTAAATTCCTCCTACAAATCTAGCATCAAATTGGGAGATGATAAATCATTGGCAGTAGAAGGCATTGGAGCTATGGCAGTTCCAACTAAAGAAGGAGTCAAACAAGTAAGTGATATCTATTATACACCCCATCTCCAACATAATATTTTAAGTGTTGGACAAATGTTAGAAAAGAACTACAAGTTGCTTTTTGATGAGGGTAAATGCACTATTTTTGATAAAAATAACAATAATAGAATCATTACTCAAGTGCCAATGTCAAAGAATAGATTGTTTCCTTTAAAGTTTGGCCAACCAGGGGGAGATAAGTTAGCAAGTGTTGCTATTTCCAATCCAAGTGTTCTATGGCACTTGAGATATGGCCATTTGAATTCTGCTAGTTTGAAAATGCTAACTTCCCAAGCCATGGTCACTGGACTTCCTAAAGTTCAGGATGGTAAAGAAGTCTGTGAAGGGTGTGCTCTTGGAAAGCATGCCAGATCAAAGTTTCCTCATGGACAAGCATGGCGGGCCAGCTATCCACTCCAGACTAGTGCATACCGACATCTGTGGTCCGATGCAGACACAGAGTCTGGGTAACAACTCTTACTTTCTACTCTTTATTGATGATTATACTAGAATGTGCTGGATATATTTTTTGAAACATAAGGATGAAGCATATAAATGTTTTCTTGATTTCAAACCAAGAGTTGAAAGTGAAAGTGGACATTTTGTAAAATGTCTTCGATCAGATAGGGGAGGAGAATATTCCTCTAATGAGTTTGTGAATTTTTGTAAGCAACATGGCATTAAGAGGCAGTTCACTGCTGCCTACACTCCACAGCAGAATGGTGTCGCAGAGAGAAAGAATCGCACTATTGTGGAGATGGCAAGGTCTATGCTTCAGACGAAGCATTTGACTAATTCCTATTGGGCAGATGCAGTCAGGACCAGCGTGTATATCTTGAACAGAAGTCCTACTTCAAGTTTGGAAGGACAGACACCTTACCAAGCATGGTATGGTAAAAAGCCAAATGTTAAGCATTTCAGAGTGTTTGGCTCGTTGGCCTATTCTCACATTCCTGATGAGCTTAGGAAGAAGCTCGATCCAAAGAGTCAGGCATGTATCTTTGTAGGATACTATGAGAATACAAAAGCTTACAGACTCTATAATCCCCGGACTAGAAAGCTTGTGATTTCCAGGGATGTGATTTTTGATGAAGGGGGAGAATGGGGTAAGCCCCAAATATTCAGTGATGTTGAGGCCACTGATATAGTTGCTCAGCAGGTGCAACCGTAGATACCACAGAAAGGAAAGCAGTCTCCTCCCACAAATCCTCCAAGTCCATCTTCTGATTCAACTTCTTCACCAAGTCCTTCTCCGCAGCGATCAGTAAGTTCCTCACCAATGGACATTGATTCTCCATCCAAAGGTAAGAGAACTCTACAGTATCATCCATCATCTCAGATGTTGGATAAAATTTTTCCAAGAAGATACACTAGGAGTCAAGCTAGTGAAATGGAATCTGTTTTACACAGATTAGAAAGTATGCACTTGTATGGTGATGATGACTCCCAGCAGGAACCTAGGGGAGATCAAGTTAACTATGCTTTGTTAACTAGTGCACAACTTGAACCTTCTAGTTATGAGAAGGCATGTACTCAAAAAATTTGGCAAGATGCCATGAAAGAGGAGATAACCTCTATAAAAAACAACGACACTTGGGAGCTGGTAAAGCTTCCTAAAGGCAAGAAATGTGTTGGATGTAAGTGGGTCTACAAGACCAAGTTTAATGCTGATGGTAGCATTGAAAGGCACAAGGCGAGACTAGTTGCAAAGGGATTCACTCAGAAATATGGAATTGATTATGAAGAGACTTTTGCTCCTGTAGCCAGACAGGAGACTATTAGAACTGTTCTTGCCTTAGCTGCAAATAAGGGATGGAAAGTTCAACACATGGATGTGAAAAGTGCATTTCTAAATGGTTACTTGACAGAAGAAGTGTATGTTGAGCAACCACAAGGATTTGAAGAGAAAGACAAGGAACACCTTGTTTACAGATTGAAAAAGGCACTCTATGGTCTCAAGCAGGCACCAAGAGCTTGGTACTCACGCATTGATGGGTACTTCAAAGAATTTGGGTTCACCAAAAGTAGAAATGAACCCACTCTTTACTACCTACAACAAGGAAATGACATCCTCATAGTTTGCTTGTATGTGGATGATCTCATATTCATGGGTAGTAATGAAAAACTGAATATGAAGTTCAAACACTCCATGATGGAGCAGTTTGAGATGAAAGATCTTGGCTTAATGCACTACTTCCTTGGAATGGAGGTTCATCAGTCAGATACAGGGATCTTCATCTATCAACATAAGTATGTTCGGGACATGCTTAAGAAGTTTGCTATGGAGCATTGCAAACCAATTGCAACTCCAGTTGGACATGGGATCCAATTAAGCAAAGATGATGGAGCATCAAAAGTTGACGTGACCACTTTCAGAAGCATGGTTGGGAGTTTGATGTTTCTCGCCAACACCAGACCTGATATACAGTATGTTGTTTCTCTTGTTTCTCGATTTATGTCTAATCCTTCTGAGTTGCATTTGTAGGCAGCTAAGAGAATTCTTAGATATGTAAAGGGTACTTGGGATTTTGGAATCCATTACCAGAAATGTAACACTATCAAGCTTGTAGGCTTCAGTGATAGTGATTGGGGTAGTAACATTGATGACAGAAAATCAACCTCAGGGAACTGTTTTAGTCTGGGATCAGGACTAATAACTTGGAGTTCCAAGAAGCAGACAGTAGTAGCACTATCTTCAACAGAAGCTGAGTATATAGCGGTCACTCATGCTAGTACTCAAGCTCTATGGCTACGAAAGGTATTAGAAGAACTTGGAGAGCAGCAAAGTGGTCCAACAAAGTTATTCTGTGACAACATTAGTGCCATTCAGTTGGCATACAATCCTGTCCACCATAGTAGATCCAAGCATTTTGATATGAAGTACCACTTCATCAGAGATATGGTGGAAACTGAAACTGTTGAGCTTCACTATTGCCCCACTTTGGAGAATGTTGCGGACATCTTCACCAAGGCGCCGGCTAAAGCTCAATTTATAAAGCTGAGAGATTGTGTAGTCAGTTCTCTCAACTTTAAGGGGGAGAATGTTGCAAACGTGAATAGGACTTAGAAAAATCCAGTTTTTTCTAGTCCTAAGTGTAAACACTCCTAGGTTTTGTCGGCAAGATATGTCGGCATCAATTTTTAATTTTTCCTATTTCCTATTCTCCCTACCCTCCTCCTATATTCCCTCCTCTACCTTCTCCTTATTCCTCCACGCCTTCCATTTCCCTTATCTCTCCAACTCCTTTCCCTTTATTCCTCCAACCTCCTTATCCTTCCACGCTCCCTTTCCTCTATTCTCTCCAACCCCTTCTAAGTTATGCACTATATAATGTGCATTGTCAAATTAATATAATATATAAGGTTGGGGTGCACAATTAAAATATTATTATTCTGCTGCATTTATTTGTTTTGTTTTATTTTGTACTGCGTCAAAGTGTGCTCTCGGACTTTCACATTTCATGCCTTATTTAGATTCATATCATCTTGCATTACATCAATTTAGTCTATCCAATCATGCATAATTAAACACAATAACACATAATTCATAAACACACATAAATACACATATTTTAAATAATGTAGCATGATATTACTAGAGAAATAAAGGGTACACATGTTAGTTCAGTTGGTGTGCCATAGTCCGAGCCTAACACACTTGACCCTCCCTAGGGATGCATGCCACACTCAAAATTGACATGTCACCCCTATCCTAACCCTAGCTTTGGGAGCCTATATCATTTACTCTACCTATCTGAGGTGGTCCTAGTGGGGGCATGTTCATAGATTATGAAATAGTTTGTAATCTGGATCATGATTGACCTTGTGTCTAAAGGGATGATGGTGGAGTCACCCTTTTCTCCACTAGAATAGCCTAGAAGTATAGATTATAGTATAAGGTCTCCCTTTGCATAGATACCTCCAACCTCTCCTCCACCCTTTATAGATATTCCTATAGCATGTGGATCCCCTTGCCCTATTGGCTATCAATCATGATAGCCATCCCCTCTGCCTGAGCCTACCACCACTCATTGTCTATATGGATCACTTATCCCTTGAGGTGGTCTACCTTAGCCTCACTGCATCTTGCTCTATGGGTATCATACTCAAGGTAGTATGTAGACCCTCTATCCTATTAGACCTATCCTCTAATATTAGGTCCATCTTCATCTGCATACCTACTATCAAAGCCTACAATACCTCCATCTCCCTCACTAGGTCCTATTGATACACAATATTACTTCTCCTACTATAATTGATGTGGATTCCTCCTCAACTATCCTACTTAGCATAGCTTCAATTAATGTGGGTACATCTCTAGCTGATCCCCTCCCTAGTCCTAGGAGTAGTGGTGGATGCTACCACTATCTATACTTAAACTTGTACTTGTGCCTATCATGGGGTTCCTTGATCATACTATTATTGATCTATTGTGCATCATGTTTCCTCTTAAAGTGCTAGCTGCACCCACTCTACCATAACCTGGTGCCTCTACACTAGCATTAGTGAGGAGATCCTTAGGGGTATAATACCCCTATACCATATCCTATACCTAAGGTCCACCCTAATATAATCCACCATTGGATTCACATATAATATATTTTCCAAGTCCTCCTCTAGCCATATCCCCACATTAGGATCCCCTTCAACTCTTGATGGGTCCCTTCACACCTTCTTGTATCAGTAGTCACCCAAGTTTGATATCTCCTATAAGATATTGAACTATTGCTAGAATCCATCAAATATAAAGATATCCAACTTCCCCCTCTCTATAGAGACCCACCTAATCCTCTTGATCCTTGCTAGCTCCTCCACATCCTCCATATAGCTAGGGTGTAGATGCCAATTTCACCAAATGAAAATGCGGTCTTGCAACTTGTCTATCACCCACTTCCCTTGACATATGTTCTTTCGACCTACTCAAAGCTCCTAGGCCACCTGTATGCTATTGGTTTCTCTAGGTTGGGCAATTATCCTGGCAGTGTATATGGTCTTTGGACTGCTATGTGCTCCTAGAACCACACCTAGAGCAAGGTCATGCTGACCAATCTTGTATGTTGTTTATACATGATATTTTACAATATTCTATATAGATAGGCCAACACATATGGATCCCAAATGAATCACACATATTGATATTACATATATACCACTACCTCCACTAGTTCCCATGGTAGGTGTCACATACTTGTGTGGCACACCAAGAATCCCATCGCCACCCCATAAATCGTGGTCATAAAGCATCAACACCATAGTGTTCCATGAAATCATCAACATGAATTAGAATCTATTAGAATTGATGGGACCAACCCCCTAATAACCTCTACAACATGGTCTACTACCATCATACCCTATAAAATAATCTCCTCTTGATGTGGATGTGCAAGATGTACCACACATCCTCCAATGTTATTATCATCTCCCCTATCGATAGACGAAAGGTAAACAACTTTAGGTACCATATCTCTATCAAAATCATAAATAACACTTTTTCTACCTCCACCAGAGGCATCTTTACTAGGTGCTATAGCCCCATTGACTCTAGAGTGTCCTTCTCTACCTATGAGAGACCTTGTAGATACACCTCTAAGGAAATCAGTTACCACTCTCGACTCTCAAGTACATCATGCTGCAACAAAAAACATCACCAAATTTTAATTAGTTCCATATAAAAAATAATTAAATAATAAATACAGTAACACAGAGCAATATTTTAACACCTACGTCTAATTATCTTGTCTTTCTTTCTTTTCCTCTTATTTTTTTCTTCTTCTCTCTTATTGTTTCCTCTCTTCCTTGTTTTCCTCTTGGTTGAAATTACACCATGTTCTCCTTGGGTATGGTTTCATATTTTTCTCTTTTTTTTGAATTCATGTCTCATGCTTGCAAGGCATGATTCATGAAGTCACATATTATAATTTTAATGTGCGACTTTGGTTGCTACGAAAATCCATCCAAAATCATGTTTGGCTCCTAAAATCGCATGGGGATCACACACAAAAAATATTCAAAAAAGATAAAAATACTTTAAAAAGTACTAAAAACCTAATCTAGCCTAGTCTAGAGGAAGGAATTTAGTCCTAACCCATGCTCTCTCCACTGCTACACTAGCCCCACCCTTCATAATGGCTTGAATGTTCTGTGGGAAGTTCCATTTGTTCTTTTTCTTGAGAGCCCTTCTTCCTCTCCTCATGCAATGAAAATGAATTCATTTTTACCGTACCCTCTTCTTATACCCCTACTTATTCTTTCTCATATTTACATTTTGCTATTTTTCCTTTATTTGGTACTCCTTTCTTTTTCATCAATATTTTTTTTGTGTTTCCTCAATATTTTGTATTCCTTCTAAAACTCAAGGGGGCACCCTAGATTGAGAGTTGTTAAAGTTCCTAATACTTCATTTTGTGTGTAAAACTTCAAAGTGTTTAGAATGACACCATTTTATACACCATAACTTTCTTCTAAACCAACCACCCCTTTTGTGTTCACCATTCCTCGCCCATAGGTGTCTATATATTTCTTTGATACATTTATTTAGCAATAAATGCATCAAAGAGGCAATAAAATGTAGATAGAAAATTGAGCCACCTAAGTGAGTCAATATTCCTAGAGCCCCTGAGGGGGCCATCAAACTTGTAAAAGCAAAAGTTTGGGCCTCTCTTACCCTCCTTTTTCCCTTCTTTTCTAATTTTTCTAAAATCATGATAGCTCCTTAAGGGGTGCAATTTTAGTGAGTTAGGGTTTTCTCTTAGAAAACCTAGCTTTTGAGCTAACCTCTAGGAAAATGACCCTCCCTTAGGTTTCCATTTTATTTTACCTCCTTTTTACCCTCAAAACCTCATATAAATAGATGGTTTGGATCCTCTTTTTCCAAAAGTAAATTTTTGGAAGTTTTCAAGTGTTAGAGGTTTTTCCAGGCTCCAAGTGATTTTTAAGTGCTAAGTGATCAAGATCAAGTGTCTTTTGGTGTTCCTCTATTGCTTTGTTATTGATTTACTACTCTTGGTTGAAAATTGTTGGATACTTGAGTAGGAGTCTACCATTTCATGGAGGTCTTCATCATTTTTTTTTCTTTTTCTACCACTAATTTTATTCTTGCATTTTGACATTTCTAGAATCAATTATTATGTATTTCACATTCTGTTTCACATCAATTTGTTGTTCTTGCAATTCTACTATAAAATCATGTCCTATCTATATAGGGTATGCTTTTGGTAGACTCCAAAATTATAACCATCACTTATGGGGTGTGATTTTGGGTTCATCAAGTTTGGGCAAAAATTTTCACTCCCAAACCCTCAATCTATACTAGAATGCTTCATTTAGGTCATTATATTGTTGTTTACATTCTATTTTTCACATTGTTTCATTTCATTTCATTGCATCTTGTCTTATTTGTTCCCAAAAAAAGGCAACAATTGCTTTTGTTTTCGAATGGTCAGCTAAAAGGACCAAGGAGGCTTTACTGTTGTGCCTCACATAGTGGCCTAGGCAAGCCCTCAAACACTGATCAATTTTTCTAAGGTTTTGTAAAGTTGTCTTGCAATATTCAAAGCTATTCGATATATCTAGATGTAATTCAAATATAGGGACAACCATCGAATCAAATAAGTACCCTAGATAAGATTTTAGACTATTTATTGTTAGCTTTCTATTTTTATTCCAAATTTAAACATAAAAAAAATAAAAATATTTTGTTTTATTTCTAGGTATTTAAAGAGAAAAAGAAAATTGTATAGTTTGCATTCTAGGGTTAGCTTTGTTTGTGCATTATCCTAAACTATTTCTAAAATGGAAAAGATTTATTTTATTACAAGTTAGGTTTAGTCATCATTGAAAAATAAGAATCATATTAGGGTTACCTTCTTGTATTATTGGATCCCTATTTGTCTTGCATTTTTGTTTCATTTTCCATAGCTTATATTTTTAGAAATACCAAACATAGGTGCTTGCTCAATATGCACATTAAAAATTTCCATCCCCAGACTTGGAGTGAGTCCTAACACCATTCTTGGTGAACCCCTCGATCCCCAAGCCTTCGAGTGTAGATAATATAACACACCCTTGTGGTCACCTCATATTCCAGTAGATCCAATCAAGAATCATACACAACAGAGCAATTTTCTCCCTCCACACTTAGATACAAAATTTATGATTTTTGTAGATGGTGTAAAAAGAGTCCCTAACCAAGAGGTGTATAAACCCTAATAGATGTAGAAAAAAAAAAAATTATTTATACAAGATGCAAGCTAGATGATCCATAAAAAAAATCATGACTAGACATAAGTATGATGATCAAAACAAAATTAGAATTTAATAAAATTAAATATTAGAGAACTATAAGACAAATATAATATCATAAGCTAATAAAGGAAAAGAGCAAAACCCAAGAAAACTTGTAACTGCAAGATTTAAATTTTTATCTTCCCTTGTATTTAAGAAGTTTTATGAGATTGATTATTGCTTGAAGATGCTTAAGAACTTTAGTGCATGAATTTTCAAGTGCTTGAAATTTTGAGAGCTTGAGTTCTTGGATACTCATTAGCTTGAGAGTTTGAGAGCTCAAGTGCTTGGATGCTTTTACAAGATCATGGAATGATTTTTGTATAATATTGCCATGTTTCAAGATGAATTGATATGAATTTTAATAGAGTTTTGTTAGCACAAAATATGATATAAAAATTTAGTGGACCTTTGCTATCCCCAAAAGATAATCCTTTGGGCACCCCAAAGTTTTGTATTTATAGGAAGTCAATGCTCCTTAAGGTATGGTTGAATTGAAGATGACAGGATTGGTAAGGATAAGATTTTGAAATTGGATCAAGATGCATTAATGGATGGAGGATTGAAAATGGAAAAAATTGGTCATTGGAGTTCTAATAGAGCAATGGATCACATTGATCTTATGAGGTTATTTTTTTATGGGTGGATTAAAAGGTACTAATTATCAGACTTTGTCATTTTAGAATTTAATAATCAATAGCATTTGATAAAAATAGCACTAATGAAACTAATGCTCTAGTGCTTTTGCCAAGATGATTGTTGCTCATCAAATTGAGTGGGAAAATTCAAGAAACTCAAATTTATATAAAAGCATTGCTAGGAAGCAAAAGGACCACTAGTGCTTTTGCTTATGTCCTAGCACTTTTGCTTCTAGAGCAATAAATGCTCCTAAATTGGGATTAGAAATAATTGATTTAGTTTGGATGCTTGATTGACTGATTGATTAAGGTATTTATAAGTTTGAAGCTTGATGATGTGCTCAAAATTGGTTATCTATATTTCCTCTTTTTGATGCAGTACTAAAGGATGAATACATCAAAAACTGACATTAATTCCCCAACTTTGAGATAGACATATTTATTTTTGCTTAGAATTAGTGATGTAAGATGACTAATGTTTTTGATTATTTGATTAAATATGATGTAAAATTTTTTATTTTGGACAACATTAAATGTTTTTATACCCCAATGTGTTCCCTCAAGTTTTGAAGGGAAAATCAAGTTAAATCGAGAAAACCTAATATAACCATGATTCACATTGGTGATATGATAAACAATTAAGGATAAAAAACAAAAAATGGCTAGGAAAGATAGGGGGTAAACTAGTTAGGGGGTAAAAACCTAATCAATTTTACCACAAAGTAGAGGAAGAAAGAGCTTTGGAGCCCTAATTTCATTGTGTTTTTCATGGCTTGCCACATAAAACTAACACATAAAGTAGCTCTTGTGAGACCACCCATGGTTGGAGGGGGATCACATATCTAGGTAAGAATCCAAAAGTTAGCTTACCTTTCAACTTGTACCCAAAAAATATGCCAAAACAAAGGCAATGTGTTTCCACCAACACTTTTGCATATTGATGGCATTTTTGCACATTGGTGGTGCTTTCACCATGTGATAATACTTTTGTCACCTCAATGCCTCTTTCATTGTCTAGTAGAAATGTTTCCACTTGATGTCACTTTTAATAAGTGGTGGTGATTTTGCTTACTCTTAATTATGCTTGATTTTTTAGTTGCTTATGTAAACATTGAGGCTAAAAAATTGACCAGTTGGATTTGGTTATAGGAGAAACCAAAGATATTGTATTGCTAAGAGAGAAAATATCATGCACTAAATACTATATAGGGATTACAGACCTAATTCCAAAGGTCAAGTTTTATTAGACCCTATTAATAGCTTTAGCTAAGAGATTGTATTTTAAAATAACAACCTTCTATTCATATAGGGAGCTCACCATCACACTAGAGGATGCATGGTGGATCTTATAGATTCCCATTAGAGGAATGCTAATATGTATCAACCAAGATTAGAGGATGAGCCTATAATAACTAATAGGAGACACAAACTTTCCTATGGTTAGATCTAACATTGATATTAATACTACCTACATAGGAGGCCACTTGGATAGATAGATGATATTTTTATGCATCCTAATATTGGATGTTTTGATTGGATAAACCAATAGGAAGGTGGTGGCAAACATGTTGGAGGTTTAGATAGTGTTTTCCTAGGGCCCAATGGTACTTGCATGCCAATACCATTCTTAAAACTAGGTTGTATATAGAGGAGGGAGGATCATCTCATGCTACACATTTCTCCAAGTGTAGGCCCAGGAGAACATTGTTGTCATGAGGTCACCAAGGATTCTAGGGTAGGTATAAAACCTTAATGTATTAAAAATTTATAGATTTGGCCACCATTTTGAGGTAGGGAAAATGAGGCCCCATAAGGGGGTTTTGGGCATGGCTAGGAGGACCATCGATGACTTATGTTAGGAGAAAGTCATCTTGTAACCTTACAAACAATATATTA
Organism: Wollemia nobilis; assembly: GCA_028583015.1. Classification (NCBI taxonomy): domain Eukaryota; kingdom Viridiplantae; phylum Streptophyta; class Pinopsida; order Araucariales; family Araucariaceae; genus Wollemia; species Wollemia nobilis. Next base: position 32,973,727 of record JAQPPZ010017052.1, read on the forward strand.
GATGGAAAGAGGATACCCTCTAGTTGTATTGTAGTAGGCAAGTTAGATGGTTGGTGGGACCATGGGAAGAGTGAGAGCTACTTTATTTTGACCACATGGTTTGCTAGTTTGACATACAATAGGAGGTCCTATGGGGGCCTAAGTAGTGTTGAGTGGTAATTTTGCCCAAGTGCAAAACCACACTCACAGTTAGGATTTCACTGAAAACCCTCTCTTGGAAAGAAGCATAAACTTCTCCAAGATGCTTATTAAATGAGTGCATGGAATACCTTAGTGCTCTGCAAAACAACTGTTAACAAGGGGCCTATGTTGGGGTTGCTTTAGTTCAATATGCTATTATTGCTCATTGTTCTTTGTTAGACATGTTTTAACCAATTTGATTCTTTATTAACCCTGCTTTAGATATGAAAGAAAATATAACATGTGCATCCAAAGTGTGAATCTGAAATGATGAAACATTGCCTATTATATTGCTTCAGCCATGGAAGTGGAATGCTTTTGGATGATTAGCTTTGTAGCTCTAATAGCCTTCAGTATGCCTGATAACTAACTATCTTTAATGAAATTGGGTTTCCATAAAGAGAGTTAGTAGATTGCTTGAACATGTTCTATCAAGTGCCCCCTTTCAATGAAATTGTAGTTTTCATGAAGGAAGTCACTTTATTGCTTTTAATATAATAGAATATGGAATGTCTAATAAATTACCTCCCCTTCATGAAACTATAATTTTCATGAATGAAAGACAGTTTATGGCTTTGAAGAAAATGACTTTTAAGTGCCTTGTAAAACTGTTCCCTTCGAATGAAATTGTGATTTTCATTAAGTGAAACAAATTTATGATTTGCAAATAGAAATATAAAGTTTGAAATCTTGCAAATCTGGAAATTACAGAATTCTTCTTAAAATGCAGATCTTTAAACAAATTCTATAATTCTACACGTATCTCATAACAAAATCAATGAGGATTATATAATTTTATATATTTTTCATTTTTATTTGCAGACGTTTAAAAAAAAATGAAAGATTTAGGTTAGAAAGTAAAAAGAAAAAAATTAAACTAAAATAAAATAAACAAAATACTGCAATTATGCAATCACCACAGGCCCTGCAATGTTAGTATTCTGCACCAAAGCCACGGGTAGAGTGACCTGCATTCGCACAATTCAACCTCTAACATGGTGTGATATCCTAAGGAAAATAAACAATACATTAAGTATAACATGCAAGAAACCATGTACGTATATGCATAACCTTGTTGTAGACTAATGTATTGCAGAAAATAAAGATTTTCAATAAGCTTTTTCAGAAAAAAAGTGTAAAATCCAGCTTTGTATTAATGGTGTCACAGTGAAAATAACACAATCCAGTGACTGAAAGAAAAATATCTGAAACGCAGATCCATCATGTATGCAATCCTACCTTCCACAGTTTTCCAACCCCCTTCTCTTCTTTCCATCTCCTTCTTATAATTTTCCTCCTCTGCTTTATCTTGAAACGCTTGCTTCTTTTACCTTGTAACTCCCATTTCTTTGGTAACTACCGTATTATCCACCTGCTTCCCTACGCGTTCCATAACGCATATAATTATTCCCATTGGCCTTTTACCGAAAAAAAGGTTTAAACTTTGTTTTCACGTGGAATTATCCCAAATGGGGTAACGTCTTTTAAATGGCCTCCACACATCGCCATATTAACACAGACCTTCGCATGTTGCACGCCACATATAGCCACGTGGCCTTCTTTCACTGTGCCACCCAATTTTACCATCCAGTCACTTCTTCGCTTTGCCGAAACTTATATAAACCACATTTATTGACATAGTTCGACATCTGTTCTTTTGTATAGCTATTTCGACCACCCGTTATGCTATGAGTATCTACTGTTGTATCATAGCAACATCTGCGTCTGATGTCCTTGTTATTATTGCATATCAAATGCTCGGTCTGTAACGGCTCTTCCTCTGCACATAACCACTGCCCCTGTCTATCATTCCACGTAGAGACACCTGCCGAATAAATGAATACATGCAATCAGCCGAAGCACCTCCGCACTAGGGAAAATAGTGGTGGCTCAGATCCTTTTGAAACCTGCCTGCGTATGCGGTGTATCCACACGCTGACATCGAAAAATATACTTCAAAATCATTGCGTAACTTGAGTGAACAACACAACTGTGTAACCATAGCCATGATTCCTTGAAACGCTCCTGCGATAGTCCATGTAACGGACCTCCGTTTGATTACAAACGAACTACCTCCATTCGTGTAGCCTGCGTCTTTTCTGTCTATATGAATGAAATGAAAGATTTTAATTACGTCCGCGAGACCCAAATATGGTCTATGGGACCTCAAATATGGAAGTACAACTGCTCAAATCATATCATATGATCTTTAATATCTTTGAGAAGGTTGTTCCTTCTCCTACTGATTTGGGTTAGCAATTCCCCAACTTTTTTTATTTTACTGTCTTCAAATAACTCTGTCATAGACCCGTTTCCAAGTGTTTCTTTGTATTTGCCATGGATGTCTGAAAAACTCGGGCACTTATAGATGAAGTGTTCCTCTGTCTCTACTGCCTCTGTGTTGCATAAAGTACATATCCTTTCTTCCCATTGTTCTTTGGGTGTTGTCCATCTCCTTGTTTCACATCTAAGCCTATGAGAGCTAGTCCTTATCTGAGCAATGAGGATTTTTTCCTTCCACTTGATTTCAGCGCCTATATATGCTTTTTCCTTGTGATCATATGTTGGGTTAAACTTTGCAATATAATATTGTCTTTTCCTGCTTGCATTTTTCCACATTCCACTTCTAAACTTTTCATTCACATAGCTTTTGATGTCTTTGTTGAAATTTGGGCATTCATTTATGTTGATTTCCCAACGTTTCATCCATTTCTGATTTTGTTTCATCCATGTGTTCTTCCGCCTATGCAACTCTTCGTCCTTAGCTGCCCTTGGCCATCTGTCATTTTTCATGTTTTCTATTTTTTCAAGTAACATAACAACTTGGTCATAGCAATTGCTTCTAAAGGAAACATTCCAGTTTCAGCTAGAATAATTTCATAAGGGGTTGTGGCCTTAATTTTGAGAAAATTTGTGATTAGATATTTTTGAATCCTTTCTATTTGCCTCCATTTTGCCTTTGTTGTGCCACTAGCCCACACCTCGCAACCATACAACAAAACCGGTGTAACAAGTAGGCCAAATAAAACCCTAGTGGTCTTCCAGTCCCACAACTCGACATTCCTACACCTATTTTGAAGTGCATACAGTGCTCTCCAACCGCTTTGAGTTCTTTTCATCCTACATGTATTCCAATTGAGTTTGTCATGAAAGTCTATGCCCAGGTATTTGTATTCTACTACTACCTCAAGTGGTTCTCCTGCAAACTGAAATTTGAGTTGTTGCTTCTTTTTTGCTAAAAAAATCATGATTTTTGTTTTTCTTGTGTTTACCTGCATCCCAACTTCCTTACAAAAGAGTTCTAGAGCTCGAAGGTGATCTCCTAGATCTTTGGCTGTTTTGGCCACAAGAATTACATCGTCTGCATACATGAGGAGTTTTACCACATATTTGGCTAAGTGCACACCCTCTCCCCCAAATTTGTTTATCCATTCTTCTAACTTGTCAATGTACAACCCAAATAAGGTAGGAGATAGAGGGCAACCTTGTTTGACACCTATGTCACTACCAAAACATTCAGATAACCCTTCATGTGTTTTGATTCTAGCTTTTACATGCTCATATAATCTGTGAACTGCTGCCCTGTAGTGAATTGGAACCTCTAGCTCTTCCATTCTGCTCCATAATTTTTTCCTTGGCATCGTGTCAAATGCCTTTTTGAAGTCTACAAAACAACATAAAGCCTCCTTTTTTTGTCCCATATTTTTTCCACTATGTGTTTGAGTGTGATACAGTGATCAATAGTTGAGTGCTTGGGCCTAAAACCTGCTTGTCCCTTTGCTCTCTTTCCCTTTTCTTCTGCCCATATACTGATCCTACGCTCTATCATACTCCCAAACAGCTTTGCAAAGAGAGGGTTGATCATGATAGTTCGATAGTTTGAGGGATTATTTACATCTCCACTTTTAAACAAAGGAATGGTCAAGCTAGTTGTCCACTCGATAGGGAAACCATTTTGTATGACCTCATTGAAAATTTCTTTGATCTGCGGTGCTAGAATATCTACCCCCCATTTTATATGCTCTGCTTGAAGATTGTCTATGTCACGGGATTTACCAGTTGCTAACTTTTTTATCCCTTGAATAATGTCTTCATTTGTGAAAAGTTCTTTCTTGACAATGATAATAGGGGGTGTCTCCTTCTGGTTACTATGCTGATACAATTGTTTTGAATACTCCAACCACTGATTAATTGTTATGCTATTTTCAGCTTGCATCCTTTTTATGCTTAGCTCCTTCCAAAATTTCTTTGGTTCATGCTTCCCTAAGTAAATCAGTTCTTTCCTCCTTGTTCTAGTGTATTCTTCTTTTTTTGCCCTTACCAGTTTCTCATATGCTTTTCTATTTTCTCTTGTTTTACCCGTTGGTTCCTTTAGTAATCTTTGTGCTTCTTTGCAATCTTCATCGAACCATGGGTTGGTTGGGAAGCTATTCCTTTCTTTCTTTTGAGGTTTAGCTCTCTTGCATTTGTTTAGATCTTCTTGGATAATGTGCATTAACCATTCACTCTTACTATAATCCCTGCTACTATGAGGTAGTTTCTCCCTTTCCTGTAACTTGTTATTTAATACTGCCCTAAAATTCTATCGATTTTCATCTGTTAAGAGAATGTTTCCCTTGTGAGGATATTTGTTTTGATTGCTTTGCAAGTGTTTTTCCCTTGGTTTGTCTCCTTGCATTCGAAGTTTCATAACAATTGGGTTGTGATCTGACTTAAGTTCCACTGGAGAATCTTCCACTTCTAGCTCCTCTATTTTTGGTATGTAATTTTGTGAGCATATTACATAGTCTATTACACTTTGTCCCTTATATGTTTTGCATGTATACCTTCCTGAATTTTTCCATTTGTTCATCCCATTGCAAATAATCAAGTTGTGTATGCTGCAGAGGCCTAACAACTCTTCTCCATATTGCGTGATAGCCCCATGCTCATCTTCTGAAGTCCTAGTCCACTGCTGATTTTCCTCTTCTGGCATCCAAAGAGGATTCATCTCAATATCTTCACTTCCTTCTAGAATGTTAGCTTGCTTATTTGTTGTCCTTGCATTGAAATCTCCAATTAATATAATCTCCCCCAACTTACTGTATATTGAAATATCTCTTTTTAGGGAGGAGTATGGATCTTCTTTATTAAGGTCATGTTTCTTATAGAATTTAGAATTCTTGGGAGCAAAATAACATGTTGCTATGCTAATAACTAACTTATTTTGTAGGATCTTTATCCAGATGTACTGTTTGTTTTCATCACGTTTTTCAATTTTAATGACCCTATCCCATTCCTCTTTTATTAAAACCATAATACCCCCATGCCCTTTGCCATTTTTTGTTGCTTTATTCCATACTGCTATTTTTTTGTATCCCACAAATTCTGGAGTCCTACATCCATCATGTTCATGTGTTTCCGTCAGGATGATTATATCTTTGTCTCTAGCAATGGGCCCTAACCCGGGTCCTCTTCTCCAAGGGTAACCTCTATAGTTCCAGCTTACCATCGTAAGATGTTCCTAGGCGGGCCATACTCCCTATTTGTTTTGTTTAGATGTGATGTATGCCTTTCCATTTCTTAAATATGTCTGTTTCCCTTCATTCCTTGCTGCCCTCACCTTTTCCCATTCCTTGTTTCTTTCTTCCTACTGTAAAAATGTTAGGTCATCATCTAAATAGAATTGTGACCCTCTCAGCATGCCTCTATTTTTTAGTAACCTTGTTTTGTCCTCGTAGCTCATCAATGTGACCCGGATATGCCTATCTCTGCCGCCTTCTCTCAGCCTGCCAATTCTGCTTGTTTTTTTATTTGACCTTTCCATTGTAACCGATCTGACAAGAAGTCCCTGGTTAAACGGTTTGTGTCTTCCCTATCCCCATAATCTTTCAACCCTTTGATGATTATATTTGATAAATTCTCATGTCTTTCTTTCTCTTATGTTATTTGAATTTTTACTTGCTTCTCTATCAACTCTTTTTGTTGATTTATTGGTTCTTTTACTACTTGAGACCATGTCTTTGCCTTTGCTAATTCATTTTGCATAGCTCATTTTCTCTTGTTTCCATGTTTTGGAGTGTTTCCTGTACCTCTTTTATTTGACTTGCATTTGTTTTTCCCACCTCTATTGCATCATTGTTTGGGGGTGGATGGCTTGTTTGAGGACATGCCATTCACGTTGACCCATGTTCACAAGGTTTTGTAGCTTTGACACCTGCTCCTTGAGTTGGTTGTTTTCCTTTTCCAACCTTTGAATGGTGTTTATAATCTCATGTGATTTAGTATCTCTTAATTTCTCCCTCCTTTCCATGCTTTCTTCATTAGCTCTTGCACATAAAGTCTTGGTGCCCACATAAGTGGTGTGGTTGTGGGACTGTAAGTTTCTTCCTCATCTGAAAACTCATTTTGGTGACCTCCACTTTCCATGCTGATGCTTTCTTGCAGATATTTTTTATTTTTTTCTCCTCGCTTGTTTTTCCTTCTATATTTATTTTATCTTCCTTTTTTTGTCCCCTCTGTTGGGCTGACTGATCTCCTCGTCCGATGATGGTTAGTGCCTTTGTTTGTTCTTTATTCTCCACATGTTTATGTGGTAGAATATTCTTTATTTTTATTTTACAATTAGTCCTCTTCATTACTGCTGCCCTTGCTCGAGCTTGTCGACGCTTTATTATCCTCCAAAACTGTTTCTCATTGACATATATTGGTTCTTGCAATTGTTGCTTCCCTCTTCCATTGTTGAACCCCCTATATTATTGATTCGATGAAATAGATATGTAATAAAACCTTCCGCCACAAACCCTCCTCTGCTGCAAACCCTCCTTCGCTACAAGCCCTTGTCAAACCCCCTTATACTATTGATATGATGAAATAAATATATAATAAAACCCATCTCTCCTTGCAAACCCTTTACTTGCTCTCTCTAACAATGTTTTACTTAAATTGTTTTATTTATTGAAAAACTAAGGAAAATGTGCTTACCCATGAAATAGGAGTCTAATAAAAAGCACTCCTTTGCTCCCATAATCATTCACCGCTCCTTGCGATTGTATTCTTCTTCGATAATATTCTGTTGTTCGCTGCTCCCGTTTCAATAATCTACTCTCCTATAGCAAGGTCCTCCATAACCGGCTCAATGTCCAAGGAATGAGCGTACTTCGTCTTGGACCCATGCCACCTCACCAACGCGAATACAAATTTGTCGCTGCTCTTTTTATTAAAAACATAAAAATAAATTAAAATATCCTTAAATAAAAAGGATGCGGTCCCAACACCATATGGCCTGTATACGATAGCTCAAATTCCCCATCGCCATACGCCGTCTACAGCCTGTCTGGTTTCAATCGGAGTGCTCAACACGTCCACGGTTTCAAACATGGCTCTGACCATTTCGCCTTTGATGACGCGCTTGAGTCCACAAACCCTCCATCGCATCGCTTCCAGCGTAATAAGTCACTCCTCTGCGCCTCGCTGGCTCATCGACTTTGATTCAGCTATCGTTGGGTTAAATAATATCCAACTTGGATTTTAAAGCTATCAACTGTGATTTGTGCAGCTACCAAGAAAATTCGGGCGGAGATGTCACTGTTAAAACTGCTGTAGATATCTTGGTACCCATAATCACGCCGACCAACATAGACGTTTCCCATATGCTGACACGATAAACACCATCGAAGCAATCTAAATCTCTACCTATGTCGACGAAAAACTTGTCCCTTTCATATATGTTTAGGCTCGCGTTAATTACGCCGTGATTGCTGCAAAACAACCGATGGCGACGTATGCAGCGGTATATTGAAAACATTAATTGACCTTTCCCTTTGCCAACAAGACTGAAACTTTACCGCTTTCACCTTGGCTGCCGCTATTCTCACGAATATACCTCTTCAGAGAGTACCTCATCAGTCTACGTCGTCTTCGGCAAATCATCTATCTGGCATGGTAATTTGGACGTAATCCTCGTAGCTCAACAGTTCCCGTATTTGCCTGTCGAACCATTCCGGCTCCACATCTGCACGAAGCGAACGAGATGGACACATTACCATATGGACGTTAGTCACACTAACTAAGATAGGCATTAAAATATTAAAATACTAAACCAAAACCTGAAGCCTTAAATTAAAAGAACTCCCTAACGATTCTAGCACACAACTAAAGAAACACTATAAAATAAACATGAACTATCAATAAAAAATAAATTCACTTTTTATTTTTTTATTATATTTTTTATTTTTGTTTTTATTATTATTATTTTTATATATTATCATTATTATATATAAAATATATAATAATAATATGTATTTTTTTAGTTTCTCTTTTTTTTTTATATATGATTTATTTTTTTAGTTATTTTCAATGCTATAAATTGATTGTTTTCAAAACATTATGTTGAACATTGGAAACTAACTATCAAACCTAGCCAACTATAAAGAAACTAAAATAAGGTTATGTCTAATAACCTAACAAAAGAAAATATTTGAACACAAACATGAAAGACGACACAAATCAAAATGACAAGTGAAACCAAACGAGCTTATTGAAAGGAGAAAACACAACAAAGCTACTACTCAAACACGAACCTTGGGCTTTACATTGCAAAATCCAAGGGTGAAGGTTTACCAAAAATGCTACTCAAAGACAACCCAAAAGTACAAAACACAAAATTTAAGGTGGGTCCCCAAAATTTGGGGATAGTTGTCGTAGGGCCACAACAAATGGCGACTCTGTTGGGGAATGCTCCTGAGCGTTTCGGATGAAAAATCCAGAATCTCTGGTTCTAAAACCCAACAAACCGAAGGTTAGAAACAATATTATTCAGCAACCTCCAAAGATGATGGGGATAAACGACATCCATAGGAATCCTTACTTTAGCTAAGTGTGTGAAAGTGCTTTCATTTTGGCATTCCTAAAAACCATTCAAAATCCATCATCGGTTTGCATTAGGCTATAAAAATTACTCATTAAAGATGTGCCTTTGCATTGCTCCACAGCTAGCCAGGCGTTTATAGCCCCAGTGGAGGTGCTTCACTCACCCAAGTGTTAGATCAAATTTTCCTTTGCCTCTTTTTTAGACATTGCTCCACTGCCAGCCAGGCGTCTATCCCGGTGGAGATGTCCTCCTTCTAGCACCAAAATGTTGAGTGTGGTTTTGCACTTGGGCAAAATTACCACTCAACAAGTAGTATCAAAGGAACATACAAAAGAGGGGGTTTTCACTACATATAGACCTAGTCTACTATCCTCAACTCAATACTTATGATCCAATAATATTGAATCTTCATAGTGATTATCCTAGATGAGCAATGGTTATTGGGGATGGTACTAGACCATCTACCTATTGAGAGTAACCATTGTTACTTTATGGATATGAAAGCAAATGAGGCTAGGATAGAGGGACAATTGGGCATAGGTAGTAGGTCCACCACTAGTAATATGAAATAGGGAGAACTACCAATAAAGATAGAGACAAGCATTAATACTAGCATTGTAGAAACAACACCATTATCATCACTACCGATTATTACAACAAATGAGGTTAGACCCTATTAAATTACCTCAGTCTATTGTAGAGGCAAATATAGGTGCCCTAATAGGGAAGGTAGCAACATTTTAGGCTAGACTAGAAACACATACTATGAAGAGGGACCAATTGGTGGGATAGGTCATAGTGATGTAGTAGACCATCTAAGGTCTAACTATAGAGCAAGATGTAGTGACAACGAAGGCTACAGTAGTAGGAAGGACTAGCAATGACCAACTAATTTAGACCCTATTGGACGAAATAATTTTTATCTAGTAGAGACATGTAACAAACCTAGATTAGGTACAAGGAGACCCATAGGTATAAATCGAGTGTGTGACTCACTATCAATCTACATACCATACAACAATATCAATAAATTATCATCTACCTTCACATAAAGGGACACGAATATGACACAGACACATTCATAGTTCATGATGTTTTAATCATAGAGGTTAGTTAGGATGCTACCTCTAGCAAGAGGAGTAGCAAGATCTCTTGACATAGCCTTGTAGAGCTAGCTACTCCTACAAGGGCTGATTTTGGCTATTGTTTGTACCCTTTTTGTTATACCACATGAGGATGTATAATGTATTATATGATAAGACTCAATTTACATATACAATTTTGATATATATAACAACCATTTATAGATTTAGTGATTGGTAAAATTCATTTTTGTGTTACAATATGTATTGTACATTTAATTGGTTTGTGATTTTATGTTATGCTTGATGAAAATTTATGATGCTTAATTATTAAGTTGAATGATTTAATTAATGATTTTTAGATTAGATGACATAATTTATTATGAATTAGATGGTGTTTAATTATTACACTATGATGATTAACTATTAAGTTGAATGAGTGATACATTATTTGATTATTATTAAAAGTAATGATGATAAGATTAGATTATGTGATTAAATTGATTAATAATGTATGATTTGGATATGACTTAAAATTAGATATGATAATTTTTTTAAGGATTGTTTAGTTGGTTTGAGATGATTAACTTCAGATAGATAATGACATGAGGATGGAAATAGATAAATTATCAGTCTCAAAAAGAGATGTTCCTATGGGGGCTTTGGATAACACCAAGAGGCATTGATATAGTATAACTATGTACAACTATGTATAGAGATATATTTTCCCAGGAGGACTTTAGCTATTATACAAGAAATATATATAGTTATGTAGAATTTTATGTAGAGATTTTCCAAAGGGTACTGTAGGGAACTTTTCCCTCTCACTCTACTTCACTCCAAGCTAGACTAGTCGAAAGTAGAACTAGCCAAGGCTATGCTGTTGGAAGGCACTTCTTACCTTCAATAAAAACCAAAAGAGATTCAAGATAAGGGTAGCTAACCTAAAAGCCACACTATCCATTAGATCTCCCATATATATCTACCCCTTCACATCCACCCAAATCTAGCCAAAGCAAGGGCACCAAGGCCCATGGACTATTGATTTCTAATCCAATAGCATGTGTGGTCCTTCCAACCGAGGAAGCACCAATGAAGAGAATATCTAACCAAATCCAAAGTAAGACACATAGTGACTAGTCAAAATTTCATAAGAGGAAAGAACCAACACTCTAAGGAGAAGGCCTACCGTTGGCCAAAGGAAGTTCCATCCCATCCAAGGACATGTGGTAGCCACACACAAGAAGAATAAAATGTGGAGAAGCATTAAAGAATACACCCACCAATGGTCACAAAGCTTGAATTTTATGACAAAATATTATCATATCTAATCACATGCTATCCATTACCATTTCCCACCATACACGTGAGCCTACCCTATCCACCTACACTAGTTAGGGATGCCATGTCCACCATGGCAATAGAAGGATGCATTCCAAAATAAAGATGATGGAAGAGTTATGGTACAATCATCCTGACACAGTAGTAGAGATTCCAGTCATATGTATTGATCATCTAAAGGCCCAAAAGATTTTAGCATTAATGGTCCTAGATATAGAGATCTCAAGACTATTATCAAATAAATTACAAAAGGATTTCTTGATTGTAGGAATAGAATATATCCATAGGCCTTTTGCACAAAACTTTAGAGGGAAAGAACCCTCCTTTCGACTTATAAATAGACCCAATTCTTAATGTAAAAGTATTGGAAGCCATTTTCTCATGCCTAGTACCTAGCCTTGCAGGCTTTTCCTTTCACCCTTCTTTCCTACTATAATAAGAGGAGCCTAAGCCTTTTCTCATGCCTAGGGAGCATCGAGACCTCTAGGTCTCATTACCTTCTAATAATTTTAGAATGTTAACAAAAGCCATGATTAATTTTTCTCTATTCTACTCTTGAATTGTCTTAATTCTTGGCAGTGTATTTTTCTTGGTTTTGTTTGCTAGCCATAGGTGATATATTTTGTTTTCAATTACCACTTATTGCAATAAAAAAATAATGATATTTTTAATTCTTTGGTGCATCCCCTCTTTAGGTTAGGATTTATTTTTTTGTAAGCATTTAAATTATTATTTTCTACCCCCCAAACTTAATACATAAAGATCACTACACATCAAGGAGTTAAAATCCAATGAGGAGCCAACCTTGATTAAAAACCTTGTAGGTCATCCCACATGTGGTTATTCCCTTTTGTCCTGTAGTGCTTCTTGCTATTTCACTCTATGCAAGGCATGTGCACAACCATACCCCCTAATGAGAGTGCTCAAAATTGAAAATGGAAACTTTAGTTAGATTTGAGATTTACCTAGAGGGACTTTAGTTAGCTTGCCTAGGGGGACTTTGGTTAGCTTTTTATGATACAAAAGGGTATGAAAACCATATACAATTATCCAAAAGTGAAGATAAATTATGTGCATTGAGGGGATATTTATCTTAAATACAAATTATGAATGATATATTATTTTTGGCACCCCTAGGAAAATGCCTAAGGAGCATTTTATGATTTATTTAAAGTTATAAAATATATATAACTTTAAACAAACATCTAAAGAACTTTTGCTTTACCCATAGGACTTTTGATTTAGCTTTGTCTAGGGGAATTATGATTTATCTTTGTTTAGAGGAATTATAATTTAGCTTCACCTAGAGGACTTTTATTTTATATTTTCATGGAGTAATTATAATTTAGCTTTTGATTTGCCTTGTAGAGAAATGTCATAGAGGAATTTGCATTAAAAATTTGAGATGACAAGTCCTAACTATAATCGGGAGGAAGAATTATTTATCAACATGTTTCCCCCATGCATTATGATATATACATGACAAGATATGCTATGATAGATCTTTCCATTAGTACTTATGAATCTTGTAGTATTCATTATGTAACGAGAGATTAATGAAATAGAAAAATAAAGAGATAAGATTGATGTTTCTTAGCAAAACACTATTATGCTCATAGGTTTAAAAATATCTAGTATCAAACAATATCTCAATAACATGCATATATCAATCCTCAATAATGAACAACAAATACACTAAAATATTTGTTCAAAAAATCTACGAAAGCAATGCATAAATGCAATGCTTATTTTAATGCATATTATAAAGCTTTATCTTCAATATATACATACATGATACTCTTCATATGCACATGACTCTTGACCTTTAAACTTACATAAACTCTTCATCTCCTCATACTCATGGGAGATCCAAATCTTCATATTTTTCTCTTACATAATAATAAATCTTACATATTTACATAAATATAAAGTATCTAATGATTGTTCATAACTCCTCACTTCTAAACATGACACTTCACTCACATAACTCACACTTACTAACTTGACATCTCACACACAGAGCTCCTCACTTATTTACATGACATGTACTCACACTTAATAACATGACACATACTCTAGACTCAATATTAAAAACACCCTAATATAAAATATTCACAAGGTGCTTGCAATAATATTTCAAGGTACCAAATAATATAAAACCTCAAACACCTCCTCATATTACATTATTTGGTAGAAAGGCTTTTTGCCTATATGTACTCTTTGATTTATGTCTTGATTTTATACTGGTAGTAACTCTAACCAAGTATGAAGTTTCCTTATAAATGATTTTTTGAAGTAGTCCATCTAGTGTTATCATCAATACTCCCTTTATACTTCTCTATTCATGATTATTTCCTTTGTGCCAACAATATATTTGAGAGTGATTACTACCTCCATAATTTTTACAACGATGAAGATCCCAATATTTTTCTATCCTATGTCCATATTTTTTGCAATGATTACACTTGTTCATACTATGAATGATATACATTTTTTAATTTTATAAGGGTATTTATGAGTTTCAAATCAAAGTTCTCATAAATATCAAGTGTCACAATATATATATATATTTCGTTACAAGTTTATTTTTTTATTCTTCAAGTTTCCTTGTGTTTTTGTCTTAAGCATATTTAGAGTAATTTTTGCATTGTGTACTATTTTCCATATATTGTAGTAATTGGAACCCTCAAAACAAATATGTTTGCAATGTTGAAGTATCAAAACTATACTTTAGCTTCATTTTGAATGGATTGTATATGTTCCCTTAATTCTGCAGATCCATATTTTTCACCTTTAATTGTTTTTTAGTGGTCTTGTAAATGATATTTTGAAGGCTTTTCTTTGACTGTATTATACTCTACATGTTGAATATTTATTTATTTTTTATTTTCTTTTCTCAACAGACATGATATGTTTCTTCAAGTGATTAAATAAGTTTGCTTTTTTTCTCAAAATCTTCAAATTATTTTTCTTTATTTTGGAATCCCTTATAACTCCCAAATTATAATATTATTCTTTAAATCTCAACTCTTTTTTCTTTAATTATTCACTCATTAATTCTTATTCAATTTAATTTTTCAATCTTCAATTTACTTTCCTTGAATTTTTCCTCTTTATTCAATTTTAATTTTTTATTCTTTATTATTCCTCAAATTTGCATTCTTCAATATTCTTCTTTTTTTCAATTTGCATTTCTTCTTCAATTCAATTTCAATTTCAACCTTCATTTTCTTCAATCTTTCATTCTTCAAATTTTTATTCTTCTTTTCCTTTCTTGAATTTATCTTTCTTCATTTTTTTTCTTCCTTTAGTTTCCTTCAGTTTTCAATTATAAATTTTAAAATTTCACTCAAATAATCTTCTTCTTATTTGACTTCTTCAAATTCCCTTCAATTTCAATTATTTTATTATTCAAATTATTTATCTTCTCCTTTAATTGTTTATATTCTTATATCTCCCAAAAACATAATTCACTTGTATTAAAATCAATTCTTCTCAACTTAGATTAATATCTCAATAAAATATGCACCCAAATATTCAAATAACTTAAAGGTAAAATTGTATCTTTAATAAATATCACTTCACCTTCATGTTAGGGTGGCTCATCCACATGATTTACCTTCAAAATATATACTTTTTACATGATTGTTACTACACTCAAATAACACTTCTCTTACATCGACCAATCATGTTATACATATACTATTTCAAATGCTTCTCAATCGACAATAGCTGCTTGTGTGTTCATCTTCTCTCTTATGCTTCATTCTACGATGGTCTCTATAGTATGATTTCTTCATTCTCATAACTCTTATTTTGTTGGATACTTAGAATTTATCAACTCTAGATAGCATGATTTCTTCACCCTCACCTCCTTACTACATATTCATTGTCAAATTTTTCTCTAGCCTTTTTCTCTCATGTTGGTCGTCTCTCGACTAGACACTATATGCTTCTCCACTTCTTCCAATTATTGTTGTGTCATTGTCCAAAATTTATCTATTTCTTTCCTCCTTCATATCACTCTGGTGTAGGCACCTACTATCACTAAAATTTCTTATGAATTCTCTTATTAGCTCAACTATCTTCAACCTATAATCATCCTTCTTTTGGCAGTATCACTCCTATCTTTCTCTAGCACTATATCCTCCAATACTTGCAAATGTTTTTCCTTCAACACTCTAACTTCTGTTATCTTTCCCCTCATTCTCTTTTAGTTATTTCTCTCAAATGTTCCTTCCTATATCTATCTCACTCAATGCAACTCTTTCTAAGCATACACAAGGTGGCTTTGATACCACTATTAGAAAAATACTATTATGTTCACAATTTTAACAATATCCAGGATAAAATAATGTCTCAATAGTATGCATATATCAATCCTCAATAATGAAAAAAAATACACTAAAATATTTATTTAATAATCCACTAAATCAATGCATAAATGCAATTCTTATTTATACATATTACAAAGCTTTATCTTCAATATATACATACATGAGACTCTTCATATTACATGACTCTTGACCTTTGAACTTACATAAAATATTCATCTCATCATATTATGAGAGATCCAACTCTTCATATTTCTCTCTTATATAATAATAAAACTCACATATTTACATAAATATAAAGTCTCTCATGATTGTTCATAAATCCTCACTTCTAAACATGATACTTCACTCACATAACTTACACTTACTAACTTGACACCTCACACACATAACTCCTCACTTATTTACATGACACATACTCACACTTAATAACATGACACATACTATATACTCAAATATTAAAAATATCCTCATCTATACTATTTACAAGGTACCATATAATGTAATACATCCAATAATATTGCCATGAGCACTTGCAATCCTCACAATATTTGTCATATCACAAGAGGTTGAGGAGTAGAGAGATATGACAATAGATGAAGATAAACCTTGAGGAATAATAGATGAGAGATATTGTGATATAGAGTATGTTGTGTAAACCATGATTGATTTACAAGATAGGACTAGGCGGATCCACTTAGACCAATAACATAGCAAAAGGAAAATAAGTTGTCCTAAATAGGGTTATCATTTGCATGTTATTATGGATCCTTAACTTAATATAAAATAGGCATTCCAAGAAAATGTAGGAAAATGCATATAGGTAAATATGAAGTCAGGAAGATGCAAGCAAATAGGTGACAGATAACTAAAATAAAATAGACAACCGATGTAGAATTAGATGTAATATCATTTAATATGTGTTATGTTCATTGGTTATTTTAGTTTTTTTATCAAGTGTGGAAAGGTGATTAACACCTAAACCATAATTGGAAGTTATTTTGTATGGACCTATACAATTAGGGTTATGTTTGTGTATAGCTTGAGCTTATCATATGTATTTTAATAAACATTACTGACTTAGTTGACTACTAGCAAAGAATTTTTAATGATAGAAATAATTCTAACCTAGAAAAATAATTTTGCATGCAACCCTTGGATAAGGGTTTTATACTTAGTAATATTATTGGTGTAGAAAAACTTAAGCTTGAAGGACTAGGGTATTAGCTATCATTGAGGAGTTACCAATATGAATCTTACCTCTACTCCTTTGACATATATAGTGCCATTGAAATACAAAGTCCAAGAGTTAGGTTTATTTGCATCTAGGTTGAATATTAACTCATCAAGATAGTTTACAACTAAGGGATGACTATCTTATAAAGTTGCAACTGCTAATTGTCAACAATGACCTACCCTTTCATAAACTTTTGATTGAGAAACTTATGATAAAATTCACTAAGCACAATGACCCACTTAGTATTTTGTCATAAGAGGTGAGATTTGGACATGAGATAGCACAAGGGATTGACCGTTGTAATGATAAAGGTCTTATGGATATGCATATAGTGTTTAAGATTCTAAAATTAAAATACCATGTCAAGGAAAAACTTTCTAAGGTATGTAGCAGACTTCATAATTGACCAAAGTTATGCTAATATAGAAAATATTCCTTTCTCTATTTTGGTCATCATATTGTGCCAACATATCTCTGAAAGGATGGTTAGTTGTTACAATGTATAAGAACAAGGGTTTAGAGGAATTATGTGGTACAAGGATAGGTATGGATAAAAGTTAATATTTGAAGGAATCAAATAATAATTGATAGTTAAAATACAATTTAAAAACTACATCCTTCCTAAAAATGTTGGTGAACAATTAACACTTTTTAGTTAGCTAGGAGATGAATCTTTGAATGGATTAAATTTTGTATTGGAGTCTCATAAGTTGGGTTAGAGTTTGAGGGGGTGGAATATCAATGATAGCCAATATTTTATTGGTATAAACTATGATTCCACATTGGAATATAATGAGTCCCACTAGATTTCTTGATGTAATCCTAAAGATGCACTTTCGAGGCTTTAGGTGTGCCTTGTACTCCCTAAACTACTCAAATATACATCTTAAATCCTAAACATGATATTCCTAAACTAATTGAGAAGGTTATCAATATAATATTCCATGATGTCATTCATTATATTATGAAAGATTTTTTCCATAGCTCTTTGGTAGGTATCCCCTACATTCTTCACTCGAAAGGACATGACTTGATAGTAAAAGGTTCCCCATGGGGCAATGAGAGATATTTTGGCTTGGTCCTTAGGAGCAATCTTGATCTAAATTTAGCCTAATAATTAATGCATTAAGAAAAATATTCAATATCTTGTTATGAAATTAATGACCATGTCAATGTTGGGTAGAAGAAATTCATCCTTGGGGCATGCCTTATTGATGTACCAAATTTGGTGCAAACTCAAATGCTACCTATTTTCCTAGTGATAGGAACAACATTATAGATCCAATAAAAATTGTTTATGGATTTAATAAATAAGATATTGAGTAGTTTCTAAATATTATATTTGAATAATAGTGTGACTTTTAGGTGCATTTTCAATAACTTCTATTTTATAAGTTTTACACCAGGAGTGATGTGTTAGAATTATTCACTATTGAGTTGTCATTGATATCAAAGGCTGATTTGGTTGCTAGCAAACGATGGAGTGATTGGGCACAATATGAAAGGAAGAAATATATTCAAGGGTAATTTGAATTATAATTATATGCTTTAATATTTAAATTAAAAATTTAAATATTAAATTTATAAAAAATATTATAAAGTTAAGTATTGAAACATTATAATATTTAATATTAAATTTAAATATTATAAAGTCAATACTTTGAAATATTTCTCATGAATGGGCCGACCTTGGGTGCCAAAGAAAAAAAAGTGAAAGAGCAAAAGCTTCAATATTAACATTATAGTGCATACGTACATGGACTGACTACTTTAGTACCAAAGACAAAATTGAAAGGTTTGATATAAATATATGAAAAGTTTATGTTTTCAAGGTGGAATCATCGATACATCCTAGGCGCAACATGAAGGAAGTTTTTACGATAGTGAGATATATGAGAGCGGTAAGTGCACAGTTGCATTTTGAATATGAGTGGAAGTCAGATCATGGTGGCTAGGAGATTGAAACTATTGTGTGCTAAGAGATCATCATTGAAATTGCAGAAAGACCAACAATAGACATAGCATGGAGAAGCACTAAAACCCTGATAATTTCATTTAGCACCTCACGGAGTGCATCCACAACACCACCAGGAAGGCATAAGACAATTTGAGGTACTTTTAGCTTGATGAAGGAGGAGTTGATGTCCAAGGAGAAGACAACATCGGTAATCATTTTTGAGTGGCACTTTTGCCTTGATGGAGGAGGAGCTATTACTTGAAATTACAAATGTTTTATTCAAATAGTTTGATAATGGTTTCATAGACCTTTGCCATGAAGAATTTAGAAATCTAAGTGGAAGCTCTTTACTCTAAAGAAAGTGAACCACGTAGGAGCAAAGGAATGTCAATGCAAAGCTAAGCAATAATAGAAGTGTTACAGATCTAGAAACGATAATCAAAGAGTTCACAAGAGCAATAGATAAAGCAAGTTGTTTCATAATGAAGACAAGCAATATCATATGTTGTTAGAGACGAGAGTGCATACCAAGAGAGTTGTGATCCATAATGCATCACAGTTACAAGAAGGGTGTGCAGGTTTTTGAAAAATATTCTGTAGGTTTTTGGACATGTAGGTGTTGGAAGGATTCTACTATTGAAAACCCCTCGATGGCTTATTAAAATTCTTCTCAATAATTTGTGTATTACCTTTAATGATTAAAGTGTTAGAACACATGCAATGATAAGAGTAATGTGAGTCAAATTTTGTACTACCTTTAATAATTAGAGTGTTGGAGTAGAAACAAAATGTGTGTAATGATAAGAGATATATGAGTCAACTTTAGTGAAAGCTGGCAAGGACAAGAAGCAGTGACTTCATAAGATTATAGAGTAGACCTGAGTAGATTTATTGATCAGATTTTGAGTAGACATGAGCAATATTTTGGATCATATTTGTGAGAAGAATTTGATGGTATTATTGATTAGATCTTGAGCAGACCTAAGCAGAGTTTTGGACCAAATTTATGAGCGGAAGGTTGGTGCTTTCAAAGCTAAGGTTGGTTCCTCAAGGATATTGGTGTCTCCCATGGATTGGTGCCCATGAAATTGTACTAGGGGATTGGTTTCTCTCATGGTTTGGTGCCCACGAAATTGTACTTGGGGATTGGTATCTCCTATGGGTTGGTGCCAACAAATTTTGTTGAATAAAAATAAAAGCAATATTTTGCCATAGTTTTCTCTCGAAAGGGTGTTTCCACATAAAAATCTTGTCTCTTATGTGTATGGAAATTGTGCATTGATTTATTATTGCATTTATTATACTGCAGTTATTATTTTGGAAGGAAATGTTTTATCTTATACTGTTCATCCCCCATCTTAGTACAAACATGTGTTTCTTAAATTGGTATCAGAACACACATCAACATATTGACATCCTAAAATATTGAAGGAATATCTCACAAGAACACACATAGCCATGGAGGTGAAAGAAGATGCTCAAATTGTTGAAATCCAAGAAAAGAAGAAAAAAATAGAAAATGAAGAGGAAGCCATAGTTGACATAGAAGATAAGCTTGTTTTAGCTCTTATAGAGTTGAAAAGGCTTAGAAATAAGAACTCAATATTGAAGACTCAAGTACAATAGGATGAGAAGACAAAGGCAAAGCTTTCACAAGATCTCACTAACTTAAAAGAGAAAATTGAAGAGGCTAAGCAAATTGAAGAAGGTATGGTTGAGTTGGAATGTGAAAAACTGGAACATGATATTGTCTCTCTAAGGAAGGAAGTGGAAGAATATAATGATAAGCTACATCAATTTAAGAAAAACACAAAAATCATGGATGATATTATCAAAGCATAAAGATCCTCAGTTATAAATACTGGACTTTGTTTTGAATAAATTCAAAAGAAAAAAAGGAGGATTTGAGCTCAAAATGAATAGAGGCATCAAAGAAAATAATTAAAGAAGAGCCTAAGACCTATGTTGATGTGTTGAGAAGTGGAAGCATCAAGAAGGAAGAAAAAAAGAATCATCATGGACCAAAGTCAATCACAAAAACAACAATGAGAGAACCATGCAGCCATATCCTCCAAGGCAATAATAAAACACTAAAAAAACTAATCTAGCATAGTCTAGAGTAAGTATTTTAGTACCTACCTATGCTCTCTCCACTGTTGCACTAACCTCACCCCTCGTAATGGCTAAACGGTGTGTGGGAAGCACCATTTATATTTTTTTCCAAAGCCTTTCTTATTCTTCTTCTAATGCAGTAAAAATGAATTCATTTTCACCCTCCCCTCTTCTTATACCCCTACTTTTTCTCTCTCCTATTTGTATTTTACTCTATTTATATTTGTTTGCTGCTCTATTTTCTTCTACATCAGCATTTTTTTGAGTTTTCTCAGGAATTTTGCTTTCCTTCTAAAACTCGAGGGGGCACCTCAGTCTAAGAGCCATTAAATTCCCTAATGCCTTATTTTACATGTAAAAATTTAGAGTGTCTAGAATGATGTCATTTTTGCACCACCCCTTTTTTATTTTTGTCATTATTTTCCCATAGGAGTCTATATCTTTCTTTCACGCATTTATTAGGCCATAAATGCATCAAAGAGGGGGAAAAATGTAGACATGGAAAATTGACCCACCCAAGTGAGTCATTTCCCTAGAGCCTTTGAGAGACTTTCAAATTTGTCAAAATATAATTTTAGACCTCTCTTCCCTCTCCCTCTCCCTCTTTTCCCTAGTTTTTCTTAAATCGTGGTTGCCTAGTATGGAGCGTGATTTTTGCAAGTTAGGGTTTTATATTAGAGAACCTAATTTTGGGCCAAACCCTAGGACGTTGGCCCTCCCTTACGTTTACCTTTTCATTTTCCCACCCCTTTTCCCTCAAAACACCTTATAAATAGAGGGTTTGGATCCTATTTTCTCTTAAGCAATTTTTTCGGAAGAAGTGATTTTGGCTAATAGTTTATCCTAGCAAGTTCTTTTGATAAGCAAGTGTTCTAGCAAGTTATTCAAAAAAATATCAAGTGTTCTTATGTTGCTCTACTTTCATTTGTTGTTCATGGTAGGCAATTTTTGGAGCCTTGAGGTGGATTCTACCATTTTATGGAGGTATTCATCCTTCTGGTTGTTCTTTCATTGCTACCAGGTTTCTTCTTACATTTTAATATTCATTAGTCATTAATAATGCATTTCATTATTTTATTTTGCATTAATAAATAATTTTTGGGATTCTACTATAAAATCATTCCTTGTCTATATAGGGCACAATTTTGAAAAATTCAAAGTCATGATCACTCCTTACATGGCATGATTTTGGATTCAACAAGTGTTGGATATTTTGAGTCCCTAAGCTAAAAAGTTGTCATTGATGTCAAAAGGACCTATGCAAGTAAGCACTATGATTTTCTCCACAAAGAGCTTCATGAGAATCAAAGGTTTTGATCAAAAGGATGCATGGAATTTGGTTCCAAAAAGGAGCTTCAAGGGAAGCTTAGCAAAGGGTTTTTATTTAAAACCATGGATGGCAGATTTGAAATGGGTTTTTCTTAAAACCCAAGTTGGATTTTTGTTTCATCGAAAAATGTGCCCCAATGATGAAGATATTTAATTTTAAAGGTTTTATTTAAAACCATGGACAACAAATTTGAAATGTATTTTTCTTGAAATCAAGGTTGGCCTTTCGTTTCATCGAAAAAGGTGCCCCAGTGATGGAGATATTTAATTTTAAATATTTAGTTTAAATTTTAAATTATTTAAAATTTTAATTTTAATTTTAAAATTAAAATTAAAAGTTTATCCGCCAACATCATGAGGAAGCACCAACATTTCCAAGCGGATGGAAGGCATATATATATGCCATTAAATTCTTCAATTTAAATCATCCTTGCTCTTTGTGTTTAATGCGATCGTTGGAAATTGATTAAGAGCTTGTGCAAGAAATTTAAGTGGTGGAAGCAGCAAATAAGTTGGACGATGTGTGAAATCCAAGTCACCTTGGGCAGTGTGGCTTGTTGGTAACTCATGTGGCACAAAGGCATTTGGTAGCACGAGGTCGTGCGTTCAATTTTTGGCAAGGTTCATTCATTGTGCTTTGTGGTGGAAGCGCCTAGGGCGCACAAAGTTTTTGAGGCACGTGGGCCTGCAACATATAAAGGGAAGTCGTGTCCCTTTTGCATTGCAAACGAGCGGGTAGCTTGTTTGGCTACCTTAGCCGCGACTAAGGTGTCTGCGGTGAGGTAGGTCAAGGGATCGAAACCCCTTGAGTGAGGTATGCAATTTTTTAGTTAAAATTGTTTGAATGCTCTAAAGTTTGGAGGGATAAGGGTTTGGAAAATATTTTATTTTATAAACCTTTGTTGTTATTAAAAGGTTAATTAATTATTTTGTTGGTGAAAACCATAGATGATTAATTAAGCCTTATGATAGTGATTTAAATTTTTGAGAGCATTATATTAGGAGAAATAAGGGTTTTGAATAAAGTGGAAATTGAATAATGGCTTATTGATTATTATTTTTAGAAGGTTTTTCTATAGAGGGACATTGGTGGATGTGATTATTGAGTTGGAGTCAAAAGGTGTAAATTGAGTTATACTTTATCTTGTGATTATTATTTGAAGTCCACTAACCCCTGTTGAGATTGGAAAAAGAAAGTGTGTTGAGTGTGGCAGATTTTTTGGACAACTTCTTGGCATCAAAAGTGTATGGGCAATATTCTTCATTAATTTGATTGGGTGGTTGATTTCTGAAAATAACATTGGAGTTAAAAGGATTAATTGTGGTTTTCCTTTTGAGAGTTATTGAGTTAATGCTTCAAGGTTATTTGGTTTGATAATTGTTATTAAACCTTGTTTTATAAGCATTGTTGTTGAAGCCATTAGTTGTGTGAAAATCCTGAGTTAGGGTTTGAGAAGAACATGAGTATCATTGTTATGTGAAGAAAGTTTTATAAACATTATTATTGAAGCCCATTGGTTGTGAAAATAACTTTAACTTGAGTTAGAGAAGAACATGAGTATCATTGTTATGTGAGATTTATTGTTGAACATTGTTGGAAACATTTTGAGTTGGTTGATACATGCTTGGACTAGGGTTTGTGAGAAAGGGTTGTTCATTAAGGTGATTGGTTGAGTAGAGTTGATTGAGCCTAGTCAAGTGATTGTGTGAAGTGGTTGTTCAAGTTCCATGAAATAAACTATTCTATATTATGAATTGAGTTGAGATTGAGATTTGAGGATAGAACATATAGAGTCTCTAACAATTCTCTTTATGTTTATATGAGATTGATTTGAGTTGAGATTGGGATTTAAGTATAGAACATATAGAGTCTCTAACAATTCTCTTTATGCTTCTATGAGATTGATTTGAGTTGATATTGGGATTTAAGTATAGAACATATTGAGTCTCTAACAATTCTCTTTATGCTTCTATAATATTGAGTTGATATATTAATTGAGCATTGAACATATTGAGTCTCTAACAATTCTCTTTATGATTCTATGTGACTGAACAAGTTCTGTGTGAACTTGTTAAGCACATTTGAGACAAGTCTTTGAGAAGGCTTGTGGACTGACTTTGTGTGAGCTTTTGTGAAATCTTGCTATGTAGATTTGAGCAAGTCCTAGAGAGGACTTATTTGAGTAGATTTGAGCAAGTCCTAGAGAGGACTTATTTGAGAAGATTCGAGCAAGTCCTAGAGAGGACTTATTGAGCACATTTGGACAAGTTATGAGTTAGTTTGTTAAGCAGATTGGAGCAGGTTATATGTGGACCTGTTGAGCAAATTTGGACAAGTTTTGAGTGAGCTTGTTGAGCAAAGTTGAGAAGGTTTTGTGTGGACCTATTGAGTATATTTGGATAAGTTTTCAGTGAGCTTGTTGTGCTGATTTGAGCAAGTCCTAGAGAGGACTTATTGAGCAGATTTGGAAAATTTCTGAGTGAGCTTGTTGAGCAGATTTGAGCAGGTTCTAAGTGAGCCTATTGAGCATATTTGAGAAGGTTCTGAGTGAGCATATTTGAGTAGGTTCTGAATGATCATTTTGAGCATATGTGAAGAGATTCTGATTGAACCTATTGAAAGAGCTTTGGAGATGATATAGTATAGAGGAAAGAGTCCCAGTGGATAGAGATCTAGTAGCCAAGACAATTGAATACAGATCTAAGTGAGGAGTATTCAAGTGGAGATAAATCCACAAGTCAGTGTAGCAGAGAAACAGAGTCTTCTAGAAGATCACTAGCCAGAGCATAAGGGGAAAGAGTTCTCCTATGGAAGAGATCCAAGAACTTGAGATTTATGGGATCAACATCTCCTTTGGACAAAGGTCCATAAAAATTTTAATTGGGAAGGATTCCCAAGAGATTGATTGAGAAATTTTTAGATAAATATTCTCCATGGAGTAGCCCGGATTGGGTGAACCATGTAAATTGTTGTGTCACTTTTATGGATGGTTTTTTGTGCATTGCTTTGATTATTGCTATTGATACTTCTATCTATACACTGCATAATATTGAATTGAAAAGAAAAGTAAAAAGTGGTCTTATACTATTCACCCCCCCTCTTAGTATAATCTTGTGTTATTAAACAAGTTTGGGGGAAAATTTGTACTCCTAAACCCTTAGTCTACATTTGCATGCTTCATTTAGGCCATAATATCATTGTTTGCATTTTATTTTTTGCATTTTTTTATTTCCTTGCATATTATCTTATTTATTCCTAAAAAATTCAACAATCACTTTTGATTTTGAATGGTCAGCTAAAAGGACCAAGGGGGCTTAACTATTGCACCTTCAAGCTTAGTCACACAACAACCTAAGCAGGCCCCCAAACATTGATCAAATTTTCTAGGATTTTGTGATGATATTTTGCAAGTTGTGGAGCTATTAAATTTATCTGGATATAATTTAAAGCTAAGGTCAACCACTGGATGAAATAAGTGCCCTAAGTTAATTTATTAGGTTATTTGTTGTTTTATTTTTGTTCATTTATGTTCTAAAACCTGGATCATAAATAAAGGGAAAATATTTTGATTTATTTCTAGGCATTCAAAAGAGAAAAAACATATAGTTTGTATTCTAGGTTAATTCTATTTGTGCATTCTCTTAAACCCTTACTAAAAAAGAAAATATTTATCTTATTGTAAGTTAGTGTTTAGTCATCATTGAAAATCAATAATCATCCTAGGGTTAGCTTCTTGTCTTCTTGTATCATTTTTGTCCTACATTGTTCTTCCATTTTCATAGCTTAGATTTTAGAAAATCTAAACATAGGTGTTTTCTCAATATACACATCAAATATTCCATCCCTATATTTGGAGCAAGTCCTTAAACCATTTCTAGTGAACCCTTCGATCCCCAATCCCCATAAGTGTAGAGAATATAATACACCCCCATGGTAACCTCAACTCCCAATATATCTAAACAAGAATCATACACAATAGGGCAATTTCCCTCTCCACACTTTTCTTACCTAAATGATCATTTTTTGTATTTGAAATTGATGATGAAATTTTATCTACTATAGCTCTTGTCCCTATAAAGTGCCCATATTTTGATGAAACAAAAAATAATGAAGCAATTTAGGAGGGACATACATGCCTACAAAAAGAGGAACAAAAAAATATGGTCAAGTGTAAATCTAGCCATAAGGACCATCATGATAAAGGCATATAAATTCAAGGCATGGAAAAAAAGACCATGTAAATCAAAGTGATTATATAACTATAAAAGAATGTAAGTCAAGATGCATATAAGTGATCAATGCTTTATTTGGAGACTATTGGAAATTTTTGTTGGAAATATTGAGTTGTCATTGATGTCAAAGGTAGAAATATCTTCAAGGATAAAATGTTGATGTCAAAGGCAAAAATATCTTCAAGGTTGAAATGATGAGTTATCATTGAAGTACAAGGTAGATATCTTAAAAGGTGATTTAATGTTATCAAAGCAAAAGTGACATTATATGCTTTAATATTTAAATAAATATTTAAATATTAAAGGAGGTTTGGAGGTTTATATTTAAATTAAATTATATAAATATAGAGTAAGTTTAAATATTGAAATGTTTCAAAGTTTAAAATGATGGGTGACCTCCTAAAGAGCACCATGCAAAAAGAAATGAAATGGTTTGACCATGCAAAATGTTGAAAATTAAAAAGTTTGGGCCAACTTCATTGGGCACATGAAAAATCATATAAATGGAAGACCCTAAGTTCACTTTGGTGCATGAAAAGAAAATCTAAGAATATCAATTGAGCGTGGAGCGACAGTGAGAAGGAGGGAGGAGAAGAGCGCAAGTTTTGGAGATATCACAACAAAAATAAAATATTAAATATCAGTTAGTACCACATCTATCTCAACCAACCGGTTAGACCAGTCGATAGCCAGGCTCATGCTAAGGCACTGTGTTGCAAGAGTTCAAGGGGTTGAATTTGGTCAATACCATTTTGCTAAAGAGTGAAGGCAGAGTTACGAAGAAGTTAAATATCTTTTTTGCACTTTTGATTCCATCTACTGGGGTAGCCCAAACGGTCGCCTAGCTTGTGTGGAAGCATTGTTGTGCAGGAGATTTAAGGAATCGAATCCCTTCGATGCTATTTTTATTTGCTAAAGAATTAAAAACAAAGCATTGAAGGAGTTAAATATAATTTTGCACTGGTTTATTTCATGTGTTGTGTTAGCGCAGTTGGTTACTAGCCCAAGATAGGGTGTTGCGCTTCTAGAGGTCAAGGGATCAAATCCCATCCACTATTGTGCAAGGTATTTATAATTTTGTTTTATTAAATTTTATAAAGGGAGATATAAGGCATAGTATTGAAATTTGATAAGGTGTTATGTTGTGAGTTGATTTTTGAAATGATAAAAGGGGAGATATAAGGCATAGTATTGCAATTTGATTTTTGTAAATTATAAAAGGGAAAATATAAGGTGTTATGCTGTGATTTGATTTTTGCAAAGGGAGATATAAGGTGTAATGTTGTGATTTGATTTTTACAAATTATAAAAAAGAGAAATATAAAGTGTAATGTTGTGATTTAATTTTTGGTAGATATAAGGTGTAATGTTGTGATTTTATTTTTACAATTCAACATAAAGGAGATGTTAGAATAAAGCTTTATATTGTAAGTTTCAAAGGGGAGATATAAGGAATTATTTTTAAGCATTATTGTGTATGTTTTGAAAGAAGTAATAAAGGTTAAAATGGTTTATTTGATATTTAAATCAAGAAGGTAAAAATAGAATTATTGATCAGATTTGAAAAGCACATGCAAGAGGAAGATCATCATTACTGAGGTATATTTGGAAGGCACGGATTTAGAACAAGTCAAGGTGTCAAGTACACACATTCAACCAAGAATTCAATTTCAAAGGAAGGACAATTCAAAAAATTCAAAGAAGGAAATGTGCACATGATAGAGGAATAAGAGCAAGGTATGAGCATCTCCATGTCAATGCACAAGTAAGTTATCCAATGCTAGACTTGAGATACCTTTAAAATGTAATAAATGTGAGATATGTGGAAGCGACAGACTTAATTAATGTGAAGAACATATTGACCATTTGAAGCTTACTAAATTATTGCATATCATTCTCTATATGTTCATGAATATACAATAATTATGGGTAGAATGTGTTTGAATTTCTTTTAGTTGAGAAAGCAAAGGTGAATAACTTGATGCCATTATTGATCAATTTTGGTAAGTATATTTGTGCATTTGTTATGATTGAATTTGGGATTAAATGCGCAAGGGTTATAGATTAGTTTTTGGAGAAGATTTGAGTAGGTTTTGTGAACAGGTTTTTGAGCAGATTTGAGCAGGTTTTGAAGCAGATTTGAGTAGGTCTTGTGAGCAAGTTTTGGAGTAGAATTTGAGCAGTATTTGTGAGTAGGTTCTTGAGCAAGGGTATTTGTGTCTCTTATGGATTTGTGTCCATGAACTTGAGAGGAGATTGGTGTCTCCTGTGGATTTGTGTCCATGAACTTGAAAGAATATTGGTGTCCACGAACTTGAAAGGGGATTGGTGTCCATAAAATTGAGAGGGGATTGGTGTCTCCTATGGATTGATGTCCACAAAATAGAGCAATGGGATTGGTGTCTCCTGTGTATTGGTGTCCACGAACTTGAGATATGATTGGTATATCCTATGGATTGATGTCCATAAAGTAGAGTAAGGGGATTGGTGTCTCCTGTGGATTTATATCCATGAATGTGAGAGGGGATTGGTGTCTCCTGTGGATTGGTTTCCATGAACCAGAGTAGAGGGAATTGATATCTACTATGGATTGGTGTCCATAAAATTTAGAGGGTATTGATGTCTCCTATGGTTTTGTGTCCATGAACATTGTAATAGGGTATTGATGTCTCTTGTGGGTTGGTGCCCATGAAATTTATTGAAGAAATATATAAGCAATATTTTGTCGTGGTTTTCTCTCGAGAGGGTGTTTCCACATAAAAGTTGTGTCTCTCGTATGTGCAATTATTTGTGTATTATTTCATTATTACATTAGTATTATTTATGTTATCATTTGGATTAAAAAGTGAAAAGTTGTATCTTATAATTTTCACCCCCCCTCTCAGTATAAGATTATGTCCTTCAATTGGTATCAAAGCAGGTGTGAAAGCCTAATAGATTGAAGGAAGATCTTATAGGAACACACATGGCACATAAGGAAGGGTTTTCATAAAATAGGATACAATTTTTTGATGGGACTGACTATGCTTTCTAGAGCATAAGGATGAAAAATTATTTGATGGCACATGGCTATGATACATGGCAATCCATTGAGGATGGGTTCACACCACCTACAACTCCTCCCATAAATAAAAGTGGCAAGAAACCATATGAAAATAATTCTAGGGTAATTAATGCAATATTAAATGGATTATGTGAGTCAGAGTTTGTGAAATTCATGCAATGCACTTCAACAAAAGAAATATGGGACAAGTTATAGAGAACTTATGAAGGATATGACAAGGTTAAAATGGCAAAAATTCAAACCCACAGGAGGAAGTTTGAAGACTTGAATATGAAATATGAGGAAGATATTGCTAGGTATCTACTTCATGTTAATGAGGTTTTCAACACCATTATTGGATTTGGAGAAAGTATTGAGGACTCTATGATTATTCTAAAAATCTTGAGGTCACTTCTCATGAGGTTTGATGCAACGGTTTCATGAATTGAATAAATGAAGGATCTCAAAACTTTGAGTATGGATGAGATACATGATATGCTTACAACCTATAATATGAGGTTAGAAAAATATAAAACATCCAAATGAGAGATAATATTCAAAGCTTCAAATAAGGCAAGGAATAAGGAACCAAAATCAAGTGAAGAGTCAAGCAGCAGAGAAGAAGCAAACTTTGTGTGAAAGAATAAGAAGAGTCCAAGAAAACACAAAGGTATGAATTCTGTGAAATTTTTTAATTATGGTAACCTTGGTCACTATGCATCTATTTGTCCACAAGCTTGAAGTAGTAGTAGTGAATAAGAAAAGGAATATGAGAAAAATAAAGAAAGAAAATTTTATCATGAAAGGAAAAACATGTATGGTCAAAACAAGCATGAGAAGATTTTTCAAAGACACAAGAAGAGTATCTATGTTGAGGAAGCAAGAAATTCCTCTAGTAGCAGTGATGAAAGTATCTCAAATAGTGAAAGAGAAGAATCCTATTTTTGGCCATAGAAAAGAAAGAATATGCTCCTATTGTTGAAGACAAAGCAGAAGAGAAAGATTCAAAAAATGAAGAGGAAGACACAGTTGACGTAGAAGAGGAACTTATTGTTACTCTTGAAGAATTGGAAAGGGTTAGAAAGAAGAACTCAAGATTGAAGGCTCAAATACAAGAGGATGATAAGACAAAGGCAAAGTTTTCACAAGAACTCATTGACCTAAAAGTTAAAGTTGAATAAGTAAAGCAAATTGAAGAAGGTATGGCTGAACAGTTAAAGGCAAAATAACTAAAGTGTGAAAGACTAGAACATGAAGTTGTCATTCTAAGGAAGAGACTTGAAAAGTTTAATGATAAGATATATCAGTTTAGGAAAATCTTAAAAAACTTGGATGATATTATCAAAGCACTGAGATATCCATTTATGATGTCTGGAATTGGTTTTGAAGAATGTCAAGAGAAGCAAAAGGGGGAGTCAAGCTCAAAAGAAAAAGAGACATCAAAGAAAATTGAAGAAGAGCCTAAGACCTATGTTGATATGTTGAGAAGTGGAAGCATCAATGAGGAAGAAAACAAAGCACCATCAAGGTATATGGACCATCATGGAAAAATCAATGAGAGAACCATGCAACAATATCCTCCAAGGAAATCAAACAAGTCTCAAAATTTCTTCCATGGTCATTGTTTCTCATGTAACCATTTTTGTCATAAAGCTATAAATTGTAGGGTCCATGCTATGAATGATTTTGGCTTCACCAATAGTAATTTCATTTCATTTACAACTCTCATGGGCTACAATATCATTTATTACAATCGTAATAATTTTGGGCATATATCTAGACGGTGTAGAACAGTGTTCCCTAAACTTTAGAAGTCAAGCAAAAATTAAAATGATCAAAATGTTCAAAATGGTATGATCTCCAAATTTTGGAGAAAGAAAATAAAACAAGAAGAGGAGCATAGTAATTTTGGAATTTCACTCCCATCTCACAATTGATTGTCTCAATAAAACCAAGGATTGGGAGGCGTTTTCAAGTGACTTATCTCACAATACCCAAGGAGCCTTTGCCATTGGTATCAAAGGGGAGATTTTTTAGTAAGGGGGAACAACTTGTCAAGGGGAGCAGCTTGTGATCCTATTTAGTAAAGGTCAGTTTCATTATAGGGTTTCCATCAATGACAAAGGGGGAGATTGTTGGAAATATTGAGTTGTCATTGATGTCAAAGGCAAAAATATCTTCAAGGATAAAATTTTGATGTCAAAGGCAGAAATATCTTCAAGGATAAAATATTGATGTCAAAGGAAAAAATATCTTAAAGGTTGAAATGATGTGTTATCATTGAAGTGCAAGGAAAATATCTTAAAAGGTGATTTAATGTTGTCAAAGCAAAAGTGATCTTATATGCTTTAATATTTAAATATTAAAGAAGGAGGTTTGGAGGTTTAAATTTAAATCAAAGGATTTAAATATAGAGTAAAAGTTTAAATATTTAAATGTTTAAAAGTTTAAAATGATGGGCAACCTCCTAAAGAGCACCATGCAAAAGGTTAAACATTCAAAAATTTTGGCTGACTTTGTTGGGCACATGAAAAAGCATATAAATGGAAGACCCTAAGTTCACTTTGGTGCATGAAAAGAAAATTGAAGAATACTGATTGAGCATGGAGAGGCAATGAGAAGGAGGGAGGAGAAGAGCATAGGTTTTGGAGACATGGAAGCAAAAAGAAAACAGAAAATATTGATTAGTGCCACATCTATCTCAATTGACTGGTTAGACCAGTCAGTAGCTAGGATCATGCTAAGGTGTTGTGTTTCAAGAGGTCAAAGGGTCAAATCTAGTCGATGTCATTTTTCTAAAGAGTGAAGGCAGAGTTACAAAGGAGCTAAATATTTTTTGTGTGCTTTTGATTCCATCTACTAGGGTAGCCTAGACGATCACCTAGCTTGTGTGGAAGTGTTGTTGTGCAAGAGAGTTAAGGGATCGAATCCCTTCAATGCTATTTTTATTTTCTAAATAATTAAAAATAAAGCATTGAAGGAGTTAAATATAATTTTATGCTGGTTGATTTCATGTGTTGTGTTAGCAAAGTTGGTTACTAGCCCAAGATAGGGCGTTGTGCTTCTAGATGTTAAGGGATAAAATACCATCCACTATTGTGCAAGGTATTTATAATTTTGTTTTATTAAATTTGGTAAAGGGAGATATAAGGCATAGTATTGGGATTTGATAAGGTGTTATGTTGTGTGTTGATTTTTGAAATGATAAAAGAGGAGATATAAGACATAGTATTGTGATTGATTTTTGCAAATTATAAAAGGGAAAATATAAGGTGCCATGTTGTGATTTGATTTTTGCAAAGGGAGATATAAGGTGTAATGTTGTGATTTGATTTTTACAAATTATAAAAAGGAGAAATATAAAGTGTAATGTTGTGATTTAATTTTTACAATTCAATATAAAGGAGATGTTAGAATAAAGCTTTATATTGTAAGTTTCAAAAGGGAGATATAAGGAATTATTTTTAATATTTATTTTGTATGTTTTGAAAGAAGTGATAAAGGTTAAAATGGTTGATTAGATATTTAAATCAATAAGCGAAAAAGATAATTATTGACCAGATTTGAAAAGCACATGGGAATATCATCATTACTGAGGCATATTTGGAGGGCACAAATTTGGAACAAGTCAAGGTGTCAAGTACACATATTCACCCAAGCATTCAATTGCCAAGGAAGGACAATTTAGAAAATTAAAATAATAAGAAAATGTGCACATGATAGAGGAAGAAGAGCAAGGTATGAGCATATCCAAGTCAACACACAAGTAAGTTATCCAATGCTAGACTTGATATACCTTTAAAATGTAATAAATGTGAGATATGTGGAAGCGACAAACTTAATTAATGTAAAGAAAAAATTAAACATTTTAATATTACTAAATTAGTGCATATCATTCTCTATATGTTCATGAAGATACAAGAATTATGGGTAGAATGTGTTTGAATTGCTTTTAGTTGAGAAAAGAAAGGGTGAAGAACTTGATGACATTATTGATCAAGTTTGGTAAGCATATTTGTGCATTGGTTATGATTGAATTTGGAAGTAAATGTGCAAGGGTTATAGATTAGTTTTTGGAGCATATTTTTTTTTTTTTTTGAATTTACATGGTGGAATCGGTAGCCGCCATGAATCCGAGCAGGTTGTCCAGCTTTTTATGGCTGCCACAGTATTCTACGCTATTTGCCCTAGAACCGCCACATAGATCTTCGTACAGTCCGCCCCTATAACCACCATGCCATAATCATTTTAAACCTTTTACACCACTGAAAGCACCAGGAAAGGGACAAGCGTTCAGTCCGACGAGGCCCGAGATTTGAACCTTGGACCTTCGCCCCCTTATGGGGTTTGGATGAACCAATTGGTCTACACCTCGGACCTTTAAAAGGATGGGCGAGGGATGTAAGGCAAGAAATCACGACGAGAAAATAGCCATAAGGTGGGTAGCCAGCGCCCAGGTGCTAGCTATTTTTGGAGCATATTTGAGTAGGTTTTGTGAGTAGGTTTTGGAGCATATTTGAGCAGGTTTTGAAGCAGATTTGAGTAGGTCTTGTGAGTAAGTTTTGGAGTAGAATTTGAGCAGTATTTGTGAGTAGGTTCTTGAGAAAAATTATTGGTGTCTCTTATGGATTAGTGTCCATGAAATTGAGAGGATATTGGTGTCTCCTGTGGGTTTGTGTCCATGAACTTGAAAGGGTATTGGTGTCCACGAACTTGAAATGGGATTGATGTCCATAAAATTGAGATGGGATTGGTGTCTCCAGTGGATTGGTATCCACAAACTAGAGCAAGGGGATTGGTGTCTCCTGTGTATTAGTGTCCACGAACTTGAGAGAGGATTGGTATCTCCTGTGGATTGATCTCCATAAACTAGAGCAAGGGGATTTGTGTCTCCTATGGATTGATATCCATGAATGTGAGAGGGGATTGGTGTCTCCTGTGGATTGGTTTCCATGAACTAGAGTAGAGGGAATTGATATCTACTATGAATTGGTGTCCACAAAATTAAGAGGGTATTGATGTCTCCTATGTATTTGTCCATGAACATTGTAATATGGGATTGATGTCTCTTGTGGGTTGGTGCCCATGAAATTTATTGAAGAAATATATAAGCAATATTTTGTCATGGTTTTCTCTCGAGAGGGTGTTTCCACGTAAAAGTTGTGTCTCTCATATGTGCAATGATTTGTGTATTATTTCATTATTGCATTAATATTATTTATGTTATCATTTGGATTGAAAAGTGAAAATTTGTATCTTATACTTTTCACCCCCCTCTCAGTATAAGCTTATGTTCTTCAATTGGTATTAGAGCAAGTGTGAAAGCATAACAGATTGAAGGAAGATCTTATAGGAACACACATGGCACATAAGGAAGGGTTTTCATAAAATATGATACAATTGTTTGATGGGACTAACTATGATTTATAGAGCATAAGGATAAAAAATTATTTGATGGCACATGGCTATGATACATGGCAATCTATTGATTGTGGGTTCACACCACCTACAACTCCTCCCATGAATAAAAGTGCCAAGAAACCATATGAAAATAACTCCAGGGCAATGAATGCAATATTAAATGGATTATGTGAGTCAGATTTTGTGAAAGTCATGCAATGCATTTCAGCAAAATAAATATGGGACAAGTTACAGAGAACTTATGAAGGATATGACAAGGTTAAAATGGAAAAAATTCAAACCCACAAGAGGAAGTTTGAAGACTTGAATATGAAATATGAGGAATATATTACTAGGTATCTACTTCATGTTGATGATGTTTTCAACACCATTCTTGGACTTGGAGAAAGTATTGAAGACTCTATGATTATTCTAAAAATATTGAGGTCACTTCCCATGAGGTTTGATGCAAAGGTTTCATCAATTGAATAAATGAAGGATCTCAAAACTTTGAGTATGGATGAGCTACATGAGATGCTTAAAACCTATAAGATGAGGATAGAAAAAGATAAAATATCCAAATGAGAGGTAATATTCAAAGCTTCAAAGAATGCAAGGAATAAGGAACCAAAATCAAGTGAAGAGTCAAGCAGCAGAGAAGAAGCTAACTTTGTGCGAAATAATAAGAAGAGTCCAAGAAAACACAAAGGTATGCATTCTGTGAAATGTTTTAATTATGGTAACCTTGGTAGCTATGCATCTATGAGAAAAATAAAGAAAGAAAAAATTATCATGAAAGGAAAAACATGTATGGTCAAAATAAGCATGAGAAGATTTTTCAAAGAAACAAGAAGAGTATCTATGTTGAGGAAGCAAGAAATTCATCTAGCAGTAGTGATGAAAGTATCTCAAATAGTGAAATAGAAGAATCCTATTTTTGGCCATAGAAAAGAAAGAATATGCTCTTGTTGTTGAAGACAAAGAAGAAGAGAAATATTTAGAAAATGAGAGGAAGCCACAGTTGACATAGAAGAGGAACTTATTGTTACTCTTGAAGAATTGAAAAGGGTTAGAAATAAGAACTCAAGATTGAAGGCTCAAATAAAAGAGGATGATAAGACAAAGGTAAATTTGTCATAGGAACTCATTGACCTAAAATTTAAAGTTGAAGAGGTAAAGCAAATTGAAGAAGGTATGGCTAAACAGTTAAATGCAAAAGAACTAAAGTGTGAAAGACTAGAACATGAAGCTGCCATTCTAAGGAAGAGACTTTAAAATTTTAATGATAAGATATATCAATTTAGGAAAATATTGAAAAACTTGGATGATATTATCAAATCACTAAGATATCCATTTATGAAGTATGGAATTGGTTTTGAAGAATGTCAAGAGAAGCAAAAGGGGGAGTCAAGCTCAAAAGGAAAAGAGACATCAAAGAAAATTGAAGAAGAGCCTAAGACCTATGCTGATATGTTGAGAAGTGGAAGCATCAATGAGGAAGAAAACAAAGCACCATCAACGTATATGGACCATCACAGAAAAATAAATGAGAGAACCATGCAACAATATCCTCCAAGGAAATCAAACAAGTCTCAAAATTTCTTCCATGGTCATTGTTTCTCATGTAACCATTTTTGTCATAAAGCTATAAATTGTAGGGTCCATGCTATGAATGATTTTGGCTTCACAAAAAGGAATATCAATTCATTTACACCTCTCATGGGCTACAATATCATTTATTACAAATGTAATAATTTTGGGCATATATCTAGACAGTGTAGAACAGTGTTCCCTAAAATTTAGAAGTCAAGAACAAGGAAAATAATCAAAATTTTCAAAATGGTATGATCTCCAAATTTTGGATAAAGAAAATAAAACAATAATAGAAGCATAGTAATTTCATATTTTCACTCCCATATCACAATTGATTGTATCAATAAAACCAAGGATTGGGGGGCATTGTCAAGTGACTTATCTCACAATCCCCAAGGAGCCTTTGCCATTGGTATCAAAGGGGAGAGTTTTTAGTAAGGGGAAACAACTTGTCAAAGTGAGCAGCTTGTCATCCTATTTAGTAAAGGTCAGTTTCATTATAGGGTTTCCATAAATGACAATGGGGGATATTGTTGGAAATATTGAGTTGTCATTGATGTCAAAGGTAGAAATATCTTCAAGGATAAAATGTTGATGTCAAAGGCATAAATATTTTCAAGGATAAAATATTGAAGTCAAAGGAAAAAATATCTTAAAGTTTGAAATGATGAGTTATCATTGAAGTGCAAGGAAAATATCTTAAAAGGTGATTTAATGTTGTCAAAGCAAAAGTGATATTATATGCTTTAATATTTAAATATTAAATAAGGAGGTTTGGAGGTTTAAATTTAAATCAAAGGATTTAAATATAGAGTAAAAGTTTAAATATTTAAATGTTTCAAAGTTTAAAATGATGGGCAACCTCCTAAAGAGCACCATGCAAAAAGAAATTAAATGGGTCGACCATGCAAAAGGTTAAAAATTCAAAAAAATTGGCCGACTTTGTTGGGCACATGAAAAAGCATATAAATGGAAGACCCTAAGTTCACTTTGGTGCATGAAAAGAAAATCAAAGAATACCGATCGAGCATGGAGAGGTAATGAGAAGGAGGTAGGAGAAGAGTGTAGGTTTTGGAGACATCGTAGCAAAAAGAAAATATTAAATATCGGTTAGTGCCACATCTATCTCAATCGACTGGTTAGACCAGTCAGTAGCCAGGATCATGCTAAGGCATTGTGTTTCAAGAGGTCAAAGGGGTCAAATCTAGTCGATGTCATTTTTCTAAAGAGTGAAGGCAGAGTTACAAAGGAGTTAAATATTTTTTTTGTGCTTTTGATTCCATCTACAGGGGTAGCCCATACGATTGCCTAGCTTGTGTGGAAGCATTGTTGTGCAGGAGAGCTAAGGGAAAGAATCCCTTCGATGCTATTTTTATTTTCTAAATAATTAAAAGAAAAGCGTTGAAGGAGTTAAATATAATTTTACGCTGGTGTATTTCATGTGTTGTGTTAGCGCAGTTGGTTACTAGTCCAAGATAGGGCGTTGCGCTTCTATATGTCAAGGGATCAAATCCCATCCAGTATTGTGAAAGGTATTTATAATTTTGTTTTATTAAATTTGATAAAGGGAGATATAAGACATAGTATTGGGATTTGATAAGGCGTTATGTTGTGAGTTGATTTTTGAAATGATAAAAGGGGAGATATAAGGCATAGTATTGTGATTTGATTTTTGCAAATTATAAAATGGAAATTATAAGGTGTTATGCTGTGATTTGATTTTTGCAAAGGGAGATATAAGGTGTAATGTTGTGATTTGATTTTTAGAAATTATAAAAAGGGGAAATATAAAGTGTAATGTTGTGATTTAATTTTTGGTAGATATAAGGTGTAATGTTGTGATTTTATTTTTACAATTTAATATAAAGGATATGTTAGAATAAAGCTTTATATTGTAAGTTTCAAAAGGGAGATATAAGGAATTATTTTTAAGCTTTATTGTGTATGTTTTGAAAGAAGTGATAAAGGTTAAAATGGTTGATTAGATATTTAAATCAATAAGGGAAAAATAGAATTATTGACCAGATTTGAAAAGCACATGGAAATATCATCATTACTGAGGCATATTTGGAGGGCACAAATTTGGAACAAGTCAAGGTGTTAAGTACACATATTCACCCAAACATTCAATTTCCAAGGAAGGACAATTTAGAAAATTTAAAGAAGAAGAAAATGTGCACATGATAGAGGAAGAAGAGCAAGTTATGAGTATCTCCAAGTCAACACACAAGTATGGTATCCAATGCTAGAATTTATCTACCTTTAAAATGTAATAAATGTGAGATATGTGGAAGCGACAGACTTAATGAATGTGAAGAAAAAATTGAACATTTTAATATTACTAAATTAGTGCATATCAGTATCTATATGTTCATGAAGATACAATAATTATGGGTAGAATGTGTTTGAATTGCTTTTAGTTGAGAAAAGAAAAGGTGAAGAACTTGATGCCATTATTGATCAAGTTTGGTAAGCATATTTGTGCATTGGTTATGATTGAATTTGGGAGTAAATGTTCAAGGGTTATATATTAGGTTTTGGAGCAGATTTGAGTAGGTTTTGTGAGTAGGTTTTGGAGTATATTTGAGCAGGTTTTGTGAGTAGGTTTTGGAGTAGATTTGACTAGGTTTTGGAGTATTTTGGAGCAGGTCTTGTGAGTAGGTTTGGAGCATATTTGAGCAGTGTTTATGTGCATGTTTTATTGTAGAATTTAGAAGGTGCTTGAGCAAGGGGATTAGTGTCTCCTGTGGATTGGTGTCCATGAACTTGAGATGGTATTGGTTTCTCCTATGGATTGGTGTCCACAAACTTGAAATGGGATTGGTGTCTCTTATGGATTGGTGTCTCTTGTAGATTGGCATCCACAAACTAGAGCAAGGAGATTGGTGTCTCCTGTGTATTAGTGTCCATGAAATTGAGAGGGGATTTGTGTCTCCTATGGATTGGTGTCCATGAACTAGAGCAGATGAGATTGGTGTCTCCTGTGGATTGGTGTCCATGAACTTGAGAAGGTATTGGTGTCTCCTATGGATTGGTGTCCAAAAACTTGAGAGGGTTTGGTGTCTCCTATGGATTGGTGTCCACGAAATTGAGAGAGGATTGGTGTCTCCTGTGGATTGGTGTCCATAAAAACTGTAATAGGGGATTGGTGCCCACAAAATTTGTTGAAAAAATATATAGGCAATATGTTGCCATGGTTTTATCTCGAGAGGGTATTTCCATGTAAAAGATATGTCTCTCATATGTGTGATTATTTATGCATTATTTAATTATTTCAATTATCATTTGGATTGAAAAGTGAAAAGTTTTATCTTATAATGTTCACCCCCCTCTCAGTATAGGCTTGTGTTCTTCATTTTCATGTCAAAGGATGAACATAAGTAAGGTTGATGTTAAAACAAGACCAAGTACTTGAATGATATGTACTTGACTCAAGAGATGATGGGGTGGATAAATGAAGGCTCAACGAAATGACTAAGGAATACACATGCCTTGGATAAGAGACTCTCATATAACAATAAGCTAAAACTAAGAATCCAATGATAGAATAAGGTGAAATGCCATAATTCAATGTAATTGGGAAGTTGATCAATTTAAAGAGAGTAATATATACAAAATAAAAGGCATATAATTGATAAAAAAATGGAATGGTGGGATGGATGAAATAGATGGATATTGACCTAGTCACATAATGATCTAAAAATTAATCTAAAATTAGGTACTACAAACACTCTAACAATTACATTTGTGATCATCAATTAATGCCAATCCAAGGTATGTGGACTAATGATATGCTAAGCATTATCTATGTAGCACATGTTAGTAAATCCCCCTACTCTATATGATTTAAAATTATGCTCAACCCTCCTAGGAACATTGTATGATAATATGGAAGTGATTAAAATCTCTCATTAAATATGTAGGCTATCAAAACAATATAGTAAATGATTGTGAAAGGGAATTCAAGTATAATTTAGACCCAAAATTTTTGCACCCCTTTCCTTTAGGCTAATGGATCCATGCCTGAAATGGGGAGGGAAAATGATGTGCCTACACCTCATACGAGAAGCACTTGAGTTGTGATCTCCTTGGTGTTTTTTGATGAATTAGGTGGGGTTTACCAAGAAACACTTTATGGTGGCTTCCATACCTAAGTAGGGTGAGTGTTTGATGGGTTATTTGATTTACACACACCTAGGGTTTAGCCAAATGCAGCTATACCTAACTATATGCACTTCAAATTTCCATGAAAGCAATGATATACAATATTAAGTAGAAAGCTTGTAAATTTAACTAAGATGTAATGATTTCTTGTAGATACTGAAAGCAAAAGATAAATTCTATGCTAAAATATGTGTACTTTTATTTATGATTTTCAACTAATATGATTTATGCAAAACAATGCAGCTAACTTTATTTTATTTTGGTATTTTCTTTCTTTTTCTTATATGGGAATGCTTCTAAAATAAAATATTACAAAATTAAAGTATGAAAAACTAAAAGGAAT
Organism: Wollemia nobilis; assembly: GCA_028583015.1. Taxonomy (NCBI): domain Eukaryota; kingdom Viridiplantae; phylum Streptophyta; class Pinopsida; order Araucariales; family Araucariaceae; genus Wollemia; species Wollemia nobilis. Next base: position 33,014,926 of record JAQPPZ010017052.1, read on the forward strand.
GCAGAATTAGATCCTTACATGATCTGGATGTTTGCCATTATATGGATTCAGATCTATCAGGGTGAATTTGAATCTTTCAAAGTGAATTTGGATCTTTGAAAATGAATTCAAAAATATAGAGCAATTATCTAAATTTATTCAGATCTTACAATTTCAAATAGAACACTAAAAATTATGATTAGCGATGAGGGATATACTTAAGACACTGCATCAATGACGTGGTAGTTATATCCCCTCGGTTCCTTCAGTAAACTCTTAGAAAAATAACCAATTTCTAAATCTAATGCATAAAACATATATATATGATAAGAAAGAACAATAAGTAGTATAAAGTGCAGCAAGGAATAAGTCTTACAAAGGATAAAATGCAAAGAATAAATAACTATAATAAACCTAAGGCCAAGATTTTACCCCCAACATGTGTCTATGTAATTTTGGATGCTCTCAAAAAATTCAAAAGGCTTCGAATTCATTCAAAATCCTTCAACGGTCATATTTGGAAACCTACAATGGTTATATTTAGAAAGTTGCAGAGAAATTTCTGAAATCGTCAGTGAATTCAGACTATTCCGAATTAGTTCAAAACCTACAAAATGACAAATACTTGCTAAGAATAAAAAAAAATGGATTGTTGGCACTCATTGTCATCTCAACTAGTCTTTGGAATGATGATGAAGTGTCGAGATCTCCTCTAAAAAACGTACAACAAAGTATGAAAAGTCTCTTCTCCACTTAGATCTCCTACAAAAAATCACCATTAGGTTTGTTTGGGAGTAGCCTACGACATTTAACATATAAGGTTGATCGATAAAATATGGAGAAAGACAAAGATAGATTGGATTGGTTAGGAAAACTTAGAAATTTTCCAATCTAGGTGAATTCAGATGGTTTCAAATTCACTGAAAACCTAGGATTACCCAGATTAGAGGTAAAATCCAAACAATGCACTAAATTTAGGCACACATTTGATTTGCCTAAATTCATATGATTCTATTTTTTTTTAAATCGTCTAAATTTACAAAAATAAAGGGGGAAAGGATAAGATTCAATTTTAACCAATATAGAAATCAATGCAAATAGTTGAAGGGGGGAACGTACATTGTTGAGGAGGAAAAAAAATTCGAGGGAGTTGGAATTTTTTAAGTGTGTCAAAATTCCATGGCCATATTTTACCCCCTCTTTGGCGCATTTATGAGCAATAATTGTGTTAACTAAATATGTAGTGGAAAGGGGAGTTATGAAAAATACTTTTACATATTTTCTTCTATTATTTATTTTCTAGGGTACCCCCTTCGAGTTTTGTGAAAATTTTGAAATTTGTTACAAAACTCAAAATTTTGTAGAAAAAAGAGGTAAAAAGGGAATAAAATAGAGGATTAGGGTAAAACCCTAATTCATTTTACCCTTCCATTCTATGGTTTTGCTCTAGAGAAAATGGTGGTTCCTCTTCATCGGGTATATGCAATGCAAGTTGGAGGTAACAGAGCGGGCGTAAGGATACGAGTAAGCTTTTCTATGGCCTCAAATTTTAAATTTTTAGTTTCATTTTCTATATTTTTATAATTTTTGATGCGACCTGCCATTGTGAGGTGGAAAATATAAATTTAGACTGTTCTAGAAAAATTGGATGTCCAAATTTGTCTGCACCGATGTCCAAATTAACAAATTTAGGTGTCTTCTAGTGATTTCGGACGTCCAAATTTATCTGATAAGGTGTTTGAATTCCCAAATTAAAATGTGTTGAAGGCACATTTGATCGTTTGAATCTGTATTCACACCTCCAAATTTACAAATGAGATCCGAATTTGGAAATTACGGTCCAAATTTACAAAAAAAGACAAGTGTATATTTCGTAAATAATTGTTGTGAATTTTGATGTTTTTTATTAATGATCATGATAGTTTACTATTTCTTTTGTTTTTATTTCTACATTGAGGTTCTCTTAAGAATCATGAGTGGTGATACAAGGGTTTTGATGACCATGTCATAGGCATGAGCAGCGATGGAAAATCATTTATAGAGGTAGTAGGGCTTCTACATGTGGCTGAGATGCCATGAATAGAGGTAGATTACTCTCTGCTTACTGCACTCACAAATATATGGTATTCGAGATCCTCTACATTTTGGTTACCCATAGGGGAGATGACCCTAACTTTGGATCATATGTGGAGGATCATTCGGGTTCCTATTAAGGGTTAGTTTGTATACCAGTCGATGACCTAGGCTCAGACGATGTAACAGTTGATAGGGGATCTGTCATTTCCTATTGATCAGAGCAGGGTCAGCATTGAGAAACTGATAGCTATGAAGGGGGTTTATAGACTGACATAGGTATTATCTAGGATAGTTGTAGGGCTACTATCATGCCATCAAAGGAGATGATATATCCCATGGGCCGTAGTTAGCAAAGTGGTAGATATATCATATTTTAGTCGATGGTTTGCGTGGGGACCATATATAATCTACTTCTTATACATGATATTATTTAATGTCATGTATAAGAAAATGCATATCCTAGTCCTCACAAAAATACTATAGGTATGGTGCTAGGAGCACATTGTAGTGACGAGGCCAGAGGGGCTTCCTCATCAGTAGATAGAGGAGAGACAACCTACTACATTTTTCTAGGGCCCTACAAGAGGCCATTGGAGGAGTATGAGTGGTATAGAGGAGGCCAAGCGAGTGATCGACAAGCTAATTGCACCTCACATTTGCTAGAGACCTTGGTGAGGACATCCAAGCTAGAATGAGGATGGGGAGGAGATAGCTTATGCATGATGAGTGAAATAGCTATAGATGGATAAGGATGAGATAGAGCCACATCGAGTCAATCAAGTGCAATGTTAGTTTGTGTTGGTATAGGGGATTCCATCGATACATGATTTTTCATACCTATGAGTGACTTACGACCCGATGATAGCTAGAAGGGAACCTGATCTTAGCAGATTTGAGGAGCCAGATGAGGATGACCTTGTAGTCATAATCCTTGAGGCAAACGATGTGGGAGTATAATATGGGTACCATGAGTGGTATGCGACCATACTCCCTACAAGGATCACATGAGAGAGAGGTATGGTAGATCAGGTACAACATACCTATCAAGAGGTTGCTATATGGAGATATTCCAGGCAGTAGTAGGGGGAGAGATAGAGGACACAAATGAGAGGGGGTCCTCGTACGAGAGGAGATAAGTAGAGATATAGATACTCTTGGTAGGATATGGTCCTTTAGATTAAGGGAGAGAGTGTTCAGCAATGGCAGACTAGATTCCCATAGTAATAGGTGTCCCTATCATAGTAGGTTACATTATCTCCTCAGTAGGAGACCCCCTCATCACCTAGATAGGACTCACCTAGGAAGGGTATTTCTATGGAGGTTGGGGAGTCAAGAAATTTTGGAGAGGTGAATAACACAATATTATACTAAGAGGGGGGTGAATAGTATAATACCAACTTTCACTTTTCTTTCTCAAACAATATTATCCAATATTATCAATGGCAATATCAATAGTAGTAATTAAAGCAATGCATAAATCATCACACACAATAGAGAGACCAATTTAACGTGGTTCACCCAATGTGGGCTACTCCAAAAAGAAAATATTTCTACTAAAATTTTCTCAAAAAATCTCTTGGGAATCAATTCCCTATTACAATGTTTATGGACCTCTATCCAAAGGAGACACCAATCCCCTATGCTCTGATTTGTGGATCTCTCTCCATAAGATAACTCCTTCCCATTTTCTATGGTTTGTGGAACTTGATCCAGGAGACCTCTATCTCCTCAACTGGTTTATGGATATTTCTCCACAAAATAACTCTATCTTCCTAGCTGGTTCACGAATCGCACTCCATAGGAGAACTCTTTCCCCTCTACTCTGGTTTGTGGATATCTATCCATAGGAGAACTCATTCCCCTTGCTCTAGTTCATGTATCTCTATCTACAGGAGAACTCTTTCCCCTCTCTTTTGGTTTATGATATTATATAAGACTTCTACCCCCATTGCTCTAGCTTGTGGATCTCTCTCCATAGAAGAAATTTATCCTCACTACCCTGGCTAATGTATATCTATCCACTAGAGACTGCTATCCTCTACTCTATCACATCCAAAGCTTACTGTCAAATCTATCTAATATCTACACCAAACTCTGTCCTAAGTGTAGTATAAATCTACTCTAAATCTACTCACAAAATTTTATCTCAATTCTTTCCCCAAGCCTTAACACTAAGCTTCATCAACTCTACTTAGATCTACCCCAAGACTTAACACAAATATTGAACAAATCAAACCTGCTCTCAATGTTGTCTCACATATTCACAAGACTTTCTCAAATTTGCCTTCAAGTATTCACCGAGACTTTCTCAAATCTGCCTACAAGTAATCACCAAGACTCGTTGTAATCTTCCTACAAGTCTTCACCAAGACTTGCTAAAATCAGCCTTCAAGTCTTCACCAATATTTGCACAAATCTACCTTCAAGTCTTCACCAAGACTTGCTCAAATTTTCTCTAGTACATGATCAAAACAACTCACAAGATATGCTTAATCAATCTCAAATCTTGTACACAATTCTATGAAATGCTTTGTCTAATATTTAAAGTAATTCCTTTAATTTGAAGTAGTTTAGACATATTCTATTCATAATTTGTTTAACCTCTGGAACATATAGAGAATGATGTACTCTATGAAAAACTCAATATGTTCTACTCAATAATTAAGTTCGTTGCTTTCACAAATCCTATTATCTAATGTTTGCGCATTCACTTTCAATATCACTCAAAACCAATGCTCAAGAATTTCACTTAGTAATTCAACCAATGAAGCACAACTTGCTTACAAACCCTAACCAAGTGTTTTCATATTTCTTCAACCAAAGAGCACAATGTGGGTCTCAAAACCTAACTCAAATAATTCTCAATATCTATCTCAAATGTTATCTAAACATTCAACCATGAATCGTATAGAACTCATTAAAATATTTCCAACAATGCTTATCAAAAAATCCTTTTCAATCCACCTTATGTTTCACAATATTCAATCCAACAAACACTTCAAACAAATGATGATGTTCCCATACCTTTTTGCTTTGATGGAGATATGTCTTCAAAACATGTCTCACTCACAACCAATTCCTTTTGTACCACACCAAGGTTAGATAACAATAGTCTATCTCAAAATGTCCTCATAAATTTTCTTCAATGATTTCTGAAAATAATACTCTAGGGCTCTTCCTTAGTTTTCAAATACATTATATTAAAGCTCTCAAAATTCTCTCAATAATTTCCCTCTCATAAAGCACAATTTACAATCAAATAAAATCTCTTTTACACCTTTTATCTCCACACTTTCAAAACAAATTTTCACTCCATTTTCATATCAAAAACAAAACATTACAATCATAAAACCTTTCACAAACTTATCACTCCAAACTTAACAGATTTAAATAAATGATATTTAAACCCTAAAAATTATAGCAAAAATATTTCACCTTATATCTCCTAAGTTTTCAAACCATAGGCCAAATTAATCATCCGCCAATATATACCATAGTCAACAATTAACAATGAAGTGCATATATCATAAACCAACCACGTGCATACCTTATACAAAAAAAATTAATTGCCTTCATCGCGAATGAGAATCGACCCTCCGACCTTCGTCCACAAAGCGCAAAACTTCGATCGCTTGTGCTAGCCAAGCGGTTGAGGCTAAGAGTTAGCCTCCTACCCTAAATACCTATCATCTCCACAAAACCAAAAATAAAATAATCGAACCAATGCTGGGGGGAATCAAACCTCGTACCTCCCTTGTGCCAACGACTTAGCGTAGGAACCACCTGCTACTTGGGCTACTAGCCCTTGGTGCATGGAATTATCTATCACCCTCACTTTATTCCTTGTGCTCATCAACAAATGAGAAACGTCCACGTTTCTCCTTTCTCATTCGTTGGATTTTGTTTGCATGCACTTCCTTTGAAATTTGTTTGCATACACTATGTCACCAAGCATTCTAATTAAAATGTGATTTTGTTACCTCCTTTTATATGCTCCAAGGTGGTATTTAAAACATCGGCAAAAATATATGCCTCCAATGTAATTTTGAATTTTTGGTGCCTTAGCCAAATTCAAAATTTAATTAATTAATTAATATAATATTTTAACCTTAGGTTAAATATTATATTATTTAATCTAGTATTAAATAATATTTGCATGGAATTTTCACCAAATCGTTTTCGTCCTTTTATTAAACCCTCTTGGCTTAATTATTATAATATTTAAAATATTATAATATCTCCTTTTCTCTCTAAAACCATGGGTGTAATCCTTTGTCCTCAACCCTGTTAGCCAACCCTTTTGGCTTATAATATAAGATATTATAACCAATCCTTTTACCACTTTTCTTGTACCAAAATGAGCTTACCTTGAACCAAACACTTGACATCAATGACAACATTATTACTCAAAATTTCCAATAATCTCCCCCTTTTTCATTGATGGCATCCCTTTTCCTTAGTCATTCATTTTTTCTTTATCCAATTATGCTTCCCCTAAGAAATTGCTCCCCCTGACTGAATCCTCTCTCCCTAAATCAAATCTCTCCCACTTTTTCATCAATGGCAAAGGGACTCCTTTAGGGCTAAATATAAGACTCTTAGCTTAGCCCCCTCCCCACATCCTTTCCTTGAGGTGATTAATTTTGGGGTGGGAGTAAAACTTCTCCCAACATGTAATGCTATTTTCATTTGTAAACCTTCTTTCTCAACATATCCTTTTGATCCTTTTGAACGTCCATGTTCTTGCTTATCCCTGGAATTTTTTTCTACACCACTTGGTCATATGCCCAACATTATTGCACTTATAACACTTAATTTTGTGGTTCCTAGAAGGTGCAAATATCTTGAATTTCCTTCTAGTGAAGCCATACCCATTCCTGTTATGAACCCTAAAATGAATTGCTTTATGACCAAAATGATTGTAAGAGTAGAAATACCCTTAAAAGAGATGTCCATATTTGAAATTCCTCTTAGTACCATACTCCTCCTTTCCATGTGTCCTGCACTGCATAGCCTTGTGACCAAACTTATTACATAAAAAGCAACGTCCTTTGAATAAATCTTGCCTTGAACCCACTGGTCTCTTAGTCCTTTCTTCCCTATGAGGTTCCCTGTTCTTTGTTTGTGCATTATTTCCTTCCTTGTTGAACATTCTATTTTTTAACTTATCCTCATAAGTCTCACTTTCTCCTTCACTCTCATCTGAAGCTTCTTCTTCTTTGGAGCTTGATCTTGACTCCTCTCCTTGTTCTATTTGTCTCTCTTCAAAACCAAGTCTTGTCTTGTTTGATGAAGATCTTTGTACATTGATAATCTTATCTTAATTCTTTGAATTTTTTCCAAACCTATGTAGCTTGTCTTTAGACTCTTTCACTTCCTTAGTAAAACTACCTCATGCTATAATATTTCACATTCTAAGACTTTTACCTCTAAATTTCCTTTAAATCTCCTCGTCTTAGCTATTGAGTTTGTCAGATCTTGTAATAGCCTTCCCTTATCTTCATCACATTCTTGAAATTGAATCTTGAGTTTTGAATTTTACTTTCTAACCTTTCTTAATTCCTTAAGAGCATAAATAAGCTCAGCTTCTAGATCAACTACTCCTTCCTCTTCATTTTATGATTCTTTCTCTACTTCTTTGTCTTCAAGAGCATCTTCATATTTTTCAAATTTATCTTCAACATGATCACTTCCTTCATCTTCTATTACAAAAAAGATAATATCTTCTTCTTCACTATCTGAGGATCTTTCATCACTATCACTTGAAACATTACCTGTCTTATCCGCATAAAAACTCTTCTTATGCCTTTGAAAAACTTCTTTTCATGCTTGCCTTGTCCATCCCTATTTTTCTTCTCATACCTGTATTTTATTGCTTCCTTTCTATTATGATCTTATTTCCCTTCACTACTACTACTTCCAGCTTCTAGAAAATTAGATGCATAGTGACCACATTTACCACAATTGAAACACTTAACTATTTTTGTACTTTTGTACTTTCTATTGGAAATTTTGAATAGTTGTGTTGTCATTAATGTCAAGAGTTAGTGTTAGAGATCAGTGCAAGGATTTGGAAAAAGGAGGGTTAAAATATTTATATTTTAAGCCCAAGAGATCTGGTTTAAAAGCATCATATGTTTGGTCAAAAGGTTGGTTAAATACCTTTAAGGAAGGAGATCCCTAGGCCCAAAGGAAATAATATTATAATATTAAAGGTGGTAAGATAATTTCTAAGGGTGAAAAATAAAAATACCTAGGTCCAAAGGAAATAATATTATAATATTTAGTATTATAATATTAAGGTTTAAAAATAATGCCTAAGGTTATTTATAAATTATTTATAATATTTATATTATAAATTAATTTATAAAATAAATTTATTAAACCCTAAAGTTAGGGTTGGGCACAAAAATATTTAAAACAAACATCCCAGCTGATGTTCAAAGAAAAAGATGAATGGTATTTATACCATAAGACTTGCAACATTAAGGCAAGTCTCTGAATTAATGCATGTGTGATTATTGGCAAAAGTTTGATGTGAATTCGTGAGCGCATAAGGCAAGAGGCTTTAATTTTTAAAGTGGAAAATGTGGAGGTTAAAGTGACTAAGGCTTAAAGCCTTATCACCAACCACGTGGTTGGGCTAGTGGCAAGACGTTGTTGTGTAAGATGCAAGGTGAGTAGAGGTTCCGCGTTCGAGTCTCAACGACAAAAAAAGGAAAAAGTTTTATTTTTATTGGGTTTCAACACCGATCGTAGGAACAAAGCACATGAGGTACTTTTGTGTCCCAAGTGAGCACCTAGCTCATGTGGTGGTTAGGCCATGGCTAGGGTGCTGGAAACATTGCCATAGGGGATAAAATCCCCACCAAGGCAACGTGCGCAAAAGGTATTTAAATTTTTTAAATTGTGTAATTTGCACTTGGTCTAAGGTTGATGGTATGCACCTTGAGGAGTTATAAGGTGGTTGAAATATATATTGTTTTTTCCATGGTTAAAAGAGTTGAATGATTTAAATTTTGGTTTGAAAAATATATTGGAATATTTATGAAAAGTGGTGTTGATTATTTGATAATGCATTTTTGAGTAGGGAGTTATTTTGATTATTTTATGCATTAAAATTCTGAAGTGAATTATTGTGAAAGTGAGTTATTTGAACCTTTTCTAATTATATTTTGAAAATTTTGGAGATTATAAGGTGTACTTGAGACTTGATATTTTTGTATGGTGAAATAACAATTGAGGAGATTTTTGAGATAGGTTGTTGCTATCTAATATTTAAATTGGCAGAGGATTTGATTGTGATTAAGATAGATTTTGAAGACATATCTCCATAAAAAAAAAAAAAGGTATGGGCACATCTTCCTTATGAGTGAAATATTGTTGGATTGAATTTTATGAAAAACAAAGTTGGAGTGAAAAGGATTGTTTGATAAGCATTGTTGGAAATATTTGAGTGAGCCTTCATGTGCATGATCTAGGGTTTGTGAAATAACATAATTATCATTATTATGTGATATTGAGAACTATATTGATCTAGGGTTTTTGAAAGGACATAAGTATCATTTTTATGAGAAATTAAGAGCTATCTTGAACTAGGGTTTGTGAAAGAACATGAGTATCATTGTTATGTGAAATTGGAATTATCTTGAGTCAAGGTTTGAGTTCCATAGTGTGAGTTGTTAGAAGTATAGTAAAACACTTGGTTAGGGTTTGTAAGCAAGTTGTGTTTCATTGAGTAAATATTTGAGTGATGTTGTATGAGCATTATTGATTGAAAGCATTGGAGTGATAGTTCAAGTCTTGTGAAAAAAAAATTATTTTATTTTTTAATTGATTTGAAAGAGAGTTTGAAAGTGATAGAGTGTTATTTTGAGTATAAAATATTGTGAGTGTGAAACATATTGAGTCTTTAACCATTCTCTATATGTTTTTGTGGCCAAAAAATATTATGAGTGAAACTTGTTTATGTTATTGAAGAGGTTTTCTAAAAGAGATTAGGTTGAGTTTTGTATGCAAATTTTGCAATTGTTTGAGTAAGATTTTGTGAAAGCTTAAGGGTAGAGTTGAGTAAACTTTTGTGAAAGCTTAAGGATAGAGTTAAGAAATATTTTGTGAAATATTGTGGGAAGATTTTAGTAAGTCCTAGAGGGGAATTAAGGACATATTTGAGTAAGCTTTTGTAAAATCTTAAGGACAAATTTGAGGTAAGTCTTGGTGAAGAATTGTTGAGCATATTGGACAAGTTCTAGGGAGGACTTTTTGAGAAGATTTGAAGTAAGTCTTTGTGAAGACTTGTTGAGAAAATTGGACAATTTCTAGGGAGGACATGTTGGACATATTTGAGACAAGTCTTGGTGAAGAATTATTGAGATGATTTTAGGTAAGTATTGGTGAATACGTGTTGATTAGATTGGAAAAGTTCTTGAGAGGACTTGTTGAGCAGATTTGAGGTAAGTCTTGGTGAAGACTTGTTGAGAAAATTGAGAAAGTTCTAGGGAGGACTTTTTGGACAGATTTGAGGTAAGTCTTTGAGAAGACTTGAGATCAGAGTTGATTGATTGATTTTTTCAAGATTTGAGTTGCTTGGGGCAGATATAGTAGGGTTGATTTGTGATTGATCAATATTTGAGTTAAGGCTTGGGGTAGATCTAGTAGAGTTGATTTGTGATTGATAAAGCTTTGTGTTAAGGCTTGAGGATAGATTTGATGATAGAATTTGGTGCATATTTGAGGGTAAATTTGTGCCAAAACAAAGATAGATTTGAGAGCATATTTTTGCTAGATCGAGGATAGTGTTTAGTGCAAATTTGAGATAGATATTGAGTAGAGATAAGAGTAAGATTTGGAGGTGACAGAGCAAATGATAGTAGTCTCTAGTGGATAGAGATCCATTATCTAGGGTGGTGAGGATAGAGGTCTTCTATGGAGAGAGATCTACAAGCCAGTGTAGTGGAGGTAGTAGTCTTCTAGAAGATCACCAGCCATAGTAGAGGAGAAGGAGTTCTTGTGGATAGAGATCCATGAACAAACAAAGGGGAAAGATTTATCCTATAGATTTGTGTCCACAAACGTTATTAGGGGATTGGTGTCTCCTTTGGACAAAGGTCCATAAACATTGTAATAGGGAAGGATTCCCAAGAAATTTGTTGAGAAAATTTTAGTGAAATATTTTCTTCATGGAGTAGCCCACATTGGGTGAACCACGTTAAATTGGTGTCTCTATTGTGTGTTATGATTTGTGTGTTTATTTGATTACTACTATTGATATTTATATTGATATATTGGATAATATTATTTGATAAAGAATAGTAAAAGTTGATCTTATACTGTTCACCCCCCCTCTCAGTATAAGCTTGTGTTCTTCACTTTCTTGAGTCCTTCTTGTTCCTTTTGTCATAGTTTACTTCTTCATCACTAGATGACTCATAACTTGAATATAGATTCTTATATTTTGTCTTATTTTCTACTTTTAAGGCTTCATTTTTATTAGGGATAGGATCCTTTTCTATTCTCATCTCATAAGCTGTGATATTTCCATGTAACTCATCCATAGTCAAAGTTTCAATATCTCTTTTTTCTTCTATGGTTGAAAACTTTTCATTATACCTCATAAGGATTGACCTTAAAACATTTTGATAAACATCTTATTCTTCAAATTTAAACCCAATTCCTTACATGGATTTAACAACCTCATCCACACAAAGTAAGTATGTAGCAATATCTTCCTCATCCTTCATATTCAAGTCTTCAAATTTTTTCTTGTGATTTTGCAATTTTGCCATCTTGATTTTTTTGTCTTCCTCATATGTTTTCTTCAAATTTTCCTAAATATTTTTTTTTATGTGCAATGCATAACTTTTACAAACTCTACTTCATGTAAACCACTTAATATTACATTCATTTCCTTTGCATTATACAGATGTAGGAGCTTACCATCTTTATCTGTAGGACTAGCTGGAGGTGTGTATCCATCCTCAACTACTTGCCATATATCATATGCTTGTGCCATCAATTAAGTCTTCATTCTTATGTTCCAGAAAGCATAATTGTTCCCATTGAACAATGGTGTTTTATTTTCTAAAGATCCACTCTGATATACCATCTATGTTCCTGTATACTTTTCTTTCAAGTTGTTAAACTCTTCTGAAGGAAACCACTCTGATTAAAGAACACAAGCTTATACTTAGAAGGGGGTGAATAGTATAAGATCAACTTTCACTTTTCTTTCCCAAATAATATTTTTCAATATTATCAGTGGCAATATCAATAGCAGTAATCAAAGCAATACACAAATCATCACACACAATAGAGATACCAATTTAACATGGTTCACCTAATGTGGGCTACTCCAGAGAGAATATTTCTACTAAAATTTTCTCAATAAATCTCTTGGGAATCAATTCCCTATTACAATGTTTATGGACCTCTATCCAAAGGAGACACCAATCCCCTATGCTCTAATTTATGGATCTCTCTCGACAGGAGAACTGTTTCCTCTTTTCTCTGGTTTGTGGAACTTGATACAGAAGACCTCTATATCCTCAACCAGTTTTTGGATCTCTCTCCATAGAAGAACTCTATCTTCCCATATGGTTCACATATCACACTACACAGGAGAGTTCTTTTACCTCTTCTCTAGTTTGTGGATCTCTATCCATAGGATAAGTCTTTCTCCTTGCTCCAGTTCATGGATATCTATCCATAGGAGAAATATGTCCCCTTTGTTCTAGCTAATTATCTTCTAGAAGACTTATACCCCCACTAATCTAGCTTGTGGATCTCTCTCCATAGAAGACATCTATCCTCACTGCCTTGGCTAATAGATCTCTATCCACTAGAGACTACTATCCTCTGCTCTATCACCTACAAATATTTCTCTCAACTTTATATCAGATATGCACCAAAATTTGTTTAAAGTGTAGTAAAAAATTACTCCAACTCTGCTCATAAATTTTTATCTCAACTCTGTCCCCAAGACTTAACACAAAGCTTGATCAACTCTACTTAGATCTACCCCAAGCCTTAACACAAAGCTTGAATAAATAAAACTTGCTTTCATTTATGTGCCAAGTCTTCACAAGACTTTCTCAAATCTACCTCAAGTCTTCACCAAGATTTTCTCAAATCTACCTACAAGTCTTCACCAAGGCTTTCTCAAATATGCCTACAAGTCTTCACCAAGACTTACTCAAATCTGCCTTTAAGTTTTCACCAAGATTTGCTCAAATCTACCTTCAAGTCTTCACCAAGACTTGCTCAAATCTACTCTAGTACAAGCTCAAAACAACTCATAAGATATGCTTAATAAATATCAAATATTGCACACAATACTATCAAATGCTTTGTCTAATCTTCAAAGTAATTCCTTTAATTTGAAGTAGTTTAGACATATTTAATTTAGAATTTGTTTAACCTCTGGAACATATAGAAAATGATGTACTCTATCAAAAAATCAATATGTTCTACTCAATCATTAAGTCTATTTCTTCCACAAATATTACTTTCTAATTTTTGCACATTCACTTTCAATATCACTCAAAATCAATGCTCACAAATTTCACTCAATCATTCAACCAATGAAGCACAACTTGCTTACAAACACTAACCAAGTATTTTCATACTCCTTCAACCAAAGAGTACAATGTGGGTCTCAAACCCTAACTCAAATAATTCTCAATCTCTATCTCAAATGTTCTCTAAACATTCAACCATGAAGCATATAGAACTCACTCAAATATTTCCAACAATGCTTATCAAACAATCCTTTTCACTCCACCTTATGTTTCACAATATTCAATCCAACAAACACTTCAAACAAAGGATGATGTGCCCATACCTTTTTGATTTTATGGAGATATGTCTTCAAAACCTGTCTTACTCACAACCAATTCCTTTTGTACCACACCAAGGTTAGATAACAATAGTCTATCTCAAAATGTCCTCATAAATTTTCTTCAATGATTTCTGAAAATAATACTCTAGGGCTCTTCCTTAGTTCTCAAAGACACTTCATTAAAGCTCTCAAAATTCTCTCAATAATTTCCCTCATAAAGTACAATTTACAATAAAATAAAATATATTTTACACCTTTTATCTCTACACTTTCAAACCAATTTTTCTCTTCATTTTTATATAAAAAATAAAATATTACAATCATAAAACCTTTCACAAACTTATCACTCTAAACTTAACATATTTAAATAAATGATATTTAAACCCTAAAAATTATAGCAAAAATATTTCACCTTATATCTCCTAAGTTTTCAAACCATAGGCTAAATTAATCATCCGCAAATATATACCATAGTCAATAATTAACAATGAAGTGCATATATCATAAACCAACCACGTGCATACCTTATAAAAAAAATTAATTGCCTTCATCACGGACGGGAATCGACCTTCCGACCTTCGTCCACAAAGTGCAACACTTATATCGCTTGTGCTAGCCAAGTGATTGAGGCTAAGAGTTAGCCTCTCACCCTAAATACCTGCCACCTCCACAAAACCAAAAATAAAACAATCAAACTAGCATTAGGGGGAATCGAACCCCGTACCTCCCTTATGCCAATGACTTAGCACAAGATCTACCTACCGCTTGGGCTACCAAACCTTGGTGCACAAAATTATTTGCTACCCTCCCTTTATTCCTTGCATTCATCAACAAATGAGAAACATCCACGTTTCTCCTCTCTCCTCTATTGGATTTCGTTCGCATGCACTTCCTTTGAAATTCATTCGCATACACTATGTCACCAAGCATTCCAATTAAAATGTGATTTTGTTACCTCCTTTTATATGCTCCAAGGTGGTATTTAAAATGTCGGTGGAAATATATGCCTCCAATGTAATTTTGAATTTTTGGCACCTTAGCCATATTCAAAATTTAATTAACTAATATTATTAGTTTATATGATCCAAGGTTAAATATTATATTATTTAATATAGTATTAAATAATACTTTTGCATGGGATTTTCACCAAATATTTTTCGTCCTTTTATTAAACCCTCCTGGCTTAATTATTATAATATATTTTTATTAAGCCCTCCTGGATTAATTATTATAATATTTAAAATATTATAATATCTCCTTTTCTCTCTAAAACCATGGGCGTAATCCTTTGTCCTCAACCCTGTTAGCCAACCCTTTTGGCTTATAATATAAGATATTATAACCAATACTTTTACCAATTTACTTGTACCAAAATGAGCTTACCTTCAACCAAACACTTGACATCAATGACAACATTATTACTTAAAATTTCCAATAAGAGGTTGCTACTCTATAGAGGGAGAATGCCAGTTTGTGGAGTTAGATCAATATTCACGTGAAACAGATCAAGGTCTTATAGGTATAGCTCATGCATTATTAGGCTCTACTAGGATAGACCTAGACTCAGCTATCCCTGTATTAGGCACAACTTGCATAGGGATGGGGATAGGGACTATCACAACAGACGAGGAGTGGATATTTAGACCAGTCCTTGGGTAGTAGTGTGTTATTGGAAGAGGTTATCCTAACATCACAATGGGTAAAATTCTACCAGATATTATATTTCCAAGGAGTTATTGAGGATTAGAAGGCTCCCTTACCCCAAGAGTTAGCTCTTGTGAGTCGCACAACATCCTATTCTAGGATAGTATCTAGGGCTCCTCAGTTTCAGGTGCCCATACCACCTTTGAATGATATCCAAAGTTCTAGAGATTCTATGGGATGATATACCAAGGTTTCATTTTCTAGTATACCCCCTAGTGATTGAGTATGCTGGTTTTGATTATGGCATACCAATCGACCACTTGTACCTTATGTATTATTTTTAGATATATATATATATATACATTTGTGTGTGTGACTATTGTTGTTTTCTTTTGGTATTTTTTTTTATGGTTATGCGTAATGCAAAATATATATATTTTTGGATAATTCTACATAATCATGCTTATGGTCATGTTGGATCACTAATGTTTCTTTTATCATGCTTAATCAAGATGTCATTGTAGGAAAGTGAAGTGTGATTTGATGTAATTGGTAATGTAGTGTGATTGAATTGTTTGTAGAAGAAATATTGTTTGAGAAATATACCCTTACGATTTTGATCAGTTAGCAATAGTACCTCGAGGATGTATGATTTTATATGACCGTTTATGGAGGTTACCCCTCATATTGGTCATAAAACGGATCATGTGTGAGGTGTTGTTGTAATGCTAACATTGAAGGGTTGTGATCAACAAGTAATTTGAAATTTGTTGATTAAAAGTGATATAGTTGAAGATAAGTGATGTGTGATCTTAAATTTAATTTTGATTTAAATTTAAGATAATTATGATGTAATGTAGGTTATTAAGCATGATAAATGGGATAGAGAAATTGTGCTAGGAATAATATTCATAGTGTGAAGTAAATGGAGAGATTGTATTTAGGGTTATCTCATGCCATCATCACGAAGTCTATATGAAACTACATGACTAAGCAATTATGTATGATCAATGCAGATTTTTGTATATGACAAGTAATCATGCAATAAGATGAAATAAATAATTTGTACGAGGTGATAGATATAAGATGCAAGATTAATTGGTTTTTGGGGCCAATTGTTTATGCTAGCAATCATACAAATCCATGAGGATATAGAGACTTCAACAAATCAAAACTCAAGAAGAATATTGGTCACTTTTAGGATGAAATCAAGTTTATCAAGAACCAGTGTGTAATTTTTGTATTAATTTTCCATATTGATCTTAATTATGAGGTGAAATATCTCAAGGATCAAATGTGTGTGCTTATGAAGTTCATTTATCAATTTTGAGTAAGTTAACGATGCAAACTAGCTTTTTAAGAACCTTGTGTGTGCAAATGATGAATTCATTTACCATGATTTTATGCATGTGGTTGGACTTAACCACTTTCTAATACGAGCCACCAAAATCTAGCTTATATATAAGCAGACATTGGTCTATACAAAAAAATGCCGCTAATGTGACAGGCATGTTACCACATGTAAGACTACCCCATTTTCAGGCAAGTTTTATTCAATATATTGTTGTAATGGGAATCACCCCATGATTTTCAAATAACTGAGGAATTTTAGGGATTCAAGTCCATTACCCCCTACTTTTATTTTTATTTATTTAGGGTATTCTTGTTCATTTTTGAACAAGGGGATTGATTTACTTTGCAGTAAAATTATTTTCCTTTTTTTTTTGCTTTTTTTCTTTTTTTTTTAAAGGGATACTTGATCATTTTAGTGGAGGAGCAAGAGATTTTATTTAGGTAGGGGGAAGCTTGTCCTTTTATCAATTCTCAGCATTCTAGATCATACACATAATAGGATAGTAAGGGAAACCTTTTGCTTAAGGATCTAGGACTACTATGCAGTATCATATTTCTTTGTACAAAATCATTTTAAAATGTGTAAGTGTATTTTGGTTCAAAAAGTGGCAGAATCGATTTCCAAAACTTAAAATTTTCTTAATGAAAATAGTCATTTTGGTTCAAGAGAGATTTATGATCCATATCGAGAATCAATATTTTATTAAAATGTAGATCCTACGAGTGGTTCAGGATAAAATCTGAGTTTCCTCAAAGAAAATCAAGATTGACTATGAATCTTGACAACATCGGTCTAATATTTAAGTAATATAGTAATTGGATGTGACCATATGCCATATGCAATTGAACCAAAACTTATTTAAGAAATATAGGATAAAGGAAACTAAATAAAATATTATTTATATGAGATGGTTGCAATTTATGAATTAAACTACATGCAAGCAATGATATATGTACAAGATATTGACAACTATGTGCAATGGTGGAACATGATTTTATGCATAATATCTTTTAAGGTGCATTATATTCATTTGTTACTTAAGGTATTTTCCATATAATGTAGCCAAATGATATGTACCTAATCCATATTTAGTAGTGATGATAAATGGACCAATTTGGTTGAAATTTTCCTTTAAGATCAGTTCAAGTATTTGTATTTTTCTGATTTTCTTTAAGAAATAGGTCTCCAACTTCAAAATATATAGTATGAACTTTCTTTGAGTATGATATTTTGAGTTTGTCTTGATAATTGTGAAGATTCTCTAAGCGTTTATGCATTTTTCATCTAAAATTCCAGCTGACTTAGTCATCTAGCATGATACTCATCTCCTAATTTTACATCTTCAAGTAAAAGATCTAAATAAGGTACTTCAAGCTCAAAAGGAAATACAACTTCAGCATCATATAACAAGACAAAGAGAGAAGCACATGACGGGGTTCAAACACTGGTCTGATAAGCCCATAAGGCTGGATAGAAATGAGTGTGTCAATCTCGACCTAACTTATTAACAAATATTTTTAAGATCTTAATAAAAGATTTATTGGACACTTCAGCTTGGCCATTTCCTTGTGGATAGAAAGGAGTAGATCATCTATGCTATATTTTGTATTTGGCACAAATATTTTGTATGTATTTATTTTTTAAACACGTTTTATTATCATAAAAACATGTAGAAGGAATCCTAAATCTATAGATGATTTAATTAAGGATAAATTTATAAATTTGGGTTCTTGTGCAAGAAGCCAATGACATGGCTTCTACCCATTTTGTGAAGTATTTTGTTGCTATTATGATGAAATTATGACCATCGGATGAGATTGGATTGATTTTCCCGATAATGTCTAGGCCCCATTTTGAAAAAGGCCAAAGGGAATAAATGTCTTAAAGTTCTTGAGTAGGAGCATGGACAAGATTTATGTTGTGCTAATATTTGTCACATTGACATACATAATCATTAGCATCCTTTTCCATGGAGGGCCAAAAATATCCCATTCGTAGGAGTTTTTTGGCTATGGCACCACCACTAAAATGACCTTCGCAAGATCCATCATGCACTTCTCTTAGTGCCTTTTTGGATTCATCTAGGTTGAGGTATCTTAAAAGGATACCTTTGAAAGACCTTTTATACAAGGTTCTTCCAACAATTATGAAATGAACAACTCATTTATGCAATAGTCTACATTGATTCCTATCTAGGCCATTTGGGAATAATCCATTTTGGAGAAAGTTGAGAATATCCTCATACCATGGTTTTGAGGATGTTTTTTCGATTGCGAAAACATCCAAGGATGCTAGGCAAGACTCTAGTGAAGCAAACTCCTAGAGTTGGTGAATTATGATAGTAGCATGTTCATCATCCAAATATAAAGGAATGAGAGAAGCGACTGCTATCATAGCATTCATAGAACAATTACTAGTATGAGGAATAGCTTCAATAGTGACTTTCTAAAATAAAGACATAATTTTTAAAACATACTCTTTATAAGGATGGAGTTTCTCATCTCAGGTTTGGTAGATGTTATTAATTTGGTTTACCATAAGTTGCGAGTCTCCAAAAACTGTCAGGATCTTGATATTTGAAGCTACAACTACTCGTAGACCGAGAATCAAGGCTTCATATTCTACTGTGTTATTTTGAAGAACATAGAATTATACTGAGAGGGGGGTGAATAGTATAAGATGCAACCATTAAATTTTTTTTACTTTAGATAGCAGTGGAATCACCATAACATTAACCATCACATAAAGCAACACACAAAGAAGAGCCATTTTAATGTGGTTCACCCAAGATGGGCTACATCCACAGAAATATTTTTACTAAAATATTTATCAATCAAGTTCTTTGGGAAATCCTTTCCCTATTACAAATTTTATGAACTTCCTATCCAAAGAAAAATCCTTCCCCTCAACAAGTATTTATGAGCCTCCTGCCAAAGGAGAATCCTTCCCCTCAATAAGTATTTATGAGCCTCCTACCAAAAGGAGATGTCTTATCCCCTCAACAAGTATTTATGAGCCTCCTACCCAAAGGAGATGTCCTATCACCTAAAGCTCTAGAAATGATACTTCAAAAGATCACTGCCTCTTCTATCGCTAGTAGGTCAAACTCCTATCCACATAAGACGTACTATCCTCATTTCTCTGGCTCTAGAGACTTTTTTCCTCACTAATCCATAGCTGCTCATAAAAAATTATACTAAACACAGTCAGTCAGTCCAGCACAAGTCCTCTATAACTCTGTCACAAATCTACACCAAACTCAGTCCTCTAGTCCAGCACAAATCTGCTCTCAAATCTCTATCAGATCTATCCCAAGCTTAAGCCAAAGCTTGAACAAATCAATCACAACTGCTCACAAGTCTTCACCAAAACTTCATCAAATCTGTCCACAAGTTCTTCAACAAGAACCTATCCAAATCAGTCCTAGCAAGCTCACCAAGAACTTGTCCAAATCAGCTAAAGCAAGTTTACCAAGAAAATTGCCCAATGTGAACACACAAAGAGAATTGTTAGAGACCCAATGTGTTTCATCCAATCATATCAAATAAATCTCATATAAGCATAAAGAGAATTGTTAGAGACTCAATATGTTCTATCCTTCAACTCTCAACAACCAAATAACTCAATTAGGGTTTCAACAACTTATAGCAATGGAATAAGCTTCTCACTCGAAAACCCTAAAGCAAACTTCAAATGCTTCCACTCTCATAAAGCAGAATTATGCAATAACTCATAAACTCATCATGATCTCATAATGCATAATCGATACTTCCACTTTCAGAAAATAAGATCCACTCCAAATAAGGAAACTTAATTTAATCATTTTCACTCCAAACTTATTTTCAAAAAACCATCAATCAATAATAACCATGGAAGAATGTGCCCATACCTTTACTTTGATGAAGAAGGAGAACTCAAAATCTGTCACAACACTAACTCTCAATTTGCCACAAACTAGAGTTAGCAACAATGGAATAATGCACAATGATAAGATTCCTAATAACACCTTATCACTCCAACTCATTAATAATAAAAACTCACAAATATACATATCAACAATATTCCTTTACACTTTATAAATCCTACTTAATATATCACAAAATAACTTCAACCTCAAAAATAATTACAAGAGAATATCCACTCAATAACTCCAAAGGTTTTCTAATCCTAATATGACATTAAGCACAATTATTCCTTAAAACCTTATAAATCCTAAAATACATTTACTTCTAAATGCATTTACCACATAAACATTAAGCATCAATAATAACAATGTCAAAGCAATATTTCTATTTAACCTTATACCTCCATCCAATTACCAACAATAATTTGCCAATTCAAATCAAATATTCCACATTATCAACAAAATATCTACCTTGGCCAAAAATCAATTCTCCAACCTTAGGAAAAGTGTGGAGACACCAACATAAGCACCAAAGCACTTCCTCCTCCAAACTTGTGGCCCAAGGCAACTGTTGTACCACGTGCATAATTATCTGTGACCAAAAATAAAACACGCTCGACGCGAATCAATCTCGACACCTCCGGCATTGGAGCACAAGTGCCCAACAAAACTCTCAAGTACCACTCATCGTTTTACCTTACCTTTGCTCACATAAATTAAAGACAAATCGATTTGTCTTACTCACAGGCATATGAAATCAAAACTTAAACACAGAGCAATACGAAATTCAAAAATCTCTGAGCAATCCAAAATCGAAGGTCATAGAGCAATAGGAAATCGAAGGTCACAGAGCAATACAAATTCAAAGGTAATTGTGCAAATCAGAGATGTATTGAACCTTAGGAATTAATGCCCTTTAATAGTCTTTTGCATCCCATGCAAGTTGACGTCGGTGCTCCTTCCAAACAAATGACATCAACGAGATAAGTCTTTTACATGAGCGCCGCTAAGGGTTTAGAAACCCTTTCAATAATAATTATCAAATTAATAATTATTATTTTATTAATAATAAACTTAACTTAAAACCTTTTCAAAGGTTTGAGATAATTTATTTATTAATAATCAAAATGGACTTTTATGGTTTTTTCAAGGAGTAATAATATTTTCATTAAGCCAAGATGGTTTTAATAAAAACCCTTAATGAGTACAGATGGTTTTAAGAAAAACCTTTAACCTTGTCACCATGGTTTTAATTAAAAACCCTTAAACAAACATCATGGAACTTTCAATATCTTTTTGGCACCAAACTCTTTTTGACATCAACACAAATTCCTTTTTATATCAACACAAACTCCTTTTGACATCAATGACAACTCACAACCATGAATATAGGCAACATACCCAAAATTGCCAACATATTTGTGTAGGTAAATTGGATTTTAAAGGATAACGGGATAAGTTGTTTGTGTGGAGACACCAATATAATGCCTACACCTATGCCACTCATGCAAAAAGCTCCATCAAAAAATAGAGACCAAGATTCTAAATGACCACCTTCTAAATTAAGGTATTCATTTGGAAACTCTATTATTAAAGGATGAATTGATTCAAGAGGGGTAGAGGCGAGTTGGTCTACTATGACTTGCCATTTAATGAACTTATAACCAATAAAGGTTAGGTTAAACTCACTTAGAGCGAGAACCCATTTTGCTTCTTGTCCTGATAAGTAAGGTCTACTCATCAAGTACCACAATGGATCAAATTTCATTATGACAAATGTCTTTTGACTAAGAATATAGTGGAACAGTTTCTATGTAGAAAATACAACAACCAAAAAATATTTTCTAGGGGTGTATAACGGGTTTCATAGCTTACCAATGTTCTACTTATGTAATAAATGGATTGTTCTTTCTTATCCTCATCATGCTACGCTAGCATTGCTCATAACACAAGTTCTAAGGTAGAAATGTATAAAATAAAAGGATGTTTTGGCTTAGGCGAAACAAGCACTAGCGGTGTAAGAAAATATTTTTTAAGAGCTTCAAAGGCTTCTTGACATTCTTCATCCCATTGAAAAGGGGTATCTTTCTTAAGTAGCTTAAGAAAATGTTGACATTTATCTACCAATTTGTCAATGAAACAATATATGGATTGGAGTTTACCCTGTAGAATGGTGGTGGCATATTGATAATAGCCTTGATTTTGATAGGATCTATCTCTATACCTCGTATAGATACAATAAATCCCAATAATTTTACTAGATTTCACTCCAAAAATATATTTGTTCAAGTTTAAACATACTTTGTACTCACGAATTCTATTAAAGACTCGTCGTAAATTAAGAATGTGATCTTCCTCATTAATAGAGCAAGTTATGGTGTCATCCACATAATCATGCAAAGTATCATGCATCATGTCATTGAATTCATATGTCATAGCTCGTTGATAATTTTCCCCTGCATTCTTTAAACCAAAGGGCATTACTTTCCAAAAAAAATTCCCCCATGGTGTTATGAAGGTATTTTTGGGCTGATCTTTCGGTGCTATACGAATTTGGTTGTATCTTGAGAATCCATCCATAAGGGATAACATCCCACTTCCTGCTATAGATTCAATTATTTGATCTATATTAGTAAGGGGAAATTCATCTTTGGGACATGTGTCATTGATGTCCCTAAAATTAGTAATACTCTGATTTTAGTAGCCTATTTTTAGATACTAGAAGTACATTGGATATCCAATCAGAATAGTTGATAGCTTGAATAAAATTGACATCTAAATTTTTTGTAATTCCTCTTTAACCAACAAGGCTACTTTAGGATGCATTTTTCTAAGTTTTTGTTTTACTGGTTTTGCATCAAGATGGACTACCAAATGGTGCATGTCGATATATGGATCTAAGCCAAGCATATCTGCATATGTCCATGCAAATATGTCAAGATATTCTACAAGGAGTTTTGTATATTTACTTTTTTCTTATTTTATTAAGGAGTTCTATATATTTCTATTTCGATATTAATTTTTAGAATGTCTTCTACCACAACACTCAAGTCTCTTTTGAATTTTGGAGGAGCGGGTGAAACACCCATTTCCTGGAGTTCTTCTATGGATAATTTGGCTAGTTCATCTTGTGTAGTTGTTTTTTGAATATGTGCTATTCATGGGATAGACCCATTAAAGAAGAAACTATTTTGCATGATTTCTTCATGAGGGATGTCACAAAGACATCTCCTTCTACACACTCATATGGAGCGACAATTATTTCTGGATGGACCACCAAAAGCATATTGCAAGAAAAAAAATGAGTTTTCTTTTGCTTCTTAATATCCATTAAAAGCTTGTGATTTTCTAAATATTCACTATATGTGATTAGGTGATCGTATTCATCAAATGGGAAAGGTTATGATCTTGTGAGGATATAGCCTATACCGCATTAGGTAGGCCATTCTTCAACCTCAAAAGGTTCTCGTATGTCATTTTTAGAACAACCTAAATATTTACCTTTATACCCCATATCACATATGATTTGCTTAGATTTTATATATCTTTTGGAGAAATAACATTGAGCAAAACTATTTTCATCAAATGTAAAGCTCATTTGCTTAATGTTGATTTTATGAGGAGAACATCCTATGAAAATAAAGGTACAACTTCAAACATAAAATATATTTCCTTTTTTATGAGGTAAACTTGTTGTACATGGGGATGGTGGTAATTGAGACAAGACCATGGAGTCTTGTACATAAAAATTAGCATGTTTAGTTGGTGCTAATATGATTGATAGATCCCAATGTGTGAACGGTATATTTTCCAAGTGGTTATGCAAGGGTTTCATCTGGGTTGAGTGCAAGCAACTCCAGAGGTTGGTTTTTAGGGCCTTAGGGCCCTAGTGGCCAATATTTTTGTGGTTTATGCTCAATATTTTAGTTGGAAATGTTGCAGGGGATACAAGATGGGTTAGAAATTTTTCTTTCAATAGATCATACTATGAACTTGAGTGACAACGGTTTCCAATTTTCTGCATAAAATAAAAGTGAAAACCATACCTTTCCATGGCGTCTAGGGCAAGTATTAAAGAGATCATGAAACAAGTTTCAAGTAGTTGATAAAAAAATGGCTCATATCTCAAGTGAATCTGGTGCTAAGGTGCACCCACAAAATAATTCTACTATGAAAACCCCTATCAAGGGTAAGAATTTTAAAGACTCAGTCCCAAAAATGAATTTTAGGAATGCCCTTCGTGGTGGACAACCTCAACCCAATGCTAATATCAATATTAGGGCTTCCCATAAACCTCTAAGAATGCCTAAGATTGATCAGGATGTCTTAAAGCAGCTGATGGAACTCCTATTGTTAAGCTTGATATGGGTAACATTCATACTGGCATTGAAGATTTGGAAAAAATAGGACTAATTTGTCGGTTCATGGGTTTTCGTTCGAGTCTATCTGCTTTCAAAGTCTAGGCTACAAAAAACTAGAAAACTAAAGGTGAGTTACAAATCTCTATTTATCGAAATGGTTATTTTCTTATTTTATTTGCTAGTAATGAAGATAGAGAGAAAAATTTTCAAGGGGGTCCTTGGTTTTTTGGAAGGGCAAGGCTTTTCATGAAGCCCTGGCATACTAAATTTAAAGCCGAAGAAGAGATGCCTTCGATAGCTCCCGTGTGGGTTAGACTCTTTGGCCTCCTTATTGAATTTTGGAATCCTACTATTTTTTCTTCAATTGGAAACTCTTTAGGAACTTTTATGCCCATATTCGTAGGATCTAATAACAATTTTGAAACTCTTTTCTATGCCTCCTTGAACTATTTTTTTTCTCCATCATCAAAGCCATCAAAGAGGCATAAAATCATCAAAATTCAAACCTGTTTTTTTTAGGCTTCATAAACAACAAACTTTGTTTGTTTGAAGTACTTCACACAAGGGGGGATTTTTTTTTATGATATTTTTGTGCTAATCTGCCTAAGAGGCAAATATTGTAATTTTTTACAAACCAGTGGAAAAAGCCTTCTGGAGCACCCATTTTCTCTACTTTCTATTTCAGCAACTTTTCATTTTCAGCATATTTCATTTTGCTGTCAATTCCTGTAGCAGAAGCTTGACGGCCTTTTGTGGCAGGGCATTGACAGGTGTTTTATTTCCAAGCATCACTTCCATTTTAAAAAGTAAAATAGGTTTCAATTATGCAACTGTAATTTAGGATTTCATTTTAGCAACATTTCAATTTAGCAATTTCAATTCTATTATTTCAATTCTGCAAAAGTAGATTAGATTTCAATTCATGCAATTGTAGTTAATTGTTAAATTTTGCAATTTAGATTTAGTTTTCAATTCCTATAATTTATTTTAGTTTCCATTCTTCAGACTAGGTTTAGTGTGACACCAAAAGGCTAAACCAAAATCTGCTTCACCAATAAATGCTTGAAATCTGGATGCCTGAATTGTACTTTGCCCTAGCCTTCTATCGTAGACAGCCTTGGACACCACCCCAAATTGATAAATCATTGAGATTAAATGATGAGACTCAATGATACTCATCACATTTGAATGCCAAAATATTTTGAGATCACAACAATTTTTCATGAAGTGGCATCTAAAGGCCAAAATTTCATGAGATCACAACAATTTTCCTTGAAGTGGCCTCTAAACACTGTCACAAGATCGAGGTAATTTTCCTTGAAGTGTCCTCTGAATGCCAAAATGTTGTGAGATCACAAGAATTTTCCTTTAAGTGGCCTCTAAATGTTGAAATGTCATGAGATCATGAAATTTTTCTTGAAGTGGCCTCTAAATACTAAAATATCATGAGATCGCAATAATTTTCCTTGAAGTGGCCTCTAAATGCCAAAATGTCGTGAGATCATGATAATTTTCCTTAAAGTGGCCTCTGAAGGCCAAAATATCATGATATCATGATAATTTTCCTTGAAGTGACCTCTGAATGCTGAAATATGATGAGATCACGATAATTTTCCTTAAAGTGGCCTCTGAATGCCAAAATGTTGCAAGATCACAATAATTTTCCTTGAAGTGGCCTTAGAAATAAATGAGACAACATATTTACATATAATATACATGAAGTGAAAAGAAACCTCTTAATTATAGTACAACTTTATATGGAAGCCGTTGAAAAGGATGGTATGGACCTGACCTTGTTCGTTTCTTAATTGGAAGGAGTTCTATTGTTTTCTTTTATTATCTTAAAAGGTCCTTCCCAAAATGCATCAAATTTTTGGTGATTTTTAGGTTTTAGTTTCTTTTCATTTCACCTTAGAACCAAGTCTCCTACCTTGAAATTCCTAAAGGTAGCCCTTTTGTCAAACCATTTCTTTGTGGTGACCATATGTTTTTTATAATGGTTGTAGGCTTGTTATTTCTGTTCTTCTAGTTGTAGGAGTTGAATCAACTTATTTTCCAATGGTTCTACTTATTTTATGTCAGTTTTATTGAGCAATTTTAAGGTCGATATTTCTATGTGTATCGATAGGACTACTTCCTTACCATAGACTAATGAATAGGGAGAGGTATTTATATACTTCTTGATAGTGATCCTATCAGCCCATAACGCTTGGTTTATCAAAGAGTGCCAACTTATCTTTTTGTATTTTAGAGTCTGCTTTAAGATTCGAAGTAAGTTTTTATTTGTTGATTTGGCTAATCCATTTTCCTGTGGATAATAATTTGAGGATGTCTTCAAGTAGATCCCATATTTACATGTAAAATAAATCATTTTAGTGCCTATGAATGATGTACCATTGTCTGTGACTAATACGTCTAGGATACCAAATCTTGTGATCAAACTCTCAATAAATTCCATCAGTACTTCCTAGTATGATTTCGTATTAGGTGCTACCTCAACCCACTTAGTAAAATAATATATAGTGGTTAGGATGTATTTTTTTCCAATAGACAAGTTGGGTTCTATCACTTCAATGAAATATAAACCCCATTTTTGAAAAGGTTCTTCAATCTGAATGGATTTCAAAGGTATTGAAGTGTTCTTATTTCTCTCAACGTTGGCACTTCTCACAATTTCTTGTCACTTTGAAAGTATTTGAGAAAATGTTTGGCTAGTAACAACCAATCTTGATAATATTTAAAGTAGTGGTTCTCCCTGAGTAGTTTCCTCCTGAAGGGCCTCCATGTAATTCATCCAAGATTTTCTTCTTCTGATCATCTTTTATGCACCGAAATAATACCCCATCCAATTTTTTTCTGTACAATCCTTCAGGTAGTAAGGTGTACTTCAAAGCTTGGATATTGTACCTCCTTATCTATGAAGTTTTTAAATTTACTGGATATTTTCCATTCTGTAAGTATCTGATCAATTTGTCGACCCAATTAGGCTCATCCAAGGGTTGATCATCCTCTGAGGTTGCTTCTTGAGTTTGGCAGGCCATATATTCTGATGAGGCTTGTTTGGTGAGTTCTTGGCATAATGCCCTACTTCTCACTAACTTGGTTGGATGGATCTTAACATTGTATTATTATATATTTGATATCCAACTAGCTCTTTTATCACTGATTTCCCTCTATATGATGAAATTTCTAACATTAGTGTGGACCACATACACAATGGTCCTACTTTGCAAAATAAAATGCCTAAATTTTTTAATGACTTCATCATTGCATAAAATTGCTTTTCAATGAAGTTGTACTTCTCTTCATATTCCTGCATGGTCTGACTTAGGAACGCTATAGGTATCTCTTTGTTGTCAGACCATTTCTGAGTAAGTACTATAGCGTAGCTCTCTTGTTCACCTATGACATATAAGATGAAACCTCTAGAATAGTTTGGATTCACTAAGATGGGGTCTTGGGCTATCTGTTCCTTTATCTATTGGGAAGATTTTTTTATTAAGTCTGTCCACTTGAATTTAGCATCTTTTTTCAATTATTCGATCATGGGTTTGAAAATTTGCACAAAATATGCTATGAATTTGCGTACAAATTTGATCTAGACGAAGAAGTATTGCAAGCCTTTTTTATTCAGGGGTAGAGGGAGTTCTAACAGTGCTTTCACTATGTTAGGGTCTATAGCTAGCCCAACTTTAGAAATGATGTGACCTATTAAAATCCCCTCTTCCATAGCAAAAATGGATTTCTTTGGGTTTAAAGAGATGCTGAATTCTTTGAATTTATCAAAAATGCTTCTAAGATGGTCAATGTGGTCTTCCTTTCAATGAGAGAAAACTATCATATCGTCTAGGTATATCACTATAATCCTATTTATGAGCTTTCCAAAGGCCACATCCAATTCTCTTTGAAAATTTACCCTAGCATTGGATAATTCAAAAGGCATCCTCTAATAATCGAATATTCCCCACTTGGTGGTGAATGTGGTTTTGAATGGATCTTCATCCTTGAACCATTCCTAGTTGTACCCAGAGAACCCATCCAAAAGCGATAATGCTTCTTCTCCTAATACGATATGCAAAGTTTGGTCTATTTGTGGGAGGGGATAATGATATTTTAGTGAAGCCTTATTTATATTTCAAAAGTCAACACACAATCTAATGTCTCCATTATTTTTCTTGACGAGAACCAAATTAGCTACCTAGGTAGAATGCTTGATTGGGTAGACAATATTGGCCTCAAGAAACTTCTTTAGTTCCTATTTCATTAGATCTTTAATCTTGGGATTCATCGATCTTTGCTTTTGTTAAAAGGATTTTGCACCTTCTTTGAGTTCGATTATCTTCTAGATAGTCTCTTTAGAGTAGACTTTAAGGTCACCATAAGTCCAAGCTATGATGTCAAGGAATTCCTTGCATAACCCTCGAATTTGATCCAGTTCTTCCTCTATAGTTTTTACTCCCACTTTAATGGATTTATCTTATTCCATTTGAGCCTCTTTGTATTTGTGCTTGTCAACTTTCATTTTATGGCCAGTTGACCTATCATTGTTATCAAACAAGCTTTTGAGGTGATCAATACTTTTGGGATATGGTTTTTTTTTCAATTGGATCATACCTGCATCTTCTTCATCCTTAGGCACTCTATCATTTGAGCATTTCATCTCATGAATGAGAAAGTCCACTATTTTTTTGTCATTTTAGAATACCTACCAAAATATATCTCTATCTAGAATGGAGGGCTTGTAGATTAGTCTAACCATCTTAGAATTATGAATGACATTGCTGATAGGGAAAAAAATTGCACCTACTGAAGCCAATAAATCTACATGAGTGTTCTTTTCTCTAGGAATTGTCTAGAAGTTTAAAGATTCAAAGGATTCTAGAAAGTACCAAACTTTATTCCTGTAAGCTTTAAGGTAATGCCGCTTACTCACACATTTCTCAGTGACCTGGTTGACTATTAATTCAAAATATCCAAAGATCTAGAGTTGTTTGATACCAATTTTTTTAGCTTTTTTAAAGCCTAAGAAAAGTGCTTCATATTCCACTATATTGTTAGTGCAACTCCAGGTTAACCGATAAGAAAAAATTTCTCTTTGCCTATTGTAGAGATAAAAAAAAACCTACTCTAGCTCCATTTTTGCATCTAGCACCATCGAAGAAAAGTTTCCATAGTTGTTCGATAGATGGGTCTACCTGACAGAGAGGATTAGAGTTGCTTTTCTCAGGATTTACAATTGAGTAGCTTCCCATATCTATTTCAGTCATGGCATTGAAATCTTGGAGAGAGATCCGATCTTCTTCTTGTAGTACATTTAGACCTTCTTCCATCAAGTTTAAGTCTTCCAGTTCTTCGGTCATCATATTTACTATAGTGGCTTGTTTACCTTCCTCTTCAAGTTTTTCAATGTGAAATATTGAAGGTTTCTCATTGAATATTTTTACTCTTTTCCCCTTGAATTGAATTTCCAAGTGTGAGTAATCTAATGATAAATATACTCCTATTTTGGTGGTGAATTCTTTGGAGAGACACATACCAAAATAAGGCTCTAGATCCACTACCACTACCTCTTGTATAACTATGAGTTGAGATAGTCTTTGAAGAACTATTGGAATATCTTTAATTACCCCTACGGTTTTGATAGGGGTTTCATCTAGTTGCAAGACACTAGGACTTCTCCTTGTGTACTCCATCCCCATGATGTCACATACGACTTTGGGTATCACAGTGGTTGCAGCTCCAGAGTCTATCATACAATTGTGTACCACCCATCCTTCCATTTGAAGAGACATATAGAAGGGAGGAGGTATATTTTTCCCTAAATTAGACATACTATTAGCTTGTGCAAAATCTAATTGAGATGGGATTCTATTCTTGTTTTTCATAGATCTCAAGGATTCTTGCAATAAATTACTCTATCCTGGAAACTACAAAGCTTCATACATAGTTTCTTTGGAGGGATTTTTATTCATCTCCTCGACTATGTTGAATGAGAGGTGTTCAACACTTTTCTCTTTTATAATTGTGTCATAATTATTTATGTACGCCTGAGTAGCATCTATCCTTTGACACTTCGTCAGTGATGGGTATCTCAATTTGTCTATTGCTTATTCTTGTGTCTCCACTTACTTCTTGTTGTGGCTGATCCACAACACACCCTAAAATTGGGGACCCACCTTTTTTGCATGCTTTCAAAGGAATATCAGTGACCCAGATGCTAAAATTCAAGAAAAAGGGGCAAAAATGCACAAGTATAGAAAGTGTCGCAAAATCGCGACTTGTCGCGCCATCGCTGCCGAAAAATAGAAAAGTGTCACGAAATCGTGACATGTTGCTCCGTCGTGATCAAAAGAGGAGAGAGAAAGGCAAATGAAAAAGTTTCGTGAAATTGCGACATGTTGCTCCATCGCGATCGAAAGAGGAGAGAGAAAGGCAAAATGAAAAAGTGTCACGAAATCATGACATGTAGCTCCGTCAAGGCCGAAAGAGGAGAGAGAAAGGAGAAGCAGAAAGGCGTAGCAAAATCGTGACATGTCACAAAATCATGGTCAATGCAGTCAACGACAGCAGGTGGGCGAAACCATCGTGAAATCGCGACGTGTTTGATTTTCGAGCCCAGAGAGGAGAGAGAAAGACGAAGCAGAAAGGTGTAGCGATATCGCGACAAAAATCAACAAAGGTGCATGAAGTGCAAAATGGTCGTGAAATCACGACAGAAAGCAGCAAAGCAGTACGGAACGAAAAGGCGTCGCGATTTCACGATGAAAAGCTGGCCGATGGTACGAAGTGAAAAAATGTCGCGATATCACGACAAGCATGCAGCGAAAGAGGCACGAAGTGAAAAAATGTCACGATATCGCGACAGCATGTAGCGAAGGTGCCCGAAGTGGAAAAATGTCATGATATCACGACAGGTTGCGGGCAAATGGTACGAAACGAGGAAAACGTCGCGATATCGCGACATGTCGCATTTTCGCGGCCAGGAAGGCGGACAAGGCTGCATGCTATTTTTTGTCATGATTTTCATGGGGCCATTACGGACATGCAAAAAAGTGCGGGACACGTGGCATACAGGATGCAGAAGCGTTACAAAGAAGATCAAACGTCTCAATGTCGAGCATAAAGCCAAAACACACACAGTCAAAGAAAGACGAAACGAATCGATCTGGAAGATGAAGCGAAGCATCATAGGCTGAAATAGAGAGCATTGCTAGAAAGTATAAATGCAGAAGCACAGATTGACACAGGGTCAAAAACGGCTAGAGCAGAGTTGCAGTGCTAGAGGCCAGAGGGTCATTCTGGGCCTGCTTTGGGGCTGTTTTCCTTCCTTTTTCTGGTTTTGAGAAAACCAGAGATGCTGCCATTGTAACTTGACATATTATTAATGCAGAGTGTTAAGAAATTTGCATCTTGTTGGCAAGAAAGGAGTCATTTTCTGCATGCATGTTTTAATATTTATCATTCCCTTTTTCAGATTTCTAGGCTTATAGATGAAGTTTAATGCAAGTTCTCTTGGTTGCTTCATGCGAATGTCTAAATATGAAAAATAACAGTAAACCCTAGAGACCAGCACTTAACTTATCTAGATTGTGCAGATTTTGCAGGTTCAATAGGTTAGGTTGCATGCATGGAAACCTCACATCTTCGATTTTGCCAGGACGGGATAGCATCAAACTGAATGCAATTTTAATTATTTTTCTTCTGCATTTTATTTTCTTTTGCTGCACTTTATTTTCAGAAGTTCCCATTTTAATTTTTCAAGCTTTAAAATAAAATAAAAAAATTTAAAAAACTTCAAAATCCATAAATAATTCCATCATTTATGGCATTTCATTAAACTTTATTTTGAAGTTACAACATGGTCATATAAGGATCAGATCACGTTTGTTTTATAAGGGTTCAATGAACAATCATTAATTTCACAGTAAAATAAACCACAGTGCCCCTTGTTTTCAGTTACTTGCAACCACTAAGGTGTTCCAAGCATTTAAAATGAATATCTTCATTTAAGATTATTAATACACAAATGCAGAATGCTAACATAACAGGAACCTTGGAGAAATTACTTATTTAATTTCTTTGCAAGCAGAGGATTTAGAACCCAAATCCTATCGGAGAGTGTGTTTTCACAATTGGGTGAAAATACCACTCAACAGATTGGCGCTAGAAGGAGGGCATGTTCGGGTTTGTTTTATCATGATTTTAGATGCTACGGGTTTATAATTGTTTAAGAATTTTAAATTGCTAAATATTTCAAGCATCTTCGGCCTCTAACACCACTCAACGGTTTGGTGCTAGGAGGGTCGTACGGGTTTATTTTTAGTGTAATATAAATTTAAATTTTTGTATGCATTAGTCCTCTAACATTCAGCAGATTGTAAAAAGGATGGCCTGAATTTATTTACTTGTTCTATTTTTCAGGTATGCTGTATATTTTTTTGATTGTTCATACAAAAACAGTGTGATTTGATTTAATTTTGAAAATTTTGGTTTTGACTAACAAAGTGTTATTTCATGCAATTACTTTTCATTTGATTTTTTTTACATCTCTTGGTTGATGCTAACTTGATTTTTTATATATTGCAGGTTGAATATTCAACAGATTTGGTTCTAAAGATACATTTTAAGTTTCACTAATGGCAACACTTGAGGAGCAAATGGTATCCCTGAGAGCTGAAATAGTGTCTCTAAGAGAGAGAATGGTATCAATTATAGAGGATTATTATGAGGGTTTACATGTGATACCCTATCATATTCCTACAATGTTATTGGATTTTTTACGATGTTTTAATCAAGAGGTGCCACTAG
This sequence comes from Wollemia nobilis, assembly GCA_028583015.1. Classification (NCBI taxonomy): domain Eukaryota; kingdom Viridiplantae; phylum Streptophyta; class Pinopsida; order Araucariales; family Araucariaceae; genus Wollemia; species Wollemia nobilis. The sequence goes on from JAQPPZ010017052.1 coordinate 33,048,888, forward strand.
GATACTTGCAAAAACTACATGTTTACAAGGATGCATTATGTAAATTCCAAATTTTTTATGAGGAGGTAGCTTGTAAGTTATTTGCATACATTTTGGAAGATAAACCATTCTTTTGGTATAGCCAACTACCCATGGAGGTTAGGACTTCTTGGATGCAACTAGAAGCAGCCTATCTTAATCATTTTGGTAATCAGGCTGACTTAGAAATCCTGAAAAATCAGTTTACCTCCATATGTAAAGAGCCTAATGAATCCTTGAGTTAATTCAATGGAATATTTCGGTAGTTACATTCCCAAATGTGGGAAAATTTTAACACATTAGAAGAGGAAGCCATGGAAGTATACCTAGGAGCCATACACCCCACACTTGCTTTACTCATTGAGGAAAAACTGAGTGGTTTGTCCCTAGAGAAAATCCATGAGGTCTTGAAGAAGAAAAGGCACAACATATTCACATGAGAGATTTTTCTTTTGATGCCAACCTACACCAACCATCAAACATAGCACCCTCCACTCCAATGATACCTAAGGTGAATGATCAAGGGGATGAATTTGAATACCCAAATTTTATGACCACCTTAGATTATGATCGCCTTACAAATTTGGATTATGATCGCCTTACAAATTTGAATTCAAGAAATAACCCACTTTTGGAAATAATTGAACCATCTAAGGATGGTGAAGATGAATTTGATGATAAGCACATTGATGAATTGGAAGATGTTGAAGAAATAGTTGAACGCCACCACTTGATTTTGAAAGATGATTATTATGATGCTTGGAAGAAGTGGGAAGATTTTACTCATTCCAAAGCTACTAATGAAACTTGTGTGCCAATTGATATGCAGGACAACATAATTGCCTACTCAAAGGAAGATATTACAACTCCTATACAATTTGAGGATGTTTTGGAAGAGGGTTTCAAATCTCATCAAATTTTGGAAGATTATAACCATATTATTGCCAAGGACAAAGAAAGAAAAGAATCTATGAATGAATCAAAAGATCATGTCACAAATACCATGGAGTTTCATCCCACAAGTTTGGAAGATAATTTTTATAATGGTTGGGGAAGGTATGATAATGCATTCTTTTCTCACATCCCTATAGATGAAACTCATATTTCACTTGATATGCAGGATGTTGAACCTTCTACATCATACGAAGATCTCATATTCACAAGATTTGAAAAGGGGACAAAATATAAATTCATTGAAAGTGTGGATGCAAGTTTGCATGATGATTTGGAGGATTCAAATGAAGAGATACCATGGATAGTGAACAAAGAATTAGAACCAAATGACAAAGAGATTGATCAATTGGAAGCAACTCAAATAAGTGATCATCAAAACAGATTACTTGACATACACTTTGACCAAGAATGTTTGAGGACTGAAAAGGATGACCATATTTTGAATTTAAATAATGTTTATGGTGAAATGTCATTAAAGGTAAATGAAAAACAAGGTATAATTTTTAATCACACCTTTAATAACATTGTTTCAATGAATGGAAAAGAAGTTGATGCACTTGAATTGTTAAACAAAATTCATCAACAATTATTAATTGAATCTAGGATAAAAACTTTTAATGATCCTAATTTAGTAAATATCCTAGATGCTTGTAAATTGTTACACAAATTTGATTGGCCTACAAATTTGAAAAATGATTTGGCTTTGAAATTTGTAGAAATAGGCTCTTACAAAATTGCATATTTGAAAAAAATAGCCTAATTCTAAATCAAGGAGGGAATCATGAAGTTTACATTTTAAAGAATAGACAAGATAAAATTGAAAATCATTTATTGTCTAATCATTTTAGTAATTTGATGCTCACCTATGGGAGTATTATTGGAACTAAATAAAATTGGTATGGTGAGCATGGCAAGTGGAAATTTGTTGCATTGTTTGGTCTGGTCTGGTTTGTGTTGGATTCCCACAACATTTGGCATGCATATCATGTTATATTTTTGTTGAAATGTTCTAATCATGTTTGGGATCTAGGAAAGTGATAATCCAAGCTTTGCATCATCTTGTATTATATTGTACATTTGTATATAGATTTTGTTTTTGTTTTTGGGTTTTGGTTTGTGTTTTCAAGATCATTTTTGAAGTTACTTTGGGTTTGGTTTTGGTTTGTGTTTTCAAGTTTCATTTTGGGATGGCTATTTGGATCTGGATTTAAAGTTGTGTGTTTATTTGACATGTTTTGTTTTTCTATAAAAAAAAAAAAAAAATGATGATGAAAAAGTTGCCTTGAGATGCTAACTTATGTTCTAGATCGGGAGAATATGAAACATTGGAATTGTCTTGTAAAAGCTCCACAAGTAACACAAAAAATTTAATAATATCGTTTGAAACTTGTGATGCATGAAGTAGTCAGTTTTATATGGCAATATTTCATTTGCATTTCAAAAGACAATGCATTCATGTTACATTTCACTTTACATATACATTCCATCTTAGTTGCATATGCATCTTAGGTACAAATCATTAAAGTGTGTCAAATCCTCTTAAGGTTGTGTTATAACATAAATATAAAAAATCCTAAGGTTGGGAACTGAGTCTTGAGATATCTAGAACCAAGCACATTTTATACACATTAAAAAGGATCTTGAGCAAAATGATCAAAACCTAACTTGGAAGAAAGGGTTGGGCGAAAGAAGTATTTCATGTCTATCCTATTTATGCAGCATGATCCTTAAAACAGTGGTTTTGACCACTTCCATAAAGCTTAAAGCCTAAAATCAGAGTAGTAAGGATAGGGCTAAATTCTCATCTCACTTAGGTTGAGGATCCAATTCCCCAAAGCTTTGATTTGACCTACATGGAGTAGTAAGGATAGGGCATAAATTCTCATCTCGCTTAGGTTGAGAATCTGATTCCCCAAAGCTCCTATGTCTCATTTCATAATAAATCTTGGATTGGAAGGATCGTACTACTTGTCCTCTGCAAAGGATGGGTAGTCATCCCCAAGGTCTAAGCAATAAAATTAATATTTTCCATTTACATCTAAATTTTGGATTGGAAGGATCATACTACTTGTCCCTAGCAAGGATGGGTAGTCATCCCTAAGGTCCAAGAAGTAAAAAAATAAATTTTTTCCATCTCATATTTATATTGGATTGGAAGGATCGTACTACTTGTCCTCTGCAAAGGATGGGTAGTCATCCCCAAGGTCCAAAGAAATGAGGATAAGTATTAGATTATGGGATTAAGTGTGCCCATGCAAGGCAACATGTCTTGTCTAAAAAACAAGACCACTGTTTGTCCAAAGGGTTAGACTAGCATGACCATTTCTTCCATAATTGGTTAAATTATTTTTCTCAAAGTGAGGTAATGAATTCTAAATCAGAATAGTAAGGATAGGGTTAAACTCTCATCTCGGTTTGTTGGGAGTCTGATTCCCCAAAGTTCTGATTTCACATTCACTTGCACATAGGTTCAAGATATTAGGGGCTCATAACCAACTTTGGGATATATGATAAGGCAATTAATTAGTGGATCCTAAAAGGGTTTGGCAATCTTGAATGTTTGTACATGATACTAGAAGAAAGAATTTGTATTTTATAAAAGCAAGATCTCCTAGCATATTCATTAGGTTACACAAATCATTCACAATCTCATGTATGCATTCATGTAAAACTGACAATGGAATGTTGATCAATTTCAAATGATAGGGAATGAAACACATTGCACACACCGAGCTGATACTTCATAATTCTGATGATTCATGTATTTTTGATCTATGGGCATTTTTTTATATTTATTATGTGCTAACACATGTTTTCAAGTTTATATACTTCCAGATAGGGTTCTCAAGAAAATGCTCAGGAGCATTTGATAGCAGAGTCGCCATTTGTTATGGCTGATCCACAACACACCCCAAAATTGGGGACCCACATTTTTTGCATGCTTTCAAAGGAATCTCAGTGACCCAGATGCTAAAATTCAAGAAAAAGGGGCAAAAATGCACAAGTATAGAAAGTGTCACGAAATCACGACATGTCGCGCCATCACTGCTGGAAGGGTTTACCTTCTACTGTGAACGGAATCAATCAAGTTATATGGAATTTCAATAACAGACAAATAACAGATCGAATTACGGAAGAGAATGAATCAAATATTTAAAATAAATCGATGCCACTAGGAGGGCAGATCCCGTCGTAGAGGCAAAAGCAGAGATGCAGAGATACAAAAATAAAAGATATGATGATTATCTAATCAATGAAAGCTAATATAATATATATGAAATTGTACACAAATGGATAACCTAGCCGACTGCTAGGTTTGGGCTGTAGCATGACTCCCCTCCTCAGAAAGCTTTGTCCTCAAAGCTGGAAATGTCTAGAAAATACTTTCGTGTTCCCATGTGGCATCTTCCTCTGGTAGGTCTTGCCATTTGATGAGAAATTCTTGAATCTAGCGTGATCTTAGTCTTCGTATTCTGTGTTGTAATATATCTTCAGGTTGGATATGTATGCGGCCTTCCTCATCGAGCACTGGTAATTCTGATTGGCCTTGCACTTTCTAACCAATTACCTTTTTGAGATAGGAAACATGGAATACCGGGTGTATTCGTGATGATGAAGGAAGTTCTAACTGGTAGGCTACTTCTCCAATGCGGCGCACAATTTTGTAAGGACCATAAAATCGTGGTGCCAACTTTTGACTAGTCTTTATCCTTAATGATGCTTGTTTGTAAGGTTGCAACCTTAGGAAAACCTTGTCATCGACATTAAAAGTTCGTTCTGATCGGTGCAAGTCATGTTGTTGTTTCATGCGATTTTGTGCTTGGAATAAATTCTCCTTAAGGATGGTGAGTGTCGCCTGCCTTTGTTGAAACCAATCATCCACTTTGTCTACTTTGGATGAACCAGGAACGTAATCTGCTACGATAGGAGGCTTAGTTCCATACAATGCTTCAAAGGGAGACATCTTAATGGAATAATGGTAAGAAGTGTTGTACCACCATTCTGCCATTGCTAGCCATTGGCTCCATTGATATTGTTTATCTTGAGCAAAACATCGTAAGTATGTACCCAAACATTTGTTAACTACTTCTGTTTGACCATCTGTCTGGGGATGGTAATCTGAGGACATGTTCAATTTGGTACCACTAAGTTGAAATAATTCTTGCCAAAAGTTACTAGTGAAGATGGGGTCTCTATCACTTACAATATTTTTTGGCATACCATGTAATTTGAAAATTGAATCCATAAATACCTTTGCCACCTTGATTGCGGAAAATGGATGTTGTAGAGCCTGAAAATGAGCGTATTTGGATAACCGGTCTACGACGATGAAGATAACTGTCCTGCCTTCTGATTTTGGAAGACCTTCAATAAAATCCATAGATATATGTTCCCACTGTCGTTCAGGGATGGGTAAAGGTTGTAATAATACTAGTGATTTGACTGTTTCTCCTTTATTGCGCTGGCAAACTTCACATTCTCGCTACCCATTGTTTGACTTCTCGCTTTTAATCCTTTCCAACAAAATGATTGTTTGACCCTTAAATATGTTTTCAAAAATCCCGAATGTCCCGTCGATGGAGAAGCATGTGATTCGTCGAGGATCTTTGATTTGAGTTCTGAATTATGTGGAATGTAAATGCGGTTCTTCTTTCGGAGGATGTTATCTTCATAAGAGAACAAAGGGTGTTTAGAAGACCCTATAGATAATTCATGAATTATTTGGGCAGTTTCACTATTGGACAACCATTCAATTTGTAATTGAGTTACCCATTGGAAGCAAGGACCTGAAATAGCATTGATGACTACTTCATCTTCATATTTTCTGGACAATGCATCGACGGCTATATTTTCCTTCCCTTTCTTATATTCGATAACAAAATCATAACCCAGAAGTTTGGTTAACCACTTATTTTGTTATAAGAAAACCTTTGCTCCAAAAAATGCTTGAGGCTACTATGATCTATTTTTATAATGAAGCGGCTACTGATTAGGTAGTGTCTCCATTTTTCTACTGCATGAAGAATAGCCAACATTTCTTTTTCATATGTTGATCTTCCCAAATTTTTTCTAAAAAGTTGTTTACTTTCAAATGCCAATGGATGACCTTATTGCATTAATATAGCCCCAATTCCTGTTCCTGATGCATCACATTCTATAATAAATGGTTTGTGAAAATTGGGAGTTGCTAATACTGGAGTTGTACACATGGCTTGCTTAAGAGCTTCAAAAGCTAGAGTAGCCTCTTCCGACCAACGAAAAGCATCCTTTTTTGTGAGTGTCGTGAGAGGTGCTGCAATCTTACCATAATTTTGTACAAACTTGCGATAGTAGCCCGTGAGACCCAAAAAACCATGAAGTTTCTTGATGGTTTTAGGTAAAGGCCACTCTTGAATTGCCTTAATCTTATTGGGATCGAATTTGACACCCTCATGTGAAACTATATGACCAAGATACTTGACTTCTTGAACACCAAAAGAACATTTGGAGCGTTTAACAAATAATTTTTCTTTGTGTAGAATGTGAAGGGCTTTATCCACATGATGTAAATGGTCTGTCCATGTTTTGCTATATATGAGGATATCATCAAAAAAAACTAATACAAACTTACGGAGGAGTGGACGAAACACTTGGTTCATGAGACTTTGGAATGTGGATGGTCCATTCGTGAGACCAAAAGGCATGACCAAAAATTCGTAATGACCTTCATGAGTACGAAAGGCCGTTTTGGGAATATCTTCTTCTCTAACATGGATTTGGTGAAAGCCAGAGCGAAGGTCTAATTTTGTAAAAAAAATTCCCCCATGCAACTCATCTAATAGGTCATCTATGATGGGTATAGGAAATTTGTCCTTGATAGTGAGTTTATTGAGAGAACAAAAGTCAGGACACATACGCCAAGAGTTATCTTTTCGTCTAGCCAGGACTACAGGTGAGGAATAAGGACTAGTGCTATGACGAATGACTCCATGATCCAACAAATCCTGAATGATCTGTTCGATTTCGGTCTTTTGTGGCTGAGGATAGCGATAAGGACGACTGTTAGGTGGGACACTTCTTGGCATCAAATGGATGGCATGATCATGAGATCATTTAGGTGGTAATCCTTGAGGTTCTTGGAAAACCTCGTCGTAATGTGTGATGATATCTTGTAACTCAGGTGCAATAATATCCGAAGTTGCTGCCGATTGTTTTTCCAAACAATTAATTTGAGCTATAAACCCATATCCACCCTTTTTTAACATTTTTTCCATACTATGAGAGCTCACAATTTGTGTTGGAGGAGTAGTAATGCCTTGTAAGTGAATGACTCGTCCATTTTCCTTCCATTCCACAAATAATTTTTTGAAGTTGAAGCTAACTGTGTCTAATGTTTCCAACCATTCAACCCCCAAAATGACATCAGAATTTCCTAAATTCATGACAAAAAGGGAGCCTAACCAGGTATAAGTTCCCATATTTATGGAAACTTGAGATGTGCGACCCACGCATTGTGCGTTCACCCCGTTGGCCACTAAAACCTGGAATTTGTCTTTGTTGGAAGAGTTAATGAATAAATTCAAGGCTTTTGCTGTTTTGATGTCGATAAAATTGTGGGTGCTACCCGAATCAATTAGCACATTCACCTTTTTCTCAGCGGAGAAAACCTGGTACCTTGATGGTATGGTGGGCGGTTAAACCCATAAGAGCATGCACTGAAATTGCCATTGTATCCTCTTCTTTTTCGTCTATAGTAACTGGTAGGTCTTCTAGCATAGGTTCTTCTTATTGGTAAGGTTCATCCTCTTCCCCTTCACCTTGATCGCCTTCAATATGAAAGTTTTGTTTTTTGGCACAATCTTGTTCCCTGGGGTGATTAGTGCGACATTTATAACAAAAATATCTTGATGGTTGATCATTTCTATGAAAGGAATTGTTGCGGTATGAAGGATGACTATATGTTTCCCGTTGTGCAGACAACTGGTGTCTCTTCTCGGCCAACTTGGCTAATCTTATACAACTGTTCAACAAGGTTGGATCGTGCATGTCTACCTCCACTCGAATACTTTCTTTCAAACCATTGCAAAAGGCACCTACCACTGTGTCGGGACTAAGGTCTGAAGTGTATGGTAGTAAACTGGTAAACTCCGAAACGAATTCACTAACTGACCCTTTTTGTTTAAGAGATAACAATATTACTGTGTAGGATGATGTAGCTCCATCGTCAAATATTTCTAAAAAAGAGGTAGTGAATTTTCTCCAGGTAATAATAGCTACATTCTCTTTTTTAAGCCATACAAACCATTGGTAGGCCTTAGTGCCTAATTTTGTTGCAATGAAAGGAACTTTATCAATTTCTTTAATTTGATATAAGTCAAGGATGCCTTCCATTTTGGCTAACCAACCACGAGGATCATGACATTCAAAAGTGGGCATATCAATTCGTGGAAAGTTAATATTAGGGCCTCTTGGTTGGTGATAACCCGTGTCCCTTTCTTGATTTTGGTTATACCGTTGTCTTTGATAGGGATCCTTGTAATTATCCGAATCACCTCGTTGTTATTGCCAATCATCATTAGGATCGACAGTTTCTTCATTTCGTTGGGCATGGGAGTGATTTTGGGGATTAGTATTTGGATTAGGTTGTTTTTGGGCTTGCACAAGTTCTTTTAGGGTGATACCCATGTCGTGTAGACTCTCTAGTATGCTTTGAAGAGACTCCCTATCAGACATGGCTGAATTACTTGAGTCTCCTTGTGTGATATTTTCGTGAGTTGGGGAAGGATTAGTAGCCATAGGATCTACTAGGGGATGATGTGGATTATAACTACCAATTTTAAAAGGAGGAGAATTTTTTGTACCTGGTGTGCGATTAGGCCTTCTTGTGTTGTTATTTTTCGAGCTTGATAATCGATCATCAGGTCCTTTGTTCCAGATTTTACTCATGCAATGTTTAAACTTTCCAGATTAACAATCCTTGAACGTCCTTTTGAAAAGTAAATTGGGGACTATGGCAAAAAATGGTTTCCGCTTTGATTGTCGCTCCAACTGCGATGCGGAGTGTAAAGTGGCACTGATCCTTGATTCCTCGAATTTGAGTGTAACCCAACTGAACCGGACTGATAGGCGTGAGGACTGAGACGAAGACTGATAGTGACCAACGAACAGCAGGGACAGACAAGACCGACTGTGACAGACGGACAACACCCGATGACTAACAGACGAACAGTGACGGCAAAAGGCTGACCATGCATGGACACGACGGCCAAGATGGAAATTGATAGCATCGACAATGACAGACTGACAGTGACAGATGGACACGACCAACCGCGACAGACGGACAACAGGAACTGACACGACCAACCGCGATAGATGGACAACACACGAAGACGATCAGCGATGACAAAAGACTGACCGCACACAGACACGACGACAAGGACTAACCCCCAGCGCAATGAAGACACAACAAACAAATGACTAACCAACCACGCAACTAGGACACGACAATCGAGGATGCGGACGCAAGGAACGGCAATGTGATCGGAGTCACAACGAAATAGGGTCACCAAGATAGTTTTAAACCATGCGACGACCAAACTATGGCAAATGTGGGATAACTATTTAGCCAAAAAAAAAATAAAAATAATAATTAAACGTTGGTACCTTAGGAAGGATGAATAATCACGTTTTTTTCGTGCTTCTAATTGGTCGAATCTGACAAGGGATTTGGCGAAGGACTGCAGCGTATTTTCTTGATGCAAATCATGATTTCCATCGATGGGCTTCAGATGTACTCATATGCTACCTGCTACGGTGATTTTCCAGAGAAAAAACACGCCAAATACCGGATATTTCGCTCAAGAACTGATACTGTGCTTCAGAGTATCCGGTGGAGTGGATTGTTCAGCGGAAATTGTATGCTGCGTCACCAACCCGCTTGGCTTGAATCGGTTGTGCCGGCTTCGAAGTGGGAAAAAATTGTCGTGCTATGTTTAGCAAAAAATACCTCCATTTTTTTCCTGTGAACTGCCTGCCCCCAAGCGACTGTGATGCGGAAGATACTGTGATGCGGCGACTGTAATTCTGTCGGAGAAAGGATTTTTCCTACGAACGCGACTTCTGATACCACTTGGAAGGGTTTACCTTCTACTGTGAACGAAATCAATCAAGTTATATGGAATTTCAATAACAGACAAATAACAGATCAAATTGCGAAAGCGAATGAATCAAATATTTAAAATAAATTGATGCCACTAGGAGGGCAGATCCCACCGTAGAGGCCCGTCGTAGAGGCAAAAGCAGAGATGCAGAGATACAAAAATAAAATATATGATGATTATCTAATCAATGAAAGCTAATCTAATATATATGAAATTGTACACAAATGGATAACCTAGCTGACTGCTAGGTTTGGGCTGTAGCAGCTATCGAAAAACAGAAAAGTGTCGTGAAATCGTGACATGTTGCTCTGTCGCAATCGAAAGAGGAGAGAGAAAGGCAAAATGAAAAAGTGTCACGAAATCGTGACATGTTGCTCCGTCGCGATCGAAAGAGGAGAGAGAAAGGCAAAATGAAAAAGTGTCGCAAAATTGTGACATGTTGCTCCGTAGCAATCGAAATAGGAGAGAGAAAGGCAAAATGAAAAAGTGTTGCAAAATCGCGACATGTAGCTCCGTCGCAACCGAAAGAGGAGAGATAAAGGAGAAGCAGAAAGGCGTAGTGAAATCGTGACATGTCACAAAATCGTGGTCAATGCAGTCAACGGTAGCAGGTGGGCAGAACCATCACGAAATCGCGACGTGTTTGATTTTCGTGGCCCAAAGAGGAGAGAGAAAGACGAAGCAGAAAGGCGTAGCGATATCGCGACAAAAATCAGCAAAGGTGCATGAAGTGCAAAATGGTCGTGAAATCACGATAGAAAGCAGCAAAGCAGTACGGAACGAAAAGGCGTCACGATTTCACGACGAAAATCTGGCCGATGGTACAAAGTGAAAAAACATCGTGATATCACGACAGCATGCAACGAAAGATGCACAAAGTGAGAAAACATCACGATATCACGACAACATGCAGCGAAGGTGCCCGAAGTAGAAAAATGTCACGATATCGCGACAGGTTGCGGGCAAATGGTACGGAACGAGGAAAACGTCATGATATCGTGACATGTCGCGTTTTTGTGGCTAGGAAGGCGGACAAGGCTGCATGCTATTTTTTGTCATGATTTTCATGGGGCCATTACAGAACGTGTAGAAAAGTGTGGGACACATGGCGTACAGGCTGCAGAAGCATTACAAAGAAGATCAAACGTCTCAATGTCGAGCATAAAGCCAAAACACACGTAGTCAAAGAAAGACGAAACGAATCGATCTGGAAGATGAAGCGAAGCATCACAGGCCAAAACAGAGAGCATTGCCAGAAAGTATAAATGTAGAAGCACAGATTGACACAGGGTCAAAAACCGCTGGAGCAGAGTTGCAGTGCTAGAGGCCAGAGGGTCATTCTGGGCCTGCTTTGGGGCTGTTTTCCTTCTTTTTTCTGGTTTTGAGAAAACCAGAGATGCTGCCATTGTAACTTGACATATTATTAATGCAGAGTGTTCAAAAATTTGCATCTTGTTGGCAAGAAAGAAGGAGTTATTTTCTGCATGCATGTTTTAATATTTATCATTCCCTTTTTCAGATTTCTAGGCTTATAGATGAAGTTTAATGCAAGTTCTCTTGGTTGCTTCATGCGAATGTCTAAATCTAAAAAATAACAGTAAACCCTAGAGACCAGCACTTAACTTATCTGGATTGTGCGGATTTTGCAAGTTCAATAGGTTAGGTTGCATGCATGGAAATCTCACATCTTCGATTTTTCCAGGACGGGATAGCATTAAACTGAATGCAATTTTAATTATTTTTCTTCTGCATTTTATTTTCTTTTGCTGCACTTTATTTTCAGAAGTTCCCATTTTAATTTTTCAAGCTTTAAAATAAAATTAAAAAATTAAAAAAACTTCAAAATCCATAAATAATTCCATCATTTATGGCATTTCATTAAACTTTATTTTGAAGTTACAGCATGGTCATATAAGGATCAGATCATGTTTTTTTTATAAGGGTTCAATGAACAATCATTAATTTCACAGTAAAATAAACCACAGTGCCCCTTATTTTTAGTTACTTGCAATCACTAAGGTGTTCCAAGCATTTAAAATGAATATCTTCATTTAAGATTATTAATACACAAATGCAGAATGCTCACATAACAGGAACCTTGGAGAAATTACTTGTTTAATTTCTTTGCAAGCAGAGGATTTAGAACCCAAATCCTATCCGAGAGTGTGTTTTCACAATCGGGTGAAAATACCACTCAACACTTCTACAAGGGTGTTTCTTTATGGGCTTATGCTCCTTTCTGATCTGAACTCTTGGGAGCTTTCTTGTAGGAGGTTCTTTTCTCAATTGGGTTCCTCACAGGTGAATGCACTTTCAAGGGGTTAAGATCTTGGGGGTCAACCTACAAAGGTTTATTTCCTGATTTGGTTAGAACAACCACTTGTTCAATAGAGGGCATCATGAAATTTTGATTCTCTTCCCTGATCATATTAATATGACCCTTGAGGGTTTTTTTAGCCTTTTCAATAGCTATCTTCTAGATATGATGTTGATGGATCATACATGAGTTTTCTCTGTGTGGATAGTTGCATGTAGAACACCAGAATTTTGACTCTATTGAAATGTTAGTGGGTTCACTATCTTCATTGGTGTAAACCATGTTATATTTTTCTTGGTTTCTACCGCTCGTGGAGGCTTGATCTCTTATTACCTATGGAAATATCCTTGGTTGGAAATTTCTTTCTCCTTCTCTTCTTTCCATTGAGTTCATCTTATTCATCAGAGTTTTTAAGGTTAATTTTTGATCTTGTAGAGTTGCAAGTTGAGGATTTGGATTTGATGAAACTATCACCATAGGAAGTGCAAGAATGATAGGAAGCATTGGAGGAGCGATAGATGCCTGTATTACTAGGATATTAGGCTACCTGGTCCATTTGGGGAGACTTGTATTAGAAGTAGGAGCATTTTTGGGAAAAAAGTGTTTTATGCTTGTGGTAGATCTGAAAAGATAGGCATTATCATCTTTGTAGGGAGCCTTCCAATAGGGATTAGATCTCTTTCTACTTTCTGGGCTTCTTGGAAAATCTTTGGGAAAGTAAATAATTGGGATTGCCTAATAGCCATACTTATGTTTGATTTGAAATCTATCAAATAATAGTACATTGACTTTTCATTTATTGGCCTCAATCCATCATGTACCCTCTACCAAGTTTGATTGAATATGATATTAAAGTTGACTATCTCCTCTTGAGGGTGCTTTTGAATAATAATAAATTGGGTTAGCAGTTAAAATGGGTTAGCATGTTCATTTAACTCTTCTACTAACTTACCGAAAAGCTGGACTTGGGTAGATATTGATTGACTGGTGAGGGATTTATACCAGTAGAGTATTTTTCCTTTCCAAGAAATGACTAAGATTCTTATCATGACATCTTCTTCAGTGATGTTATATATTGGTGCAAGTGTGGCTACGTCTTGAAAATGTTCATAAGCTATCTTCCTAGTACCATCATACTGGGGTAACACCTTTAAATCTGCTATTGGAATTAGGTGCTGAGCTACCAGATTCAAGGGGCTTGTATGGTTCCCTGAAGGGTAAGGAAAATTCAATTGATTCATGGCCATTACAGATATGTTTCTGCCTGATATTATAGGTATATGGGTAGCTTAAGTTAACGTTTCTCTAGCATTTGTACTAGGGAAGGTTGTAAGGAAAATATTTGTGTATCTTGTATCCATGGTAGATGAAGAAGTGGTTCTAGCAACTAATACAGGATTAAGGTGTAATTTGAAGAACTCGATGGGCTCTTAAATTTTTTTTTCCTTATATTTGGTTATCATATAAAAATGGTATTCAACCAAAAAGTAGATAAGGACTTTCTTAGGGTTCCTCTCTTGGGCGGAGTTGCCAGGTGATTCATAAAAATTTTAAACAGGGCAAAGATAATCACCATAACTTTTATTTATATATCATGGGATTGGGTCTCATCGGGCATGCCAAAAAATATTGGTGCAAAATATGCCTTCAGTTACATTTGTGCCTAAGACTTTACCAATATTGAAATATTAGGTGCGAAACAAAGTTTACCTAGTTCAATCTCCAGAGGAGGTTGGTTCCTTATTTTTTTAGAGAAAAGGGGGGTGAGAATAAAGTGCATAAAAAAAAGGGAAATATAGCTATTGCTAAGAATGTTTAGATGGTGCATATTAGATAATAGTAAAGAAACATCTACAACCTTTTACATATAAGCATTCTATGAACCATCAATTTAGAATAACCAGTCCTCTGGTGCAGATTTAATCAAACACAAGCTTATTTGAAATGTTAATTTTAGAGCTAGCTAAACTTTAAATGCAGAAATTTAGAATAAGAATTAAGGCGGTTTCTATCCAACGTAACTTATATAGTAATCAACAATCCATACATACTTGATAACACACTAGTGAGCTAGAAACCAAAATGAGTAGTATTTATTTGATTTTAGAAGTATGTGTACATTGCCTTGTAAACATCCAAGAGCCGACCATTTATTTGGGTTGCTCATCCTATATATATATATATATATATATCTTTTTACATAACAAAAAAATTAAAAGTTGTTACAACAATATACCCGTAGGCTCATTCTGGTAGAGTGGTAGTTAAGAGAGCATGGGGTCTTCAACTAAAAATGGTTGGGATCTTCTTGTTACTGCAATCTACCTTTATCTTCTTAGAGGCATCGTGGCCTAGCTGTCTTCCACTTCTTTACTTTTGGCTCAAAAATGTCATGCAACCACGATATTTTATCTTCACTTAGCCTTCGGGCTCAAAAATATCATGTAACCATGACATTTTATCTTTAATTAGTCTTTGGACTCAAAATATTGTGCAATTGCAACATTTTCCAATTACTTAGTCTTCCAACTCAAAAATATCGTGCAACCACGACCTTTTATCTTTACTTAGTATTTGGGCTCAAAATTATCGTGCAACCACGACCTTTTCTCTTCACTTAGCTTCATGATTCAAAAATTTCATGCAACCATGATGTTTTATCTTCACTTAGAATTCAGGCTCAAAAATGTCATGCAACCGTGATGTTTTAGCTTCACTTAGCCTCTCGACTCAAAAATTTCATGTAATTATGATATTTTATCTTTACTTAGTCTTCAAGCTCAAAAACATTGCGCAACCATGACATTTTTGCATTACTTAGTCTTCCAGCTCAAAAATATCATGCAACCATGACATTTTCTCATTATTTAGTATTCTAGCTCAAAAATATCATGCAACTATGACCTTTTATCTTCACTAAACTTCCCGATTCAAAAATGTCGTGCAACCGTGATGCTTTCACTTTACTTAGTGAAATTTTGAGAAGACCACTCCTTACTCCCCTTGATGTGGTCATATGACCTACAAATAGGGTGATTTTTTGATGGGTTCTTTGATTTACACACACCTAAGATCTAGCAAAATGCAGCTATACCTAACTATATGCACTTCAAATTTCCATGAAAGCAATGATATAAAATTTTAACTAGAAAGCTTTTAAATTTAACTAAGATGCAATGATTTCTTGAAGACACTAAAATCAAAAGATAAATTCTATGCTAACATATGTGTACTCCTTTTTTTGTGTTTTTCAAATAATATGATTGATGCAAAACAATGCAACTAACTTTATTTTCTTTTGGTATTTTCTTTCTTTTCTTTTATGGAATGCTTCTAAAATAGAATATTACAAAATTAAAGTATGGAAAACTAAAAGGAATGTAAAATTAGATCCTTATCATATGGATTCAGACCTGTCAAGGCAAATTCGTATTTTTCAGAGTGAATTCGAATCTCCGAAAATGAATTCAAAAACATAGAGCAGTTTTTTGAATTTTTTTAGATCCTACAATTTCACAACAAAAAACTAAAATTTATAATTGGTGATGAGGGATCTACTTAATCCACTGCATTAGTGATGTTGTAGTCATATCCCCTCGATTCCTTCAGTATACTGTAAGAAAAACAACTCATTTCTAGATCTAATGCATAAAATATATATATCTGATAAGAAAGAACAGTAAGCAGTATAAAGTGCAGCAAGGAATAAGTCTTATAAAGGCTAAAATGTAGAGTATAAATAATTATAATAAACCTAAGGCCAAGATTTTAACCCCAACATATGTCTATGCAATTTCATATGCTCTTAGTGAATTCAAAAGGCTCCAAATTCATTCAAAAGCCTACAATGGTCATATTTGAAAACCTGCAACGGTCAGATTTAGAAAGTTGCAAAGCAATTTTAGAAATCATCAACGAATTTGGACTATTCAAAATTAGTTTAAAACTTGCAACATGACAAATACTTGCTAAGAATAAAAACACATGGATTATTGGTATTGATTTTCATCTCATCTTGTCTCTGGAATGATGATGAAGTGTCGAGATCTCATTTGAAAAACCTACAACAAAGTATGAAAAGTCTCTTCTCCACTTAGTTATCCTAAAAAAAATCATCATTAGGTTTATCTAGGGGCAGTCTATAGAATTTAACATCTGAGGTCGATCGATAAAATAGGGAGAAATATGAAGATAGATCAGATTGGTTAGGAAAATTTAGAAATTTTCCAATCTGGGCAAATTTGAACGGTTTTGAATTTGTTGAAAATCCAGGATTGCCCATATTGAAGATAAAATACAAACAATGCATCGAATTTTAGGTGCATGTTTGATTTTCCTAAATTCAAATAGTTTAAAATTTTTCAAAATCATCTAAATTTGGAAAATAAAGGGGGAAAGGATAATATTCGATTTAAATAATACAAAAATCAAGGCAAACAACTGAAGGGGGAAGGTACATTGCTAAGGAGGGAAAATATTTTTGCTGAGTAAAAATATTTGAAGTGTGTCAAAATTCCATGGCTACATATAGAAAGTACAAAACTAGGGTTATGCATAAGGGGTTGGAATCAAAATGTACTTGTAAAAAAATGGTAAATCCTAATAAAAATCAAGGTGAATCTTAAGAAAATCAAATCAATCATCTTCACACCAAAATTTGGGGTATTTGAAGCCCTAAAAAGTAAGTTCATATTTGGGGCAAATTTTGACCTATTAAATCACCTTATAACTTCATAAAAACACCACCATTAGATCAGGTTCAAAAAGATCTTTCCAATGAGTACAAATATACCTATGTTTGGATATATATTGTGGTGAATTGATCCTAAGAAAAAATTGGTCCTAAAAATTTCAGGCAAATGGGCCGATGTTGAGGGTCCTCATATTCACCAATTTCCAATTTTGGAAATCCTAATATTTGCCCAATTTGTGAATATTCACCACTGTGCATAACCCTATATAAAACTATAAATACAAAATAGAAAAACTATAAATTAAAGCCTATTCTAGTTTTGTATATGGACAAATTGTTAATATAGAAATGAAATCCTATGGGAGATCTAGCTAACCTCACCCTTATAGTAGGCCCTTTCTCCAATGAGTAGGTATGGTCCTCCTATAGCTATGAAAGAATGATTAAAACTCAAAATGAGATGAATCATAGATTTTTGTTCTATTAATGACTAAAATAATATGTAGAAGTATTTGACTGTATTTCTACAAATGAGATTAATATTTCCTTTATAAGACACTCTCAAAAGTATAATCCTCTTTTAAATGATTGTCTAGGTATGTCTATAGAAATTTAAAGATGAAATCCTAACAACCTTTGAACTATTTAATAGTTATTAGGATTGTATAAAACTGACTATAACTTAAATTAAATAAAAGATAAAAAATTATAATAACCAACACTTTGTTGTTACAAGGGATTAGTTTTGATCTTTTAAGAATAGGATAAATTTGGTCCCTAGTTTATAATTGAATTCTTCCATCATAATGGTTGTTTTGGGTTTGGATGTTTCTCTCAATGGCTAAAACATCCCACAAGTATTGTTTCCATAGGTGTTTGGATCAAAGATATAGTTATGATATTCTAAGATGGAATTAATGGTGAAAAACATAATTGGAATATATGGTGTTTTTTCATGGTGGGTTACATTAATTCTATGATTGGTTTCACATCTAAGCTAGTTGAGCATCCAAAGCTCAAACTTTTGTTGAAAGTGTAATTTGACTTATTTCCAAGGTAAATAGTGTGAGATGCAATCTTATATAGGCCTACAAGCATTATTGTACAAATATAATTAATTTATTATTTTATTTTATTATATAATATTTATGGGCCATAGTTAATATTTTTTATGGTTAAACCCGTATTATAATTTGTAATTAACCTTAATCCCTCTTTTTATATCTATTTGGGTTAAAATTATTTATATAATTAGTGTTTTGGCATTGATATAAATAACCCCCATCACTCCATCCATTGTATCAAAGTGTTTTGATTATTATCCATGGATAATATAGTGGTTATTTATGGTCCCTATAGGTTCCCACTATATATGTATATCTTTCATCTTATTTATGTTTTTTGTACAAGATGTGAGTATATGGATCACTCTTGGTCATTTCTAGAAATTTTTGCAAATTATAGCATGGTATTAGTGTCACAACACTCCTTGAAAACACTAGCTACTTAAGTTGGACTATGTATTGTGAATGATGTTTAATGCTTAGTCTGTGGTTGTAATGGATATATGCTTTTGATATTATGTCTATTTTTGCATAAGGATATGGTATTGTTGATGTTTTGCTTGGTTGCAAGAATCAGGTACTCTCGTGGGTGGACAAGAGAATTAGCCACAAGGAGCAAAAGACCATACTACAAGGAAAAGTGATAATTATGACTTGGTATTTAAACAAATCAAGGTAAAATTGATGAATACCATTTTTCATGTAGGTGCATTTTGGTTTGTGCATGCTCATGTTTGTGCCATTGAACTAGGAAAGTTACATGCAATAAGTCTCCTTAACATGATTCAATGATAGCTTGGGTCTATCTTAAATAAGGAGCCACTCATTTAGGGATAAAATGATGGTATGAAACATCGAGAGAGTGTTTCTATTTGGATCTCCTTGATAGATTATATGGATTCTTTCTGTCTCCTTTGTTTGATTAAAATTAACCCTAATTAATGTTAGTTTAATATAATATTAGCATTAATTGATGTTAGATTTAATATTAATCAAAGTAATGATTAATGTTGGTTTAATCTAATTAATGTTAATATTAATGTGACTCTAATGTTAGTATTAATCTAATAAATGGTGAATGAGTTATCAGTATTAATCAAGGATTAATTAATGTTAAGTTTAATCAATTTATTATGTTTTTTCTTGGACATGTTGTTTGTCTTGTGTGTATGTGGTTGGCGGAGCCACCTTTGCCTTACTGGTGAGAGCACAATTAATGCCTTGGGTGGTGAGGGTGAAGCCACCTTTGGCTAATGAAATTTTTGTTTTAATTCTCCATCTTGTGTTACATTGAGGGGGGCATCGAGTGGGATTTTTTGAGCATTATGAAAATGCTTGCAACTCTAGAGTCTATTTAAGGGTTTTTTGTTGTTATTCTTGGTGACTCGAGGTTGAGAAAGTAAGAGGAAGAACTACATTGGTTGCAACAATTCTTTGGGATACAAGGAGCAAGTAGTGGACATCGTAAATATTTTGTTGAGATCTAGGTAAAATTTGGTCCTTTCGTGGAGTGCTTCTTTAATTCTCTTTGCTAGCTTCCCATTGTTACTAATTTTTACTATGTGTTTTATTATTTTGTTTGTTGGTGTGGATTTGTGGAGCTTGGATTGATTGCGTACCTTTGTTATCCTAGAAGGGCTTACCTTGGTGGTGAAGGTTATTTTGGGAAATGGCCTCGTTGTGATGTCCTTCCATATGTCTACAATGTTGTTATGCATCCTTGGATCCTTGCTAATCAAACCCCTATGTTGAAGGTTGCTTGATTTTTTCCTGATTTGGGATATGTAGGGCATATTTGGGTTTTTTTACCTAAGATTTCTTTGGTTGGTTGCAGTGCACACCTACTGGTTTAAGTATATCACTCTGGTTCATGTCGGGACATGTCGAGTGCTTGGAGATTTTAGGTTTTATTCCTTACCTTCTACGTATTATTTTTCTTAAGCCTTGAATTATCCCTAGCTTATTAGTTGTGTGTAAAGTAGGGTCTATTTTTGAGCATTGCCTAGTAATACTCATGTAGAATAAGAATTTTGTTCTAATATTGTAGATTTTGATTTGACTTTTAGATTGGGGTTTATTATATCTTAGTCTAAGTTTGCATGAATCTATGTTTTATTAATGTATTGGACTTTAGATTAGGTTATAATATTAAATAATCTATGTCTGATTTGTGCATCTAATGAATATAATGTTAGATTAAGTTATTAATATTTAGATTCAAACTAATTCAATGATAGATTAGTTGGAAATGAATCTAATGTTAGATTAAGTTATTAATCTTTAGATTCAAACTAATTCAATGATAGATTAGTTGAAAATGAATCTAATGTTAGATTAAGTTATTAATCTTAGATTCAAACTAGATCAATGATATATTAGTTGGAAATGAATCTAATGTTAGATTAAGTTATTAATATTAGATTCAAACTAATTCAAAATAGATTAGATGGAAATGAATCTAATGTTAGATTAAGTCATTAATATTTAGATTCAAACTAATTCAATGATAGATTAGTTGAAAATGAATCTAATGCTAGATTAAATTATTAATCTTTAGATTCAAATCGATCCAATGATAAATTAGTTTGGTAGCTAATCTAATGATGGATTAATTCTTTTGATCTTTGCTTTTCAAGTAATCAAATAAAGGATTAATTATTATCAATATTCTATAAAGATTAGATTGGAAAATGATCAAAATATAGATTAATATTTGGACTTGCAAATGAATGTCAAGACTTACTCTAAGGGCTAGACTATAACTAACATTAGAATGATGTAGTTATGGTTTTGGATGGTCTTAACATTTGTGGATAATTTTTTTAAAATAAGTATGGGCTTCTTTATTTGATTAGTTGTGCTTTTTGAAAATAATGAACTTAAAATTTGTGGAGAATGTTTTGAAAGGGATTGTGGGCTATATTGTGTGTTTGCTATAATGAATTAGCTATGTGGAAAATATGAGAATTGATATTTGTGGATGGAAAGAAGTATGGGCTTATTTTGTGTTTTGCTATACTGAATTAGAGATGTAATATTTGTGGAAAATATTTTGGAAAATAATTATGAGTTTCTTCTATGTGTTTGCTATAATGATTTAGCTATGTGAAAATATGGAAATTGATATTTGCAAAAAATATTTTGGAAATAAGTATGGGCTTCTTTGCTTGTGTTTGCTATATTGAATTGAATTATAGAAATGCAAGTGCTTGGGTTCTAAAATATTTGTGGAGAATATTTTAGGAAAGTAGTAAGGGCTACTTTTTTTGTGCATTGAATCTTATAGAAATGCATTCATACCTGCATATGAGTTGTTCTAATCCCCAACTTCTTATCAAATACCATGGAGGCCAAAGGAATATGGTGTAGGGTCATGCTAAGATAACTCCACCTTGTTCCTAGAGTATTGTTGTTGATCACTCTTGGTGAAAGAGGATTTATTATAATAGAAGAAAAGACTATTCTTTTGTAATTTAAGCCTTTAAAAGAATGACTACATGTTGCTATGTTGTTAAATGATTTTATGGTTCTTATCCATGCTTTTTCTTGATCTAAAGGCTTTGATAGATTTATTATGCAAACTCTAGATGGTTAGTTTTGCTTTTATCTTAATTGATGCTTGGTTTAATGCTTACAAAGAGAGAAAGAGAGAAATAGTTATCTTTGGGTTTTTAGGGGTTTCTTTGGGATAGGTTCTAAAGGTACTCTTGACTTAAGCTCTCACTTTTAAGATAACTTGGGTTGTTGTGGGGTAACAACACCTACCTTTGAATTCCATGAGAAAATAATCATGTAGAGTGATTATTGCTTAAGGACCCATTACGAAGATGGGTAGGCAAGCATCAAGTTTAAGATATCACTATGGAGGTGTAGTTAAACTAGACTATGACTTTATTCTTGAGGGATATAATGTAGATTAAAGTACAACTAGAAGAAGGAATTGGCATTCCCTTCTCTAAAAATTGAGAAGGGATAATCCTAATTCTAAGGTCAAAAGGTCTACATTTGTGGAGAATGTAAAAAAATTGGAGAGACTTTTTTAGGACATCCTCTATACCATAAAGGTATACGAGGTAAACCCCAACTACCTATGGGAGATTGGCCTCTCCTATCCACTTGAGTGATGTTTATAGCATCTTAGGCTTGAAATGTGGTTATGTCTAGTCAACCTATGTATTTCATGGATACTCTTGAGAACTATTTATATAGATTAAAAAAATATCTCAGGTTTGTTAGCATTTGGGGTTGTTACAATTAGTGTGGATATGGAACTTTATAACTTGGCCAAAAAAAAAAAGATATTTTGATCCTTTGAACTTTCTTTTTTATTCTAGTAAAATCAATTCTTAGAGATTCATAAGCACATTTGTAAAAAGAGGAAAAGGGAAGATCCAAAGAAAATCTTTGAAATTCCTCTGGTTTTATTGGAGAATTGATGCCTACTCCAGGTTATATTATATTCTTATTGGAATAATTTGTCTTTTTTGCATATATCCAAACCACTTATAGCAAAATAAGTGTAGACATGGAAAATTGACCCACTTTAGTGGGAAATATTCCTTGAGCCCTCTGGGGGACCCCTTAGACTTGCCTAGGGCAAGGGTAAGGCTCCTTCCCCTCTTTTTTGCCTTTTTTCTCTCTCTATGTGAAATCATGCTCGATCCTTGATGGGGCATGACTTTGCATTACGAAATCATGGTCGGCCCTAATGGGGCATGATTTTGCCTTTTTAGGGTTTGACACATTGAAACCCTAAATTTTTGGGTTTGGCGTGTTTTACGTCGGCCCTCCTTGGTTTTCCCGCTCTTTTTACCTTCAAATCCGCTATATAAGGAGGGTTTGAATTCACTTTTTCACACACGCTCACATAATCGATATTCTAAGGATTGATGATTTATTGCTCACTAACATTTTATTTCTCGTAAAGTGTTTTACTCGGTCTGCATCCTTCTTATTCTTCTTTCACAAGCAACTTAGAAGTGTGAAGTTTGGTTGATTGTTTGTTGCATTGGATTGTTGTTGTTCGCTCTTGGTGGATTGTTGTTGAAGCCCTAAGGAGAGATCGACTACCTGGAAGGTCTCAAACCTTTCTACTTGCTTCCTCACTCTCTGCCAGGTGAAAACATTATATTGCATGTTTTATTTCATTTGTTGCATCATAGTTTTGTTATTTCACTTCAATCTAAGATGTCTCACTTTTGTAAAATCACACTCGATCTTCTACGGGGTATGATTTCGCTTTGCATTATCATAGTTTCCTGTTACGGGGTACAATTTTGCCTAAGCTATATCTAGGAGAAATCTACTATTCTAGTTTTCATCATTGCATTCTAGACTACATTTAGAGCATAGTGGTGTATTATGTTTTTGTGATTTCATCATTCTTCTCTACTATATTGTATTATGTTTATTTTCCTCCAAAGGTCAATTTCCACTTTTAATTATCAAAGGTCAGCTAAAAGGACCTAGGGGTCTTGACTTTTGTGCCTCCAAGTATTTCTATACAATGGCCTAAGCAGGCCCCCTAATGCTAATCATATTTTTCAAGTGTTTATCAAGTTATCTTGCAGGAACATGAATTATTGATAGCATTGGATAAAAGGATAAAAACAAGGATAAATCACCGGATAAGATAAGTGTTCTAATTAGTCTTTAGGCTATTTTTTGAATGCTTTATAATTTCTTTGTAAACCCTAGATCTGATTTTATTAAGATACATCTAATTAATTTCTAGGCATTTGAAAGATAAAAGGCATATAGTGTGCATTTAGGGTTAATTTTGTTTGTGCATAATTTCTTGAGCCCTTGCTTAAAGGTTGTTTATTTAGAACCCTAGGTTAGAGAAGCATTCAAAGGAAGAATCATTCTAGGGTTAGCTCTTGTATTCTTGCATTATGTATTTCTGCATTGTCCTTTATCTTTTATAGCATAGATCTAGAAAGGCCAAATCTAGGTGTTTGTCTTGAATCTCATACATCAAACATTCTTGAAAACTAGAGGACTTGGAGCGAGTCCTTAAACCATTCTTGGTGAACCCTTCCCCCCTAGAACCGAGTGTAGAGAACAACATACCCCCATGGTTCACCCCAAAGGCTTCTCTCTTGCGGATCCAACTTTTGGGAATTGTACACGGTAGGGTAATTTTCCCCCTCTACATCTTTGGTGAACCTGATGTGAACACCTCCTTTATTTTAAAATTTTTTTAAAGAAAGATCATTAAATTTGTTTGTGTGATTGAATAACCTTAATAACATCTTTAAAAATATTTTTGTTTTTGTTGTTAGCTTTCTCTTCTATCCTTTTGCTTTTCTAATGGCTCTTGTCCTTAGAAGTCAGCGAAAGCATCTTGAATCTGATTGTATTCCTCTGGAATATGATCAGATTGATAGAGAGGATCCTAACATAGATCCAGAAGAACAAGACAACATGGATACTGAGATGATTTTTTATCCTTATGAGGGACCTAATGGTAGTTTTGTCTTTTCATCATTTGAGCACATTTGGGGCTTTATGAAAGCTAATAGGGATAGGATATTGGGAGGTATGGAGTGAGAAGCTCACCTCAAAAGAGATGAGACTCCTCCACCCCCTCCAATAAGCTCCCCTATGCTTAACCAAGAAAACCCTATGCCTAAATCAGTGCATCTTGATAATTTGAATTCAATTGTTAATACTACTACAACCACCAACCTTGGAAGGAATTTACAAGCTCCTCCAATTAGTAGTGTTACTCAAAAGTGTTTTCAATTTCTTCCTCAATATTCTAATATCAACACTTTTGCTTCTATCCCACAAAATTTTAGTTGTCCATTTTCACAAAATGCCACATATAACAATAGTATCCATGCATCCAATCTGAATCAAGCATTGGTCCCTCAAAACACATATGTTCCATATTTAGGGAATATGGGAACAATGCATAATAGTAATCCAAAAGTGCAAAATTTAATAAATATGGTGAAGTAGTTGGTTTCAAAATTTGAGATGATTCAGCCTTCAAGTTTTACTTATAGTTATAAGGAAATGTGTAATAAGCCATTGGATCCTATTGTTGTTGCTAGGCCTTATCCTAAGAATTTTCCTATGCCATTTTTACCCATTTATAAGGGGATAAAATATCCAATTGAGCATTTAAGAAGATTTAGAACAACTTGCCATGATATCATTTATGATGATATGTTGCTACTTAAAACATTTCCTAAGATTCTTGGTGGCATGGCATTAGAATGGTACTATCGGTTGCCTAATTATTCCTTAAAGAGTTTTGAAGAGATAACAGAATTATTTGTTCAGCAATTTGGTGCTTACATTGAGAAAGAAGTGACAATGAAATATGTCTATAATTTAAAACAAAATAAAGAAGAAAGATTTTCAAAATTTTGGCTCGTTGGAGAAGTTTAGTTGGATGTTTGAGATATACTTTACCTCTTAAGGATATGCTTGAGATATTTATTGGTAATTTACAAGAACAGTTATCTTATGCATTAGAGACTACTACTATTACATATTTTGATCAAGCAATTGATTTAGCAAGAAAAGTAGAACAGGCTCTCATCAGGAGAGGCCAACTCAAGGTTAAGGAAGAAAAACCTACTAAGTCTCAACATAAGAATAAGAACATAGGAGGTGATAGTGGAACGGATAGTAGGCCTATTAATAATGTTACTAACAACCTACAAAATATAGTACTTAAAATGTCTATGGAAGCAACTTTGAAACAACTTTTAGAAGCTAAGGTGATTGAGTTACCTCCTGTTAGACAACCAGATACTACAACTCATTGGTATAAGGTAGGTCAACATTGTGCATATCATAGAGTGGAAGGACATCAGATGAATTCTTGTAAGAAGTTAAAACATGTAGTTCAATATTTGATCGATGCAGGACATATTGACTTAAGTAATTCTCAAGTAGTGAATAATCAAGTACCTACCCAACAAAATGTGACTACCAATCAAGATATGGAAATATTTAAAGATCCATTACCAAAACATAGTCAACAAGTAGCAAATCAGGTGGCTCATCAGAATGAGCCTCCTCCCTATGGTAATATGGTTGGTATGGTTGGGATAACTACAAGAAGGCAAGCTCAGACTCAGCATCCTCAACAAGGATAGAATTTTGTATTACAACCTAGTTCAGTATTGAAGAATAATCAAGGAAAAGTTGCAGATGTGGGGATTCCACCTATTGTATTGAGACCACAACCTAAGGTTTCATTCGATCTCCAAAAGCAGTTGGCTAGTACTCCAACAAAGATATTAGTTTTAGAACTCTTGCAAACTTCTCCCAACCATAGAGATGCTTTGATGGAATTTTTAAGGCAACAATCGGTTCCCTCAGATATTTCTCCCAATGCTATAGTTGATGTCGTAGGTTCTCTTGGGATACATCAAATCTCATTTTTGGATGATGATAAACCTTCCTCAAACTTGCAAGAATATTCTTCACTTTACATCACCGCACTTATTGGGGATACTTTTATCAAGATAATTTTTATTGATAATGGTTCTTCCCTCAATTTGTGTACATATCAATTCTTTCAAAATTTTGGATTAAAATAGGAATATTTAACAAAATTTGATATCATTATAAAAGCTTTCAACAATGAGTCCCAAGAAGCCTGTGGTGTCATATCTCTTCCCCTCAAGGTTGGACCCAAAATATTGGATACTTTGTTCTATGTGGTACATTGTCCTGCATATTTTAATCTCCTTCTCGGACATCCTTGGATTCACGCAATGAAGGTCGTCCCTTCTACTCTTCATCAGTGTCTCAAGTTTGAGTTTAAGAATCAAGTTATCACCATTTTGGGTGATCCTCAACCATTTGAATTTTGTTCAAATGTAGAGCAAGCTCAATATGAGTTCAACCTATGTCCCTCAATCTCTTCAATGGTTTCTTTGCATTCCTCATCTCAAATATTAGAGCAATTTCAAAATTTAAAAATGGGTGAGGAACATATCTTAAATTTTTCATCTCAAGATCATGATAATCAGTTTCTTCAAGAACCTCTTTTGGATCTAGCCAAGCTACCACCATCACCAAGAACCATGGGCTTACCCCATAAGAAAGGTGATGTTGTACACATTGGCACGTGTACCTTTATCTTCACAGGAACTACCTTTGAGGAAAAGATACGTGGTAGCAATCCCTCTCCCATTGAGTGTTATTTTGCTCATTGTTACCTTTCCAATGACTACCCACTTCCTAAAAAGATCCTATCTAGTATGGGATATGTAGGTAAAGGCTTGGGGCCACAACATAAGGGCATTCAAGAGCCTTTGGATATCGAGATCTGGCCTAGGAGATGTGGCATAGGTTTTATACCTAGTAAAGACCAACCTTTACCATTTGACAATGATGATCATCTTATGACTTATGTTGAATATATGGATTATCAAAATTCAGGAGTGGATGATGAGGATGATGGTCCCCCTTATTCTTCTGATATCTTGTTTTGTAATATGATTGATTTTGTATGTTCTAAAAGTAAACCTTCTATTTTAAAAGAGGACCCTACTTCATTATCCTATAGTGACCTTGCGAAGTTAGGAATTGCTCCTCCTTATGTTAAAAAGAATGGTTATGTTCAAGAGTGCATTGATTATCATGCTATGGCTACCAAATAAAGAGCTATGAAGGAGCCTCTCCGTAATTCTAATTATCGAGAAGGCTTGCCTTTTAGAAATTTCTTTGATAAAATAGTTCATGGTATGCTTGTTTCTTATTTTAAGAAAGGTGACACACTTAGATTTTGTGTCGACTTTCATCCTACTTGCTTAAATTAATCAATCTCAAAGAAATAATAATAAGAAAAATAAAATATTAGAAGCTACATTAATCAATCAATTATCATTTAGCTATGCATTCATATTTTCTATTGCATCCATCTGCTTGTCCATATTGCATTTTTGCTTGTCATCCTTTTGCATTATTTGCCTAACATTTAATTCAACTTGCATGCTTGAGTGTCATATTTTGCATGATTGCCTGTTCATGACTGCTTGATCATATATATTTTAGGGATCTTGTGACAATGGCATGTGATGATACCTAGTTAGGTCATAGCTCACATGCATTGCACTCTCTCTAGGGTTCTGATGCCTAGTAATATCCCCACCTAGGGCTTTCTTCTTTAGTCTTATTTCTTACTTTTGTTTGCTTCTTCAAGTATTTTTCTTGGTCTTGGAAATAGTGAGAGTATCTCTTAGATCAAGGATGATAGTTCGTTAATATTTCCTTATCACTTTTCCATTGCCTTCCTTTTTATTTGTCTTCCTTTGCTTTTGACAAGGAGATACGTGCATTTTGTTTCTTCCTTTTCCCTTCTTAAGTTGTCTTCTCAGCACAATTGCACACACTCATTATCTTGTTTTCTTCTCTAAACCCCTATCGGGGGTAGCACTCACCTAATATATATTTTATCCTTATATTACACCCCACATGGGATATCTATACATCCTAGTAGGTATCTTATCGGAAATGATCTTCTATCATGTTATAATATCTTTTGTCTCAACGGGCTCAACACCCCATTACAAGATAAGCTCCTTGGCCATTTTTAGTAGGCCTCGACATACATCCTAGTGAGTAATCACCCCACAGAATTCAATTAGTGAGCAACCACCCATAGTGGGTCAAACTCCAACACCTTATCCCTCTTTGTGAGCACTACACCCATAGTGGGTTTAGCTCCCTTATTTTCTGGTATGATTCATAGTATTTAGTCACATTGGTCCCTTGCGACCTATGTTGACTTCAATACTATGTTTCACCCATCCTTCCCTATTTAGATGGTTGACCTTTGGATTATCTTCTTCTTTGTCTTCTTCTTTCTTCCTCTTCTTATTCTCTCTTGTTCTTCTTCTTCGTATTGTTGGTCTTCTTTCTTTGTCTTTGTCTCATATTTTATTTCTTTCTTCCATCCATTCCATCCATGCATTTCATATAGGCTTGCATTAAGATAGATTGCATGCATAAAAAATCAAATTAAAGAACATCCAAGATAAAAATTAAATCACATGCACACATTCACAAAATATAAAAAGAAGCAACTATGTATTACTCGATGGAAAAAAGAGAGATACATTAGTATCTGGTTGGTGCCACAGTCCAGTCCTGGTACACTCAACCAATCCCTAGGGGTGCATGCCATAATCAAAATTGGCATGTCATACCGATCCCTAGCCCTAGCTCTAAGAGCCTGTCTCCTCTACTCTACTCGAAGGAGGAGGTGGTCCAGGCAGCCGCATACCCATGAATGGTGATACCAAGAATGTTCATGATCAATATCATGACCTGCTAGCTGATCAAAGATGAATGAAGTGTCACTCTTTGCTCCACTAGTACTACCTGGTAGTACATGACCTCATAAAAGGTAGCCCATTGAATGGCCACCTCCAGCCTCTTCCCTACCCTCTATAGTTCCACCTATAGAAGGTGGATCCCATCGCTATCTTGGCTGCTCCCAATGATAGCCATCCCCTCTACCCGAGCCCTCTAGTGCTCTGTGTCTAGACAACTCACCTCTCCTTAAATATGATCGACCTCTGCTCGAGCTGCATCCCTCTTCCTCTCTATGGTGCTCAATGAGCCTTGTAGTTCCTCGATCCTCTTGGACCTATCCCCTTAGAGCAGGTCCACCTACCTCTGTAGAGTCACCACCTATGCTCATAGTGCCTCTACCTCCTCCCTCTTTTCCCCTCATCCTAAAGCCTAACCCTAGCTGGCTACCATTTATGTGGAGGCCTCTCTCGATCCTCCACATAGTGGTACCTTGGCCTCCATGGGGGTAACTCTAGATACCCCTACCTCCCTGGTCCCTGTAGTGTTGGTGTCCTCTATCACCAAATCAATACAAACCTAAGCCTACCTCTATCTCAAAGTTGTTGGGTCCTGCTATACCCTCTCTATGGCTCTGCAAGCTACCTCCTAAAAAGCTCGCTATAGACCCGGGCCCATCACCTGGTGCCTCTGTATCGGAACTCGTGGGGAGACCCTATGGGGCATGACCCCTCTATACCACCACGGGTAGCCAAAGGTCACTCTCATATCTTCCATCCTGGGATCCATGTAAGGAGGATCATCTAAGTCCTCCTCGACCTACCTGGTCAGTTTGGGTTTACCTCCTACCCATTTTGGGTACCGATAAACTCTCTGATACCAGTGATATTCTAGGTTTGGAATGCCCTATAAGATCCCAAACTACCTTAAAAATTGATCAAAATGGAATACCTTTGGTTCCCTCTTTTCTATCATCAACCACCTAATCCTCCTAATCCTCACCAGCTCTATCCTATCCTCAGCCCATCCTGGGTGTAGATTCCAGGGCCACCATACTATCTTGGCCTCCCTCAACTCATCTACTATCCACCTCACTAGTGGTAGATGCCCAACATAGGTCCTCATGACCTGCTCTAGGGATCTAGACCATCTATATATTGTTGGTCGCTTTGGATTGGGCAATGGTCCTGGTAGTGCATCCGATATTCGCACTGCTATGTGCTCCCAGCTCCATACCTAGAGAAAATTCATGCACACTATACTTGTATGTCACTTGTACATGATATTGTACAACATCTTGTATAAGAGGGCCAACACATATGGACCCCATGCAAACCTAACTCTCTGATCCCACATGTCTACCACTACACCCACCATCATCCATGGTAGATATCGCCTGCTAGTATGGCACATCAGCATACCCACAACCACCCCAAATAGCATGGTCATCAATGGGTCCTCCCCATACCATCCCACCAGGTCATCTATGACTATGGTGCTCTCATGCACCTGGTGGGTCCAACCTCTCAAAAATCACTGCAAGGTCATTGGTCTCCCTCACGCTCTATAAATCGTTTTCCCTTGTATAGGGATGCATAATATGTGCCACACATCCTCTAGTGTGATGGTCATCTCTCCCGTGGGTAACCGGAAGGTAGATGACTCTGGGTACCATCTCTCTGCTAGTGCTATCAACAGAGCCCTGTCTGCCTCTACCCGAGGTAGTCTATCCAGGTGGTCTAGCCCCACCACTACAAATGTGTCCCTCTTTGCCTATTAGAGTGCCTCTAGATCCACCTCGATGGAGCTGTATCTCCACTCACAGCTCTCAAGTACCCTAAGATGTAATAACAACAAAATGAAATATTTTCCATCAATAAATTTAACTAAGAACTTAAAAAAATAATAATTAATTATTATTATTATTAATTAAAATTAATTAATTAATTTAATTAAATAAAAAGAATTAATTAATTATATTTAATATTTTTTATTTAATTAAAATTAATTTAATTAATTTTAATCTAATTAAATTAAAATTAATTAATTAATTAAATTAAATAAAAAATATTAATCATTGCCAAAATTAAATTTCACATCTCCTAAGTTTTTTTCTTGCTT
Source organism: Wollemia nobilis (assembly GCA_028583015.1). NCBI lineage: Eukaryota > Viridiplantae > Streptophyta > Pinopsida > Araucariales > Araucariaceae > Wollemia > Wollemia nobilis. The sequence goes on from JAQPPZ010017052.1 coordinate 33,080,481, forward strand.
CCTTTCTTCCTTTCCCTTCTTTCTTCCTTTTCCTTATTTCGATGAAAAAAAAGAGAGATACATTACTGTCTGGTTGGTGTACCACAATCCAGTCCTGGTACACTCAACCAATCCCTAGGGGTGCATACCATGATACAAATTGGAATGTCATCCCAATATCTAGCCCTAGCTTTGAGAGCCTATCTCATCTGCTTCAACTGAAGGAGGAGGTGATCTAAGCAGTCGCATACCCATGAACAGTGATACCGATAATTTTCATGATAGATATCATGACCTGCTAGCTGATCGAAGAGACAAAGGAAGTGACACTCTCTACTATGCTAATACTATTTGGTAGTTCATGATCTCATATAAAGTGACCCATTGAAAGGTCACCTCTAGCCTCTCCCCTACCCTCTATAGTTTTACCTGTAGAAGGCAGATCCTATCGCTAGCCTGGCTTCTCCTAACGATAGCCATCCCCTCTACCCGAGCCCTCTAGTGCCTTGTGTCTAGACAACTCACCTCTCCTTAGAGATGATCAACCTTTTCTTGAGCTACATCACCCTCACTTTCTATGGTGATCAGTGAGCCTCGTAATCCCTTGATCCTCTTGGACCTATCCCCCTTGAGTAGGTTCACCTACCTCTGTAGAGTCACCATCTGTGCTCATAGTGCCTCTTCCTCCTCCCTCAAATTCCCTCATCTTAAAGCCTAACCTTGCCTACCTACTTTTTATGTGGAGGCCTCTCCTGATCCTCTACCTGATAGTACCCTGGTCTTTGTGGGGTCAACTCTGGATGCCCCTACCTCCCTGGTCCCTACAACACTATTATCCTCCATAACCAACTCAATATGAGCATGAGCCTACCTATGTCTCAAAGTTGTTGGGTCCTACTGTGCCATCTCTATTTATCTACAATCTACCTCCTAAAAATCTCATTATAGACTCAAGTTCATCACCTGACACCTCTATATCAAAACTGGTAGGGAGACCCTATGGGGCATGACCCCTCTATACCACTATTGGTAGTCGAAGATCACTTCCATTTCATCCACCCTAGGATCCATGTAAGGAGGATCATATAAGTCCTCCATGGCCTACCTGGTCAGGTTGGGTTCATCTCCTACCCCTATTGGATCTTGGTAGACTCGCTGGTACCAGTGATTTCCAGGTCTAGGATACCCTACAAGATCCCGAACTACATCAAGAATCGATAAAACTGGAAGACCTGTAGCTCCCTCTTTTCTATCATCATCCACCTTATCCTCCTAATCCTTTCCAACTATGTCCTATCCTCAAACCATCCTAGGTGTAGACACCAGGGCCACCATACTATCTTGGTCTCCCTCATCTCATCTACTATCCACCTCGCTAGTGGTAGATACCCAATGTAGGTCCTTGCAACCTCCTCTAGGGATCTGGACCATCTATATGATGCTGGTCACTCTGGACTGGGTAATGGTCATAGCAGTGCATTCGATATTTGTAGTGCTATGTACTCCCAACTCCATACCTGGAGCAAAGTCGTGCACACTATACCTGTATACCACTTGTACATGATGTTGTATAATATATTATATAAGCAAGCCAACACATATGGACCCCATGTGAGCCTAAATATCTTATCTTGCATGTTTGCCACTACACCCACCATCATCCATGGTAGATATCACCTGCTAGTATAGCACATCAACATACCCGCAACCACCCCACAAAGCACGATCATCAATGGGTCCACCCCATGTTATCTATGACTATGGTGCTCTCACACACATGGTGCATCCAACATCTAAAGAATAATTGCAAGGTAGCTAGTCTCCCTCACGCTCTATAAACTATTGTTCCTTTGATAGGGATGTTTAAGATGCACCACACATCCTCCAGTGTGACGGTCATCTCTCCCATGGGTAATCAAAAGGTAGACAACTTCGGGTACCATATCTTTGCTAAAGCTATTAGCAAAGCCATGTATGCCTCTACCCAAGGTAGTCTAGCTACGTGGTCTAATCCCATCGGTGCCAATGTGTCTCTCTCTGCCTGTTTGAGTACCACTAGCTCCATATCTAGGGAGCTAGCTCTCCACTCATGGCTCTCGAGTACCCTAAGCTGCAATAACAACAAAATGAAAAATTTTCCATTAGTAAATTTATTTAAGAACTTAAAAATTAAAATTAATTAATTAATTAAACTAAATAAAAAATATTAATCATTGCCAAAATTAAATTTTACATCTCCTAAGTTGTTTGCTTACTTCATTTCTTCCTTTCTCTCTTTTCTTTTAATTTTTTATTTTCTTTCATTTTTTATGAAATCGCACCTGGTTTTCAAGGAGCACGATTTCACCGAAGCAAAGTCACATCCCATGTCCATGAGGCACGATTTCACAAAATCACCCATGGTTGTTTTCTCTAGGCACAATTTCACCGCTTCTACCTAGGGTGAAATTGCAGTCGGCTAACGAGATCGTACCTAGGTCATACGCAACAAAACTGTCGATTTTGGTGGAAAACAACCCAAAAAATACAAAAAACTTTGAAACATTCAAATTACAAGTATGGTTTTCGATCCTACCTATGCTTGCTTTGCTTCCATATGGGCTTCGCCCCTTAGGATCACTGAATGGTGTATCGTTAGAACCATATCCTCAGTTTCTTGAGAGCTCCTTTTTTGCTTTCTCACATGGGTAAAATGAATTAAGGTTTTGCCCCCTTTTCATTTTTAACCCTATTTTCAAGCATTTTTTCTCTTTTTTTGTTTCTTCTCACTTCTTCTTATTCTGAGTTTGCTTTTTCAAAATTTTATGAGGAACGTGTCCCTCATAAAAATCGAGGGGGCATCCTGTCCTTAGAGGTATTAATTTCCTTAATACCTCAATTTTCATGTAAAACATGAAAGTGTTTGAAATAACACCATTTTTACACCATACATTTCTTCTAAACTAGCCACCCTATTTCTGCTTGTTACCCTTTGCGAGTGTTTACACTTTTTATTTGACACATTTGGGGGACCCCTTAGACTTGCCTAGGGCAAGGGTGGGGCCCCTTCCCCTCTTTTTTGCCTTTTTTCTCTATCTATGAGAAACCACACCCAATCCGACGGGGCGCAACTTTGCATTGCGAAATTGTGATTGGTCCTAATGGGGCATGATTTTGCCTTTTTAGGGTTTGACACACTAAAACCCTAATTTTATGGTTTTGGTATGTTTTACATCAGCCCTCTTTGGTTTTCTTGCTCTTTTCACCTTCAAATATGCTATATAAGGAGGGTTTGAATTCACTTTTTCACACACACTCACATAATCGATATTCTAAGGATTGATGATTTATTACTCGCTAACATTTTATTTCTCACAAAGTTTTTTACTCATTCTGCATCCTTCTTCTTCTTCTTTTGTAATAAACTTAAAATTGTGGAGTTTTATTGATTGTCTAGTGCATTGGATTGTTGTTGCTCGCTCTTGGTGGATTGTTGTTGAAGCCCTGAGGAGAGATTGACTACTTGGGAGATCTCAAATATTTTTGCTTTCTTCCTCGCTCTCTGCCAGGTGAAAATATTATGTTGCATATTTGATCTCATTCATTGCATTATACTTTCATTATTGCACTTCAATATAATATGTTTCATCTCACTTCTACGAAATCATGCTCGATATTCTACGGGGTATGATTTTGCTTTGCGTTATCATAGTTGCCTGTTACATGGCATGATTTTTCCTGAGCTATATCTAGGGATAATATGTTGTTCTAGTTTTCATCATTGCATTCTAGACTACATTTAGAGCATAGTGGTGTATTATATTTCCATGATTTCATCATTCTTCTCTGCTATATTGTATTATGTTTGTTTTCCTCCAAAGGTCAATTTCTGTTTTTAATTATCAAAGGTTAGCCAAAAGGACCTAGGGGGCTTGACTGCTGCACCTCCAAGAACTATTGTACAACAACCTAAGCAGGCCCGCTAATGCTAATTCTATTTTTCAAGTGTTTTTTAAGTTATCTTGTAGGAATAGGAATTATTGATAACATTGGATAAAAGGACAAAAGCAAGAATAATCATCGAATAAGAGAAATGTTAGGATTAGTCTTTAGACTATTTGTTGAATGATTTATATTTTGTTATAAACTCTAGATATGATTTTATAGAAGTGTATTTAATTAATTTTTAGGCATTTGAAAGATAAATAGCATATAGTGTGCACTTAGGGTTAATTTTGTTTTTGCATTTATTCTTGAGCCCTTGATTAAAGGTTGTCTATTTAAAAAACTAGGGTTAGAAAGCATTCAAAGGAAGAATCATTCTAGGGTTAGCTCTTGTATTCTTTCATTTTGTATTTATGCATTGTCCTTTATATTTATAGCATAGATCTAAAAAGGCCAAATCTAGGTATTTTTCCCGAATCTCATACATCAAACATTCTTGAAATCTAGAGGACTTGGAGTGAGTCCTTAAACCATTCCTAGTGAATCCTTCCCCCCTAGCACCGAGTGTAGAGAAAAACATACCCCGTGGTTCACCCCAAAGGCTTCTCTCTTGTAGATCCAACTTTTGGGAATTGTATGCGGTAGGGGCAGTTTTCCCCCTATACAATAAGTATTATCAATTTGACTTCAAAAGGGTGTCGTGACTTATTCATATCGAATCAAATATTGTTTCCTCATAAAGAGAATTTGATGTTGTTACAAATGATATATAATTATGATGCTTTCATCCCACTTGGGAGATTTGGTTCTTTGCATGGAAAAAGGGAAAGAAGACATATTCATTTTCCTTGTTTTAATTTGTGTGCACCATGTTCATTTAAATGGTTAGATATCTTTATTGTTATGGATCATGATGCCCTTCTTCATAGAGAGGGTACACATTTGGACCCTAAAAATTATGGTGGTATTCAAGCTAGATGAGCACAACATACGGGTGTTATAATTTTTTATGTAAAAACCAAATATATATCTATCTCTCTCTCTCTCTTTCTCTTTATATATATATATATATATATATATATATATATTATTTCTTATTATTTTTCCTTGTAGAAAAATTAGAAGGAATTAAAAAATAAATGTTATTTTTAAAAAACATCACTCTAGGGCTATTTTGGAGGGCAAACTTCTAGAGGCCATAAGTTTTGCATATGAAAATATTTTGAGATTACATATTTTTTAAATTCCATACATTTTTAAACACTTTGAATTTGTAGTATTTATTCAAGGACTTACTACAATTGGAGGGATATCTCATTGCGTAATTATATTCAAAGCCTATTTTCCTATTTTGAAAGGGAAATTTTATAATATATTATATAATTATAATATTTGGTCTATATTTATGGGAGATACAATTAGACTTGTGACAATTGTAGTAGTTTTTTATTCTTTTGGATGCATACAAGAAAATGATTTATAATATGCTTTAGTCAATCACTCTTCCATATTTGATCTATTGATTCAATTTATTCATGAAGATATAATATTTCATAATATCTTCTTTCTTCTATTATTTTCTAAGTACTCTTAGTATTTTATAATGGCTCTTCTCATAAATAGGTCTATGCAACCCTCCTTTGGTGATGAAAATAAATAGTCTAAGGGCAAGTTGAAGTTTCCAAACAAGGTGATGTATGTTGCAAAAGGGAAAGATATGCTTCCAAGTCTTGCCTTATGTGACTATAAAAAAATATTAATATTTCTTTAGAGGTTGTGCTCTTGAATTTTTTTCTTCATATTAATTCTTAGAAAAATTGTTCTTTGAATATGTGTGGGAATATTTAATAGTGATACTAATGACTATGGTCTATCCAAAAGAGATCCTTATGTAGATGCATTTTCACATCAATAGATTTTTATATGATGAGGGGATCCATATTATTCTTCCTATATTATGGAGTTTGTTATGGAGAGGAAGATATTATTGTCACTATTGTATTATCTCCTTGTTACCTTAGTTAAAATTATGAGGGGTGTTAGGTCCGAGGTGTAGACCAATTGGTTCATCCAAACCCCATAAGGGGGGCGGAGGTCCAAGGTTAAAATATTGGGCCTCGTTGAACTGAACGCTTGTCCCTTTCCTGGTGCTTTCAGCGATGTAAAAGGTTTAAAATGATTGTGGCATGGTGGTTATAGGGGTGGATTGCATGAATATCTATGTGGCGGCTTTCGGGGTGGACAACACAGAATACTATGGTGGCCATAAAAGCTGGACAGCCTACCCGGATTCATGGAGGCTATCGATTCTACCATGTAAATACAAAAAAAAAAAATTATGAGGGGTGTTGAAAGTACAATTTGAGTTATGGCTAAGACCGACATTGTATGATGCACTCGTATATAGGCCTATGAGCAATAATTGTACAAATATATTTAATTTATTGTATTATTTTATTATATATTCCCTATGAGCTATGGTTAACCTCATTATGAGTAAACCCACCTTATAACTTATAATTAATCTTAAGCGCTCTTGTTATGTTAGCTTAGGTTAAACTTATTTATGTAATTGGGGTTTTGGTATTGGTATAAATACCCTCATCACTCCATATATTATATCATAGTGTAGTGATAATATAGTTATTATTTATGTTTCCTATAGATTACCACCATATATTTATCATTTTCATCCTATTTATAATTTCTATATAAGATTTGGGTAGATATATTACTTTTGTTCATTTCTAAAAATTGGTGTAAATTCCAACAACTTTCATCCATTCATAGCTGGATCAACAATTTTTTTTGGCTAGTTAACAATTTATCCATAGCCATGTGAACTCATATTTTGTGCCTCAAATTATACCTTCAACAAGAAAAATACATGATTCGTCATTTTTTGAAAATAATTTAGCAACTGTTACCATCATTCTACATATAAGATCAAGTAAAACTTTTTAAACAACCAAAATACTCTATATTATACTTATAATTATAATAATATAATAATTTTATTATTTACTTCACAACCATAGGCTTAGGGATAACCAAGGTACACAACACAACAAGGATTATAATTAAAATAAGCCACATAATGATATATTTTAATGGCTCATCATTTTTCCTTCTGTTTAATTGATTGCACGTTCTTGTGCAACAACTATGCTACTCACTTGACATGTTCATATCCATTTTATAATATTCATCATACTGATTTAATCTCATGTGATACAATATCTTAGGTCAAATGATATAGGGTAGGCATTCTCATCTCCATACATGTAATACTTGGTATTTTGAATGTCTTCCTATCTCTATGATTTCTCTATCATGAACATGGGAAAGTGATTAGTGTAGTTATTGGAAAAAGGTCTAGATCATAAATGGCTTAAATCTAAGACCAATCCAAGAGAAGCCTCATCCATACTAATGTATTTTTTATCCTTATTGAGTACCTATATGAAAGGAGAAGGAAATTACACTCTCTCTTCCAAAGAGAAATGGATAATTCATCCCATTTAGCAATACAATATTGAATAGTAAAATCCACTTCTCACTTTAATAATTCCTTAAGAAATTAAAGAGCTTTTCTCCTTGTAATGTTTTTATTAGTGGTACATAGGTGGTGTTGATCTGCAATACATTCCATTATCCTTAAAATTTTCCTAATATTTTATTGTTTAGGTTGGATTATTAACAATTTCTTAAACTCAATCTCTTTGTATTTTATTACATAGCTTTGCCATGATATTCATTACGAATAATTGTATAGAAGGCACAAATAATTACATCTCCTACTAACAAAGTAGAGTATATTTCCATGCACATAGGAAGGATAAAATTATGTAGTTAAAATTCATAAAAGAGTTTTTTCTTTTCAGGGGGGAGAAAGAGAGCGAGAGAAACTTAGGCCATGTCTTTTTGGGTTTCCAATGTTTTAGGAATTTTCTCTTAACTACATATTCCACCTACATCCATAGTAATTTCTTCTTAAGATATAGTCAATATATATATAATGGCACTCCATGATCAACAATTTCTATGGCTAAATTGACTTTTTTAGGCCTTATCTTTTTCCTTACTAGTATGGCCTTAGAGTTTGTGATACGTTCCTATTGTTATTCCAATTGGTCCTTCAGGATGGCCCCATCCTTCTAATGCTTTTAAAATGAAATATACCCATTATCATATGATTCTCTCTCTTTCTTTCATTTCCTCATTTCTCCTTGGGCAATTAATAATTATAGGTAGAGGTTTTCTACTTCCATAGCTTAGGCCTTCCAATTAGAAACTTTATCTTGAGCTTGAGCCACCACGTATAGTTTATAGATTTCATCCATAGATTTTAAAATGAGGTCCAAAAACTTAACACTTTATTTTGCTTCATCTAGAGTTACTTTTGTGAAATGTTCTACCTATTCAAGGGTCTATACTAATTCTATAGGATGATTATTTATTCACTCAAATGGTATTGTTGTATTCATATGAGGTTCCCCTGATCTTATAGTGGGATATTTTATTAATATAAATTTCATTGTATCTATAAGAGACTTCTCTACTTTTTTAAAAGAATCAACCACCTCTATATGAGACTTCATTACCTCTTTCTATGCTTTTGCTATCTCCACAAGCTCTTTGTATATATATATAGGAACTTTTGTTGGTTATGTGGTAATATTTGTTGCTTATATAGGAACTACTTCTTATTATATAGAAAGTTATTTTGACTCTTTTGAAAGTTTTCTCACCTTTTAAAGGTGAATTGATAGATACATCCTATTGAGGCTTAGTAACATCTAGGACTTCTATTATAGAATTTTTTTTTTTAGGGATTTTGGACAAACCAAGCAATGGTTGTGGTATTTGATCTATAGGTGTCCTCTATTTTCTTAGTTATTATGGATTCTCTATCTTGACAACACTATCAACACTGATTCCTCATACTACACTTGTCCTTCATATTAATTTTTTATGAAGACAATATCTCATATTTAGAATCAACTATAATGTTTGTAATGGTCTCAATAGACTCCATAGATATTTTGGGAGCCTCCAATTTAATCATCTTCTAGACATTTTCCTTATCTTTCTCCCTCATGGATTCTCTTATCATGTTTTTCATAAAACCAACAATGATAACCCTAGTTTTCCTTTGCTAATACATCCTTGACTACCAAGAAAATCATACCATGATGGGAGGGCTAGTTTTTTTTCCCTTCTACACCTTTAATACTTCATATTGTAGCAATTTTATAAGAAAATATGGAACACTAATCCTCTTACCATGGTGTAATGGTAGGAAAATATCAACTCATGGTAGCCCTTATAGGTGAGATAAATTGAAACCCCATTCTAAGGTGATGTAAATGAGGTGCATTATTGTTAAACTTTATTCTAATTAATAGAAATAATTTACCATTACGTACAAATATCAAATAATTCATCAAAAAATAATTATCCATAATAACAAACCACATAATGAGACAAAGAGAGATAATACCCTAAAGGTAGGGCAACACCAATAATACTTATTAAGGAAGGAAAAATCCACAAGATCTCCCAAGATGAGAGAACCACTTAGAGAGGGTAAAGTCTCATAAGCCACTTTCTAGGAAAAGATGATTACAATTAATACTTCATATGAACCCTTCCAACTCATGATTACAATTAATACTTAACAATATACCTTCTTTATATACCCATATTATAAACCCTCATCCAACTCATTATTATATTATAATATAATATAATAAACCTTAGGTTATGTGTGTCCCATGCCAAATATTTATAAAACATGATAATAAACTAAATAATATGATCTTCTAATCATTGATCACAATTGGTTCCAAACTTGATCATTCATACAACTAAAATATTGATTATTGGTGGTCTTTGATGATACCAAGCTTCTAATTTACCACTTGAATATCTATAACTTCTCTATTGGTGCCATGCTTCTACTGCTCTACTCTAATATTTTGAATGATTGGTGATATTTCTCCCTGATGTTGCAACACCCCTTTACAATATAGAATATCTATTCTTTTTTCCAAAACACTACCATACTTGATTCCATTCATATTCCATATATATCCTTAATATTATCGATACCCTAAGTCATACCTCCAGTATTATTGTTGCTCAAGGTGGTGTGGGTGGTGATATGCTACAACCTTGAAATTATATTTCCTTTGATTCTTTAGCATTTTGCTTCTCTATTTTAAATTATTCCTCATGCATTTCTCTCTTGTGCCCTTCTTTTATTCTGTCCTTATAAATTTCTTTCATGGACTCTACGAGTACTGCTATAGATTCAACTTTTGATTATTTTTTGGTTCCTTAAAGTATTCATTTACCATAATTTTTTCTTTCTTCTCCTTGGATACTTATTCCTTAAGCTAACCACATTAATGTTACCAAAACTTTGTAAATTTATTTTGCATATTAATACTAACAGTACCCAAATAATACAATCAAGGATAACCAAGAAAAATATCCACATTATCCATCTCAATAGCATAAAAATATAAACGTAATGTATTTATCCATGGCGATCTTCAAATATTCAAAAGTTTGAACATTCTCACCCTCATTTTGCATGTCCTTATTTGTTTTTTCTTGAACTTGCAACCTCTTAGACAAAGCACTATTAATGAAGTTATATCTACTTATAGGATTAATGGAAATAATAACCTTTTTAATTTGAATGCATCTATGAACCTACAAAATATAATTTTTAGATGAATTTAGATCCTTATCTTGATTTTGTAAATCCAAATATGTGGCTTCTTAATTATTCTCACTATCTTCCTTAACATTTTCCTATTTCTCATCCTTGAGTAGTTTTATTTATTTTTCGTAGTCTTCATTCTATTACTTGAAAACTTTCCACTCTCCTTTTATTTCAATTATCTTATTTTGAATCCCTTATAGTTTCTTTAAATGGTATTTTATGATACCCAACAAGATATCTATATTTTTATCCCTTCCTCAAACCTCTATTTTTAATTTTTTTTGTGATTTTTGAAGTATGTTCATTTATTTTTTATAACCTCTAAAAGTATCCTTCAAAGTAGCTATTTTTTTATATGGGTCCCAATGACTTAAATGCATTCTCCAATTCTCTCCAAGTGTACCCATTATTCTTTTTAGTCATAAAATTTAACATCCATATTTTAGTTTCCTTTTCTAAAAATGTACTAAGGTGGAATTTATAGTAAGGATTAACAAATTATAAAGACTTACAATATGTCCATTTTCTAGCATCAATATCATCTACTCTAGAAAAGTTTTGAAGTGCCATGAGATCACATCCATATAAATTATAATGCAAACTAGGGTTTTACAAAAATATATCTCCCTATTAATTTAAAGATAAAATTTCACATAAACAATTAGATCCAGAAAAACAACAAATGATTTGCTTACCCAACTTTAAGTCCCTACACTAATCCTAGGTGTGGTATTTCCTTGATATAGTGGTGATGATGCAAGAAAGATAGAATAGGATTGAGCATTTGTTATGCTTATTGTTATACTATTTGTGGATGACATTGTCTTTGATTCCCTAGATTATTAAGTACTCTATTATTTGCATTAGTATTTAGATTATGTATTTTTGTGAATGATCTTAGTGTAGCAAGTTCTTTATTCTCATTCATTAATTTTTGCTTTGATAAACATAGTTTTAGCTTGTTTATTTTATGTTTGTTGAATTATTTGTCTTGGTTTAAGAATTTTGGAATATCTTATAATAACTTATGTAATTGTATGAGATATCTACTTTTCCTGCAAGCAAAAACTAAACGAATGATCATAAAGCTTGGATATACCAAGTATGATCAAAGTGAAAGTGAAAATATACTTTGATATTTGAATTAGAGAGAAATTATAAGTAAATGATTATTAAAGGAATAATGATCATGTATATTTATAACAAATAATACAAAAATTTTCCTTCTATTTGACTATCAAATTACACCTTTATGGGGCTATAAAATCATAATTGTTAGTCTAGACAACATGTTGTCTTAATCCCAAATATGTAAGTACACTAAGATTTTGATAGCATGCCAAAACTCCTAAGTTCATATTAATGATTATAATCACCACTTAAAGTATAAATAGTGGCATCATCAATATTTCAAACTCATGCACTAGGTAACATGTGTCATCATGCACACTCATCATGCCTATGACCAAAATTATTGTCTAGGTGATTTGTTGCACATACAATAGCTAGAATAAGGTGATAAAAGTGACAAGTCATGAAATACAAGGACCACAAAAGAAAATAAAGCTTCTTGCCTAACTAGTTCACCACTAACATACCAAAGAACTAACAAATTTGGTCCACCCTTATCCCATAGTTAAGATGATAGAGCTTTCCACCACCTGCAAATTGATTATTAGTGTGTCCTTGGCTATGATAGCAAGCCAATTAACCAATAATATTTATTTATTCCTATGGTTCTTGTCTCTAAAGTTTTTTTATTTTTGTTACATTTACATGTGAACTCAAACACTAAGTCAATACTTAGGTGTAATGGTTGTGCATGATGACACATGTCATGTAGTGCATAGATCCCAAATATTGATATTACCACTATCACCACTTTAAGTGGTAATTTTTGCCATTGATATAAACTTATATTTTTGAGTGTATAATCAAAACCTAGTATGTTTACATATTTGGTGTTAATATTATTCGTCATAGACCACCCTTATCCCATAATTAGGAGGCCAAATATCTCCACCACATATAAGTCATTTGTTAGTGCTATTTTTTATACATACAATAATATTGAGTGCTAATGACATTATTATATTATGAAGATTGATTTTGAGGAGAATGATTGAATTGCGAACCTTGGCTAGTGCTAGCTTAGAGATTTTCATGAATCTTGGATTTTTCTCAAACTTTCTTGGTATTGGAATCCTTAGCATTGTTTTTCCTAGGAGAAATTTTTAATATTTGGGGACACCTCAAATAATAAAATTTACATTTAAGTATCGGTCTTCTTCACTATATTCAAGATACAAGACATATATAAAGTTGATTACTTTATTACATGTTTCATAGAAGTTTATATTTTCAACATAATTATTGGAAAGTCTCAATCTTCTTATGGTTGACCATCTTGAGGTTTTAGGTATTTTAAGAGTGGACCAATAATTAGCTTCCATACTATTGTAGTATTTTTCTCTTATCATTGCATAACATTGAAGTAAAAGTTAGGACCAAAGACTAGGTCATTCATGATTTTATTAAGTTGATGACAAGAAGCATAGTCATATTTAGGTACACCATGCCAAAAGCAAAAGGTGTCTTCCTTGAACCATTTTTCTTTGAGTTTGGCATAAATGTCTATAGGTTTCATTCTTCTCTTAGGTACAGCTTGTTGAATATATTTTATGGTAAGAGGGAAAAACCCATTAATGTGATGTTGACCACTCTTAATTTATGATTTTTATTTTTATTAGGCCTTTTCCATGTGATAAATAGGATGCATTTTTTTATTTTCCACTAGGGTTGGTGATGGTATCTTTATGGATCAAATAAGTGTTAGATATTCCATCCATAATGAATCTCCTATTAGTATTTTTTGTTTTGTTTTAGGTATCTTCTCTCTTCTTCAAGGTGTTCCAAGGTTCTATTATGAGTCATTATATATTATAATTTTGCTAAGTTGAATTGTAAAGGTAAAGGTGAAGTAGTTTTTAATGTCCATGAGGACATAGGTCATATGATATGAGCATGATAGAATACGTTATTTATCCAATCCATGATTATCAAACCAAACTCTAATTACTAAAGTATAGTGTACAACTCTAACCTCCATTGGATTCAAACATTGAACCTACTATTTATAGTTCCAAAGATTTGTCTTTTGATTCCCCATTTGATAAAGATTAAGATATTATAAGTAAATATTTATTTAAGAGAATTATCATAAATTTTGTGTTTGGATTGGTAACCTAAATATTTCCATATTCTAATTAAGGTATCAATGTTTTCACCATGGTTTTCCTTAACCATAATCACTAAACTAAAATGCTATATAATCACTAACAAAATTATTCACAAACATTTCCACCATGTTGTAGTATGCTATCGTAATTGCACCAAAATCTTAAGTACAATAATTAATCATGAGGAATTAACCTATCAATCTAGAAAGAGTTACAAAATCAATAATCATATTTAATGGCATATTTACCAAATTCATAAATAGAGATCAAAAATTCAAATTTCATTGAAAACTTGAGACTAAACACATGAAAACATCTTTAATAGACCATTTATTGGTCTATAATTCATTAATGAGTACAACAAAGATAAATTCTATGATATGGAATTTTCCACTTTATTTCTAGTATAATGTAGTGAACTTAGAATTAAGTATGAAATAAATTCAAATGTATAAGTGTATACAATACCTTACCAGGTGCTATTAAAACAAGTTTGGAAGTTATCCAATATTTCACTACCTATTTTACACCTCATGTTGCATCATCATAGCAAATCCACAACTATATCATCTATGAAAAAATATTTTAATATATTTGGAATCATTTGCATGCATTGCTAATAACAAAATTATATAATATATAATGATATTTGGATAAAACTTAAGAGGTACAAAATCATACTAGAATACATATAAAATTGGTCCTATAAACATGATCATGCAACTAGGTTGTCCAAACTTTTTTCTTCACATTCAATACAATAAAGACAAAAACTCCAAAGTTACAAAATGTTATGCTTAGTGCTCCACCAATAAAAGAATCTAGATCTCATAATTGGAGAATTGAAATTATTATTTAAAAAATATACAGCTGGGACTAATCTACATGCATCATAAATTCACTTTTTTGAATAAGTGATATAAAAGTATAAGAAAGAAAATGATTATTGGTTTAGGTTAGTTTAATTAATATAAAATATGCTTTCAAGCTATATATAATCAATTCATTTCAATAAAAATAAATTAGACATTTTTTAAAACATGTACAAATGACCACACAAATGATTTCCACATGTTCATGCATCCATGTGCATTAAATTAGGATAATTCAAAAGGTATGATATGTACACATTATTTATTTTTTGGATATGTATTAACACAGAATCTATGAATTCAAAAGGAATAATACATAACAATGTATATATCTATTGGGGATGATCTTTGTCTATTAATGACAAAGAAAATCTTTGCATCTAATATTTTAGAAAAATAGGAATAACTAATCAATCATATCCAAATCCATAGTATATGTCATGAAGACACGTATTTATTAAAAAAAAAACATAATCTAATATCATTATAAATACCATATCTTATTAGGAGTCGTAGAGTTTATAAGAATCTGCCCATGTAGAGGAGTTGGAGAGCAAGTGGGTAGTTAAACCTCTCTAGTTACTGAGAGGCCCAGGTTCTAATCTCTCACCTCACATGTTGCGGATATGTTATGTAATGGTTCCCTTGTGGTCACAGTTTGTTTACCCCTTGTGGCCACCACCAAAAAAAAAATACCATATCTTATCGGGGTGGGGCAAGGAATATAGTGGTAGCTTTTTGAATTTTAACTATGCTCGTGAGGATAATATGATAGATACTATTACGGATTCCCCTATCTCTTAAAAAAAAGTCATAGTATGATCCCACAAGAAATGACGATGGAATGAACATTCATAACACAAGGCAAAAAATTCTATGCAAAGAAAAACATTGACTATCGACTATTTGTTACATATTATATTGCACTTAAATACATAACAAAACATCCTCTATATGTATAAAATATATCAAAACTATCATTACATGCTTATGAAAATATGTAAAGTGGAAGTGCACAAGTTCAAGCATTACCATCTTATAAAATTTCCTTATAGAAACAATTGTCGATCATGAATTGGGCTCAAAACTCATGCAACATCATACATAAGTTGTTTTTATAATGTCATGCCATCTCATACCTAAGTTATTTTTTGTGCATTATACTAGTCAATTTCTATCAATAAATATCACTAAGCAAGTTTGTCAAAGACTTGTTATGCATATAGATGATCAAAGTTTAATCAATGATATTATTTGAAGCATGCAAATTTTATCCATTAGTTTTAGAATCATTATCATTAATTAAAGTGGGTAGAATTTTAACCTAAGATAATGGAAGAAAAATAAATAAATAGAAGGAAATAGATGTGAAGGTTGTATTGCATATCAAACCTTATAAAATATATGAGAATGATGATTTTTTTTATATATTTTATTGGAGTGATATTTTATCATACAAACCATTTTAGAAAATTAATAATGACATTAAAAGTTATTAAGAGGAAAGCATAGAAAACCATAAACAAATAAGAACATATAATATATGATATATTTATTGTGAACCAATCTAAATTAATGTAGGATAATGATAATGAGGAATACACAAATCAACATATTTATAAAGATATGGAAAAATGATAATTAATCTCATAATTGCATAATATAATAGCATGCATCAAACCAAAAAAAGATAAACTTTAGACAAGGGACTTTGAAATGAATCATATTTGGAATTTTAATTAATATACACAACAACTACAAGATTAATCTATAAAGTTCATAGAGCATTACTTCATAAACATCCACCAGTAATATTAGGTCTCCAATCTAAAATTTTATTGTCTCTAAAATAAAAAGTAGCTTTTGGCATCATTATCCAAAATTCTAAAAATAGGTTTACATGATTTTCTCTATGTATAATTATTAGTGGAACAAATGAAATAATAGAGTCATATTTAGTTAGTTAGTTATGATAACAATTCTCAATTCAAGGATTAAATGGGCCATCTAAATTCTTTGTGTCTGTTTGATGGTGTTTCTACCTTCAACACACATGCAAAACTATACACATTAATTTGAGAATTTCAATAAATAGATTGAATACACTAGAGGATTATGCACTAACCACTTTTCAATAATAAATAAAACATAGACAATATATTATTATTGATTAAATGAAGCTCATTAACACAAACCTATTAGAAAAAAAAGGACAGATTGCATCAAGCATTCAAAATAATTATAAAGAACCTTTTGGTGGTTGTTTAATCATCCTTATTAGATATATCTAATAATTACCACTTGTTAAATTCATATATATATGCAAGAGATACAATTGCATGCATGTTCTGGTTAAATTTTGATCTTTTGGTGACACTTGACATGGTTTTTTAACAAGGTATTTAAATTTTACATGTGAAATTTTAACAACTTATACAAAATCTAGGAAATTTAAATCCAAATTTATAGGACTAAAACCTTCTCATGTATACAGTAAATACATTCTTATAAAACCACAAAAAAATTTTGTATCCTCTATATATTTATATGTAAAAATCAATAATGTAATAAATTGAAAAAATATATATAAATCCTAAAAAAATAATAATTGCAAGATATGGTGTAGATCAGAATAAACAAAAATTAAATTCAATTATAAATAATGAACAATTAGTGAGGAAAGTATTGTTATGCATAGGATATCAAGTTATGTTCACATGAAACCTATGGAAACTAATAGTAATGATTAATGGTGTGGGATGTGGTGGTACTCTAAATCAAATATTCACACAAAATATGAAAAATAAATAGAAAATGAATTTGCATGAAAATCCTAAATAAACATTATACTTTTCAAATCTATACATACAACATCAATACAATACACTATACTTTATGTTAAATAAAAAATTAATTTCTTTTTTTTTTTTTCATTTGTAACTACAATTTTGTCCTATTATTGTTTTGTATTAATATTTATCACGTCTAGTATCAAAACTTCTAATATTATCCCCTAAAGAGACTAAGAGAAATAAATTAATTATTTTCCACTACCTTCATAAAAATATTTAAATTTTTATCTTCAAAATATAATGTTTCAATTCAATGTCCCTTTTTTAGACTAAGTTCCTTATAAAATAATGCCTCAACTCACTATGTTTTTATTTTCTATAAAAAACATGTTTTTAATCATTTGAATTGTAGTTGTCATAAAATATGATATTTGATCTTTCTTTATTTTCACCCAAGTCTTCTAGGATCCACCTCAACCATACTATTTTTGTGCTTGCTAATATAGCTTTTGTTTAATTTGCCTCTATTTTTTAGAGTGCAATTATTGGGTATTTCATTGAATTTTGAGTTATTAATCCATTTCCCAATGAAAATAAATTTTTATGTATTTTTTTTTATCATAAATTGAGACTTCTCAATCATTCTTATTGGTTTAAGTATAATGGATTCTATAATTTAAAATTATTTTGATATACATAAAAATTATCTTAGCAACTCTTATATGATATTTTTATGGCTCACCCATTAATTATAAAACCAAAGATACTACATGTATAATATATGTATTTTTGGTTATCAAGTACACGATGATTTCAATCAAACTCCTATAATTTGTGCAAGTGTCTAGAAATATAGTTGCAACTTTATATACCACACTCTTTCAACATATAATGTACATATTTATATTAGAAAATAAATACTCTATCATGTTTTCGATGTACCTCTATACCAAGAGAATAATGCATCAAACCCAAATCACTTATTTTATTTTTTGTATAATACCTTTTTCAAACTCTCTATTCTTCTTGATAATATTCATTTGAAATATAGATGGTTAAAATATAGATAAACAATAAAAATATTATCACCTTACTTAAGTATAATATGGGCTTATTCTTACTTATCACAAATCCACACTTCAATAAGTATGCATAAATTATTGAATGTCATTCCCTTGATGCTTGTTTGAACTCATAGAATGTTATTTAAATATAGAAATGTACCTCTTTACACTTCAAATCCTTGTAGCTCCTCCTATCAAAATTCATAATATTTTCTAGAAATGAACAGAAGAAATCCATCCACTCAAATATTTTACAAAAAAACAAGGGTGAAAGAAAGAAAAATAGACACATAGTTTTGGGGGAACCCATAGGCGCCATAAACAATCACAGAAAAATAGACACATAGTTTTGGGGGAACCCATAGGTGCCATAAACAATCACTATATTATCCATAGATAATATTACACACACTATTATGATAAATGAGTGGTGGGGGTATTTATATCAATACCAAAATACCAATTACATAAAACAGTTTAACCAAACTAACATAACAAGAGGGTTTAAGATTAATTATAATTTGTAAGTTGAGTTTAACCATAACAAGGTTAACCATTACCCATAGGGATTACATAACAAAATATTACAATAAATTCAATATAATACATAATTACATTCCCTTAGGCCTATCAATATTACATCATAGAATGTTAGCCTTGGCCATGAATTATATTATAGTTTCATTACCCTCCATAATCAAAACTGAAGTACTGAGAAGAAAAAACATTAGTAATAATAATATTTTAATCATAATAGATGCTCTAATGTGACTCCACATTTTGAGATAGATTCATCCAAATCCCCCTCATCATATAAAATTTATTGTTGTAAAAATACTTCTTACACAAGAGTCTCCTTAGGATGGACCATAATCACCACTTCCACTATTAGAAACTCACACACATCCAAAAAACAATTTTATTAATTCTTCAAATGAAGAAGAGAAATCAAAATCACCATTTCCTTTAAACATAAGCTTCAATATTCTGTATCCACATGAGGTATTACTTGAAGACACGAACTTTTATTTTATAACATACATCACCTTATTTGAAGAATTTATTTTGACCTTGGGACAACTAATTTTAGTCACCAAAAAAGGCTATGCATGAACTTTCTTAAAAGAAGAAATTGTAGCAAGCTTCCAAGAGTACATAGACAAGAAAAATAAGAAGATCATGAAATATTATATATTTATGAATAAGTTAAATCAATTACCTAAATAATAAAGAGATAATGACTTAAGCACATCTTGAATCCCTTTCTTGTAAGCCTTCAAAAAAGTCAAAATCTATTACAGCTATCACAAATCCATCTATGTCTCCCAAACAAATAGGTCAAAGATTATGATACATAGCATATATTATATTTTTCCTTTTGAAATAAGAAAATAGGATTTGAATACAATCATACAATAAGACATCCCTCCACTTGTAATATTTTCTTAAACAAATACTTCCAATGTATAGATCTCAAAAAAAAAATCTGATTTGAAAAAAATGAGCTTAAAACACTTTTATATGTAAAAGTTATGGCCTCTACAAATTTGCCCTCCAAAATAGCCCTTGAGTGACATTTTTGAAAAAATAAATAAATTAAATCTCCTAAATTTTCTACAAGAAAAACATAACCTAGAGTAGGTATAATTTCTTCAAAAAAATAATAATAATTGGATAAAGAAAAAATAAGATCTAACCTTTGTGTCTTTTTCCAAAGGTTATTATGAAGCTATCAGAAGTAATTCATCCTAAACATTGGAAGAAATATCGAAGGCTTGAATAATTTTTTTGCATGACCAAGTGATGAAGCTCCATACCCGCTCTGATACCATGTTAGATTCACAATATTTTCTATAAATTAACTAAAGCATTCCATCCACTTGAATCTTATATAGAAAGCAAAAAAAGGACAAAAGGAAGAAAAATAGACACAAAGAATGGGGGCACCCATAGGCACTATAAATAATCATTGCATTAGCTATAGATAATATTATGACGATTTTTAATAATGTCACTTTAATTTTGTAAAATCTAAGGGGGCATCCAAAGGTTGTATGCACTAGGAAAAATTTATGTAGTTTTTGATAGTGGGGTTTCTAAATCACTCTTCCAAGAAAAATAAATCACACCTTGCAAAAAATAAAGCTTGTGAAAAATAAAATCATGCTTGTAGAAAATAAAATCACACTTGCTAAAAAGTAAATTAACACACTTGTAGAAAATAAATAACACATGCAAAAATGAAATCTAATCTAGCAATTGCATGAAACTATCCTTGGAAAAATAAAATAAATAATTAAAGTAATATACAAATCTAAATAATATACAAAAAATATTGAAACAAATAAAATAACATTTTATTAATTATTCCATAGACACATCCACAATGATAACACTCTAAAACAATTAAAATAATATATATCTACAAAGATTATACTTTCCATTGTGCTGATGGAGTAGGCCCTTACTCAGCCCAATGGAATGCAAATATTACTTCAAAATAAAATAAAAAACACACAAAAATAAGAAAAAGAACATACTCATTGAAAAACATAATCATAATTTATTGAGGAAAATCAAATCTCACAAAAATTCTTTAATGCATCCCATTCTCTCTCATTTTTATTTCATATCCTCTTCTTCATATTAATCTTCCATCTTGTTTTAACTCAACTCACACAAATGAAATATACCAATAGTTCAAATCATTATATTATTATAGATCTAAAAATAATATATTTTCTCACAAACTGTAGCAAATGACAATTATGATTGCAACAACATATTGGTATCTTTCCTACTTCCTCTAGCCTAATTCTTGGAGCTACATCTCTTATTTATAATATAATATGACAAGACCCTCCCATGCCTTTGTTACTAGACTATTACAATAGTAGAATACACAAGAAACTCCAACACTAAGTAAAGACAAAAAATAGGTATAACAATAGTCAAAATAGTTAAACCCGCCTATGTGGAATCCTAACTACCATGGCGGGCATGTTGGAAAGTGGAATGGTTTCCCAAACCTATGCCTATAAAACAAACTTTTTCTTTTCCTAAGAATGACTTCGAGCTATGCTAACTCAACAACAGTTGATTGTTTTGTTGATTTCACTCACATGTGGTAAATATAACCAAAGTTTGTTGACTTAAAAAAAAAAAAATAGAATTCACAATTATTTTGATGTTGTTAGTCCTCAACCATATCATTTTGTGTCTTCTTTTGCCATGTCCCTTATTTCCTGCTACAACCATATCCATAGCCCTTTTGCTCCCTAGCATCCAACACTAGTATATCATCCACTATCTCATGCTAGCATGTTATATAACATCTAGCACTAGCCTCTCATCCAATGTTTAATGTTAGTCTATCATCTAGTACCTAGTGCCAACAAAGCACTACCTTGTATGGTGCCAATTGGATGGAGTCAAATCTGACATTGACTATGTAAAGCTACATCCTACACCTATTGTAGTCTTAGTTTCTTATGCTTATTATAGTCTCTATTTATAGTACCTATTCTATGTTTTTCTAGAGCTATGAAATACTATCTTTAAACCTATAAAATACCAATTTTTCCTTATATGCCATTATAGCTATTAATTACATGTTAAAACTTGTATTTTTATCTCCAAAAACACATAAATACATTCTATTAAATTTAGTCCTATATTCCTCCTTTTTAATATGCTTAATTGTAATATATATGCGAACTACAGTTCAATCCATAGTTAATTGGCACAAATGAAGAGTTAAAAACTACATTAAATAAGGTTTTTTAAAGCCTCATCAGATTACATACACTTTGATAATAAAATGACGAGTGATGAGGAGTTTTTATATCAATACCAAAATCCCATTCACATAAAAGAGTTCAACCTAAGCCAATATAACAAGAGTACTTAAGGTTAATTACAAATGGGTTTAATAATAACAAGGTTAATTGCGATCCATAGGGCTTATATAATAAAATATTACAATAAATTCAATAAAGTGCATAATGAAATACCCATATGCCTATCAATAATACATCATACAATTCTAACCTTGGCCATGAATCTTGGAAGGAACTTCCTTCCCTTTATCCACCGATTTTAATTATTTTTCAATCACATAATCACACAATGCAAATAACTGAAGAACTCGCACAATAAAATAATACAACATAAGAATCACAAATATTGTTGTAAGAATGAATAACAAAGTAATAAATCAATGCCTCTTGAGGAGGGTAGATCCCTGCAACAGATGGGTAATCAATGAGAAACACAGATGATAAAATATTATGAATGATAAATAATTATAAATCAACCTATATCTACTTATATGAATAAATCAATGAATTGGTGAACCCTTGGAAATATAGCTGACTAGCTATATTAGTATTGTAACATGGCTCCCTCCCTTAAAATCTTTGCCCTCAAAGCTAGGAAGTACTGGAAAATACTCTTTGTCTGCCATGTAACATCATCTTCTAGAAGGCCTTGCCACTAAATTAGGAATTCTTGAATGTGGTATGGTCGATGATGGTGTACTTTAAATTGTAGCATTGCTGGAGGTATTTATCAAATCATCTCAACTTCAATAGTCAAAATATTCCAATTCACAATGGTATTTTGAGTAGAAACAAGAAAAAGGTGTCACCAAAATTGCTTAATTTACCTTGCACCATAAGTGAAACTGTTCACCGTTGCAATTTAACATGTGATTAAAAAAAACTTACGAACCTTAATTTTTTTATACTTATTTTTGATTGGCTACCTTCTTTAATATTGCTCTATAATAATCTTGCTTCATTTTGCTAATTATTAACGAGAAATAGATGATTCTTGGTGTCTTTTATACATGCGCTATCCTTGCAAATTTTGACAACTATCGGCTCCACGCTTCTGCTATTGTATTTTGATAACTTGAATGATGGGTCCACTTTTTCCTTGATGTTGATGATCCACTTTGAAAATCAGGATCCCTATGCTTTCTCTGCCAAACTCTGCCATAGTTGGTGCCCTTATGATTCCATGTGGAACCATAATATTGCTGACTTGAGCCATGCCTCCAAGAATGTTGCCGCTCATGGTGGTGTGGATGGCGATATGGTGCAACCTTAACTTGATGTTCTATCTTCTTTGACTTCCCAAAATTTGGCTCCATTGTTTTAAATTATTCTACACATTTTTCTTTCATGTTCTCTTTGTTTGGTGTGTCCTTGTGCTCTTCTATCAAAGCTTCCTTGGACTCTGTTACTGTTATTTCCCCTAAATCAGTTGTTTATGCTTCTTCCATGGACTCTATTGCTACTACTGCCTGCTTGGATTCTTATTCAGGTTCTTCAATTTGTTCTTCTACAACCACTTCTTGATTGTCTTTGGATCCTTGCTCCTTAAGTTGAGAAATATCCTGCAATGTTATCTTCTTTTTCCTATACCATAAATTCATAAACTTATTTTGCACATTAATGTTAACAGACCCAAATAATCTAACCAAGGATAACCAAGAACAGTATCCTCATCATCCATCTCAATAGCATAGAAATATGAATGTAAAACATATTTATCTATGGTGATCTTCAAATCTTCAAAAATCTGAATATGCTCACCCTCTAGTTGTGTGTCCTTCATTTTTGTTGCTTGAACTTGCAACTTCTTAGCCAAAGAAATATTAATAAAAGTATATATGCTACCAGGGTCAATGGAAATAATAACCTATTCTTTTTTAATGTTTCCATGAACCTATAAAATAGACTTTTGAGATTCAAACAAATTCCTTTGTCCATTTTGTAATTTATCTTCTACCAAAGGTATGGTTTCCTCTGTCTGCATACTGACATATTTTTTATATTCCTTGAGATTTTCCTCTTTCTTATTGAGTAATTTTATTTCTTCTTCATATCCCTTGATTGTGACCTTCAAACTAGCTATCTTTTTATATGGGTTCCATCTACTCAAGAATTCATGCTCCATTGTTTCCCAAGTTAGTTCATCTTGATGGGCGCGAGGAATTCTATAATACCAAATCTTAGCTTCTCCTCTAATATAAAAAGAAATCCAACTTTTCCAAATGATATTATGATGAAACAAGGATTTAAAATTTTTCCACCACTCTCTAGCATCAATATCATCTTCTCTAGAAAAATCTTGGAGTGCCATTGTTCATGCCCTAATGCAAACTAGGGTTTTATGGAAATAAATAACTTCCCACTGATTTGAAGCTAAAAATGCACATAGACAACTAGATCTACAATTTTTCTTCCAAACGAAATAAAGTGCAACTGATTTGCTTACCCAAACTAAACAAATTTTATCTTTTGAAAAATTCATGACTTGAAAATTCGTCACTACCCTTTTTCTAGATGGCTAACTTCAGAAGGTTGTATCTCCATCAATACTACTCGTATTCCTTCATATGACCACTCATTTTAAATCTCTTCAAATTCTGCACAAACTAATCCAAGAATCATCTAAATCAGATAAAATATCACAGATATATGGCTTCTGAAAGATGAGACATTTTTTCCAAAAAAAATCTACAAAATTCATCACTATCCTTGTTTCGGATGACTAACTTCAAAAGGTCATATCTCCATCAATACTTCTCATATTCCTTCATATGACTACTCATTTTAAATATCTTCAAATTCTACACAATCTGATCCAAGAATCACCTAAATTGCATAAACTTACGCAGAGATATAGCTCTTGAAATATGAGATGTTTTCTTCCAGAAAACATTTTTCCCTGATTTTGCAATTTCACAAAAATCCCCAATTTGTCAAAACCGTTGCTGATACCACTTGTTGAAGAACTTATTATTATTAACATAAACCATTCACCAATATGCAAAATTATCAAATCATTCATCCACAATACATTATCCATAATAACAATCCATAAATGAGAGAAAGATAGATAATACCCTTAAGGTAGGAAAACACCAATAATAATCCTTAAGGAAGGAATAACTCCACAAGATCTCCCAAGATGAAATGCCACTTCATGGGCATGACGATTACATAAGATTCTTCTTCAATGATATGAATGATTACAATAACAAATATATCTTCTTTATATATCCATATTCTTATTCTACTATGAGGAGCCTACTACTAATATAATATTATGTTATAATATAATATAATATTATAATACAATCAACCTTGGGTTATGTGTGGCCCATGCCAACCCTTATACAATATAATAATATATCCCCAAATATCTATTCCTAGGTACCCTACCAACTTCCACATACATAATTTTTTAATTTTACCATTTAAGAATGCACTTTTTATGTCAAGTTTATGTATACTTTATTTTGTTGTTGCACTTGCACAACATGCACCAATCTACATTGACTAAGGACCCACTCTTTTAAAATTATGATGATTTTATTCTTGTTTTTTTGGGCTTGTGCATGATATTCAATCATAAAAAAACTCAAGTTTTCATCTAAAATATTTTAATCATATTTGCCCAATTTTTGCTTACCTTGATTTTACTGTAATGCTTATTTCCATTGTTATGTATGGTAAATATTTAAAATATAGCCAATAACCTCTCCTATTAGATCATAATTAGAATAATATTTCTAACAAGTACCACATGCCTATGTTCCCATAGTCGTAGCATCCCAAACTTACTTAAATCAGGCACTTTGGACTTGGATTTTCCCCTAGTAGCATAGATGGTTTCACTTTTAGGTCACAAATCTCTTTCAATACCCAATAGAATTTGGTGAAACCAATTTTATTATATTCCTAATGAAAATATATTTTCATAAAGTATAAACTTGCCTATATTTCAATAAAAAATGACCTCCCAAATAGTTTCTTTTTAGCAAGCTATCTAGTTGCCTTGACTCCCTGTGAATGCCTACTTGAATCACACAACACTCACTTCCAAGCCCTATATATCTTGCAATACTCAATTAAATTTTATAAAACCATTACCATTGGTGCTCCTCAAAATAGGCATTCTAAAAAGTATAATTTTCCTTATGTTTTGAGGATATTTGAGGTCTAAACTTCCTTTTTTTTTGTAGTCTATCTAAGTTGTCATGGTCAAGGTCAATATAAATGTTGATTATAAAAAGTGGTAGGAAGCATAAGAAAATAAAAATCCTTAGTTAGAAGTCTAGGCACTCATGGAACTTTAAAAAGCAAGTGAAATGGAAGCCTTGATTGAAAGTCCAACCACTCAAAGGGAAGTTTAAAAGCCGGTAAGATTAAAGCTATTGTCAACTTGAAATGTTATCAATGTTGAAACTCAACCACTTGCAGGGAAATTCCCTAGCCAAATTACCCAGTGACTCACGCAGAAATTACCCAACCAAATTACCCAGCAACTCATAGGAAAATAAAAAATCTAATGGAGCCAAAACCTCGATAAGTGGAAGAATATTTTTAGGCTCGGACACTTAGGGAGAAATGTAGAAGTGGAAAGAAGCAACAATGTTAAAGCCTTGACAATTGGAAATTAGCCTCAGCAAATGGAAATAAAATGCATTGAGTATTATTTAGGGAGATTATCAAAAAGGGTAAATTTTTGGAAAAAATAAAAAAATTATCGAAAAAAGGAAAGAGATTTCCAAAAAGGGTAGAAATGAAACCAATATTATTTAGATATTATCAAAATGGGTAAAAATCTTGAAAATGCAAAAATTATCAAAAAATGTAAAGTCACTGGAAGTTGTAGAAATTTATCCTAAAATAGCATTGATTGTTTAAAAAAAATAAAATAGAGAAAAATATAAGAATAATAATTAAAAATAAAATAAAAATATTAATAAATTCTAACACTTGCAATTTTTTACTTTGCCTTGTAGAAAATTTGACATGGTTGCTTAAAATTTAAAGACAACAAAAGTTGGAGCTTTAATGCTTACCAAGCAAACGTAAAGGTGAAGAGTGACGGACATGGTGAAATTAATGCTTATTCCACTTGCTATGATTGGTATATCAAGTGTGGAATCACCTAACCAATCAAGATCAAGGGACCCCAAGCGTCATACAAATAAAGGTTTAATGAAGCATGGCCACAATATGGTTGAAAGTAATTTGAAGAAGCACACTATGGATAGTAATTTATTGCAAAAGTAATATTATGTGAAGGCCAAAATTTATATAAACAAGGGCTCACTAGCCTATTACAAAGGTTGAAAACCATCTATTAGTTGGCCCAACTTAGCTTTATGCTTTCTTTGTCTTTTCTATTTGTAGTTGGATGGAATTTTTGAATTAGGCTTGATATTGTTTTGAGCGTTGTGTTTGTAAATCCATTGAAGTGAGAAAATATAGATGTACTTAATGACTATATTTACAATACAAGTATTGTGAAATTCTTCTATGTTCAATCTATACATATTGAAGGTGCTTGCACTCAGTACATTCATAGTTTATTTCTTCTCTGAAGATTGCATCATCTCGAACTTTAGGCTATGTGAATACTGGTTGGATCAAGATTGGTTTAAATTTGAATCACTACTTTACTAAATCAAAATAAATTTTCAAGGCAATATAGGCTTATTTATTTTCTTTAATTTATCTTACCCTTAAAACTTTGAATTTTTTTAATACTATTTAGATTAGGAGTAGATTAATTTCCATTTGAAGCATTGAAGTTGGTTTTTTGTAGTGTATTTTTAAAATGTCATACAACTTCAAAAATGATCATTGTTGTTATATGTGTGTTAACAATATTGAGTGCAATGAATGATATTTATTGGGTAATCATAGTATATAGAGCTTAAAATTTATCTTTCTTTTCCCCATTTTAAATCTACTCAATTCACATATATTTTTTAATTGGTTATCAACTCATGTTTGTTGAAATATCAGTTCACTAGAATTATTTTTAGGCAGTTAAATATTTAGCTTTAAGACATTGTGCCTAAAAAATCTATCTTTTAGAGTCATAGTAGCAAAGGCCCCTTGAAGGAACAACTTGTTGTACCCCATAGTTACAACTTAGTTTTCACCCCATTTTTTTGAATTTTTTTATTGAATTGATGTCTAGGTGAGCTTAGGGTGCAAGGCCCAATTTTTTATGATTCCAGGCTTGAGTTAATATAAATTTTTGGCTTGAAAAAGTGTTGATGTTTGTGTGTCTTGAAGATCGGGGTCTAGTGGCAATGGTTTGGATTGAGCATTTTTGAAGTTTGTCAAAGGTTTAATTAATTGAATTTCATTTTAGACTGCTCCAATTTTGTCACTTTTGCCCTATATTTGGATGCAAATTGATATGGCCATAACTTGAGCTAGAAGAATCTATTTGAGCTAATCCAGGGGGAAAGAACTTGATCTAATATTCACAATGGAACAAAATTTTGAGAATATTAATTGCTATATTTTTTTGAAAATGGCAATTTACAGTAACATCACATAAAAATTTAGAGTGGTATATCTCAGGAACCATGAATAATGTTTTGATTATCTCAACTTATTTGAGTACCCATTTTGCCCATTTATACGCCTTAGAAATATTATCATATTTTGAGCACTCTGATTTTTGCCCTAATTTTGGAGCACACAAAAATCTAAGGGGCACGCGAGTTCATGCACCCCATGTTAAATTTGTGCACCCCATTTTCCTATGGAGGACACAAATGTCTTAAAGGGTTTATTATTTTATGAACCCCATTTTAAATTTGTCTGCCCCATTTTCCTATGGAGCGCACAAAGGTCTTAAACTGGCACGTCCCAATTCACGTAAAACTTTGAAGTGATGTATATCATGAACCATGAGGAAATTTTTGATGATATTAGCTTATTTGAGTACCCATTTGGCCCATTTAAACACCTAAGAAATTTCATTAAATTCTAAGAACTTTTATTTTTGCCCCATTTTTCTAGATATTGTCTAGGAAGCTTTGTCTTCGAGATCATTTCCTGTGGATGCACTAGAGTTGGAGACTCTCACATCACTGCAATCAAGATGGAGAGAAATAACCTCATGTTATGATATTCGAACAAGGGTTTTGTTGTAACTATTATCATATAAGATCCGAGCATTCTGTCGGTCTCCTCATATGTAAATATTTTTATATGAATATAAGCTCCAACTCTATTCCTAGCATTCCTTGTGTTTATGGCTTATGTGTCTTGCTCATTTGCATATTATAGTAATCTGAATGTGTAAATGACACCTTATTTTACTAGTTTAATCATTTCCATTTATTACATCATTTGAATGAATGTAGACGAACTAGTTTCTCTTCTCTATTCCTTTCTTGGTTCATAAAATTTAAACTTTCTACAACTACCCAATGGACATGGCACCAGTCTGGTCTTAATGTGTTTTAACAATGCCTAGTTTGGTCATAAAATAAAAAAGAAAATATAATATCATCAAATTTGGTAGAACATGGGTGATCATGTTACAATGGTAAATATTTACACCCACTATCTGGGGTTTCCTTAACTGACCTGGTGTTACGCCTAGTTTGCTTAATTAATGAGTAATACCTTAGTTATTTGAAATAATAATTTTGAAATGAATTGATTAAATATGGTTTATTATTTAGTTATAATTGTTAAAATGACTCTCTTGGGTGAATGATATTGATATAGAGCTACACACAACACACAACAAGAATGCAGAAATCAACAATGCACCGGCAAAATTCCAGCAAGCTTCATTAAAACAGAGGTCTCTCCTCGAATACACAGCTATCCCCAAAAATAAATGGCCAAGAGTCCTTCAATACAATGCATGCGCGCCTTTTATCCTCGGCCGCCACCTCCTTCTCCATCATTACGCAAAGTGCGGGCCTTTTTTTTATCCCCAGGCCCGACTCTCTTTGGACCATCATTACCTTGAATGCGAGACTCCCCATACCGCCCGCACGAATGCTCTGTCCCGCCTGCATGATGCTGCCAGGTGCATAAAAAAAAATCATGGCCTGTAGTGGCGGCATGCCCTGCAGCCGCCTGTCAATCCTCTGCCAAGTCATCATTCATAAGAATGCGCCATGGCCGCTTGCAGTTGATGCCACGTGTCCTACTGTCATGCTCCCTGTAACCGCTTCATACTCTCGAGCCACCTGTAACTTCACGCCACGTGTCCCTCTGCACTGGTCTCTGTAATCGTCGGCTGGTCAACGTCGTGAGAGCTCTGGTCGCGATATCGCGACGTTTTTGCTCCAGTACTTTCTCTCTCCTCTTTGGTCGCGATATCGCGACGTTTTGGCGTTAGGCTTCTCTCTCCTCCTTGGGGCCGCGATTCCGCTACACGTCGCGAAATCGTGACGTCTAGGCTTTTCTTACTCGCCTTCCTCCCTTGGGCCGCGAAACCGTGACATGTCACGATTTCGTGACATCTTTGCGTTCCGTACGTCATGGCTCGAAAGTGTCACGATTTCGTGACATCTTTGCATTGTGGAACCTTTCCTCCGGATATGTCACGATTTCGTGACATCTTTGCATTGTGGAACCTTTCCTCCGGATATGTCATGATTTCGTGACATCTTTGAGCTCTGCCTTCGAAGGTGTTGCGATGTCTTTATGCTTCCAAGTCTTGCCTCCCAGAAGTGTCACGATTTCGTGACGTCTTTTAAACTTTATCTTTGAAGGTGTCACGATTTCGTGACGTCCTTTAAGCTTGCCTTCGAAGGTGTCGCGATTTCGTGACCATTCTTGTGCCTTAGAACCTTTTTGCCAAAGATGTCCCTGTGCTTTCAAATCCTGCTTCCGAAAGTGTCACGATTTCGTGACCATTTTGCGTCCAGACCACGTTGCTACAGAAATGTCATGATTTCGCGATAGCTTGCTCCCTTTTTTCTTTCATTATTTCAATGTCGTTTGGCGTCCCATCTTTCTTTAGAAATGTCATGATTTCACGATAGTTTGGCGTCCCGACTGCGCTGCTTTAGAAATGTCATGATTTCGCGATAGTTTGGCGTCCCGACCGTGCTTTTTCAAAAAAATGTCGCGATATCGCGACAGTTTGGCCCGCTGGTGCCCTTCTTCAAAAAGCGTCGCGATATCGCGATAGTTTTAGTACTTAAGAAAAAAAACACATTTTGGGTGATGCAAGATTGCAACTTCGCCACCGGATGCTCCTGCATCAGACACCCGGGGTGAGTTTGAGAAGTGACCTCACTTCTGATCTGTCCGAGGTAGACCCAGGCGATCAACCTCAGCCTTTGATAACCAGGTCGCGTCTTCAATGGGTCTGCCCTTCCACTTGACCAAGTACTCCGGGTAACTCCTGTTCCTAGTACTCCGGCCCTCACGCATATCCAGAACTTCTTCTATCTCGTCCACAACTGGGATGGCTGCTGGAATGCTCCACAAATCTGGATTGGGTATCTCACTGCTTTCTCCTTCATGATACTCGGCCAAATCTGAGATGTTAAACACGGGGGAGATGTTGAGTTCGCTTGGTAACTCCACCTCGTACGCATTGCCCGAATCTCGTTTGCCAATGATCTTACATGGTCCAAATTTCTTCATTTTTAGTTTGTTGTAGGTCTTGGCAGGAAACCGTTCCTTCCGCAGATGGACCATGACCGAATCTCCTACTTGGAACTCCTTAGCTCTGCATTTTTGATCCGCCCTTGTCTTGTACTGAGCATTCATCTTGGCAATGTGTTTTGTCACTTCCTCATGCACTCCCTTCAGGTGTTCAGCAAAGTCTTCTGCTTCAGCACTGCATTTCTCCCTTGTATCTAGCCTTCTTAACTCTGAAGCGTTCCTTGGGCTGCTCCCATAGATAATCTGGAATGGTGACTTGTTGGTACTCCGATTGACCGAGCTGTTATACGCAAACTCAGCTTGCGGTAGAATTAGATCCCATCCCTTGGGCTTGTCCCCTACCAAGCATCGCAGTAGGTTGCCCAAACTCCTATTAACCACCTCTGTTTGTCCATCTGTTTGGGGGTGGTATGCAGAACTAAACTTTAACTCCGTCCTCAGCTTCTTCCACAGGGTCTTCCAAAAATAACCTACAAACTTGGTATCCCTGTCCGACACAATGCTTCTTGGCAGCCCATGAAGGCGTACCACTTCCTTAAAGAACAAACCAGCTACATGGACCGCATCGCTAGTCTTCTGGCACGGGATAAAGTGTGCCATTTTTGAAAATCTGTCCACTACCACAAATATGGAATCGTGCCCCCTCTGCGTCCTAGGCAAACCAAGCACAAAATCCATACTAATATCTTCCCACGGCCTTTCGGGTATAGGTAGCGGTTGATACAAACCAGTAGGCTGCCTCATACCCTTTGCCATCTGGAAAATCCTGCAACTCTGCACAAACTTTGCCACATCCTGCTGCAATTGTGGCCAGTAATAGTTTTCACTAACCAGTGAGATGGTCTTGTCACGACCAAAGTGTCCAGCTAAACCCCCACTGTGCTTTTCTTTAATGAGGTTCTCTCTCATTGAGCTCCTCGGAATGCACAATTGATTCCCCCTAAACAGCATTCCATCTTGAATCAGGTAATCCAACCATCTAGTCCTGTCCAACGCAACAGGCGCAGTGCAGGCTTTCCAAGCTTCTACGAAATCGGGGTCTGCAGGGTATAAGTTCTTGAGCTCAGCAAACCCTACAACCTCCACTCTCATTTCTGTCATCAGACATTGCCTCCTACTCAATGCATCTGCCACCCTATTGGATCTTCCACTCCGATGCTTCAGTACAAAGGTATAGCTCTGCAGGAACTCTACCCATTTCAGGTGCCTCTGATTCAATTTGCCTTGACTGTTGATATACTGCAGCGCTTGATGGTCGGTGTAAAGAACAAACTCCTTGGGCAACAAATAATGCCTCCATTTCTTAAGCGCTTGGACTATGGCGTAGAACTCCTGATCATACACCGAATACTTCCTTCTGGCATCATTGAGTTTTTCGCTGAAATATGCAACAGGCCTACCCTCTTGGCTCAATACGGCTCCTATGGCATTGCCACTTGCATCGCAGTCTACCTGAAACACCTTATTGAAATCTGGAAGTGCTAAGACGGGTTGCTCAGTGACCTTCTTCTTCAGCATAGCAAAGCTTTTGTCTGCTCCAACTGTCCACTGAAATTCCTTCTTGTTCCCCTTCATTGTCTCTGTAAGAGATGAGCAAATACTGCTGAAGTTTCTAATGAATTTTCTGTAGAAACTGGCCAGACCATGAAATGATCTAACCTCGGTCACACTTCTTGGGACAGGCCATTCTAGGATAGCCCTCACCTTTTCGGGGTCCATCTTGAGACCATTTGCTGATATGACAAATCCCAGGTATACCAGCTCCTTCTTCACGAAGTTGCACTTCTTCAGATTGATCAGTAACTGTTCCTCCCGCAGTTTCTCAAAAACCTTCCTGATGTGCATCAGGTGCTCCTCTAAGGTTCTGCTAAAAATCAGTATATCATCTAAGTAAACAATAACAAATTTGCCCAAAAATTCCTTCAGAACTTCATTCATTAACCTCATGAAGGTACTAGGTGCATTGGTTAATCCAAATGGCATAACCAACCACTCATACAGCCCCTCTCTGGTTTTAAAAGTTGTCTTCCATTCATCCCCTTCTCTAATGCGGATCTGATGGTATCCACTTTTCAAATCAATTTTTGTGAAGTACTCAGCTCCACCCAAGCAAGTCCATGATATCATCCATTCTCGATAGGGGAAACCTGTATTTAATGGTGATCTTGTTGATTGCACGAGAGTCGGTGCACATCCTCCATTCTCCATCCTTCTTGGGTGCTAGTACTGCTGGTACAGCACATGGACTAAGACTCTCCCTTATCAGGCCTTTCTTCAACAGATCTTGAACTTGCCGATTTAATTCTTCAGTTTCCACAGGTGTCATTCGATGTGCAGCCTTGTTTGGCAAGCTCGATCCAGGCACCAGATCTATGTGGTGACTGATCTTCCTAACAGGTGGTAAACCTTCAGGAACATTGTCAGAAATGATATCAGGGAATTCTTCTAACAGTCCCATGACTTCCATTGGAATCTCCTTGCATCCTTCTTCCCTAACCCTGGGGATTATAGCATAGCACATATGATCCGGCTTCAGGCCTTCCAAGAATCTTCTCGCCATCAACTAGACAGACTCGTGCACTGCTGCATACTTTCTCATCCGCCTCCTTCAGGGGTTTTAACTTATGGCGAACTCCATTCTTTGACAGAGAATATGTGTTGGCTCGACCATCATGAACAACACTTCGGTCAAACTGCCATGGCCTCCCAAGCAGCAGGTGACATGCATCCATGGGCAAGATGTCACATAACACTTCATCTTGGTAAGTTCCAATGTTGAACTTCACCAGACATTGCTCACTCACCAGCACCCGATGGTCCTTTTGCAACCATGCAATTCGATAAGGGTGTGGGTGTTTTCTCCTTTCCAACTGTAGCTTGGCAACCATTTCCTTAGAAACCAAATTATCAGTGCTTCCATTATCTATGATGATGTTACATACCTTGCCTGCACACTTGCATCTTGTCCGAAACAGGTTGTTCCTTTGGTCTCCCTTCTTTTCTTCGTTTAACAGGACTCTTCTGATGATCATCGCTTCTCCTCTTTCTGCCTCCTCTGAGTGCTCAGATTCTACACCTTCATCTGCTACAGCAGCTCGGGCCTGACCCTCAGGTCTTCGATTTGGCCTCTCTTGATGCTGCGGGCAGTTGTATGCCCTGTGTCCTTCCTCTCCGTAGTTGAAGCAGGTTCCTCTAAAAACACCTCTTCCAAACCCTCGCCCAGACCTACCTCTTCCTCTTGGGTAGTTGTTGCTCTGATTGCGTGGGCGTTGGTCATCCTCCTCTTTCACCTCTTTCTATTTTTGGCTGCTGCTAGCTTCACCAATTTTCCCAAAATCTTTGTATCTTCCACCACTGCCTCTTCCACCAGCTCTTCCACCCCTGTCCTTCCCTCTCTGCTTGCCATCAAACCTTCTATTTAGTTTCTCTTCCACTTTTAATGCAAACTGATATGCATCCTCCACTCGTGCTCATTCTAACCAGCCCCAGCTCTTCTTGAATGCTTGGTTCGCAATCCATTTATGTAACGTGCGACCTTCTCTTTGTTCGCCTCCGAATGGCCGGTTCTGATAGAGATTTGATAGAACTCTTCAGTATATTCCTTGACAGTCTTACTAGCCTGTCGAAGACTCTGCATTTTTTTTAACAAGTCCAACTCATAATCTGCAGGGATGAACTGCCTCTTTAGTTTCTCTACCATCCTATCCCACCTGGTGATCCTTTCCTTTCCCCTCCTGTTCCTTTCCAACTGCACCCCTTTCCACCAGATGCTAGCATGTCCTTTCAACTTGGTTTTCGTGAACCTGATCCGATTTGGATCTGATATCTCTTCATATTCGAAATACTCCTCCATATCGTTGATCCAGTCTATCAACTCCTCAGGGTTGAGGTTCCCAGAGTAAGTGGAGACGTCAAATTTTGGCTTCTTCCCGATCTGGGAGATAGCCCGATACAGCCTAGCTTCTGCTGGATCCAAGGCCTCTTCCTCATCAGATGGAACTTCTTCTTCCCACACTTCATCTTCGCTGGGTTCTTCCCTTCTCGGCTCGACTCCTCTTCTAATTTCCTCTTGCAGGGCCTCAACTTGCCTCTGCAGGGCTCTTAGATCGACCTCCTCCCTTCTTGCTCGTCTGTGCCTTATACCACCACGGTCTCTTCACGGAGGCATCTTGCTTCTTCTTCACAACCCCACAACCACGGTCCTGGCGCAAACTGCCTCTCTGTTCGGCGATCGGTTTGCACTCTCAGAACCAACCTGCTCTGATACCACTTGATATAGAGCTACACACAACACACAGCAAGAATGCAGAAATCAACAATGCACCGGCAAAATTCCAGCAAGCTTCATTAAAACAGAGGTCTCTCCTCGAATACACAGCTATCCCCAAAAAATAAATGACCAAGAGTCCTTCAATACAATGCATGCGCGCCTTTTATCCTCGGCCGCCACCTCCTTCTCCATCATTACGCAAAGTGCGGGCCTTTTTTTTATCCCCAGGCCCGACTCTCTTTGGACCATCATTACCTTGAATGCGAGACTCCCCATACCGCCCGCACGAATGCTCTGTCCCGCCTGCATGATGCTGCCAGGTGCATCAAAAAAAAATCATGGCCTGTAGTGGCGGCATGCCCTGCAGCCGCCTGTCAATCCTCCGCCAAGTCATCATTCATAAGAATGCGCCATGGCCGCTTGCAGTTGATGCCACGTGTCCCACTCGTCATGCTCCCTGTAACCGCTTCATACTCTCGAGCCACCTGTAACTTCACGCCACGTGTCCCTCTGCACTGGTCTCTGTAATCGTCGGTTGGTCAACGTCGTGAGAGCTCTGGTCGCGATATCGTGACGTTTTTGCTCCAGTACTTTCTCTCTCCTCTTTGGTCGCGATATCGCGACGTTTTGGCGTTAGGCTTCTCTCTCCTCCTTGGGGCCGCGATTCCGCTACACGTCGCGAAATCGTGACGTCTAGGCTTTTCTTACTCGCCTTCCTCCCTTGGGCCGCGAAACCGTGACATGTCATGATTTCGTGACATCTTTGTGTTCCGTACTTGTTCGGCCTCGAAACGAATGTCACGATTTCGTGACATCTTTGCATTGTGGAACCTTGCCTCCGGATATGTCACGATTTCGTGACATCTTTGCATTGTGGAACCTTTCCTCCGGATATGTCACGATTTCGTGACATCTTTGAGCTCTGCCTTCGAAGGTGTTGCGATGTCTTTATGCTTCCAAGTCTTGCCTCCCATAAGTGTCACGATTTCGCGACGTCTTTTAAACTTTATCTTTGAAGGTGTCGCGATTTCGCGACGTCCTTTAAGCTTGCCTTCGAAGGTGTCACGATTTCGCGACCATTCTTGTGCCTTAGAACCTTTTTGCCAAAGATGTCCCTGTGCTTTCAAATCCTGCTCCGAAAGTGTCACGATTTCGTGACCATTTTGCGTCCAGACCACGTTGCTACAAAATGTCACGTTCTTCCTTTGCTCCTTTAGAAATGTCACGATTTCGCGACAGTTTGGCGTCCCGACTGCGCTGCTTTAGAAATGTCACGATTTCACGATCGTTCCCTGCTTTAGAAATGTCACGATTTCACGATAGTTTGGCGTCCCGACCGTGCTTTTTCAAAAAAACGTCGCGATATCGCGACAGATTGGCCCGCTGGTGCCCTTCTTCAAAAAGCGTCGCGATATCGCGACAGTTTTAGTACTTAAGAAAAAAAACACATTTTGGGTGATGCAAGATTGCAACTTCGCCACCGGATGCTCCTGCATCAGATATATAAGAATGGAAATGAGAATATTCTTATGAGATCAACTAGACAATAGATGGTTGAATGCTTTAATTAAATTTGTATAGTTGCAATTTGGCAAAGTAAATAGTAAATGCATTGGTTTCATGTTACTAGTAGATGCATTTAGATGCATGTCTTTCATAGAACCATGAGTTGTCCTGATCCCCTACTACCCTCAAAAGAACGATGGGAAGACAAGGAGGACCAAAGAGGACAATTGGAACCAATGCACTGACTTTGATTTTAATTGCAATAATTTATTTATGTTCAAGTAGACTAGACTTGTAGGGAGAAATCCCTAGATGGACATGGATGTAATACTTTATTCTTTTAAAGTATGGAGGTTTTACCATACTTGGATTTATGTAATAATTAAATGAATGAATGAGGAATGTATCTCTAATTTACAGTTATGAATTATGTAGACATTATGGATATTCAACTTTTCCTTTGCTTTAATGTTTATTTTTACTTGATGTTTATATCATTTAAAGTACCTATTAGATGCTTAATAGATTTTGTTTCTTGATTAGATTAAATAGATAGAGTTATTCTTATATTTTTGCTAATCATAGAAATAACCTAAGAGATTGAGACCTCTTAGGGTGAACATAGAAAGGACCTAAGAGATTAAGACCTCTTAGGGTGAACATAGAAAGGACCTAAGAGATTAAGACCTCTTAGGGTGAACATAGAAAGGACCTAAGATATTAAGACCTCTTAGGGTGATTTTAACTAAGTAAATTGATTATTTACATCAGAGTTAAGTTAGCTCATCATAAATATGAGATGGATAACTTAACTCATAATACACATAGCATACCTACACAGATAGACTTGTGTATGGTATGGAGATGGGCGTATACCTTCGATTATACTAAAGGTGATAAGTTAGCTCATCAAGAAGGATGAGATGGATAGCTTATCTATGGTACACATAATATACCTACACAGATGAACTTGTGTAGGGTATTGAGTATGATGTAACTCTTTGTAGATTTGGGAAATTTGGTAAACTTAAACAATAGATTAACTTTAATATAGGATAGGGGTTTATGAATCCCTCTTAGTTAAAAAAAAAATATTTTTTTCTTGTATTCTTTTTATAGCTAGTTTTTGGGTCGTTACATCTGGTATCAGAGCTCTAGGTACGAGGGTATAGAGCTTCTTAATGTGCTTAAGGGATTTGGATGTCTTTCTATTCAAGACTTTGGGATAAAGTCAAGAAGATCTAGAATTCCTACTTGCTAAGAATCTAATGGGGACTAACCCCAAGGGTGGCTAGAACATTATGACACCTTACTTATAGTAAGAATGGACATGTGCATTAAAGCTACTATCATAGCTTAGCATACCACCCTAATTAGAGTATGGATGGTTTTAGCAAGAGAAATCTATATTGTGGCTTGAATTAGTAGTGTAGTTCAAGGTGAAGTTATAACCTAATCTTCTCTTATTGGTTGTGATCAGGATAAATGGCACCTAAGGCTAGAAAAGAGAGGCCTACACCTTCAAATAGGTGAACTCGATAAAGTAATGTTGAAGAAGGGACTCGAGATGAGGATTCAAGAAATTCCAATAGAGAGGTAGAAAACCTCACTACTATGGTTACTACCATGCAGGATCAGATGAAGCAAATATTGGAAACCATTACAAATAAAAATTCATAAGCTAGAGGTTCAGAGGTTAGCCAAGACGATGAACTAACTACAAAAAAATTGGAAGCCAGAACTCTTTTAGAAAAGGAACTGGCTAAAGATCTAAAAAATATTTGTATCTCCAAATTTGATGGAGAAGGAGAAGGGGATGCAATCAAAGCCTGGATGAGAGAATTAGAAGTTTATTTCACAATGAAGGGCTACTCCCTAGGAACCCAAATAGTTTGGGAAATAATATACCTAGAAGGGGTTGCATTAGATTGGTGGGAAACCTACCAAGAGAAAAATAAGATCAAAGCTATCGATCTTAAATGGAAGGACTTTGTTGTAATCTTCAAGAAAAGGTTCCTTACAGAGCATTTCTATGTGTTAAAATTTGAAGAATTTGCCAACCTTCGACAAGGGACCAAAATAGTGGAGATATACTATAAGAAGTTGGTTCGGTTGCTTAAATATGTACCTACTTATGATGAAAATATGAGGATCCATAAGTTTATTCTTGGATTAGAATCTAGGGTGAGACATGATGTAAATATGCATGAGCCTAAGTCACTACAAAAGGTGTATGACCTAGCAAAGAAGGTAGAGTCTCACTTACAATTCAACTATGTTGTCCTATCTGAGCAAGATCAACAAGCACTTAGGAAAAGGAATAGTCAAGGATTCTTGAAATGGGAAGAGGAACATGATCAAAAGGCCAAGAACCCCCAAAATATAAGAAGAGAAATTATGGGAAACAGAGAAGGTTCAAGAAGAACTTCCAAAAGAAAAACAACAACAATCCCAACAATGCTAAACCTCAACCTCAAAAACCACAAACTTCAGCCCTAGTAAGTAAAGCAGGGGAACAAAAATCTGAAAAGTATCAAGGACCCAAGGATGGGTGTTATAATTACAGAGGCCCTCACTATGCTAGTTAGTGTCCACATCAAGCAGGGCCAAGTACATCCAATACCAAGGGAAAGGAACCCACCCACTAGATTTATGTTGCAACTAGGAATCAGAAGCTAGAAGGGCAAGTTACCCCATTGCTTGTGAAAGGTAAGATTTTTAATAAATAAGTAAATATTTTAATTGATAGTGGGGCCACAGATAGTTTTATTTCTTCTATTTTAGCAAGGGATATGTTAAAAAGGCTAGGATATTTGGCCCAAGGGTGGAAGGTCGAGTATGGTTCTGGGTAAACCTACTCAGTAAACCAATGTTTTCCAATGGTAGAGATTACTTTAACTAGTGGTTCTACTAAAGGTTGTTTGTATGTAGCTCCACTTCATGCTTTTGATGTGATCCTAGGAATGGATTGGTTATAGGCTCATAAAGCCTTGATCAATTTCCAAGATAGATGGATCGAGTATTCAAAAAAGGGTAAGGAGAGACTGAGAATTCATAGTGAACAAGGGTCATTTAAACCCTAGATGTTGTCAGCTATGCAACTAAAGAAAGCCCTCAAGAAAGGAGGGATAGTCTATGTCATAAAACTCAATGAAGTTGGAGAAGATCAGAAGAGAGAGGTGTTGGAGAAACACCCAATTTTGTAGGACTTTAAAGATGTGTTTCCTGAGGATTTACCTAGACTTCCTCCTATGTGGGAATTTGATTTTACTATTGAACTTATGCTAGGAGTGGAACCTATCCATAGATCTCCATATAGGATGAATCCTATTGAGATGTAAGAATTAAAGGTGCAACTACAAGGGTTATTGGAAAAGGGATTGATAAAGCCAAGTGTGTCACCATGGGGTGCACCGGTGTTATTTGTTAAAAATAAAGATGGTTCATTAAGGTTATGTATTGACTATAGAATGCTTAACAAGGCTACAATCAAGAATCGATACCCTTTACCTAGAATCGAAGATTTGTTTGACCAACTAAAGGATGCCATAATATTCACAAATATTGATTTAAAATTAGGGTACCATCAATTAAGAATACATGAGGACACTCACAAAATGATATTTAAAACTAGGTATGGGCATTATGAGTTTATAGTCCTACCCTTTGGGTTGACTAATGCCCCAACTACATTTATGAATCTAATGAACAATGTGTTCAGGAGGTATCTAGATCAGTTTATCCTTATATTTTTAGATGATATCTTAATATACTCTCAAGATAAGGAGGAACATGATAAACACCTCAAAATCATGTTAGAGTTGTTAAGGGAGAACCAACTCTATGGAAATCTAGCAAAAAGTGATTTCTATGTCTCGGAGGTACGATATCTAGGGCACATAATATCTATAGAAGGAATTGTAGTAGATCCAAAGAAAATTGAAGCCATTTTGAATTGGCCACCCCCTACCAATGTGATAGAAGTGTGAAGCTTCATGGGGATGATGGGCTATTATAGATATTATATAAAGGATTACTCCAAGATTATAACTGCAATAACTAACCTCAAAAAAAAGGAAAGGAATTCAAGTGGTTAGAAAAGTGTGAAACTGCCTTTGCATTGCTAAAGTAGAAACTCACTATGACACCAATATTAAAGATCCTAGACCCTCAAGGGAACTTCTCAGTATGCACTGATGCATCACTAGAAGGGTTAGGAGGAGTACTCTCCCAAGATGAGTCAGTAGTAGCATACACTTCAAGGAAGCTTAAGAAGCATGAAATTAATTATGCTATGCATGATTTAGAGCTAATTGTAGTGGTGCATGCTCTAAAAATCTAGTATCATTACTTGGTGGGAAGGCCCTTTGAGCTAAAAATTGACCATCAAAGTCTGAGATATATATTCACCCAACCTATACTCAATGCGAGACAAAGGAGATGGGTCGAGTTTCTCATTGAATATGACTTTGAGATTGAGTATATAAAGGGGAAAGAGAATAAGGTTGTTGATGCCTTAAGTAGAAGGAAGCATATAACAACCATAACCAAGAGTCATATAGATCTAATAGATCAGGTAAGGAAGGAGCAATCTCAAGATGAGTATTGCAAGGAAATTCGGGTAAAAATGAGTAAGGACCCTGAGGGTAATAAGGAGTTCAGCATGAAAGATGACCTTTTATGCTACCAAGGTAGGATCATCATACCAAAAATAGGTGATTTAAGGAAGCTAATAATGCAAGAAGCCCATAGATCCCCTTATTCTACTCACCCTAGAGGGGCCAAAATGAGGGAAAATATGAAAATGACCTTCTTCTAGATAGGGATGAAGAAGGATATCACTGATTTTATCGCTCGATATCTTGAATGTCAGAAGGTTAAGGCTGAACGCAAGCATCCTATAGGATAATTGTATCCACATGATATACCTACACAAAAATGGTAGGTCATATCTATGGACTTCATAGTAGGTTTACCCAAGACCAGGTATCAACATGATGCAATCCTTGTAATAGTCGATAGATTGACTAAGGTTGCACATTTCATACTAGGAAACATCAAGGATGATGCTCAGGTAGTGGCTAACAGATTTGCCAAAGAGGTATTTTGATTGCATGGGTTTCCTAAAATAATCATTTCAGATAGGGATTCTAGATTCACTTCTAAATTTTGGAAAGCCCTACATCATGCAATAGGCACAAAATTGAATATGAGCTTGGCATACCACCCTGAGATAGATGGTCAAATAGAAAGGGTAAATCAAGTACTAGAAGACATGCTCTGCATGTACTGCATGGATCAAAAGTCTCATTGGGAAGACTACCTACACCTTGTAGAGTTCACCTACAATAATGGACATCACTCCTCTTTGGGGATGGCTCCTTTTGATGCCTTGTATGGCCAAAAGTGTAGAACACCATTATCTTGGGATAATCTAGAAGATCGAGTTGTGATTGGACCAGATATGGTCAGAGAAATGGAGGATCAGCTAAAGGTGATCAGACAAAGGCTTAAGGAAGTTGTTGATCGATAGAAAAGTTATGTTGATCTAAAAAGAACCCCAAGGGAGTACTCTATAGGAGATAAAGTGTTCTTAAGGGTTAAACCGATGAAAAGTGCTATCAAATCCACAAATTTGGATCCTCGATTTGTGGGACCCTTTGAGATCACTGAGAAGATCAGCTCGATTGCATACCAACTTGCCTTACCACCTAACCTATCAAAGATCCATGACACCTTCCACATATCCCTACTTAGGAAATATGTTGCTGACCCTAAACATGTGTGGGATGTTTCTAAATTGTAGATGGAAAACCCAAAGGCTATTGAAGTGATGTCGATAAATATTCTTGAGTTTCATTCTAAGTCTATGCGGAACCAGACTCTTGAACAATGTAAGGTCCAATGGGACCATTTTTCTGAAAGAAATGCCACTTGGAAAAAAGTGGAGGACATGCAAAAATATTTTCCCTTCTTGTTTGAAAATATAATGTAATAATTTTTATTTTTGTAAAATAGGAAACACCCAGGATGGTGTTTAGTCCTAGGGGGTAGTATGTCATGACCCTCCCTGGTAGGACTTATGGCATGGAAAAACTATGTGATGATCAATGGTAATTTGATACTTAGTTTTGTTGCAAATGAATGACTATACAATGCTTAGATTGATTCATCTTTGAAGAACATGGTACTACTGATAGATTGTCAATGTGCAGGATCAGGTACTCTCGTAGGTGGAAGAAATAGAATCATCC
This sequence comes from Wollemia nobilis, assembly GCA_028583015.1. Lineage (NCBI taxonomy): Eukaryota > Viridiplantae > Streptophyta > Pinopsida > Araucariales > Araucariaceae > Wollemia > Wollemia nobilis. Next base: position 33,124,586 of record JAQPPZ010017052.1, read on the forward strand.
ACCAGAAATGGGGTACTTGAAATAGGGGAAGTGATGATTAAGACAACTCAAGGGTAACATGGATGACTACCCTCATATAGGCATGCATTATCATTTAGGGATAATCATCAACTAGCCAACCACCTAGAGCCGCAGTTGATAGCCTAGTAGCTATCATAAATTCTTCGACTGAGATGGGTGACTAGGTTGATGGAAAGACTCCCTCTTTGTTTGTTGCATATGATTGGTTATCTTTTACTTCATCACTTTGCTACATCATTGGTTTTGGAAAAGTGTGCATAAGTTTGGTTGCCTTAAAATTTACTGAATTGTTGTAAGAATAGCATGTTGCTAGTTTATGATAAAAGAACCCATATATATATATATATATATATATATATATATATATGAGAATCTATTTTAAATAATAATAGAATTTTATTTAAATAGATAATAAGAATCTATTTTAAATAATAATAGAATTTTATTTAAATAGATAATGAGAATCTATTTTAAATAATAATAGAATTTTATTTAAATAGATAATAAGAATCTATTTTAAATAATAAAATAATTTTATTTAAATAGATGATGAGAAAGCATATTTAAATAATAAGAGAATTGTATTTAAATATATAAGATCTAAATAATATTATATTTTTAAGAAAATAAGAGGGGACTTCTCCTTCAAAGGCATGTAGGAAGGACCTTGGAGAAGAGAAGCTTCATGACAACGTGACAAGGAGAGCTTCATTTATGCTAACTAGAAATAAATTATAAAATATGATAAAAATATCCCCCTATGATCGAATGGATGAGGATGGAGTTAAGGTAGGAATATGGGGGTAATTAAGAGGTATGTCAGAAGGTGTGGGAGAGAGGAAGAGTCTCGATCTTGAAGAAGAAAAAGAGGGTATGGACATTTAGTAGGAAGGAGGGAGGTTAGAAGAAAAAAGAAGAAGGTAAAAATAAAAGAGAGGATCGAGCACTCTATAAAAAAAGAAACAACACTCTAGAAATGAAGGTTATACATATTAAAGAATATTTAGGTTGATAAACAAGTTTACTCTCCTCTGGTTCTTTGTAAAACTATATGACTATTGTCTAGATTTGAGCATAACCTTTGGGCTTGTAGTAGCCTAGAATTTACCTCTAGTATTTTCTTAAATGATGTCTTGGTCTGAGACAACATGTTTGCTTGCTTCACTCCCTAGGTATGACCTCTCTAGATTTGTTTTAGCATTAGAACCACTTTAATTTTTCAATCCTTGGGTCACTCGAAGGGTTGCTGACTTGTAGTAACCGATGCAAATCTCCCATTTGCAATTGGTAATTGATTCAAACCACCACCTTTGGAAGCCATTCACAACAAGAACTATGATTGGTTGAGGGCTACATTGTAGTCCTTAATTTTGGCTAGTTATTTTAGAGCGCTACGTGATTGGGGAATATGTCTTGCTTAAGCTTTCTATTTTACCTCATCATTGTACCATGTTTTGGCAATCTTCAAAAACTATAAGTTGTGTATGAGACGAGTTTTATATGGTCGAGAAAACCACTTGCTTGTAGTGGATTGTCATTGTTTTTTCCCCTTTGTTTGACATTCCAAGTTGTCAACATTTAAGTTCTTGGTTGGGCCTCTCCCTCTTAAGGTGTAGTCGACATAGTCATGCTACTCCTAAATAATCTTGGCTAGATTATTTCCCCACAGAAACCCTATTGGCATGTCTAGAGTAGGATTATTGAGTCATCTAGTCATCTCAAGGCATTCACCATCGTGGAGTACACCATGACATGTTTCACACTAGCTCAATATTTTAACCACCCCTGTGGAGGACTACTTGTCTTACTTAGCAATGATGGGGCTATTGCTAGTAGACCACTATAAGTGCCTCATAGGTGGTGATGCCCCTCGATTGTCTTTCTCATCTGGCTAACCATAGCAGTCATCTCCTCCAATAGAACTGTTATGGTTCTTAATACTAAGGTTTCACCTAATGCTTTCTTCCTTTCTTATTTGTATAAAGATTGTAGGTCTATGAGGTACTTATTAGTTGCTTCATTTTTTTAAGAAAAAAAAGACTTTATGATCTCTTAAATTAAATAGTTATTTTATTTGATTATTTAATTGAATGAAAGAAAGGAAACTTTAGTTAATTAAATAGTTGTTGCATTTGATTATTTAATTTATTAAAGAAAGGAAAATTTAGTTACTTAAATAGTTGTTTTATTTTATTATTTAATTGATTAAACAATGAACTTTACTTTATTAAATAATTTAAATAAAGGAATATAGTTTATTTGGATAATTACAGGTATGGGACTTTGATTATATAGAATAAAGGAAAAAATAATTTATTTGGATAATTAAAGGTATGAGACTTTGATTACCTTGAATAAAGGAAATATAGTTTAATTAAAGGTATGGGACTTTGATTATATAGAATAAAGGAAAAATAATTTATTTGGATAATTAAATGTATGAGACTTTGATTACCTTGAATAAAGGAAATATAGTTTAATTAAAAGTATGGGACTTTGATTATGTTGAATAAAGGAAATATAGTTTGTTTGGTTAATTAAAGTAATGAGACTTCAATTGATTTAAATATTTGCTTGATTAAGGGGTGAGACCTTAGTTATTTGAAATAATGGTTTTGAAATAAATTGATTAAATAGGGTTTATGATCTAGCTGTAATTGTTGAAATGACTCTCTTGGATGAATAAGAGATAAGAATGGAAATGAGAAAATTCTTATGAGATCAACTAGATAGTATATGGTTGAATGCTTTAATTAGATTTGTATAGTTGCAATTTGGCAAAGTAAATAGTAAATGCACTGGTTTCATGTTACTAGTAGATGCATTTAGATGCATGTCTTTCATAGAATCATGAGTTGTCCTGATCCCCTATTACCCTTCAAATGAACTATGGAAAGATAAGGAGGACCAAGAGGACAATTGGAACCAATGCACTGACTTTAATTTTAATTGCAATGATTTATTTATGTTCAAGTAGGCTAGACTTGTGGGGAGAAATCCCTAGATGAGCATGAATGCAATAACTTATTCTTTTAAAGTATGTAATAAGTGGAATGATTGAATGAGGAATGAACCTTTAATTTAAGTTATGGATTATGCAAGCTTTATTATTCAGTTTTTCCTTTGTTTAGTGTTTATCTTTATTTGATGTTAATATTATTTAAATGCTTCTTGTATGCCTTGTAGATTTTGTTTCTTGATTTATTAAATAGATAGGTTGTTCTTGTCCTTTTTGCTAATAATAGAAAGAACCTAAGAAAATGAGACCTCTTAGGAGGAACATAGAATGGACCTAGGATATTTATCTTAGGGTGAACATAGAAAGGACATAAAATATTGAGACCTCTTAGGGTGAACGTAGAAATAACCTAAGGGATTAAGACCCTCTAGGGTGATGTTAACTAAGTAAATTGATTAATTAAGTTAGAGTTAAGATAGTTCATTGTAAAGATGATATGGATAGCTTAACTTGCAATACACGTAGCATACCTACATAAATAGACTTGTGTATGGTATGGTTATGGGCGTATACCTTCGATTGTACTAAAGGTGATAAGTTAGCTCATCAAGAAGGATGAGATAGATAGCTTATTTGCAGAACACACAATATGCCTACATAGATGGACTTATGTAGGGTATTGAATGCGATGTAAATCTTTGGGAAAGTTGGGAAACTTAGTAAACCTAAAACAATAGATTAACCTAATGTAGGATAGGGGTTTATGAATCCCTCTTAGTTTAAAAAAATATTTTCTTTCTTGTATTCTTTTTATAGCTATTTTTTGGGTCATTAATTCTGGTATCGAAGCTCTAGGTATGAGGGTATAGAGCTTCTTAATGTGCTTAAGGGATTTAGATGTCTTTCTATTTAGACTTTGGGATAAAGTTGAGAAGATCTAAGATTCCTTCTTGTTATAATCAAAAGGAGGATTAACCCCAAGGGTGGTTAGAACATTAAGAAACCTTGCTTATAGTAAGAATGGACTTGTGCATTAAATATATCATAACTTTGACATATTATCCTAATTAGATTTTGGAATATTTTAGAAAAAACAATTGTATTATGGCTTGTATTAGCAATTCAGTTCAAGGTGAAGCTAAAAACTAATCTTATTTATTGGTTAACATTAGGTTATATGTAACCTAAGGCTAGAAAAGAGAGACCTACGCCTTCAAATAGGCATACTATATAGAGTAATATCAAAGAAGGGATCCATAATGATGATTCAAGAAATTTGAATAGAGGTAGAAAACCTCACTTCTATGGTTACCACCATGCAGGATCAGATGAAGCAAATGTTGAAAACCATTGTAAATTAGAATTCACAAGCTAGAGGTTCATAGGTTAGCCAAGATAATGAACTAACTGTAGAAAATTTGGAAGCCAAAGCCCTTTTGGAAAAGGAACTGGCTAAGGATCTAAAAAATATTTGCATCTCCAAATTTGGTGGAGAAGGAGATGGGGATGTAGTCGAAGCTTAGCTGAGATAATTAGAAGTTTATTTCATAGTGAAGGGCTAATCCCAAGGAACCCAAAGATTTTGACCAACAATATACCTAGAATTGGTTGCATTAGATTGGTGGGAAACCTACCACGAGAAAAATAAGATCAAATTTCGATATTAAATGGAAGTACTTTGTGGTAATCTTCAAGAAAAGGTTCCTAACAAAATATTTTATGCATTAAAATTTGAATAATTTTCCAACCTTTGGCAAGGGACCAAAATAGTGGAGATATACTATAAGAAGTTGGTTCGATTGCTTAAGTATGTGCTTGCTTATGATGAAAATATGAGGACCCACAAGTTTATTCTTGGGTTAGAATCTAGAGTGAGACATGATGTAAACATGCATGAACCCAAGTCACTACAAAGGGTATATGACCTAGCAAAGAAGGTAGATTCTCACTTCTAATTCAATTATTTTATCCTATTTGAGCAAGATCAACAAGAACTTAGGAAAATGAATAGTCAGGGATTCTTTAAATGGGAAGAGGAACAAGATCAAAAGGCCAAGAACACCCCAAATTTGAGAAGAGAAATGATGAGAAATAGAGAAGGTTCAAGAAGAACTTCCAAAAAAACCAACAACAATCCCACAAATGCTAAACTTCAGCCTTAGAAATCACAAAATGCAACCCAAGTAAGTAAAGTTGGGGAACAAAAACTTGAAAAGCATCAGGAACCCAAGGATGGGTGTTATAATTGTAAAGGCCCTCACTATTCTAGTTAGTGTCCACATCAAGTAGGGCCAAGTACATCCAGTTCCAAGGGAAAGGAACCCACCCACCATATTTATGTTGCTATCAAAAAATAGAAGCCAAAAGGGTAAGCTACCCCATTGCTTATGAAAGGTAAGATTTTTAATAAGTAGGTAAATATTTTAATTGATAGTGGAGCCACAAATAGTTTCATTTCTTCTAATTTAGCAAGGGATGTGCTAAAAAGGCTAGGATATTTAGCCCAGGGATGGAATGTCAACTATGGTTCTGGATAAACCTAGTCAATAAACCAATGTTTTCCAATGGTAGAAATTACTTTAACTAGTGGTACCACTGAAGGTTGTTTGTATGTAGCTCCACTTCATGATTTTGATGTGATCATAGGAATGGATTGGTTATAGACTCATAAAGCCTTGATAAATTTCCTAAAATTTTAGAAAACCAATACACAATAAAATAATAATGATTGTAATACACGAACACCAAAAGCATGCAATGTTACACAATATGATAAGACAAGAATGTAATGAACTAGGTCCCTTTTATTAATAATAGATTGTTTTCTAAAAATACGGTAACAATTGCATCCCCTTGAGGTATTTCACCATTTCGATACAATCAATACAATAAATAATCAAGAGGATTTGATTTTCTTCTCAAAATAGAACTAGTACATTTTTAGGGTTCTCTCGCATCCATGAACTGTCCTATAAAGGGTTTCTTCATGACCTTCGCAAGGGGTGATAATTTCAAAATCTCGTGCTCTTCCTTCCTTGAAGAAATTTTATAATCTACACACAAGGAACATAAAATGTTAATATCATGTGTGGATAGACTGATAAACAAAAGCGATAAACAATAGAAATCTGATAAATGTGTGCATGAAACAAAATCTAAGTTGAACTATATAGGAAGAAAATTGTTGAACTATATTAAAATGGGAAATGAAGAAAATATATTTGAACCTAGGGGCCATCTCTATGTTGGATGACCATACTTGTGGGTCATCTCCCTGAGAGATGATTGGTAATCCATGAATTCTTTTTTGGGGGCCGATGCAGGGGGAAACTCCAGGTTCGATATTTTGGTGTTTTTGATGGGTTGGATGCACTATTGCAAGGGCTTGGTGGGTCTGGATCGATATCTAAAGTGAATATATAAGATAAAATAGAAGAATTAAAAGTGCACCTCTATCGCTTGGAGCAATCCAACGACATGACCTTCTTAGGGGTTTGAGATAATCACACTTCAATCCTCATGAAAGCTATTTGGATCTCTGATAAAAATCAGGTAGCATTTCATTATTTTGAAACTAGAGAACTTGGTATCTCTTGGAAAGAGGGGTGAGCACTATTATATAGATTGTTTGAAAGGAATCTAGCACAATATTTTTTTCTTCTACTTTCATTTCATAAAGAACACATTAATAAGTAAAAGCATAATCTTTTCTCTATGGTTTCCAAAAGAACTCATCTTTAAGTTATCTAAAATCAACAAAAGTTTCCTTCCCCATAAAGGTTTATGCTTCCATGAAATTAAGCCATCCTTTCCATATACTCATGTATTGAAGTCTACGTCTCTAACATTTTCTATATTAAGGCATTCAGATATCACAACAACACAATGCCAACCTACACATGAAGAAGTGAAGGATCAGTATGCATTGAGAGAACAAATTCTTTTTTCCTTAAAATCTTATGCAAACTGATTGCATCATTCTTTTTTCCTAAATCGGTCTCATGCACACATAAAATTGTGGCATGAGTTCATGCGCGGTTTAACTGGTGGTTTTAGCTACCAGTAATACCCTGCTCTCTTTTTTTTACTTTGCTTCTAGTGCGACCTTCCTGGGGTGGGACATACCTGATTGGGGGTCATCCCTTGGTAGGATGGCCTCTAGAGTCCATCCCTTGGAGTAACGGCTAGGGTTGCAAAGGAAATAACCCTTTTTTAAGTGGTTAAAAACATTTTTTAAGCCCTAGGGCTGCCCAAAGTGGTTCATATGGTCTTTAGGGAGTCCATATAGGTAGTATCCTCAATATGACACATTTTAGGTTTCTACAAATACCATTTTTAGGATGCTTTTGTGTGAAATCACAATACAAAGAAAAAATAGATGAACCAGATTCAAATTGAGGGTTGATGATGTTCATTGGTCTGATCAATGTTAGATGCACCAATCATGGAAAGAGCATGCATTTTTGAAACATTGCTTCTGATAAGTTGAAGAACTTGGTTTTGGTAAAACCTTTTAGCCAAGGATTCATAGGCAAAATGGCCTCATGTATACTCATGGCTTTGAGGTATACTTGATATTGGCATACATTTTAGTCATGGACAAACTCATGGTCTCATGCTTCAAGAATGCCAAGCTTTTGTGTTAATTGAAATTTTTGCTTGTTGTCTACTCCAAGCAAGAAGGGCATGATTGTATTTGGTAATTATTCTTGAATGAATGTAATTTACATGATTGAGTGTTTTATTATTGATTTGATTATGAATTTTATGATTATATGACTACCCCCTCAAGCGACGAGTCGATGAGGAAATGAAATAATGATGAAAGCAATGAGTCACTTGATCAAGATGATTTAATTTGGGTTTGCTAGGACCATTAATTAGAGTAAAAGGGTGCATATACCCATTACAACCTTGATTTTGATCCATTTATTATTATTTTTGGTGAGTGATATTAAGGTAATTTACTCATCCTATCAAAGTACATGGAAAACCAATCACTGCAATCACCAGGATTATAGAGCAAATCACTGGATACGAGATTCACTCAAATTTTTTAGATTTTATGCTACCAAAGGGGTTAGGTGCCTTTGGAACCTTTTAATTGTGACCAAAGGAAAGTGGGTATCTTTGGAGCCTTTTGTTTTTTACCAAAGTAATCTAGGTTCCTTTGGAGCCTTTTGATGATGTGATCAAAGGGCTTAAGTGTCTTTGGAGTTTTTTGTGGTGATGTTACCAAATTGCTATAGTGCCTTTGGGGCTTTTTAGGTGATGTGACCAAAGGTCTTAAGTGCATTTGGGGATTTTTGTGGTGATGTGACCAAAGGGCTTAAGTGCTTCGAGAGCTTTTTATGGTGATGTGACCAAAGGTATTAAGTACCTTGAGGGATTTTTGTGGTGATGTGAACAAAGGACTTAAGTGCCTTTGGGGCTTTTTGATTGAAATTGACCAAAGGAGTTAGGTTCCTTTGATACCTTTTTACTTGATGTGACCAAAAGGTTTTGGTTCCTTTATGGCTTTTTATTTGATGTGACCAAAGGATTTTTGTTCCTTTGGAGCCTTTTGACTTGATGTGACCAAAGGGTGTTGGTGTCTTTGGAGATTTTTTATTGGATGTGACCAAAGGGTTTTGGTTCCTTTGGAGCCTTTTGACATGATGTGACCAAAGGTTGTTGGTGCCTTTGGAGCTTTTTTATTGGATGTTACCAAAGGGTTTGGGTGCCTTTGGGACCTTTTGATTGGTGGTGACCAAAGAGTCTTGGTGCCTTTAGTACCTTTTAATTGGTGGTGATCAAAGGGTTTTGGTATCTTTGGGGTCTTTTTATTTGATGTGATCAAAGGATTTTGGTGCCTTTAGGGCCTTTTAATTGGATGTGACCAAAGGTTTGTGGTGCCTTTGGAGCCTTTTAAAATAGAATATGCTCAAGTGTCCTTATGGTAATCTACCCATCCTATCGGGTTGTATGGATAACCAGTCATTGCAACCACCAAGTGACTAGAGTAGATCACTAGATACGAGGTTTGCTTGAAAATCTAAGGTAATGAATCAAATGGATGAATGATTCATTGATTGATATTTATGCAAGGAAAAGGGCACAACCTTTGACAAAAGAACACAACCTTTTGAACCTAGCAATTGATTTGATGATTGATGTGTATGTAAGGCAAATATCACAACCTTTGACAAAAGGATACAACATTTTGAACATGGCAATTGATTTGTTGATCATTGTTAATGCAAGGTAAAGGGCACGACCTTTGACAAAAGGATGCAACCTTTTAATCCTATAAATTGATTTATGATTATTTGATTGTTTGGGAGAAGGTGTGATAAATTAAACACCCCCAAGGAGATTGACTGCTTTTTTTATTGATGGTTTGGAGAAGGTGTGATACCTTTATTGCCCCAAAGTGGATTTATTTCTTGGTCGATTGATTTTTGGGGTAAGGTGCGATAACTTGAATTCCTAAAGTTATTTGATATTTGATTGATTGTCGGGGAAGGTGCGATAACTTGAATCCTTTGATGCATTATTGTTAAGCACATAATTAAATCTCAAAGATCTTATCTATCTGGGGTGGTGTCCAAGGTTGTCTACGATAGAAGGCTTGGATAGAGTACAATTCAGGAATTCAAGTTTCAAGCATTTATTGGGTGAGATAGATTTGGTTTAGCCTTTTGGTGTCACACTAAACCTAATCTATAGAATGGAAACTTGTAGGAACTAAAAACTAATTCTAAGTTGCAAAAATTGAAATCTAACTACAATTGCAGGAATTAGAATTGCTAAATTGAAAGTCTAATCTACTTTTACAGAATTAAAATAACAGAATTTAAATTGTTGAATTTAAATGATGCTGAAATGAAATCCTAAGTTAAATTTGTATAATTAAAACCTAGTAACTCTTTCATAATTGAAATGATTCTTGTAAATGAAACTTATGCTAAAAACACCTATCAATTTCCTGCCATAAAAGGTCGTCAAGCTTCTGCTACATGAATTGATAGCAAAATGAAATATGCTAAAAATTGAAAGTTACTAAAATAAAGCAAAGGGAAAATGCTTAATATAATGCTAAAACACACACAAATGTTGTCCACAAACATAATAGAAAAAATTAAGATCATTATACAAACTTAAAACAAGAAAATTAAACTTGACAAGTAATCTGTTAATTCTGTTGTATCAAAATTACAGATTAAAACCTGCCATAAAAATCCTCCTTCTAGATCTAAAATTGGGCCCATAATTCCTCATATAGAAGGAGGTGAAAAGCACTCCTTAACTAATTAACACTCAGAACAAAAAATGATAAAATAACTGCACTTTTATTGATGACAAAACATGCTGAAAACTATTACAGAAAATTACTATACAGTCCTAATTACTGCTATTGAAAACTCTCCTCTATTCTGATTCCTAAATGCTCAACCAAGGAGGGAGCTATGATATTTATATAAATATTTACAACATATCCCATGCTAAAATAATCCTATGTTCTACTTTATAGTGATTTGCCAATAATTCTGGATTTGAAATAAATGCAAATCTGGACAGTTTGTGTTGCAGTAGTAGTCATTGGCCCTTAGAAAGCATCTTCAATGGTGGAAGTACATGGGAGGAGTCTAGAAATATATCACACATCTTTATCCACTTTATAATATGTCATTTCTATCTTGCAAACAACTTCCTATTATGTTGTAGTTATTTCTGGGTTTATCCTAGAAGAGGATCAATTGATCTTTTTCCATGAATGGTGGCTTTGGACGACAAGGATGACAAAGACAGCTAGGGGATATTTTCCCTTAACATTCTCAACCTTCTTTCCCTTTTTACACCATCAAAAAAATATTCAAAAACTCAAAAAGCACTTTCTGTTATCAATCCGGAGCTAAGTGGCTCAATCCGAAGAGACTGTATATCTCAATCCGAAGATACCTGTTCAATCCGAATATCTTTGGAATGACCAACATTGTGCTCTTTAAGTGATTTTAGCTGCATTTATCAGGTGTATTAGCCCTCATGATTAGATTACAATAGCCTTCATTCCTCTCCATGTGTGAATTCAATGCCTTGCCATTCATTGGTAGCTTACTGGAATTTACATGGTAAATTATTGCATTTTTTAGCTCTGCTGCACAGTTGTAAAATATTGGCATTTCTTGCAAATTCAAACAAATTATAACATGGAAAAATTATTCAAATATCAACATGAAGGAGTACATCAAGTTGTTACTTAATTTATACACTTCATTCACCAAGTAACCATGCTAAAATAGTGCAACAGTGCTGCACAATTGTCCCTGCTCTGTTATACCCTGTTGCTGCCTATTTATACCATATGGGAATGCTTCTAAATAGTTCATATTTCTTCTGTAGTCCTTCTAAACTCATTCCATTCATATCCTCATGCTTTGCTTGACAACTTCAAGGTGTTCCTATAAAGTGACAACTTGTTGATTTCTATATGGCTGTTTTTTTCATATTTTCAGATTTATGACAGTCCTAAAATTTTGGCTTCAATGTGGATTTGAAACAAGTTGCAGGGAAGGAAAACATTCATAAACCATTGTGAAGTTAATGGATATCAGCATACCACATTTGGCTGTTTGAAATGCATATTTTTATTTGCTACTTAATCAAGCAAAAGTAGTCACAAAATTTTGGAAATAGTCAAAAATAGAGATATAATGCTCCTAACATAAAATCATGCAAACACTTAACAAATATATATTCTAATCAACTATTTAGCATTTAACTTAATAATATGACAGTTTCTATATGTCAAACATAGTGTAAAAATGAGGCATTTTTAGGCCTCATCATCCTCCCAGTTGGTGTTAACGATGATGCATGTATGTTAGATGAATATATGTATTTTTTATAGAGCTATTATGTATGCATTGAGCTAGGTATGTATGTGATGTACTAATGATATGCAATTATGGATGCTATATGTATGCCTAGATATTGTAGTATGTATGCCTAGATGTATGCATGTGGATGATGTACTAATGACATGATGATGTAAAATTTGATTTTTATGTTTATATGCTAAAACATAATAAATGAATCTAAGATGAAAAATAACCTAAATGTAACCACCACATAATGTATAAAATTCATCAATAAAAATGTTAACCTTTTCATAAAAGTCATACCTTTGAAAATCAACCATATGTAATATGATAAAAATATAAATGATGTATGGATGACTAGTAAGATGCTATAGGAGAACAATATGGTTTTTAGGAGACTCAGAAATCCTAGTTGACTAGTCAAAATATGTATACTGACTACACAAGACTCTAAAAGATACACGTTTGATAGAATATCCAGATATTCAATATCCCTATGTGTGCATAGTGTTGTTCATTAATGATGCATAAGACTACCTCATTGCTAGGAAGGTTTCATTCAACCCATTGTTTTAATGAGGATCACCTAATGGTCATTTTGATCCTGATTTTGGATGCGATTGGACTTGACTACTAGGAAATACAATCCACCATAAGCTAGCTCATCTACAAGCTGATATTGATCTATGTAAAAGGTCGCTAATGTGACAGACATATCGCCACACGTAAGACTACTTCATTGCCAAGAGGGTTTCACTCAACCCATTGTTGTAATGGAGATCAGCCCATAGTTTTTGAATAACTGAGGATTCCAAAAATTGAAGTTCATTACTCCCTTCTTGTATTTTTATTTCTTTAGGATACTTGCTCATTTCTGTTGAGGAGCAAGGGGATTTATTTTCTTTAGTGGTGAAAACCATTTTTTTTTGGATACTTGCTCTTTTGTGGGGAGAAAGGGATTTGATTGCTTTGGGTAGGGGAAGCTTGTCCTTATGTCAATTCTTAGCATCCTAAACCATGTGCATAATAGGATGAGCAAGGGAAACCTTTCACTTAAGGGGTATGAACTACATTGTAGGTTTGTCCTTCCTTGTACTTGGATTTTAAATTTGTGAATGTTTTTCGGATTTTGAGATATGCAAAGTGCTTATCAAATCAAGACCCTACCTTCTAGAATCAAGATAGCTTTCTACAAAATTTTAAAGGAAAAGGAATGGCTAAATTATCGAAAACCCTAGTGAACATCCTATAGCAATGTAGTGATTGTGTTGAAAAACATAGTTACTCGCAAATGGGAATGTGGATTATGTGATGTGTGAAATGTGGGTTTTTACCTGTGATATTTTGTAAACTAAAAGGTGTGCATAAAATAGTCAATGGTCATCTAAACATCCATTTTGATGTTCATCCAGTATCTTACCTATCTTACGAGGATCCCTTAATAAGCAAAAGTGCATAAGAAAAATTGTAAATGATAATGATGGATAAGGTTGATTAATAAAGATGACAAGAAAACAAGTGTGGTGCCTGATCCTAGCAAATGTAATGAAATAAAATTCCTAATGCAAGTGAGCTAATGCAGCGACATGAAATGCATGATGGAATGCAATTCAAAATAAAAATGTAAAGTTTTTGTGTTTTTGCAATTTTTTGATGTTTTTGTTTTGTTTGGTTGACTTTTGATTTTTTTTTATTTGACCAAGGGGCTTAAGAGCCTTTGGGGCTTTTATGAATTGACCAAAGAGATTAGGTGCCTTTGGAGCTTTTTTTGAGTTGACCAAAGGGCTTAAATGCATTTGGATATTTTTGTGAATTGACCAAAGGGCTTAAATGCCTTTGGAGCCTTTTGTGAATTAACTAAAGGGCTTAAATGCCTTTGGAGCTTTTTGTGAATTGACCAAAGGTATTATATTCCTTTGATATTTTTATGAATTAACCAAAGGTCTTAAATGTCTTTGGATATTTTTGTGAATTGACCAAAGGGCTTATATGCCTTTGGAGCTTTTTGTGAATTGACCAAATGGCTTAGATGCCTTTGGATATTTTTGTGAATTAAACAAAGGGCTTAAATGCCTTTGGAGATTTTTGTGAATTGACCAAAGGGCTTAGATGCCTTTGGAGTTTTTTGTTAATTAACCAAAGGGATTAAATGCCTTTGGAGCTTTTTGTAAATTCACCAAAGGACTTAGATGCCTTTGGAGCTTTTTGTGAATTGACCAAATGGCTTAGATGCCTTTGGAGATTTGTGCGAATTGACCAAATGGCTTAGATGCCTTTGGAGATTTTTTATAAGTTGACCAAAGGGCTTAAGTGCCTTTGGATATTTTTTTAAATTGAAAAAAGGGCTTAGATGCCTTTGGAGCTTTGTGTGAATTTACCAAATGGCTTAGATGCCTCTGGAGATTTTTGTGAATTGACCAAATGGCTTAGATGCCTTTGGAGATTTTTTTGAATTGACCAAAGGGCTTAGATGCCTTTGGAGCTTTTTTTGAATTGGCCGAAGGGATTAAATGCCTTTGGATATTTTTGTGAATTGATTAAAGGGCTTAGATGCCTTTGGAGCTTTTTGTTTTTATCTTTTTGTATTGTTTCAAAACAAAAATTATTTTTTAGGAGGAAGGTGTGATACATTAAGCACCCCCAAAGTGTGTGGTGATTAGCAAATGTGGAGAAGGTGTAATACCTTCCAAATCCTAAAATTACTTTATTGGTTGTGATATGGCTAATGGAGAAGGTGTGATACCTTGAGAATCCCCACTATGCACTGTGCTTGAGAATATATATATTTTTTATACAGCTATTATGTATGCATTGAGCTAGGTATGTATGTGATGTACTAATGATATGCAATTATGGATGCTAAATGTATGCCTAGACATTATAGTATGTATGCATAGATGTATGCCTAGATGTATGCATGTGGATGATGTAATAATGACATGATGATGTAAAATTTGAGTTTTATGTTTATATGCTAAAACATAATAAATGAATCTAAGATGCAAATTAACCTAAATGTAACCACCACATAATGTATAAAATTCATCAATCAAAATGTTAACCTTTTCATAAAAGTCATACATTTGAAATTCAACCATATGTAATATGATAAAAATATAAATGATGTATGGATGACTAGTAAGATGCTATAGGAGAACAATATGGTTTTTAGGAGACTCAGACATCCTAGTTGACTAGTCAAAATATGTATATTGACTACACAAGACTCTAAAAGATACACGTTTGATAGAATATCTAGATATTCAATATCCCTATGTGTGCATAGTGTTGTTCATTAATGATGCATAAGACTACCTCATTGCTAGGCAGGTTTCATTCAACCCATTGTTTTAATGAGGATCACCTAATGGTCATTTTGATCCTAATTTTGGATGTGATTGGACTTGAATACTAGGAATACAAGCCACCATAAGCTAGCTCATCCACAAGCTGAAATTGATTTATGTAAAAGGTTGCTAATGTGACAGACATATCGTCACACGTAAGACTACTTCATTGCCAAGAGGGTTTAACTCAACCCATTGTTGTAATGGATATCAGCCCATAGTTTTTGAATAACTGAGGATTCCAAGAATTCAAGCTTATTACTCCCTTCTTGTATTATTATTTCTTTAGGATACTTTCTCATTTCTGTTGAGGAGCAAGGGGATTTATTTTCTTTAGTGGTGAAAACCATTTTTTTTTGGATACTTGCTCTTTTGTGGGGAGAAAGGGATTTGATTGCTTTGGGTAGGGGAAGCTTGTACTTATGTCAATTCTTAGCATCCTAAACCATGTGCATAATAGGATGAGCAAGGGAAACCTTTCTCTTAAGGGGTGAACTACATTGTAGGTCCGTCCTTCCTTGTTCAAAACTTGGATTTAAAATTTGTGAATGTTTTTGGGATTTTGAGATATGCAAAGTGCTTATCAAAGCAAGACCCTACCTTATAGAATCAAGATAGCTTTCTACAAAATCTGAAAGGAAAAGGAATGGCTAAATTATCAAAAACCCTAGTGAACATCCTATAGCAATGTAGTGGTTGTGTTGAAAAACACAGTTACTCACAAAGGGGAATGTGGATTATGTGATGTGTGAAATGTGGGTTTTTACCTATGATATTTTGTAAACTAAAAGGTGTGAATAAAATAGTCAGTCGTCATCTACACATCATTGTTGATGTTCATCCAGTATCTCCCCTATCTTACAAGGATCCCTTAATAGGCAAAAGTGCATAAGAAAAATTACAAATGATGATGATGGATAAGGTTGATTAAGAAATATGACAAGAAAACAAATGTGGTGCCCGATCCTAACAAATGCAATGAAATAAAATTCCTAATGCAAGTGAGCCAATGCAGTGACATGAAATGCATGATGGAATGCAATGCAAAATAAAAATGTAAATTTTTTATTTTTTTGCAATTTTTTGATGTTTTTGTTGTGTTTGGTTGACTTTTGATCTTTTTTTTATTTGACCAAGGGGCTTAAGTGCCTTTGGGGATTTAATGAATTGACCAAAGATATTAGGTGCATTTGGAGCTTTTTGTGAGTTGACCAAAGGGCTTAAATGCATTTGGAGATTTTTGTGAATTGACTAAAGGGCTTAAATGCCTTTGGAGCATTTTGTGAATTAACTAAAGGGCTTAAATGCCTTTGAAGATTTTTGTGAATTGACCAAAGGTCTTAGATTCCTTTGAGATTTTTATGAATTAACCAAAGGGCTTAAATGTATTTGGATCTTTTTGTGAATTGACTAAAGGGCTTATATGCCTTTGGAGCTTTTTGTAAATTTACCAAATGGCTTAGATGCCTTTGGATCTTATTGTGAATTGTATTAAATGCCTTTGGAGCTTTTTGTGAATTGACCAAAGGGCTTAGATGCCTTTGGAGCTTTTTGTGAATTGACCAAATGGCTTAGATGCCTTTGGATTTTTTTGTGAATTGACCAAATGGCTTAGATGCCTTTGGATATTTTTTTGAGTTGACCAAAGGCCTTAAGTGCCTTTGGAGATCTTTTTGAATTGACCAAAGGGCTTAGATGCCTTTGGATCTTTGTTTGAATTGACCAAATGGCTTAGATGCCTTTGGAGATTTTTGTGAATTGACCAAATGGCTTAGATGCCTTTGGAGCTTTTTGTGAATTGACCAAAGGGCTTATATTCCTTTGGAGCTTTTTTTGAATTGACCAAAGGGCTTAAATGCCTTTGGAGATTTTTGTGAATTGATTAAAGGGCTTAGATGTCTTTGGAGCTTTTTGTTTTTATCTTTTTGTATTGTTTCAAAAAAAATTATTTTTTTAGGAGGAAGGTGTGATACCTTAAGCACCCCCAAAGTGTGTGGTGATTTGCAAATGTGGAGAATGTGTAATACCTTCAAAATCCCAAAATTACTTTATTGGTTGTGATGTAGCTGATGGATAAGGTGTGATACCTTGAGAATCCCCACTATGCATTGTGCTTGATGTGATGTGATTGACCTGATTGGGAGGAGTGATGAAATTTGACCCCTCCTATGGTGGTAATGAATTATGGTCAATGCTAACATTCTGATAAGATGCAGTGAGTGAATCATCTATGGGAAAGGTCCCCCTATCAATAAGATATTGAAACACCCCTCTAAATGTGTAGCAATTTCTAATGTCATGGCCTTCTTCCTAATGATAGAGGTAAAAGTGGTCATCCCTAAACGACTTGGATTTATGTTGATAGGGGTGTAGTGGGTCTATATCGAGTAAAGCAATTGATTTTACCACCTATAGCTTGTGAAATATTGTCATCATGAGCTTGTATAGAGGAGTCCAAGTATGGGACTGATGTCTTGAATGAGGTAGACAAGGTGGATTAGTTTTATGAGGTGGTAGGTCCATGTGTATCTCATTTACCTGCCTAGGTTGTTCTACCTGACCCCCATGTGTAGGTAATGGATCCTTGAATATACCCATTTTTTTATTGTTAGGGGTGAGAGGATTTTCAATTTGAAGTTTATTATTGTCAAGCATATCCTATGCTCTATTTTTAAATGAGATGCATGATTAAATGTCATGACCATTTAGCTTATGGTAGGGATAGTACAGGTCCTCTCGATACCATTTGGAATTTGGCTTATTTGGATCCAAAGGGTGAATCTCTGGTAGATTTATATCCTTGGCCTTGCAAAGTAAATTAAAAAGAGATGCCAAAGACATGTAATTGTGTATAATTGTGAGGTGGGTGCAATTGTTGCCTTTGCCCCTAATTTTTTTGAGGTTTAGCATTGCATTACATAGAATGGGGTTGGACGTAACACTCAAGAGTTTGAGGTTTTTGATGACTCAATTGTAACTCAATGTTTATGATTCGATTCAATATTTGTTGTAGATCATTGTGTTGATGACTCACTTGTAACTCAATTTTGGCTAGCCATTCCAAGATATGTTGTGAGCCCAGTAGAGCTGAGGTTGGATGGATGTTGATGGAATTAGATGGTAAAAGGTAGGTGGTGGAGGTGGATTGGATGAAGGTGCCACGAGATAATTAAGTATATTTGGATCAAAATTTCTCAATATATGAGTAGATATGGATGGTTCGTTATGATCTTGTCTAGTGAGTATGTCAACCTGCTCTTATTCCTAATTTAGCTCATGCTCTTGTTCTAGCTCAGAGTGGTCACCTAAGGTAGCTTTATTTGGAGAGTTCTGGTTCTCTATCACAACATTGATCATTCCCATAAACTCTTAGGAAGGTGGATTGACATTCACATGATTCACATGCTTTGGTTGTTCTAGTTGATTGGTAGGTGTTGTGTTTGTTTCTTGATCTTGATACTTTGACTTTAAGTCCTCATAGGCCTCATGCTCCTACTGAGTATTGTTTGGTCTACACGGTTGTAGCCTATGGTATTGAGGGGGTTCCTGAGGAGGATGATTCTAATTGGATATAGGTGGTATTTTTTTTTTGTGCACCATGCACTTTTGATAGATAAGTTGCCTATAGGTACTCAGTGTGGTAATTACCTCATCAATGGAATTTTGTGATTTATCTTGATATAGCCTTTCTTGATGTATCCTATTTTCTTGTAGTTTGTGCTAACTCAACTGATATTGCTCATCCAAGCATTATTTATCTAGTCATAGTTGGTTCAACATTGCTTGTTTCTCAACATTCTTTGTAAGGGCCTAATATAGCTGACCAGTAGTATGGGGTCGATTGACCTTCATATTAATACGAAGAACCTTGGCTTGCTCTTTAGCCCCAAAAGCTATCTATTTCCCATGATCGAGGGAAGCTGCATTAACCTGGTACGTAGGATTATATATAAGATCAACATACTTAGGTGGTGCAGAGGCATAACATGCTTTAATGGAATACTCTTCTTGAGGGGTAGGGGATTATCAAAATCCCGCTCTTCCTCATTGACTACGATTGTATGATCTGACATGGGTTTTCGAGTAGGACAACGAGTGCCATAACTATCTAAAAAGATATATTGCCAACTCATCTATGTATGGTCAATAGGAGTGGTATTATCATATAACCTCATCCACAACATGTACTCTTGATAATTTTCTAACTAGTGTATAGGGCAATTCAGAATGTGGACTCGTGGCACCAACCTACTAGGACCTTCTTCGTGTTGTAGGGTTTGTCTATGATGAGCATGACAAGTATATTGACTATGGAGGTCAACACTGTGATCATACTAAGGACTAGTAGATGCATCCTAAATGGGGATTTCCTCTAGGTTAGATTCTTTGTAATAACTAGGATGCGAATTGGGAATGGCCATATCCTTTGGACTAATGTAGAGGTATTCCATGCCTCCTCAAAAATCTTCTACGATGCTAGCCCTTTATCGAGCTTGGTCATGCGTAGTTACCATGGTCTTGATTAAACTAATAAACAGTAAATAAACACACAATCAAACAATGTGATTATCTATTTTAAGTTTTAGTTGTGAATTCCTATAATGTTTGGTGCATTTTGATGTTGAAAACCCCTATCTCCTATGAAACTAAGGGTAAAAATAAAAACAACTAGAAGGTAGTTTGAGCACACCCCTATCAAGGAATGTAACCCAAATGAAAAAATGTGGCTTCCTATTGGATATTGGATCAAGGGTAACCTTATGGGAATATGCCTTAAAGGGGTTGCACTATCTAATGTCCTTGTATTGGCAAAGCCTCACTTTCCCTTAACCCTCATGTTTAAGGCATGGACAATAATGACAGTTGCATCCACTAATTATTTTAAAGAGCCTCATGGTAAAATAGCTATACTAACCTTCCCACAATGGGTACAACCAAGAGTAGGGTACCTTCCAGTGATGAATTCTAGAAAGCCACTCACTTTTGGACACTAAGTTTCTAGAGTGCAAGCTAGTGGATAGTGATGAAGCCCACCGCCACTAGTCTCAATTAACAGGTAGTGATAAAATCTATCTCATTAATTTTAATATGAAATATGGTGTGTTGGATTATTTTTATTTTTATACAAAAGCAAATAAAATCACCAAGTAGTCTATGCCCCTTTACTAATGCATAAAAATAACATTTTACTTTTATATTTCTAAGTAAAAAATGTTTTAATTTAAGAAACCTATTCATATGTAGAACCCTACATCAGTAGCTTGGGGTCATGCAACAAGAAATCAATCTATTATGTAGTAGATAAGGGGTTGTCTTAGATAGATATGAATTCAAACAAGGGTCATCTTGCACAAGGATGATCACCAATAAGGGTCATCTCATATATAGACGATTGCAAATAGGGGTCATCTAGACCAGAGATGGTAATAGACAGAGGCTTGACACTAGTGATTCCTTATATCTATTAGCTGTAACTTAAAAATTTCTATAATTTTTACTCAAAAATACAGAGAGATAGAACATACGTACTTACCATGAAAGCCTATGTTTGACGATGCTCCAACTATCTAATTTTTTTGCTTTCTAATCGATGATATGGATGGTGGTGTAGTTAAGTACTTCTCCTTCAAGTGTGGTTTGTATAATGATGAGTGTCCAGAAAGGAGGGCCACAAGGAGGGTCGTTGACCCCCCTATTAGGGATTTGGGGGTGGAACCCCCCAAAAATAAATTTACCATCCATACAACAATCTCAGGTAAAGACAACTTCAAACATGGGTCATCACAGGCAGGGTCGATTGCAGAATAGGGACCATATTAGGTAGATACAATTGCAAAATAGGGGCTATCTCAAGCAGAGATGATTAAACCTACAACCTACAAACTAGAAAACAATGAACAATTAGAAAAATAAATTGAAAACAAGGACCAAGTCCCATCGTGATTGCCACTAAAATACCAGAAAACCAGTTCACAATAAAAGAATAATGATGGTAATACAGGAAAACCAAAAGCATGCAATGTAACATAATATGATAAGACAAGAAAGCATTGAATTGGGTCCCTTTCATTAATAATATTTTGTTATCTCAAAATGTGGTTACAATTGCATCCTCTTAAGGGCGTTCACCATTTTGATAAAATCAATACAATAAATAATCGAGGGTTTGATTTTCTTCTCAAAATGGAACTGGTACACTTTTAGGGTTCTCTCACATCCATGAACTGTCATGTAGAGGGTTTCTTCATGACCTTCGCAAGGGATGATAATGTCAAAATATCATGCTCTTCCTTCCTTGCAGAAAGTCTACAATCTACACATAAGGAACATAAAATGGTTCATAGCATGTGTGGATATACTAATAAAAAAAAGTGATAAATAATAGAAATCTAATAAATGTGTGCATGAAACAAAATCTCTCTAAGATGAATCGTACAAGAAGAAAACTATTAAACATATATTAAAATATGAAATGAAGAAAAAAATCTGAAACTAAGGGTCCTCTCTATGTGGGATGATTGTACTTGTGGATCATCTCCCTAAGCGATGGTCACTGATCCATGAATTATTTTCTTGAGGTCGTTGTATAGAGCAAATCCAAGTTCAATCTATTGGTGTTTTTGGTAAATTGGATGCACTATTGCAGTGGATTGGTGGGTCTATATTGGTCTCTAAAGTGAATATGCAAAGTCAAAAAAAAGAAGGAAATGTGCACCTCTATCCCTTGGAGCCATCCAATGACATGGCCTTCTTAGGGGGTGAGATAATCACACTTTAGTCCTCACAAAAGTTATTTGGATCTTTGATCAAAATCTTGTAGCACTTCGTTACGTTAAAGCTCGAGAACTTGGTATCTCTTAGAAAGAGAAGTGAGCACTATTATATATATTATTTGAAAGGAATCTAATAATAGTGCCAATATGTGCATGAAAAAGTGAAAGATAAATTCACATTGAGAGAACAAATGATTTTTCCTTGAAATATCATGTGAACTGATTGCATCATGTTTTTTACCTAAATTGGGCTCATAAACATGCAAAATTGTGACATGAGTGCATGTGCAGGTTTAACTCGTGGTTTTAGCTACCAGTTATACCTTGCTCTTTTTTTTCTTTTCCTTTGGTGCGACCATCTCAGGGTGGGATGGCCTTGAATGGGGGTCATCCCTTGGTAGGACGGCCTCTGGAGGTCATCCCTTGGAGGGATGGCCAGGGTTGCAAAGAGAAATATCCCTTGTTTGAGTGGTTAAAACCACTGTTTAAGCCCTAGGGCTTCCCAAAGTGGGTCATATGGTCTTTAGGGAGTCCATATATGTAGTCTCATCAATATGACACATTTTAGGTGTCTACATTTCCAAGATATATGGATCAAGTATTTAGAAAAGGGTAAGGAAAGACTAAGAATTCATAGTGAAAAAGGGTCATTTAAACCCCAAATGTTTTCGGCTATGCAACTAAAAAAATCCCTCAATAAAGGAGTGATAGTCTATCTTGTAAAACTCAATAAAGTTGGATAAGATCATAAGATAAAGGTGTTGGAGAAAAACCCAATTTTGCAAGACTTTAAGGATGTGTTTCCTGAGGATTTACCTAGACTCCCCCTCATGCAAAAATTTGATTTTACTATTGAACTTATGCCAGGAGCGAAACCTATCCATAGATATCCATATAGGATGAATCCTATTGAGATGCAAGAATTAAAGGTACAACTACAAGGGCTATTGGAAAAGGAATTGATAAATCCAAGTGTGTCACCATGGGGTGCATCGGTGTTATTTGTTAAAAAGAAATATTGTTCATTGAGGTTATGTATTGACTATGAAATTCTTAACAAGGCTACAATAAAGAATCAATACCCTTTGCCAAGAATTAAGGATTTGTTTGACCAACTAATGGATGCCAAGATATTCACAAATATTGACCTAAAATCAAGGTACCATCAATTAAGAATACATGATGAGGACACTCACAAAACAACATTTAAAACTAGGTATAGGCATTATGAGTTTACAGTCCTACTCTTTGGGTTGACTAATGCCCTAGCTGCATTTATGAATCTAATGAACAGTGTGTTCAGGAGGAATCTAGATTAGTTTGTCCTCGTGTTTTTAGTATATATCTTAATATACTCTCGAGATAAGGAGTATGATAAACATCTCAATATCATGTTAGAGTTGTTAAGGGAGAACCAAATCTATGGAAATCTAGCAAAAGGTGATTTATATGCCTTAGAGGTACGATATATAGGGCACATCATATCTACAAAATGGATTGCAATAAACCCAAATAAAATTTAAGCCATTTTAAATTGGCCACCCCCTAACAATGTGTTAGAAGTGCAAAGCTTCATGGGGATGATGGGCTACTATAGACATTTTATTTTACTGGATAATGAGGGGTTGTACTCGAGTCCCCCACACTTTACAAATATCTTCTTTAGAGCTTTAGAGTTTATAAATAAATACACTTATCATCCCAATTGAGATGTTATAGCTAGAAGCCTACATCATTTTACATAAAATATCTGAATTCCTGATTTTCATTTTTTCTATTTTTTCAATTTTCTATATGAATATAATTATTCTAGAATTTAGCATATTTCTTGAAATTTTCCTATAGTAGCCTTCACAATGCTAAAAATTCACCTCTACTATCTATTAGTACAATAATATTTCCAAAATATCACACTATCATAGTTCACCTTATGAAATTTGGATTACTAGTTTCCTTCCTCGTTGAAGTCCTAGTCCTTCATTGCTCTTCCCATGATTTGAACCCTAGTAAAAAAAATATTTGCAATTTAATTTTTTGTGACTTGAAAAATCATCATTTCTCTTGTTCCAAATGATTGAATTCATAGGGTTGAATCTCCCTCAATATTGATTGAATTCTTGTATATAACCACCCATTTTAAATATATTCAAATTATGCACACATTGGTCCAAGAATCAACTAAATTGGATAACTTTTCATGAAGATATGGCTCCTAAAAGATAAGATATTTTTTAGAAAAAGACCCTAATCCCTTGCACATTTTTCTATTTTAAATAGGGTGGAAAAACCATCCCAATACCTGTGGGTTCCAAACCCATAGCCACACCAAAGATAAAATTAAGGGATTTTAGTTGACTCAGCCTTCCACCCAACAACCCAACCTATTGTTGCACTACACTCCATAACCTAGCATTTTGTTGTAGTTCCCTTAGCTGATTTGGTCTCAAAAAATCCTTCCACCCAACAAAGGCTATACTTCTAGGCTCCATCCTAAGCAACAGTCCACACTACTTCAGCCTTCCAAGACTTCCACTCAGCATCCCAACCTTTCTTTGTAGCTCCTTCAGCCAACTCAGCCTTCCACGCTCTTTTAGCCTTATCGACCATCCATGTTCCTTCAGCCATCCTATATTTCCACCCAACATATTAGCCTTTTATTGTAGTTCCTTCAGCAAACCCAACCTTCCACTCCTTTACCCAACCTAGTCTTCCATGCTCCTTTAGCCTTAACACTCCAAATATCAACTCATCATTAGCCTTCCAAGCTCCTTCAAACTCTAGCCTTCCACACTTAAGCCTTCAAATTTACTAATCATTAAAGCACCAAACCATTTGTCAAGATCCTTAGAGGGCAACCTAACTCAATGCACCTCTAAATATAAATTTTTTAAACCTTTGGGCTACTATAGATGTTATATAAAAGATTACTCCAATACTACAACTGCAATAACTAACCTCCAAAAAAAGGGGAAGGAATTAAATTGGTCAGAAAAGTGTGAAACTACCTTTGCATTGCTAAAGTAGAAACTCACTACATCACCAATATTAAATATTCCATACCCTCAATGGAACTTCTTAGTATGCACTAATGCATCACTAGAAGAGTTAGGAGGAGTACTATCACAATATGAGTTAGTCATGGCATACACTTCAAGGAAGCTTAATAAGCATGAAATTAATTATGCTATGCATGATTTAGGGCTACATGTAGTGGTGCATGCTCTTAAAGTATATCACCATTACTTGGTGGGAAGGCCCTTTGAGATAAAAATTGACCATCAAAGTCTGAGGTATATATGCACCCAACCTATACTCAATGCGAGACAAAGAAGATGGGTTGAGTTTATTGCTGAATATGAATTTAAATTTGAGTATATAAAGGAGAAATAGAATAAGGCATGTTGATGCCTTAAGAAGAAGGAAGCATACAACAACCATAATAAGGAGTCACATAGATATAATGGATCAGGTTAGGAAGGAGCAATCTCAAGATGAGTATTGCAAGGAAATTCAAGCAAAAATGATTAGGGATCCTAAGGGTAATAAGGATTTCAGCATGAATGATGACATTTTGTGCTACCAAGGTAGGATCATCATACCAAAAATGGATGATTTAAGGAAGATAATAATGCAAGAAGCCCATATATCCCCTTATTATTCTCACCCCAGAGGGGCTAAAATTAGGGAAAATATGAAAAGGACATTCTAGATAGGGATGAAGAAAGATATCACTGATTTTATTGCTTAGTGTCTCAAATTTTAGAAGGTTAAGGTTGAAAATAAGCATCCTGCAAGACAATTATATCCACATGATATAACCACACAAAAGTGGTAGGTTATATATATGGACTTTATATTAGGTTTACTCAAGACCAGGTATCAACATGATGCAATCCTTGTAATAGTCAACAAATTGACTAAGATTATGCATTTCATACTAAGGAACATCAAGGATGATGCTCAAGTAGTAGCCAACATATTTGCCAAAGAGGTATTTTGATTACATGGGTTTCCTAAAATAATAATTCCAGATAGAGATACCATATTCTATTTTGAGATTTGGAAAACCCTAAATCATGCAATTGGTATGAAATTGAATTTTATCTTGACATACCATCCTAATATAGATGGTTAAATAGAAATGGTAATTCTATTACTACAAGACTTGGTCCACATGTACTACATGGATCAAAAGTCTTGTTGGGTAGACTACCTACACATTGTAAAGTTTATCTACAACAATGGATATCACTCTTCTTTGGGTATGGTTCCCTTTGATTACTTGTATGGTCAAAAGTGTATAACACCATTGTCTTGTGATAATCTAGAAGATCGAGTTGTGATCAAACCAACTATGGTCAGAGAACTGGAGGATCAATTAATAGTGATCAAATAAAGGTTTAAATAAGTTGTTGATCAGTAGAAAAATTATGATGATCTAAAAAAGACTCAAAGGGAGTACTCTATAGGAGATAAAGTGTTCTTAAGGGTTAAATCGATGAAAAGTGCTATCAAATCCATAAAGTTGGATCCTTGGTTTGTGGGACCCTTCAAGATCACTAAAAATATTAGCTCGATTGCTTACTGATTTTCCTTACCACCTAACCTATCAAATATCAATGACACCTCCCACATATCCTTACTTAGGAAATATGTTTCTAACCCTGAATATGTGTGGGATGTGTCTAAATTATAGATGGAAAACCCGAAGGCTATTGAAGTAATGCCAATAAATATTCTTGAGTTTCGTTCTAATTCTATGCAAAACTAGACTCTTGAACAATGTAAGGTCCAATGGGATCAATTTTCTGAAAGAAATACCACTTGGAAGAAAATGGAGGACATGCAAAAAAAAATCTTCTTTTTTGAAAATATAATGTAATAATTTTTAATTTTGTAAAACAAGATACATCTAGGACGGTGTTTAGTCCTAGGGGGGTAGTATGTCATGAGCCTCCCTGGTAGGACTTATGGCATGGAAAAAAAATGTGATGATCATTAGTAATTTAATACTTAGATTTGTTGCAAATGAATGACTATGCAATGCTTAGATTGATTTATCTTTGAAGAACATGGCACTGCTGATAGATCGTCAATGTGTAGGATCAAGTATAATTGTAGATGGATAATAATTGGGATACTTGAAATAGGGGAAGTGAATATTGATATAACTTGAGGTAACATGGATGATTACCTTCATATAGGCATGCATTATCATTTAGGAATAATAATCAAGTAGCCAACAACCAAGAGCTACATTTGGTAGCCTAGTAGTTATCATAAATTCTTCAATTGAGATGGGTGACTAGGTTGATGGAAATATTTATTCTTTATGATTGGTTATATTTTACTTCGTCACTTTTTTGCATCATTGGTTTTGGAAAAATGTGCATAAGTTTGGTTTCCTTAAAATTACTAAATTGTTGTAAGAATGGCATGTTGCTAGTTGCTAGTTGCTAGATAAAAGAACCTACATACATACATACATACATACATACATACATACATACATACATATATATATATGTATATATATATATATATATATATATATATAAGTATATATATGAGAACCTATTTTATATAATAATATATTTTTATTTGAATAGATAATGAGAATCTGTTTTAAATAATAAAATAATTTTATTTAAATAAATGATGAGAAAGCATATTTAATTAATAAGAGAATTTTATTTAAATATATAAGATCTAAACAAAAATACAATTTTAATAAAATAAGAGGGGTCTTCTCCTTCGAAGGCATGTAAGGAAGGACCTTTGAGAAGAGACTCTCCATGTCAATGTGATGAGGAGAGCTTCATTTATGCTAAATGGGAATAAATTATAAAATATGAGAAATATATCCTCCTACGATCGGATGGATGAGGATGGAGTTAAGGCAGGTATATGGTGGAAATGAAGAGGTTTGTCAGAATTCATGGGAGAGAGAGGGAGAGTATCGATCCTGAAGAAGAAAGAAAAGGGTGTGGATGCTCAGTAGGAATGAGGGAGACCAGACAAAAAAATAAGGTAAAAATGAAAGAGATGATCAGGCACTCTCTAAAAAAAGAAACAACACTCTAGAAACAAAGGGTAGACATATTAAAAAATATTTAGGTTGGTAAATAGGCTTACTTTCCTCTAGTTCTTTATAAAACTATATGAATATTTTCTAGTTTTGAACATCACCTTTGGGCTTGCAGTAGCCTAGTTTTTACCTATCATCTTTGCTTAAATGATGCCTTGGTCTGAGCCAGCATGTTTGTTTGCTTTGCTCCCTCAGTATGCGCTCTCTAGCTTTGTTTTAGCATCAAAACTACTTTAAGTTTGTAATCCTTGAGTCACTCGATGGGCCGCTGACTCATAGTAACCGATGCAAACCTCCCATCTATAGTTGGAAATTAATTCAATCCACTACCTTTGGAAGTCATCTGTAGCAAGCACTATGATTGGTTAAGTACTGCATTGTAGCCCTTAAGTTTGGCTTTTTTTTTTAGAGTGCTACGATGATTGGGGAATATGTCTTGTTGATGCTTTCTATTTTACCTCATCATTGTACCATGTGCTAGCAATCTTCTAAAACCATAAGTTGTGTGAGAGACGAGTTTTATATGGTTTATAAAATAACTTTCTTGTAGTGGATTGTAATTGTTTTCCCTCTTTGTTTGACATTGCAAGCTACATATGTTTAAATTCTTGGCTAGACTTCTCCCTCTTAAGGTGTATTCGATGTAGTTACACCACTCCTAAATAATATTGGATGGATTACTTCCCCATAGAAACTCTATTGGCATACCCACAATAGGATTATTGAGTCATCTGGTCATCTCAAGGCATTGGTCATCATTGAGTACACCATGGCATGTTCCACGCTAGACCAAGAGGAAAATTGAAACCAATGCACCAACTTTAATTTTAATTACAATGATTTATTTATGTTCAAGTAGGCTAGACTTGTGGGGAGAAATCCCTAGATGAACATGAATGTAATAACTTATTCTTTTAAAGTATGGAGGTTTTACCATACTTAGATTTATGTAATAAGTGGAATGATTGAATGAGGAATGAACCTTTAATTTAAGTTATGGATTATGCAAGCTTTATTATTCAACTTTTCCTTTGTTTAGTGTTTATCTTTATTTGATGTTAATATTATTTAAATGCTTCTTGTATGCCTTGTATATTTTGTTTCTTTATTTATTAAATAGATAGAGTGTTCTTGTCCTTTTTTTTAATCATAGAAAGAACCCAAGAAACTGGGACCTCTTAGGGGGAACATAGAAAGGACCTGTTGAGTGGTATTTTCACCCAATTGTGAAAGTACACTCTCCCTTAGGATTTGGATTCCAAATCCCCTCTTGCAAAGAAGTTAAACAAACAACTTCTCCAAGGTCTCCGTTATATTAGCATTTGCATATGTGCATTAGTAATCTCAAATAAAGATATTCAATTTAAATGCTTGGAACACCTTAGTGATTGCAAGTAACTGTAAACAAGGGGCAATGTTGGTTTATTTTACCATGAAACTTTAGTGATTGTTCATTGAACCAAAATAAATCAAATGTGAGTTGGCCTTCATATGACCACGATGTAGTGCTTTAATTCCTTTTATCTTGATGGTTTTAAAATGGATTTTATCTTGCATTAAATCCTCAATGATGAATAGAATCTTCAAAATGTCACTTTAACTTATCCCTCTTAAATGAAATCAAATTTTCATCAAGATGAACAATTAAGTGCTTTAAGGCAAATACCTTCAATATAATACTCAAATTATCCCCCTTTCGTAAAATTGAATTTTTTATGAAGAAAGGATAATTTTAGGCCCGAAATGGAAATTTGCGAAAATGTCGTAAAACATAACTCCTTCAATGAAATTGGAATTTTCATGAAGATAATGTCATCATAGGCTCATGAATGCAAAACAAAACTGGAAAAATGAAATTTGACCTTAAAATGGAAAATTTCTATTTTCGGATTTTTAAAATCTGTGACAAAATAGAAACTTCGGTGAATTTTTAAAAATACTAAAAAACTCCGAAAATGAAATTTCAAAGTGTGTAATGGAAGTATGGATTATAATCTACGCAATGGTGAAATTATTTTTGGATTTTGAAATTTTTTTGATGTTTATTTTAATGCCTGAAAATAGGAAAAAATTCTGAAATTAAAATTTCTGAAAACAGAAAATTCAAATTTTGCATCAAAATAATTGCTGAAATGCAGCAATGCAAAAGCTCCTTCAGTATAATGCTCAAATTACCCCTCTTTCGTAAAATTGGAGTTTTTATGAAGAAAGGGTAATTTTAGGCCAAAAATGGAAATTTATGTAAATGCCATAAAACATCACTCCTTCAATGAAATTGGAATTTCCATGAAGGGAATGTCATCATAGGCTCATGAATGCAAAACAAAACTGGAAAAATGAAATTTGACCTTAAAATGGAAAATTTCTATTTTCGGATTTTTGAAATCTGTGACAAAACAACTTCGGTGAATTTAAAAAAATACTAAACAACTCCAAAAATGAAATTTCAAAGTGCGTAATGGAATTCTGAATTATAATATACGCAATGGTGAAATTATTTTTGGAATTTGAAATTTTTTTAATGTTTATTTTAATGCCCGAAAATAGGAAAAAATTCTGAAATTTAAAAATTTTCAGAACAGAAAATTAAAATTTTGCATCAAGATAATTGCTTGGAAATGCAGCAATGCAAAAGCTCCATCAATTTGATAGCACCCCGTCCTGTAAAACTGAATAAATGAGAGTTTCATATATGCAACCTAACCTATTTGATCCGTACTACACACAATCAAAGTAAACTAAGTGCTTGACTTCTAGGGTTTAAAATAATTTCCAAATTGCAAACATTCACATGAAATAACCCATCCCATGGCGTAAATTTCACATACAAATCTGAAATTTGGAAGGGGAAAGATAAAACAATTAAAATAGAGCATGCAGAAAATTTCTCATTCTTTCTTGCTAACAAGGCCTGAAATTTCTGAAAAGAAGCTTTTCCATTCAAATTATATTCCTCTTTTACACATCAAATTTTGCCGCATTTGGCCATGCCAAAAGTTCCTCCCTGTGCATGCATTTCAATGGGTATTTAAAGATTTTCCTCCATGGCTTTTCGTTTTCTCCTCCATGACTTTTCGTTTCTCCTCCATGGCTTTTCGTTTCTCTCTTCCTTTCTTCCATATGCAATACCTTGCAAAAAAAACAAAAAACTAAACTTTACTTAAACCAACATGAAAAAATTAAAAACTAACAAAAAAACAAGAAGCTAAAAATAATCCTATTTTATTTTTATTATTATTTTTTTGTTTTTTTTGTTTTTATTTTTTGTTCATTTGTTTATATATATATATATATATATATATATATATATATATATATATTATTTTTACTTATTCCCTTTTTCTTTTTTCTTTCTTTTGTTCTATTAATTTATTTATTATTATTATTATTTTTTTATTCCTTTTTTTTTTAGTTTATTTATTTTTTTAAACATGAATTAACCCAAAATTTAATGTTTGAATTACAAACACATTAATAGACAAAAAAAACCACACCAAAAATTTATCAAAAAAATGTGGGTCCCCAAGCTTAGGGGCTAGTTGTGAAATAGTCACAACAGGACCTAGGAGATTAAGACTTCTTAGGGTGAACATAGAAAGGATCTAAGAGATTGAGACCTCTTAGGGTGAACATAGAAAGAACCTAAGGGATTAAGACCCCTTAGGGTGATGTTAACTAAGTAAATTGATTGCTTACATAGGAGTTAAGATAGCTCATCGTAAAAATGAGATGGATAGATTAACTTGCAATATGCATAGCATACCTACACAAATAGACTTGTGTATGGTATGGTGATGGGTGTATACCTTCGATTGTACTAAAGGTGATAAGTTAGCTCATCAAGAAGGATGAGATAGATAGCTTATCTGTGGAACACATAATATGCCTACACAAATGGACTTGTGTAGGGTATTGAATGCGATGTAACTCTTTGGGAAAGTTGGGAAACTTAGTAAACCTAAAATAATAGATTAACCTAATATATGATAGGGGTTTATGAATCCCTCTCAGTTTTTAAGAAAAAATATTTTTTTTTCTTGTATTCTTTTTATAGCTAGTTTTTGGGTTTCTACAATTTACATTCATATTTATGCTTATTAATGAATGTTATTTGATATATTATAAGCATTTATTTACATATTAATTGGCTCATATTATTCTACTTACATCATTATCTTGATCTTACTATATTGTGGCTATCTCATATTTGATCCTGTGAATTTTATACTATGAGTTTTATATTGACATTAAGGCTTAAAAGCCATCACTAATCTCCAAGATATGATACTAGGATGTGGTATGTGATGATACTCTAAATAAATATTAACACAACATACAAAAAATGAAAAAAAAACAACTTTGAACCAAAAAATCTTTCTACAACATACATATCTATATATATATGTATGTATGAATGTATATATATTCATAGTATATATATATATATATATATATATATATATATATATATATATATATATATATATATATATGTATGTATATCTATCTATATATATACATGTATATATATACATAGATATACATACATATATATATATATATATATATATATATATATATATGTATGTATATCTATGTATATATAAACATAGATATACATACATATATATATATATATATATATATATATATATATATATATATATATATATATATATATATGTATGTATATCTATGTATATATATACATAGATATACATACATATATATATATATATATATATATATATATATATATATATATATATATATATATATGTATGTATATCTATGAATATATATACATTCATACATACATATATATATAGATATATACATACATACATACATATATATATATATATATATATATATATATATATATATATATATATATATATATATATATATATGCATACATACATATATATATGTATATATATACATATATATATATATATATATATATATATATATATGTATAACTTCAACAAAATGCATTATATGTATATATATACAATATAATATTTTAATTGTTTCAAGAGACTCTTATGCTTCACATTCTCTCCAATTTTGGGTGAGAAAATTTCTCTTTTTTTATTTTTTTATTTTCTACTTGCAACTCAATTTATCCTCTTCTAATTTTTGTCCTATTCAATATCACAACTTCTAACATATGGATCTATAGGAAATGTAAAGGGTATAATATATGCAATATAGTACAAACTACCAAAACTACATTTGTATATATTTAGATTGAAAACTATGTGGGACCAAAATGGGATGATAATAATACAAATAACATTATTATATCATCAATATCAAGGGAAAATCAAAGATAAATTCCTTTATAAATAGTTTGGGATTTAACAATGTAAAGCCAAAGGGCTAACATTATAAAAGACTACGCTTGGCATTGGTTCAATTAAATGACAAGGCCTCACATTCAATGTAATATCCAAAGCAATGGATCGTAAATAATCTATGCATATCACCACCATTTTATTTGAACAATATACAAGAATTCAATATAATGCATACATCACAATTATAAAAACCAATAGGCGTAGAAGATTTAAAAATATATACTTATAATATATTAACATGTCAAAAAATGTTTTAAATTGTTGAAATATATGTAATCTAAAATTATTTAGACCAAGTCCAAAAGTGTAAAAAAAGTTCTTATAAGCACTATTAATGTAGTATATGGGCATGTGTTTATCTAAGCTTACATCATTCATCATTTATACAAGTCTATGAGCATGCTCGTGTAAGCCTAAGGCCCCCTTCATATTTCACCCTTAGTGGTATTGGTTAATCCAACTTTATGGATAACCTTGCTTAAAATGGTAATTTATTATTATTTTATTGTAAGGTTAACCTCAAGGTTAAGTTTATGTCAGCCTAAGGTTAACCTCTCATTAGGATTTTTGTATCACTATAAATACCCCTCAATGAGGATCCATTTGTATGATAAGTGTTAATAAAATGTGATATATTGGGATGCCCTTGGGTAACCACATTCTACTTCTTATTTCATCTCTTTATTTAATTTTCTATTACTATATTCTAATCACTTCATATTTTTTGCATACGATTGTAGTGAATAAATGATTCAGAATATTTCCAAAAAATATTGTGAATTCAAACATGGTATTAGAGCAAGGTCCAAAGCTATGTCACTCATTTTTTTTTTTTTTTTTTTTTTTTTTTTTGGTATATAGAAGCAATGGTTACAATCATGATTTTTAGTAACCACCAGCACAGCTGGTAGGGTTCAAACTATCTACGAAGGCTCCCAAGACTTCCACCGTCTCGGTACATGGTAACCCGACGTGAGATGGGGACCGCCGGACGCACAGGGGTTGCACCGTCGTCATCAATCTGGCGCACCACTCAGAGGAATCGGATCTGGGCTATTGTCTGTGCATGGGCAAGCCCGTGGGATTGGAACCTAGGTCTCCTCTAGGTCTTGTCACTCATTAGATAGAGGAGAATTTTTCAAAGCAATCAAAATTCATCAAAACAAATTTTTCTACTTTTGAAAAATCCAAATTTAAAACTTTTATTCCCATCCTTTTTTGACATTAAAAAAAATGTCTATTTTGTGTGCCATTCGCATAACTTGTTTTCATACATCCATAAATTTTAAAATAGAAGTTAATGCATCGGTGTAGATGGCATGGAAGTAATACTATGAACTTATAGGTGTGATGGAATGCATCCAACTCTTGACTTGGTTGTTATCTCATTATCTTTAGAGAAAGCCTTCCGCTCTTAGCTGCACTAGAAGGGAGTGGTGTAATGGCACTTTATTATAGCTATAAGGTTATCAGTTTGAATTTTAGTAACAAATATTTTTGTTTACATAGGAATTTATTATAGTACTTTAGTAGGATCTCTCTCTCTCAGTCACATTTGTCACCTTGGTGTAGTGGTTGGACAACTTGCTTGCAGCATATAGGTCAATAGTTCAAATTCCATGAGGAATATTTTTGATCTTATACTATTTTATGGGTGGTATAAATGCCATATAAAAGGTTTATATGTGCCTCAATTAATTATATGCATTGTGGTTGGGCAATTTTCTCATTTAATGGGGGTTCTAAGTTCAAATATTGATGTTAGCATTGTTCTTGCTCCAAGTAATATCGTCCTCTAGACATTAGTCAAATCAAATTTATTACTCCTTTTGTATCAACCAATGCACTTGGCACAATGGTCCATACTTTTGTTTGCACATGGACCATATTTGAATCCTCGTAAGCTCCAAATCCATTAAGACATAATCTTAATATATATAGTGAGAATTCTAGCCAATCACATCAATCAACTTGTCAAACTTAGATTCACTAGTTGATAGCAAAACATTTTATCTAACAACACCAAGTGGTAGTTGTTAATTTAACAAAAAATCCTATTTTTTTTCATTTGATTTTTTTTTATTTGAGTGTTAATATACTGAATCTTCTAGAGGCTATAACTTTACATAAAAAATTAATTAGAGCCCATGTTTTTCCATAATGCATATCAAGCTCTATGTAGTGGTGACATCAATTTATAGATATGTTATAGATTTGCTTAGGTTTTTTGTGCAAAATAGATTCCTTAGGGTATGTTACTCATCTCAATGGATGAAATTATAGCACTTGGTTAGTTCAAATAGTAGGATTACTCAAAAGCAAGAATATCTAGTTCATATTAAATAGTGAATCATAAGGTCTCGATGATCATAAACTTTGTAAGATAAAGGGGTAAGATCTTGGACTATTATTCATGTTAGTGGACCCACATGTACTTTAAACATCAGAGATAAAGTTGATCCTATTGAGGTATGGTCTACATTGAAATATCTCTATGGAAATATGTTAGTAAAGTTAACAAGATAGAAATAATGCTCTCCAATCTCAAAATTTTAGATTTTAGTAATGTTAAAAACTATATAACTCGCTTCAAAGCTCTAAAAGTTGATATAGCTAGTGAGGCAATGCAAAGAGGGATGAAGAGTATGTTCAATATATTTCTTTCAATATTTCTCCTCCCTTTCATAAAATTGGATTGGTTCTTTATGTGAATGTTATGATTATTGAATAGCCACAACCCATATCTCTTGAAGTACTTTTCAAGGTTATATTCCATTATGAAGTGGCAATGAAAAATTATGGATCTCTTTCTCATATATAAGCGCATCTAAAAGAGTTCAAATCAATGTAATATAAGGAGCGGTTGCCTAAGGGTAAGTCTAACACTTCAAATAAGTCAAATACTTGTGAGTATTGTAAAAGGGAAGGACACTTCATCAAAAATTACATTACAAGATTGAAGAATATTAAGACAAAATTCTTAAGTTTTGGACACAAGATTTCTAATGATGAACATGAGTATGAATATGGAATAGCAAAGTCCCACTAAAGCATCCATTTTTATGGGAAGGTGTTCTTGGAAATTCTATCAAATTATCTCACAGGTTAATATCCTAAGATAAAAGTATCAATCTCATAAATCATGTTTATATAACAACTCAAATATTTATCATATTATAAAATAACATTTCTTTATATTCATAATATTCTCATTACAAAATATTTCATAGCATGGAGCATTATCTCCAACTTTACATCTTGCCACATCTCATGACTCTTTCACTTCCATACTTGACACCTAATATCTATGACTCTTCACTTACTCACTCAACACTTGATACTATCACAATTCACACTTGCACACCTTGCATACTTTATTACATAAACATGGAAACTCCTTACACTTTGAAAATTACATTAGACAAATATTTAACACACTCCTAAACTAATATTTACAAATGTACCCCATAGTAATTTTTTCAATGAGTTTACACAGGTTTTTATGAGGGGTCTTGGTTCCCTTAGTAGGGTTTGATCCTTGGACCTTTCAAAGAGAGGTCAAATCCCTTACCATTTTAGTAAGCTTGTAGCTATATACACCATAGTACTTTTAATGTTACCAAACAATGTAATATCTCCAACACTACCCTATTACATTATTTGGTATGAAAAATTTTAGTCTTTAATATTTGGTCTTCTTGTCTTTAACTTCTTCATTCTTTTTCTTTGAATTTAGCTATGGTTTTTGATACTACATTTAATGAAATTATAATTATTTCAAAGGTAGCTTTTACAATAATCTGTATGATTATTTCATTCAATGCCATCATTAAGATTCTTTTTATAGTGCTCCATTCATGAACACAGTTTCCTTTGTACCAACATGTTTTGTGGATATGATCATGGCTTCCACAAATTTGATAATGAACATGATCCCAACAATGTTTAGTTTTATGTTCATACTTATTACATTGTTAAGAATCATAAGAACAACACTTTTAGCTTCACTTTGAATAAATTGTATATGTTCTATCAACTTTGTTGTTCCATGCTATTTTTCCAACATTTCCTCACAATATTTTGAGAATGCATCTTGAATAATTTCTTCCACAATAATTTTTCATAATTCAATGTCTTTTTAATTCTTCTTTCAAAATAAATTCTTCAAAATTACTTATAACTCCAAAAATGTTATTAAATAATTTCTTCAAACAATTTCATCTTAATATTCAATCAAGCAATTAATGTCAATTTATCATATTTCTTCTTATAAATCCCAAATGTTTAATTTCAAATTTTTCCTCTCAATTTCTCAAGTTTCAAATCAATATTCAATTTCATCAAATAATCAAACCATTCATCAATTTATCAAATTTTAAATTCATCAATATTCAATTTTAATTCTTTCCTTTTATCTCCCAAATTCTCAATTTAATTTCACAAATTCATTCTTTCAATATCAATCAATCATGCATTCACCTTCATTTCATCATTCAAATCATTAGTCGAATTCAATTCTTATTTTCAATTCAATTTTCTTTCACAATTTCACCTTTAAATTTTAATTTAATCAATACTCCATTTAATTCAATATTCAATTTAAATTTTAAGCATTTGATTTTCTTATGTCTACCATTCATAAAATAATTATTAATAATTAATTTTATCTCCAAACTTAAAAAATAAAAATAAATTTACTTTCCAAACCTTATAACTCCAAACCAAGTCATTAAAATTAGGTTTCCAAAATATGTCCCTTTGAAAACTTAAAAAATTAAACCCTTTACCTAATTTTCCACTATGTTATGTGTCGATTAAAAAATTAGAGGTTTTGATATATATTACATGCTCTAAAGTTTGGTAGAATGCATTATGAATTTGATTGCTTTGAATCTCCCAAATTTGGCTCCTTCTCTGGTCATGGCTTCTTAGGTTCATAGACTCTTCCCGTATGTTTTTACCTTCTATAATATTCAACTTCTCCTTTCTCACTAGCTTTCTCCACATAGACAACATTATTTTGTCTTCTCAGGTTCAACGTCTCCTTGTAGTAACCTCCTCCAATCTTTGATGTCACCAATTTTTTATTCATGACACCAAGCATATTTCTCAAACTTCTAATCCATGAATTTAGCATCTATATCCTTCACCAAACCTCCAATATCTTACCAATAGATGTCACATAATAAATATCATTCTCTTCCTTGAATACGCCTATCACAAATTTTCTCTATTTCACTATGCATTCTCCACCAACATCCACATTTCAATACAATAGTCTCTTCCATGACAAAAATTTAAATTTGATGTCTTCAACACACTTATGGCATCAATGTCTCTCATAAATATGCATTAATCAATATTCATCCAACCAACCAATCTCTTCTCCATAATTCTTCTCCTTCTCTACAATATTCTTCCAAACCTTTTAGAAATCTTCTCTCATTCCTTCTTCAATATCAATATCCTCCAAATTATTATCCTTATTCAAATGGCACTTGAATCACAATGATAGTAGCTTTGATATCACTATTGGTAATTTTACCAAATTATATTACAAGTTAATATCCTAGGATCAAAATATCAATCTCATAAACCACATTCATATAACAACTCAAATATTTCTCACAATATAAAATAACATTTCATTACATTCATAAGATTATTATTACAAGATATTTCATAGTATGGATCATTATCTCTAATATATAACCTTACAAAGGGACTCTTCAATACTCTCAATTATTTCTCTCCTCAAACTCATGGGAGATGCAACTCTTTACCTACATCACTTATGGTAAATATCACATAATTACATAACCCCTCACTTTACATCTTTCCACATCTCATTACTCTTTCACTTCTGTACTTGATACCTAACATCTATGACTCTTCACTTACTCACTTGACACTTTGCACTCTAACAACTTACAAAATCACACTTGCACACCTTACATACTTTATTAGATAATACATGTTTTGACACATACATTAGACAAATATTTAACACACTCCTAAACTAATATTTACAAATGTGTCCATGATACTTTTAATGTTACCAAATAATATAATATCTCCATCAAGTGTTACCTTTAATGCCTTCTCTCTTTGGCCCTCTCACCTATGATTATGAGGGGTGTTAAAATAAGTGTACTCTAATCTTGTTTAGGACAAGTCCAAAAGTGTGAATTACTTATGATCACTATTAATGTAGCCTAAAACATGTTATTAAATAAGCCTATGAACATTTATAATTTATATAATCCTACAAGCATGTTTATGTAATCCTAAGGGTCCCTTTAATATTAATTAATCCACTTTTATAAACAACCTTGCTTAAAAGAATAATTTATTATTATTATTATATTGTAAGGTGGATTATTAATTAATCCACCTTTATAAATAACCTTTAGGTCTATGTTTTTCTATCTTCAATTTCTTTCCTTCCTTAATTTCTTTTACAATTATGAAGGAAGGGAAAGTTATGTTCATTGATCCTGAGACTCTTGAGCATGATTCCATCTCCACTAACATGTTTAAATACAAAAAATGAATCATTGACTTCTTCAACATGTTTTGCGGTGTGGATGAGGAGGTTACTAAGGCTTTCATGACAACTTGGGACAATGACTTTGTTTCCATCCATGACATCCAATTCTAGATATCCTTCGAGGTACTGGTGGACTTGACGAGGCAATATTTGGAAGAAAAAGTTATTTGAAAAAACAAGAACAACTGGGAGGCAGAGTTGACTCATTTCGAAAAAAATTCACCTATTCACAAGAAGGTAAAAAATGTATGTTTCTCCATCACTTTTCAACACCCTGAATAGAAATTTTAAAGCCTATAATGCAATATTTTACTTTTGAAAACTCTGAGTCCCAACTATATTGTTATAATCTAGATTTTGTAAATCATTTTCGGGATTAAAAAATGATGAACATTCATGTTGCCTTATTCAGGTCCATGGACTATACTATCACCACCAATCGTTCCAAGAAATTTGAAGCCAAACCTTGTCACTAGGGTCTTTTTAAATTCCTATACAAGTTCCTCCTTCTGTATTTCCCTTCAGGAAACCTTCCTGCCCCTGAGTCTAAGGAAGATAATTCTTCCTCAACCCCAACCCAAAAAAATACCAGATCCAAAAGAAAATATAAAGGGGAAAAATTCGTTTCTGATTTTTCCGCTAGGAAGAAGGAAAAAGTTGAAATAACCCTTATCTATAGTTCCCAGAGGCTAAAACACAAATAAATTGCCAAAACCCCTTCGTCCACCTCTGCAAAAACTCTAAAGGATAAGTCTAATTCTCCTGACCTAGTCGAAATGTATCTTCACAAGTTGGTTGTGCATGCAACTTCGGCCACCATTGATCATCTTGAAATTGCTCACTTGGCCATTGGAAAGGCAATATCAACTCTCAAATAATAGCACCATGCACTAAGCCTCTTGTTTTTCTATGACAATTTTGATAATGATCCAGTCTTGGTCGGTGCTGAGGTATCCTTGGATACCAAAACTGATGTCAAATATGTTGCTAACGATGATGATGTAATGGAAATTGCTAAGGATGCCTGTATTGTTGTTCTTAAGGATAGTACTAAAGATATTTCAAAAACAGATGCAAAATATGTTGGCCTAGAAGGTGCTACTTCATCTCTCATGCAAATGGACATCCCCCTTGATGGCTTAAGGCTTTTCCTTTGCTTTTGGGTTCCTCTATGGCAGAGGATAATTTCTTTTTGAGTTCCTTTGTGGTGAACGATCACTTATTTTTTGGTGCTATCATCTTTTTGTCTGTTTCTCTCAATTCCTTTCTATCAAAGTTTGCTTCTTTTTGTTCCTTTGAGTTCGAGGATGTAATTTTTTGTTTCAACAAGTAGTTTTGTGGGTTCTTTTCATTTGTTCCTTTTTGCTCCTTTGATGTACAAGGCATTGGGGAACCTTTCAAATGCCCTATTTTTTAATATAATTATTAATTTACCAAAAAAAATATTGTAAGGTTAACCTCAAGGTTAAGTTTATGTCAGCCTAAGGTTAACCTCTCATTGAGGATTTGGTATCATTATACATACCCCTCAATGAGGATCCATTTGTATGATAAGTGTGAATAAAATGTGATATACTATGATGCCAACTAGCATCTACCTTTTGCTTCTTATTGTCTTCCTTCATCTCTTTATTTCATTTACTATTGCTATATATTAATCACTTCTTATTTTATCCATACGATTGTGGTGAATGCATGATTTAGAATATTTTTGGAAAATACTATGAATTTGAACATAAATACCATTGTAAATGACTATCATACACCATAGTTTTCATTTTCAAATAGTAAATATATATTGATATTATATATTATGTCTATTTCTAACATTGAACACAACGTTTGTTCTTGTTACAAGGGTAGTACAATTTTGAGGTATAGTTATAATTTGTAATCTCATATCATAATATACAAATGGACCAATAGTAATCTAATTAGTATTGTAGAAAATATATCTTAAGTACATTTGATAATATCTTAAATAAGATATTTATAAGTAAATTGATCCCCTAAATTAATTATTAATTTCATTAATATTTATCACAATATATTTTTGTTGATTCTTGTAAGTTATTTGTGGCATCTATTGAGGGCCAATACCATTAAAATAACAAAGCATTACATTGATGTCAAGTCAATTAAACCAAATCCAAGTCATATTTTTTTTATCAAAGATGTTTTTTGTTTTCCTTTCTGTCAAAAATATTTTTCATCTTCCTAGAATTTCCATGTTTCCACAATCAACCTCTTAACATAATTTTCATTGAGATAAAACCTCCATTGGTTGTTGTAACAAACCCATTCGTTACACCTTATTATCCAATTTTTTTTTTTAATATAAATATTCTTCTTCATATGGCAAAGTATCTAATCATACCCTAAGATAGACATATTCCATTTGGATTATAACTTCAAGGCAAATAGCTTCAGAAACTATAGAATTTATTAGAGCCTCTTCAAGTAGAAGTGATCAGCTTCTACGAAACCCTTATACCCCACTTGGTATGAGTACGTTGGCCAAGCGTTAGGTTTCATCCTCATAAAAGGAGGAAATCACCATATGGTCCATCCAGACTAGGTGAATGCCTTGAAGATGGATAACCACACCCATGGTAAACCATCACAGATGAAATAACCACACCAATGGTTATTCATAAACATTAGCTCTAATCCATTACATTTAGAATGGAGTTCTAAGACAACTGTATCACTATTGTGATACGAATCCATGGAATGTATTTTCTTCAACATGATTACATATCTTTAAGCTTCTTAAAGTTTATTGATACACCCTCCATTTAGGTGACCCTCTTTATTTAATCATCATGATTTTGTTACCAACAAGGACTTCTCTTGTACCATAAGGGTGTTCCCCTCATCTTGTGCACCCAATTTTTAGCTTAAAATGTAGGGTTTATCTTGGTTGTAGTTCAGGGTCGTTTTTCCTTGTTGAGAGTTCCAATCCACAATTAGACCATATTGAATGCTTATGAAGTGGATTTAATCCATGAAGCAAGATTCATTACATCTTATCCTTAGGTTTGAAGCACTATATGAAACTTCCTTTTAGACAAGGTTTGTGTTCCATTCAATAATAAGGATATAATGCATAAATCCAGTTATCCCCTTAATATTTGGTTTCTATAACATGAATATAAATGGTGTTGCATATGAAAAGGTGCATCATTCATAAATAATTATCCCACAATATTATAGTAAGTTAGACAAATGCCTTTGATTCATTAACACATTTAAGTAAACATCCATTCTTCACATGAGATTATTATTTGAGCAACCTACTAAAATCATTCATCATTACCCATTATATTCAAAAAATAAACGATACAATTGAATCACTTTAAATTATCAATACATTAGAAATTGAACATACTTTTCTAGCACCCATACACATTTAACCTACTGAAATCCATACATTAAAATGCATACAAAAAAATATTACATCTATCATATAACATTTTCATTTCAAATATAAATGTACATCCACAAGACATCATAAATAAAACCACAAAATAAAGTGACACAAATATTTATCCTAGGAAAACCCTGTCGAGAAAAACCCAACCTCCAAAATATTTTCTTCCTCATTTTCATAAACTTAAATGGCAAATTTTACAATAATAGTAGGGCATCTACAGGCCCCTATTTTCTCAAATATAGATCAAGGAATACAATAATCTCTTGATGTAATTAAGGAATCACCCAATTCCTTTTTCTAAGACATCAATATAAAATTCACAATATCATTGAGGAATATCTAGTTCCTTTAGGTTCCTTTCTCTAATTATCTTACATGGTTTATGAAAGTCATTGGAATTATATTTTGGAGATATCATATTTCGAGGGAATCCTAAAAACTCCCTCAAGAATGAAC
Organism: Wollemia nobilis; assembly: GCA_028583015.1. Taxonomy (NCBI): domain Eukaryota; kingdom Viridiplantae; phylum Streptophyta; class Pinopsida; order Araucariales; family Araucariaceae; genus Wollemia; species Wollemia nobilis. Next base: position 33,168,443 of record JAQPPZ010017052.1, read on the forward strand.
TCCCAATTCATTCTTCATAAGTCACAAAGTCTATGAATTAAAGTCCCATACCTTTAATTCATGATAACCATTCTTTCAAGCTATACTATATTTATAGTCTAATGGGATTTTTTTGTTTTTTACCTAATTTAACAACATCCCTATTAATAATCTCCCTTTCTATTATATTTTACCTATAATTCCTTTTTGCTCTTATAAATTTAACATAATCTTACACAATTGTTTCCTATGTACCAATTGGGTACTAATTCTCTAATTTAACCTTTCCACAACTTATACAAAAGTATTTTAATAACGACCTTATCTTTATTCCTTTATTCTAAGTCACACTTTAGGAAGACCCTTCTTATTTAGATGGCCAACCACTTTTAATGGTTTTAACCTTTATGTTACTATCCACTTCTTTACTATGGAAAGTCATTTAAATCTATGTGTCATGTAGTGCACCACTTCATCTTCACTATGTATTCATCTATATCAAGAAGAGTTTACCCGCCAATGATGGCAACTGGGGTACCAAAGATAAATCCCATTTCAAATGCACTTATTGAAGTATTTTTTCCCTATTGCAGACTATTAGTTGTCTCCTATAATTGATTAAGAATTCTATCAAAGTTGGGTCTTATGATCGCTGACCTCAAGATAAACCTACCTACTCAAGCTCATAATATTAAAGGATTTTGGTAATGAAATTTCCCCTTTCCAAGGTTCCCTTGAGAATTATATTGTTATTTGGGCTAAGGGTCCTTAGAAGCAACATGTGTCCTAGGTAAGGAGGCTATCGACACGGGTTAGACTTTCTAAACTCTCAATATGTTATGTTGCTATTTCAACACCTATATGCATCAAAACAAAGGACTCATCAATTACACAGTGGTGGGGGTAATCAACCACCATCAAAGGGTTTTGTATGGTAGGGTATATGGTTTCAATCGATCGTCATAGGAATTATGTAGGTGAAAAGTTCATTCACTGGTCTTCCTTACGAGTAAGATAAAATGTGTTGATTGGGGTAGTTTAATAGGATCCACACACCTTCCTTTATGATGGAACATACATTATCATCAAGTGATAGTAAACCCTACATTTTACAATACTTCAACTATTCAATGGTTCACATTATCGCGGATTGACTTGAAAAGTTTAGTAAAGGTACATGCAAGCAGAGAGAAAATTGTTTGAGTAATCCATATTGGGCACCTGAGTCTCACAAGAGGGTAAGATTTAAATCAATAGGATCACCCACATATTGTTGGAAGCTCAATCAACTGGTAATACAAAACTCTGGTTAAAACTAATAGGGTGTTTGCATGTTTCCTGCTGTGATAAGGAAAAGGGTTTATAAATGCTGAGACCAAGACCATACCAATCATATTCTAGAAAATCCCCATCTATGATAGCATTTTACTTGACCTCCTCCTAATCGTCGTCATTACGATTCTAGCACAGGTCAGCAATGGATTAGATATGTGGGTACAGTGCATCCCTACAACATTTCAATCCCATTATTTTTGTTTTAATAAAGTTTATAATCAAGGGTTTAAGTAGAGAATCAATCCCCTTAACTTAGTGAGACAACATACTCCATTTTTTGTACAATACTAATGATAGAGCATTTGATCCCATCAATCACCAGGGGTTACCTCTAGCAGAGCAAGGTCTTTATTTTTTTTGTTCTCTTTGTCACATGGTTACATTAGGTTATTCACCAAGGTAGGGTATATCACAACATACAAGGATGCAGGTGGCAAAACCTCTAATATGGTTTTGAAACAAAATACTCTAAGAATTTGAAGCGCAGTCCCAACTCCCAGAATATACATGCTGAGCTTGCAATGGTCATTCTATGTGCTTTTCTAATACCCTGCACTTGGAAAGGTTTTCATTCCCTACTTGTTCTTCATTCACTCCATCCAACCCTATAGGACATGTGGACATTGTTGTATGCTTCACGTATATTTTATAGATATAGATTTATATTATAAATTTTCCTCTCTAGTGTTATATTATAGGCACTATGTATCAGGCCATCGTCCATTGCCTTAATATGAAATAAAAATTAATTTTGACTACCCACAAGGCTACTTTGTACTTGTTGTTACTAGAAAAAGTAATAAAACCTTGCAAAACTTAGTATGACGAGGAAATTCAAGCAGCAACACACAATTATTTAAAATTTCTTTATTAACATACCAAGATCATAAGTAAGGAGAAATGAGAGGTCCAACCTAGTTTATAATCCACTTTCTCTTTTTTTCTCATCTCAAAGTGGTCTACTCTTAGTCTTCCTCCTTTGCTTACTTTATAAACTTTCAATCTTGCTCTTTGCTATAACTAGGAAATCTTTTAAGTCTTTTGGTTTTTGATCCACCAAAGGGTGGAGAGCATACTCCCTAGGGCCATTAAGATTTCCTAGATGATCCATTCTCTAACTAGGAGATATTTCAAGTCTTTTGGTTTCTGATCCACCCAAGGTGGAGAGCATACTCCCTAAACCATTAAGAACTCCTAGATCCTAGATAGCCATTTCTTCCCAAAATACCTTCTATTTATAGGGATTTTTCCACTCATGGGCCAAATAGTGACCACATTATAATAATACTAAAAATATGCCTTGGCCCCATTATGACTTCATCATGTCCTTCAAGGGTTCTCTAGGGATAAGGTGAGTGACAAAACTCATACTATTGAGGCATAGGATAGTTACAAGGTTAGAACTATTTTTTATAAGCTATGATATTCCTCTCATAATTCCACCAATATAGGGTAGCCACATGAGTACTTCCCAAAATACAGGATAACCCATAAATTATTTAAAAATTCCTTAGTACTTTTTTTTAGGTCCCATCCACATTGGTACAATAAATCTACCCATTATTTATTGTATGGTTACAATTTTGTAAAACATAGTTCTTTAAATTTATCTTTTACCCGACTTCATAAATAGCCCTTAAATAATTAATATTTCTTATCCCTTATAAAATTATTTTATTAGAATTTTTGTAGGATTCTTTAGGGTCTAGGCCCCCTTCTATTAAGCATTAATTGGTCCCAAGAACCAATTAATATCCCTTAAATAATACAGGAGGGTGACGGTTCATGACAACTTATCACCTTCTAAAATTTGAATTAGCTAAATTATTTGCTACCTATTTTATTCTCTATAGATGTGCTAACATTTCCAAGATATAGCCTTCAATAATAGGTGATGGATATTAGAAATAATATTTATATCCAATCATCACATCCATTTATCTTAATAGCATTAACAACATGTTATGAATCCCCTTAATTAATATATGTTTATATCCTTTTTCAATGCCAATTTTCATCCTTGTAAAAGGTGTCCTATCCTTTACATAGTTATTGGTTGAAGTTCCATGTAATTTTGAGTAAGTGAGGAGAATTTATGCTTTATTTTTTTTAAACTATAACAACCCATAATTCAACCACATTATTTTTTCCCCTGAAGCCTAGAGTCATGAACCACTACCATCTCTGATCTGCCACCATCCATTTATCACACATGTGAAAAATTTGAAAATCATTTGTGTGGATAGTTCACTTAACAAGTCAACCATTTCTTTTCTTGATGACTTTCGGTTTACCACCCCATTTCTATCCTTTAAAAGAGTATCTCCAAAAAACCAACTCACTACATAAGTCTTTCTATGTAGGAGTTTTCATTTTCTATCCTTTGAAAAAGAAGCACCCAACTCATCATACTACACAAGTCTTTTAGTGTAGTAGTCTCACTTTTCTATCTATTAAAGGGTCTATGCAAATCCCTACTAGCTTCATAGGCTAGTTTGTGAAGTTGCACAATACACATGATGGCAGGTTATTCCTTTACCTATCATGGGTTTGGTATACTCGATAGCAAATTTTATTTACATGATTTATCGAAAATGGGACTAGAATTCTTTAAACGTAATTGACCCGATGGTCTAAGGCTCATCTATGACTAAGATTCCTCTTTCCAACAAAAGGATATCCTCATGGATCTTAGAGAACAAGTATACTAAATCTAAAGTAAATTTCGGACTAACTCCTAATATACCACATGGTCTAACAAGAAAACCCAACCATAGGTCTACACAACCGTTAAGAGCTTTCAACTCACAAGGATTCCACATACTATCTTTCGAAGCACAAAGTAATCACGTGTTTAAACAAAACTCCATTATGGTTTAGGTCATGTCACCAATAGCTTGACAAAATCAATATTTTAAATCTATTTACAAAGTAATGGTGATGTGCTTCTGAAAGCTCTAATCTTACGTACATCTAGACAACATCACATTGAACGTTTAACGTAGATTAAAAATTATTTCATTTCCTTTAGAGTGATTGACATAATTTCATTAATATATTTGATAGTATAAGGAAAACCTTTCCTGATCACACATACCCTCTCTAAATTACTTGCACAGCTCATATCTATAGAAGGAAAGATCTTAGATGATTTATGATAACATTAAAACCATTCTCTGCTAAAGGTTTACCCTCTGAAGGAAATGATGCAAAAGAATAATCAAAGTAATTCATAATTAGCTTGGATTTGACTTAACCAGAAGCTTAAAAATTACATCAAACAATATATGAGATTCTAAAACAACTTCTATCCCAAACATAAAGGATAATTCTAATTAAATCTTGAGTACATATTATTATTATAGTTCTCTTCAACATGTTTTAAAACATGGATCTGCCAGTGTCAAAGTAAACTAGCTAGCATAATTGATACATAAAAATACAAAGATTTATTTTTCACCAAATAAAATCACCCTTCCACATCTCTAGCTGAGACTCAACTTAAAGCGTAGATATTTATTTATTTTCCATGATCCTCTATAGCCATACCTATATAAGTTCATCTCTGCATGAGAAATCTCTCGATTGCTAGAAAGAGAATGTCCATTCATTAGGATCAGATATGACACCCAAGATACTCAAAGATTCATATTTTCTCAAATAAAGTAAAGCTTTGAATGCATCAAACACACTTGAAAAAATACCTCATTATGCATTCTTACTTCATTCCATTGAATCATTCAATGATATCAACACATGGAAACTCCATTATCACATTAATGGATTATCACATTCAATATCCATTACACACATACGAATGACAAAAATATATCATAAATCAATTTCTATCTTTGATGTAAATGTATACTATTTTCTCTTTAACAGAAATAACAAGATCATTCATATATATTTCAGTTTCCTTCAAGTTGTAGACACCAAAATCTAGCCATTCATCCTCCATACAGGATTTCCTACCATTTCCACCACCAAAGCATAGCCAATTTGCCCACCATTCCTATTTTCCACCATTTTCGAATAATATTCACATTTATTTATGTATATTTATTTTATATATTTAAATATAATATTTTATATTATATTTTAATATATATTTAATAAATATGTATTTATTTAAGTGAATTAATCTTAGCCATCCAATTCCATTTAATCCCGACCACCCATTTACATCAATCAATGCCACACCCTAGATTTATTATCTACCCTTGGATGTGCTTCAATATTAGCCACACGACTAGTGTCATTGAAACCATAACATACCTTAGGTTAGGTTATAAATAAGAGCCATTTTTATGGCTCAACCCCTATATTTTCAACCCCTAATTTGAAGTTCCCAAGTTTCTTGAGTTTTCAAATATCCTGATTCCCTAAGTGCCATAAGTATTGTACCAAGCCTCTTGCACCCTAGTCCCATTCCATACATCGTATTCCACTCCCCTTGCTCACCATATCCACCACCACATCCTACACCCTCACCCGATCTACTTCTGTAGAATTTACCATCAGCCACCAGGCACCTTCGAGCACTTTTTGTCAACACCAAGCACCTATGGGCACCTCCCTACCAGTGCCAAGTGCCCACGAGCATTTCCTACAGTCGTCAGGTGCCCGTGGGTATTTTATGCTCCTAGTACTAAAGTCTCCCTAGCCTTATAGTGATGCTAAGGCATCGTTGTATCGGTACTCTACATCAAATTCCTCACATTAGAACAGAGTACATAAGTAAAACAAATCTACTCTTTGTTATTTTAACAAATGCACTTTTTGTTCCTATTCACTATACTTGTAGCATCTAGTTAGGGCTTACTTATTGCATATAGAGGGCCTCACACTATGGAGCCCTCACATATAATACTAACTATTTTCTATATCATTGTGTGCAGATATGAAGGTGCTATAGCAAAATTTGGAGTGGCCTAGCCTTGGATACCGAAAATCCAACTCAACCTTATTGGGATCAAGGTATGTTTGAAGATACCACGACCTTCCTTATTAGGGTTTTAGAGAACCCTAATTTATTGTAATATTGTATCAAAATGATTCAATTATCCAAGCTTGTAAACAATGGAGTTTCTAGGCTCTCCCCGTCAATGAAAATTATTCTTTTGTGCAACCTTGAATTTCCTTGCATTTCATTTGTTCAAAGCATTTTTTGGGTGTTGTGTTTTACATATTTCAAATGGTGATCACGGTGGGACCCCTTAAGGTTTTATATTTATGATATATTTTACTAATTCTCTTGTTATTTTTGTTATCTTGCAGGTTTTTCAAAAGCTTGAATTTTGCAAATTTTGTTGGATCTAGGGTTTGCAGAAGTTTGTAAAAGTTTGCAGAAGGTGTGCAAAACACCCGGTGGTGTCCTAAGGCAATCCAAAAATTCTTATATGCATTTAAAGCCATCCATAATCACCCACGGGCATCCCAGCAGTGTTCAAAAGTACCTAGAGGTATTTATGGAGAGTTAGGAGCAAAAATATAGGCTTTCTAGTAAGTCGGCTATTTAAAACCCTAGTTTTTTGTTTTACGTATTTTGGGTTATCTTATGTATATTTCAGATTTTAAATATTAAAATGAATCATAATTAAGAAATATAGAAATGAATGCATATTAGTTTGCATTTTTTGATCTACATTCATTCACCTATTCGGATTAGGGTTTTTTTTCTAGGTGTAAACTACTCATTTTGTCTGCATTTGAACTAAAACTTGCATAATCTAGTGTTGCATATTAGGGTTAAATACATTTTATTTTGTCTATCTAATTTGGAACAATATTATAATGCCAAAATTATCCATGCTAGTTGGGTGATTCCACATAGAGGGGTGGATTAACCCTCCAATTATTATTTAGACATGGGGTCTTAAGCGATGTACTTCTCCAGTTATTATTTGGAGAACTTGGTAGTATTTTGTTGTATTCTAATTAGGATTATGAAATTAATTATTTTTAACATTTTTTGTATACAATAGAAAATATAAACCTTAAAAATAATCCACACACATCATGATTCATGCAAAACAGTAGTGGTTGGATTTCATCACCAACCATTGCTTGATATTTGGTGATGGTGGCATTCATCTCCATCCACTGATCTCTACCCTAGACACCCTAGGAATACCCTCGATCAAACTTCTTGGATTTCATCACCAACAATAATCTTGTTGCCCTACCTTAGCCATAGTTTTTCACCTTTGTTTCATTAAGAAATATTAGAAAATCAAAACACACAAAACTGAAACATAAAATGAATATACATTAAAAGGATATAATTAATGAACAAGGTAAGCCACATTGATTGAGACTTAGCATTGTTTGTTTTCTTGAACATTTTAATTTTTGGATTACATTTGGTATTTTAATCTGTATCTTGATTTAATTTGCTTATGGTATTAACTTGAAATCAAAATAAATCAATAATTCAATAAAAAATAATGGAACCTTCATCCACCTTCCCCACCACTTCAGTGGTAGATTCCCAGAATGTGACACAAGAATATTTATCTATAGGTCCCTCATATTCCTTACCATCCACATACTTCCACATGGCCATACCCCAAGAGGAGTCAACCTCTCCTACTATTAACAACCACTCATATAGATATGGTAAGAGTAGAAGCCTTCATGAAGTCTTCTAATTATACCTTAGAGTATATCCCAAACTCACCTGGATAGGATTCTACTTTACAACAAGAGTATATCTCTTCCCAACCCCCATCCACCTTTACCTAGGTGTATACTAACCCTCTTTTTGAGGCATCGGTTGCACCTTCATCCCACACATCCATTCCTCAACCCTTAGGTGCTCCTATAACTTCATATACCTCCACCTATACCAACCCCTTGTATGAAGCATGAGTCAATGTTGCTTCACAAGTTCCAACCTCACAAGTTGCCATACCTAGTGTAACTTATATCCAAAAAACATATTTCATACCATCTACATCCTTACTTCTAGCCTCTGATAGAGATATTAGTGAAGCATGGGAACACCTAAAAAAATTGCTTATAGAGTGTCAGAATGCTCAACAAGTACAAGTTAACCCTACACTTTTACATAACTCTACTCAGACTCCCCATGTCAACCAAGGTCCATCATGGGCACCATAGTCTTCGATGGTCTCTATCCTAATTCCCCCATTAATCCATACCATTACCTAACTTTTTTCCATTTGCTAGCCTATCCATAACCTTCATCCATCAACATAATTCCATAATTCCATAATTCCCCATCCTTTCATCAGCAATTCCCCATTCATCATATTCCATCCAATTTGCCTAACCATAAATACCAATATCCTCATCATTTAATTATTCCACAACATCTCTCCATGCCACCATAAACTCATTAGGTAATTTAGGGCTTTCACATTCCCGAGGAAGACCTTCAAATTAAGGCCATGCAAAAATAAATAGATCAATTTATGCAATTCACTCTTGGATTTTCCAACTAGAAACTAACTTTACGCTAATTGATAAATCAACCAATTCATCCTTCGGAACCAACCCCACCATATCCGATAGACTTTACGGTACCCAAGTTTGACAAGTTTAAGAGAACCGAGGATCCCAAAGAACATGTGAGCACCTTTGTTCATGCATGCTTCAAAATTCAAGACGATAATGTTCTCATGCTTCAAATTTTTTCTCAAACATTAGGAGGGGATGCCATAGAATGATACAATCAATTTCCAAGTCATAGTATCTATACTTTTGAACAATTGATTGATCAATTCATTGATCATTTCATTCTAAATGTCAAAAAGAAGATCTCATTATCTGATGTCTATGCCTTAAGACAACAAGATGACAAATATATTTATGATTTAAAAAACCGTTGAAGGGTCATCATCACTAAATTGCCATTCACCCTACCAATGGATGAGCTAATTAAGCTATTCACCAAGAGTTGCTTAAAACCCATCTCTTGGATGCTCCAACTAAGAACTTATCAATCCTTTGAAGAAGCTTTAGCTCATGCTAGTGTCATTGAGGATCTCAAAATCCAAGAAGGCATCATTAAGCCCAAGAAGAAAGAATGTCAAAACAAGGGCCAATACAAAAGTAATTATTCAAACCAACAGAAATCAACACAGGCTACCCCAACCACCCAATCCAATAAAGTCAATCAAGTGGTCATGAGCCAGCTAGTAATGGCTCAACAACAACAACCAGTGTAACAAATACCACAACAAATTTCCTATAATGCGGTCTCCTCAACAACACAAGCTCTAATAGTGCAAAACACAGTGCCAAATATAGAAAACCATCCCCAATGATAGTCTATCTTACAAAATCACCAATATACCCTACTAGATGAGTCATATACCTCTTTATTTATAATGTTGTATGAGAAAAATAAACTTGATTTTCCCAACATTAGACCGGATGATCCCACCAAACATGGTAGAAATTACCAAGAATACTTATTTTACCCCTATCATAGGTAAAATGAGCATGATATCAACAACTATCATGTGTTTAAATGCGTAGTCCAAGAACTTATTGACTTGGGGGCAATCAAAGTTGGTAATCTCCTCGCTCAGAAAAACTAAATCCTTGGTATATTTTAGACACCACTTCCTCATCATGAGGAGGTGCAACCAAATGTAGAGGGAGCTAACACTAAAACTCCCCCTAACCAAGTCAATCATATTCAATAATACCAAGGGTTTTTAGGGGCCATCCATGTGGTCACTAGGGGTCAACATATTAACCAACAAAGGCAACCACCTCAAACAAGTGTATCACAACCTTCTACATTGCCACCCATCCAAGTCTCCCCTAATCCTTCATCACCCATCTATGTTCTAGTCCAATAGAATCCATCAAATCCTCCCATAAATTGATGAGCATCAGAAATGCTCATATTTTGTATACATTTTCTTGATTATTATGCGGTTGTATAATAAGGATTGCATATGTTTATGAATGATTATATAATTATTTTATGAAATTATGTGTGTTATCTAATTCATGTGTTTTTAGTGTGTTTTTGTGGAATTGTAGTTGATTTAATAATATTTTGATCAGTCGAGGTCTTTTCATGGACCTAGCACTTTGTTTCTTTCGGAATCAACGTAGAGAAGGTAGGTGCCTTCCTCTTCCAGGAAGGCACCAAGTGTAAGTAGGCACCTTTCTCTTCCAAGAAGGTGCCAAATGTAAGTAGGCACCTTCCTCTTCTAGGAAGGCACCAAGCGTAAGTAGGCACCTTCCCCTTCTAGGAAGGTGCCAAGGAAAGACAAGTGCCTTCCTCTCCCAGGAAGGCACCAATAGAAGGCCAATGCCTTCCTCTTCCAGGAAGGCGCCAAAGGAAAAGAAGCATCTTCCTCTCATAAGGAAGGCACCGACAGGAAGGCGCCACTAGAAGGCAAGCGCCTTCCTCTCATAAGGAAGGCACCGACAAGAAGGCGCCACTAGAAGGCAAGCACCTTCCTCTCACAGGAAGGTGCCAACAGAAGATAAGTGCCTTCCTCTTCTAGGAAGGTGCCAATGGCAGTAAGGCACCTTCCACATAGAGAAGGTGCCCAACATACTTAGGCACCTTCCTCATAGGTAAGGTACACATGTTCACCCGTTGACTAGACAAGCACGACATGGACAACAGAGACTAGTGCAGTTCCAACTCTACGTCATGTAGAGTTAAATTGGGGACCGCACTGAAATATGAGAACGTCCTACCAATTCCAGGCGAAGCACAAACCAATCAGTGAACACACCATCGTTAGAAACTAATTCCAATTTTAGCAGACGTCGATCACATTTACCAGACTATCTTAGTTTAGTCTGGAATGAATCGACTGTTATAACTTCTTTGTAACAGAAGATCTATGGGTGTGCTATATAAACATGCATAGACCTCTCTGAGGATATATAGAATTTTTTAGTAAATGTAGAGAGATATACAGAAGAAGCATTGTAATACTTTGATAATTACAATACAGTTCTAAGAGTTTCTAAGTGCGTGTTCAGCTGGGAGGAAGCTGCTGGAGGCTGGGCCCACTCCAAGCCAGTATTTTTTCCCCTATTTTTCCTATGTTTTCTAGATTAGTTTACCGCTTTTATAAGATTGTTTATCGATTGTTATTTCTAGTATTGCAATAGGTTTATTTCTAGGAATGCGTGAATATTTCCTTTTTGTATATTTAATTGTTTTTATGTAAATTATTGAGGAGTGTATGAATGATTGATGACCATTGAAACACCCCCCAATAGTAGAACTAGCGAACTCATCTCAAGTGGTATTGTAAGCAATCTTGTTCAAGACCCTTTGTAAGTTTACGAAGATCCGTGGGTTTATAAATTAAATGCATGGGCATGTGACAAAAGTAGGAAAGAAGTTAACCTTTTTTGGCCTACAAAATTTTGGCACCATTGTCGGGGAAGCGTCTCAACTAGATTATTTACAATACCTAGAAATATTCCATCTGACCTTGTATGAGTTCTTCGAGAAGAAGAGGACCTAACAATTGGTTTATAAAAACCAATCCACCAAAACTTGAGTTAGGCAAACATTCTAAATTTTATTTAGACTCGCTCGAACCACCACCAGCAATCCATTAGAGTGAAGATGCGCACTTTGTGCAAAGTGCCTCATCATCCCATCAACTTGGGGAAGAACGAATCATCATAAATCCCCTGTTTAATAGGACACCCTTAGAGGATGCCCTATTGTGGAAAGTTGTAGAAGATTAGATGATAACACCAGATAACCTTAGAGCCTTGACTCAGAAAGTCTTAAATGATCATAAGGCCATAAATACTGCATTAGAGACCACATTTCTTTAAAAAATGGCTAAAAATGAAGAAGTCTCATATGGCTTGAGTTTCCTGATTGATGAAAGAGTAGGAGATACCAAAATGAAAAACATATCCCTTGCTCACCTTTCAACCTTCAGAGGATACCCAACTAAGGATCCTGACCTATTTTTATTTAAGTTTGATGTCTTATGCAGGTCTATGGACTACAAATATGATACACAGAAGCTGAAACTCTTTCCTTCCACATTGGACGATGCAGCTCTGCGATGGTTCATCGTTCTAGGATACAAAAACATTTCCACTTGGGATCAAATGAAGAAGCTCTTTATAGAGCAATACCAAGATTTTAGGAGAGCAAGAGACTCCAGAGAAGAGATCCTAAGCATGACGTAGAAAGAAGATGAGTCTCTCAAGGAATAATGGGAGAGATTCAAATTCATTCTTCAACGATCTCCTAACACGAAATTATATGATGAGTCCCTCAAAAGCATATTTTTGAGAGGACTTACCAATGAATCACTGGAGGCTCTTAACATGATTTCTGGAGGTGATGTCTACTAGCATGCTATGGAAGACATCCAAAAACTATGTCAAAACTACTCAAGAAGGAGAGGCAAGACCACTTCTAGAACCATGAAAGTGACTACTTCAGTCACGAAGATAGAAATAGGTAACATGCTAGAATATTTAAAGAGCGAAATGCTCTCATCTCTAGCATTGCAGATGGATACGCTGTTGTTAGAGAAAAAGAAGTAAGAAAACAAAGCAGCATTGGCTTATTTCTATCCAAAATGTAGAGGGAAGCATGCAAATAATGCATGCCCAGAGAACAAAGTCAGAGTATGCACAGTTTGTAGGTTAAACCATAAAAATCGATTGTGCCCACAACTTCCCAGTAATCAGGAGGATGTTGAAAGCGCGAATGCCTATTTCATAGGCAATCGAAAGAGTTGGCCACAATCCCTTACGAGGAATATGCCAACTAGAATGTTTTCATATGGGGGAGGACCATACATGCCCCAAGGCCCACCTCAACCACCTAATATGGGGTGGTGGGGGCCATCACCTTGGTCCAACGCACCCCTAGCAGTATTCCTAAACCAGTAGCCATGGATGCCATATCCATATCCTAGGTAGTAGTGGAGAGGCCACACTGTGTGGAATCAGGCTCCATAGAATGTAGCACCAGCTCACCCCCAATAGACTTTACCAGCATTTCCAGTAGTGAGACCTACACAGATACCCACATAATCAACGGTAAATCCTAATAACAGGGTGAACCAGCTAGCATACAAAGTGGAGGGTGAGATGTATCCAATGTACCATATTTAGATTAGGTCTGGTAGACAACTAGGAGTAGGAATGCCTCCACTGGTAGAAGAGGAGGAAGAGGTAGGAGAAACACCTCTTGTAGAAGAGGTGATAGAAGAAACACCTGAGAGAGCAAAGGCTCCATTTCCCAACCGGCTGCAAGAACAGAGGAAAGTAACATAGCCAAAGTTTGATATCTTGTCTAGCTTGAAGAACCTCATCGTGACAATTCCATTATTTCAAGCCATCCGAGATGTTCTGATATATACCAAGGCGATAAGAGAGATGTGTCTAAGGAATCTAGGATGAAGAGCAACCCAGACTTTCAATGTCATGGGTAAACTAGCAGATTTGATGATGGGAAAAATGTGCCATCCTAAGTATGCAGACCTGGACAACCCGATACTAATTGTAAAAATCGAGGTACATTCCCTGTACAATACATTGGTTGATCTTGGAGCAACCATAAATGTAATACCTCAGGAGACCATGCAAAGGCTACAGCTCATGAACCTGAAACCCACTATGATAGTGCTACAGTTGGCCGATCGATCGATCGTGGAACCGAAAGAAATATTGGAAGACGTAATAGTGATAGTCAGTGCATGGGAATACACAGCCAACTTTTTAGTCTTGCAATCTAAAACTAGGCTGGGTGGTTACCCACTCATATTGGGAAGGCCATGGCTGGCAACATATGATGCTTAAATCAACTGTAGAGATGGGATGATGACCATATTCGATGGACGAAATGTTAAAAAGTTGACTATTTCATCCCCAACACAGTCCATCGACTCATTAGGAGAACCCATGTTGATCGAGCACAAAAATCTTGAGCTATCCATGATCTATCCGGTGATGACATTGGTGCTATTGTGGAGTTCCTCCATGGGTAGTCCTCCGTCTCTGCACCTGTATCGTCGTTGGCTAGTGCCCAAGATCACGATATTTAGTAGATACACGTCGGGCCAGGAAGAACATTGAATGTCAGTAGTGGGTTGACTCCCACACAATTGACAAAATTAGAAGAGCTCCTGGTTAGAAACCAACAAAAATTTGCATGGTATTACTCAGATATGAAGGGTATCAGCCCAAAGATTTGTACCCATCGTATATACCTCGATGATCAAGCAACTCCAAGCAGGAAACCACAGAGAAGAATGAATCCGATAATGAAAGACATTGTCAAGGAAGAACTACAAAAACTCTTGACTTCCAGATTCATCTATCTAATTTCTAACAGTGAGTGGGTATCACCGTTAGTGGTAGTCCCTAAAAACAATGGGAAGTGGCAAATTTGTGTGGACTATAGAGCGTTAAACAAAGCGACCAAGAAGGACCACTTCTCACTCCCGTTCATTAATCAAATCTTGGATACACTCTCTGGTAGGAAGTATTTCTCCTTCCTAGATGGATTCAGTGGATACAATCAGATCCAGATAGGAGAAGAGGATCAGGATAAGACAACGTTCACCTGCCCATGGGGAATGTTTGCCTATCGGGTATTACCTTTTGGATTATGCAACACACCTGCCACCTTTCAAAGGGTGGTGCTTAGCATATTTTTAGACATTATGGGAGACGTAGTCGAAGTATACATGGATGACTTCATCATCTATGGAGAAACCCTTGATGAAGTAATGACAAAATTGGAAAGAGTGCTCGAAAGAAGCAAGGAAAACAATTTGTCCCTAAGAAATGAGAAATGTTTTATGATGATGCAAGAAGGCATCATATTGGGACACCACATCTCCGTAGAAGGAATAAAGGTTGATAAAAGAAAAAATAAGGTCATCAGAGACCTACCCATCCCTAGAATGCAGAGAGAGGTGAAGAGTTTTTGTGGATCATTCGGGTACTACCGGTGATTTATAGCCGAATTCAGCAAAATTTCAAAACCACTGCACACTCTATTATCTAAAGATGTGGAGTTCAATTGGATGGAATGTGAAGAAGCGTTTTAGTTTCTTAAAGATAAATTGATAGCTGCACTGGTTTTAAGAGGACCAAATTGGTCCATACCATTCCATTGTTGGCAATTTTGGGTACCTTGAGTTCTTTGCATTTGCTCAAGTGAATAAGTTGTCATTGATGTCAAGAAGCTTTTGAAAGAATTTGATTTGATGTAAAAATAATGTGTTTTGTTGAAGGTTCGGCTTGACAGGTTCGAAAGAAAGTAAGTTGGAAAAATGTCGCGATATCGCGACATGTCGCATTTTCGCGACTTAGGCAGGAGAGAGAAAGCTTTTTGAAAAAGTGTCACGATTTCGTGACATGTTGGAAGAGAAAGAAGAAGCTGGCAAAACTGTCACGATTTCGCGACATGTTGGAAGAGAGAGAAGAAGCTGGCAAAACTGTCACGATTTCGCGACATGTTGGCAGAGAAAGAGAGCAAGGTGGAAAGTGTCACGATTTCATGACATGTCGCATTTTCGTGACTCGAAAAGTGCAGGAAGGCAAAGAAGGAAAAGTGTCACGATTTCATGACATAATGCAAGGAAGGTTGTATGGATGAAAAAGTGTCACGATTTCATGACATGATGCAGAAGGGAGAGTCCACAGTGTGAACTGTCATGATTTCGCGACATGCTGCAAAAGACTAAGTGAGGACTGTCATGATTTCGTGACATGCTGAAAAGCTCGAAGTGAGAACTGTCATGATTTTGTGACATGCAACAAAAGGAAGAGTCTGAAATGAGAAGCGTCACGATTTCACGACAGGCTACAAAGAAGTTGTACGGATGCAGAAAGTGTCACGATTTCATGATAGGTTGAAGAGAAAGCTTGCGAATGCAGAAAGTGTCACGATTTCATGACAGGTTGAGATGGCAGCATTGAGTTGGAGAAAGTGTCATGATTTCATGATAGAAATAGTTAGCAAGTCTTCAACAGAAGAAGCGTCATGATTTCATGATGAATTGAAGAAGGAAGAGCTCGAAGGTGAAAGCGTCATCATGTTCCTTGAGGAAGTGTCATGATTTTGTGACATGTTTCATTTTCGCTAGTGCAAGCCTAGAAGAAGGCCAAGAAGACAAAAGTGTCATGATTTCATGACAGGAGTGAAGATGACGTCAGCAAAGACAGAAGTGTCACGATATCGTGACAAGAACGTAGTCAAGGCAGACAAAAGCAAAAGTGTCATGATATCGCGACAATAGCCAAACGAAAGTGTACGGCTGCAAAAATGTCATGATATCATGACATGTTGTGGTTTCACGATAGAAGCTACTGAACCACAGAGGCGGTTGAAGTCGATAGAGTTAAAATTGGGCCGACGAAGATTAGGGCGTGCAACCGACGGAGTTAGGGTTTGCATTTGCATAACAGCCGACTAAGACCAAGGTTTAGATCTTGATTATGTTAGTATAAAAGGAGGGTTGTTTGAAGAGAATATGCATCGATCGAAGTGTGCGTTCGAAGTGCGACTTTCATAGATAGAGTGCGGGGGAGAAGTTCGATCGTCGAGAAGTAGAGTGCAAATTCGATTGCAGTGTACAGAGTGCATTCCATCGAATCTTCTAAGTGAGAGAGATTGCAAGGAAGCAGAGTGCACGAAGATCATGTTGTTGTGATTGCGTAGAGGTGCATAAGTTGATGTTTGATCGAAGTGCTGCTGTGATTGCACAGAGGTGCAATTTTGAGGACATTTGTGCCAGATCGAAGGACTGTGTTTGGTGCAGATCAGAGAAAAATATAGAGGACATTTGTGCTAGACCGAAGGACTGTGTTTAGTGCAAATTCGAGGACCAGCTTTGGAGGTGAAAGAGTTGAGGACAGAGGTCTCCAGCCAGAGCAGGGAAGACAGGTGTCTTCTGTGGATAGAGTTCCACTTGCTAAGGGCAGCAGAGGCAGAGGTCTTCTAGAGGATCACCAGCCAGAGCAGAGTTAGGGGATTGGTGTCTCCTTTGGGTTGGTACCCATAAACATTGTAATCGGGAAAGGTTTTCCCAGATTTGAGTTGATAAAATTTTAGTGAAAATTTTATCCGTGGAGTAGCCCACCTTGGGTGAACCACGTAAATTGTTGTGTCTCTATTGTGGATGGTGTTTTGTGCATTGCTTTGATTTCTGCTTGATATTGCTTTCTATACACTGCATAATATTGTATTAAAAGTTAAGTTGAAGGAAAAAGTAAAAAGTGGTCTTATACTGTTCACCCCCCCTCTCAGTATAAGCTTGTGTTCTTCAATTGGTATCAGAGCGGGTCTCTCCAGAAAAAGCCTAATAGCTTGGAGAAGGATCTATCAGAAGAACATACAGATTCAGAAAAGGATGAAGAGGTTAAGTTCGATCTCAAAAGTGAATTCTTCTGGGCTTTAAGAAAATTTTAGGGAAGAGAGTTCTGTTCTCAAGCATCATGACAGGAAGAAGAGACAACAAGATCAATCTTCATCCTGAAGAACGATGGATTCCAGTTGGTCACAAGAAGAACAATCATCCAAGGCATCAAAACAAGTTACATAATACTTTCCATGGCTACTATTTTTCTTGCAAGAAATTTGGTCACAAAGCTATGCATTGCAATAAATCCGTGAATAGCCATAGTAAGGAAAATGTTAACTCTTTTGCACCTCTTATGGATAAAAATGTCATGTGTTACAAGTGCAAGAATTTTGGGCATATAGCAAGGATGTGCAGTTTGGATAGATCTAGCATTGAGTTCACTAAAAAGAGAAATGAGATCAAATCTAAGTCAATGATAGTTCAAACTGCTTTTCATGCTCAAGACAAAGTAGAGAAATGGTATCTTGATAGTGGTTGCTCAAAACATATGACTGGTGAAAAGGAAAAGTTTTTGGTCTTAAAAAACACAAACAAAGGAACAATTAGTTTTGGAGATAATAGGTCAGCTAAAATCTGTGGTAAAGGGACTCTTAGTTTGGATGGGAAATCCAAAACAGAAAATGTGCTTTATGTAGAAGGCCTAAGACATAATCTTCTAAGTGTGAGTCAACTTTGTGATCAAGGACACATAGTATCTTTCTTTTCAGATAGATGTGAGATACGTAAAGAAAAAAATGGAAAACTCATTGCTAGTGCTACAAGGACTCCAAACAATCTTTACATGCTAAGTGAGATAAAAAGGGAAAAGTGTTTTCTAACTCAAGAAGATGAGAGTTGGTTATGGCATAAAATATTGGGGCATTTGAGCTTTGATAATCTTGTCAATATTAGTAACAAGGAAGCAGTTAGAGACTTGCCCAAAATAAAAAGGCCCCATAACACCATTTGCGGTCCTTGTCAACATGGAAAACAGACCAGAACCAGTTTTAAATCAAAAGGGTATACTTCTTCAAAACCATTAGATCTTATTCATACTAATTTATGTGGCCCCACCGGAACTCGGAGCATTCAGGGGAGAAAGCTACTTCATGTTGTTTATAGATGATTATTCTAGAATGACTTGGGTTACTTTTCTCAAAGAAAAATCTGAAGCTTTTGAAAAATTTAAAGCTTTCAAAGAAATGATTGAAAATGAGACTGACAAGAGAATCAAATGCTTAAGATCGGACAGAGGAGGAGAATTCACTTCTAATGAATTTGTGGAATACTGTGAGCAACAAGGAATCAAAAGAGAATATTCAGCAACAAGGACTCCTCAACAAAATGGAGTAGTTGAAAGAAAAAATAGAACTATTGAAAATATGGCTAGAGCTATGTTAAATGAGTCAAAACTTTCAGATGGTTTCTGGAAAGAGGCAGTCAGTACAACAATCTACATTATCACCAGGGCCCAACTTAGAGTCAATCATCATAAAACTCCTTATGAGTTGTGGAAAGGAAGACCAGCTACAGTAAAACATTTCAAAGTGTTTGGGAGTAAGTGCTTCATCGAAAGGGAAGATCAGAATTTGGGTAAGTTTGATCCTAGGTGTGATGAGGGAATTTTTCTTGGTTATTCCAGCAGAAGCAAGGCTTACAGATGCTTCAACAAAAGAATGCATACAGTCGTAGAGAGCATAAATGTAACAGTTGATGAAAAGACAGGGATAAGAGAACCTATCAAGGAAATCAGTGATGAAATTTGTCAAGAAGAATTCAGAGAGGTTTCAGATGAAGAAGAGGAAAGACAACAACTGCTTCCCAAAACTCCTTCACGATATGTTCAGAAACATCATCCCAAATATTTGATCATTGGTGATCCAAACAGCAGGCAAACTAGAAGAAGAGTCATTCCTTCACACGATTCTACAAATGTTTCATTATTATCTCAGATTGAGCCAAAAGATTTCAGTGAAGCATGTGCAGATAAATTTTGGGTAAAAGCAATGGATGAAGAGCTAAATCAAATAGAGAAAAGTGAAACTTGGGATTTGGTTCCAAGACCTAAGGACAAGAATGTCATTGGCACAAAATGGATATTCAGAAATAAACTCAATGAGGATGGAAAGATTGTCGAAAACAAAGCTAGGTTGGTTTGCAAAGGTTATGCTCAAGTAGAAGGTGTGGATTTCGAAGATATGTTCACTCCTGTTGCTCGTATCGAAGCTATCGGGAATGTTTTTGGCCCTTTCAAGCTTCAAAGCATTCAAGGTGTATCAAATGGATGTAAAGTCAGCTTTTTTAAATGGAGTGTTGGATGAAGAAGTCTACATAGAACAGCCAGAAGGCGTGTCTCTCTCAGATCAATCAGACTATGTGTGTAAACTGAAAAAGGCCTTGTATGGGTTAAAGCAAGCACCTAGGGCTTGGTACTCAAGACTTGATAGGTACCTTCATGAGCAAGGCTTCAAGAAAGGTGTGGCAGATAGCAATTTGTATATTAAGGATGAAGGTGATGATATGCTGATTGTAGTTGTCTATGTTGATGATATCATTTTTGGGGGAAATAATACTCAGATGTGCAAAGATTTTGCTAACACCATGCAGAAGGAATTTGAGATGTCTATGATTGGAGAGTTGTCATTCTTTTTAGGTCTTCAGATTGCTCAATCAAAAGATGGTATATTTCTCTCTCAAGGAAAGTATATCAAAGAAATGTTGAAAAAATTTGGGATGATGGACAACAAACCTGTATGTACTCCAATGACTACAGGGTGCAAGATGAGTAAAGATGATGAATCTCCAGTGGCAGATCAGAGGTTGTACAGATCAATGATTGGCAGTTTATTATATGTTACAGCTACCAGACCAGATATCATGCAGGCTGTTGGGTTAGTAGCCAGATTTTAGGTAGCTCCTAAAGATTCTCATGTTATAGCAGTTAAAAGGATATTCAGATATCTGAAGGGCACTATGGACTTTGGGCTTTGGTATCCCAAAGGTGATGATTTCACTCTCACAACCTATACAGATGCAGATTGGGCAGGCAATAATGATGACAGGAAAAGCACCAGTGGTGGAGCATTCTTTCTGGGAAAGAGTTTGGTTTCTTGGCTAAGTAAGAAACAACCTTCGATTTCCTTATCTACGGTAGAGGCTGAATACATAGCAACAGTGGCTGGGTGTACACAGGTTTTATGGATGAAAACCACCTTGGAGGATTTCAAAGTCAAGCATGAACAACCCATCTCCATATTTTGTGATAATACAAGTGCCATAAGTATTTCCAAAAATCTGGTAATGCACTCAAGGACAAAGCATATTTCCATCAAGTATCACTTTCTAAGGGAGAAAGTGCAAGACAAGCGAGTCAAGGTAGAATATGTGTCTACTAAAGAGCAGATTGCAGATATCTTCACAAAACCTCTTCCAAGAGATACGTTTGAGTATCTAAGGGAGAAATTGGGAGTTGTACTCCCACCCCAAAATTAATCACCTCATCAGGAGGTGGGGGAGGGACTAAGCTAAGAAGCTCATTCTTAGTCCCGAGCCCCAAAGGTGACCCTTTGCCATTGATGACAAAGGGGGAGAGATATGAGTAAGGGGGAGATATGAGTAAGGGGGAGAGCTTCAATGTGAAGAGGAAAGCTTCAAGTCAGGGGGAGCAAAACTTCAAAAGGAGATTCTCAACTGTTAGCACAGTTGGTTTCAGTTTTAGCTCCTGAGACGTGTTTTTAGTAAAGGGTTGCCATCAATGACAAAGGGGGAGATTGTTGGCAATTTTGGGTACCTTGAGTACATTGCATTTGCTCAAGTGAATAAGTTGTCATTGATGTCAAGAAGCTTTTGAAAGAATTTGATTTGATGTAAAATAATGTGTTTTGTTGAAGGTTCGGCTTGACAGGTTCGAAAGAAAGTAAGTTGAAAAAATGTCGCGATATCGCGACATGTCGCATTTTCGCGACTTAGGTAGGAGAGAGAAAGCTTTTTGAAAAAGTGTCACGATTTCATGACATGTTGGAAGAGAAAGAAGAAGCTGGAAAACTTGTCACGATTTTGTGACATGTTGGAAGAGAGAGAAGAAGGGCAAAACTATCACGATTTCGTGACATGTTGGCAGAGAAAGAGAGCAAGGTGGAAAGTGTCACGATTTCATGACATGTCGCATTTTCGTGACTCGAAAAGTGAGGAAGGCAAAGAAGGAAAAGTGTCACGATTTCATGACATAATGCAAGGAAGGTTGTACGGATGAAAAAGTGTCACGATTTCGCGACATGATGCGAAGGGAGAGTCCAGGTGACACTCACGATTTCGTGACATGCTGCAAAAGACTAAGTGAGGACTGTCATGATTTTGTGACATGCTGAAAAGCTCGAAGTGAGAACTGTCATGATTTCATGACATGCAACAAAGGGAAGAGTCTGAAATGAGAAGCGTCATGATTTCATGATAGGCTACAAAGAAGTTGTACGGATGCAGAAAGTGTCACGATTTCGTGACAGGTTGAAGAGAAAGCTTGCGAATGCAGAAAGTGTCATGATTTCATGACAAGTTGAGATGGCAACATTGAGTTGGAGAAAGTGTCACGATTTCATGATAGAAATAGTTAGCAAGTCTTCAATAGAAGAAGCGTCATGATTTCATGACGAATTCAAGAAGGAAGAGCTCGAAGGCGAAAGCGTCATCGATTTCATGACATGTTCTAGTTGGGTAGGAAGCAAAGTGTCGTCGATTTTGACATGTTTTTCGCTAGTGCAAGCCTAGAAGAAGGCCAAGAAGACAAAAGTGTCACGATTTCATGACAAGAGTGAAGATGACGTCAGCAAAGATAGAAGTGTCGTGATATCGTGACAAGAACGTAGTCAAGGCAGACAAAAGCAAAAGTGTCACGATATCATGACAATAGCCAAACGAAAGTGTACGGCTACAAAAATGTCATGATATCACGACATGTTGTGGTTTCATGATAGAAGCTACTGAACCACAGAGGCGGTTGAAGTCGATAGAGTTAAAATTGGGCCGATGAAGATTAGGGCGTGCAGCTGACAGAGTTAGGGTTTGCATTTGCATAACAGCTCGACTAAGACCAAGGTTTAGATCTTGATTATGTTAGTATAAAAGGAGGGCTATTTGAAGAGATTAGGCATCGATCGAAGTGTGCGTTCGAAGTGTGACTTTCACAGATAGAGTGCGGGGAGAAGTTCGATCGTCGAGAAGCAGAGTGCAAATTCGATTGCGAGTGTACGAGTGCATTCCATCGAATCTTCTAAGTGAGAGAGATTGCAAGGAAGCAGAGTGCACGAAGATCATGTTGTTGTGATTGCGTAGAGGTGCATAAGTTGATGTTTGATCGAAGTGCTACTGTGATTGCGTAGAGGTGCAATTTTGAGGACATTTGTGCCAGATCGAAGGACTGTGTTTGGTGCAGATCAGAGAAAAAGATAGAGGACATTTGTGCTAGACCGAAGGACTGTGTTTAGTGCATTTTCGAGGACCAGCTTTGGAGGTGATAGAGTTGAGGACAGAGGTCTCCAACCAGAGCGGGGAAGACAGGTGTCTTCTGTGGATAGAGTTCCACTTGCTAAGGGCAGCAGAGGCAGAGGTCTTCTAGAGGATCACCAGCCAAAAGCAGAGTTAGGGGATTGGTGTCTCCTTTGGGTTGGTACCCATAAACATTGTAATCGGGAAAGGTTTTCCCAGATTTGAGTTGATAAAATTTTAGTGAAAATTTTATCCGTGGAGTAGCCCACCTTGGGTGAACCACGTAAATTGTTGTGTCTCTATTGTGGATGGTGTTTTCTGCATTGCTTTGATTTCTGCTTGATATTGCTTTCTATACACTGCATAATATTGTATTAAAAGTTAAGTTGAAGGAAAAAGTAAAAAGTGGTCTTATACTGTTCACCCCCCTCTCAGTATAAGCTTGTGTTCTTCATCCATATCTACTGTGATGCCTCCAATAATGTGATTGGAGCAGTCCTTGGATAGAAGTATGGTGAAGAATTTTATGCCATCTACTATGTCAGCAAAAACTTGACAGGAGCCGAGGTCAACTACATGATGATGAAGGAGTTCCTTGTAGTTGTGCATGCCATAAAAAAATTACACGGACCATGCGACTATCAAATACTTGATGAGAAAGCTGGCCATTAGCAAAATATTTATCAGGTGGCTCTTGTTACTGTAGGAATTTGACATCACAATAGTCGACAAACCAGGAAAAGACAATGTCGTAGCAGATTTTCTATCCAGATTGATATCGACAGACCATACAACAATGGAAGACCAGTTTTTGGATGAACATTTGTTCACCATTAGTGATAAAATCCCATGGTATGCAGATATAGCCAATTACTTGGCCACCGGAAGAACCTCACCTGCTCTCTCTTTTTGAGAAAAGCAGATGGTCATAGAGAAAAGTGCATCGTTCCTATGGATTGATGGCCTCCTATTAAAAATAGGATGTGACCAGGTTATAAGGAGATGTGTAGCAGAACAGGAGTTCTCAGAAGTACTCAAAGTGTGTCACGACAAACCATGCAAAGGACACTTTGTAGGGAAATGAACTACCTACAAAATCCTACAGGTTGGGTACTTTTGGCCCACTCTATTCAAGGATGCGATTGTGTATGCCAACAAGTGCGATGAATGCAAAATAATGGGTAGACCAACCCATCGATATGAAATGTCCCTCTAGCCTCAGGTACACCTAGAACCCTTCGATAAGTGGGGCATGGACTTCGTGGGACCAATTAATCCACCTTCAATAGGGAGGAGGTTTATTTTGGTCTGTACAGATTACGTCACCAAATGGGTTGAATTTCAAGCATTGAGAGATTCAAAAGAAAGAACAATCATCAATTTCTTATTTGCCTATATTTTTACATGATTTGGGGATTCTAGAGAGATAAAAATAGACCAAGGGCCTTAATTTAACTCCAAGTTGATCAAGGAGATGATGGAGCAATACAGAGTTTGACACAATAAAACTACACCCTACCATCCGTAGGCAAATGGGTAAGTGGAAGTGACGAATGGAGAAATAGAGAACATCTTGATGAAGAACGTGTAGCAACATAGAAAATATTGGGCTACACGGTTGTCGTAGGCAGTCTAGGCGTATAATACCACGTAGAAATCCACCACAGGCTTCACATCCTTCAAACTGGTCTATGGGAAGAGTGTGATGATGCCCATTGAATTTGAAATCAAGACATTGAGGATGGCTTCAGAATTGAACTTGAGCTTGGATGACGCTAAAAAAGAAAGGATTCAGTAGCTAGATCAACTGGACAAAATCCAAATGGATGCTTTGTAGAGAATGGAAATCATACAAAAGCAAAAAAGTGGTGGCATGATCGCCACATTAAACTGAAGCAGTTCCAAGAAGGAGAATGGGTGTTGTACAATTCTTGGTTCCAGGAAAGAAAAGTTAAATTAATGCAAATATGGATGGGATTGTATGAGGTGGTAGAGCTCATCAAGAATGGGGCAGTGCACGTTAGAACAATTGATGGCAGCAACACCGTGTTAACGGTCAATGGCCATAGACTGCGCCCCTATAACACATCTAAAACCTTACAGGTGGAATCCAGAATAGATGTGGGGGAGACCCCATCTTGTTAGATCCGAACCAAACTCTTAACCAGAAAAATGGTGGGCATGGAGGTGCTCACCAAAATTAGTTAATTTAGTTTTTTTCTTACGATGTGTTTTGCAGGGATGACGCTCGCATGCAAGCTGCAGGCATCCTAATCCAGGGCCTAACAGGCATGGAATGCATCTAACTTCCTTTATTTTTCTTTATTTTCATTTTATTTTTGCAGGTGGAAGACCTTATAGCACGAGGGATAGGTATCTGGGAAACCAGGCCTGATTCGACTTAGCATTCCGACATCGGCACTCATAGGCAGAAGCTAAGGTAGCATGAAGAGACTGAGAAGGCTTGATCACCCTTTCCTAGTAAATCACAACATGATTGCCAAGAAGAAGGTGCCTTCATATAAATAAGGTGCCTTCCTTATGAAGAAGGCACCCCACCAGAATAAGGTGCCTTCCTTATGAAGAAGGCACCCTGCCAGAATAAGGCATCGTCCTTATGAAGAAGGAGCCCTGCAAAAATAAGGTGCCTTCCTTATAAAGAAGGCGCCTAGCCAGAAGAAGGTGCCTTACTTATAAATAAGGTGCTCCACCAGAAGAAGGTGCTCCACGAGAAGAATGCGTACAGCAAAAAAAAAAAAGGTTCCTTCCATGGCAGGAAGGTGCCACACAAAAAAAAAAGAGCCCAAGGTGCCTTCCACATCAGGAAGGCACATATGGACTGAGGCGCCTTCCACCCCAGGAAGGCATAGGTATACATTGATACCTTACACATTAGGAAGGCGCACCCATTCAAAAGCACATTTTTGTAGCAGGAAGGTGCCATCATCAAAAAGGCACCTTCCACCACCAGGAGGTGCATCCAACCAGAGACGCCTTCCACAACCAGAAGGCGCATCCATTCAAAGAGCATCGACAACATCGGGAAGGTACCATATAAGTGCCTTTCACATTGGGAAGGTGCCACATAATCACCTTCCACATTGGGAAGGTACCAAAGAGTGCCTTCCGCATATAGCCAACACTTAAGTCTCACGGACGCCTCGATTGGAATGAAATCACTACATGAATGAGCGACATCAGATTACCATACCCATCCCCCATGTCACAAATCAGTGAATCAATGCTCTTCACGAATCATGAAACACCAAATAAGGTACGTGCATACTAACTCAAATCTTTATATAATTATTCATAAATTATGTAGTACCAAAAAAATATTGTCGTCATAAAAATCATATACCCCCATGGTCAAAACCATGTGCCAATGATATGGCTTGAAAGGTGTACCCTAGAATTAAATGCTAGGGTTAGGAACCTTCCCTATAAGAAGGCACCTTATTGAATAAGTAAGGATAGAAAAAAGAAGAAGCGCAGTAGTAAGGGAAGGCACCATGGGAGGAAGGTGAAATAATAATGCGGTGAAAAATAATGAGCCGAGCGATATGAAAGGAATCAGGGGGATGGTAAAAACATTGTTTGAGTCTGAGGGATGGTTCGAATACTGTACCCTAGTCAGTTAGGGCCAGGATATGGAGGCAACCAAGGAATTCACTACCTCCTTGAGGGGCGATGTAGCTCAAGTGCGAGGGGTAGAAATTCTAGTCACCCCCAAATACATCTCACAGGCGACTAGATTGCCCCTCATAAGTGAATGCATATACAAAGGCAGACTGCTGAAGCCGTACGCTAAACTTCTATTTCCAGGAGAAAATGTGCAGATAGATAAGGAAGGGCTACCCAAAAGCAGCCTTCCCATGAATCTATAGAATATATTCGAGAAGGTTGCTCGATTATTTACATGCACCAATAAGTATACCCATTTGCACACTAACCATGTGCAGTTTCTAAATCACCTCGAGCATGGAAGGAAGTTGAACATGCCCTTCTACCTGGAAAATGCCCTGAAGGAAGAAGCAACTAGGTACTAGAAGGGAGCACCATTCACCTTGGCCCACCATGGGCTAATATCAGCACTGGTTCACCATGCAGAAGTGCAAAGGGAGAACCCCAACATAGAGGGATATGGCAGCCAAGAAAGGCAACAGGATGTTGTTGCTGAAATAGAGCAAGAAGAGGGAAGCCCTATAGAGGAGATGGCAAGTATTGGGCAATTGGAATTATCCAATTTCATGGAAGAAATAGGGCATTCACCAGTTCCTGAATGCATAAAGGAAAGAAGGCATTCCCCAGTGCTTGAGTATGAAGAGGAAGTATCACTGCTTATTAGCAGTGAGGTCGAGTTCCAACCGCCAGAACCAGTCCCTATGAGGAAACACATATGGTGACTCATCCTCTTGGAAGAAGAAGAAGAGAATGACCCAAAAGTTGATGTGGCAGCCCAAACCCTTTGGGAATTGATAAATCGAAGCCCACAAGATGCAGAGACTTTTAGGAGTAATGATCAGGTCGACGTAGCCTTGGAGGAAGCGCTGGAGTGGTATACCAATTGCTGGATGGCCCAACAAATTTTGGAGGACTACCAAAATGAGCATAGAGGGGAATTGGAAGAACAAGAAAGATGAATCACCCAGCTCGAGCAGCTGGTCCAGCAGTTGTGGGAGGAGAACTAGCTACTCCAAGACGAGGAAAGCAAAATCGAAAGCAACACCCATAGCCCTGCATAGAAAAAGAGGAGCCACACCTCTAGATGCTAGTGCATAGAAGATGCAGACACGGGTCGTAGGTACAGCTAGATCCACCAAGAAATTACAATGATGAGGGGTCAATAGGGCTACATATAGTTTTGATGCCATGAGGGCATGGCATATGTTAGACGTGGGGGGATGATGAGCATCAGAAATGCTCATATTTTGTATACATTTTCTTGATTATTATGTGGTTGTATAATAAGGATTGCATATGTTTATGAATTATTATATAATTATTTGATGAAATTATGCGTGTTATCTAATTCATGTGTTTTTAGTGTGTTTTTGTGGAATTGTAGTTGATTTAATTAGATTTGGATCAATTGAGGTCTTTTCATGGACTTGGAACTTTGTTTATTTTGGAATCAACATAGATAAGGTAGGAGCATTCCTCTTTCTAGGAAGGCGCCAAGCGTAAGTAGGCACCTTCCTCTTCCAGGAAGGTGCCAAACATAATTACGCCAAGCGTAAGTAGGCGCCTTCCCCTTCTAGGAAGGAACCAAGGAAATAAAAGCGCCTTCCTCTCCAAGGAAGGCATCAATAGAAGGCCAATGCCTTCCTCTTCCAAGAAGGTTCCAAAGGAAAATAAGTGCCTTCCTCTCATAATGAAGGCACCAGCAGGAAGGCGCCACTAGAAGGCAAGCGCCTTCCTCTCATAAGGAATGCACCGATAAGAAGGTGCCACTAGAAGGCAAGCACCTTCCTCTCACAGGAAGGCGCCAATAGAATATAAGCACCTTCCTCTTATAGGAAGGTTCCAATGGCAGTAAGGCACCTTCCACATAGAGAAGGCACCCAACATACTTGGGCACCTTCCTCATAGGGAAGGTGCCCCTGTTCTTCGCCCGTTGACCAGACAAGCACAATATGGACAACAGATACTGGTGTAGTTCCAACTCTACATCATGTAGAGTTAAATTGGGAATCGCACCAAAGTATGAGAATGTCCTACCAATGCCAGGTGAAGCACAAAACAATAAGTGAACACACCACCATTAGAAATGAATGCCAATTTTAGCAGACATCGATCACATTTACTAGAATGTCTTAGTTTAGTCTGGAATGAATCGACTGTTATATTTCTTTGTAACAGAATATATGTGGGTGTGCTATATAAACACACACATACCTCTCTAAGGATATATAGAATATTTTAGTAAATTTAGAGAGATATACAAAAGAAGCATTGTAATACTTTGATAATTATAATATAGTTCTAAGAGTTTCTAAGTGCGTGTTCAGCTGGGAGGAAGCTGCTAGAGCCTGGGCCCACTCCAAGCCAGTATTTCTTCCCCTATTTTTCTTGTGTTTTCTATATTAGTTTACATATTTTATAAGATTGTTTATCACATTGTTATTTCTAGTATTGTAATAGGTTTATTTCCAGGAATACGTGAATATTTCCTTTCTGTAGATTTAATTGTTTTTACATAAATTATTGAGGAGTGTATGAATGATTGATGACCATTGAAACACCCCCCAATAGTAGAACTAGCGGACTCATCTCAAGTGGTATTGTAAGCAATCTTGTTCAAGACCCTTCACAAGTTTACGAAGCTCCCTGGGTTGATAAATTAAATGCACGGGCATGTGACAAAAGTAGGAAAGAAGTTAACCTTGTTTGGCCCGCAACATAAATAACCCACCTTGACCAGTAATCTCATTGAGTAATAGACTAACTACAAGTTTGAAAATGGCATCCACCAAATTATTAATATATGAGTCAATTCAACAATATCCCCCACATCAGGAGGCATTAATGGATATTCTAAAATCCATCGAATTGCAATCACAATATCCTAATGCCTTCAACAAATTTATGGGGAGCATTCAAACATGCATGGAGCCTTCCATAAAATTCTATGAATTTGAGATTAAGCCAATCTCATCAGGATCAGTATACTCTTCATTGCATATCATGGCTCTAATTGATAAGAAGCCTTTTAAGAGAGTCCTCATTGATACTAGTTCCTTTATAAACATTATCACCACATTCACTCTCCATCATTTGAACCTTCCTCCATCTCGTATCACTAAGTTATCTTTCACCCTCAAAGAATTAAATGATGCTTTGTGTTTCCACAGTTGGTACTATTGTTTTGCCCATCAAAGTAAGGGTTAAAATGTTGCACATAATGTTCCACATCTTGGAAGGATCCATTGTGTTCAATGTACTCCTTGGAAGACCTTGGATGAGGGAAATGAGATGTGTCTCATTTATTTTACATTAGTTCTTGAAATATGTTCATGAGGGATACGTACATTTAATACCAGTAGATATCAAGTTGTTTAAGTATTGCAAGCTCATATCAAATCCTTATGAGTCCATGCTCCCTTCCACTCAACATTTCCTATCACCGTCATCCAATCCATCCACCACTCCACCAACCCCTTCATAAAAGGATCCCATTCCTAAAGAGCTTCCCATCACCAAGCCTCAACAAACCACCATACCCTCATCATCATCATCAATGAATACATGCACATGTTTTCATAGTCAGTCCACATCATCAACATCATTGCCATCCACATCATCATCATCCATTCCGCAACCTTCCCAATCCAATCCATCTCCTTCATCTAATGTCTCACAAGTCAAATTGATGGATTGTGAGATACCTCCATTTCCACCCTTTCCTGATCCATCACCAGAACATGATCCTCCCATATCATCCCAAGTCAAATTCCATCATACCAATCATGGTATCAGTGAATACATGGTCGATGACATCACCATAACACCCCTCACCATCCCTAGTGCTAAGGATTTCAGTCACCCACGTGACCAACCTTTAGCAATAGGAGTAGTCTACAATATGGGTTCAACTCCAAATATAATTACTTTTGTATATGTGGGTATTTATTCCTCATCAAGTACAACACCCATAGAAGAGCCCAAAGAACAAAAACTTGCCAAAATTTCAAACATGTCAAGATTTCCATCTCGATATTTCCACATTGTCAATTGGCAAGGCCATGGCTTAGGATCACATGAACAAGATGTGTATCAACCTACTGATGTTCCATATCAAGAGGTGCATGACCATTTAGGTCTATGCTACCACCCACTTTCTACCACATCTTCTCTTAAACAAGCCTTCCAAAGGCTTAACCTTAATTCAGGAGAATAAGCCCTCCATCCCAATAATTATGATGAGGAAAAGATGCATCTGAAGAAGAATCAGAGCCCATCATTCTCCATTCTAAACAAGATGAGTTTTATCTCAACATGTTCCCCATCCATGAGCCCATATTTCACTTGCTTCTTCCACAAGAGCGAACCACCCCTACCAGTGAACCACCACCTCCATTCCATTAAGTCATTCCATAATCCAACTTGTAACATATGTACATAATTCAAAATAGTGTTTTTTACCACTGTAAAAAAAAAATCAATCAAAAACATATTTTTTTTTTTTGCATTACATATGTAAATGTACCATTTAATAAAATATATTTTGTGTTACTTGCTGTTATTCAGGTTAATCAAGCTCCTAGCACTGGTTCCTAGGTTCCATCCATTCCATCCAACCTTGTCCACCTTACTCATAAGTCAACGTGAATATTGTTGATTTATTCACCCCACTCTGTAATACATATGATTTGGCTAAGCCAATTCAAATTGACATAAGCCTTATTGATATGGACCAGATTTCCTCACCTCAAAATTTTTTTGAATTTGGCTTGTTCGAGGAATTTTTAAGGGATTTTTCCAACTACATTCCTCCATGATCTCCACCTTCACCTTCACTTTCACCTTCGGATCCCAATGTTTCTCAGGCAAATATAGATGAGGACAAGCCAAAAGAGTTTGATGACATCTTAGACAATATTCATCTAATCCATACACCCCATAAGCTTGAGGAAGATTCCCATATGTCTATTGAAGATACTATCAATGTGGACCTCGGTTCAGACAAAGACAATCCCAAAATTATCAATCTTGGTAAAATTTTATCACCTGACGAACAAGAGCAATTCATTTCTCTCCTCAAGAGGAAGAAGGGTATATTTGCATGGTCCTATAAGGACATGCCCGATATTGACCCTAGTCTAGTGGTCCACAATCTCACATTACAAGCTAATTCTAATCAAGTCAAACAAAAGCTTAGGAGAATGCTCTTAGATATGAAATTCATAGTTCCTATCGACTATATTGAGTGGCTCTCAAACATGGTACCCGTTCGTAAGCCTAACGAGGTGATACACGTATGCACTAAATTTTGATATCTTAACAAAGCATGTCCTAAGGATGACTTCCCTCTCCCAAACATTGATATTCTTGTTGATACCTACGCTGGCCATGAAATGCTTTCACTCATGGATATTTTTTTAGGATACAACCAAATTCGAATAAATCCTGATGACCAACACAAAACGACATTCACTACACCTTGGGGAACATTTTGTTATAATGTGATGTCATTTGGCCTCAAAAATACAAGTGCAACTTATCAATGTGCCATGACATACATTTTCCATGACTATATGCATAAGATTATCGAAGACTATGTGGATGATCTCTTGGATAAATCCAAAACTTGACAAGAACACATTGGTGTATTGGAGAAAGTTTTTTATAGAATATTAGAGCATTATGTAAGGTTGAATCCCAAGAAATGTGTCTTTGGTGTTACCTCAAGCAAAATTATAGGATTCATTGTTTCTAAAATGAAGAACACAAGCTTATACTGAGAGGGGGGTGAACAATATAAGACCACTTTTTACTTTTCTTTTCTCAAACAATATTATCCAATATATCAATGGCAATATCAATAGTAGTAATCAAAGCAATGCACAAATCATCACACACAATAGAGACACCAATTTAACGTGGTTCACCCAATGTGGGCTACATCCACGGAGAAAATATTTCACTAAAATTTTCTCAACAAATATCTTGGGAATCCTTCCCTATTACAATGTTTATGGACCTCTATCCAAAGGAGACACCAATCCCCTAATCAAGTTCGTGGATGCCTATCCATAGGAGACACCAATACCCTCTATTAGTTCATGGAACTCTATCCATAGGAGAACTCCTTCTCCTCTGCTCTGGTTGGTGATCCTCTAGAAGACTACTGCCTCCACTACACTGGCTTGTGGATCTCTCTCCACTGAAGACTCCTATCCTCACTCAGAAGACCTCTGTCCTCACTACCCTAGCTAATGGATCTCTATCCACTAGAGACTACTATCCTCTGCTCTATCACCTCCAAAGCTTGCTCTCAGCTCTGTCTCAAATCTACACTAAACACAATCCTTCGATCTAGCACAAATATTCTCAATCTCTATCTCAAATATGCACTAAACATAGTCCTTCGATCTAGCACAAATCTTCTCAATATCTATCCTCAAATCTACACTAAACACAGTCCTTCGGTCTAGCACAAATATTCTCAATCTCTATCTCAAATATATCCTCAAGCCTTAACACAAAGCTTGATCCAATCACAAATCAACTCTACTAGATCTGCCCCAAACCTTAACTCAAGGTTTGAACAAATCAATCAATCAACTCTGCTCACAAGTCTTCTCAAAGACTTATCTCAAATCTATCCACAAGTCCTCTCTAGAACTTGCTCAAACTACTCTCAAGTCTTCACCAAGACTTACCTCAAATCTGCATTGTAAGCTTCCACAAAAGCTCACACTAATCTATCCACAAGTCTTCACCAAGACTTACCTCAAATCTACTCAACAAGTTCTCACTAGAACTTGCTCAATCTACTCAACAAGTCTTCACCAAGACTTACCTCAAATATCTCAACAAGTCCTCACTAGAACTTGTCCAATCTGCTCAATAAGTCTTCACCAAGACTTACCTCAAATCTACATTGTAAGCTTCCACAAAATCTTACTCAACTCAGTCCTTAAGTCCACTCTAGGACTTACTTCAAATCTACTCACAAGATTTCACAAAAGCTTGCTTAACTCTATCCTAAAGTCCACTCTAGGACTTACTCAAATCTATCCACTAGCTTTCACAAAAGCTTATTCAACTCAACTCAATCTATCACAGAAAACCTCTTCAATCACACAAACAAGTTTCACACATAATATTGTTTAATATTATAGAAACATATAGAGAATGGTTAGAGACTCAATATGTTTCACACTCACAAAACACTCAATCACTTTCAAACTCTCCTTCAAATAAATTTAGAATAAAGAATAATTTGTTTCATAGAACTTGAACTATCACTCCAATGCTTTCAATCAATAATGCTCATCCAACTTCACTCAACCATTCACTCAATGAAACACAAATTGCTTACAAACCCTAACCAAGTGTTTCACATAAAGCTTCACTCACAATATTTCCAACAATGCTTGACTCAAGACAAATATCACATAACAATGATACTCATGATCTTTCACAAAACCCTAGTTCAAGATAGTCCTCAATTTCACACTAACAAATGATACTCACAATCTTTCACAAACCCTAATCATGCACATGAAAACTCACTCCAACAATGCTTATCAAACAATCCTTTTCACTCCAAATTTGCATTTCACAACATCCAACCTAACAATATTTCACTCACAAGGAAGATATGCCCATACCTTTTGTTTTGAAGAAGATTTGACCTCAAAACCTGTCTCAATCACAATCAACCTCTTTGCCAATCTCAATGGTTAGATATCAAAAATCTACCCTCAATTATTTCCCTCAAAATTACTTCACCATACAAAAGTATTAAATCTCAATTACACCTTATTTCTCCTCCTTTATAAATTCTAACCACAAAAATTAAAATAAAATATTTTAACTTTATTTTCCCTTTTATCTCCCTCAATCACTCATAAACACCTTTTAATTTTTCACTATGCAATTTCCAAAATATCAAAACCTTGGGAAAATTAAAATATTTTTAATTTCCACACCATGCAATTTTCAGATTATCAAGACCTTGGAAAATTAAAATATTTTTAATTTCCACACCATGCAAATTTCGGATTATCAAAACCTTGGCAAATAATAATGTGAGCGCATACCTTTTATTCTTCCCAACAAAAACCTTCGACGAGATTCGAACACCCAACCTTGCCTCACCAAGCGCCTTAGCGCAAAGCACATCCACCACTTGGGCTATGTGCCCTCACGAGATAACAAGGTGCACATACTTCCTCTTAACCCTTATGGCTCCTTGACTTCGATGCAGAAAAAACTTTCCTCCCTTTGCAAAATGGTGATCGCGTGGATCGAACCCACGACCTTGTGCCTGCGAATGACTTAGTGCAGCCCTTGGATGCCAATTGCACTACCCAACGCTTTGGACATACGTTGGCACTCCCACTAGCCTTTATTCCTTTGTCTGCCCTCTTTAACCTTTAAGCACATGTGAATCCTTTCCTCTTCTACACAGCACATGATTTTCTTTGGGCAATATAACATTCGCATGGATGATTTTTTAAATTAAAACTTGCCCCCTTTTATATACCATGTGCCATATATTCAAAACATCGATGATCCTTGAAATTCGAATTTAATTTGAATTTAAATTAAACTTTGGCGCCTTAATTGATTTAAATTTAAATTTTAACCTTATGGTTAAAATATTTAAATTTAAATAATTTAAACCTTAGACTTTAAAATCTGCCACATGGGTCTTGTGGAGGAATTATAATTTTATAACTCCTTGGCCTTCATTTTTCTTCAAACCAACTTGTAACCCAGAATATTATAATATTATATATTATAATATTATTATTTCCATTAAACTTGCTTCTTTGCCTTTTTGGAAACACCATTGGAAGACATTAATGACACTGAAACTTGGACATCAACCTCTTGACATGAATGCATGGATGACAATGAAACTTGGTCATCATCCTCTTGACATCAATGACAACAAACTTGCTCATATTTCCAACAATATCCCCCTTTGTCATTGATGGCAACCCATTTTCCTTTTACCATTTCTTTTACCTTTTTAGTTCTGCTCCCCTTGAGAAACTGCTCCCCCTGATTGAATGCTCTCCCCCTAACTCAAATCTCTCCCCCTTTGACATCAATGGCAAAGGGCCACCTTTGGGGCTTGGGGCTAAGAATGAGACTCTTAGCTTAGCCCCTCCCCCACCTCCTCTCTTGAGGTGGTTAATTTTGGGGTGGGAGTATCTCTACTCCTAGCATACACTTGATCTTTACCTTTGTCCACCTTCTTTCTCAACTGATCCTTTCTGATTCCTATGAATATTCATGTTCTTGCTTGTCTCTGGAAGTTCTGCTCTACACCACTTGGCTATATGCCCAATATTATTGCACTTATAACACTTAATGTTGTGATTCCTTGAAGGTGCAACTATCTTGAAGTTTCTCCTGGTGAAGCCATATCCATTCCTATCATGAACCCTACAATTAATTGCCTTATGACCAAACTGATTACAAGAGTAGCAATACCCTTGAAAGAGATGCATGTTTCTAAAATTTCCATATTCCTGTCTTTCATGTGTCCTGCATTGTGTAGCCTTGTGCCCAAACCTGTGACATGAGAAGCATCATCCATTGAAAATACCTTGCCTTGACCCCATTGGTCTCTTAGTCTCTTCTACCCTATGTTGTTTCCTGTTCCATATGTTCCTCATTTGTGCATTGTTCCTTCTCTTATTGAACTTTCTATTGTCCAAATCATCCTCAGAAGTCTCACTTTCTCTTACACTCTCCTCTTCTGAAGCTTCTTCTTCTTTGGAGCTTGATATTGACTCCTCTCCTTGTCCTTTATATTCTTATTCAAAACCAAGTCCTATCTTTTTTGATGAAGATCTTTGTACCTTGATAATCTTATCCAATTTCTTTGAGCTTCTCCCAAACCTGTGTAGCTTATCTTTAGACTCTTTTACTTCCTTCCTTAATGAAGCTACTTCATGCTCTAACCTTTCACATTCTAAAACCTTTTCTTCTAACTTCTCTTTAAATCTCCTTGCCTTAGCTATTGAGTTGGTTAGATCTTCTATAAGCTTTCCTTTCTCTTCATCACATTCTTGAAATTGAAGCTTGAGTTTTGAGTTCTACTTTCTTACCTTCCTTAATTCCTTAAGAGAAAAAATAAGCTCACCCTCAAGATCAACTTCTCCTTCCTCTGATTTTTCTTCTATTCCTTTATCTTCAAGATCATCTTCATTCCTTTCTGATTCATCTTCAATAGGAGCATCTCCTTCTTCTTCTATTGCCATAAGAAGACTTTCTTCTTCTTGACCTTCAAGAGCATCTTCATATTCATCTTCACTAAAACTGAATCCATTCCTTGTACAACTATCTTCAAGATGACCAAAGTTACCACATCTAAAACACTTGAGAATTATTGGTGACCTTTTTCTAACCACTTCTTTTTCTTCTTCTAGAAATAGAATTTCTTCTTCATCATTATTTGAGGATCTTCCATCACTATCACTTGAACTCTTACTTGCCTTGTCTGCATAAAAACTCTTCTTATGCCTTTGGAAAAACTTCTTTCCTTGCTTGCTTTGTCCATCCCTATTTTTCTTTTGATACCTGTGTTTTCCTGTTTCCCTGTTCTTATGATCCTGTTTCTCATCTTCACTACTATTTCTAGCTTCTGGACAATCAGTTGCATAGTGACCATATTTACCACAATTAAAACATTTAACTAATTTTGTACCTTTATACTTTCTTGAGTCCTTGTTCCTTCTACCATAATTTGCTTCTTCATCACTGGATAACTCATTGCTTGAATCTGACTTCTTACCCTTTGTCTTCTTAGTAACTTTGAA
The DNA here is from genome assembly GCA_028583015.1 of Wollemia nobilis. NCBI lineage: Eukaryota > Viridiplantae > Streptophyta > Pinopsida > Araucariales > Araucariaceae > Wollemia > Wollemia nobilis. The sequence goes on from JAQPPZ010017052.1 coordinate 33,206,094, forward strand.
GGTTGCTTCTTTCTAGGGAATAGGTTCCTCTTTTATTCTCATCTCAAAAGCTGTGAGAATTCCATGTAATTCATCCCTTGTCAAAAGTTCAATATCTTTTGACTCTTCTATAGCTGAAATATTTTCACTATACCTTTTTGGGAGTGACCTTAAAATATTATCACAAACATCTATTTCTTCAACCTTAAGCCCAAGTCCTTGCATGGAGTTAACAACCTCATCCACATGAAGTAGGTATGCAACAATGTTTTCCTCATCCTTCATCTTTAGGTCTTCAAATGTTCTCTTGTAATTTTGCAACTTTACCCTTTTGACCTTTTTGTCTCCCTCATATATACCTTTCAACTTATCCCAAATTTCCTTTGCTGATGTGCAATGCATAACCTTTATAAACTCTGTTTCACACAAACCCTTTAAAATTCCATTCATTGCCTTTGAATTATTTAGTTGTAGGAGCTTACCATATTTATCTATAGGTGGAGTAGCTGGTGGTATGTATCCATCCTCAACTGCTTGCCATATTTCATTCCCTAGTGCCATTAGGTGAATCTTCATTCTCATACTCCAAAGTGCATAATTTTTCCCATCGAACAATGGTGCCGAATTCCCTGAAGATCCATTCTGAGAATCCATCTATGTTCTTGTGAGATTTTCCTTCAAGTTGTTAAACTCTTCCGAAGGAACCCACTCTGATACCAATTGAAGAACACAAGCTTATACTGAGAGGGGGGTGAACAGTATAAGACCACTTTTTACTTTTCTTTTCTCAAACAATATTATCCAATATATCAATGGCAATATCAACAATAGTAATCAAAGCAATGCACAAATCATCACACACAATAGAGACACCAATTTAACGTGGTTCACCCAATGTGGGCTACGTCCATGGAGAAAATATTTCACTAAAATTTTCTCAACAAATATCTTGGGAATCCTTCCCTATTACAATGTTTATGGACCTCTGTCCAAAGGAGACACCAATCCCCTAATCAAGTTCGTGGATGCCTATCCATAGGAGACACCAATTCCCTAAGCTGATTCATGGAACTCTATCCATAGGAGAACTCCTTCTCCTCTGCTCTAGCTGGTGATCCTCTAGAAGACTACTACCTCCACTGCACTGGCTTGTGGATCTCTCTCCACTGAAGACTCCTGTCCTCACTCAGAAGACCTCTATCCTCACTACCCTAGCTAATGGATCTCTATCCACTAGAGACTATTATCCTCTACTCTATCACCTCCAAAGCTTACTCTCAACTCTATCTCAAATCTACACTAAACATAATCCTTTGGTCTAGCACAAATCTTCTCAATCTCTATCTCAAATATACACTAAACATAGTCCTTTAGTCTAGCACAAATCTGCTCAATATCTATCTCAAATATGCACTAAACATAATCCTTCGATCTAGCACAAATATTCTCAATATCTATCTCAAATCTATCCTCAAGCCTTAACACAAAGCTTGATCCAATCACAAATCAACTCTGCTAGATCTACCCCAAACCTTAACTCAAGGTTTGAACAAATCAATCAATCAACTCTACTCACAAGTCTTCTCAAAGACTTACCTCAAATCTATCCACAAGTCCTCTCTAGAACTTGCTCAAACTGCTCTCAAGTCTTCACCAAGACTTACCTCAAATCTGCATTGTAAGCTTCCACAAAATCTCACACTAATCTATCCACAAGTCTTCACCAAGACTTACCTCAATTCTCAACAAGTTCTCACTAGAACTTGCTCAATTCTCAACAAGTCTTCACCAAGACTTACCTCAAATCCAACAAGTCCTCACTAGAACTTGCTCAATCTGCTCAATAAGTCTTCACCAAGACTTACCTCAAATCTACATTGTAAGCTTCCACAAAATCTTACTCAACTCAATCCTTAAGTCCACTCTAGGACTTACTTCAAATCTGCTCACAAGCTTTCACAAAAGCTTGCTTAACTCTATCCTAAAGTCCACTCTAGGACTTACTCAAATATTTCCACTAGCTTTCACAAAAGCTTATTCAACTCAACTCAATCTATCATATAAAACCTCTTCAATCACACAAACAAGTTTCACACAGAATATTGTTTAATATTATAGAAACATATAGAGAATGGTTAGAGACTCAATATGTTTCACACTCACCAAACACTCAATCACTTTCAAACTCTCCTTCAAATCAATTTAGAATAAAGAACAATTTGTTTCACAGAACTTGAACTATCACTCCAATGCATTCAATCAATAATGCTCATTCAACTTCACTCAACCATTCACTCAATGAAACACAACTTGCTTACAAACCCTAACCAAGTGTTTCACTATACTTCCAACAACTCACACTATAAAACTCAAACCTTGACTCAAGATGATTCCAAATTCACATAACAATGATACTCATGATCTTTCACAAAACCCTAGTTCAAGATAGTTCTCAACTTCACATAACAATGATACTCATAATCTTTCACAAACCCTAATCATGCATATGAAAATCACTCAAAATTTCCAACAATGCTTATCAAACAATCCTTTTCACTCCAACTTTGCATTTCACAACATCCAATCCAACAATATTTCACTCACAAGGAAGATGTGCCCATACCTTTTTTTTGAAGAATATTTGACCTCAAAACCTGTCTCAATCACAATCAACCTCTTTGCCAATCTCAATGGTTAGATATCAAAAATCTACACTCAATTATTTCACTCAAAATTACTTCACCATACAAAAGTATTAAATCTCAATTACACCTTATTTCTCCTTCTTTATAAATTCTAACCACAAAAATTAAAATAAAATATTTTAACTTTATTTTCCCTTTTATCTCCCTCAATCACTCATAAACACCTTTTAATTTTTCACTATGCAATTTCCAAAATATCAAAACCTTGGGCAAATTAAAATATTTTTAATTTCCACACCATGCAATTTTTGGATTATCAAGACCTTGGCAAATTAAAATATTTTTAATTTCCACACCATGCAAATTTTGGATTATCAAAACCTTGGCAAATAATAATGTGAGCACATACCTTTTATTCTTCCCAACAAAAACCTTCGGTGAGATTCAAACACCCAACCTTGCCTCACCAAGCGCCTTAGTGCAAAGCACATCCACCACTTGGGCTATGTGCCCTCATGAGATAACAAGGTGCACGTACTTCCTCTTAACCCTTATGGCTCCTCGACTTCGATGCAGAAAAAAACTTTCCTCCCTTTGCAAAATGGTGATCGCATGGATCGAACCCACGACCTTGTGCCTACGAATGACTTAGTGCAGCCCTTGGCTGCCAACTGCACTACCCAACGCTTTGGACATACGTTGGCGCTCCCACTTGCCTTTATTCCTTTGTCTGCCCTCTTTAACCTTTAAGCACATGTGAATCCTTTCCTCTTCTACATAGCGCATGATTTTCTTTGGGCAATATTACATTCGCATGGATGATTTTTTAAATTAAAACTTGCCCCCTTTTATATACCATGTGCCATATATTCAAAACATCGACGATCCTTGAAATTCAAATTTAATTCGAATTTAAATTAAACTTTGGTGCCTTAATTGATTTAAATTTAAATTTTAACCTTATGGTTAAAATATTTAAATTTAAATAATTTAAACCTTAGACTTTAAAATCTGCCACATGGGTCTTGTGGAGGAATTATAATTTTATAACTCCTTGGCCTTCATTTTTCTTCAAACCAACTTGTAACCTAGAATATTATAATATTATTATTTCCATTAAACCTACTTCTTTGCCTTTTTGGAAACACCACTGGAAGACATTAATGACACTGAAACTTGGACATCAACCTCTTGACATGAATGCATGGATGACAATGAAACTTGGTCATCATCCTCTTGACATCAATGACAACAAAACTTGCTCATATTTCCAACACAAAAGAGGCATTGAGGTGGGCCCTAATAAGGTCAAGGTTATCCTAGAGATGCCTCCCCCAACTAACTTAAAGGAATTGCATAGTTTACAAGGAAATATTCAATCAATCCATAATTTTACTGTGCAACTTCCTGGAAAATGTAGGCTATTAAATCACCTACTATAAAATAGGGTGCCATTATATTATTGGATAGATGAATGTCAAAAAGCCTTTGATGACATTAAGAAATACCTAGATTCTCCACCAGTATTAGCTCCTCCTTGTCCAGGGGTTGCATTTTCCCTTTATATCTAAGCAATGAATTTTGCATTAGGGACAATGCTTGCACAAAATAATGAACACAATCGAGAGCAAGTTGTCTATTACATTAGTCAAACATTGGTAAGCTATGAAACTAAATACATTTATGTAGAAAAATTATGCTTAGCAGTGGTTTTTGCCACTAAGAAACTTTGATATTATATGCTTAGCCACACAACTTACATCATAGCTAGATAAAATCCTCTACGTTACATGATGTACCACACTTACAATAACACCCTCACTGCTAAATGGATAATGCTCCTTACTGAATTCGACCTGGAATTCATTAGCCAAAAATCCATTAAAGGTCAAGTACCAGTTGATCAACTTGCAAAAGCTCCGCTACCTAGTGATCATCCTTTGATTATTTAGATCCTAGATGATTCGGTATTTGTTGTCATTTAACAAGAAGAACATGTCATTCTAGAGGATATCATACTATTCTTTGATGGCTCTAAGTGCATGAAAGGTCAAGGTGCTAGATTTGTATTTCACATACCACAGGGGGTACCTATGCCCTTATCATTCAAACTAGACTTCCAATGCACAAACAACACTACAGGGTATGAAGCCTTAATCTTAGGTATTCAATCAACTATAGCTATGAGCATTAAGTGTATTAGGATATTTGGTGATTCTCAACTTTTTTTCAAATAAATAAACGAAGAATACCAATGCAAATAACCTACCATTAAACTTTATCACGAAGTAGCAATGAAGTTCTCTTTAAATTTTATTGGTATGAAATCAATAGCTTGCCACGTTTGACTAAAAAATTTGTATATGTGATGGCTTCCCTTGGATCCTTGATTCCAAAAGATTCATTTGGAGAGGTACAACCCCTTATCATTTCAATGATCTCTAAATATACAATTACCCATGTTGATTCAAAAGATAAAAAGGATGTTTTCTTTATCCAATCATATTCATACGAGCCTTGGTCGAGCCAAATAGTAGCCTTTATCAAGATTGGAACACTTCCATCTGACATGTCTCAAACTTCCAAACACACTTTCAAGCAAAAGGTAACCCATTTAGTTCTTCTAGGGGATGGGTTGTATAAACGTGGTTATGATAGAATCCTCCTTCATTGTCTCAAGGCTAGTGAGGCTCAAAGAGACATAAATGAATCCCATGATGGTACTTGTGGTAGTTATTTTAGTTGAATGGCCATTGCAAAGCGTATTTTATGCATGGGTTATTATTGGCCCACAATGGAACGTGATTGTTGCACCTATGTTAAACATTGAAAAAAGTGTCAAGAACATGCTAATCTAACTCATGTACCATCACAAGCTTTATAGCCTATTCAAATCCTTTGGCCCTTTTCACAATGGTGTCTAGATCTAATTGGAAAAATTTCACCTACTTCCTTGGGAAAACATACTTCCATCATCACATCCACTGAAGACTTTACAAAGTGGGTTGAGCAATTCCTCTAACCAGCATGACATAACCTATAATTATGGGGTTTATACTTCATAATATCATTTGTCATTTTGGTATCCCGTAAAAAATTATTTTTGAAAATGGTAAGTCTTTCATGAACAAGGATGTTCAAGCACTTTGTGAGAAATACAATATTCAACATAGTTTCTCGACCCCTTATTCCCCACAAGCAAATGGACAAGCTGAAGCTTTCAACAAGATCCTAATTGCTATTTTCAAAAACTTGTCAAAGAAAATCACAGATATTTGCATACACAAATTTTATTGGTATTATGGGCTTATCGAACAAGCATCTACATGCCTACAGGGGCAATACCATTTTAATTGGTTTATGGAGCTGAAGCAATCATGCCTCTTGATCTTGACATACCTTCCTTATGAATTTATTTATAGGAATTCATAGATGATGACACTGCTAGACAAGCACATCTTGACCAACTCACACTTCTTGATGAGAGATGAGTCAATGCTTTAGAGCATTTATGAGTTTATCAAGATTGCCTCAAACATGCTTACAATACCAAAGTTCATCTACGTGAATTCCAAGCAGGAGATCTTGTCCTTAAAGAGAATCAACAAAAAACCAATGCATTGCCACACCTTCGTGAGAAATTCACGGCTAATTGGTTAGGTCCATACATAGTTACACAAAGAGTGGGTAATGATACTTATATAATTGCCAATATAGAGGGAATGAAAGAATCCAAACAACTTAATATTATACACTTGAAAGCATTATTTGCATAATTTTATTGTTATATATATGTTTACATGGCTAATACACAAAAAAAATATTTGCATACATTTCATTCATAACATTGCATTTCACCTGCATTCACATTTCAAAAACAATGCATTCTGTATTTCACACGTTCATAAATTGCATTTCATACATTGCATTCACATTCCACATTCCACATTTCATATAGGGATCATTTATTAAGTTCAATGTCTTAATTGGTCCAACAAAAGTCATGTTGCCTTAATCAAGGGCACCTTCACAATGTCATCCACACAATTCCACAAAGTCAAATTGCCATGAACACAAGCCACATTCACAACTCCTAGGTATTTTCGGTCACTCAGCCACTCCTAGTGTTTTAAGAAACCTCCAAAATACATTTTGAGTTCTTTTTAGGACCATTGCACATCTTCACTAATAAAATCTTGAGTTTGGGAATTGACTCCAAAAAATTCTTGAACCAAATATAACTTTACATCTTAAAAACATCTTGTGTCAAAGAGGGATAAAACCATACTTGATATGAACCTTGAAGTGAAAAGGGTCATCCTTGCTTGTCCCATCATGCAATGTAGTCCATAAGAATAGTGGTTTACACAACTATCATAGTTGCTTCAATTTCAAAATATAGAGTAGTAAGGATAGGGTACAATTCTCATCACACTTAGGTTGAGAATCGATTCCCCAAAGCTCTAAACCTTTTACATCACACACCACTGATCATTGGGTTGTAAGGATCATACTACATTTCTAGTTAGATGGTTAGGTAGTCATCCCAAAAATTCAAGAAGATAAAAAATAAAATTGTGGACTATGGAGTTAGACTCCACCTGAGCTATAGACGCTTGACTGGAAGTGATATACACTCATGTTTGGTGACATGTCTCTTTTAAAAGAGACCTTTGAATTCTCATATGAACAAGCTAGCCTATTGGTTTCAACCATAACAAGTTTACCCAATTTACTCAATATGATTTAATGAACTCACTTGCACACACATTGGTTCTTGATTGTCTCAAGTCATTACCTTGCTCTTGATTTGGCAAATGAATTCACTGCACACACATTTGGTCCTAAAATGATTAGGTAGTTTTAGTTGGTTTTTTGATGCCACTAGGATGTTTGATTCTATGCAAAATAAGCAGTTTTCCATATCAACATCCATATCTTCTTCCATATCAACATCCATATCTTCTTCCATGTCAACATCCATGTCAGTTCATAAGTAATTCATATCATATTTTGTGAACCGTAATTCTCATTAACCAAAATAATTGAAATACAATGCTTATATACATTGGAAAATAACAACTTAGATATTGTGCGAGAGAAGTTAGGGGAGAGGTTTAAGGAGAGAGTAGGATAATTAAAATTGAATTTCTCCCTCAATCCTTTGCTGCCTTTTGTCCACTCTTGCCAACCAAGTCTGTCATCCACTCCTGTCGACCAAGTCTTTTGACCACCTAAAGGTGGGTTAAATGCCAACATTCTCCCCCTTAAAGTTGAGAGGTCTGACAAGACAGTCTCTCAGCTTTATATATTGAGCTTTAGCCATGCCTTTGGTGAAGATGTCTGCCATGTTGTCCAAAGTGCTGCAATGTTTAAGCTCAACTACCTGGTGCTCCACCATGTCTCGAATGAAGTGATACTTCATATCAAAGTGTTTTGATCTGCTATGGTGGATAGGATTATATGCCAATTGAATGGCACTCATGTTATCACAATACAATCTGGTAGGACCACTTTGCCTTTCTCCAATCTCTTCAAGGACTTTTCTCAACCATAGAGCTTGAGTACTAGCATATGTGATGGCTATATACTCAGCCTCAGTAGATGACAATGCTACAACAGTCTACTTTTTGGAACTCCATGTAATTAGTCCTGACCCTAGACTAAAACAGTTCCCTGATGTAGATTTCCTATCATCTATATTGCTGCCCCAATCACTATCACTGAAGCCAACTAACTTGACAGAATTACATTTGTGGTAATGGATTCCAAAATCCAATGTACCCTTTACATATCTTAGAATTATTTTAGTTGCTTGTAAATGCAGCTCGGATGGATTAGCCATAAACCTTGAAACAAGAGAAACAACATACTGAATATCAGGTCTTGTGTTGGTGAGAAACATCAAACTCCCAACCATGCTTCTGTAAGTGGTCATGTCAACCTTTGGTGCTCCATCATCCTTGCTCAATTGGATCCCATGACCCGTTGGAGTTGCAACTGATTTGCAATGCTCCATGGCAAATTTCTTGATCATATCTTGAGCATACTTGTGTTGACATATGAAGATCCCTCTATTTTTTTGATGAACTTCCATGCCTAGGAAGTAATGCATTAAGCCAAGATCTTTCATCTCAAATTGTTTCATCATGGAGTGTTTGAACTCCATATTCATTTTATCATTACTACCCATAAATATGAGATCATCCACATATAAACAAACTATGAGAATGTCTTTACCTTGCTTTAGGTAGTAGAGAGTAGGTTCACTTTTGCTTCGAGTGAATCCATACTCCTTGAAATAGCCATCAATGCGAGAGTACCATGCTCTTGGTGCTTGCTTGAGGCCATATAAGTGTTTTTTTTAGTTTATAAACAAGGTTCTCCTTACCTTGTTCTTGAAAGCCTTGAGGTTGTTGAACATAAACCTCCTCAGTTAAGTACCCATTGAGAAAGGCACTTTTTACATCCATGTGCTGAATTTTCCACCCTTTGTGGGCAGCCAAGGAAAGTACTGATCTGATTGTTTCCTGTCTAGCTACAGGAGCAAAGGTCTCCTCATAATCAATGCCATATTTTTGAGTGAAGCCTTTTGCTACAAGTCTTGCCTTGTGTCTTTCAATGCTCCCATCAACATTGAATTTGGTCTTGTAGACCCATTTACATCCAACACATTTTTTTCCTTTAGGAAGCTTCACTAGCTCCCAAGTATCATTCTTTTTTATAGAGGTGATTTCCTCTTCCATGGCTTCCTGCCATACATTATGAGTGCATGCTTTCTCATAGCTAGATGGCTCTAGCTGTGCACTAGACATTAAAGCATAATTGACTACATCTCCCTTAGGCTCTTGGGAGTCATCATCTCCATACATATGCAGATTTTCAAGTTTTTGTAAAACTGCATTCATTTCACTAGCTTGACTTCTAGTGTATCTTTTCTAGAAATTTTTATCCAACATTTGAAAATATGGATGATGTTGTAGTGTTCTTTTACCTCTTGATGGAGAATCAATATCCATAGGTGAAGAACTTACTGATCTTTGTGGAGAAGGACTTGGAGTAGTTGTTGATGTACTCGAAGTAGTACTCCTGCTTGGGCTTGGAGGAGGTGTGCCTTTGCTCTTCTTAGGTGTCACCTATTGTATTTGTGAAGAACTTGCATCATGGGATTCATCATCAACAAAAATTATTTGATGACCCCATTCTCCCCCTTCATCAAAAATCACATCCCTGGAAAGTACAATTTTATGTGTCTTTGGATTGTAGAGTCTATATGCTTTGGTAGACTCACAATATCCTACAAAAATACATGCTTGACTCTTGGGATCAAGCTTCTTTCTTTTTTCATCAAGAATGTGTGCATATGCTAAAGAACCAAAAACTTTGAAATGTTTTACATTCGGCTTCTTGCCATACCACCCCTCGTAAGGAGTGATCCCATCCAAACTAGAAGTAGGACTCCTATTTAGAATGTAAACATTGGTTCTAACAGCATCGACCCAATACATGTTACTTAGATGCTTAGTTTGAAGCATCGATCTGGCCATTTCTACTATGGTGCGGTTCTTTCTTTCTGCCACCCCATTCTGTTGTGGAGTATAGGCAGTGGTGAATTGCCTCTTTATCCCACATTCTTTACAATATTTTAGAAATGCCTTTGAAGAGTACTCTCCTCCTCGATCTGTCCTTAGACATTTTACAATGAACTCACTTTGTTTCTCTACATTATTCTTGAAATCTATGAAGCAATCAAAAGCTTCATCTTTGGTTTTCAAGAAATAGATCCAACACATCCTAGAGAAATCATCTATAAAAGTGAGAAAATAGGAATTATTACCTATGCTTTTTGTCTGCATTGGACCACAGATGTCCGAATGCACTAATTGAAGTGGATGATTGGCCCTCCATGCTTGTCCTTTTGGAAATTTGGACCTGGAGTGCTTTCCCAAAGCACACCCTTCATAGACCTCCTTGTGTTCATTAATTTTAGGAAGTCCTGTCACCATAGCTTGAGAAGTTAACAATTTCAAGCTAGCAGAATTCAGGTGACCATATCTCAAGTGCCAAAGCACACTTGGATTTGCAATAGCAATATTTGCAAGTTGAGCACCCCCTGGTTCTCCAAACTTAAGGGGAAATAACCTATTTTTGGTCATAGGTACTTGTGTGATGACTCTATTACAATTGTTCTTGTCAAAAATTACACATTTGCCTTCATCAAAAACAAGTTTGTAATTTTTCTCCATCATTTGTCCAACACTTAGCAGATTATGTTGGAGTTTAGGAGTGTAGTAGATGTCATTCACCTTCTTTATGCCTTCTTTCGTTGGAACCTCCATGGCTCCAATGCCTTCAACTTGCAAAGCTTTATCATCTCCCAACTTGATTCAGGATTTATAGGTGGAATCCATTGTAGCAAAGAGTTCTTCTTTGCCACTCATATGGTTGGAACAACCAGTATCCAAAATCCAAGTGTCATTCAGATTTTGATCCGATTGCCCATAAGAAAGAAATAGATTAGATGTTCCATCTTCTTCACCATAATTTCCATATTGACTGTTGCTTCCCTGAGAAGACTTGGACCAACAGTCTCGAGCAAAGTGACCTGGCTTACCACAATTGAAACAAGCCTTTTTGGATTTGTCACCTCCTCTTCCTTGATTCCCATTTCGCCCTTGATTTCCACCTCTATTTTGATTATTGCCTCTGCTTTGATTTCCACCTCTACTAGGATTTCCTCCTCTGTAGCTACTTCTGCCTCTACCTCTTCTTTGTCCTCTACCTTGGCCTCTTCCTTGTCCTCTTCCTACACCCTCATTGGATGTGAAGGCTTTATCATCGCCTCCATAACTTGTTGAAGGAGATCCCTGTAATCTCTCTTCATGTGACATTAATGAACCGATTAATGCATCAAAAGATAGTGTAGAAAGGTCCTTTGATTCTTCGATGATGATGGCTATGTGATTCCATTTTTGAAGAAGTGTTCTCAACACTTTCTTCACAACTGCTTCTGGTTTGACTTCTTCGCCAAGTGTTACCATCTTGTTGACAACTGCTTTGACTCTTACGTAGTAGTCACCAACTTTTTCATCTTCATTCATTTTGAGATTCTCAAAATCTCGTTTCAGGGTCTGAAGCCTTACTTGCTTCACCTGATCGCTTCCTTGGAAACCTTCTTTCAAGGCTTTCCATGCATCTTGGGCAGTTAAACAAGAGGTAATTCTAGGAAAAATACTTTTCTCCAATGCTGCTTGGAGATGATAAAGAGCAGAGGAGTTGCTCTTTTGTGCTTCTTTCTTTGTCTTCTTATCTGTTGCATTCAACATAGTCCAATCTGTAGGTTCTGTGTAACCTTCTTCTACTATGTCCCATAGTCCCTTGCCTATGAGTAAGGTCCTCATTTTGATGGACCAATACTCATAATCGTACCCATTAAATTTTGGAATGGGTAGATTATTATTGGATGCCATAGCTATTGGAAATAAACTAGAAACACACTTTTATTTCTCTATTACAATCAAAGCACTCTGCTTTTCAAAAGAAAAAGTTACAGATTTAAATCAAATCTAACTTGATCTACTCTCTCGCTTATGGCCTGTTCTACTTGTTGAGGTTCTTCTATCACTGGATTCACAAAGTTGTCTACAACTGAATCTTCATCGTCACTTATAAGAATTATTTTCGGTGAATATGGTTCTGGCTCCAGTATTTCAACTGAGTCACTGTTACTGAGATGTGGATTCTCTGACTCCTGTGGTGCAACTCCTACAGATTCTGACTCTTCAAATCTGCTACCAAAGGAATTGTCTTCTGAATCTGCTTCATATCCTAAATCTGGATGTCTTTGATGGGCTATTACTGCATTTTGCAATTGACTAAATACAGTATGCAATCCATATGTGCAAACTTTTTCATCAAAATATTTGGGGTTTTCTCTTACTAAAAGAGAACAAAGGGCTTGATAGCAGCCTGTAGATCGTATCATGAATGATTACAAAATTTCTACCCTTCGATGCAAAAATTATCCCCCTTAAAGCCTCTTAGGCTATTACAAAAATTTTCCAGCCTTCAAGTCTCTCAGACTATTACAAAGAATTTCACCCTTCAAGCCTCTTAGGCTTTTACAAAAATTTCACTTTTAAAGTCTCTCAGACTTTTACAATAATTTCCTCTTAGGAAATGTCCTTCTCCTTTTTTTTTTTTTAAATGATGCAAAAATATAAAAAAATAATTTTAATAATATTAATTAATAATAAAACTAAATATTAATTAAAAAACATTAACAAATATTTTTTTAATTAATATTTTAATTAAATTATTAATTAACTTAATAAAAAAAATTATATTTTGCATAGGAGAAAAAAAAGTTTCCAGGTCAGAGGGTTTTGAACCCGTGACCTTATTTTTTCTAGATTTTATCTCATGGCCTCTGTCCAGCCACAATAGCTCATCATCAGTGAGCTAAGGGAAAGACATTCCCTTTAAAACTTAGGTCACAACTTGAATTAAAAAAAAATTGTTGTTGTTACCTTTCTGTGGCTCAAATTCATGATCGATCAGAGGGTGAAGACTTCTGGCTGGCTCCTCGAGCCAATCGGGATATAGAGCCCAACGTGAAGGCAAACGAACTGGCCTTCACATTATAGATGACGATGCCTTTATTTTTTTAAAAACAATTCTAGGATGTTTATCCCACATTCATCCGGAGTGCGCACAAGAAGGTGTTTAAAACCCTCAAAATGCACAATGAAGCTCGATTACCTTCGAGCAATCAAAGACCTCTTTTTGTTGTACACTTCGACCAATCACCCTTCACCATGTCACCCTGCTACTTTTTCAGCTCTGATGCCTCATCACCCATGCCCCTACTGCATCAGCATGCCATGTGTCCTTCTCAGCATGCCATGTGTCTTGTGTTAGTCCAATCAGAATAGGTTTGTTGTTTGCGTCTACCACGTGTCCACCTTTGGGTCTGTGGCTTATCACCACATGTCCACCTTTGGGTCCACCACATGGTCTAGTCCTTAGCTTTGCTATCTACACTCTGTTGTCTATGCCTCACCTCAAGCTAGCTCATCGCCAGGTCAGCTGCTCGGGATTCGATTCCCTGTCCAATATTCCTACCTCGAGATCCATACTAGACTTACACTTTGTGGGCCACTCCTTGACCTTAGGATGCATGCCTACCTATGGGCCCTCCTAGCCAACTCGTGAGCCCTCGACCTCGCCTGCTCTGATACCAAGTGTGAACCGTAATTCTCATTAACCAAAATAATTGAAATACAATGCTTATATACATTGGAAAATAACAACTTAGATATTGTGCGAGAGAAGTTAGGGGAGAGGTTTAAGGGGAGAGTAGGATAATTAAAATTAAATTTCTCCCTCAATCCTTTGCTACCTACCATCCACTCCTACTGACCAAGTTTGTCGTCCACTCCTGCCGACCAAGTCTACCAACCACCTAAAGGTGGGTTAAATTACCAAAATTTCCCCCATAGATTAAACAACAATGCTAGAAAAGGGTCAAGAAAAGATCTAAAATACAAATGATCATCCATACATGCCATATTGCATTAGTTATCCATATATTTCATCTTGCATTAATCATCCATAACATATCATATGCATTAGTCATAAACATAAACATGCATTCCACAAAGCATTCACACAAAAATATAACACAAAAGTAAAATCCATGTATATATATATATATATATATGAATATCACATGTACAATGAGTTCCCAAAGGCTACATACAATAGAGCACCAAGGCTCATATACAAAAATTGCATCTAAGCACTAGCTACATCCTCCAAGAAGACCTATGTGACCTAGTAGGAGCCTGTGACCTAGAAGGAGTCCTAGACCTAGAGCTATGCATAGAATCACTAAGCCTTGTACCCCTAGACATAGATGTGGTTGGAGGATCAGGAAGTGGAATATGATGTTCCATAAACCTATCCTCTAATACCTTGATATATTTGTGTTGAGATCGAATGTGTGCTATATCGATATTATGCTTATGCTCTCTCTACTAGACCTTCCTAGAGCCTTGCAATCCTAGCATCCCACTCTACCACCTACTACTCTAGTTGTGCCCACTCCTCCTCACTCCATCTTGGGAGTACATCTAGAACCTCCTCAGCCCCCTCTCCATCTGTGCCATATCCCCCAACCTCGGGTGGTTGTTGAGTTGCACCCTTTGCCTTCCACCTTCGACTGTCAGATTGAAGGTTTTGTCACCTCTTATGGGAATCTTGGGTCCCCTCACCCTAATTCTCCCTGTCATCCTCATCTTGGGTCTCCTATATACCCTCATCCATAGCCTCTCCACTTCCATCCCCATTAGCCACTCCTCATGGTGGTACCCATGGTGGCTAATGTGTAAACCATACATCATACTCCACGGTTGTCCCTACATCCTCCAAATCTAAGATATTCATCTCCTCAGCATCCTCCAAAGTCACCCTCTATAGCTTTGTGTAAGGTAGTCTGATTTCCTCCTTATGTCTCCTATACCACATCGAATCATCAGGGATATCCTACCACATCCCAAATTGGTGGAGCACTCATGAGAACTAGAAGTACTTTGCCTCACTCCTATGCCTTTCAATCATCCACCTACCCTACCGCACCGATCGTATATGCTCTCCATCCCCAGTCCACTAGGCACCCAGCCATGGCCTCCACACCACTTGGGCAGATGTCAATCTAGCCCATAGATCCCTATACCATTGAATCATCCTCACTGGATGACTCAAATTCATCTCCTCTTCCAATGCCCATTGCCTAGCGTAGGGTTTCTCCCTACCAAAATTTTCCACAGGCAAACTCTTTAATTGAGAAACTCTAAAATGCTCCCATCCCCAAAATTGTAGCAACAAGTTGCATCCCAATCCCTTTCATCCTTGCCTCATCACATCATAAAGATCCTGGTACACCTACACTAGTAATGCGGGAGCCCATGCATACACCTACCTCATCGTGAGCATATTGCTCACCAACCCTATCAGATTCCAATGGAACCTACACCCAGTACTTTTCGAGGCCACAATGTTGGCCAGCACAAACATCACCAATACCTAGAGTGGGTCCAAATCCTTGTCCATGTACATGGAAAAATAGGTTATGCCTCCACTCTCCACCTTCACCGTCTACCATGCATCCTTGAACATCCACATCATCTCTACCTTTTGGTTGAGGCCAACCTCAACTCGGATCCTCTCCACTAGTACCTTGAGGATGTGGTATACAGCCTACAAGGAAACTGTCACCTTATATATGGGGAGCTAATATGGTCCCCTATCCACATCCCATCTCTCCACTAAAATAGAGAGGTACCCCTCATCCGCCCTCACCACATCTAGTCGGGCTACTTCTCCTAGCCCCACCTCCCCAAGTAACTCCTAATCCTCTGTAATCACCTTCCTCATCCCGGGGATGTAAGGCAAAAATCAATTTTGAGCCTCCAAAACTCTAAGCTACAGCACAACACAAAACATTTGTTAATAAGTTGTTCATAATTTCAAAAAAAAAACTTTGCACAATACAAAAATCATAATAAAAAATGGGTTACCTCATCTGCTTGTGCTCCATCTACAGTCCCGGACCCCACACCAGATCCCTTCGTCACCATAGCTTTTGTGCTCCAAACACCTCACCTCACTTCCCTCCTCACTCACCCTTCACCCCTCAGACGTAGCTTCTAAAATTCCTTAGATGCACAAATGAGCTTCAATATAACCCATCAAGCTATTTATAGCTGCTTTATGTGCTTTGAGGTGTCCATGGATGTTTCCTGGTGCACTGAAGTGCCTGTAGGTATTTTTGCAGACTGCAAGCACCCGTGAGCATTTTGCGTCAGCATTGACAACAACCAATTCAATACAAAATAGTAGCTGCCCCATCCAAATTACTCCAAATTTCACTCATCAATGCATTTCATCATTTTATCAAGTTTTGTGAAGATTCCAATTAATTTGGATGCATAGTTTTTGCTTACTACCACATTTTTTAAATTCACCAAACATGCTGCAAAAGCACCCCAATACGGTCCAAATATTCACAAAATGATGACCATCAACATTTTCATAATTCATACATCATCTCCACTTTATTTCACATCATCATATTTTCCAAGTTCACATAACATGCAGGTGATTCTTGTATCTAGTGGGTTATTCTATATAATTGGCAATTGCATTGATTTGCGTCCATGCAATTCAGTAAGATGAATAGCTTACCATAATGATACTTTATCATGATCATCATCACTTATCTCCTTTCTCAAATACATAATTATATTTGGTATTTCTCATATTTAGAGTGAAACATTGCCAAGAACAATTTGCACAACTACTATCATTGATGGCCTAGTTCATGGGGCTTAAAACATGGACAAAAACTCAAATTTCATCATTCAAAATCTCCTTAACACCTAAGAGATAGGAACTAGCTAGGATTATTGGTTCCAATTATGGGAATTATTCAAACAGTCACTAGCAGGCCATCCAAGGTTGACTCTTTTTCCTTTGCATCATCATCTTTGCATATCAATGATATTGAAAAGACAAAGTGTTTCATTAGCATCGAATCACCCCAAATTTGAGACAACCATTTTTGGTTTTGACTTTACCGCAATGGGATACATCTTACATGATCATGGTATCTACACTTGGAAAAAATCCCTTCATTTTTTGGGGCAAAAATAGACACACTTTTCACCAACCTCCTTCCCACCATTGGGAAAATAACGATATCAACCTTTTACACCATTCATATCGTCCACATTCCATTTGCATGGATTTTTCAATTGGATCATGAGATTCATTTGTAACCTCATTCATCAATTGAGGGGGTAAGCTATGGAAAACTCTAAATTCTTTTATTCTTTTATCTTCAAGCTCATGCTCCACATCCCAAGAGAAGTTGTTGTTGCACCTAGCCAAAACAGGTGTCTTGTGTTTTTGCACCGCATTGTGTTTCATGCAACACGGTACAAAAAGGGGCATCTATAGATCCCAAAATCTGGTCATTCATCCTCCATACAAGCTTTCCCACCATTTCCACCACCAAAGCATAGCCAATTTTCCCACCATTCTTATTTCCCACCATTTTCAAATAATATTCACATTTATTTATGTATATTTATTTTATATATTCAAATATAATATTTTATATTATATTTTAATATATATTTAATAAATATGTATTTATTTAAGTGAATTAATCCTATCCGTCCAATTCCATTTCATCCTGGCCACCCATTTATATCAATCCATGCCACACCCTAGATTTATTATCTACCCTTGGATGTGCTTTAATCTTAGCCACACAATTAGTGTCATTGAAACCCTAGCATGCCCTAGGTTAGATTATAAATAAGAGCTATTTTGATGGCTCAACCCCTAGATTTTCAACCCCTAATTTAAAGTTCCCAAGTTTCTTGATTTTTTAAATACCCTGATTCATTGAGTGCCATAAGTCTTGTACCAAGCCTCTTGCACCTTAGTCCCATTCCATCTGTCGCATTCCACTCCTCTCACTCGCCATATCCACTGCCACATCCTACGCACTTGCCAATCTACTTTTTTAGAATTCCCCATAAACCACTAGGTGCATATAGGTGCTTTCTATCAACACCGAGCACCTTTGGGCACCTCCCTACCAGTATCAAGTGCCCACAGGTGTTTCCTATAGCTGTCAGGTGCCCGCGGGTGTTTTACATTCCCACTCCTAAAGTCCCCCTAGACTTAGGGCAATGCTAAGGTATCATCATACTGGTAATCTGCATCATATTCCTTATATCAGAACATAGTACATAAGTAAAATATATCTACTCTTTGTTTTTTAAATGAATGCACTTTTCGTTCCTATTCACTATACTTACAACATCTAGTTAGGGTTTTATTATTGCATATAGAGGACCTCACACTATGGAGCCCTCACATATACTACTAACTATTTTATGTGTCATTATGTGCAGATCTGAAGGTGCTATAGTAGAATCTGGAGTGGCCCAACCATGGATACTGAAAATCCCACTCAATCCTGTTTGGATCAAGACGCGCTTGAAGACACCATGACCTTGCTTATTAGGGTTTCAGAGAACCTTAAATTATTGTAATATTGTATCAAAAGGATTCAAGGATTCAAGCTTGTAAACAATGGAGTTTCTAGGCTCCCCCCATCAATGAAAATATTCTATTATGCAATCTTGTATTTCCTTGCATTTCATTTGTTCAAAGCATTGTTTGGGTGTTGCGTTTTGCATCTTTCATAAGTTACTATTTTCCTTCAGCAAACATCTAGGAGAATAAATACATGAACCTCAACACACAAAAACTCAAACATAATTTTTGTTTCCTTTCAGAAACTTGGAGTAGCTCCTTTAAAAACATCCTACATGTTTTCTTTCAGCATCCCAACACACTCTACCACCTATCTATAGTTGGGTAAAGCTCTTAATCACTTACCAATAGCACACGGTTCTAAAAATTTTGAGCAGGAAAACTCAGAAGTAAATCATGTTCTCTAAAAACTTGGTGGTAAAGTTTTACCCAAAACATCTACTCTTCTAGAAAGCAAGTTTTATACTGGAACAAAAATCTCATGTGGAGTAGAGGACTCCAACTCTCAAACAACTCGATTACAAATCCTTCCCTCAAGAAAATTATCCCTAGATTTCCATTATACATGACTTTTGAAAAAACACAATCCAACTATACAGTCATGACATGCAAGGTAAGTTTTTAGTTTCAGTCACTACGACTCCTGGAATATGGTCAAAGCACAAGCTATCTACTGCAATTAAAAACATAAGAAAATCCATTTATCTTAATCATTTTTTTGGTTGACGCACTGGATTCTTTTCCCAAGGAATACATTGACTGACCAACAAAAAACTTACTCCTACAAAGCAGAATTCACACAACAAAATATTCTATCATGTTTCTTTAATAATTCTACCTATTGTTCACCGCAGGTTTATCCAACCTTCTTACCCAACACCTCTTCATTTACTTTTTCTACCGTAAGGACTCTCCTCCAACATGCTTCTCTTCCTTCCCCATCACACACAATGAACTCCACAAAGCCTTTCCCCTTCGCTTACCGATCCCTTCCACCTTATATGAGCTTCCCACTACCAAAATCATTACTCCACTTGCATGACACGATCTGGTTCCTTCATTGGCAGTTAAGGTCATTAATTAAATTCTTTTTAACATGAAGGTGGTGGAGACAACACTTCACAAATTCTAATGATTGCTCACTCTATCAACCAAGCCAAAATATAGTTGAGCAAAACTATGTTTTCATCAAAGTATTTGACGTCAAAACAACTATGAAATAAATTAATTACAATAGCAATTATACAAGGTTCAGGCCCATATAAAACTAGAAACAAGAAATTCATATTAATCATTATTGTATTTATTTCTTCTAGAAAATTATTTCCTTTCTAGATCCTACTCTAGAGATGTTGTTCTTAAAAGTATGCTTCCTTCTTCTAAAAGGATCATCAACAAACAAGCATTTCCATAACTACCATAATTACAACCACAAGCAAGCTACTATAAAATAAGCAATATTTAGCTAAAGATCAATATGATTAGTTTTTATTTTTATGCAAATCATGTTATGCATCTTCATGAAAGAAGCACTCATTCGTGTTGCTTTCGAATACTTCGTCAAATAACCCATCACATCATTTCCCTTGGACATTCCCTTTCTTGGTGACCAATTCTTTCTGCCAACCATAGCAACTCATTCCTGCAAAAGTAAAGTTCCATTAGCAACATCTTATTCTTTCATAAAATTTAGGCTTAACAGAAACTTAAACATGAAATGGTCAATCATTTCACTATACAACTTTCACCAAAATACATGTTTTGCAAGATAAATTAATAGATAGTCCATCATCTCATCAGAAGAAGCAATAGCAAAACATAAAACCATCCAAATAAAAAGCTTGCCAAGGGAGGGTCATGACATACTCCCCCCTTAAGCTTAACATAGTCCTCTGTGTGATTTCCAAGTTTAAAATAAAATATAATATTTACAAATCATTTTCAAACAAATATGGGAAGTGGTTCTGCATGTCTGCTACTTTCTCCCAAGTAGCATTCCTCTCAGAATATCGGTCCCACTAAACTTTACACTGCTCCAAAATTCCCTTCCTCATCAATTTGGATTAAAACTCAAGGATCTTTACTGGTTGAACCTCTATAGCCTCGAGGTTCACCATCTACAAATTAGAGAAGTCCCACACATGCTCAGGATTAGCAATGTATTTTCTAAGCAATGAAATGTGAAAGGTGTTGTGAATCTTAGACAGATTGGGTGGTAAGGCAAGTCGATATGCCATAGGACTGATCTTCTCCATGATTCCAAAGGGTCCGACATAGCGAGGATCAAGCTTTGTGGACTTGATTGCACTCTTCCTTGGCTTTACCCTTAGAAACACCCTATCACCCACTACAAACTCTCGTGGTGATCTCTTAAGATCGACATAACTCTTTTGTCGATCTACAACTTCTTTCAGTCATTCCCTGATTGATCTTAACTGTTGCTCCATTTCTTTAACCATATCGGGTCCTAACACAATCTGGTCCTCTAGATTATCCCATGATAATGGTGTTCTACATTTTCTTCCATACAATACTTCAAAAGGTGCCATTCCTAGGGTTGAATGATGTCCATTATTGTAAGCAAATTCCACCAAGTGTAAGTAATCCTCCCAATGGATTTTTTGATCCATACAATACATGCGAAGCATGTCTTCTAACACCTAGTTTACTCTTTCTATTTGCCCATTAGTTTTGGGTGATAAGAAGAACTAATGTTCAGTTTATTTCCAATGGAACGATGTAAAGCTTACCAAAACTCAGAGGTAAATCTTGAGTCTCTATCTGATATGATTACTTCTGGAAAACCATGAAGCCAAAATATTTCTTTGGAAAATCTATTGGCCACAACCACGACATCATCCTTGGTGTTTCCAGGTATAAAATGTGCAACCTTGGTCAATCTATCGACCACTACTAGGATTGCATCATGTTGAAACCTATTTTTAGGCAGCCCTACAATGAAATCCATTGAAATTACTTGCCACTTTTGCATAGGTATGACATGCGGATTTAACAATCCCATAGGATGTCTATGTTCAGCCTTTACTTTCTGACATTCAAGACATTGAGCGATAAATTCATTTATGTCCCTCTTCATCCCAGACTAGAAGAAATTTTTCTTCATGTTCTCCCTCATTTTTGCTCCACCAGGGTGAGCAGAATATGGGGATCTATGGGCTTCATTCAAAATCATCTTCCTCAAATTTCCAACTTCAGGAATAACCACTCTATCCTTAAAGCATAGGAAACCATCCTTGATGCTGAAATATTTGTTTTCATCTGGTTTCTCTTCCATTCCTTTCCAAATTTTCTTGCAATAAGTATCCTATTTTTGTATCTCTTTGACTTGTTCCATCAAGTCGAAATGAATACGAGATAAAACAACAATATGTCTTCTCCTACTCAAAGCATCTATGACTCTATTCTCCTTTCCTTTTATATACTCAATACCAAAATCGTATTCCATGAGAAACTCCATCCATATTCTCTACCTAGCATTGAGTAAAGGTTGAGTAAAGATATATTGCAGACTCTGATGATCTATCCTTAGCTCAAAAGGTCTACCTACTAGATAGTATCACCAAATTTTGAGAGCAAACACTACAACTGCCAACTCCAAATCATGGGTTGCATAGTTAACCTCATGTCTTTTCAATTTCCTAGATCCATAGGCAACTACTGCTCCTTCTTGAGAGAGCACTCCTCCCAAGCCTTCCAATGATGCATCCATGCATACAAAAAAACTTCCCTGAGGATCAGGTATCTTTAATATAGGGGGTGTAGTGAGCTTTTGCTTAAGCAGTTCAAAAGCTACTTCACAACTATCAGTCCATCTAAACTCCCTTCCTTTCCTCTGTAGGTTAGTTATTGGTGCAGTAATTTTGGCATAATCCTTTACATACCACCTATAATATCCAATTAAGCCCATGAAACTTCTGACTTCTATCACATTGGTAGGTGGCATCCAATTCATAATAGCCTCAATTTTCTTAGGATCTACTATGATCCCTTATGATGACACAATATGACCCAAATATTGCACTCTTGTCACATAAAATTCACACTTGGATAAATTCCCAAACAACTAATTTTTCCTTAATAGTTCCAACACAATTTTGAGATGTCTATCATGTTCTACTTTATTTCAGGAATATATCAATATGTCATCCAAGAACACCAAAACAAACTTGTCCAAATGCTTCCTAAAAATGCTATTCATCAAATTCATGAATGTTATCGATGCATTCATTAGACCAAAAGGCAAAATAGTAAATTCATAATGCCCATACCAGGTTTTAAAAGTTGTCTTGTGAGTATCCTCATCATAGATCCTCAGTTGATGATATCCTGATTTTAAATCAACTTTTGAAAATATTGAGGCATCCTTGAGTTGATCAAAGAGATCTTCAATTCTAGGTAAAGGATATCTATTTTTTATAGTTGCCTTATTCAACATCCAATAGTCAATGCATAATCTTAAGGACCCATACTTCTTTTTAACAAATAAAATTGGTGCACCCCAAGGTGACACACTTGGTCTAATTAGTCCTTTCTCCAACAATCCTTGAAGTTGTACTTTTAGTTCCTGCATTTCTATAGGATTCATTCTATAAGGAGCCCTATGGATAGGCTTTATTTCAGGTTGAAGTTCAATAGTGAAGTCAAATTCTCTTTTAGGAGGTAATCTAGGTAAATCTTCTAAAAAAACATCTCTAAACTCTCGAAGAATAGGGTGTTTCCCAAACACCTCTTCCTTCTTTTCTTCCTCTATCTCATTTATCTTAACAATATATACCATTCCTCTTTTTTTAATGGCTTTCTTGAGTTGCATAGCCGAAAGGATTTGGGGTTGGAAAGCCCCTTGTAGGCTATTCACTCTATGAACAAGCCCATCAACATATGTATATTCGATCCATCGATCTTGAAAATTAATCATTACTTTATGCGCTTGTAGCCAATCCATCCCTATCACTATGTCAAAGGCATGCAATGGTGCAACATATAGGCACCCTATGGTCATTCCACTAGGCAAGGCAATTTTTGCCATAGGATAACACTAGTTTACAGAGTAGGTTTATCCTGAACCATACTCAACCTTCCACCCATGTGCCAAGATTCTCGACCTTTCTGATATATATTTAACTAAACTAGTGGAAATAAAGTTGTTTGTAGCTCCACTATCAAATAAAATTTTAACACTCCTACCAAATATTTTACCTTTTATCACCAACGGAGTAGCCTGACCATCCAGATTCTGGTTTCCTGTAGCTGTGTAAATCTTGTGTGTTGGTTCCTTAGGTGCAGTTTCTTTGTACATTAGTTCCTTTCCTTTTGAACCCATCCTTACTCTCTATGGATAGTTGGTGGCATAATGTGGTCCCTTACAAATATAACATCCTTCTTTTGGTCCTGGATGCTCTTTTCATTTTAGCTCCCCTACTGCTCCTTCTTTTGGTAGGTTAGTCTATCTTTGTGGTGATCTATTGCCACCATTGCCATGATTATAGCATCTATGATTCCTTCCTCGAAACCTTCTTCTAAATTTTCCTTGCTTTCTATCTTCTTTTCCATCCTATCTAGGAACGCTTTTAGTTGATTGTTCACGTTCCCACTTCATGAAACCTGAATTGTTTCTCTTCCTTAGTGCCTCTTTGCCTTGTTCATCTAACCCCTCATAGTCAAAGTAAGGTTTGAGATATGTTTCAGCTTTCCTTGCTAACTCATAGGCCTTTTGCAATGTTTTAGGTTCTCGCATGTCCACTTCCTGTCCTATCCTAGGATCTACTCCAAGTATGAACTTGTGGACCTTCATTTTCTCAGTGTAAGCGGGCACATATTTCACCAACTTAACAAATTTTTGATAATATTTCTCCACTGTTCTAATTCCCTGATGAAGTTTAGTGAATTCATCAAATTTCTGGGAATAAAAGTATTCCATGAGAAATATTTCTTTGAAAGCTTTTACAAACTCTTCCCATTTTAGGTCAACTACAACCGCTAGCTTTCGCTCTTCACTAAGGGTTTCCCACCAAGCTAAACCATCTCCTTGCAAATGTAATGTAGCATAAGATGTTCGAGTGCCTGAGGAAAAGTTCTTCATGTTACAATATGTCTCTATCTCCTTCAACCAAGCCTCGACCTTATCCCCATCTTCCTCTCCATTAAACTTGGAAGATTTCAGATATTTCATTTCCTTGCCCAGCTCAACCTCTAGTCGAACTCTTGCCAATTGTGCCTCTGTAAGAGGTTCATTCGCTTGTTCCCCTCTCGAGTTACCAGATTGTGTTTCTCGACTTAGCACAACATCCAACAACTATTTTTGGGTCTCCACCTACTCACGTAGGAGAGCCACTATTTTAGTAATATTCTCTCTTTCATTGGGGTTTTCTGAACCAACATCAGGTGCTCTATTCTCTGCATTGGTTCCTCGTGTCTGCCTTGTTGTTGGGGCAGCACCTCCTCTTCTTCTTTTTGGTGGCATTGTCCCCTGGCCACACACAAAAGAGGTAATAGAAGTCAGTTTCCATTTCATATTTGGGTAGTTTCTCCTACCAACTAACTCCTATGCTAGACAATTGAGTTTACCCTTTTTTAAAAAAAACTAGGTAAACTCCTCACAAGGTATGATTGCTACTAATCATCCCCAATTAAGTTTGCACAATGAGTCGATTCCCCTTTGAACCATGCTCTGATACCAAATGTAACAACCCATAATTTAACCTCATTATTATTTTTTTCGAAGCCTAGAGTCATGAACCACTTATGAACCATCTCTGATCTACCACCATCCATTTATCGCACATCTAAAATTTGAAAGTAGTTGTGTGGATAGTTCACTTAACAAGTCAACCATTTCTTCTCTTGATGACTTACAGTTTACCACCTCCCCTTTACTCTCCTTTGAAAGGGTATCTCTGAAAAACTAGCTCACTACATAAGTCTTTCTATGTAGGAGTTTTCCTTTTTTATCCTTCAAAAAAGAAGCACCCAACTCATCATACTACACAAGTCTTTTAGTGTAGAAGTCTCCTTTTCTATCTATTAAAGGGTCTATGCAAATCCCTGCTAGCTTCATAGGCCAATCTATGAAGTTGCACTATGCACATAATGGCAGGTTATTCCTTTACCTATCAAGGGTCTGGTCTACTTAGTAGCAACCATTCTTTACATGATTTACAAAAAATAGGACTAGAATTCTTTAAATGTAATTGACCCGATGGTCTAAGGCTCATCTATGACTAAGATTTCTCTTTTCCAATAAAAGGATATCCTCATGGCTCTTAGAGAACATGATGGAGAACAGAACTAACACAGGACAGAGGACAAGGAAAACAAGAGCCAAATTTCTCATTCAATAGCTTCAGAAGAATTTACAAAAAATATACAGGCAATCTACCATTTGCCAGCCCTTTCTCATTACAATTCTTGGGTTTTTATCGAGGCCCCGACCCTCTGTGTTTTCAAAATTTCCACGATCTGCAACTGCCACCTGGCTCAATACTGGAAAGTTGCATTGATGGGACTCTGGGTGAGGTGCGCGACTGGCCGCCATAACCACCGAAATCTTCTTCTAGAACTGTTGCTTCATTGCTAGTTGCCATAAATGCGTCTCTAGATATAGTGCATGAGTGGCCGACATGCTTGCTGGAATCTTCCTCTATGCTTCATTTTCCCGTGTGCGAGGCACCTTCAGCGAGATCTTCTTCTAAGACTGCTGCTTCACTACCGCTAGCTTGCCATGCATGAAGGAATGCATTTATGAAAGCCTGGAGTGCATGTTTTTCTTTTGGTCATGATATCGCGACATGTCGCGATATCACGACAATTCTCCTCTATGCTTTCTCTCTCCTCGATCGCGATATCGTGACATGTCGCGATATCGTGACATTCTTTCCTTCACGCCTTCTTGCTTCTGCCTTGGTCACGATATCATGACATGTCATGATATCACGACGTATTTCCATCGCGTCCCCATTCTTCTGCTTTGGTCGCGATATCGCGACATGTCACGATATCATGACGTTTCTCTATCGCGCCTTCGTTCTTCAGCTTCGATCATGATTTCGTGACATGTCATGAAATCGTGACGTTCCTCCGTCGCCCTTTCGTTCTTCAGTTTCGATCATGATTTTGTGACATTCCGATTTCATGACATTTCATCCTCCATGCCTTTTGCTTCCTGCTTTGGTCATGATTTCGTGACATTATGTCCTCCGCACCTTCTGCTCCCTGCTTTGGTCATGATTTCATGACATTCTGTCCTCCACGCCTTCTGCTCCTTGCTTTGGTCACGATTTCATGACATGTCATGAAATCATGACATGTCATGATTTCATGACATTCTATCCTCCGTGCCTTCTGCTCCCTGCTTTGGTCATGATTTCATGACATTCTATCCTCCGCATCTTCTCTCTCCTATTTTGGTCACGATATCGCGACACTTTTTTGTCGCGATATCGCGACACATATTTTTCTTTGCAAAACACTTAGAAAAATTTGGTTGATGCAAGATTGCTCTGCTACCATCGGATGCTCCTGCATCAGACACCTGGGGTGGATTGAGAAGTGATCCTCACTTCTGATCTGTTAGAGGAAGACCCAAGCGGTCAACCTCTATTTTTGACAACCAAGTTGCATCTTCTACAGGTCTGCCCTTCCACTTGATCAAATATTTAGAATACTATTTGTTCCTGGTGCTTCTGCCTTCACGAGTGTCTAATATTTCCTCGATCTCATCTGTGGTTGGGGTAGACGCTGGAATGCTCCACAACTCTGTACTTGGTGCCTCTGTATTGTCTCCCTCATGGTATTCCACTAAATCTGAGATGTTAAAAATAGGCGAAATGTCAAGCCCACTTGGCAATTCCACTTCATATGCATTGCCTGAATCCCATTTTTCCATTATTCTGCATGGCCCAAACTTCTTCATCTTCAACTTGTTATAGGTTTTGGCAAGAAATCTTTCTTTTCTGAGATGGACCATGACTTCATCTCCCACTTCGAACTCTTTGAACCGCCGCTTCTGGTCTGCCCTTGTCTTATATTGAGTATTCATTTTTGTAATTTGTTTCTTCACTTCTTCATGCAGGCTTTTCATATGTTCCGCAAATTCCTCAGCCTCGGCACTGCACTTTTCCCCTTTATCCAATTTCCTCAGCTCAGAAACATTTCTTGGGCTGTTTCCATATATGACCTGGAATGGAGATTTGTTTGTACTCTTGTTGATAGAATTGTTGTATGCAAATTCTGCCTGCGGCAAAACCAAATCCCATCCCTTTGGCTTATCCCCTATCAAGCATCTCAATAGATTACCCAGACTTCTATTTACCACCTCTGTCTATCCATCAGTCTGTGGGTGGTATGCAGAACTGAATTTCAAGTCTGTCTTCAACTTCTTCCACAAGGTTCTCCAGAAATACCCAACAAACTTGGTATCTCTGTCAGAAACGATGCTTTTTGGTAGACCGTGAAGTCGTACCACCTCTTTGAAAAATAACCCTGCAATGTGAACCGCGTCACTTGTTTTTTGGCAAGGAATAAAATGTGCCATCTTGGAGAATCTGTCAACCACCACAAATACGGAGTCATTTCCCCTCTGCGTTCTTGGCAATCCAAGAATGAAATCCATGCTGACGTCCTCCCATGGCCTCTCAGGTATAGGTAACGGCTGATACAACCCAGTGTTCTGCCTCACGCCTTTCGCCATCTGGCATATTCTACAACTTTGCACAAACCTTTTCACATCTTGCTGTAGTTGCGGCCAATAGTAGTTCTCACTCACCAGGGCAATGGTCTTATCCCGACCAAAGTGTCCAGCCAGTCCTCCACTGTGTTTCTCCTTGACTAGGTTTTCCCGCATGGAACTCCTTGGAATGCATAATTGACTTCCTCTGAACAACATTCCATCTTGGATTAGAAAATCCAACCACTTTGTCCTGTCCAAAGTAACAGGTGCCAAGCAAGCCCTCCAGGCTTCTGCAAAATCAGGATCTTCAGGGTACAAACCCTTCAGTTCTTCAAATCCTACCACTTCCACCTTCATTTCTATCAGCAAATTCTGCCTTC
Source organism: Wollemia nobilis (assembly GCA_028583015.1). Taxonomy (NCBI): domain Eukaryota; kingdom Viridiplantae; phylum Streptophyta; class Pinopsida; order Araucariales; family Araucariaceae; genus Wollemia; species Wollemia nobilis. The sequence goes on from JAQPPZ010017052.1 coordinate 33,234,917, forward strand.
TACTTAAGGCATCTGCAACTCTATTTGATTTTCTGCTTCTGTGCTTCAACACAAAGGTATAACTTTGGAGAAACTCAACCCACTTCAAGTGTCTCTGATTCAGCTTCGTTTGGCTATTGATATACTGTAAGGCCTGATGATCAGTAAATAGAACAAACTCTTTTGGCAACAAATAATGTCTCCACTTCTTTAGAGCCTGAACTATAGCATAAAACTCTTGATCATAAACTGAATACTTTTTCCTAGCATCATTGAGTTTCTCACTAAAGTAAGCAACAGGTCTGCCTTCTTGACTCAGTACGGCTCCTATGGCACTACCACTGGCATCACAATCTACCTGAAATACCTTGTTAAAGTCTAGAAGTGCCAAAACAGGTTGCTCTGTGACCTTCTTCTTCAACATATCAAAGCTCCTATCTGCTCCTAAGGTCCACTTAAATTCTTTCTTATCCCCTCTCATTGTTTCTGTAAGGGGTGCACAAATGCTGCTGAAGTTCCTAATGAATTTTTTGTAAAAGCTTGCTAGACCATGAAATGATCTTACCTCAGTTGTGCTTCTCGGAGTAGGCCATTCGATGATAGCTCTCACCTTTTTTGGGTCCATTTTTAGACCTTCTACTGAGATGACAAATCCCAGGTACACTAACTCCTTTACAAAATTACACTTTTTTAGATTAATTAATAACTGCTCCTCCCGCAGCTTCTCAAAAACCCTTCTGATGTGCATCAGGTGCTCTTCCAGGGTTCTGCTAAATATTAATATATCATCTAAATAGACAATGACAAATTTGCCTAAAAATTCTTTCAGTACCTCATTCATCAGCCGCATGAAGGTACTTGGTGCATTGGTTAGCCCAAATGGCATGACCAACCACTCATACAAACCCTCTCTGGTCTTGAAGGCTGTTTTCCACTCATCTCCTTCTCTGACATGGATCTGATGGTAACCACTCTTGAGGTCAATCTTGGTGAAGTACTTGGCTCCACTCAAACAGTCCATTATGTCATCCATCCTTGGCAATGGAAATCTATATTTTATTGTGATCTTGTTGATGGCTCGAGAGTCTGTACACATTCTCCACTCTCCATATTTCTTTGGCGCTAGCACTGCAGGCACTGCGCATGGACTCAAGCTCTCCCGAATCAGTCCCTTCTCCAGCAACTCCTGGACCTGCCTGTTTAGCTCCTCAGTTTCTACAGGCATCATTCTATGTGCAGCTTTATTGGGCAAGCTCGATCCTGGCACCAAATCTATATGGTGACTGATCTTCCTTACTGGGGTAAACCCTCAGGCACATTATCAGATATAATATCTAGAAATTCCTCCAATAGATCTAGGACTTCTACTGGGGTATCTTTGCATTCTTTCTCCCTAACTCTAGGAATTAATGCATAACACATATGTTCATGCTTCAAACCATCTAAAAATTTTCTCCCATCAACTAAGCAAATTTTGGAACTGCCACATACCTTTTCGTCCACCTCCTTCAGGGGTTTCAGCTTATGGCGAACTCCATTCTTTGTTACGGAGTAGGTGTTGGCACGGCCATCATGAACCGTGCACCTGTCAAACTGCCATGGCCTTCCCAACAGCAAATGGCAAGCATCCATGGGCAGGATGTCGCACAGGACTTCATCATGGTAATTCCCAATATTGAATTTTACCAGGCATTGCTCACTGACCAAAGCCCTATGGTCCTTCTGTAACCACGCGATCCGATATGGATGCGGGTGTCTCTTCCTCTCTAGTTGTAGCTTTGTAACCATTCCTTCTGAAACAAGGTTATCTGTACTACCATTGTCAATAATAATATTGCAAATCTTACCCACGCATTTACACCTTGTGCGGAATAAGCTTTTCCTCTGATCTGCGTCCCCCTCCTCATTCAACAGGACTCTCCTTGTGATCAGTACTTCTCCTCTCTCTGCTTCTTCAGAGTGCTCAGATCCAGCACCTTCTTCAGCGACCGCGGCTCTGGCATTACCTTTCGGCCTCCTATTAGTCCTTTCTTGTTGTTGTGGACACTCATATTGGTGATGTCCCTCTTCTCCACACTGGAAACAAGTTCCACGAAATCTTCCTCTTCCATGGCCACGTCCAGCTCTGCCCCTTCCCCTTCGGTAATCATTGTTCTGATTACGGGGGCGGTAGGTATTTTCTCCCCTTTGTTCCTGATTACTGCTACCTTCTCCATTCTTCTGAGAATCTTCATTTCTTCTTCCACTGGTCCTTCCGTCGGTTCTTCCGCCATGACCTCTTCCTCTTTGCTTGTTCTCAAACCTCCTATTGAGCTTTTCTTCAACTCTTAGGGCAAATTGGTAAGCGTCCTCTATGGTGGTCATCCTGACCAGACTTAATTCTTCTTGAATACTTGCTCGTAACCCATTAATATAACGGGCTACCTTCTCCTTGTTGGCCTCTGAGTGGCCTGTTTTGATCATAATTTTATGAAACTCCTCTGTGTATTCTTTTACAGACTTACTTGATTGCCTCAAACCTTGCATTTTCTTTAGCAGGTCTAACTCATAATCACCAGGGATGAACTGCCTCTTCAACTTTTCTACCATCCGCTCCCATTTTGTTATTCTCTCTTTTCCTCTTCTATTTCGCTCCAGCTGCACTCCCTTCCACCATATGCTGGCATGACCTTTCAGTTTGGTCTTAGCGAATCTGACCCTATCAGGGTCCTCAACCTCCTCGTACTCAAAGTACTCTTCTAGATCGTTGATCCAGTCGATCAATTCCTCTGGATCAAGGTTCCCAGAATACGTGGAAACCTCCATCTTCGGCCTCTTCCCAATCTGGGATATGGCTCTGTATAGTCTAGCTTGTGCAGGATCTACTGCTTCTTCTTCTTCCTCAGGTTAGCCCTCTTCTTCGTCATCTTCCTCTTCACTACCTTCATCTCTTCTTGGCTCCAATCTTCTACGCATCTCTTCTTGCAGGGCTTGCATTTGCCTCTGCAAAACTCGGACATCTTCTGCTGCCACCATGCCTCTCCCACCAACAGGGTTTCTTCTTGGAGGCATTCTGCTCACTCCTCTCACAAGCCCTTCCACAGATCCTGGTGCAAACTGCCTCACTTTCGACGATCTGCTTGCACACTCAGGAACTTCTGGCTCTGATACCACTTGATGGAGAACAGAACTAACACAGGACAGAGGACAAGGAAAACAAGAGCCAAATTTCTCATTCAATAGCTTCAGAAGAATTTACAGAAAATATACAGGCAATCTACCATTTGCCAGCCCCTTTCTCATTACAATTCTTAGGTTTTTATCGAGGCCCCGACCCTCTGTGTTTTCAAAATTTCCACAATCTGCAACTGCCACCTGGCTCAATACTGGAAAGTTGCATTGATGGGACTCTGGGTGAGGTGCGCGATTGGCCGCCATAACCACCGAAATCTTCTTCTGGAACTGTTGCTTCATTGCTAGTTGCCATAAATGCGTCTCTAGATATAGTGCGCGAGTGGCCGACATGCTTGCTGGAATCTTCCTCTACCTCATTCTCCGATCCACCTTACGGGATCTTCTTCTGAGACTGCTGCTTCACTACCGCTAGCTTGCCGTGCATGAAGGAATGCATTTATGAAAGCCTGGAGTGCATGTTTTTCTTTTGGTCGCGATATCATGACAATTCTCCTCTATGCTTTCTCTCTCCTACTCCGATCGCGATATCATGACATGTCACGATATCACGACATTCTTTCCTTCATGCCTTCTTGCTTCTGCCTTGGTCATGATATCGTGACATGTCACGATATCACGACGTATTTCCATCGCGTCCCCGTTCTTCTGCTTTGGTCATGATATCACGACATGTCACGATATCATGACGTTTCTCTATCGCGCCTTCGTTCTTCAGCTTCGGTCATGATTTCATGACATGTCATGAAATCGTGACGTTCCTCCATCGCCCCTCCATTCTTCAGTTTCGATCACGATTTCATGACATGTCACGAAATCGTGACATGTCATGATTTCATGACATTCCATCCTCCACGCCTTCGCTCCCTGCTTTGGTCATGATTTCGTGACATGTCACGAAATCGCGACATGTCACGATTTCACGACATTCTATCCTCCACGCCTTCTGCTCCCTGCTTTGGTCACGATTTCATGACATGTCGTGATTTCATGACATTTTGTCCTCCATGCCTTCTTCTCCCTGCTTTGGTCACGATTTCGTGACATTTTGTCCTCCATGCCTTCTGCTTCCTGCTTTGGTCATGATTTCGTGACATTCTGTCCTCCGCATCTTCTCTCTCCTATTTTGGTCGCGATATCGCGACACATATTTTTCTTTGCAAAACACTTAGAAAAATTTGGTTGATGCAAGATTGCTCTGCTGCCATCGGATGCTCTTGCATCAGAACAAGTATACTAAAGCTAAAGTAAATTTCAATCTAACTCCTAATATATCGCATGGTCTAACAAGACAACCCAACCATAGGTCTACAAAATTGTTAAGAGCATTCAGATCACAAGGATTCCACATACTATCTTTCGAAGCATAAAGTAATCACCCATTTAAATAAAACTCCATTCTGTATTAGGTCACATCACCAATAGCTTGACCAAATAAATATTTTAACTCTGTTTATGAAGTAATGGTGGTAATATTTTGAAAGCTCTAATATCACATACATCTAGACAACATCACGTCAGACATCTAACATAGATTAAAAATCATCTTATTTCATTTAGAGTGATTGACATTATTTCGTTAAAATCTTTGATAGTATAAGGAAAACATTTCTTGATTACACGTACCCTCTCTAAATCACTTGCACAACTCATATATACGAAAGGAAATATCTTAGATGCTCGATGACAACATTAAAACCATTCTCTACTAAAGGTTTATCCTCTTGAGGAAATGATGTAAAATAATAAAGTAATTCTAATTAGCTTGGATTTAGCTTAACCATTGAAGAACACAAGCTTATACTGAGAGGGGGGGTGAACAGTATAAGATCAACTTTCACTTTTCTTTCCCAAATAATATTATCCAATATTATCAATGGCAATATCAATAGCAGTAATCAAAGCAATGCACAAATCATCACACACAATAGAGACACCAATTTAACGTGGTTCACCCAATGTGGGCTACTCCACGGAGAAAATATTTCTACTAAATTTTCTCAACAAAATTTCTTGGGAATCAATTCCCTATTACAATGTTTATGGACCTCTATCCAAAGGAGACACCAATCCCCTATACTCTGATTTGTGGATCTCTCTCCATAGGAGAACTCTTTCCCCTTTTCTCTGGTTCGTGGAACTTGATCCAGGAGACCTCTATCTCCTCAACTAGTTTGTGGATCTCTCTCCATAGAAGAACTCTATCTTCCCAGCTGGTTCATGGATCACACTCCAGAGAACTTTTTCCCCTTACTTTGGTTTGTGGATCTCTATCCATAGGAGAACTCTTTCCCCTTGCTCTAGTTCTTGGATCTCTATCCACAGGAGAACTCTTTCCCCTCTACTCTGGCTGATGATCTTCTAGAAGACTTCTACCCCCACTACTCTGGCTTGTGGATCTCTCTCCATAGAAGACCTCTGTCCTCACTACCCTGGCTAATGGATCTCTATCCACTAGAGACTATTGTCCTCTACTCTATCACCTCCAAATCTTACTCTCAACTCTATCTCATATCTACACCAAACTCTATCCCAAGTGTAGTACAAATCTGCTCTAACTCTACTCACAAATCTTCTCACAAATCTACTCATATCTCAAATCTATCCCCAAGACTTAACACAAATCTTGATCAAATCTACTTAGATCTACCCCAAGCCTTAACACAAATCTTGAACAAATCAAACCTACTCTCAATGCTATCTCAAGTCTTCACAAGACTTGCTCAAATCTACCTTCAAGTCTTCACCAAGACTTTCTCAAATCTACCTTCAAGTCTTCACCAAGACTTGCTCAAATCTACCTTCAAGTCTTCACCAAGACTTCAAACCTTCAAGTCTTCACCAAGACTTGCTCAAATCTACCTTCAAGTCTTCACCAAGACTTGCTCAAATCTACCTTCAAGTCTTCACCAAGACTTGCTCAAATATTCTCTAACACATGCTCAAAATAACTCACAAGATATGCTCAATCAATCTCAAATATTGCACACAATGCTATCAAATGCTTTGTCTAATCTTCAAAGTAATTCCTTTAACTTGAAGCAGTTTAGACATATTCTATTCAAAATTCATTTAACCTCTGGAACATATAGAGAATGATGTACTCTATCAAAAACTCAATATGTTCTACTCAATCATTAAGTCTTGTCGCTTTCACAAATCTGATTTCTAATGTTTGCACATTCACTTTCAATATCACTCAAAACCAATGCTCAAGAATTTCACTCAATCATTCAACCAATGAAGCACAACTTGCTTACAAACCCTAACCAAGTGTTTCACACTACTTCCAACAAAAGCACAATGTGGGTCTCAAACCCTAACTCAAATAATTCATAATATCTATCTCAAATGTTCTCCAAACATTCAACAATGAAGCATATAGAACTCACTCAAATATTTCCAACAATGCTTATCAAACAATCCTTTTCACTCCACCTTATGTTTCACAACATTCAATCCAACAAACACTTCAAACAAAATATGATGTGCCCATACCTTTTTGCTTTGATGGAGATATATCTTCAAAACCTCACAATCAACCACTTTTCTATGTGCCACTTCACAAGTTAGATAACAAATTTCTATTTCAAAATGTCCTCATAAATTTTCTTCAATGATCTCTAAAAATAATACTCTAGGGCTCTTCCTTAGTTCTCAAAGACACTACATTAAAGCTCTCAAAATTCTCTCAATAATTTCCCTTTCATAAAGCACAATTTACAATCAAATAAAATCTCTTTTACACCTTTTATCTCCACACTTTCAAAATAATTTTTCACTCCACTTTTATATCAAAAACAAATACATTACATTCATAAAACCTTTCACAAACTTATCACTCCAAGCTTAACATATTTAAATAAATGATATTTAAACCCTAAAAATATTGTAAAAATATTTTACCTTATATCTCCTAAGTTTTCAAACCATAGGCCAAATTAATCATCCGCCAATATATACCATAGCCATCAATTAATAATGAAGCGCATATATTATAAACCAACCAAAGTGCATACCTTATAAAAAATATTTCCTTTGCTTTATCATGGATGGGAATCGACCCTCCAACCTCAGCCACCAAGCGCAATGCCTTGACCACTTGCGCTAGCCAAGCGGTTGAGGCTAAGTGTTAGCCTCCTACACCAAATACTTGTTACCTCCACAAAATCTCAAAATAAAACCTTCAAACCCATGTTGGGGGAATCGAACCCCGTACCTCTCCTCTGCCAATGACTTAATGCAGGACCCACCTGCCACTTGGGCTACCAGCCCTTGGTGCATAAAAATATTTACTACCCTCTCTTTATTCCTTGTGCTCATCCAACAAATAAGAAACATCCACGTTTCTCCTCTCTCCTCCATTTGATTTCGTTCGCATGGACTTCAACTTAGCATTCAAATTCGTTCACATATACTTCTATCCTAAGCATTTGAATATTTTAATTTGATTTTTATTACCTCCTTTTATATGCTCCAAGGTAATATTTAAAACGTCGGTGGAATATATGCCTCCAATATTAAATTTGAATTTTTGGTGCCTTAGCCAAATTCAAAATTTAATTATAATATTAATATAATATTTTAACCTTAGGTTAAATATTATATTATTTAATCTAGTATTAAATAATACTTTTGCATGGGATTTTCACCAATTATTTTTCTTCCTTTTATTAAGCCCTCCTAGCTTAATTATTATAATATTTAAAATATTATAATATCTCCTTTTCTCTTTAAAACCATGGGCATAATCTTTTGTCTTCAACCATGTTAGCCAACCTTTTTGGCTTATAATATAAAATATTATAACCAATTCTTTTACCACTTTGCTTGTACCAAAATGGACTTTGCCTTGCACCAAACACTTGACATCAATGACAACATTATTACTCAAAATTTCCAACAATCTCCCCCTTTGTCATTGATGGCAACCCCTTTTTTTTAACCATTCCTTTTTCCTTTTTCAATTCTGCTCCCCCTGAGAAACTGCTCCCCCTGACTGAATGCTCTCCCCCTAACTCAAATATCTCCCCCTTTGTCATCAATGGCAAAGGGACTCCTTTGGGGCTAAATATAAGACTCTTAGCTCAGCCCCCTCCCCACCTCCTCTCCTTGAGGTGATTAATTTTGGGGTGGGAGTAAAACTACTCCCAGCATGCAATGCTCTTTTCCTTTGTCAACCTTCTTTCTCAACATATCCTTTTGATCCTTTTGAATGTCCATGTTCTTGCTTGTCCCTGGAAATTTTGTTCTACACCACTTGGCCATATGCCCAACATTATTGCACTTATAACACTTAATGTTGTGGTTCCTAGAAGGTGCAAATATCTTGAAGTTCCTTCTGGTGAAGCCATACCCATTCCTATCATGAACCCTGCAATGAATTGCTTTATGACCAAAATGATTGCAAGAGTAGCAATACCCTTGAAAGAGATGTCCATATTTGAAATTCCTCTTAGTAGTACCATACTCCTTTCCATGTGTCCTACACTGCATAGCCTTGTGACCAAACCTGTTACATGAGAAGCAATGTCCTTTGAAGAAATCTTGCCTTGGACCCATTGGTCTCTTAGTCCTTTCTTTTCTGTGATGCTCCATGTTCTCTATTTGTGCATTGTCTTCTTCCTTGTTACTTTCATTTCTTGACTCATCATCATAAATCTTAGATTCTTCTTCACTCTCTTCTTTTGAGATTTCCTTTCTTTTGGAGCTTGACTCCCCTTTTTCATATTGCCCTTGTCCTTCTTCAAAACCAAGTCCTGTTTTGATAGATGAAGGTCTTTGTGCATTGATAATCTTATCTAAGGTCTTTGAACTTTTCCCAAACTTGTGTAGCTTGTCTTTAGACTTTTTCATTTCCTTTCTTAGAGAAACTACCTCTTGTTCTAATCTTTCACATTCTAAGACTTTTGCCTCTAGATTTTCTTTAAATCTCCTTGTCTTAGCTATTGAGTTTGTCAGATCTTGTATAAGCTTTCCTTTCTCCTCATCACATTCTTGAAATTGAGCTTTGAATCTTGAATTCTGCTTTCTGACCTTTTTCAATTCTTTTAGAGCAGAAATAAGTTCAGCTTCTAGATCTACTACTCCTTCCTCTTCATTCTCTGATTCTTTCTCTACTTCTTTGTCTTCAAGAGCATCTTCATATTTTTTAGATTTATCTTCAACAGGATCACTTCCTTCATCTTCTATTTCCAAAAAGAGAATTTCTTCTTCTTCACTATCTGAGGATATTTCATCACTATCACTTGAAACCTTGCCTATCTTATCTGCATAAAAACTCTTCTTATGCCTTTGAAAAAACTTCTTTTCATGCTTGCTTTGTCCATACCTATTTTTCTTTTCATACCTAGATTTTCTTGCTTCCTTTCTCTTATGATCTTGTTTCTCTTCACTACTACTACTTCCAGATTCTAGATAGTTAGATGCATAGTGACCATATTTACCATAATTGAAACACTTAACTATTTTCGTACCTTTGTGCTTTCTTGAGTCCTTCTTGTTCCTTCTACCATAGTTTGCTTCTTCATCACTGGATGACTCATCACTTGAATTTGGCTTCTTATATTTTGTCTTCTTTGCTACTTTGAAGGTTACCTCTTTCTTGGGGATAGGATCCTTTCCTATTCTCATCTCATAAGCTGTGAGAGTTCCATGTAACTCATCCATAGTCAAAGTTTCAATATCTCTTGTTTCTTCTATGGCTGAAACCTTTTCATTATACCTCATAGGGAGTGACCTTAAAACCTTTTGAGAAACATCAGATTCTTCAAATTTAAACCCAAGTCCTCGCATGGTGTTAACAACCTCATCCACATGAAGTAAGTATGTAGCAATGTCTTCCTCATCCTTCATCTTCAAGTCTTCAAATGTTTTTTTGTGATTTTGTAATTTTACCATCTTGACCTTTTTGTCTCCCTCATATGTTTTCTTCAATTTTTCCCAAATATCTTTTGTTGATGTGCAATGCATAACTTTTACAAACTTTACTTCACGTAAACCACTTAAGATTGCATTCATTGCCTTTGCATTATACAGATGTAGGAGCTTACCATATTTATCTGTAGGAGGACTAGTTGGAGGTGTGTATCCATCCTCAACTGCTTGCCATGTCTCATATCCTTGTGCCATCAAGTAAGTCTTCATTCTTATGTTCCAGAAAGCATAATTGTTCCCATCGAACAATGGTGCCTTATTTTTTGAAGATCCACTCTGAGATGCCATCTGTGTTCCTGTATACTTTTCCTTCAAGTTGTTAAACTCTTTCGAAGGAACCCACTCTGATACCAATTGAAGAACACAAGCTTATACTTAGAGAGGGGGTGAACAGTATAAGATCAACTTTCACTTTTCTTTCCCAAATAATATTATCCAATATTATCAATGGCAATATCAATAGTAGTAATCAAAGCAATGCACAAATCATCACACACAATAGAGACACCAATTTAACGTGGTTCACCCAATGTGGGCTACTCCATGGAGAAAATATTTCTACTAAATTTTCTCAACAAATCTTCTTGGGAATCAATTCCCTATTACAATGTTTATGGACCTCTATCCAAAGGAGACACCAATCCCCTATACTCTGATTTGTGGATCTCTCTCCATAGGAGAACTCCTTCCCCTTTTCTTTGGTTCATGGAACTTGATCCAGGAGACCTCTATCTCCTCAACTAGTTTGTGGATCTCTCTCCATAGAAGAACTCTATCTTCCCAGATGGTTCATGGATCACACTCAATAATTATTTCCCCTCTATTCTAGTTTATGGATCTCTATCCATAGGAGAACTCTTTCCCCTTCTCTAGTTTATGGATCTCTATCCATAGGAGAACTCTTTCCCTCTACTCTAGCTGATGATCTTCTAGAAGACTTCTACCCCCACTACTATGGCTTATGGATCTCTCTCCATAGAAGACCTCTATCCTCACTACCTTGGCTAATGGATCTCTATCCACTAGAGACTATTATCCTCTACTCTATCACCTCCAAAGCTTACTCTCAAATCTATCTCAGATCTACACCAAACTCTATCCCAAGTGTAGTACAAATATGCTCTAACTCTGCTCACAAATTTTCTCACAAATATTTATCTCAAATCTATCCCCAAGCCTTAACACAAAGCTTGATCAAATCTACTTAGATCTACCCCAAGCCTTAACACAAAGCTTGAACAAATCAAACCTACTCTCAATTTTATCTCAAGTCTTCACAAGACTTGCTCAAATCTATCTTCAAGTCTTCACCAAGACTTGCTCAAATCTACCTTCAAGTCTTCACCAAGACTTGCTCAAATCTCTCAAGTCTTCACCAAGACTTGCTCATTCCTTCAAGTCTTCACCAAACTTCTCTACCTTCAAGTCTTCACCAAACTTCTCAATCTCCTTCAGTCTCCTCAAATCTACCTTCAAGTCTTCACCAAGACTTGCTCAAATTCCTTCAAGTCTTCACCAAGACTTGCTCAAATATGCTCTAACACATGCTCAAAATAACTCACAAGATATGCTCAATCAATCTCAAATCTTGCACACAATGCTATCAAATGCTTTGTCTAATCTTCAAAGTAATTCCTTTAACTTGAAGCAGTTTAGACATATTCTATTCAGAATTCATTTAACCTCTAGAACATATAGAGAATGATGTACTCTATCAAAAACTCAATATGTTCTACTCAATCATTAAGTTTGTCGCTTTCACAAATCTGATTTCTAATGTTTGCACATTCACTTTCAATATCACTCAAAACCAATGCTCAAGAATTTCACTCAATCATTCAACCAATGAAGCACAACTTGCTTACAAACCCTAACCAAGTGTTTCACACTACTTCCAACAAAGAGCACAATGTAGGTCTCAAACCCTAACTCAAATAATTCATAATATCTATCTCAAATGTTCTCCAAACATTCAACAATGAAGCATATAGAACTCACTCAAATATTTCCAACAATGCTTATCAAACAATCCTTTTCACTCCACCTTATGTTTCACAACATTCAATCCAACAACCACTTCAAACAAAAGATGATGTGCCCATACCTTTTTGCTTTGATGGAGATATATCTTCAAAATCTGTCTCACTCACAACCAATTCCTTTTGTGCCACACCACAAGTTAGATAGCAAATTTCTATTTCAAAATGTCCTCATAAATTTTCTTCAATGATCTCTAAAAATAATACTCTAGGGCTCTTCCTTAGTTCTCAAAGACACTACATTAAAGCTCTCAAAATTCTCTCAATAATTTTCCTTTCATAAAGCACAATTTACAATCAAATAAAATCTCTTTTACACCTTTTATCTCCACACTTTCAAAATAATTTTTCACTCCATTTTCATATCAAAAAAAAATACATTACATTCATAAATCCTTCACAAACTTATCACTCCAAACTTAACATATTTAAATAAATGATATTTAAACCCTAAAAATATTGTAAAAATATTTCACCTTATATCTCCTAAGTTTTCAAACCATAGGCCAAATTAATCATCCGCCAATATATACCATAGCCAACAATTAACAATGAAGTGCATATATTATAAACCAACCAAGGTGCATACCTTATAAAAAAATATTTCCTTTGCTTTATCATGGATGGGAATCGACCCTCCAACCTCAGCCACCAAGCGCAGTGCCTTGACCGCTTGCGCTAGCCAAGCGGTTGAGGCTAAGAGTTAGCCTCCCACCCCAAATACTTGCTACCTCCACAAAATCTCAAAATAAAACCTTCAAACCAGTGCTGGGGGAATCGAACCCCGTACCTCCCTTCTGCCAATGACTTAGCGTAGGACCCACCTGCCACTTGGGCTACCAACCCTTGGTGCATGAAATTATTCACCGCCCTCTCTTTATTCCTTGCGCTCATCCAACAAATAAGAAACATCCACGTTTCTCCTCTCTCCTCCGTTCGATTTCGTTCGCATGGACTTCAACGCTTAGCATTCAAATTCGTTCGCATGTGCTTATTTCTTGAGCCTTCGAATATTTCATTTTGATTTTTATTACCTCCTTTTATATGCTCCAAGGTAATGTTTAAAACATCGATGGAATATATGCCTCCAATATTAAATTTGAATTTTTGGTGCCTTAGCCAAATTCAAAATTTAATTATAATATTAATATAATATTTTAACCTTAGGTTAAATATTATATTATTTAATCTAGTATTAAATAATACTTTTGCATGGGATTTTCATGGGATTAAATCCTTCCCTCAAGAAATTATCCCTAGATTTCCATTATACACGAATTCTAAGAAAAACACAGTCTAGCTATACAATCATGACATGTAAGGTAAGTTTTCAGTTTTAGTCACTATGACTCCTGGAGTATGGTCAGAGCACAAGCTATATACTACAATTAAAAACATAAGAAAATCCATTTATCTTAATCTTTTTTTTGGCTGATGCACTTCATTCTTTTCCCAAGGAATACATTGGCTCCTACAAAGAAAAATTCAGACAACAAAACATTCTATCATATTTTTTTAAGAATTCTACCCATTGTTCATCGTAATTTTATCAACCTTATTACCCATCGCCTTGTCGTTTGCTTTTTTTTCCATAAGAACTCTCCTCCAACACACTTCTCTTCCTTCCTCACTACACACAATGATTTCCACAAAGCCTTTCCCCTTCACTTATCGATCCTTTCCACCTTATGTGAGATTCCCACTACCAAAATCATTACTCCACTTGCACGACATGATCTGGTTCTTTCGTTGGCAGTCAGGGTTGTTAATTAAATTCCTTTTTAACATGAAGGTGGTGGAGACAACACTTCACAAATTCTAATTATTGCTCACTCTATCAACCAGGCTTAAATATAGTTGAGTAAAACTATTTTTTCATCAAAGTATTTGACATCAAAATAATTATGAAAAAAATTAATTAAAATAGCAATTATACAAGGTTTTGGCACATATAAAACTAGAAACGGGAAATTCATATTAAACATTATTGTCTTTATTTCTTCTAGAAAATCATTCCTTTCTAGATCCTACTCTAGAGATGTTGTTCTTAAACTTATGCTTCCTTATTCTAAAAGGATCATCAAAAAACAATCATATCCATAACTACCATAATTACAACCACAAGAAAGCTACTATAAAATAAGCAATCTTTAGATAAAGATCAATATTATTAGTTTTATTTTTATGCAAATCATGTTATGCATCTTCATGAAAGAAGCACTCATTCATGTTGCTTCCAAATACTTTTTCAAACAACCCATCACATCATTTCCCTTGGACATTCCCTTTATTGGTGACCTATTCTTTCTACCAACAATAGCAACTCATTTCTACAAAAGTAAAGTTCCATTAGCCACATCTTATTCTTTCATAAAATTTAGACTTAACAGAAACTTTAACATGAAATAGTCAATCACTTCACTATAACACTTTCACCAAAATACATGTTTTGCAAGATAAATTAATAGATAGTCCATCATCTCATCAAAATAAGCGATAGCAAAACATAAAACCATCCAAATAAAAATCTTACCAAGGGAGGGTCATGACAAAAACACTATCTCCACTAGCTTTTCTTGGATTTTATTAAGAAGCATCAGCAAAACTAATTTAATAAGCCCAACTTCTAGACATTATATTTTATCACAAATCAAATCAAATCCTTTGTGTTAACTCCATTTTCATAAATGACCCTTCCATGTGTATTCAAATCTTACAACCAAGAGGCTAGCACCTTTTTTTTTTCTACTTAAGACTTCCCATGATTAGTACCATGTCTATAAACATTATTCAAGAGAGGCTTATGATTCTAAACTTAATGTATGATATTAAGATTTTATGTTAGGTATGTAAGATAGGAACTTAATATTATAAAATTATACTTAATGTTATAGTATTTTTATAAATTTATTTATCCCTCATTTATGGATAAGCAGTAGAGGTGGTAGTTGAGTATTATATAATTGGGGAAAAAGACTCATATGGGACACGAAGAGAAATATATTGTATTATTTGGATCTCATATCAAGATATAGTGAGTAGTGGCTTCCTTCTAATAAGGAGAATTGTATGGTGTTGCCCTACCTCAAGGGTATCTATATTGATTTTTTTAATGTGAAATTATTATTATGCTTAAAATTGTGGATGAATGTTGCTATTTTAGTAAATGTGAGTGATTTTTTTTTATAAATAAAGAGGTTCATAAGTGGTATTAGAGCACTTTCTAGGATTGTGTTTTGCTATAGAATTTTTAGTCATCTCTTCACAATTGAATCTAAATTTTGGTGCTTAATAATTGCCTATATTAGGCTAATAACCTCTTATAGGATTGGGTGCAAATATCGGCTACCTAGTTGGAGGAAGTACTTGGGATAATATTTTCCCTAAATTATATTTTGAGGAGTACCCCAAGAACCCGAAGTAACTAGTTTGAGTGTGTCACCAATAAAAAGGGTCAATTTTTTGACACCTTGTTAGTAGTATTTTTACCCCAAGAGAGTATATAAAGAGTTGTCATTTAGAGGTAAAACCATGCCTAGTTTCTCAGCAATAGTTCCTTAGTGGAAATATTATTTACAATAAAGGAGCAGTACTCACTTAGATAGCCTTTGTGGCTAGTGATATTTAACTTAAGCTATTAGAAATATGAATTTTGGGACCTAGTTCATCGCTAAGATTTCTACAAAAGTGTTATACAACCATAAACAATAGTCTTTGCATAGTTTTTACAGTCTACAATATTTTTACAACTTTAGTAGAGTAGACAATTGCAAATGAGTATGGAAAATAACCAGTTTGCAACTGGTAGTAGTTTTTCAAACCAAAAAATAATAATTTGTAGTTTGTAGCAGTTTGTCAAAAATATAGTCTACAAAGCAAGCCACTATTAGTGCTACTTTGAGTGTAAAAAATACCTAGTCCACAAAGTAAGTTGTTATTAAAGAAAAATAGTCTATAGAGGAGGTAATTATCAATTGCTAGTTTGAGTGCAAAAGTATAGAATCCACAGTTTGGTAGTGTTCCACAAAACAAATTTATAGCTGGTAAGCAATCCACTAAAAATTCTATAGTTTGGTAGCAATCCATAAAAAAAAAAATACAATATGGTAGTAGTTCATTAAAATAAAAAAGTCTACAAGTTTGGTAGTAGTTTAGAACAAAGAGAGAGAGAGAGAGAGAGAGAGAGAGAGAGAGAGAGAGAGGTCTATAGTTTGGCAGCAGTCCTTGAAAAGAATTATTTATAGGCCATTAACAATTGCTCATTTGAGTACAGATATTTAGCATCCAGGGTCATGATAGTGAAGCTAAGGGATTTGAATGGAGATATAATATATGTTTTTCTTTGAAAGAGGAAGTTGATTCTTGGTTTTCAAATTTTAGTCATGTCCATATTATTCAATCACATGGGAAGAATTTGAAATAGTTTTTTTTTAAGTAAATGGAAATTGGAAGGAAAGGATGAAAAGATAGCTAGGCTTCAATATGAACTAAAAAATTTAAATATTCAAAAATTTATAAAAATGGGTAGAAAAAAAGATAAGGATGATAGTGTATAGGCTACAGAAACCACACCTTTTGTGTTCGATAAAACAAGCAATGGTTAGAAAGAATTTTTGGAATCTAAATTATATTTTGTAGGTAAATATAAACATTCAAAAGGAAAAATATTATTATTTCTATTAACCCTAACAGCAAATATAATTTTATCAATATGTCTTTGGCTAAGAGGTTGTAGGTTTATGCAAAAATGCCAGACACAACTTGAGGGTAAAAATATTCAAATTTTTAAGGTTTAAAGATCACCATAGACAAATATTTTTTACATTCAATTTTTTCCATTGAAATAAGCAATATGGATATTGTTCTTTGTTATCCTTGTTTAAATTATTTTGGTAATATTAATCTTAATATACAAAAGAAGTTTATGAAATTCTAATGCAAGAAAAAGAAAATAATAATACAAGATATTTCTCAATGTAAAAAGTAAATATTTGAGGAAAAATAAGATGTTATAGGTAAAAAAATTGAGGAAGAAACATTAGAATCTAAAATAAATCCAAGAAAGTAATTGTAGCAGAGTCCATAAAATAAATAGCAATAGCAAAGTCAGTGGGAAAAATAATAGCAAATTCCAAGAAAGACATAGAAGAGCACAAGGACACAAAATGAAGGGTACATGAAAGAAAAAATGTGAAGAAGCAAAATGTGGAGGATTCAAAGAAGGCAAAACATTAGGTTAAGGTTGTATCATATCACCGTCCACAACACCAAGAATATCAATAATATTGAAGGCATGGATTAAGGCAACAATGTTATGGTTCTACATGGAGTTAGAAGGGTACCAAATATGGTGATGTCTAGAAAATAAATCATAGTGAACTTGGCTTTTATAGTGGTGCAAAAACATCAAGGAACAAATGGACCCATCATTTGAGTTACCATAGTAAGTCAAGAAAAGCATAGAGCCAACAAAACAGTCTTGGCTACTCAAGTGGCAAAAGTAAGCAACTATGAATAAAAAAGAGTGATATTTATTTCAAATAGAAAGGTGCCAACAAAAAATGGAACCAAAGGATTACTTAAAAATATTTAAATGTAAAAATGACATATTAACATAGTAAAGACCACCACCAATCAGAGTTTCATTGTATGGATGGATGATTGAGATTGTTACTAGTTCATAGCAAGGCACATAAAAATCATATTATTTAGCCTTATTATATTTTGAGGACAAAAAATTTTGTAAGGGGAATGGAATGTTAGGTGCCTAATATAGAAACTTAATATTATAATATTGTACTTAATATTATAATATTATCATAAATGTATTTATCCCACATGTATGGATAAGCGATAGTGGTAGGTAGTTGAGTATTATATAATTGAGGCAAAGACTCATATGGGATATGAAGAGAAGAATATTATATTATTTGGATCTCATATCAAGATATATTGAGGAGTGGCTTCCTTCCAATAAGTAGCATCATACGGTGTTGCCCTACCTCAAGGGTAACTATATCGATGCTTGTTATCGTGAAATTATTATTATGCTTAATAGTGTGGATGATTATTGTTATTTTAGTAAATGTGAGTGATTTTATTAAGGTTCATAACATTTTATTTTAAAAATTATAGTATTCCTTTCTAGAAATAACTTCCAACAAATAATAGAAAGGTGAATTCTTCATAAAATGCATAATGATTTAGCTTCGAAACAACCAATCCATTAAGCAGCAAGCTTACTGAAGTGGTAAGGGCTTTTGCCTCTCTTTGGGAGGTCCAATTTTCAAACCCCACTTAGTATGATAGGACCAAGACCCCTCATAAAAACTTGTGTAAACTCATTTAAAAAGAAACAAGCAATCCATTAATTTATCAACTATTTTAATACTGATGGAACTACCTAATCTATTTTCATATTTTTAAAACCTAATCCAAAATGGTGTAAGCAAAGGGATAATGAAGAATTAAATGATTTAATATTTTTCTATATCCTTCTTCCATAAGACACACCTATAAGATCCATGATACCTCTTATTTGCAAATGGTCGCCTATAAGAATCTTTCTTTGACTACTAACCAAAGGAATTTCTATGTCTTAGAGACAGCCTCAAGTGAACAAGCATCCTTACAAGGGAAAAATTTAGGAGTAGGAAATTATGATTTCTCTATAGACTTATATCCCAATTTGAGAAAGTATCCACCATTTTTTTATATATTCCAAAACAACTCATCCTTACTAAATATAAAACTCTTGAAGCATCCCTTGAATATAATCCACTATTTATTTGAGATCCCTTCTTCAACCATGTTACTAATAAAAATATATAATCTAGATTTGTTGCTCACATAAATATAATTTTTTACTTTTTAACCTTTACAACATAAATATGTTTAAGCCAATGGTTGCCATTTTGGATTAGAAATAAGAAGATAAGGTTTCAACCAAACACTAATCCAAAAAATTGTAGAATCCCCCAATTGAATGATTATCTAGTATATTTTTTTAATTACAAACTATCTTATATGAAGTTATATGTTGTTGATCCTTTAGGTAGGGTTTGTTTCTTAAATAATTTTATTGCATTAGTATAACCTATATATTTTTTAAATAACATATTTTTTCAACTCTTTTATTGGTTTTTGAATATCTCTAGCCAAGATTTTTTTTTTTGTAATTCCAAACCCATAAGTCTATAATTTCATAAAATTGTCCCTCTAATATTATTTCATTTGCAAAATCTATCCTTCCTATAGATAGAAAACCCAAAAAAATCATCACATCCTTTAAAAAGAAAATCTATTTGAATTTATCAAATTTAAATGTTATCTCATTTGGTTATATATATATATATATATATATATATATATATATATATATATATATATATAGTATGTATATAATTTTTATCCTTCTACACATGATTAAGAAATTGTATTTCCAACTTGCAAAATAAGATTTAATTCTATTCAAAATTAAGTCCCAAATCTCCTTCTTCTTTCCTTTATTAGATAAAGGAATAACCAAATATGTTGATGAGAATTTTCTAAATTTATACCCTAAAATCTCTACAATAATCCATTGTAAATATAGGGATATTACTAAAAAAAAATCTCAAATTTAATAGTATTACCAACTATCCAATAAAATTACCATAGCATGATAATATTGATTACTCATTAACTTAGGTATGAGTAAAAAGAAAAGCATCATCAACAAACTAGAGATGATATTCAATGAGACCATTTTTTGGTGGATCAAAAGAATTTTAGATAATTTATATTGATCAAAATAGATGTATATGGATAATAAATAAGATAGACAATGGTTGGTTTTAGTAATGGTTTACCTACTATCCAATCTCAACTACCTAACTATATACATGATGTAACATTTTTTTAGCATTCCTCCCCCTATTAATTTATATTTCAAATAAGGGTAGGAACAATCATAACTACATTAGGATAAATACAAAAAACAAATCTCTTAACACCTAAAAAATTAGACATATATGTTTTTCATCAAAGATACAAAAAGATAATGGTTTAGGACACACAATAGTTTATGACTTACATCAATTATGAACAAGGATAGACTCAACTATTCTTCTTAGTGTGAATAACCTTAATGAACCCTTAATCAAGAAAAGGAATAAACATGAATATTCATGATTCTACATCATAAGTGGATAGGGAAACACATGTTACTCATCTTCTCAATTACAAATAGGAACATATAAATTTACCCACAAAACCTCTATGACTAGGGATACAGTTAACCAATCATAATTAAATCACTCCTCTTGTGAATAAGGATCCATACATCCATCAACAAGATCATATAAAAATACACTCTACTATCTATAAAATAGGGGCCTCCATTTATCTCAAATGAAGCATTGTCTCCAATAGATAATGCACTCTAACTTTGATTTGCAATATGGATTATAATTAGGTCAAACATATGGCTCCCTTAAACTAAGCACTTTCTTGATCATGTGATATTTAGATCCTTTGACATATCTTCTATAGGATTAGTTTTATCAAGCTCAAAAAATGATTTTTGAAGAGCATAAATAGTCTCGCATGTGAGACAAGAAAAGTCTCCCCAAGATCGAAGAATGCTCCACAAGATCAATCACACACAAAAGAGGAAAACCCACAACACCAATATTAAGTGGTAAAACCCTACTTCAAATTAAGAAGGGAAAAATCCACTATAAAGCTCACTATATTACTCAATGATTCAACAATACAAGAATGCTTAAATGTTATGCAACAATATGCATCAACATGATATGACTATATATGACAATATGTAGTAGACAACACCCCTATTTAAAGAGAATAATTTCTACTACAACCCTAAAATTACCCTAATATTATCACAATCTTATCTTGAGATGTGTGACAAGTGGCATCTATAAAATATTAAAAAGTGATTGGTTACTTTTTAATATTTGCTAGAAAAGGGAAATAACTTTTTTCCACAAATTAAATATTCCTAGAACCCTTATTTTATTTATTAATTGGGTGGGAATATTTTTACATAAAATAGAATTATTTTCTAATTCAAATATTATTATTTAGATTTTATATTTTAGTCTAAGAATAATTTACACAATGTTGCATTACATATTCCAACATCACACTTGCAAAAAATATAATGCACCTTTGAGCAATCATGAAGACTTTATAATGCACCTTCAAAAAAGTTTCTTAATTAAACTTGGTACAAGATTTTACCTCCATGGTATTTAAATACTAAATACATAATTTCATATTCCATATGGGATTAAGGCACACATTTTTAGAGTGACAAATGAATTATTTTCCCCCTCAAATAAAGATAGTTTTCTTAAAAAGATGATCCTTTATCTTTTGTTCTCACTTGAAAATATGCATCTAACATCAAAGCATATGACATGATCCACAACTTGCCTCAAACTTGCTTTCAAATATTATATTATATCATCAATAAAAAGGTGCATCCACAATGTATGTTGGATTAAAATTTTTATAAAAGCTTCTAACCACCTTGTTTACATCATATCTTCAACAAAAACATGGGCATTATATAATGCCAAATCTAATGATGCATGTTGAGTTCATATTTAGTTTTCTAAGAAAATATTTTCCAAATTCTATTTAAGGATATTTTAGATTAAACAACTCTCATATATTTTACATAAGGATTTGCTCTCCCATACTTAGTCATTCTATATACAACACCTCCAATGCATACAATATTTAACAATAATTACCTCACAATATCATTAGTATCTACATCAAGAACCACCATAAGAATTTTATTAAAGCCATAATTCAAGCTTCCTCTAGTTGAGAGGTCTTCTTCCAATGCCACAACATTGTTCCATCCCTTTCTATATCACATCTAGATTAGTAAACCAACTTCCAAATGTGCCCCATCATAACCAATGCATACCTCAGCAATATCTTATTTGAATATCTCCAATACCTACAACAATAGTCTTTATTCAACCAAATCCTCACTTTATTATATGTAGACATGGTTAATGGTTGTAAAATCTAAATACTCATTATTATATGACCCTTACTTAAATTGTCTTAATTGTTGGCACTTGATGTTGGGACTTGGCTCTTAGATAATGTTCACTATGCAATATAGATGACCTAAGTTACACTTCCAATTTATAATAGGTAACATCCATATATAAAAAATAAATAATAATTATTATATTCAGGTGACACATGTAAGTCTAGATAATATTTGTGTTTGTGCTTAGACAGCCCTTGTTTAGTCCTCATAAGAGATCATATCATAAATTTTTTGTTAGATGAAACTCAATATTTATTTATATGATGGTTGCTAGAAAACATAGAATATTAACTGATAGTAAATGTAGTTATCCTTTTTCTAGATTATCCTCACACTTGATAACCCTTCCACGCTAGATAATAACATTATTCTTATTAGACAACACTCATAATATTACTGGTAATATGCCCACTTGTCCACATAGAATTTGTCCTAATTACATGAAGGCCTCATTGTTGAGATCCATGATGTGGTTGATGTTTGTTTTGGTCTATACCTCAATTAAAACCTTCTCAAAACCTTTGACACATTAGATATTGTGTAACAACACTTAATCATGATTAATATTCTAAGGCCATAAATTACGTTGTTCATGGTAATTTATATGAACAATTAAACTTTGCAATTCTCTTTTAGTTATATGTTCTTCAACATCAAGTATAATCATTATTTCTAAATGGATATTCATTGGTCTCAATTCTCATATTTACCTTTTCTATCACAATAGCGAACCAAGTCATATTTTGAAAATTCTCCAATACTTAATGTTGATATCATCAACAATTTTATTTTGATAAGAAAAAATGAATTCCAATTTATGGAACTATCAAATGCCTTCATCTCCTTTTTCCTTGAAAATAATAGCTTGTGTTGATAGGAACTTCTCAACTTGTTCTAGTATTCTATCATTCATGCTTCCATAATTTCAAATTTCCCTAATGTAATCATTGAACAAGGAACAAGTGATGGTGTTCTTGTTATTTCAAACACAAACATGTTCTACATTTGCTCCTTCACAAAAATCTTATAAAAATTGTGATGCTTTAATTTTGCATGATGGACTAGCAAGATTCTAGACAAGTTTTATTGATCAAAATGGATGTATATGTACAATAAATAAGTTAGTTATTGTAATAGTTTAATTGTCCAATAACAAATTCCTAAATATGTACATGATATAATATTTTTCTAACATTTTTTGCACCTAAATACCGTTGATTTTCTTCTATTTTTCCTTTGAGAAAGCTCTTCCCAAAGCATTATTAATAATAATGAATAGATAAGAAGATAAGGGGTTACCTTGCTAGATTCTATATGATCGAATATTTTGAAGTGTTATAATAACATCTAATCCATTCACACCAATCTTGATAAAAAATAAATTTTCTAAGAATACAATGTAGAAAACTTTGGCAAACCCCATAAATTCTCTAATTTTATAAACTTACCTTCTTTTTCAAGGAATGAAGAGAATGTATGGTTGTTTCAATAACTTTTTACCATGAACAGAACTATCTTTTCCTTTGAGATAACACAATCTAGAAATTTGTTTCAATCTATTTGTCATAATTTTTGAGATTATCTTTTAAATCATATTACAAAGATTTTTGGATAAAAATGATCAAAATATTTTGTCTTGCCTTTCCTAGGAACCAATGAATTAAATATGGTATTGATATCATTTATTGTAGCCTTTTTTTTCTAGTTTCTTCAACTACATCCAACATATCACTCTTCAACAAATCCCAACTTTTTGAAAGAATATTGCAAGAAATCCATAAGGACCATGTGCCTTAAAGTGTTAGAATGGAAGAAAAAAATATCTCTTATAGTTCCTCCATAGAGATATTTCTCATGAAGGTGTGATAATTTATGGAATAATCTTGCCTTAATCCTCCTTATATTTGCCAACTTGTAATAGAATATATTTAAAATAGTTAGTTTTTCCTTGCTAATATCTTTTTCTTTCTCAATACTTCTTCTACATGGAGTTGAAACAATTTTTTCAATGAAAATAGAAATATCTTTTGTGTATAGCATGAAAATTTTGGTATTTATGTCTCCTTTCTTAATCCATCTCTTCTTAGATTTTTGGAACCAATATGACTCTTTATTTTTCAATATATTATGATAATTAGAAAGTAATTATTTTTCTTGCATGTAAGTGGTTGGTCAATTACATTCTACTATCTCTAGAAAATTATCAAGCATGAATTTTCTCTTTTATTTGAAATATATTTCCAAAATATTTGTTATTGTAAATATTCATTTTTCTCTTTAGATATTTTATATTTTGGACAAACGTGTACATACATGATCCTTAAAAACTTGCTTCATCCCACAACAACATAACCATTTGGAAAAAATGAAGGTATGATCCACATAGACTAAAATTGAAATGGATTTGATGATCATTATTGAGTAGGTCATATCTCAAGGGAATGGGTTTGTAATTTGATCCTACTCATAATGAAATATGTTACCAAACTTTCTAAACATGCATTAGATGATAAAATTTACCCAACTTTTTGTTATATAATTTGACCTAATCTATCTACTATCCCATGTATATTGAAAGCTTGAAGTAGTAAATTTTCAATGGCCATTTGAATTGATAAATGAATAAAATCCTCCATTCAATTAGACCATCTAAGAGTACCACTATTTTTTTCTAAGGACACAACTATGTTGAAGTCCACACAAAAAATCATAAATCATAATTATGAATTGTTATTTAATTTGACATAAATAAATTGATGTCTTTCCAAAATCCTTCATGACAAGTAAATATAGTTAGAGTATATAAATTTCTAACCCTAACTTTTATATTCTTCTCTTTCCTAAAAAACTAAAAACCAAATCACTTTTTACTTCTAACTCTCATTTGTATTTATCCCACATTGTTGCAGTACCTTGTAAATATTTTAGATAATCCCCTATCTTAAAAATCATTTTGAATGCATTCTTAAATTCCTTACTACTTATTTTTGTTTTTATAAAACAATTAACATAGTGCTATAACAAATTATTAATTCTTTAAATAATACTTTAAGGAGTTTTATTCATACCCTTAATATTTTAAAAAACCATCTTCACCATTACTTTTGTTTTTTTATTATGGTTTTAGCCCCACTTTTTTTTTATTAATTTAAAAGTTGAGGGTTTTGAAAGGATCCCCAAAACATTTTACAAAATGCTCTGAAAGGATCCAATCAATCAACGACCACACTCTGGCCACCCCCATCATAAGTAGAACCAGAACTTAAACCAGACCACCTGGCACTAGCCACCCTACAATCCTACCCATCAGGTCAACAACCAACTGAGAAGGGGTTAACAACCAACATCTAACTCATCAAGAATTCAATAGACCAACAAGCAAAAATAGCTAGCCAACCAAAGCCCTAAAACTAAGGATTTGCAGTTGTATCCATAGACTCATTCTTACCTAAATTAGGCTCCTCCAATATCTGACCCATAAGACAATTCACTTCTTCTATGAATTTCATAACAATTTTGAGAGTTTCTAGAATCAATCATTGTTTTTCCTCCACTAGCTTGATCAGATGGACATGCTTACAGGATCCCCCAACACTGAGAGTAGAGTAGAAATTCTCCTTTATGGGTTTGAATTTTTTATTAACTTTAGTCTGATATTCTAAATTAGAGTGTACCACCTTGATCAAAGAATCCTCCTTCTTGATCTTCTTTGTAGACAAAATTTTGGAGAGTCTCACCTGCCCCTCCCCTCACTCCTCTGGAGGTCACTTAAATTCCCCCTAATCTTCTACTACTTTTGACCACTTTAAAATAACCTAAGGGACTCTCCACCTGATCGAACTCTGAGGAGTTCGATAACATCCTTTTGGAGTGACATATTCATCCTCCTATCATGCCCTTGGGGGCAAATGAGATGTACCATGACTTCCTTTCTTTTTTAGTCTCTTTGGGAGAGGATAATGGGCTCTCTCTCTCATATGAGTCAACTAATTCACTAGACCTGGACAATGAGGTCTCCTGAGTGAAGTTGATGGGTAGGGTTATAGGCTAGGATTTAATAGCCTTGATAATTTTCGATGTCTCTATGTCTCT
The DNA here is from genome assembly GCA_028583015.1 of Wollemia nobilis. Classification (NCBI taxonomy): domain Eukaryota; kingdom Viridiplantae; phylum Streptophyta; class Pinopsida; order Araucariales; family Araucariaceae; genus Wollemia; species Wollemia nobilis. The sequence continues at coordinate 33,261,215 of JAQPPZ010017052.1, forward strand.
CTATTTAGCCATATTTTAAAAAATTAACATGACCAAGCCTTGATGAATTGGGTCTAAGCCTCTCCTGCTCCTCATATTCATCATGGATTTTTGCATCGAGTGAAACAAAAATGTTGGGATGTTCATCTATCTTTCTCTTCTTAATTGGTTGAGGAACATAACATGGTACCTCCTAACTACATATTTAGATGAGTCCAACGTAAAGTAGTCCATGATAAAAATCAGCACTCTATACCACAGGGATTTGAGGTATTTCATGCTAAAACCATTTTACTCCTTAGGGAGGTACTCATTCTCATCTAGGAAGAAACTCAATTCCCTAATGAGGGAATGTTTGTCCCTGTTGTGACTATAGGCATCAAGATGAAGACCCGCAACTTTGGTAATTAGGGCCACATTGATTTCAAACTCCAAGTCCCCTACCTTAACCCATACCTTATTCCACGAGTGGGCCACACATCTCGATAAAATTAGATTATAACCATGGAATTTTTAGATACAACCCAAAAGTCCAGCTTTATTCAAGATTCTCTTAACTTCCTCATTTGAATTCAGTGAAACTGGTTCCAAATGTAATTTTGGAAGTAGGGACCTTAGGTTTGACTGCTTAGACTTACCCATCATAACAATAATATCCAAAGAGCGAACAATCCCTCACATAGGGTTATCTTCCAGGAGTCAATTGGGTAAGTGATCAAGGGATCTCTGATACTAAATTTTAGTGAAGTCGGTATTAGGGTTACCCTTAAGAAGAGAGGAAGGTTGCAACATAGAGTCATAATCTCATTTATGACTAGACAACCCAACATTCCAAATGAACAAACAACAATGCACCTTCCACCTCAAATTAGGGTGACAAAGTTGCATCTTCAAGCATCCAGCCAAGGATAAACTCATATTCAAGGCTGATATTTTGATCTTATTCTCCTCTCAAGATTGATTATCAAATTGTAACTTGCACAAGCCAATATTTTCCCATGCTAAGACAACATCAACCATGAAGCAAAGGAGTCATTCTAATCATTCTCCTTGGTGCATGCAACCTCTAAATCTGGAGCCACCTCACCCAAATATGGAAAAAGCACCTCACTAATATTGAAAAAGCACTAGGGGCACACCACTCAAAGAGCTGATTCGTGTAGACAATCCAATGCTCCTCTAGATGATGAATGACATGTGAGGTAAGAACATGTCTAATGGGAGTCCTATCACTCCCCTTTTGGAGGATTTCAACAAGGCTTAGAGGATATAGCTTTTCTAATTTTTGAACATAATTGCTTAAAATAGGTCCACCAATGAGATAGAGGTCTTCGCATCAAAATCTTGTACCAAGTCTCCTACTTAAAATATACTTCAAATATTGAGAGGGCAACAAGCTTAGGAGAGACTGAATTGAGCATCCCTTAGTATGAAAAAAGCACCCACTCAAGATTCCTAATCAGGCATGCGAGAAAAGATCAAAGAACTTATTCATTGAATAACCTTATTAACTCCTTCAAGAAATTGGACCTCCAGATAGACAAACCTTGCTAAATAGCTCCCAAGTTGGCCATACAGTCTAGCATAGCGCATGCTAAGGCTTAGGAGAAAAGAGGTTACATGTTTAAATATCACTGCACCTTTTTTTATTTTTTGGAAGTAGACTTTAGGACAAATGGCTCCTTGTCATCCTTTTGAGTCGATGATGAAGTTGCTCGATTGACCAATTGAGTTGTGTTTGTGGATTGAGTTGGAGAAGGTGTTGTATTTGATTCCTTTGGATACCATTTTTGGCATGATTTGTTAGCTCGACTAATTACTTTCATCAAGGAGTCATAAACCTCAACACTATCAATGGGGTATCCTTGTTGGTTACCAAACAATTGTTAGACATAGAAGACATGGGTTTTAATCCTTGTAGATTACTTTTTTTTCCAAGCACTAGGGATGAGTCTTATTCAAAAAGGAAATACACCTTTTCTGCTCAAAAATTGTGGAGGTATGGTGATTAGCACATGCGCTTTACGTTTGAACCAACCTAAGTTTAAATCATGGCTTTTAAATAAAATGGAAAAAAGGATGATTTTGTTGCCAATGTGGTAGCCTTGACACCTCAAGGTGCAACATTAGCTTATTTTTTAGAAATTTAAAGTTGTTAAACCAATTAAATCAAAGCAAGTGTTAGGGATATGGTAACTCAAAAGAGTTGAGATGGTAAGCGTTGATTGGAGCACTCTAGTGAATTAGGGCTTGCCAAGTTGCAAGTCAAGATTGGTTCTTGCTTTTCTAAGGTTAGAGGCTTTAATTTTTCTTTTTTGGGGGTCCATGAGAGAAAATATTTCAAAGGTCATAACTTTTGTATACAAAAGTGTTTTAAGCTCTTTTTTTTCAAATCAATATTTTTTCGAGCTCTAGACACTAATAGTATAAGTTCTTAGACTTATAGTTTTAAGGATCAAACTACGTAAGATGGACCACTACGCCCTAATTACTCGCCTTAGTAGATAAAATTTTAGTATTAGGTCAACTCAAATGATTGGCCTACTATGAAGTAAGAACTTGTAGTGTATATTTGAAGAGGATAAATCAATGGTTCTTGATGATGAATCTTGACACCAAAAATCAGAAGAGGTTCTAGGTTTGTTTTCCTTGCTCATTGACTTAGAGTTGGATTTCCATATCAAAGAAGAGAGTGACCCTATCATGGTATGGTCAAAGATGCATGATTTTTTTGGAAATGGTAATACTACTAAAGTAAGTCACTTGGAACTAGAACTTTCTTCTCTTTAGTTAGTTGATGTTGATAATGTTGAGGACTATATTGCAAGATTTAAGGCTTTGAGGGTAGATATTGCATCTTATAATACTATAAAAGGGAGGGACATTCTACAAAGAATTGCTTGCTAAAGCTATAGAATCTTGAAGCTAAGTTCTCAAAGCAAGGTGGACATCTTTCATATGATAAGGAAGATTCATATGGATTTGCCTCAACTGTAGAGACCCACTAAAGCATCCATTATGGGGGTAAGATATTATTGTCACTAATATCTTCTACTTGACCCCTCAGTTCATATTATGAAGGTCTTGAATTTGTAATTTGATTCATGGTTGACATTATGTGATGTATTAGATAGACCTAAAGGCATCTCATTATGCAATGTATTTAATTTTATTATAAAGGGTAAAAGAGTAAAGTATATTTAATGTCCATGAAGCCATAGGCCATATGAGATAACCCCTATAAAGGATGTTGTTTATCCAACCATACTCCAGTTTCTAAAGCATGGTGTACAATCCTATTCCCCTAGTAAAATTTGAGCCTTGACCTTTATTCAAAGTTCCAAAGTCTCCACGGTTATGTATGTCTAATAGATCATTGTTAACCTTATCATCATTAAACCTTATTTATTATTTGTAATTAACCTAAAACCCACTTGTTATGTCCACTTAAGTTAAACTTTATAATATAATTAGAGATTTTGGTATTACTATAAATACCTCCCTCACACTTCTTATTTCTCATCGGGAATGTTGTACAATATAATCTACACATAGTAATTATTTATGGTGCTTATAAATATCTATTATATATATCTCTTTTTTAAAATGAGTGAATGATTTACTTTTTGTTCATTTCTGAAAAATATAATAAATTTTTAACATTCATAAAACTCCTAAAACCTTTATAATATTTCAAATTAATGAATTAAAATTAAAAATATATATATATATATATATCTTAAATAAAAGTTTTAATTTTATATAAAAACTTTATAAAATCAGGAAAACACTTATAATTATATATAAATCTAAATTAAATATAATTATAACTTATATAAACCAATCTCATATTTTATATAAATATTAAAATAAAATAACCCTAATTATTTTATTCAGATTTCAAACCCTGTTTTCTGTAATCTCTATCCAAATAACAACCTTTTACCATTTTAACCATCTTCTAACCTGATTCTTAAAAAGACAGATGGCCTACATCACGCTATATAATATACTATAACAACCAGTCACCATATCTAACCCAAAATGATGGGATTATAATAATCACAGTTGAATACCAGACGGATGAAGTGGAACATAATGATGGGATTATAATAATTACGGTTAAATAATATAATATTTTATAATTAAAATTTAGTATTAGTAAAATATAATATTGAATATGATTAAAATTTTATATTAATAAAATATAATATTATGATTCAAATTTCGTTTCATTAATGTTTATGTATCTATTGTCAACCAAATCATATCTTTCATACACGAGTTTTTAATTTGAAACCCAATAAGACAACCCGTGTTAAGGAAGTTCGCAGTTTGAAGATAACTCCCGTCACCTACCTAGTTTTAAGTTGGCTAACAACCACTCCCATCTGCTCTGCGCCGACAGTATGAAAAATTAAAAAAAGAGAAGAAAGAAAAGAGATCAATTATTACAGGTTGGTTGAATAGACACAGCTCACACAGCTCATTGGTTGAATCCAATACCTCTTTTGTCACGAAGCAATGGGACAGATCATAATTTATTCTCTTTTGGGTTGTAAAATGGCACAGTTGTTCAGATGCACAGTTGTTCCTATCCCTCTGAAAATATAAAATAATAATGTACGCGTACACATATCTGTGATTCTCTGGATCAGTGCGGGCCCTATGAATGGCTGTCTTCATAAATTTTAAAGCAGAGTAACGTGATATACCTAACGGCTATCTTCGTTTCCTACTTAAATAATCGCCATTACTCCCTGTCTCCCATGTAGTGCGTGCCAGTGAATAAGGAGGAAAGACCGAGGACGAGTAGAGAAAGGAAAAGCATCGGCAGCCAAGTCTCAGCATTCAACTCTCTCCGATCAGTCGTCTATTCCTTCTGCTTACCAGGTATAATCTATGATCTGTTCATCTGTATAGCGCAGTTGGTGGTGAAAATCTTCGATGTTGGTAGAAGTTGGTAGAAACCGATTATATGGTGTTATTGGGAATGTTCTATGGTAGAATGATTGCATACCCAAAAAAGAATAGATTAGATAACTACCCAACTATGCTTTTTCATTGGAATATCATTTGATATATAGATTATTTTTCTTTTCTAAGAGGCCCTGTAAACATGGGTGTATATATGTCAGGATTTTGCAGCCTTAGGCATTGATTGGTTTTGGTGTGTGCAGGATTAAAAATGACCATAACTCGGAGAAACAAGATAATGTATTTGTTGTGCGCAGTTTTATGGCTGGGAATAACCCATGGAGTGGCAGGGGACAAAACCGTAGTTGGGGTGGTTTTAGCAACGGCTCCATCCGCGGCTCCTACATCCACCCCTGCGGCGCCTGCCGCCGCCCCTCAAGCGTCTCCCGCCGCAGCACCCCAGGCGGAAGCGCCATCGCCGGCGGCATCTTCCAAATCTCCGGCTGCGGCTCCCGTCTCCGCCCCGCCTGCCAAGGCTCCCGCAAAAGCGCCCACGCCCAGCAAATCGAAAGCTCCTTCAAAAGCTCCGGCCGCCGCTCCGCCTTCTGAAGCTCCGGTGTCTTCTCCTCCGGAGCCCGCGCCCGTTTCCTCGCCTCCGGTGGCGGCCCCCGAGGCCTCGTCACCCGCTGTGGAACCGCCTGTGGCTTCGCCAAAGGCTTCTGCTCCCGCGCCATCAAAGCATAAGACCAAGCCGAAGAAAAGCACGAAGAAGAACACGAAGAAGAACACGAAGAAGTCCAAGAAACACGCGGGTGCCCCTGCTCCCAGTCCAGCAGCGTTGGGTCCTCCTGCCCCTCCTATGGCTCCCGAGCCTTCTACCTCAGCCGACTTGGTCTCCCCTGGCCCTGCACCTAATTCTGATTCATCGGTAGGTTCCCATCTTTTTGCAGCTTTATTTCAAGGGTGATCATGGTTTTTGTAACTTCAAATAGCAGGTCTAAATTCTTATACTATATTTTGATTATTTTGATAACAGTCATACAAACTAGTTATTTATTATTATTTATTATGATTTTGTGATATGATTATTGATTTTTTCATTTGTTGTGGTTGCAGGATGGAGGATTGAAGAGCTTCCCAGCAGGCAGTGTTCTTGGGAGCCTTCTCCTGGGCCTCTTTCTGTTTATCCGCGTGTAGAGGATATCTACTATATTTTTTTTTGGGCTTTCTAGTCGAAAATTTGATCGGCCATTGTGGTCGACGGATCGTCATTCTTAGATTATTATTCTAATAATACATTCATTGTAACTCTTGAGAGTCGTCGCTCTCATTCTTCTTCCATTGGGAGGTTTATTTTACTTGGTGTCTGATAATAAAAATGAATATCTCTTTTGAGTGGAGTGAAAAAAAATCTTTAAAAGTCAAATTTAAGGAAATGTTTAAATATCATTTAAAATAAAATGTGATCCTTTATGCGCTTGAGATGCAGTTTACTTTTCATAAAAATAGTAAACATTTCAGTAAGCGCAATGTGAAGGAAGAAGTCTACTAGACGGTGGGTGAGGGAACTTTTTATAATTCTCTTAAAATTAATTAGTCGTATTAATGTTTTTAATTTAAAAAAAAATAAGATTATAAATTATTATAATAAAAACGTAATATTTTAAAATTTAAATATAAAAAATAGATAAAAATATACTAAATTTTATTATATTTTATATTATTAATTTATGTATATATTTTCTGATTTGATTTTATAGTAAATTAATTAATTAATGCCATCCCATCTTATAAATAAATATATGCTGTAGTTTATTTATTATTAATAGTCAAATATCATATTAAATCATACTATGTTAAAGTTTTAGTTATACACATTAATCAGATCAAGAACAAAACCACCATCACTTCTATTCAAGGTGGTAACATCACATGCATCACTTCATCCTAAGTTGGTAAAATTACATGCATTTGTTCTCACTTGAGTAGTTTTGTTCATCCCAAGATGATAATATCACATGCATTTGTTCTCACTTGAGTAGTTTTGTTCCATTATGGTAATATTGACAAAGTTCTTCAAAATGTTTAGGGGAGTTTGTTATTCAAGGCTTGCAAAGGATCATGTACTCTTAAAGAAGGGATTTGCCAATATAGGTCATGACAACCAATTAATTGAAATGGGATGTTTTTTAATTAAAGATAATTTGGAGCCATCATTCACTTGATAAGTTTTGTTCTATTGTGGGAAGATGCATTTGTTCTCACTTGAGTAGTTTTGTCCATCCCAAGTTGGTAATATTACATGCATTTGTTCTCACTTGAGTAGTTTTGTTCCATTATGGGAAGATTGACAAAGTTCTTCAAAAAGTTTAGGGGAGTTTGTTATTCAAGGCTCGCAAAGGATCATGTACTCTTAAAGAAGGGATTTGACAATATAGGTCATGACAACCAATTAATTGATATGGAATATTTTTTAATTAAAGGTTTTTTTGGGAACCATCATTCACTTGAGCAGTTTTGTTTTGTTCCATCGTGGGAAGATGCATTTGTTCTCACTTGAGTAGTTTTGTTCCATTATGGGAAGATTGACAAAGTTCTTCAAAAATTTTAGGGGAGTTTGTTATTCAAGGCTCACAAAGGATCATGTACTCTTAAAGAAGGGATTTGACAATATAGGTCATGACAACCAATTAATTGATACGGAATGTTTTTTAATTAAAGATAATTTGGAGCCATCATTCACTTGAGCAGTTTTGTTCCATTGTGGGAAGATGCATTTGTTCTCACTTGAGTAGTTTTGTCCATCCCAAGTTGGTAATATTACATGCATTTGTTCTCAAGTAGTTTTGTTCCATTATGGGAAGATTGACAAAGTTCTTCAAAAATTTTAGGGGAGTTTGTTATTCAAGGCTCGCAAAGTATCATGCACTCTTAAAGAAGGGATTTGAAAATATAGGTCATGACAACCAATTAATTGATACGGAATATTTTTTAATTAAAGATAATTTGGAGCCATCATTCACTTTAGCAGTTTTGTTCCATTGTGGGAAGATTGAAAAAGTTCTTCAAAAAGTTTAGGGGAGTTTGTTATTTAAGGCTCACAAAGGATCATGTACCCTTAAAGAAGGGATTTGACAATATAGGTCATGATTTTAGTTACCAAGTTCGAATTTGTGTTCGAGTTCGAAGTTCGAAAGAAATTTGACATTTTAAAATTCAAAATAAAATTTGACATATAAAATTTGATATATTATAAATGTGCATATATCCTTTCAAAATATTATATAAATAAATTAATAACTAAGAAATTCAAACAAAAATTTGCAACAAATATTAATAATTTTTTAAACTTCTACATAAAATTTTAAAGGTATCATTTTAAATATATTTTACATTTAAATATTTGAAAGTATTCTTAAGTAGTCTTGTGTTCAAACCCCTTGAGAGTAGTTATTGATGTAATTTGTAAACGTTCTCCTTAAAAAAAATTATATAAATTAAATTTTATATTTGAAACAAATAACTAATAAAATAATAATAACTTACTAAAACAAACAACTAATTTTATAAAAAAAAAATAATTAATTAAATTAATATATAAATAATTTTAAAAACTATCCAAAGTCACGGAGTAACTTCGACAGCACAACCCGAGTTTAATCTTTTTCACGCTTAATAAATGTGTTGATTCCACCACCTGCCTTAGAAAATCATAGACACATAAACCTGTATCCATTTGTTAAAATAGATTGAGAGACATTGCAATGTAACATCCATTTGTTTATAGATTGAGATCTATCGAACATAAAAACCACACAACGTTAAGTTGTGTTTCGAAGTAATTTGTTATCTAATCGATACAATCGTATATTTTGACATTCTAACAATTGGTAAACCCTACCAGATAACTATTTTACAATTTTCAACTAGCCTTCACTTTTTCTCGCTGGATTTAGAATTTAATTTATTTTAGGGTTTTAAATTCGACTAATTTCAAATTTTATTTAAATTAAAGATAATTTGGAGCCATCGTTAAAAATATTGTTAAAAAAAAAAAAGTAAAAGGGACATCTATGTAGCGTCTTTCTCTTGAGCCTCCAACAAACATTTATGGCAATGTTTCTTTTTAAGTGCTTAACTAGCGTAAATATGTCAAAATTACATTTGTAATAACAAAAATATGTCAAAGATTTTATTTGGTTTTTTTAGGTTTGTTGATATTATGTAGCGATGAAGTGTTGAATTCAACTTCAATGATGATTTAGAGGTGGATTTGTTAGCTCCAAAATGAACCTTCTTTAGCATTCATTTTTAGAGTTTGAAATTGTGGTTTATTTTTAGAAATGATTTTTTTTCGTGGAAAACACCTTAATTGGGATGCTACTTTCTTGGGTAAGTTCCAAGGAGGTAGGGGTATCTATTTTGTCAAAAACACCCAGGTCTTGTACTTGACCGGCCTCCTTCGACACACTCAAAAAGCATGCCTAAAACAATAAAAACATAAACAAACACAAAAAACACAACAAAAAAAAACGAAAATAACAAAAAACATAAAACAAACACACGAACACAACAATAAAAAAACACACAAAAAACAAAAACACCAAAAATAACACAAAAATAAAACAAAACAAAAAGACACACCAAAAAACTAAAAAGAAGGAAAAAACAAAAAATAACTTTGGTCTTTCTAGACCAAAAGGTTATTCAGTCTAAGCAAGGGAACTAAAATACCCGATTGAACCAAACAAAATCAAAAACAAAGAAAAAAGGAACTAGGAACCTCTAGTACTAGAGCCGCCATCCAAAGAAATGATAGAAAGAAGAGCTTTCCTTATTTGTGAATCCCACCATTTGGGAGGGTGGTAATAGTAAGTAATATCACCTTTGTCCAATGCCCAATTAGCTAAAGCATGCGTACTCCAATTCTCTTCTCTAACCACATGATTGTATTCAACTTTCAAAAAGTCCATCTGGATTAATTGAATGTTCTCAACAATTCTTTTTTTTCTCTAATTAGCCTTATGATTCTTAGGAGGAGTCTTCAACAAATTAATCATGACTTGAGAGTCGAATTCAATAAAACCTTTTTCCATCTGATCTTAGCAACCTCTCAAAGGCCACTAAGGATACCATACCCCTCAACAAGGTTATTGGAAAGGATACCCAAATTCTCAGGAAAAGTGAAAACCAGAGAACCATTTGAAAGTCTACCAATTCCTCCTACACTAGCTTTTCTAGGGTCCCCCCTAGAGGCTCCATTGGTATTGACTTTTCCAAAATCCTTAGGAGAAGGTTGTCAATTCCTTGTTCTATCCATATTTCAAGTAATACTTTCCCTTTAATTTGGTTGCCCTTAAAAGAGTTAATCTTCAATCTTTGCATCACTTGATCCCATCTTTGATAGGAGTTCTAGGGGTGTTTAAAGAGTTGTTGGACTGATTCAACTAAGTTGGCAATGGTCTTTTGCCAGATATAGTGAGTATCATTTTCTTAATTGAAAATCAAGTTGTTTCTTTCCTTACAGATATTCCAAGGTAGAATGGTAGAACCCATCCAAACTAGCTGCCTAATAAAACGATCAACACCCTCCTGATTAGGCCAATCCCTCCAAAGTTGTTCAAAAGTAAAAAAATTAGACCACTGTAAGCCAAGTAAGATGGTCATTCTCCTCCATAGCTCAGAGGCTAAGGTAAACTCAATAAAAAGATGGCTAATAGTTTCCACATTCTCTCCACACATTTCACATATAAGTAGGCCATGAAAACCATGTTTCATAAGTTGCTCACCAGTAAGCACCATGCGATGCAATAAAAGCCATGTAAAGAACCTCACCTTAGGCTAGATTTCTTGAGCCCACAATTGAGTTAAAATATCATATGGTTGGTTGAGATTATTATGGTATAAGGAAAAATAACCTTGAGCAACTGAATACTCAACCTTAGTAGTGTTGTTCTATCCAAAACAATCTTTCTTAAGAGCAAGAGAGAAATATCATATGAAGGATGCTTTGGATGTCTTTTCTATGCATTTTTGGCATTTTAATAGGGCAGTCCTCACCAAGAATTCAATATCTACTAACCTATGAATTACCAGTATGGTATCGACAGTAATTAGCAACCTTTATCCAGTTAGCTCGATGAAGCTCCTATATCCAAGGCCTCCAATAAGGAAACTGAGTTATCAAAGGTTGGTGACCATCCTAAGAATTTATCCAAAAAATTACCTGTTAACCATTATGAATGATCCAAAATAACTTTTGCTTAATCAAATCCTCACCAATCTTAAGAACCGCTAAAATGGGAGAAGTGGGAACCTTTGATAGGTAATTGATAGCGAACAAGGTCTTCAAGACTTTTGTTCTTAGATATTTAACATGAATATTCTTGGACCAAATAGCATTAGGGTTATGCAAAATCCTCCAATAAACTTTAGCAACTAAAGCCTTATTGTTATTAATAGCAGACCAAAATCCTAATCACCCTTCATTCTTGGGAAGGCATAAAGTATCCCATTTCACCAAGGCCCATTTTATTTTCTCTTTAGTACCACTCCAAAGGAACTGATGATTGATTTGATCCAATTCTTGAAGAAATGCCTTTGGGATATTCAACACAGTGGAAACATAAATAGTTATAGCTTGAAGGACTAATTTTTCCAAGGTAATTTTACCTCCAAATGAAATCCACATATTGGTCCACTTTCCAATTTTCTTCTTAACTCTATCCAACAACCAATTCAAATCTTTTTTTTCTATCTTTGAATATTGATGTGAATGCCTAAATAAGTGATCAAGAGAGAGGTCTTATTGTATCTTAATTTATCCAAGACCTATTGAGAAATGTAGCTCAGACAAGAACTTATTGCATAGTCTTCAATATGAATGCGCTAGAAGTGGTTCAAGGTATTTCAAATTCTATTTTGTAATTCACTTAAGTGATTCAATATTGACCATACATCTGAATAGATTAGGGTTTCCTTTTCAAGCATAAAAGGAGGACAAGAGTGTTTTACTTAATAGAAAGAAAAGAAGGTGAACAAATTACTGAAGAACTTGAAGGCTATTGTGCAGGAGGAAGAGTGATTTGCTGGCCAAAAAGACAACAAGAGAGCATGCTATCCTGTTGTAATTGTAATTTCCTCCATTATATAATATATACAGGTTCAGTAGCATATTTATCTTCCATTGTTCATTATGTTCATTTTCTATCCATTTGTGTGATTGTTACATGTTTAAAATATATTCATTTTATATCAAATTTATTTAGAAACATAGACTAACAGTCATCTAGGTTTTGGAAACTTTACATGGTATTAGAGCACAGTTCTATGATTGAGATTCTCAAGGGTTTACAACAGTAGATTACTATTTGATATTAAAATATAGTAGTTGAGGGTTTCATACTTTTTCTTGAAGGACTAAGCTAATATGCAGGAAAATTTTTTAAGTCGTTCATATCATATCTAGAAATTTGTGTAGTAGATCTCAAAGATGGCAGCAACTAGCCTCATATTTGAGGATAGATTGAAAGGTGCCTCCAATTTCTTGCCCTAGATAATTAGGGTAATGCTATTATTGGAAGATAATTATCTTTGGGATATTATCAAGGATGCTATGAATTTACCTACAAATATACAACAATTGGAAATTCACAGAATGAAGTGAAGGCCAAGTGAATGATCCTAGATGCGGTGAAGGATCACTTGATTCCTCACATATATGAGAATACTAAGGCAAAGGAGATGTTTGATGCCCTAGTTAACCTCTACCAGAGTGAGAACATAAATATGTTATTGAAGGACAAACTCATATCTATAAAGATGACTGGATTTAACACCTTTACTAGTTAACTGATGAAGATCATGCAGATTCATGATCAACTAGCAACAACTGGGGAGAAGTTTGAAGACACAAAGTTGGTGAACATGAAACTGAATGGTTTCTTAGATTCATGGGAACCATTTGACAAAGGCATCTATTCTCGTGAGAAACTTCCCACCTATGAGAAACTATGGGATGATTTCATCCAGGAGGAGACTCGGATGGAGTCAAAGACCAACAAGAAAGGTGGTGACGATAACCTAGCTCTATTTGGGTAAACCAAGAAGGGAAGAGGTAAAGGATCCATTAAGGGTAAGGTAAAGAATGAGGAGTCAACCTCATAGTCATAGAAGAAGGACTTGAGCAAGATAAGTGCTTCATTTGTCCTAAGCACGACCATTATGCATCACAATGTCCAGATAAGAAGTGCAAAGGGAAGCAATAACATACTTAGGTAGTAGCCTCTACAAAAACTCATATGAGCAATTTTGTTGCCAAATTCATGAAGGATTTCTTGATATTCTCTTGTATTTCTACCAATATAGTTTCAAGGGATTCTTGGTATGTGGAAAGTGGAGCATATCAACATATGACAGCAGGATGATAGTGTTTTACTAATCTACAAGAGTAGAACCTAGGATTTCAGGTTGAGCTTGGTGATGATGCCAAATATCTAGTTGAAGGAATTGGTACCATTCCTTTATTACTCCAATAAGGGAACTCTTTAGACTTTGATGATGTTCTATTTATTTTAGGTCTAAGATAAAACTTGGTTTCAATTTTGGTTATGGAGAATAAGGGTTATGCAATAGCGTTCAAGAACCATCATGTCCTTATTATACCAAAATAATTAATCCAAAAACAACACAAGTGATAGGGGTTAGGGAAGGCAGTATATACAGGTTGCAAGGTGAACCTGTTCAATCCCTAGTTCATAGTAATAACAACTTGTGTGAGTTGTGGCATAAGAGGATGGGGCACCTGCATTATAGAGTGTTGCCTATTCTAAGGTAGATAGTCACAGGTCTTCCAAAGTTCAGCATTCAAAAATAAGGAGAATGTAGAGGATGCATGCTTGACAAGCATGCCAAGGTTGTTTTACCAAAAAACGATCATAGGTATAAGGAGATACTAGATCTAGTACATTTAAATGTTTGTGGAATGATGTTAGTAGCATAAATTTTAGGTAGCATATACTATGTTTTCTTTATTTATGATTTATCTCGCAAGACATGGATCTACTTCTTAAAGACCAAGGATGAAGTCTTTAGTAGGTTTTAGGAGTTCAAATCTCTAGTTGAGAATCAGATAAAGAAGAATATCAAGGTCTTGAGATCAAAAAATGGGGGTGAATATACCTCCAAGGAGTTCGATGGTTTCCGCAAGTAGGTAGGAATCAAGAGGGATTTTATTGTTCCATGTAACCCATAACAAAATGGGGTTGTTGAGAGAAATAATTGATTCATCATAGGGGTTGCTAAGACCATGATTTATAACCAAGGATTACCAATGTTTCTTTGGAAAAAATCATGCAACACAATAGTCTACATCCAAAACATGTATCCTCACAGGATCTTGGAGGAAAAGACACCAAAGGAGGCATTCACTGGTGTGAAACCAAAGGTGATTCATGTTTGCATCTTTGGATGTCTAGTTTATATCCATGTTTTGATAGAAAAGAGGACCAATTTGGAGCCCTCCAGTTGGAAGGGTTTATTTATAGGCTATAATGAAACTTCAAAATATTACAAAGTCTATATTATAGAGCAAAAGTAAGACAATAGTGAGCAAGAATGTAAAATTTGAGGATGTTGCATCCAGGAAGTTCCATGAGCCTATTCTAGTGATAGAGAATAAGGAGTAGGAAGCTTCGAAGGTTGAGCCAAGGTCACCAAAGAAACCAGTGGTTTCTATTTTAGGACAATAATCTTCAGGTGAGGAGGAGGAGACATTATCCCCTTTCAGTTCTATAAGGAGACCTCAATGGCATACATAAACATTGAGGGATGCTCAGGAGTATGTTAAGGCTCCTAGCAACATGTTGAGGGAGAAAAAACATTCGAGGAAGTTTCAAAACTACATAGCATTGATGAGAAACATCATTTTGAGCCTTTCAATTATTAGGAGGTAGTATATTAGCAGGTTTGGCAGTATGCCATGGTGGAGTCATAACAAATATTGTTTGGGATATAGTGCCAAGATTGGTGGGAAGTTAGTTGTGATTTCCAGGTGACTCTACAAAATTAAGCATGTTGTAGATAGCAACATCGAGAAGTTCAAGGTGAGGTTTGTGGCAAGAGGATTCTCCTAGAAAGAGATATTGGACAATGATGAGACTTTTGCTCTAGTCACTAGATACACTTCCATTAGAGTAGTTATATCTTTAGCTTAATCTATGGGATGGTGTATTCATAAAATGGATGTGAATAGAGATTTCCTTAGTGGTATCATTGAGGAAGAAGTGTACATAAAGTAGCCTCAAGGATTTGAGGTAAATGGGAAATAGTCCCATGTTTGTAGGCTTAAAAAGCCTTATATGGACTCAAATAGACATCAATAGCATGGTATTCTAGGATATATGGATACTTGCATAGTGTGGGATTTACAAAAAGTGATGTACATCCTAATATATATTATATATTTGTTGGGATAGATCTGCTCATTTTGGTTCTATATGTAGATGACTTGTTTCTTACAGGTGTAGATAAGCTCATTGCAGGGTGTAAACTAGATATGATAGTTGATTTTAAGATGAAGGAAATTGAAATGATGCATTACTTATTGGGTTTAGAGGTTTGGAAAAGACCAGTGGAGATATTCCTTGGGTAGGGTAAGTATACAATTGAGATCCTAAAGAGGTTTTAGATGGAGAACTGCAAACCTATGGCCACACCCATGATAACTAATCTAAATAATGTGACAAATTCAGATTTAGAGTTGGTGGACTCTACGTTGTACAATTAGCTAATAGGATCCTTGGTGTATTTGGTCAACATTAGAAAAAATATATATTTTACAGTGAACACCTTGAGTCAGTTCATGGTGAAGCCAACCCAGGAGCATTAGGTAGTAGTAAAACATATTCCTAGATACTTGAGGGGCACAATGGAGTATGGTCTGAGATATCATGGAGATAGTGAAATTAGGTTGCAAGGGTATACAAAATCAGATTGGTTAGGTAATGTAGCAAACAAGAAGAGCACCTCAGAGTGTTGCTTTAGCTTGGGATTAGGCATGATATCCTAGTTCAGTAGGAAGCAAACTTTAATAGAACTTAGTTCAATATAGGTCGAATACATGGCAACCAATATTACTAGTTGTGAGGCCATCTAGCTTCACAAGTTGCATATAATATTGATTGATTAGGATTTGGTTCCTACAGTGATATATTGTGATAATCTAAGTTGTATAAAGCTTTCTAAGAATACAATATTTCATGACAGGTCCAAAAACATAGAGATAAAATATCACTTCATACGAGACATGATTCATAAGGGAGTAGTAAAGCTCTAGTATATTCCCATAGATCAGTAGGTAGCTGATATTTTGACCAAGCCCTTAGTGAAAATAAAGTTTGAAGCATTCAAAGATAAAATTGGATTGGTGTAGAATTCCTTCCTTGCTAAGAGGGAGTGTTGAGAAATGTAGCTCAGATAGGTACTTGCATAGGTTTTAGTATGAATGCACTAGAAGTGGTTTGAGATAGTTTGAATTATATTTTGTAATTCACTTAAGTGATTCTATTTTATAATTCACTTAAGTGATTCAATCTTGACCATACATCTCAATATGAGATGAGATGTAATCTTGACCATACATCTGAATAGATTAGGGTTAGAGAGATTAGGGTTTCCTTTTCAAGCATAAAAGGAGAAGGGCAAGAGTGTTTTACTTAACAAAAAGAAAATAAGGTGAATAAATTGCTGAAAGAGAACTGCAAAGCTATTGTGTAGGAGGAATATTGATTTTCTAGCTAGAAATATAGTAAGAGAGTAGGTTGTCTTACTGTAACTATAATCTCCTCCATTATATAATATATACATGTTTAGAAGAATATTTGTCTTCCATTGTTCATTCTATTCATTTTATAGCCATTTGTGTGACTATTACATGTTTAAAATAGATTCATATTAGATCTGATTTATTTAGAAACATATTCTAGCATTCATATAGGGTTAGAAAAATTTACAAGACCATGGATTCCTGTCTGGAAGAGCAATGAAAGAAAATGACTTTAGATTTATCTTCATTGATCAATTGCTTGGTAGAATTAGAAAAACAACTAATGATTTGCTTAATTTTAGAAGTTTCCTTAATCGTAACTTTACCTAACATAATAGAGTCATCAAAAAATTAAAGATGATAAATAGGCTTAGCTCCACGAGCAATGGTAACTCCCTCAAGGGTTCTATTTTCTTTATTTTTTGTTATAGTCCTGCCCAAGCTGCATTAAAAAAGAATGATGAATAAATAAGGGTAGATGGGTCACCTTGCCTAATACCTCTAGAAGTAGGTAATAGCTAATAAGGTCTACCATTGATAAGAACAAAGGATACCAAAGAGATACATCCCATAATCTAGTCCATCCAATCTTGAGAGAATCCAGATTGCCTTAAATGTTTAAAAAATAAGGGTTGATCCACTCTGTCATAATATTTAGATAAGTCTAAGTGAATGAACATAGATGGAGATTTTTTGTATTTCTATGGAATGGATGGCTTTATGAGCAAGAACTATCTCATCCACTATTTGATGCCCTTCCCCTTTTTTTTAGGGGAAATAATATTATGCAATAGAGGATTCAACATTTCTACCATGATCTTTGTAATGATTTTGAGAACATTACATAAAGCTATAGGTCTAAAACTTGAGATATGATCTACCTCTTGAGATTTTGGGACAAGAATTATATAAGTTTTATTGATAACCTTCAAAATTTCTTTGGTTTTTTAGGCTTCTTATACCACCTCTAATAAATTAGCATGAAGGATATCCCGAACTCTTGATAGAACTCAATGGGAAAACCATTATGACCTGGGGTTTTTTAATTTTGCATTTTAAAAACCATTGAAGCTCATTGATAGTAATTGGAGCAGTCAAAATAGAGTTTTCCTTAGAAATGATAAGAGTAGGGATTACTTGAAGAATATTTTGTTGATAAGCTGAGTCAAGAGGTGCAACAACAAATAGATTGGAAAAGTAATTGACAACAATAGAGTTCATTTCATTCCAAGTGTAGACAACGTCTCCAAAATTAGATTTCAAGGAAGAAACAAAGTTGTGAGATCTTCGAGCTAGAAGATATTTGTGGAAGAAATATGTGTTTTGATCTTCTCCTTTGAGCCATTGGATCCTATATTTTTACTTCCATAAGAGTTATATTTTTTCCTATTCCTCTAACTAAGCTATGAGTCTAATTTCATTTGTACTTCTACTCTCTGTGAGGCCATCTAAACATATTTTCTTATTCAAATATTCAATTTGAGCAATAAGTTCATGTTTTTTTTGGACATCTCCAAATTTATTATAGTTCCAAATCTTGATTTTGGATTTAATGTATTGCAACCTTTTGTAAAAAAAAAATATTTTAGTCTCATGCCTTGGTTTACCTTCCTTCCACCATTGTTGCACTCAGGATCTAAAGGAACCATCCAGGGTTATGCATAGTGGTAAATATTTACAAATTAGGTGAATATTAGGATTTTAAAAAATGAAAATTGGTGAATATGAGGACCCTCGACGTCGGCCCATTCGCCTAAAATTTTTAGGACCAATTTTTCTTAAGGTCAATTTGCCACAATATATATCCAAATATAGGCATATTTGTACTCGTTGGAAAGCTCTTTTTGAGCTTGATATAATGGTGGTGTTTTTATGAAGTTATAAGGTTATTTAATAGGTCAAAATTTTATACCAAATATGAATTTACATTTTAGGGCTTCAAATACCCCAAATTTTGGTGTGAAGATGATTGATTTGATTTTCTTAGGATTCACCATGATTCACCTTGATTTCGATTAGGATTCACCATTTTTTACAAGTACATTTTAAGTCCAACCCCTTATGCATAACCCTGGAACCATCTCTAAGCCACATTAACTAAAATTGAAAAGGTGAGAAACTCACATTGGTTTTCCAAAGTTCCACCATGACTAGCCAGTAATATGAACCAACATTGTTATGATTCTTCACCTTAGGAATGTGACCATGGATTAAGAAATTGTTAGAGAAAAATAACCTATCCAATCTCTCCATGATACAAGTTGAGCCTTACCTTTTGTTAGACCAAGTCATAAGGCCATTATCTAGTTGGATGTCCAAAATATGAAGGTTTGCAATATATTCACTCATGAGGTCATTGATTTTATCTAAATTTCTATTTCCCCCCATTTTATCATCCAAAGAGAGGATATTATTGAAATATCCTCTGATTAAGATCCAAGATTCAATAAAATGAGAGATAATATAAGTTATATCCTTCCACTGTCTTCAATTTTCCTCCAAAGTAGTCGAAGCTTAAATAGTTATGCAAAACATGATTTGGTTAGAATGTCTACTTTGAATAGATTTAGCCAAAATACCCCAAATTACAACCCATTTCTAGAAATGATTAGGTTAAATTACCTTGTCATTTAAATTCTTAAAGGTAGAATTGGATTTAACCTCAACAAACCCTCAACATAAAGAAAGCAATTTCAAGGACATGATCAAATGATGCTAAACAATGGTCTCTCTCGGATAATAAGTCATCCCAATATTTTCATTAGGTCAATGAAGAGGTAAATGATTATATATGTAACAATTAATAATTTGCAATAATTGGATAGACCATTTTATCCCCCATGTAACCAACTAGACTAAGCAATGTTGGCTTTTAAGATTAACTATCTCAAAATATCATAGGTCCTAAT
Source organism: Wollemia nobilis (assembly GCA_028583015.1). Lineage (NCBI taxonomy): Eukaryota > Viridiplantae > Streptophyta > Pinopsida > Araucariales > Araucariaceae > Wollemia > Wollemia nobilis. The sequence continues at coordinate 33,280,844 of JAQPPZ010017052.1, forward strand.
GTAAATAAGCCAAAAATATTATAGGTCGAAATATCAATAATCAAGAGTAGAATTATATATGAGCAATCAAATATATATCTATGACAATATAATAATGAAATAAAATTCACTTATAATATCAAATATGAATTCAAATGGCCAAAATCATTGATGTACATGCATGAAGAATACTTACAATATTAAAATTTTTCAAAATCTATATACAATCTTTATTATCAATGTTTTCTATATGGTGATCACTATAGACCATTTTACCTTACATTGTATGGAGCTTTATATCCATAATATAGCCATAGTAATATGACTCTTCAATACTTGTCTATTGCACTCCTCACATATATGGGAGATGCAACCTTTCTTATTCTTGAATTTTGAATTCTCATCTTGCCACTTGTATACTAGACTCTTCACTCTCTTCTTACATGCTTACTTGACTCTATGATACTTACACACTTCTGCATAACTCTTACTCCCCTATATGAAACTTGCACACTTCTACATGACTCTTACTCTCCTACATGCACTCCTAATACAACACACTTGTTTACATTACATGACACTTGTGCACATTCACTCAATATACATTTGTACTCTTACTTATATGACACTTGTGTATTTCCTGCACATTGCAATATTACATGACGCTCATGCATTTCTTGCACATTGCACTCTTACATGACACTCATGCATTTATTGCATATTGCACTCTTACATGACACTTGTGCATTTATTGCACATTGCACTTTTACATGACATGACACTTGTGCATATCTTGCACATTGACACTTAGATAAAAATAAAATATAAATCACTTATCTAAAATATAAACACAAACTCTAATCTATTACATATTTACATTTGCCCCATGAAGGTACCATAAGGGTACATTTGCATGTATTGTTGTAAATTTTTAGTTAGTTGTGTTGTCATTGATGTCAAGAGTCAGTATCAGGAATCAGTGCAAGACTTGGCAAAATAAGGGTTAAAATATTTATATTTTAAGCCCAAGATATTTGGTTTAAGAGCTTCACATGATTGGTCAAAAGGACGGTTAAATACCTTGAAGAAAAGGCCTAAAGGAAATAATATTATAATATTTATTATTATAATATTAAAGGCGGTCAGAAAAGGTCTAAGGGCGAAAGAGAAAAATACCTAGGCCCAATGGAAATAATATTATAATATTTTTATTATAATATTAAAGGTTAAATTAAAGCCTAAGGTAATTTATAAATAATTTATAATATTTATATTATAAATTAATTTATAAAAATAATATTATTAAAACCCAAAGTTGGGTTGGGCACAAATTTAATTTAAACTTTTATTCCCCCACCGACGTTCGAAGGATAGAAGCATATGGTATAAATACCATAACATTTGTCTCACAAATGCAAGTCTCCGAATATTTTAGAGCACATGTGATTATTGTGGAATGCGAAAAATTCATGAGCAAAACAAGACAAGAGGAAATTATTTTATTTGTAGCCGAAACATGAAGGTCAAAGTGACAAGGGCATAAAGGCTTAACACCAACCAAGCGGTTGGGCTAGTGGTAATTTGTTGGCATGTAAGGCGTAGGGTACATGGGAGACCCACGTTCGAGTCTTGGCGGCTACGAAGGGACAAAGCATTTTGGTGGCTTTGGAACTGGTGGAAGAGACAAAGCACTCAAAGCACTTTTGCCTCTCACGTGAGCGCCTAGCTCACATGGCAATTTGCTCGTGACTAGGGTGCAGACATCGGCTTGACCTGGGATCGAATCCCATCGAGGAGTGCAAAGGTACTTTATTTTTGTCATATGTGCATGTGGTCTAAAGTCGTATGTTGAGCGCCTTGGGAGATATAAGGTGATTAAAAGGTTTTTATTTTAATTAAAGGTTGTGAAGAATTTAGTTATTGTTTTAAAGTGAATTGCATTATTTCTGGATAAGAGGTGTTAATTATTTTGAAATGCAATTTTAAGTTGGGAGATATAAGGTGGTTAAGATATATTTTATTTTTGTCTTAAGTTGAAGATTGAGAAATATTTAATTTGGCTTAAAAGTGAATTGAATTATTTCTAGAAAGGTGTGTTGATTATTTGATAATGCATTTTTGAGTAGGGAGATATAAGATAGTTTGATTGTTTTATGCATTAAAATTCTGAAGTGGATTATTGTGAAATTAAGTTGATTGAACCTTTGTTAGTTTGGAGATTATAAGGTGTACTTGAGACTTGGTATTTGTGTATGGTGAAATAAATATTGAGGAGAATTTTGAGTTGAGATTTTGAGATAGATTGTTGCTACCTAACCTTGGAATTGGCAAAGAGGTTTTGATTGTGATTAAGACAGGTTTTGAAGATATATCTCCATCAAAGAAAAAGGTATGGGCACATCTTCCTTGTGAGTGAAATATTGTTGGGTTGAATGTTGTGAATGCTAAGTTGGAGTGAAAAGGTTTTTTTGATAAGCATTGTTGAGTGAGATTTCATATGCATGATTGGTGAATGTTTGTGAGAATATTTGAGTGTGAAGTTGAGAACTATCTTGAACAGGGGTTTGTGAAAGATCATGAGTATCATTGTTATGTGAAGTTAAGAACTATCTTGAATTAGGTTTTGTGAAATATCATGAGTATAATTGTTATGTGAAGTTGACAACTATCTTGATTAGGGTTTGTGAAAGAACATGAGTATCATTGTTATGTGAAAACTGGAATCATCTTGAGTCAAGGGTTGTGTTCCATAAGTGAGTTGTTGGAAGTTTTCTAAAAACACTTTATTAGGGTTTGTAAGCAAGTTGTGTTTCATTGAGTGGATGTTTTGAGTAAAGTTGGTTGAGCATTAGTGATTGAAAGCATTGGAGTGATAGTTCAATTTCTGTGAAACAAATTTTTCTTTATTTCTGAATTGATTTGAAAGTGAGTTTGAAAGTGATAGAGTGATTTGTGAGTGTGAAAAATATTGAGTCTCTTACCATTCTCTATATGTTTCTATGGTTAAACAAGATTCTGAGTGAAACTTGTTTGTGAGATTGAAGAGGTTTTTTGAAAGAGATTAAGTTGAGTTTGTATATGCAAGTTTTGCAATTGATTTGAATAAGCTTTTGTGAAAGCTAGTGGACAGATTTGAGTAAGTCCTAGAAGGGACTTAAGGATAGAGTTGAGCAAGATTTTGTGAGAGCTTGTGTGCAGATTTGAGTAAGTCCTAGAGGGGACTTAAGGATAGATTTGTGTGAGATTTTGTGGAAGCTTACAAGAAAATTTGAGGCAAGTCTTGGTGAAGACATGTTGAGTAGATTGGACAAGTTCTTGAGAGGACTTGTAGACAGAGTTGAGGCATGTCTTAGTGAAGACTTGCTGAGCATATTGGACAAGTTCTAGGGAGGACTTGTTGGGTATATTTGAGATAGAGATTGAGCATATTTGTGCTAGACCAAAGGACTATGTTTAGTACAGATTTGAGATAGATATTGAGCAAATTTGTGCTAGACCAAAGGACTATGTTTAGTGTAGATTTGAGATAGAGATTGAGCAAATTTGTGCTAGATCGAAGGATAATGTTTAGTATAGATTCAAGAGAGAGATTGAGCAGAGTTGAGAGTAAGCTTTGGAGGTGACAGAGTAGAGGACAATAGTCTCCAGTGGATAGAGATCCATTAGCCAGGGTAGAGAGGACAGAGGTCTTCAATGGAGAGAGATCCATAATCCAGAGTAGTGGAGGCAATAGTCTTCTAAGAAGATCACCAACCAGAGTAGAGGAGAAGGAGTTCTTCTATGGATAGAGATCAATAAACCACCTATGGGTTGGTACCCATGAACCAACAAAGGGGATTGGTGTCTCCTGTGGATAGGTATCCACAAATTTGATTAGGGGATTGGTGTCTCCTTTGGATAGAGGTCCATAAATATTGTAATAGGGAAGGATTCCCAAGAGATTTTTTGAGAAAATTTTAGTGAAATATTTTCTCTGTGGATGTAGCCCACATTGGGTGAACCATATTAAATTGGTGTCTCTATTGTGTGTGATGATTTATGCATTGCTTTGGTTACTACTATTGATATTGCCATTGATAATATTGGATAATATTATTTAGGAAAGAAAAGTAAAAAGTGGTATTATATTGTTCACCCCCTCTCAGTATAAGCTTGTGTTCTTCAATTGGTATTAGAGCGGGTTCCTTCGGAAAAGGTCTAACAACTTGAAGGAAGATCTTACAAGAACACACATGGCAAAGAAAGGCAAAAATAGAACCATGAGACCTAAAAAGAAAAGAACACACATGGTCATGAAAGAAAAGGAATATGAATTTGATTTTGTTTTCAAAGAGATTGTTTCTCTAAGAGGAGAAGTGGAAATAAATTCAAGAGATGAATCAAGCAGTGGAGAAAAGGCTAAATTAATAAAAAAATTTACCATATGTAGGAATACAGGTCACCATACAACTTATTATCCACAATATGGTGAAGAATATTTTGTTTGTGGTCAACTCGGTCATGATGCAAGTTATTGCAATGGATTTAGTAGCAATGATCATGAAAAAAAGGATCATAAGAATAGGGAAATAGGAAAACACGAGTACCAAAAGAAAATCAGGGATGGACAAGGCAAGCAAGGAAAGAAACTTTTCTAAAGGTATAAGAAGAGTTTTTATGCAGATAAGGCAAGTAAGAGTTTAAGTGGTAGTGATGGAAGCTCCTCAAATAATGATGAATATGAAATTGTATTTCTAACAGAAGAAAAGAAGTGGTTAGAAACAAGACACCAATAATTCTCAAGTGTTTTATAGGTGGTAACTTTGGTCATCTTGAAGATATTTGTATGGATTCAATTTCAGTGACGATGAATATGAAGATGCTCTACTTTTGGTAATAGAAGAAGAAGAAGGTGTTCCTATTGAAGATAAATCATAAAGGAATGAAGATGATCCCAAAGATAAATAAATAGAGGAAGAATAAGAGAAAGAATAAGTTGATATTGAAGGTGAGCTTATTTTTGCCTTTGATGCATTAAGGAAGGTAAGAAAGTAGAACTCAAAACTCAAGATTCAATTTCAAGAATGTGATGAAGAGAAAGGAAAGCTTATAGAGGATCTAACCAACTCAATAGCTGAAGAGCAAGGAGATTTAAAGAGAAGTTAGAATGTAAGGTTTTAGAATGTGAAAAATTAGAGCATGAGGTAGCTTCACCAAGGAAGGAAGTAAAATATTCTAGAGATAGTCTACACAGGTTTGAGATAAGCTCAAAGAAATTGGGTAATATTATCAAGGTACAGATACCTTCATCAAACAAAATAGGACTTGGTTTTGAAGAAGAACAAAGAGAATAAGGAGAGGAGTCAATCTCAAGCTCCAAAGAAGAAGAAGCTTCAGAAGAAGAGAGTGTAAGAGAAAGTGAGACTTCTGAGGATGAGTTGGACAATAGAAAGTTCAATAAGAGAAGGAACAATGCACAAATGAGGAACAAATGGAATAGGAAACAACACAAGTTAGAAGATACTAAGAGACCAATGGGGTCAAGGCAAGGTTTCTTCAATGGATGTTGCTTATCCCATGTCATAGGTTTGGGCACAAGGCTACACAATGCAGGACACATGGAAGGTAGGAATATGGAAATTTTAGAAACATGTATCTCTTTCAAGGGTATTGCTACTCTTGTAATAAGTTTGGTCATAAGGCAGTTAATTGCAGGGTTCATGACAGGAATGGATATGGCTTCACCAAGAGGAACTACAAGATATTTACACCTTCAAGGAACCACAAAATTAAGTGTCATAATTGCAATAATATTGGGCATATTGCTAAGTGGTGTAGAGAAAAAATTCTAGAGATAAACAAGAACATGAACATTTAGAAAAATCAGAATGATCAGTTGAGGAAAAATGTGGACAAAGGTGAAGATCAATGCATGCTGGGAGTAGAGATACTCCCACCCCAAAATTAACCACCTCAAGAGAGGATGTGGGGGAGGGGCTAAGATAAGAGTCTCATTCTTAGCCCCAAGCCCCAAAGGTGGCCCTTTGCCATTGATGACAAAGGGGGAGATATTTGAGTTAGGGGAGAGCATTCAGTTAGGGGGAGCAATTTCTCAAGGGGAGCAATTTTGGAAAAAGGAATGGTTAAAAAAAAGGGTTGCCATCAATGACAAAGGGGGATATTGTTGGAAATTTTGAGTTAGTTGTGTTGTCATTGATGTCAAGAGTCAGTATCAGGAATCAGTGCAGGACTTGGCAAAATAAGGGTTAAAATATTTATATTTTAAGCCCAAGATATTTGGTTTAAGAGCTTCACATGATTGGTCAAAAATATGGTTAAATACCTTGAAGAAAAGGCCTAAAGGAAATAATATTATAATATTTATTATTATAATATTAAAGGCGGTCAGAAAAGGTCTAAGGGCGAAAGATAAAATACCTAGGGCCAATGGAAATAATATTATAATATTTTTATTATAATATTAAAGGTTAAATTAAAGCCTAAGGTAATTTATAAATAATTTATAATATTTAAATTATATATTAATTTATAAAAATAATATTATTAAAACCCAAAGTTGGGTTGGACGCAAATTTAATTTAAACTTTTATTCCCCCATCGACGTTCGAAGGATAGAAGCATATGGTATAAATACCATAACATTTGTCTCACAAATGCAAGTCTTCGAATATCTTAGAGCACATGCGATTGTTGTGGAATGCGAAAAAAATCGTGAGCAAAACAAGACAAGAGGAAATTATTTTATTTGCAGCTGAAACATGAAGGTCAAAGTGACAAGGGCATAAAGGCTTAACACCAACCAAGTGGTTGGGCTAGTGGCAAGTTGTTGGCGTGTAAGGCATAGGGTACGCGGGAGACCCGCATTCGAGTCTTGGCAACTACGAAGGGACAAAGCCTTTTGGTGGCTTTGGCACTGGTGGAAGAGACAAAGTGCTCAAAGTGCTTTTGCCTCTCATGTGAGCGCCTAGCTCACATGGTAGCTTGGCCATGGCTAGGGCGCAGATGATGGCTTGACCTAGGATCGAATCCCACTAAGGAGTGCAAAGGTACTTTATTTTTGTCATATGTGCATGTGGTCTAAAGTCGTATGTTGAGCGCCTTGGGAGATATAAGGTGATTAAAAGGTTTTTATTTTAATTAAAGGTTGTGAAGAATTTAGTTATTTTTTTAAAGTGAATTGCATTATTTCTGGATAAGAGGTGTTAATTATTTTGAAATGCAATTTTAAGTTGGAAGATATAAGGTGGTTAAGATATATTTTATTTTTGTCTTAAGTTGAAGATTGAGAAAGATTTAATTTGGCTTAAAAGTGAATTGAATTATTTTTGAAAAGGTGTGTTGATTATTTGATAATGCATTTTTGAGTAGGGAGATATAAGGGAGTTAGTTTGATTGTTTTATGCATTAAAATTTTGAAGTGGATTATTGTGAAATTAAGTTGATTGAACCTTTGTTAGTTTGGAGATTATAAGGTGTACTTGAGACTTGGTATTTGTGTATGGTGAAATAAATATTGAGGAGAATTTTGAGTTGAGATTTTGAGATAGATTGTTGCTACCTAAACTTGGAATGGTAAAGAGGTTTTTATTGTGATTAAGATAGGTTTTGAAGACATATCTCCATCAAAGCAAAAGGTATGGGCACATATTCCTTGTGAGTGAAATATTGTTGGGTTGAATGTTGTGAATGCTAAGTTGGAGTGAAAAGGTTTGTTTGATAAGAATTGTTGAGTGAGCTTTCATATGCATGATTGGTGAATGTTTGTGAGAACATTTGAGTGTGAAGTTGAGAACTATCTTGAACTAGGATTTGTGAAAGATCATGAGTATCATTGTTATGTGAGTTTGACAACTATATTGAGTCAGTGTTTGTGAAATATCATGAGTATCATTTTTATGTGAAGTTGAGAACTATCTTGATTAGGGTTTGTGAAATAACATGAGTATCATTGTTATGTGAAAATTGGAATCATCTTGAGTCAAGGGTTGTGTTCCATAAGTGAGTTGTTGGAAGTTTTATGAAACACTTGGTTAGTGTTTGTAAGCAAGTTGTGTTTCATTGAGTGGATGTTTTGAGTAAATTTGGTTGAGCATTAGTGATTGAAAGCATTGGAGTGATAGTTCAATTTATATGAAACAAATTATTCTTTATTTCTAAATTGATTTGAAAGGGATTTGAAAGTGATAGAGTGATTTGTGAGTGTGAAACATATTGAGTCTCTTACCATTCTCTATATGTTTCTATGGTTAAACAATATTCTGAGTGAAACTTGTTTTTGAGATTGAAGAGGTTTTCTGAAAGAGATTAAGTTGAGTTTCTATATGTAAGTTTTGCAATTGATTTGAATAAGTTTTTGTGAAAGCTAGTGGACAGATTTGAGTAAGTCCTAGAAGGGACTTAAGGACATATTTGAGCAAGATTTTGTGAGATATTATGTGCAGATTTGTGTAAGTCCTAGAGGGGACTTAAGGAAAGATTTGTGTGAGCTTTTGTGGAAGTTTACAATAAGCATAATTGAGGCAAGTCTTGGTGAAGATTTGTTGAGAATATTGGACAAGTTCTTGAGAGGACTTGTAGACAGAGTTGAGTTAAGTCTTGGTGAAGACTTGTTGAGAATATTGGACAAGTTCTAGGGAGGATTTTTTGGGCATATTTTAGATAGAGATTGAGCAAATTTATTCTAGACCAAAGGACTATGTTTAGTACAGATTTGAGATAGAGATAAATAACACAAGCTTGTACTAAGAGGGGGGGTGAATAGTATAAGACCACTTTTTACTTTCTTTCCAAATCAATATCAATTAATTTCCTTAATTGTAATAACCAAATATAGCAGTGTTCATTAATAACTCAGATAGCAATAGTAAGCAAGATCACAAGTCACCACACACAATTGAGACACAATATTTAACGTGGTTCCACCAATGTGGGCTACTCCACCAGATAATCTCCTTATAATATTTCACACAAAAATAAGGATACTTATCCAATACAATGATTTATTTGATCTTCTCAAATATAGGAAATAACAAGCTCACACACAACTTGTCCAAATACGAATAACAAGCTCACATAGAACTTGTCCAAAACTGAATAACAAGCTCACATAGAACTTATCCAAAACTGAATAACAAACTCACACATAACTTGTCCAAATCTATTCAAACAATATCACCAAGAACTTTTATAAATATGCTATAACAAGCTCACCAAGAACTTGCCCAAAATATGTTCCAACAAGCTCACCAAGAACTTGTTCAAATCTGCTCTAGCAAGCTCACCAAGAACTTGCCCAAATCTGCTCCAACAAGCTCATCAAGAACTTATTCAAATCTACTCTAGCAAGCTCACCAAGAACTTTCCCAAATATGCTCTAGCAATTTCACCAATAACTTTCTCAAATATGTCCCAAAACTATCCACAAAGTTGTTCACAAAGTTGTCCCAGAACTGTCCACAAAGCTGTCCCAAAAATATCCACAAAGCTGTCCCAAAACTGTCCACAAAGGCTGTCCCAAAACTATCCACAAAGGCCTTCTCAAAGGCTCAATCAATCATTCTCAAGTAGCACTAAAATATCATCCACAAATATATCAAGGCAAAGCTCAAATATGAACTCAAAAATGAATGGAAATGTACTCTTCAATGGATAACAACAATGATCCACAATGATATCAACTCAACTCAACTCAAATCAACTCATAGAAGCATAAAGATAATTTTTAGAGACTCAATATGTTCTAAGCTCAATATTCAACTCAAATCAACTCAAATCAATCTCAACTCAACTCAAGTCAACTCATAGAAGCATAAATAGAATTGTTAGAGACTCAATATGTTCTAATCTCAATTTCAACTCAACTCAACTCAAATCAATCTCAACTCAACTCAAGTCAACTCATAGAAGCATAAAGAGAATTTTTAGAGACTCAATATGTTCTAATATCACTCTCAACTCAAATCAGAATTATGGAATAGTTTGTTTCATGGAACTTGACCAATCACCTCACACAATCACTTGACTAGGCTCAATCAAATCAACTCAACCAATCACCACAAGGGACTACTGTTTCTCACAAACACCCTAGTCCAAGCATGTATCAACCAACTCAAATGTTCCCAAAAATGCTCAACCATAAATCTCACATAACAATGATACTCATGTTCTTTTCAAGTTCTTTCACAACCAATGGGCTTCAACAACTATGCTTATAAAACAAGTTTTAAACACAACTCTCAAACAAGAAAACCTTGAAGCATTTAACCAACCACTTTCGAAAAGGAAACCACAATCAATCCTTTTCACTTCAATGATATTTCAGAAATCAACCACCATAAAAAATCAATAGGAGAATGTGCCCATACCTTTTTGATGCCAAGAAGTTGTCCACAAAATCTGCCACACTAAATACAACTTTCCTTTCCAATCTCAATAAGGATTAGTGGATTTCAAATAATAATCACAATATAAGCATAACTCAATTTACACTTTTTTACTCCAACTTAATAAATACATCCACAAAAGTCCTTTTTAATACAAACCTTATCAAAAATAATAATAAATAAGGCTCTCAAAAATATTTTATAACAACTCCTTATTTCTCCTAAATCTTAATTTTCAATTTCATGAATATCAAAATAAATCAACAACTCATCCACCTCTAAAATAATAATCACATCCCTTATAAAAATAAAGTCTAATTAAAAACTTTAATTATTCCTTAACCACCTTAGAAATTAATTAGAGCATCAAAAAAATCAATTAGATCAAAACGTAATTACCTCCTCAAGGAGATTCAAACCCCCAACTTGCACACACCACGAGTGCCTTAGCCACGACTAAGGTTGCCACATGAGCTAGCCGCTCATTCAAAAGGGAAAGACACAACGTGCCTTAAGTCCTTACTCCCTTCCACTCAAACTAAAAGCGGTTCGAGCACTTTCCTTCCAATGCCTTCGAATGCAGTCAAGGAGATTCGAACCTTGACGTAAAGCGCTACCACACACCTTAACAAAAAGCCAATTACCAATGCACCACTTTGCCCATAATGTCTTGGGCTTTCGACCAACCTTGGATTTATTTAATGTCTCCCTTTTCAAAATTATTTTTGCACGAGCTCTCTTCGGATGCTTATCCAAAAATTAACACGAGCAAGGATTAATTTCAAATGAACCTTAGGATCCCCCTTTATATAGTCTTCTCCTCATTTTTGATGGCGTCGGTGCATTATTGATTTTCCCTCTTTCTTTAGACGTTGACGCTAACTTTAATTTTAATTTTAAAATTTAAATTTAAATTTTAAATAATTAAAATTTAAACTAAATATTTAAAATTAAATATATCCATAACCGGGGCACTTTTTTCGACGAAAAAAAAGGCCAACCCAGGTTTTAAGAAAAACCCATTTCAAATATGCCATCCACGGTTTTAAATAAAATCTTTTATTTTGCCTTCGTTGGTTTTCACAAAAACCCTGATTTCATCCATGCTTTCCAAGATATCATTTGCCCATCAAAACTCAATGTGATCCATACGATATAAATGATTCTTGTTACATCAATGACAACATAAAATAACTCAAATTTCCAACAATATTCCCCTTTTTCATTGATGGCAACACCTCTAAAGAAAAAACCACAATAACTGCAAAAACCATCTCTGAGAATCAAATCTACTCCCCTGACTCAATAATCTCTATGGAGGCTGCTCCCCTTAACTCAATGCTCTCTTTGGAGGCTTCTCCCCCTAACTCAATGTTCTCTCCCTTACTAAAATCTCTGCCCATTTGAAATCAATGGCAAAAGGGACACCTATGGGGCTAAAATATATGAATCTTAAACTTAGCCCCCTCACCAACTTCTCTCTTGAGGTGATTAATTTTGGGGTGGGAGTACTTTTACTCCCATATCACATTGTTTCTTTCCTCTATCAAATTTCTTCCATGTTTCTCTGATATCCTTCTCTTGATGAATTACTTGATCTTCTTGTATAGAACTTGTTTGACCTTCTTGCCTTGAACCTATTTGGAATTGATTCCTACACCATTTTACAATATGCCCAAGTTTATTGTAATTAAAACACTTGATATTGTAGCCTTTGGATGGTGCCCATGTCCTGAATTTATTCTTAAAATAATTTCCATATCCATTCCTTTCCTAAACCCTATATTGTGAAGATCTATTTTCATGACCATTATGACCATGAATTCTGAATTGTGAAGTTCTAAAACCAAAACCATGTTGCTCATTTTCTTTGCACTGAAATGATCTATGACCAATCCTATTACATGAGAAGCAATGCCCCTAAAAACCATACCTTCTTACTTTGAAGTTTCTCTTAGAAAAATCAAACTTCTTTGATCCATGGATCCTGTAGTGTATAGCCTAGTGTCCAAATCCATTATAAGAAAAATAATGTCCTTGAAAAGCCCTTTGTTCATGCCTTGGTTCCTCATACCTTTCTTGACCATTATCCTTATGATAATTTTCAACTTGTGCATTGCATCCTTGAACCTTCTTTGTAGCATCTAAATCCTCTTCCTTAGTTTCTTCCTTGATTTCCTCTTCAAGAATTTCTTTTTCTTTTGAACTTGATTCACCTATCTCAAAACAAGATCCAAACTGAATATTTGGAGCCATAGGAACTTTGGAACTTTCCTCACAAAATTTAGGTGCTTCCTTGCTTTCATCTTTTAGAACTTCCTTTCCTTTTAGTGTGATTCCCCAAACCTGAAATATGATACCTTTGGTGCTTTGGAATATTCCTCTTCTTTTTCTTTATTTGTGTCAAGTAGCAACTTAGCATCCATCTCTATAGCCTTTGAAATACATGTTTCCTTCTTAGTGAAAATATCTTGACCTTTTGAGTCATGTGATGAATCAAATTTCTCAAGTAAGAAACTTTCAATTATTTCAGATTCTTTTTAACCTCTTGTAGTTTCTCATGGATAACATTGAAGTCTTCCTTTAGATCAATTGAGACATTATCCTATTGCTTAAATTCTTCTGTTTGAAGTGAATGTTCTTCTTCTAATTCTATTATTCCATAGAAAAAGCCTTCTTCATATTCACTGTCACTAAGATCATTATAATATTCTATAGAAAACAAACTCTCAAGATTTATTTGACCATGCTTGTTTGCTTGATGTGTCATCTCATATTCACTATCACTGAAACCATTGAAATATCCTTATCTGTGATATCTTTGACCACACATAAAGCACTGTTCTCTTTAAATTTATATTCCTAAGAATAGATGTTCTTCTTTTTCATCATCTGATTTTTCTTTATCACTATGATCTGAGCTATCACTTGCTTCTACAATGTAGTAAGATTTCTTTGCCTTACGAAAAATTTTCTTCTTCTCATACCTCTTTTGCTTGTATCTGTTATATTTGTCATGATTATGCTTTCCATATTCTTTTCTTCTTTGACCTTGTTTTTCATCATCACCATTTTCTTCATGTGAACACCTGTATGCATAGTGACCAAGATCACCACACTTGTAGCATATAACTTTCCTTATATCTCTGAAATTCTTTGAGTCCTTATTCATTTTGATGAAGTTAGCTTCCTCATCATTATATGAACCTCTACTTATTTCTGAAACTTTCCATTTCTCTTTCTTTGAAGCCTTGAATGCAAGCTCTTTTATTGGAACCTGATGCTTACTTACCCTCATCTCATAAGCTGTGAGAGTACCTTACAATTCTTCCATTGTTAGCTTGATTATATCCATTGTATCTTCTATTGTTGAAACCTTAGAATCATATTTCATGGGAAGTGATCTCAAAACCTTTTGAGTAACTTCCGATTCTTTCATCTCAAAACTTAGGCCTCTCATGGTGTTAGTAATCTCATCAACACGAAGTAAAAACTTTGCAATATGTTTAGAATATTCCATTTTCAATTCCTCAAATATTTTTCTATGATTTTGTAGTTTTGCCAACTTTACCTTGGAATATCCTTCATCACTATTCCGCAACTTGGTCTACATCTCATTAGCTGAATTACATACCATGACCTTTGCAAAATATGTCTCACAAAGCCCACTCAAAATACAATTCATTGCTCTTGCATTGATCTCAACCAATTTCTTGATATTCTTATCTGCCTCGGGATCACCTTCAATCCTATACTCTTTTTCAACCATTTGCCATACCTCATATCCTTGTGATATCAAGTAGTTTTTCATCCTCATGCTCTAGAAAGCATAATTGTTACCATCAAATAATAGAGCCTTATTTATAGATAATCCATTATGTGAAGCCATCTGTTTTCTTATAGAATCTACCCTCAAGTTGTTAGCTTTTTTGAAGGAAGTCGTTATGATACCAATTGAAGAACACAAGCTTATACTGAAAGGGGGGGTGAATAGTATAAGACCACTTTTTACTTTCTTTCCAAATCAATATCAATTAATGTCCTTAATTGTAATAACCAAATATAGAAGTGTGCATTAATAACTCATATAGCAGTAGTAAGCAAGAGCAAAAGTCATCACACACAATTGAGACACAAGATTTAACGTGATTCCTACAATATGGGGTACTCCACCAGTTAATATCCTTATAATATTTCACATATAAATAAGGATCATTATACAATACAATGATTTCTTTGATCTTCTCAAAGCTAGGCAATAACAAGCTCACACAGAACTTGTTCAAATTTGAATAAAAAGCTCACACAAAACATGTCCAAAATTGAATAACAAGCTCACACAAAACTTCTCCAAAACTGAATAACAAGTTTACACATAACTTGTCCAAATCTTCTCCAAAAATATCACCAAGAACTTGTCCAAATATGCTCTAGCAAGCTCACCAAGAAATTACCCAAAATATGCTCGAACAAGCTCACCAAGAACTTGTTTAAATCTGCTCTAGCAAGCTCGCCAAGAACTTGCCCAAATATGCTCCAACAAGCTCATCAAGAAATTTTTCAAATATGATCTAGCAAGCTCACCAAGAACTTGCCCAAATATACTCTAGAAATCTCACCAAGAACTTGCTCAAATATGTCCACAAATCTGTCTCAAAACTATCCACAAGTCTATCCACAAATCTGTCCCAAAACTGTCCACAATGCTGTCCTAAAATTGTCCACAAATCTATCCCCAAACTCTGCACAAAGTTGTCCCAAAACTATCCACAAAGGCTGTCACAAAACTATCCACAAAGGCCTTCTCAAAGGCTCAATCAATCATGCTCAAGTAGCACTCAAATCTCATCCACAAATCTATCAAGGCAAAGCTCAAATATGAACTCAACAATGAATGACAATGTACTCTTCAATGGATGACAACAATGATCTACAATGATCTCAACTCAACTCAACTCAAATCAACTCATAGAAGCATAAAGAGAATTGTTAGAGACTCAATATGTTCTAAGCTCAATATTCAACTCAACTCAACTCAAATCAATCTCAACTCAACTTAAGTCAAATAATAGAAGCATAAAGAGAATTGTTAGAGACTCAATATGTTCTAATCTCACTATCAACTCAACTCAACTCAAATCAATCTCAACTCAACTCAAGTCAACTCATAGAAGCATAAAGAGAATTGTTAGAGACTCAATATGTTCTAATCTCACTCTCAACTCAAATCAGAATTATGGAATAGTTTATTTCATGGAACTTGACCAATCACCTCACACAATCACTTGACTAGGATTAATCAACTCAACTCAACCAATCACCACAAGGAACTACTCTTTCTCACAAACACCCTAGTACAAGCATGTATCAACCAACTCAAATGTTTCCATCAATTCTCAACCATAAATCTCACATAACAACGATACTCATATTATTTTCAAGTTCTTTCACAACCAATGGGCTTCAACAACTATGCTTATAAAACAAGGTTTAAACATAACTCTTAAACCAGAAAACCTTGAAGCATTTAACCAACCACTTTTGAAAAGGAAACCACAATCAATACCTTTCACTCCAATGATATTTCAGAAATCAACCACCATAAACAATCAATAGGAGAATGTGCCCATACCTTTTTGATGCCAAGAAGTTGTCCATAAAATCTGCCACACTAAATACAACTTTCCTTTCCAATATCAATAAGGATTAGTGGACTTCAAATAATAATCACAAGATAAGCATAACTCAATTTACACCTTTTTACTCCAACTTAATAAATACATCCATCAAAGTCTTTTTTAATAAAACCCTTATCAAAAATAATAATCAATAAGGCTCTCAAAAATATTTTATAACTCCTTATTTCTCCTAAATATTAATTTTCAATTTCATGAATATCAAAATAAATCAACAACTCATCCACCTCTGAAATAATAATCACAACCCTTATAAAAATAAATTTTAATTAAAAACTTTAATTATTCCTTAACCACCTTATAACTCCTATCCTAGGGCATCAACGAAATTAATTAGAGAAAAATATAATTACCTCCACAAGGGGATTCGAACCCCCAACTTGCACACACCACGAGCGCCTTAGTCGTGGCTAAGGTTGTCACATGAGATAGCTACTCATTCTAAAGGAAAAGGCACGACGTGCCTTAAGTCCTTCCTCCCTTCCATGCAAACCAAAAGCACTTCAAGCGCTTTCCTTCCAATGCCTTCGAATGTAGTCAAGGAGATTCGAACCTTGACGTAAAGTGCTGCCACACACCTTAACAAAAATCCAATTGCCAATGTGCCACTCTGCCCACAATGTCTTGTTCTTTCGACCAACCTTGGATTTATTCATTGTCTCCCTTTTCAAAATGATTTTCGCATGAGCTCTCTTCGGATGCTTAGCCAACGATTAACATGAATAAGTATTAATTTCAAATGAACCTTAGGATCTCTATTTTTATAGTCTTTTCCTCATTTTCAATGACGTCGGCACATTATTGATTTTCCCTATTTATTTAGATGTCGGTGCTAACTTTAATTTTAATTTTAAAATTTAAATTTAAATTTTAAATAATTAAAATTTCAACTAAATATCTAAAATTAAATATCTCCATCACCGGGGCACCTTTTTTGACAAAACGAAAGGCCAACCTAGGTTTTAAGAAAATCCCATTTCAAATCTGTCATTCATGGTTTTAAATAAACCCTTGTATATTGCCTACCTTGGTTTTCACAAAAACCCTGATTTCATCCATGCTTTCCAAGATATCATTTGCCCATCAAAACTCAATGTGATATGACATCAATGATTCATGTGACATCAATGACAACATAAAATAACTCAAATTTCCAATAAGATATTGAGAATATTTGTGCTAGACTGAAGGACTATGTTTAGTGCAAATTTGAATTAGGGACTGAGAAAATTTGTTCTAGACCGAAGGATTGTGTTTAGTACAAATTCAAGACAAATATTGAGTAGAGTTGGGAACAATATTTGGAGGTGATAGAGTAGAGGATAGTAGTATCCATTGGATAGAGATCCATTAGCCATGGAAGAGAGGACATAGATCTTCAGTGGAGAGAGATCCATAATCCAGAGTAGTGGATGCAGTAGTCTTCTAAGAAGATCACAGACAAAAGCAGAGGGGAAGGAGTTCTCCTGTGGATAGACATCCATGAATCAACAAAGGATATTAGTGTCTCCTATAGGTTGGTGCCCATGAACCAACAAAGGGGATTGATGTCTCTTGTGGATAGGTATCCATGAACTTGATTATGGGATTGGTATCTCCTTTGGATAGTGGTCCATAAATATTGTAATAGGGAAGGATTTCCAAGAGATTTGTTTAGAAAATTTTAGTGAAATATTTTCTCCATGGACATAGCCCACATTGGGTGAAACATGTTCAATTGGTGTCTCTATTGTGTGTGATGATTTGTGCTTTTATTTGGTTACTACTATTGATATTGTCATTGATAATATTGTTTTGGAAAGAAAAGTAAAAAGTGGTTTTATACTGTTTACCCCCCTCTCAGTATAATATTGTGTTCTTCATGTACCAAATAATGTAATATTCTTCAACACCCCATGTATTACATTATTTGGTTATTGAAGATTTTAGTCTTCAATATTTATCTTCATCTTCAATCTTCATTTGACCTTGCATTGTTCACAAATCTATGTTTGAGATTCATCTTTAGTTTCATTCTTGAGTTTTGCTATAAGTTCTCTTGCATCTCCATTCTTTGGTTCTTCAAACTTTGTATCTTCATTATTTGATTCACAAACTAATTGAGCTTCTTCTTTGGATTCTAGTTCATGTACATATTTCCTTATTACTCTGTGAGATAAATTTGGACCATACTTGATCCATTTTATTTCTTTTTTTGAAACATCAAGCACTTCATAATTAATAAGGTTAAACATTTTTCCTTTGATTTGTTATTTTTCAATTTTGTCTTGTAGTTTTGAAATAGGACATTTTGCTCCTTTGTTAGGAGTTTCTTTATAAATAAGTTTATGGATAAATTTGTTTAATTTGAATAATAATATTCTTTCAAATCTCTCATAATATTTCCTTTTGTACCAATAAAATGTTGGAGAATGAGATTTTCTTCCACAAAATTTACATGGATAAAGATTCCAACAATTAGCTTCTTCATGCCCAATTCTATTGCAATAATTACACTTCAATTGAATATAATTTTATTTCTTTGATTTATGCTTATATGCTAATATTTTGTGTTCATCTATTTTATTAGAAAAAAAACTAATCATCGATGCACTATTACGACCATTCTTCCTATATTTATTTATAAATAAGTCACATGTTTTAAAAGCTATGACACTTTGAGTAGTTGTAGATTTAGTTATAGAATTTACTTTTGTTAATATACCATATTGTGATCTTGTAGTAATAATATCTAGCTTTGATTCCTCAAGTGTATTTCTAAGCCATTTTGGTATTTTCTTTTTTTCATCATCTATCAAGTTTTGAGAATCAAACTTTAATTTGTTCACCATTCCTTCACTATCTTCAATGAATGTATTTATAATATTTTTTCCATGATATACAATTCAATGATTCAATTCCTTTGAAGTTGAAATCCTTATCACTCCAAAGTTAAAAAGCACTCAAATAAGAAATTTGCAAATTTTAAATTTTTCTAAACCTTTGATTTAGTAATCCTTTTAAGTCCCTAGTAAATTAAATTCTCAAAATTTTAAAATTTTTTCAAATCTTCAAAAAATTCATATAATTTCAAAACCTTAAAAAAACTAAAAACTCAAATCTTAAATCATTTTAACCCCACTACTGTAAAATCTTTATAAACTAGATATTCAAAATCTAAAATCACTCAAATATTAAATATTCTAATCTTCAAAGCTTAAAAGCCAATTTCAAATTAAAAAAACTCATAAATCCTAGTAGAAATCTTTTTCACTCCATACCTTAAATGACTTTAAATGTTTTCAAAAAAAAAATTTATGGAATACATAAACTTCATAAAACTATTAGGGGAAAAACCCCTATAATTTCCTACTTAAACACTTAATAAATGTTAAATTTAAATAACTTGCTTTCCCTCCAAGAAATAAAGGTATGAAAGGTAATTTTAATGTACCTTTCCTTTGAAATATTTTGAAACAAAAAATAACACCTATGATTAGTAACATATAGACGTTACCTTTGTTTACTTCAACTTATATGCTTAATCTTGATTGTTATGCTTACACTCACTCAAGCATTTTAAATCCCAAATATGTTTCTTACTATTCCATCATCCTCAATATCTAGCTTAATGGCATCTTAGAGTTACAATTGTTGAATGACATGCTCAAAGCTTTCTCAATATCCTTCATTAAATAATTTGCTCAAATATTTCTCAGTCTCCTTTTCAATACATTCAAAGCTTTCTCGGTCTCCTTTGCAAAATAACATTTACAATCTCCTTTGCTAAATGACATGCTTAGAATTTTTTATAGCATAGTCCATTTGGAAAGCACTTTAGTATTTGTTGTTGGATGACATGTAAGAAATATGCTCAATCTCTATTAGCATATCGAACTCGCTCTATCTCTATTTGCAGATGGCACATTGTGAATGCAATCTATCTCTATTAGCACTAGATAAATTTCACTCCAAACTGGATAATGCCCTTACTTTACTCTATAACGATGCTTTATGTTAGTGCTTCAGATAACACTTAATTTACTCTATATCAATGCTCTTCTATTAGTTCTTTGGAAAACACTCTTTCTTTACTGTGGATCGATGCTCTTCTAGTAGTGCATTGCTCCACTATGGACAACACTCTTCTATTAGTGCATTGCTCCACTCTATACTACACTTCTATTAGTGTGTTATTCCTTTCTAGATAATACTCCACTGTTAGAAAGTTACTCTTTGATTACGGTGTTTCTTCAATGCTATCTATTTTTACAACATTGATATTCAATAAAATACTACTTATTTATCTAGCTTACCGATTTATCTTCCCATTGATGGCCACTTAGACTCCCTTGTGCAAGTTGCGTAGAATATTATTCAAACTTTTGTATATAGGCCACTTGAATGTTGGTCACTCAAATAGATTGGTTGCTTAGATTCTAGCTACTCAACTTCTATGATGGATGATAGCTCCACTAAATATGTCTATATGATTATTGCTATTACTAGAATACACTTTGGTAGCACTATTATTTGCTTGCTATAGGATAAAACTTCTTTCAAAAATATCTTCTTGGAAAAATAATTGAAGGCCAAGGTTGATATTGCTACAATTAGCCTAATGATTTTGGTTTTTTGAATAACCAAAACTTCTCTATGCCTCTACCTATCCTTATATTTGAAGGCTTCTTCTCTATACTTATCAATACTAATCTCTTATCTATTATTTGGAAGATTATACTACTTCTCTATTCCTATAAGCTTTGGTGCTTCTCAATCTTCTAAAGTCTATCTTCAGTGCCTTAGGTTGCATCTAAGAACAATATGATTCTTCTCTTTTATAGAGAATCCAAAATCAATATTAGGGTGACTATGAATGTCCTCGCACGTCCAACTTTCTCCAGATTTGGCTCTCTTAATATTCAATAATGACTCTCCTTTTTACTAAAGAATCCAAAATATTATTAGAGTGACTTTTAATGTCCTTGAACGTCCAAATTTTTTTTGAGTTGGAATTTTAATCAATCTTAATTGAGTCCTAGTCTTAATTGATTTTATTTTAACCAAGTGGAAATACCCTAGCATACAAATTAGGGTGACTCATCCTTATCCCCTCAATATCTACTCAATCAGACCTTTAAAATAGATACCAAGTCTTCATTTCTTTCAAAGTGGTCAAAATCTAATATAACTCTAAAAAAAATGGATAGAGTTAAGTGGTAACATTTATACCACTATTAGATTTTAAGTTTAACTATCTCAAAATATCACAAGTTCCAATGTAAATAAGCCAACCATATTATAGGTCAAAATATCAATAATCAAGAGTAGAATTATATATGTGATCAATCAAATATATATCCAGGACAAATATAATAATGAAATTACATTCACTTATAATATCAAATATGAATGTAAATGGAAAAAATCATTCATGTACATGCATGAAGAATACTTACAATATGAAAATTGCTCAAAAATTGTATACAGTCTTTATTATCAATGTTTTCTATTTGGTGATCGTTATAGACCATTTACCCTTTCATTGTATGGAGCTTTATCTCCATAATATAGCCATAGTAATGTGAATCTTCAACACTTGTCTATTACACTCCTCACATATCCAATAAATACAACCTTCCTATTCTTGAATTTTGGCTTCTCATTTTGCCACTTGTATACTAGACTCTTCACTCTCTTCTTACATACATACTTGACTCTATGACACTTGCACACTTCTACATGAATCTTAATCTCCTACATGCAATCCTAATACAAGACACTTATGCACATCCTCATTTTACATATTTTCATACTTACATACATGACACTTGTGCACATTCTCGTAGTATACATTTGCACTCTTACTTATATGACACTTGTGCATTTTCTACACATTACACTTTTACATGATACTTGTGCATTTCCTAGACATTGAACTCTTAAATGAAAATTGTGCATATCCTACACATTAACACTTACATAAATAGAAAATATAAATCACTCATCTAAAATATAGACACAAAACCTAATCTATTACGTATTTACATTTGTACCATGGAGGTACCATGGGGGTCCATTTGCATGTACCAAATATGTAATATTATTCAACAAGAAAGTGATTGTTTATTAGTGATAGTATGAGTAGCATTCATGATCAAAGATACCTAAAAATCAAGATCACTTTGACCAATAAACAAAATATTATCGAGAAAGGGTAAGATCTCATATATTGTGTTAGAAGATCAATAATTTGACCTTATTGGCCAAGGTTGACAATGGTGATGTAAGCCTAAAAATACTCTAGATGGAAGTATATAGGTATGATTTATAATCTTGTGGGATTGATTTGATATATTAAACCACAATGGTATCATATAAACCACTAGTATGGTTAACCTTATAAAGTTGTAATTTAACCTTAAGTCATTATATGTTGTCATCTTGTATTTGATATGTAATTATTAATTGGGATTAGGTATATACTATAAATACCCATAAATTATGATCTATCATATAAATGTGTGATACATTAAGCAATGCCTCTAGGCATCCACTTATTCCTTTTTTTTTATCAAATAATATTTCATCTATTTACTCTCTTATTACATTCTTTTACTCTTGAATTTGATTTATGGTGAATGCTATGCTTCAAAATGTTTCTTAAAAGTATTGTGAAATCTAACATGGTATCAAATCAAGTATGAGATGACCTCATTTGACCACATGGAAAAACTCTTCCCTTCAATGGTGTAAGGAGAAAAATAAGAAGAAATTAATCTCTTTCCTTCTTGGAGGAAAACTCTAAAACATATGAATTTAAAATTAAAAAATTATCACCAAAAGTCCCACACCAATCCTCTTTGTGCAAATAGTACTTCTATACTCAGCCAAGTGAGATATGATTTCTATAAGGGAGTAACATCTAAATGGTATTGGAAGGCATATTGTTCAATTCAAAGGTATTGGAATGCAAGGGTGTGAGTTTGATTCATGTTTACACTAGATTTCATTTCATTTTTTTGGCCAAGTTATTTCATGTTAGAGTTAGAGTCTATTACATCATTTGGATCATGTAAATGTACCTTCCTAGGTACATACTTAGGACATTAGATTACTTTAGGGGGAAGTTATCTAGTTACTTCATGCAATGTAATAAATGCACAAGTGTCAATGTGCAAGTTGTAAATGTGCAAGGTGTCCCTTGCACAGCTAGGTAGAGTGTTGGCCAAGGAATCTATCTTCCATTATAAGAGGACCTCATTGTAAGAGTTTGATAAGCAAGTCAGTAGGTAGTAGTAGTAGTAGTGGGTGACTCCATTAGTGATGGAGCACATTATGGTTCTGTAGCATCTTGCATGGAGTGTCCATTTCCTCCATAGCAATATTGTATTCATTTCTGTCATTTCTATTTATAGCATATTTTTGAAATCTCATGAATTTACTTTCTTTTATATTTATGCATCTTGTGATTGCCATATCCCATTGCAATCTACCTCAAAAGCTAATAGTGGTATCAGAGCCATGATAGATCTAGTCATAGTAGGTCAATAGGAATACCACCATTATTATTGAGTCTGAGTTTTTTGTCAACCTGATGCGCCATTGGACCAGTCACTGTCAAAAACTCTCAGAAGAGTCTAGGTGGTAGAATTAGGGAGAGTCACAAGTGAGGACTGAAAGAAATCTCAGTTTCAGAAAATACTGAGATTACATTTGACTAGAGTCTCTCCACAGAGTTACAGGAAAACTCGTGAAGACCAAGACTCAATATTCAATCCACTAGATTGATAGATCATCTAGTGAAGATCATCCAGGATATCTGGAACTTGGTAACTATTGCTTGAGTAACTACTTAGATGATTGGGACACCTCCTACAACAGAAAGCTAGGAGATTTCAACTTCGTTGCCTGAAGGTCGGAGTGCCTTCATAGTGCAGAGATTAGTTGTTGTAAAAGAAGAATACTACAGAAGAGACTCTAGGAGAAAGAGTCATAGTGAAGTCTAGATATTGAAGATCTCTATCGATAAAGTCAACTTCACAGCAGAAAAGGCCATAGAAGCCTTGATATAAGAAAAGGCCACAAAAGCCTTGATCTAAAAGAAAAGGCCATAGAAGCCTTGATCTAAAAAAAAACAAAAGCCTTGATATGGAAAAGACAAAAGCCTTGATCTAAAAGAAAAGGCCATAGAAGCCTTAATATGAAAAAGGCCACAAAAGCCTTGATCCTAAAAAAGACTCTAGAAGAGAGTACCTAATTCAGAAGCAGATTCAGATTTCAGTACTAATCATTTATTGTAGGGAAAGGAGATCCAATGAGTTGGGAAACTTCCTACAAGAAAGTTAGGAAGAGTATTTTCTTCATAATCATCCAACACCTGAAGCAAACTTGAAGGTGAAGAGATCAGGTGAAGATCTCATTGAAGAAACTTCCATTCTTGGAAGGACAAGAAGGACTAGGAGAGCCCTATTCAAATATAGAAGTAGTAGAATCAAGAGATCCAGGAAGGAGATCTCAATTCTAGAAGTTGAAGAAGAAGGCCTCAAGGAAGACCAAAGTAGTTGTAGAATCAAAGACCTAGGAGAGGTCTCAAGGAAAAAGGCTTGGAGAGCCTTGTTGCTGAAGCAAGATCATAAAAGAGTTCCTAGAAGAACTCATTGGAGAAATTCTCCATCAAGGAGAAACTTTCTCACAAGGGAAAGACTTGGGACAATTGTCACCATCCGACAACAAGCCCAATCAAGAGAAGAAGAATTGGCAAGGAGTGCCAAAGAAGATACATAAGACCTCAAGACATTCAGAGTCTTGAGAAGAAGAAGATCCTGCTTGAAGTTAGAATTTGACAAGAAGACTCAAAGACAAAAGGAGTTTGTCAAAGCCAAGAGACTTGAGGATTGCCTAAATATTCCTCTGAATCCATAGCAGAAAGGAGAAGATCAAATCACCAAACCCCAGGCTTGTGAAAGGAAGTTCGAGACCTCTTTTTGGTGAAGGAGGAGCTGCTTGGAAAAGCTAACAAAAGTTACAGAAAGCAACAAGCCTGATCTACATTCTCTTCAAAAGTTGTCAAAAAGGTAAGCAATTATTGGTGCAAGTGAATTCATTATTCAGATTACTCAGCAAATTTGTTAAAGCACCTTATGTTAGATCAGAAATTGCAAAGAGGAAGATTGCATTATAAGTCTTCAAAGAAGTGCAAAAAGGAAAGTTCTTTTTAAGGTTCATTTGCACATTAATTTGGAGTTGATTAGATTACAAAATTACAACTATCTATCAACTACCTATCTTATATCTTGGAAAAGAAGACTAGATCCTACAATTGTGTTTGTAGTGAAATTTGTAGATTATATTTGAAAGGTTGCAGTGGAATTGTTAAGAGCATATTTGAGAAATTAGTGGAGCAATAAGGTGAATTTATTGTTACCATTTATAGTGCATCTATTAAGCACCATTCTAGTTAATTTTTTAACTAGTTGCTCTAAATTTGTTTGTGTTGTTAAGAAGCACAAAAAAAAAATATGCAGCACTTTAGTGGCCAAAAGAAGCCACCATTACAAGCAGAAAGGTGGAGTAGAAAACCACCATTGAAATCCTTGAAGGAAGCCTCAAATTGAGACCTTGGAAGTCTCAAGATTCAAGGAGAATAGAAGGATTTCCTTTTCAAGCACAGAGTGCAGGAATCCTCATTTCATTAGCTTGGATTGACTATCATCCAAAAGAATCAAGAAGGATTATAAAAATTCTTCATTTTGGTGCAAGAATTACATATTACAAAAGGCACCTCTTTTGTTCCTTGGAAGAACAAAGGCATTACCATTTACAAGGGGTAGAAGGATGTTCTTATCCAATAGATTTATGGCCAAGGGAAGGAGCTATCAAAAGCTCACACAAGCAGTAGATTTATGGCCAAAAGGAAGAGCCACCAAAGAGCTCACACATCCTTGTTCAACAGACTTGCATCCAAGTGAAGGAGCTATCAAAAAGCTCATACGAACAATAGAGTTGTAGCCAAAGGAAGAGCTACCGAAGAGCTCACACATCCAAGAGTTGAGGTGTTTAAAAATACCATTTTTCCTTCATAAGATTCAGCCCTATAAGCAGTGCATCACCTACAATAGTGGAGCCATTGAAAGAAGGCATTAACACTCATGCTTACATAGAAAGAAGGGTAGTATTCAATGATAGGTTATCTACATAAAAGACAAAGCATTGACTATTATAACTAGTAGCAAAGGAAGGAAGAAATTGGTATTAAAGACCTGCAAACAAGTGCAGAGATAAGAGCTATACCTAAGGCATCCATTGAAGTGAGTGTCCACCAAAAGAAGAGCTCGAAGGTGTGCCATAAGACCATGAAGCTATCCAGCTGTAGCTATCAGTCATCCTCTCCAAGCCAGTGTGCAAAAGAAATCTTGCATACCAAGAAACATAGCAAGCTCATGTAGGGTGCAAAGATAAAGGAGAAATTAGGGTTGCAAGCTCATCCTTGGAGCGTTAGAAAGAAGGCTTGCATGCACAAGCCACTTGGCACAAACTCTCTATGTCTCCCAACGTTCAAGCTCTCACCTAAAGGGAGTTACATTCAGTTGGAGGGAGTTAAGATTCTTTGGAGGTTACCACCAACCTCATCATTGTCGAAGGAACGTCTATCACTACCGAAGAAACGTTCATTGCCGAAGGAACGTCTATAACTACCAAAGAAATGTTCACTACCGAAGGAAAGTTTATCACTACCAAAGGAACGTTCATCATTGCTGAAGGAACGTTAAGAAGTTGTCTTGTAACGCTTCGTGTGACACTTGTCATGAAGCCCATCCTTCTTAAGATGCCGATCTTGGAGAATGAAAGACAATAGTGTGTGAAGAAGAACAACCAAGTAGAGCAAGGGAGCAGTCAAATAGAGTTAAAGCATCGAGGTGAAACATCTATACACCATTCAACGATGTAAGGAAGACATTAAAGATGTTATCATAAAACCAATAAATATTACTTGCATTTGGAGAAGCCCTACAAGTGATATCCGAAGATATATTTCACTACCAATTGTAAAAGTGATCACCAATCGAGGGACAAGTTTGCACCGATCAAAGAGGGCTCTAACTGCCCATAAGCGCTACGCAACACGTAGCTATGAATCTATCGATGCACAACATTAAGGAGCGATTGAGGTAAAGATATTTATGCTTGTTTTAACATAAGGTTTTTGGAGTTATAAGGGAACATATTATCTATTGCAATATTAGATATTCATTAAACAAGCATACTTTAGATTTGTTAATATTTGCAAAAGTTATCAAGGAGGAATAAGGGATATTATTATTGTTATTTAAATTACTTGCAAAATATTATTTTCTAATTTTTCCAAACTTGGGAGTTATAAGGAATACAACATCAAACTTAGGAATTGGAAATTAGAAAACATTAAATCAACCTAAAAGGGATATTTAAAGAGGTTTATTAAAGTTTTCAAAAGTTGGGATTTTTATAGTGTTGTCTCAAAAACACTTAAAGGAAGGAAAATAAATACCAACTTCAAAAACCTCTTCAAAGAATTGAAAATAGTGCTTAGTTCAATAGGAGTAATAAGGAGATAGAGAAGTTGTTTTTTGTACTTATAAAATTTTACAAAATCAACTTAAAATTGAACTACAATTTACAAAAGCACTATATTGATCATATATCATAGGGAGTCATAAGGCATTCTACAAAACTTGGTAATATTAGCATCCATAAAAAATTATCAAGTTCTAAATTCATTGGATAGATGTAAGCTTGCTACAAAACCTAAAAACTTATTAGGTTTGTGAACTCTCATCATTAGGGAGACATAAGGAAGTCCACAAAATCTAAAGAGTTGATAAAGGGAATACAATGGCATCCAATAAATTCTTCCTAGTTGAATCCCAACTACTCAAAGGGCCAAATTATTTCTCATGGAAGAATAAAGTAAAAGCAATCTTAGTGTATGAAAAACTTTGGGATATTGTCCAAGGGAAAACAAAGAAACCTACCACAGGAGATACTAAGATTCAAAAATTTGAGGAAAATGATTCAAAATCCCTAATGATCATAACATTTGCTATCACTGATGAAATACAACCTTATATCAGTTCAACAAAAACATCTTTTGAAGCTTGGACAAGCTTAGAAAAAATATTTGAAGGGAAGAATAAAGCCACCATTCTTCATCTACAAACTCAACTACATTCCTTAAAAATGAGCAATGGGGAAAGCATAGAACTTTTTCTAAGGAAGGTAGCAGATATTAAAGGAAAATTGTTAACTCTTGGGCAGGAGCCTAAAGATGAACTTCTTACTCAAGTAACCATGAGAGCACTTCCAAACAACTATAAGCATTTGGTCACATCTCTACAAATCTTAAGTAAAGATACTTCTTTTGATGACTTAGTCAATATCCTTCAAGAATATGAAGTGGAACACACTATGAAAGATGAGATGACTAACACTGCATTGACATCAAAAGATAATCCATAGGGAAATATTGCTTCATCAACAAAAGGATGAAGAACATGGTATTGTCAGATATGCAGAAAGAAAGGTCATAGCATCGGTTATTGCAGGTACAATCCCAAAAACCAGAATCAAGGAAATCAGATAAACAATGGGAACCAATTTCAATCAAGACAATATCAAAGGAATTCTCATCAGCAGCAATTTTAGCGACCAACCAATTATCCTCAATTGGAGTACAGAAAGGGAAATAAGAAAGGACACCTGGTTCAGAAGATAGAAGAAATTGAAGAACTGGATGAACACTCAAAAAATTATGAGGAGAAAGCTCTATCAGAAAATGTAACACTTTTTCTTGAACAGGTTACAAAGAATCCAGAGAAAGGATACAAAGTTCAAGATGAAGAAGAAGATCCATATTGAAGACTAAAGTCTTCAGTACCCAAATAATGTAATACAAGGGGGTGTTAGAGTTAGAGTCTATTACATCATTTGGATCATGTAAATGTACCTTCCTAGGTACATACTTAGGACATTAGATTACTTTAGGGGGAAGTTATCTAGTTACTTCATGCAATGTAATAAATGCACAAGTGTCAATGTGCAAGTTGTAAATGTGCAAGGTGTCCCTTGCACAGCTAGGTAGAGTGTTGGCCAAGGAATCTATCTTCCATTATAAGAGGGCCTCATTGTAAGAGTTTGATAAGCAATTCAGTAGGTAGTAGTAGTAGTAGTGGGTGACTCCATTAGTGATGGAGCACATTATGGTTTTGTAGCATCTTGCATGGAGTGTCCATTTCCTCCATAGCAATATTGTATTCATTTCCATCATTTCTATTTATAGCATATTTATGAAATCTCATGAATTTACTTTCTTTTATATTTTTGCATCTTGTGATTGCCATCTCCCATTGCAATCTACCTCAAAATCTAACATTTCAAATGGATTTATAGGTAGAGAATATTTTATAAACAACGTTTTTCTTTTCTAGTCAACATGATCCTTAGGAAAAATAACAAAATATTTTTTTAAATCTTGAGGTTATGGGATCAAATCCAAATTTTTGCATGTGCCATGTTATTCCAAAGTTTAAAATAAAGTGTAGTTCTTCTATGGAATATTGCTATTTCATCTCTCGTGAGCATATGGAATATCATGGAAATTTTATTTTTCTCTAGATCTACAAGTCTAAAGGAGATAGGTTCAAATATTGCAATTATGTTATTCACCAAGCCCTTTTTTTTTTATAGGAGTTTCTTTTTATGGAGGGATACCACTTTGTTTCCTTGCAACATATAGTATGCCTTGATAATGAAAACCTTTTTTTAAGGAACTCTTAGTACATAATTCAGGGGTTCAAATATGATGAATATTTTTACATCAAATGGGTCATATTTGTAGGTTCTTGAAAAAGGACATTTATTATGGATATAATAATACCTTTTTCTACCTTGACCATCATAAAATTTTTAAAAACCTTCTCCACAAAGGTGGTCATGAGATCAAACCTCCTCTCCTAGAAAATTTATACATAATATGTTTAGACTTTAAAGAGTGTCAAACAATTTTTGGCAAATGTGTTTGTTGGTGTGGTAATTGACATGTTATTTTGTAATGAGTAGGTGAAAATTTTAAATTACCTATGCTATTTTTTCCAAAAGTGTTTGGTGGCCTTTTTTTATAGGTGTTACATGATAGTATGATACTTTGGCTAAGCCTCTAGAATTTTAGACACAACTATGCATGGTGTTCTTTAGGCTAGTAGTAACAAATTTAATACTTTTCTATAAAATGCTCATAGCTTTGGATCCCATGGGATTCATTCACAATTGTATGTTAGGTACCAAATGTTGTAGCATTATTATATGACCATGACACTTGTTTATCTAGGTGATTCACATATCATTGAATACCATTAGAGTATCAAATGGTATGACAAATATAACACTTTTGGAAATATAAGATTGTTTGTTCAAAACTCATGGTATTCCTTTTATCCTATGAAAACATAGTAGATTATGTGGGATGGTTTGGGAGATGATCTTATCTCTATGAATTAGGACACTTTCGTTGCTAGTTAATGAGTTGTTATTTTTTGTCTAGAATAAGTATTGTAAAGATGTTGTCACTATCAATTGGAAGGAGTTCGAGTCTTCGTTGGATAAGTTTTGGAGGAAATTATGTCTCCTATCATGTCACCATCTTCTATGTTGGTGTTCTATTTATCCTTAGTCAACCTTCTTATAGGCTTGGCTAGGATGGCTAGTTTTGGATGCTTTCTCTCTAGATAACCCAAATTTAAATCTTATCCATTAGATATGTAAAATGGATTGCTCAATATTCATACATTAAATATTATTTTGTACCTTTATACAATAACTATGACTACTTCATGAAGGAGAAACCATAGATACCAACAAACATGTTAGGCATCCTAGTCAAGCAACTTGAATTTTAAGGCTTGGACTTATAAGAACATGGTTTAACTAATTTATTTTGAACACTTTGGGAACATGTGTGAGCTAGTATTTTACTCATCTCAAAGTGTGGGTACATACGTTAAGTTTTAAATCCAACATGCGGGTAGTTTGCTAACCCAACTAGCTTAAGTATACATCTAATCTCCATATCTTTAGCTTAATCCTATCCTCATAGATTACCTTATCCTTATTTTTAGTGTATCTTTATGTGGTAATCAATGTGGAATTTTTATGTATGTGGTGTATACCCAATCATAACCAAACAAGTGTCACTCATTCATTTGATCCAAAAGCATAATGACCAGGTGATAGAATGTCTCCTATTATAGTGCATGAAAATTGGTAGATCTTGATTCACCAATTTATATTCTAAGGTTTAAAATTTTGATTTTTCTAAATTTTTCTTCTTAATATGTAAAAGTTCCAAAGGCCATAAATTTTGAATACATAAACGTTTTAGGTCTAATTTTTAAAATCATAGTGTTTCAACACCTACATATTGATGACATAGTTTAAGGACCTATTATAGTATTGTAGATCATTTTTTGGTTGCAAGGAGTACCCATCCAATGGTTAGCACAAAGTATACTTTGTTACTATATGTTCCTCTTAGATGAAAAGGGTTTACTATTCAAAGATTCACTACTATTTGGATGATTTAGGAGAAGACCTACATACAACACCTATTTTGTGTTTTAGGTTGGTAATACATTGTATGTTGATGATATTTCCATGGAATATTCAACATTTTTTTATCTTAAATATGGTGTTATGACATATTATTGAGAGGGTTGATCCAATATATGTACCTTTAATAGTATAAATAACATATCTCATGATCTATTATTTTTGTTCATTGAAGCATCCATTATGGGGGATGCTATTGTCTCTAATATATTTTATCCTTGGGCTTCAACTAAGATTATGGGGTCATGGAAGACCAATAATTTGATCTCAATGAAAGTATGACGATTGTGATAATAGCCTATGGAAGTTCTTGAAGTTAGCCTAAAAACATAATTTGATGTATTCAACATTACACTAACAACTACATCACAAGTGTGATTAAAATTGTTAAATTGTAATTTAACCTTAAGCCTATATATTACATTGGATTTAAGTTAGAATCTTATGTAATTATTATTGGATATTAGGTATCTATTATAAATACCTCCAACCATTGATCCATTAAATGAGTGTGTGATACATTGTGGGGTGCGTATAGGCACCCATATATTTGTTTTTGTTTATCAAATATTCTTTCGTATATTTGCTCATTTATTTATTTATTTTTATATTTTTGCATATGATTTATGGTGAATGCTATGCTTTGGAATATTTCTAGAAAGTACTATGAAAATGGACATGTTGATCATGAGAAATATAGTTCCAATGAGAAAATTAGTCACCATAACATGCTAGAAAACCATGGTTTGGCTTCAAAGTTTGGGTCAAATACCATGACTCCAGTTCATCCAAAAAACATTAGCCTTGAATAAAAAATGCAAAACCATATTAAATTGGCCCACTAGGATGCATGTATCATGTATATCATTATAGAATAAGAGTGGTAGGTTTACTAGGTTAGAAAGCATGTCATTGCACTATGCTAAGAGGTGGTAGAATCAAGAGGAAAAACACACACTCCAATACTCCATATGGTGGATACCTCAATAGAAGTGGTCTAAGCATTTATACATGAGAAATAAGTGGTCTAAGAATTTATACATGAGAAATAAGTGTTCTATGCATGCACAACATGCACAACAACATATACCAAATTGTTTATGTCACACTCATCATATTAGTTAATGGTAAAATTCTATAATTTTAAGAAGGATTGTATTACTTTGTTTCTTCTTATTTTTATTTTTACTTTTGTCTTGGACTTTTATGACATGGATTGAAATCACATAAAGTTTTCACAAGTCTAAGAACATCAAAATTTTGTAGTAAAATATTTGGCCTTTTTGAAGCAATTGCTTGTATGGTATCACTTGAATGCCACCAAAGGAAATATGTGGCATCTTGTAAGGTTTTATTTATTTACTAATAAAATTAATTTTTAAATATTGTAATTCAATGGACATGTTTTCTATTTGGTTTTGGACTTGAAATATTATAAAGTATATAGTATAATTTTTTCTATCAATCAAAACTCAATTCAATATATTCATTGTTCAAAATGTATTTATTTCTAGTTTTATAAGTCCTTAAAAAATCGTCATTATACAAATGTGCCATAAGTATGGATATAATATAATACATCACCCTCTTAAAACAAAGTCATACTTTAATAGCAAAGTTGTGAGTAATAGGGGATAAAAAGAAAAGTAATTGAATCCCACACTTGTTCATCTCTTTCATTACTACAATTTGATATAATATTAATGATGATAATATTAGTGTAGCATAACCATAGCACATAAAAATATGATTTTATTTTTGAAAGTTCTTTCGTTGTTACCCTAGATATATAGACCTCTGTCTTGAATTTGATCTATCCTTAGACTTATCTTGGGAATAACCCCTTACAAACAAGGAATCTTTGCATGGGACCTCCATGGATTTCTACCTCATTTCTTCTTATAACAAGGATGCAACCACATCCTCAAACTTTAAAGTAGTTGCAGTAGTACTACCAATGGCCACAACCAAATTATCCTATGAATCTAGCAAAGAACATAATAAAGTAATACACTTATATTCTTTAGACATTTAGTATAAACAAATACTGACTGACTTACAACAATGTTAAATGATTGATATGTTCTACCACAGAATCCCCATCATCTATTCTAAGGAGATAAAACTTCTTTCAAAGAAATATTTTATTAGGACCCCATCCTAACACTATTTTTGTAATTCTCATATGATTATTTAATGACCCTCTCCAATGTGGGGACCCCTTTAATTTGTTATTTATGTAATAATTTGTAATGGTATGTGGTACATAATGTTCCTAGACAAGTGGGGTCATTTTATGTAATCATTATTCAAAATATAACCAATGTTTGATAGAATATTCTAGCTCGAGTGACATTGTGCATGTAAGCCAAATATTGAGAATTAGGTTAGGGTTGCATGAAGTGTATATTCAAAAGACATGGATCTATGTACAAATGTATATTTTTGCAAATTAATGAAAGTATTGAAGAAGGTTGCCCCATCGAAGAGCCCTATGATTTTGCATTTACATTATGTATTGCAATATAATATTATTTCATGAAATTCTATTTTATTTACAATATTCATATGAATGATCTTATTTTTAATAAAAGATTCCTAACAGGTTATTTCATAGCACTTTCCAAGGCTAAGTTTTTCTATTACTGTGATAGTTCTTACCCTTTCATTATTACTATTAGGTATAAATTCCTATATTTTCCATTTCTTGCTTGTCCTTTTCTTAAAAAAATAAGAGAAAACCAACAAAAACACAATTTTTTTCTTGTAATAGTTTCTCAGGTTAGAAATCCTATGCTAAGGATTTTAAAATATCATGAAGGATTTGTTGTTATTGGCTAAGCTAGATTACCTATAAAGCATCTAGTGAAGTGATGGTTGCTCAAGCTCTAATACCCAGGCCTTAGACAACACCCGTATACGAAATTGAACTCCCACGTATCTTCTGGTATATTAAGAGACCACCTACGATTAGGAGAAACCTTTAGCATTAGAAAAAATTTTAGCCTTGTATTATCCATAGTATATCGAACACAACATCCAAAATATTACCCTCCCATACTGTCAGAGAGGCAGGTAGTGTGCTCAAGGGAATGCGTGGAATCCTCCTTGAGTAGTGGATTGAAATATTGGTCTGGGCATTATTGTTCCTCACTATGCTATAACAGAGGGCCTATGGATATTACATATACCTTGGTTTAGCATACACTAATTCTATTAAAATTTTACCCTACATAAACCTTCCTGCTCTATTGAATGTTTAACTTACAACAAAAAATCCTCCCACAAAAATTGATCATACATAGGATACTTACCTATCACCATAATACTACTTGCAATGGTTGAAATAATAGGTGAACATAACAAAAAAAATCAAGATAGTCTACTAGTGTCAATAATAGTTGGGTATCACTTTAGTTTGAGAATAGTAATAGTCAAGCCAATATTGTCAGTTATCAATGTTAGTAACAGTTGTTTGTGATAGTCAAAATTTATAGTAGGTAAATTATTATTAGTGGTAGAGTCAGAACGGATAGTTGTTAGTACAAAGAACCATAATTTCAATGATTGAAAAATGTTAGCAATAGCCAATAGTTCAACAAAAAGGATGCATATGGGTGGTTATGTCATGCAAATCAATTTTTTAAACTTCACAATGTGCCTAAATATTTGTGGGTCACTATGGCATATTTTAAATTTAAATCTAAAGCTTTATAGTTGTATCAATGGCTATAACACATAGTTCCCAACACTTTAGGGAAGTTTTTGAGTCGCAATTACTTACTAGTTTTTTCTTCAATAAGTATGATTTTACAAGAGCATTAACCAAACTCAAACAAACCTCTATAGTTTATGACTATTAAACCCAATTTGAGAAATTGGCTAATAGGACCAAGGATTTGAATGAAGGATTTTTTTGAGTTGTTTCATCAATGTCTTGAAAGATGATCTAAAGGTTGAGGTCAAGATGTTCAAACCATAAACTATGATGTAGGTCATAGGGTTGGCACGGTTGGCCAAAGAAAAATATTTAGCTCAAAGGAGGCCACCTAAATTTCCATAGGCCAAACCCTCCTTTCCTTCTAAGTTCACATCTAATACTGAAAGTAAATATACACCCTATAAGCACTTGACTACTAAACAGATGGATTCTCAATGCACCCAAGGTTTATGTTATAATTGTGATGAAAAATATACATGAGGGCATAAGTGCATACAAAATAAGCTATTCTTGATTGATGTAGAGGATTCATAAAGTAGTGATTAACTTGAGGATGAAGTAAAAGCATCAGAGGAACCACCTTAATATGAGGGTGACACACAAGAAGAGCCACAACCTAAATTTGTTGTCCATGTCCTTGCAGGGATTTTTACCACATGAACAATAAAAGTAGTAAGCTCTTTCATAGACCAACATCTTACAATCCTCATTGATTCAGGAAGAACACACAACTTTGTTGACCCTTGAATCACAAATCAAGCTAATTATTACATACATACAAGCAACTCGTTTGAGGTTATGGTAGAAAATGGTGGAACCTTGCCTTGCAAAGGTAAATACCGCAATATTAAGTTGAAGCTAAGGTATTATCGACTCAAAATGGATATGTTTGCTCTTCAAATAAGGGGGTGTGATATTGTGCTAGGAGATCAATGGTTAGGTACTTTGGAAACCATCATCTGGAACTTTGCAAAGTTATGAATGTAGTTTTTATAGAATGGTAGGTCCTACACTTTTCATGTCTTATAAGCAAGATATCCTCATATTATTAGTTAAAACCATATGAAGAAGTTGTTAAAAATATATTCTCATGGGGTAATCACTTAGATATTTTCCATACAAGCACCTCTTTTAACCATGGATAAATTTCTAACAAATTTGCAACTCGTTCTAACCAAGCATGATGTAGTCTTTGAAAAACTGATAAAATTACCACCCCATTGCCCAAATGATCATGCAATTCCTTTGGTACTTAGTAGTGTGTCACCTAAAATCAGAACTTACCACTACCCCCATGCACTTACATAAAAAATAGAGATAAGTACAATAATTATTAAAATCTAGAGTCATTCGACCTAGTAACAATCCTTATTCTTCTCCAGGCTTATTGTTTTGTAAGAAATATGGGTCTTGGCAGTTGTGTATAAAGTATTGTGAGCTCAATGAGATCACCATTAAGGATAAATTTCATATTCCCATGGTAGATGAATTATTGGATGAGTTGCATGGTGTTATGTTTTTCTTCAAGTTAGATCCTCATTGAAGTTACCATTAGACGCGACTTAAGGAGGAGGACATTTCAAAAATAACATTCCACACTCATTAGGGCCATTATGAATTTTTTGTTATTCCATTTGGCTTGAAAAAAGTTGCTTCCACATTTCAAAGCCTCATAAAAAAAAATTTCCACCCATTTCTTCATAAATTCATTTTAGTTTTATTTGATGATATTTTGGTTTATAGTCACTCTTGGGAAGAACATCTTGTCCATGTGGATTAGAATTTACAGCTTTTGGCTAACCATCAACTTTATGCTAAGATGTTCAAGTGTTCTTTTGGGTTGATCGAAGTAGAGTATTTGGGACACATTATCACCATATATTGATTTAAAGTTAACCCTAATAAGATTCAAATCATTCAAGATTGGCTAAAGCCTCACACTCTTAAGGGCCTTCATGGATTTTTGGCACTCACATGCTATTATCATAAATTTATCTCCAACTATGGAAATATCATTGCTCCTTTAAGGACCATTTTAAAGAAGTTTTATTTTACTTGGATAGTCCTATCCAAACAGGCTTTCCTTGACCAAAAAACATGC
This sequence comes from Wollemia nobilis, assembly GCA_028583015.1. Lineage (NCBI taxonomy): Eukaryota > Viridiplantae > Streptophyta > Pinopsida > Araucariales > Araucariaceae > Wollemia > Wollemia nobilis. Next base: position 33,318,344 of record JAQPPZ010017052.1, read on the forward strand.
TATGAAAAGCACTCTATTCTTAGCAATGCCATATTTATCTAAACCATTTGTAATTGAAAGCAATGATTTGGGTAATGGTATTGGAACCATGTTGATGTAGGAAGGATAACCATTCGACTTCACTAGAAAAGCACTTTTGAATCAAAATTTGGGCAAATCAACTTATGCAAAGGAGATGCTCACAATATTGCATGAAGTTACTCATTGGTAACCCTATCTCATTAGGCATCATTTCTCTATAAAAATAGACCATAAAAGGTAATAAAAACATTATGGTGAATGCACTCTCACAAATTTCAATCTCAAAGTATGCTATGCACCATCTCTTCACCCATTCCTCAGTAAAAAACTTCTTCATGCGATAACGTGCTCAAAGACTCAAGATTACAAACTTTGATTACCACACTTCAAATAGTGCCTACCTTGTGTCTAGGATACACTTGGGATGGACAAGATTTAAGATACCTCCAATGCATTTTTATTACCTACACTTATTAACTATGATAACTCATCTTAAAAGAGTTACATGCTTCACCCACTACAGGCCATTCTAGGTTCTTCAAGACCTATGAATGGATTAAATATACTTTTTTTGGAAGGGTATGAAGAGGACATTCAAAATTTTATGGTAAAGTGTGACATTTTCTAGAGAATGAAGGGTGAAATTGTTCCTTCCATGGAAACTCTTCAGCCCTTGCCTATTCCAGAACAAATTTGGATAGATATTTCCATGGATTTTATTGAAGGGTTACATAATTATAGAGGCAAACAAGTTATTTTAATGGTAGTGGACCGTCTCATGAAGTATGCTCAATTTTTTTCCCTTTACCATATCTACATGGCCTTAGTCATTGCCCAAAGTTTTCTAGATTCTATTTTCTACCTTCATGGCATGCCCGCATCTATAGTGTCTGATTGAGATCCTACCTTAGTTAGTAATTTTTTATAAAAAATGTTTAAGTTGCAAGGAAATCAACTCAAAATGAGTTCATCCCATCATCCAAAAAATGGATGGTCAAACAAATATTATCAACAAATGTTTAGAGATCTACCTTCATTTTTTTACCTCTGATCATCCTGCGTAGTGGGCGAAGTGACATCCCTTGGTCAAATTGTGGTATAACACTTCCTATCACATTACAACCAAGGTTATCCCTTTTGAACTATTTTATGGATTACCTCCATAAAAACCTTCCTCCTACATTTCAAGAAGCTCTAAGGTCCATATTGTTGACACTACTATTCACCAATGTGTCATAGTCCTTTGTCAACTAAATATGAATATGGAATTGGCCGAAAAATGGATGCACCAACAAGCTGATCAACATGACTTTGGGTGCAATTTGGAAGTCGATGATATAGGTTTCCTCCAATTCTAGCCATATAAACAGTCATCACTCTAGATTTACATGAACCAAAAGCTCATTTCCACGTACTCTGGTCCCTACCAGGTCTTATAATTGATTGGTGCAACAACCTAAAATTTGGCCCTCCTATTGACATCCAAGCTTCATCCTATATTTCATGTGTCCTCTCTCATGAAGGTTATGGGAAATTAGGTACAAGTTCAATGTATTTTACCCAAACTAGATGAACAAGGTTCTATCTTGCTCAAGCCAGAACACCTATTAGACTATAGATCTCTCACACTTTGATACCATGTAATCACTAAGGTTCTTGTTTAATGGTATGGAATCCAACCAAAATATACCACTTGGGAGTTTCTCCATTCGCTACAATACCAATTTCCTCATCTAAAACTTTTAAGATAAATATTTTTGAAGGGGAAGGGCATGTTAGGACCCCATCCTTACACTATTTTTGAATACTCATATGATTATGTAATGACCCCATTCCAACATGGGGATCCCTTTATAATGTTATTTTTGTAATAATTTATAATGGTATGTGGTACATAAGGTACATATACAAGTGGGGCCATTTCATGTATTTTTATTAGGAATGTAATCGATGTTTGATAGAATATTCTAGCTTGAGTAGCATTGTGCATGTAAGACAACTCTTGAGAATTAGGTTAGGGTTGCATGAAGTGTATATTTAAAAGACATAGATCTATGAACAAATGTATATTTTTGAAAATTAATGAAAGTATTGAAGGAGGTTGCCCCCTCGAAGAGGCCTATGATTCTATGTTATTTTGTGAGATTATTTTAATTCTGCATTTATATTATGTATTGCAATATACTATTATTTCATGAAATTCTATTTTATTTGCAATATTTATGTGAATGATCTTATTTTTAATAGAAGGTTTCTAACACTCGTCATAGTTTCTTAGGTTAGAAACCCTATGCTAGGGATTTTAAAATATCATGAAGGAGCTATTATTATTCGCTAAACTAGATTACCAATAAAGCATCTAGGGAAGAGAGGGACTATCAAGCTCTAATACCCCAACCATAGACAAAACCCGTATACAAAATTGAACTTAAGAGACCACCTAGGATTAGGAGAAACCTTTAGACCTAGGAAGATTTTTAGCCTTGTATTATCCATAGTATATCGAACACAACATCCAAAAATATTATCCTCTCGTATTGTTAGATATGCAAGTAGTGTGCTCAAGGGTATGCGTGGAATTCTCCCAAAAAAATAGATCATATATAGGAGACTTTCCTATCACCATAATACTACTTGCAATGGTTGAAATAGTGGGCAAACATAATAAAAACAATCAAGATAATCTAGTAGTGTCAATAATAGTCAGGTATCACTTCATTTTGAGAATAGTAATAGTCAAGCCAATATTGTCAGTTGTCAATTTTAGTAATAGTTGTTTATGATAGTCATAATTTATAGTAGGTAAATAATTGTCAGTGGTAGAGTTAGAACAGATAGTTGTCAGTACAAAGAACTATAATATCAGTGATTGAGCAATGTTAGTAATAGCCAATGCAAATATAGTGTTAGTAACTGGCAGTATAGGGACAATGTCATAAGAGGTTAACCAACAAAAAACCTAACTTTTAAACCAATCCTCTAGGAGGAAAACCAACAACACCAACAACCTCAAAAAAAAATTATATTTAAAAAAATGGGGTGCCTTAAACCAATGTTTTGATATATAGGTCATTGTGTAAATATTTTTGAGTTGATCATTTTGATATATAGCACCCAAGCACTTTTTTTGGCTCCTTACTAAAAATAGTAACTCTTGGAACCATACTTCTATTTTTAGTAAGTCAGTAGTAGTGGTTCAAATCACACCAAAATGGCTAGTGGCACTCAAGGACACCAAAAAGAGGTAGAACAAACCACACTTACCTCTCTAGAGAAAATACACACTACACTTAGTACCCTTCTCAATGACACTAACCTAATGAGGGATGAAATACAACGTTTGAGAAGTGACTACGTAACCTCCAAAGCCACCTTTGAAGAACACTTCCTTGAGGTCAAGAAAAAACTCAAGGATGGCACAATGGTGTTTGGGCATTGTGACACTGACCATGTTGATCGAGGAAAGTAAATCCATAGGGAAAATGAAGGATCTCACACTCTTTTTGACTATGATGCTCCCTTTAAGATGCCTAAATTAGACTTTCCTAAGTTCAATGAAAAGGATGCATATGGGTGGTTATGTCATGCAAATCAATTTTTTAAACTTCACAATGTCCCTAAATATTTGTGGATCACTATGGCATCTTTCAACTTTGAATCTAAAGCTTTATAGTGGTATTAGTGGCTATAACACATAGTTACCGACCCTTTTAAGGAAGTTTTTGAGTCCTACTTACTCAATATTTTTGGCCCCAATGAGTATGACTTCACAGGAGCATTAACTAAACTCAAACAAACCTCTATAGTATGACTATTAGACCCAGTTTGAGAAACTGACTAACACGACCAGGGATTTGAATGAAGGTTTTTCTGATTTGTTTCATCAATGGCTTGAAATATGATCTAAATGTTGAGGTCAATATGTTCAATCTATAAACTATGATGCAGGTCATAGGGTTGGCACAATTGGACAGAAAAATATTTAGCTCAAAGGAGGCCACCTAAAATTCCACAGACCAAAACCTCATTTTCTTCTAAGTTCAAATATAATACTAAAAGTAAATCTACCCCTTAAAAGCACTTGACTACTGAAGATATGGATGCCCGATGCTAGAATTTTTATTAATAACGAATCTTCACAATTTGGGTGAATATTTGCATTTTTGAAAATGCAAATTTACGATTTTGGTGGACCCTCGATGTCGGCCCTTCACCCAAAATTTCCAAATTAATTTTTTTTAGAAGTATCTATTCATCGCACGTTGATAATAGTATTACGTATTAATTTTTAAATTCTCCGACATTACCGCATAAATTTTGGACCATTTTTGCAAAAAAAATTTAAAATTTTAAAATTATCCTGCCAAATTCACTAACTATATCACTATATAAGTAACAAGCCAGAGATAGTTTTCATTTATAACATTCAAAAAGTAAAAATCTAATGTGAAAAGTCTACTTGGATTTAGTCTTCAGAGTAGTTCTATAACCAAATCGACATGACATAATTCTCCACCCAGCCTAACGACAAGAACTTATATCTCCTAGACAGTCAGTTCCAACTGGGCCATCTACCGCACTAAATCTCCACCCGAATCGATTTTTGGACTGACAACTCCACCTGGATTAACTGTGGGTAACAATTTTTGCCTGGACTATTACCAGTTTTAATTTTTACCTGGATCACAAGAATTTTAGACCGTTTGCCAGGATCGATCGTCAGCTGGACCTTTTTTCCACCCGGACTGACTATCGATCCTCGGGGTCTCTTTTCATATGGAACTTTTCTTACAACATGTACTTTGTTTCTCTTCATACATTTGAATCTGTGATCATGTTTTTTTTTCATCTAATATTTGGTTTTTATTTTGCTATTTTTTTACCATTTACTGAAAAGAAAATTTTTTGTTCTCCATTTTTCCCCATATTTTCTATGTTAAAACTCTTTGATTCTCTATTTCTGTTAAGATCTCCTTTTCTATTACTAGATTTTTAAATAGACAAATACTTTGGTTCTCTATGTACATTGTGATGCTCTACTTATTGTCCATTTTGTATAAGAATTTTATATTTTTAAACATTTGTATCTCTGATTAAATTTCGCATAAACAAAAAAAAATTCTTATAATTTTTTCAAGTTTTATATTGATTGGTTTTTTTCACTTATTAGTTACACTACTATCTCCAAAAAAAAGAGTATCTGAATACTCTAAAAATATCACAATAAAGAATGATTAGAAATAGGTATTTATTTTCTACCAACCATCTATACATTCATTCTAAATACAATATTGTGTTCAACATTTTATTACTTTTCTAAATTGATTTTTTTTTCTTTACAAGGAAAATGTCACCTACTAGTGATGCAAAGAAGGGGGCCAAATCTGAAAAGGGTATCCTGAATTATTTTAGGCATATGTTGAAATCGAGTGAGCCATCGACATTTGTGCAAATTCAAGGTACACATGATTTTTGAATACTTAATAGTTATGTGTATTTGTTACTTTAAATAATGCCTTCTTCCTCAAATGGTTAGTGTGCCTTTATCAATAAACTAATATAAATTATATTTTTGTTTATTAGTTTATTTTGTTAAATTAAAAAATAATTAAGAATATTTTTTTATGCTACTATGTAGAAAACCATGTGGACCCTGATATGCCTTCGCTTGAAGATATTCATCCCCAAGAGATGACTTCTATTGAAAATACTCTTAACAATGACATCCAACAAACACTTGAAGATAATCCTCAAAATAACATAGTTGAAAATGAGAGTGATAAATCAAATACATTACCATCTTCTTATGAATCTACAAGTGAAAAAAATAAAAAGTGGAAGGCATCTTACTGGGATATTGGAAGGGCATTTAAGAATGAATGGGCAGAAAAAATTCCATGTATAGAGCCCATACTAACTAATGATAACCAAATTGATGATAAAGTATTTATATGCAAAATTTGTAGTTAGAAACCGGGCAAGGAGCATAGGTTGCAAAATAAGATAGATACAATAGAAAAACATGCTGGCAAAGTTTATGTAAACGTTAAAGGAAGTTATGGAGAAATTATTAGAACAGTTAGGTGGAAGGATGCATCAAAATGTATGCATGTCAGATATGCAATAGAATATGAAAATCACTTTAAGGAACAACAATCTCTTGTTGAGAAAGGTGCAACAATTGAATCCCATTTTCAAAAAATGGAAAAGATCACCTTAGGGGTAAAAGGATTATAGTTTGTTGTTGTACTTAGTATTCTCAAGAAGGGTAGACCCATGTCCAATTTTATTGATTATAAGCACCTATTTCAACTGGTTTTTTTGCAAAAAAATATGAGTTGCCATTGGTCTGATCGAAGTGGTTGGAAAATGGTAAAATATCTATCATTAGTAGAGAAAGAGAACCTGAAGGAGAAATTAAAACATTCCAGATTCATTTCATTATCTATTTATGAGGTGATAGTTGTGGACAACACATCCTGGATTTGTATGCATGTGTATACTTTTTAAAACAATGTCAAGCAGCCTAGTTTGCTAGGATTACATAATATGGTTGAAAATTCAAATGCATAAAACATTTATAATGTTTTTTTTTTGGTAATTATTATAATAAATTAACAGTGAATTTTTATAGAGGATCCCAAAACCTTATGTACAAAATTAGCCAACTTTCTAATGATGCATCATACCTCTTGGATGTAACAATAAACCTAAATGAAAATAAAACCATCCTAATGTTGCAGACTTGAAAACAGCAAAAAGGGCTTTTAGGCCTGGAGACCCAACAACAAAGAAAATAGGACAGACCCGAGAGAAACCCAAAAAGATACCAAAAACAAGGAGACAAACACCATGGACTGCTAATCACGATCCTTCTGTCCTCCTAAATTTGGGCACTTCTGGTTCTGCTTTAGGATAGAAATCATGGAGTTGACAGAAGTAAGAATGGAAGCAGCCAAGTTCAGGAGAGAATTACTAGGACTCTCCTTGTCGTTCTCCATGTCCGATGGGATGTGCTACGGATGGACATACTTCTCCACCTTTCTAACTTTTCGCAGGCACTGGGAAGATCTACCAGGAACAGACAGTAGCTTCTTTGCCACGCCACCCCAAAATACGTCGAAATGGGCCTTCCAAAAATTGCGCAAGGAAAACATTAGGAAGGGATGTCAGCCTTGGCCAACCTTTCCACCTTGTATGGGAAGCGAGACTGCCACACAACTGGGCACCTGGTCATGAGCCCTTTATTGGCCATGTGGTCAGCCACGCGATTTCCTTCTCTCAAAATATGATTTGCTTCCCATCTATAGCGATAGGAGAGAAGAGATCTAGCCTCGAGGATGATGTTGTAGACTTTCCAAGACATATTTTTGGTACCAAGAAGGTAATTCACGATGTTGAGCGAGTCACCCTCAATGATAAGAGGTCGGGGATCCTTAGAGAGAATCCGAATACCATTCAAAGCGCCTCGGGCTTTAGCATAGTGATTCATTTGGGAGCCCAAATATTCACAATAGGCCATCAAAATATTCTCGTCATGATCACGGACAACCCCACCAGCTCCAGCGGGCCCAGGATTCCCCTTAGACGCTCCATTAAAGTTTAATTTAATCCACCCCATGGGGGGTTTGGTCCACACAACTTTCCTTCGATAGGGCCCTTTAACAACCTCCAAAAACGACCAGAGATTCATCATTTTGAGAATAGCTTCTTCGCTCGAAATATGGGGATGGGGACTGGGAACTGTAATAGAATTCTCAATGGTGTAAGATACGCCCTTTGAGTGACAGAATGGGGCCCTCTAGGAGCTCTGCCAAAGATTCTAGCATTCCTCTCTATCCAAATTTGCCAAATTAAATGGTGGAAAGAGGCCTCGAGGAGAAAGCGAGCTTAGGATTCTTGAAAGGATTAGGCCATTGGTGAAAAGCATCTCTAAGGGATTAGGGAGAGCACCAAAGGATCTATAAGGAGGATAGGACAATGCTCAGAATAGAGTGGTAAAATGGGCAATGCAAGAATAAATGATCCCTCGTCTCACAATTTGCTAAACACAAGTAACACCTGTTGGGGAAGGCAAAACCTCTCTTGTGAAGGTTGTCAATAGTTAAGGCTTTATTGTGGAAAGCAATCCATGCAAAGAAGTTGATTTTAGGAACAAATCCTTTCCTCCAAATAGTATTCCACCTGTAGTCCAGAGTAGTCTTGGTGGTGAGAAGCTCATAAGCTGATTTAACAGAGAAACACCCATCCTCTGTACCACTCTAGATGATCCTGTCATTCCTCCTGGCAGAAGGAATTAAAACCGACTGAAGGATATTATCAAGGAAGGTAATATCATTATTAAACCCCTCCACAATAGGAAGCTTCCATCGAGGGAAACGAGTGCTTCAATCAATGAGATCTGCCACCCTGAGCTGGGCGTTAGGATCAGTCAAGCTTCTCAGTCCAACGAGGTCCTCCCTCGACCCAAGGGATTATTTAGTCATCCACCTGTCATTCCAAAAGGAAATGCAATTGCCATCACCTAAAATACAACGGGCTCCTAAACTGATCAGATGCCAAGTTTGGAGCACAGATTTCCAAAATATCAATGCCATGAAGGATGTTTTAGCATCCAAGAAGGGGGTGGGGCCAAGATACTTCATTTTAACCAGGGAAACCCACTCCATCGGGTCGCTAGACATAATCCTCCAAGCGTGCTTCACAATCAGAGCCATATTCATAAGTCTTGATCTTCTCAACCCCAGGCCACCTTGATCTATCCTCGAACACACCTTGTCCCAGGCTACAAGGGGAAGTCTAGATTTCTCTTCGTTACCAGACCAAATAAATGTCCTATGAATCTTCTCAATCTTGGAGTGGACTGCACTTAGAAGCATGAACACCGACATGAAGTAGGTCGGGATCCCCTGAAGATAGGCTTTGGTAAGGGTGGCTTTCCCAGCTTGTGATAGGAGTTTGCCCTTCCAAGTGCCGAGTTTCCTATGAAGGTGCTCAAGAATCATGTTCCACATGTACCCACTGGCCCACCCGCTATAGGACAGAGAAAACCCCAGATAGGACGTAGGAAGGGAATCAATAGTGCATTCAAGAATTCTAGGAATCTGAATTTGTCTGCGCAGAGGAGTGTTAATAAAGTAAATTTTGCTCTTGATGTAATTGACCTTTTGTCTAGCAGCTTGCTCATAACGGGACAAGATCCTCTTGAGTGACTTGGCTTGAGCAACGGATGCCCTAGTGGAAATGAGGGTGTCATCCATAAATTGCTGATGAGTGACAAGATTAATTCTAGAAGTCGGCAAGATGCCAGAAATCTTGTTATGTCGAAGAGCCTATTTCAAGGACCAACTCAGAACCTTCGCCAGAAGAATGAACAGGATGGGAGAAAGAGGATCGCCCTATCTGAGGCCTCTGGAGCTTTGGAAATACCTAGCTAGGGACCCATTGACCAAGATAGAAACAAATGGAGTGGATATACAACTATATACAAGGTCAATCCAGTGGGGATGAAAGCCGAACTTGAGGAGGACTGCACACAAAAAATTTTGGTCGACATGGTCGAAGGCTTTGTTCATGTTGAGCTTAAGAAAAAGAGCAAAATTCTTAGAGCGGTAAGTAGAATGAAGGGTCTCATGGACAGTGATAACACCATCAAGAATGTTTCTTCCTTTGACAGTGCTTCCCTGACAAGGATCAATCAGGAGGGGGAGGACTTTTTTGAGTCTATTGGCTATAGATTTGGTAAGGATCTTGTAAAAAACATTGCACAGGCTAATGGGCTGATAGTCAAAGAAAATTTTGTAGGAAGGAGACTTAGGAATGAGGGCAAGAAAGGTGGAATTGAGTTTCGGGTGGATAGATCTGGATGCTTGGATAACCCGAATAACATCACACACATCCGGGCCCATGACCTCCCACATGACTTGGAAGAATTGAGGAGGGAAACCATCGGGCCTAGGGGAATTATCTAGTTGCATGGAGAACAATGCTTCCTTAATCTCATACGAGGAAAAATGTTCTAGAAGTTTCATGCTTACGTCATGGGGAACTTTAGTCAAAAAATTGGGGAGCATAGATTTTTGGACCTAGAGGTTGCTATCTAGAGGAGTGCCAAGCAAATCCTAAAAGAAATTAACCACTTCACTCCTGATTTCCTCAATATCCCTGGTAATGTGCCCATCCTTACAAGTCACTTCTCTGATCTTGTTGGCCCCTCTGTGCCTCATAGTAGATGCATGAAAAAATATCATGTTGGAGTCTCCATTCTTCAACCACAGGTCACGATATTTCTGGTACCAGAAGGTTTCCTCCCTAGAGAGAATAGAATGAAAGTCCACCAAAAGGATCTGCTCTTCCTCCATAAGACCCTCAGTGTAACCTTCAGTAGCCATCCTTTCCTCCAGAGTCTTTAGGTTCTCAGCGATGGATTTTTTGGACTAAAAATTTTTGCCAAAAACCACTTTGTTCCAAATCTTCAGTTTTTCTTTGACCATTTTGAGCTTTAAAGCCACCCTCTTAGGAGTGCTTCCTTCCACCTTCGATTGCCACCATGCTAAAACCAATCCTTTGAAGTCTTTGTGGGAAATCCACATGGATTCGAATCTAAAAGGGATCATAAAAACAAGCCCATCGTTCACCTCCAAGAAAATAGGGTTATGGTCAGACCCAATCCTTGGAAGAGTCGAAAGGATAGCCCTACCAAGGATGGGAATGGCTTCTGGAGAAATGAAGAATCTATCAAGTTTGAATTGAATTAAACTGCCCCCAATCCTTCTGTTACTCCATGGGAAGGAAGCCCCTTTGAGTTCGATGTCAAGCAGGCCATTAGCAGAGACAAAATCTCTGAAATCTTCCAAGTTGCAGCTGGAGTGGTCAGACCCTCATTTTTTCTTCGAAGGGTGAAGGGGACAATTGAAGTCACCCCATAAAACCCAAGGAAAGTTGCTAAAATTCTCCCTCATCAGAGAGATAGCTTTCCAAATTTTTGCTCTCTCTATGGCAAAATTGGAAGCATAAACATTGATAGAATCTAGGAAAAATTGGAGGTTTTGGACTAGAACAGTACATTGATGATTCTGTTGGAAGTTGACAGCGAGCTGCACTCAAACCTCGAAGGGTCCCACAGAACCATGAGTCCTCCTGCTGTTCCAACTGCAAGGCTGGACAAACAATTTGCCCTGGCCCAAATGGCCTTCGCCACTTTGTCAAAGGAGATAGCATCAAGCTTGGTCTCTTGCAAATAAGGATAGAAGGGTTAATCCTCCTACAGAGATCAGCCACTAACCTTCTATTGGTTGCACCATTCATTCCTCTCACATTCCATGAGAGGACTTTCATCTGGACAGTTTGAAGTTTTTATTTCCTCCCCTTCCTTGTTGAGGGGGATGTTTTGATGCATGAGCTTCGTCTGACTGTGTGTCACAGTCATCCAAAACCAGCAAACATTGGGTTCCATTTGCAACGTCAATTACAGTCTCTTTGTCTCACCTTTCCTTATTAGGAGGATGGCCCTGCTTCCTCTCACTACCAAAATCCACACTTTGCTTTTGGCTCCTCATATTTTGGGGGCTAATGTGACCGGATTGTTCACCCCTCCTTCCTAAGAGGTAAAAATCTAGTAGCGTATGCAACTGACTGAAATCGGTATGACCCGTATCTTGGAGTAGAGGAACAACTTGAGTCAAAAATTGGGAAGGGGTCTGTTCCATCTCTTCTTGTGATTCTCTTTCCAAGTGGGAGTCTACTCCTTTTTGGTTGTCAGCCTCAAGATTCTCAAGGTTTGATTGGAGAGAGGGATTCTCTTTAGGCTGAGAGAGTCCACCACAGTCTCTAGAGGGGCCTGGGGATACATGGCCCTTCACGTCTGGAAGATTTGGTTGCTTTGCCTGATCTTCCTTGTGCTCCAGGGGGTTGTTGTTTTCACGTTTCTATTTTCCCAATTTTTGAAGAGGACACTGGGACTGGAGGTGCCCTTGGGACTAACACTGGGTGCAAAAAGGTAGTCTATTTTCATAGACAATAGATTTTTTATGAAGAATGGTACATCTAGACCGAAGAGTGATGGAAGTTGGAAGTTCTGCCTCCAAATCTGCTAGAACACAAAATTGGGCCTGGACGAACCTTGTTCGAGCTCGGGTGGGAGGGTCAATGGTGACCAACTCCCCAATGGAACACACAATACCTCTTATGACATTTTCATGCCAGCCAAAGAGGGGAATATTTGGAAGCCTAACCCATATTGGGGCAATGTTGATGTTCTGGGTCTCAGGACTGAAATCCATGTCCCACTTCCTGAGAAATAAACTTCGCGGCCCGAAACCATGGCTCGCCGACCAGAATTTTACAGTAATCCTCCTTATTGTTCAATCTAATGGCAAAAAAAACTCGGGATAGGGCCGCTAGCTCCAAATTCCCAGAAGTCCTCCATTTACTTGCTGCCCATTTTTTGATAGTTTCCATGTCGATACGGCCTCCAATGAATTTACCTATTAGGGTAAATTTCTCAAACTCCATGAAGCTTGAAAGAACTTCTGTCGGGATGTCCAGCTCATCCCTAATTGGAAACAACTCTTTGGTAAAAAACCCATTTAGGGTTTCTAAGGCCACTACCTGGGCACAAGACTTTTGAGCCCCACCACCCCCTTTGTTTGGTGGGTCGTTACCTCGACCAAAACTGTTGCCAGCCCGATCATCTTCAATGGGCCTGGGAGTTTCCTCTCCCCTGGAATCATGATGCCCTCTAATTTCTCCGCTGCGTCCAAGAACCGAACCACCGCCACTCTCAATTTCACTATATACTTCCCGCCCATCGACATCCTCCTGCCTCCCTTATCAGCTATCTCACAAACTTGCTAAAAAACCTTTATAGTTCTAAAACATTTATAATGTTGTTGTGACTAGTTTAAAAGATATTTTAGGAATGAATGACATGGACATAGCCACAAAGTTAATATGCGTTGGAGCTTATGGAGCTGCTATTATGGAAGGGCATAAGAGTGGTCTCTGTGTTCGACTACAAACCACAATTGCACCATATATGATACCCATTCATTGTATATCTCATAGAGTGAATCTTGCATATAAAATCATGAGCACTTTTGAAAATGTTGCGAGAGTGGAAGACCCCATTAATGAAATACATTCTTATTTTTCTTGCAGTACAAAAAAGTTTTTAGAGTTTCAAAAGTTTGCATTAGGATTTACAGAAGGAAATAAAATGTTAAAAGATGTAGATACAAGGTGGATTTCATTGTATAAACCTACACACAGAGTTTTTACAGAATATCAATCATTAATAGGGTTTATGCACACAAGTAGTCAGGGAGTTGATAAGGCAAAATATTTGGTGGTTCCTTTGACTAACTTTAAAACCTTGCTGGCATTATGTGGTATTCTTGCAATTTTACAATAAATGAATATATTGATTAAATTTGCACAAGAGAGGTCCATCTATATCGTTGATTTCATAAGGATGAGAAAACAAATCTGTCTTTTTATTGAAAATTTATGTGTTCAAAGCAGATTTTAAAGATCCCTTGTTTCATATTTGAAATACATTGACAAACATGAATGGTCCAGGAAGTTATTTGAAGTTTGACATCAATGATCATATTTGTATTAACAATCAAGGAAATTTGATACCTCTTTATTGTTTTGAAAGGAAATCAAGTATAGGTATGGACGATATTGAATAAGTTCCTGTAACACACAATAGATGTCATGTTGCATTACAAAAAATTAGAATAAATTTATCTAATATAGAAAAATATTTGACAAGTGAGATAAGAGATCGGTTTTAGAGAGATGAGTTGATTGAGGCAATGGGTGTGGTTAACCCCATGTTTTGGGCTTTTGATAGTAACTTCAATTATGCAAATGAGTTGTTTGTTAAATATATGATGATACTTATTCAACATTTCATTAAAATTATGGAAATAAATGGTGTTACAATCAATGGTATACTAAAAATATATATTTTTAAAGAACAGTCAACACATTTTGGAAGAACAATGGTTGGGAAAACAACATTTTTGAAAGACATCAATGAGACAGGTTCCATTGCACGTTTATGGAAAAAATTGTATCCAAGTACTATCCTACAAGATACTATAAGTGAATACTTCTATTTATATGAATTATGTCAAACAATAATTCTAGGATCAGTGGAAGACAAGAGGGTTTTCAACGCACTATATTTTGTGAAATCAAAGCTTCGCAACAGGCTGGAAAAAAATTTAGAAATTTGTTTGAGAATTTATGTATCATCTTATCAGTTGGAAACTTTTCCCTATGACAAGGCAATTGTATTATGGAATTCCCTTGTAGATAGAAGGAGCGTGTTGAATATAACTGATAAGGAAGATAATGATGCTCGTAGTGATCAGAATGTGAAGACATAGCTATCCAGTATGCAATATTTTAATGTTGAACAAGAAGACAATTGTTTGTTTAAGCTACCTTATTTATGATTTTTTTCACAAGTTGAATTCATTTGACAACATATTTGACAAGCTAAGCATTGTATGTTTCAACTACCTAATTTGGTTTTTTACCGATTTTGTGATTTTTCCAGTATTTCACAATAAACTGGATTTGATTTGATATCAAATTTTACAATATTGTATCAGATTTGTTAGATTTCACAAAATTTTATTATGAAGAAGTTTTCATGTTCTGTCCTTTGTTGTTTTTGAAATGGTTTTAATTTCCTGATATATTACAATTACATGAATTGTAAGTTTTTTACAAGTATTTACAACATTGATCAATATGGATTTGTTAGTTATCATATTCGTTTTCAATATGAATTTCTAGTTATTTTTCATCACAAGAGTGTTTCATCTATATGAATTGTAATTGTGATTTATTACACAACATTTTATTTCAAATTATATGATTTATGACTTTTAACATAGCATTGTATTTCATAACCGATTATAAATGTATGAGTATTGTTGTTTTGAACTGATTTGAAATGCATTCATATTCATATTGAGATTATAAACAGTTCAAATCGTTTCAAAAACAAGAAGTGCATTCATATTGACACATGAATATCATTCATATTTATTTTATATAAAACAAGAAGAACGTTCATATTGAGACAAGCACAACATTCATATTTATCATTTTGGACAAGAATATGATTCATACTGATTTTAACTACATTCATATTGATTCTAACTGCATTCATATTCATATTGAGGTTATAAACACTTAAAATCATTTCAAATACAAGAAGTGCATTCATATTGACACAAGAAAAACATTCATATTG
Organism: Wollemia nobilis; assembly: GCA_028583015.1. Classification (NCBI taxonomy): domain Eukaryota; kingdom Viridiplantae; phylum Streptophyta; class Pinopsida; order Araucariales; family Araucariaceae; genus Wollemia; species Wollemia nobilis. The sequence goes on from JAQPPZ010017052.1 coordinate 33,333,642, forward strand.
ATTTTATCTGAAACAAGGAGAGCATTCATATTGACACAAACACAACATTCATATTTATCATTTTGGACAAGAATAGCATTCATACTAATTTTAACTGCATTCATATTTTCATATTCATATTGAGGTTATAAACAGTTAAAATCATTTCAATAATATTCATATGCATATTGCCATAGACGAAAAACACATCAAAAAAATATAAATAAGAAGAACAAAAAAATTAAAATATATAGATTTAAAATATATGAAGATGTCTTTAAAGTTTAACTATGTTGAAAAACAACACAAACTTCCTCCCAACAATGAAATTTTTGAGACTATGTTTAAATTTTTGGTTTTTGTGCCGATGTGTGTTCTGCAGTGGTTTCTCCTGGAGCTACCAGTTCTATTAATTTTTCTACTTCTTATACACCAGGCGTTGGCTGTGCTATGGATCTGACTAAACTTTCTTGTCCTTTCTTCAAATTTTCCAACAGCCCAACATCTTCTTTTGCAGGATATTGAAGCTCTTTCAAACTAGGATTTTTCTCTAGTCCTTCCCTTATCAACAGTTCTGGATCCACTTTCAATTTTTCTCGCAAATATTTTTTTAGAATGTTAGTATCTCTTACTTTTTGTTGGGTTGTTCTCTTCATTATAATGGAAATTTCTAGAATTTTGTTTTGTAGCCTCTATGTTGACTTGCATGCTCTGAACCTGTAATTTCAAATTTTCAAAGTTTGACTAAAAAAAAGAACCATAAGTTAGTACAGTTATATGACATAATTTAAGCAACTTCAAAAATTTTAAGACATAAGTTAGTAGAGTTGGCAAAATAAAAACATGCATCTAAATTCTCACCTCGGCCACATCTCTAGCGTCTAAAGCAACATCAACAGTTTTCTTTTTGAAATCCCATTGATTATAGGATGCTTGATGTTCTCAATTCTATTCAACATAATATTTAAAACTTCATCATCGGATGAAGTCATGCATGTCACTAATCCTGATGTGGTCTGCTATAGTAGACCATTAAGCTTCTCTAGTTCATTCTCATATCGAGAAGAAATATTCTCCCTTTTCTTAAAATTTTTGTAATGGATATTTATTTTCTTGATAAGCACTTTTGCCCAAATTTCCCACTATTTCATAACTTGTAAATCTTTAAGCACCCTATCTTGGAGGGTTGCTTCAATACCATCACACATAGAAGACTGAATATCAAATTTAACTTTGTCATCCTTGGATTGAGGATGACAGTGGCCTTCCATCGCATGAATGGATACTGGTTGCTCAGCTATTCGAGGTGCTATTTATTTTACCTCTACATGTGCATCTTCAAGAACCTATGTGATATAAAAGTCCTCAATGTTTCCTTGCAAGAAAAATTCATCATCAAGCGGAATATTATCTAATACATCATTGGCGGTTGACACCTATGGTAGTTTACTTGTGTTAAATGAAAAATTTGGGAAAACACCCAGTGATCTTGGCTGCAAAAGTACTTTTCCCCTTCCACGGGCCATATTGACTTGCCCTCTCATTTTTTGCACCTATGTTTGAGGTCATGCTAGCGGTGGCCCCATCACTTGATTTTTTGAGCTTCTTACAATTTGATCTTGAGAGCCACCTGACATTCAAATAATAAATTACCAAAATTATTTTCCAAAAACAAAAAAAAAATTAATTTTAAGTAAATAGAATGATTTACATGATGATGATTGAATCTCATTTACAAATTTATAGACGGGGGTTGTGCACATTTTTGAAAACATAAAAAAAAAAAAAAAAAATTAATATAATTATATGTAACGCACTAAGAAGTATAATGATAAAATATTGAAAGTGTAACTTACGTGCAGGATGGTTGATCTGACTAGATTCAATTTTAGGGTGATGAGGAGTAGTAACTATAACATGCCATGTATATTTTTTTGGCCTCGACAATGGTGATGATTCTGATTCATTTTCTTCAGAATCACCACATGCCTCATGCATGTGATCCCTTACACTAGCATCCTATTATTTAGTTTTTATCATTGAATTTCTTTGCAATCATGTGCAAAACAAAATGAAAATGGAAAACAAAGCTAAAATATATTAAAAATTAGATTTGAAACATGGAATTACCCTCAATTCCTCTGAAATCATACCCAAGTTCAGCAGTGTGGGATGCAATGTTGTTGGTATTTCAGTATTTTTAAATCATAAAAACTTTCATAAAAAAGAAGTAAAATAAAATTAACAGTTGCCACCATTTTGACTTATGTTCCAATGTGTAACTTTGTTATGATGTGTTCTAAAATATACGTGCACCAGTCAAACTACATGACTTGAACAATGTGAATGATATAGATAAATTCCCATAATGGAAGTTTTGTTCTTCTAAGAAAAAATAGTCTTGCTTGGAAGAACTCAATAATGGCTTTTAGAATTTTATTTTCAACACAGTTGTAAGTTAAGTGTTAGGATATCATCCTAACCCTTAATGTAATAACTTCTCTAATGTAATAATTCCTAGTGAACGTGGGTAGTACCCATGATTAATATTTTGTAATGTTCTAAGTTTTAGCTTAGGTAGTGCCTATGACAAATGGCACCCTTTTTATGTAACACATGGTAGATAGGTTAGGTAAGGTGGCATTGTGCATGTAATTCATGTGGCATTATGCATGTAATTCATGTGGCATTGTGCATGTAATTCAAAGTGGCACTATGCATGTAATTCGGGTGGCATTATGCATGTAATCCAGGTGGCATTTTGCATGTAAGCCAACCTTGGAAGGAAACTCCTTAAATACCCGAAAAGGCACCAATGTAACCATCTTTTTGCAAATTAATGAATTATTGAAGGAGGTTGCCCCCTCGAAGAGGCCTGTGATTCCGTATTATTGTGATATTGTTCCTTTATGCAAATTTTTGTTATATTAATATGATGTTTATGTGAGTTTATTTCCAAGAAATTGTGTGAGAGTGTGTTATTTGAGTTTATTTTATAGCAGGATCTTAACAAGTGGTATCAAAGCGCTTTCCAGGGCCAAGTTCTGCTCCAACTGCAACGATTCTTGCCATCCAATCCGCCTGTTAGGTATAAATTTTGTGTGTTTTTCCCATTTCTGTTTTTCCTTATTAAAAAAAAAAATCCAAAAAAATACAGTGCATTTTTTTTCCAAACCAAAAAAAAAAAAAAAATTAGTTGAGTAGGTAGAAACCCTGTACCGGGGGTTTTAAAATATCACGAAGGATCTGTCATTATTGGCTAAGCTAGATAGCCCATAAAGCGTCTAGTGAAGTGAGGGGCGATCAGGCTCCAATACCCAGGCCTCAGACAGAACTCGCGCACGGACTTGAGCTCCCACGTATCTTCGGGTATATCGGGAGACCATCTAGGATTAAACAAACTTTTAGCCATTAGGAAGCTCTTCGGCCTTGTATTACTCATAGTCTACCGGACACAACATCCTAGACAATTACCCTCCCGTATTTTCAGAGAGGCAGGTAGTGTGCTCAAGGGTATGTGTGGAATCCTCCTTGAGTAGTGGCCTGAAATATTGGTCCGAGCACTATTGTTCATCACTGTTGGTATATTAGAGGGCCTATGGGTGGTACATACTCCTATACTTAGCATTCCTTGGTTTTGTTAAAACTTCAACCTGTAAAAAGTGCAAATATATATATATATATATATATATATATATATAAATCCAAACATCCCTGTTCGTAAACCTGCTTTTCAAAAGTAAGCATATGAGAAAGGAGTCCTCTACTAAAAAAATAACATAAAGGACATGCATTCGGGATAAGCCATGAGGGTGACACTTAAGTTGATAGTCTGGAGAATAACAGTCAAATTTACAGTGGCAGTCATAGTCAGGTCAGTCAGGTTAGAGAGGTCAACACAGTCAGGGTAGAATTCACAGTCTTCAGGGTCAGAACAGAACTGTCATAACAGTCACCTGCAAAATACAAAGAATCTTGAGTTTGAAATGAGGCCAGTTATAGATAGTGCTCCAGTACCCAACTTTTGCTTTGTAGCTCAGAATCAGAAACTGTAAACACCGTTAGACTCAGCAAAACAAGAGAAAAAAAAAAGTCTGGGGTGCCAAAAAGTAGTGTTGAGAGATATAGCTCATTGTGACCACCTCCTTGAGTTGATCGTTTTGATATATAGCACCCAAGCACTTTTTTGGGCACTTACTAAAAATAGTAAGTCTCTATTTTTAGTAACTGGTCACAAAAGGTTTAAAAAATGGCCTAGGGTACCCGTGGACACCAAAAAGAACTAGAACACTTGGAATCCCTAAAAAAAGCCATTGAGAACTTGAACTCGGCTTTTCACTCCATAAGGGAAGAAGTCCAAGGTCTTCGCCTAGAGCATGAGGCCACTAGCAACCACTTAGAAGAAGCACTGACAGAAGTAGACAACAAACTGAAAAGAGGACCACCCAAATCAGAATACCAAGCTGAGAGTTCTACAAGGAATCATGACCATGATCCACCCTTTAGAATGCCCAAATTGGACTTTACCAAATTTAGTGGGAAGGATGTTGATGGGTGGCTATGTCGGGTTGACCAATTCTTTCGACTTCATAATGTACCCGTATTTCATTGAGTCCAGATGGCTTCCTTTAACTTGGAGTCTGAGGCTCTACACTGGTTTCAATGGTTATGTGTTGCCTACCCAAATCTCTCTTGGGAGGATTTTGAATCCCAACTACTCACTCGATTTGGTCCTAGTGAGTATGAGGACTTTACAAGAGCCTTGACCAAACTACAACAAACAGGGTCAGTCCGAGAGTACCAAGCTCAATTTGAAAAATTGGCCAATAAGACAAGAGGATTGAGTGAAGGGTTCTTCCAGAGTTTTTATATTAGTGGGTTGAAGGTGGAACTCCAAGCGGAAGTAAAAATGTTGAAACCACGAACTATGATGGAAGCTATCAGTTTGGCCCGTTTGGCCGAATCTAAACTCTCTGCCCAAAGACGCCCATCAAATTTTCCTCAAAATAGACCTTCATTTCCTCCTAGATCCCAACACCCAGCTGATAATAAACCTGTTGCACCCAAGCACCTCACCACCGAAGAGATGGATGCATGTCGTGCCCAAGGATTATGCTACAATTATGATGAAAATTTTTTCAAAGGGCATAAGTGTGCACACAAAAAAATGTTCTTGATAGATGTTGAAGAACCTGATACCTCTGACTAGAGTGATTAGGATGAGGACCCTCCAGAAACACCTCCTCCACAAGATGAAGTGAAACAAGAACCTGAGACAACAATTACAATCCATGCCCTTGTAGGCATTACTACTCCTCAAACCATGAAGGTTACAGGATTTTTCAAGGGCCAACGTCTTTCCATCCTTCTGGATTCGGGAAGCACACACAACTTCATTGACCCTAGAGTTGCTCAATGGGAAAATTGCTATATCCACACTTGTAATTCCTTTGAGGTCATGGTAGCCAATGGGGGAACCTTACCTTGTAAAGGAAAGTGTCGCAATGTTAAAATCAAGATAGGGGACTATGAACTCAAGCAGGACATGTTTGCCCTCCAGTTGGGTGGATGTGATATTGTTTTGGGATATCAATGGTTGAGTACGTTGGGAACTATTAGTTGGAACTTTATTGAACTTTGGATGCAGTTCTCCCAGAACGGACAAACGCACATCATCAAGGGCTCCCCGACAGGAACACCTCAAATTATCAGTTCAAATGGCATGGAGAAATTGCTATATAAATCATCATGTGGGGTCATTGCACAACTATTCTCCATCCAACCATCCACATCTCCAATGGGTGAAATCCCACCAGACATGCAACAGATTCTCCACAAACATGAGGCCATCTTTTCAGAACCAACCACACTACCACCGCATCGCTCTCACGACCATGCAATTCCATTATTGCCAGATAGTACACCTTCCAATATCAGACCATACAGGTACCCCCATGCCATGAAGTCATAGATTGAGAAGATGATACAAGAATTACTCAAGGCGGGTGTCATTCGGCCTAGTACTAGTCCCTACTCTGCACCAGTCTTACTGGTCCTCAAGAAGGATGGCTCTTGGCAATTGTGTATTGACTACCGAGAACTCAATAAGATAACTATCAAGGATAAATTTCCTATCCCTGTGGTTGATGAATTAGTAGATGAATTACATGGTACCATGTACTTCACCAAGCTAGACCTCCACTCTGGGTACCATCAGATCCGGCTCAGGGATGAAGATATTCCTAAAATTACTTTTCGCACTCATGAAGGTCATTATGAATTCTTGGTAATGCCATTTTGTCTCACAAATTATCCTTCCACATTCCAAAGCCTGATGAACAACATCTTTCGCCCTTTTTTGTGAAATTTCATCCTTGTGTTCTTCGATGACATCTTGATTTACAGTCACACATGGGAAGAGCATCTCAAGCATGTAGATCAAACCCTCCAACTACTGGCCGACCATAAACTGTTTGCAAAAAGGTCCAAGTGTTCCTTTGGTTTGACTGAAGTAGAGTATCTGGGACACATTGTCTCAAAGGATGGTGTCAAGGTTGACCCTAAGAAGATCCAAGCAGTCCAAGAATGGCCGAAACCTCGCACACTCAAGGGGCTTCGAGGATTTTTAGGGCTTACAAGATATTACCGTAAATTTTTTTGCAATTATGGAAAGATAGCTGCCCCCCTCACCTCCATGTTGAAGAAGGATTATTTTACTTGGACAGGGCCAGCTGAGCAAGCATTCCTGGACCTCAAGCATGCCATGACCACCACTCCAGTTTTAGCCATGCCAGAATTCTCTAAAAAATTTGTCATTGAAAGTGATGCTTCTGGTCGTGGTATTGGGGCGATATTGATGCAAGAAGGACGCCCTTTGGCTTTTACCAACAAAGCCCTATCTGATCACAATTTGGGGAAATCCACTTATGCCAAGGAAATGTTGGCAATATTGCATGCAGTCCTGCATTGGCGACCTTACCTCATTGGGCGCCATTTCTCCATCAAAAATAACTACCAGAGTCTGAAATACTTTCTATAACAACGAGTTTCCACCCTTGAGAAACAAAAGTTGGTATCAAAACTCATGGGCTATGATTATGACATCAAGTACAAAAAAGGGAAGGAAAATCTTGTGGCAGATGCTCTCTCTCGCCAATTTGAGACCCTTAGTATGTTGTGTGCCATCTCTGCACCATTGCCCCAATGGATTGAGCCCTTACGCCAGGAAATACTTCAAGATGCAGATTTGAAAGACACTGGTTGCTTCACTTAGGGATGATCCAGAGTCTACACCAGGATATAGTTGGGATGGCCAGGATTTGTGTTACCATCAACGCCTGGTTCTTCCTCCTAAGTCCCCACTTCGAGAGCTCCTCATGAAGGAATCACATGCTACTCCATCTGCTGGCCATTCAGGGTTCCTCAAAACTTATGAGCGACTCAAGCGCACCTTCTTTTGGAAAGGTATGAAATAGGACATTCGCTCTTTTGTAGTGGACTGCGACACATGTCAAAGGATGAAAGGAGAAACAGTGCGCTCTCCGGGCACTCTTCAACCATTGCCGATACTAGATCAGGTGTGGACTGACATCTCCATGGACTTCATAGAAGGGCTACCTAAATCTGGAGGCAAGTCTATTATTTTTGTGGTAGTGGATAGCCTTTCAAAGTATGCTCACTTTTGTGCCCTAACCCATCCTTACACAGCATCCACTATTGCCCAAATTTTTCTTGACTCCATATTTTGCCTTCATGGCATGCCAACCTCCATTGTATCTGATCGTGATCCCACCTTTCCTAGCAATTTTTGGCAAGAGTTGTTTAAGTTGCAGGGGACTCAGATCAAAATGAGTTCATCCTACCATCTACAAATGGATGGTCAAACAGAGGTTGTTAATAAATGCTTGGAAACCTACCTTAATTGCTTTGCCTCCGATCATCCTACTCATTGGGCAAAATGGCTTTATTTGGCCGAATGGTGGTACAAAACTTCCTATCATACCACCACCAAACTCACATCGTTTGAGGTAGTTTACGGGTGCCCTCCACTCATGCCTTCCTCCTACATTCTGGATAGCTCCAAGGTCCAGGCCGTCGACAATGCTCTGAGTCAACACACCGAGGTCCTCCGCCAACTTAAGCAAAATTTGAACATGGCCCAGAATCGAATGCGCAAACAAGATGATCATCATCATTCTAAGAGCAGTTTTGATGTGGGTGATATGGTCTTACTTCGCTTACAACCATACAAACAATCATCCCTACAACTCCGCAGGTGTCAAAAGCTCGCTCCAAAATTCTATGGTCCTTATCAGGTTCTACAACGGATTGGTCCAACAACTTACAAATTGGCTCTTCCCCCCACTTCCAAGATCCACCCTGTTTTTCATGTTTCCCTTCTCAAGAAAGTTTTGGGCACAAAGGTACAGGTTCAATCAACACTCCCTGAATTGGATGAAGAAGGCTCCATCTTAATTGCATCGGAGCAGTTGCTGGATCGTCGAACTCACACTCTGCGCAACCGTACCATTACAGAGGTCCTAGTTTAGTGGCGTGGACTTCAACCTGAGGATGCTACATGGGAGTCTCTCCATCAACTCCAGCAACAGTTTCCTCATTTTCAGATTTGAGGACAAAGCTTCTTCAAGGAGAAGGGCATGTTAGGATCTCATCCTAACCCTTAATGTAATAACTTCCCTAATGTAATAATTCCTAGTGAATGTGGGTAGTACCCATGATTAATATTTTGTAATGTTCTAAGTTTTAGCTTAGGTAGTGCCTATGACAAATGGCACCTTTTTTATGTAACACATGGTAGATAGGTTAGGTAAGGTGGCATTGTGCATGTAATTCATGTGGCATTATGCATGTAATTCGAGTGGCATTGTGCATGTAATTCAAAGTGGCACTATGCATGTAATTCGGGTGGCATTATGCATGTAATCCAGGTGGCATTTTGTATGTAAGCCAACCTTGGAAGGAAACTCCTTAAATACCCAAAAAGGCACCAATGTAACCATCTTTTTGCAAATTAATGAAGTATTGAAGGAGGTTGCCCCCTCGAAGAGGCCTGCAATTCTGTCTTATTGTGAGATTGTTCCTTTATGCAAATTTTTGTTATATTAATATGATGTTTATGTGAGTTTATTTCCAAGAAATCATGTGAGAGTGTGTTATTTGAGTTTATTTTATAGCAGGATCTTAACATTAAGCCTCTCTTAGAATTAGCAATGAAAGCTGCATAAAAAAAAAAAAGATGAAAATACATGTTGAAAATTAAATTTCGAACAATAATAGAAATAATTGACAGGAATTATACCTTCAACCACTTTCCAGGGAATATTGAATTCATCCTCTGAGTATTTTTTGTCACGCTTACCCATAGTGAACCTCGGAGACATGACATGGAAACTCTTGTGTGGAAGTTTTGTTAACCTCTGGATTTTCGTAGGTGTGATAGTGAATGACACTTGTTTATTCCAAAAAGTGACATTCATTGTTTCACGGTCATGGTTGTAACCATCAATGATACTCTGTAGAATTTGCTTGTTGGTCTTGAGCTACGACATTGTTATCAAGTGTTGCAAACCTTATACAAAGATCCATGTATTGTCATAACTAGGCATGGTTGACAAATCAATCATGGCGGTGCAAGTAGCGTTCTTGAACATAAAATTTCTAAAGGAAGTTAGGATTGGCCATTGTTCAATAAAGTAAAAGGAGAAAGTGGATTGCAAAGAGTGTGGGGTGACGGTGTATCGGAAGGATTTAGAGAGATCGTAGAAATGTATTCAAAAAAATGACTTCCCAATGTCTATTTATAGATACAATTGATACGGATTTGGACACGTGGTAGAATGTCATTTGGCATGCACTGAGGCTGATTAATCGATTTACACATGGTAGAGTAAATGTTGATCCAATGACAGATCTTTTCCACCTGGTCATATGTCAAATTTTGTTTTCACCCAGTCCATTTACCAGACTTCAAAAATCACCCGATCCATCAGCCGAACTATGATTTCCATCCGAATCGATGTTAATCAATGTTATACATTCGTTCCATAATCCGGACCTCTATTTTCACCCTGCTCGTAGTTGGTTCTTGAATTTCACCTGAGCCATAAACCAATCGAGGGTTTCCATCTGGGATGTTAACCATCCTAGAATTCCACCCGGTTCATTGGTCGGTCAACTATTTCCATTCGAGGAGTTACCCATCCTTGATTTCCACCCGGGCCATTTTCCATACATTTATTTCAACCTGCCTATATCACCGTATCTTTCTTTCCACCTAGTCGATCATCAGTCTATGTTTTACACCCAATTCGTATTCCAACTTTGTATATTACCTAGTATGTAATCAGGATGTGTTTCCACCGGGTCCGTTCTCAGTCTGTGTTTCCCTCTGTTCACCATTTTTTCCCAATTTTTTTTCAAAAATTTAAGATAATTCGCCATGTCTTCTGACATGAGGTTGACTTTGATTCACCAGGGATTCACAACATATTTGCAGTTTTTTTACAAGGACATTTTCGGTCTGATCCCTTATGCATAACCCTGCCCGATGCACCCAAGGTTTATGGTATAATTATGATGAAAAAAATACATGAGGGCAAAAATGCATGCAAAAGAAGTTATTCTTGATTGATGTAGAGGATTCAAAAAGCAATGAACAACTCGAGGATGAAGTAAAAGCATCATAGGAACCATCTCAAGATGAGGGTGACAAATAAGAATACTGAAGAACCACAACCTCAAATATTTGTCCATATCCTTGCAGGGAATTCTACCCTATGAATAATGAAAGTACTAGGATTTTTCAAAGGCCAAAATCTTACAATCCTCATTGATTCAGGAAGCACACCCAACTTTTTTGATCCTTGAGTCTTCAATTAATATTATTGTTACATACATACATGCAACGCCTTTGAAGTTATGGTGGAAAATAGTGGAACCTTACCTTGTAAAAGTAAATACCACAATATTAAGTTGAAGCTAAGGTATTATGAACTCAAAATGGATATGTTTGCACTTCAAATAAGGGGATGTGATTGTAGCACCCTAAAATTTCTGCAGTAAACCTTAGCAAATAATTAAAATTACCTTAGTAATAATTCAAATTCAAATTTTAACCCCAAACCGCTCCCAAACTGCCTGCTGCCCGTTTCATCATTTTCTATGCCATTTTTAGAGTTTGTTTCATCCGTTGGATGATATCGTCTCCGATCAGATGATATCACCTCAGATCGAATGATTTCATCTAGAGCAGAACGTCTAGCCGATTTCGTATCAAAATTGATTTTTCATAGTTAGCTTTCATTTCAATGGCGTCTCTAATCTGGGCAGAAGCATGTCTGTGCCATTAGAGACCTCACCCATTAGATATCTCCCAAAATGGGATGATCTCCAACATCCCAACCTCTCTCCTAAGCCTATTTAATCTTAGGCCCTCCCCTTGACATCCCCTTGGCTGAAATTTCTTGTAACACGAGTTCTACATGCATTAGACCATCTTAAATCACCATTTGTTTTCATATTTTTCTAAGTTTGTTTGTAGGAACTTTGTTATTCTTCAGCCGGAGCAAGCTCAGATCATCGCAGACGATCCTGTCCAATTCAAGATGATTTTGTACCAATCCGAGATGATTTCGACTGCAGTCAACATTGGGGGCAATTACTGCCTAGAGTTTGCATTTTTCTCTTCTCATCTACTATTTTATTTTGCATCTAGTCAGTTTATTATTATTTTATGCTATTCTGCATCTTGGAGTTCACCCATATAGCTTTAATGCATAATAAAATCATAAATTGTCATTAAATAATTGTAATGCACTCGTGTTTTTGTTTGTTATTATTATTTTAACATTATTACTGTCATTCTACATCATTGCCCTCTGTTGGCATAGTTGCATTTTCTATGTTTTGTATCTATTTCTCTGATTGTAGGTCTCTGATGAATTCGTCAGATTTCAGACGATCCTGTCAGATCGAAGACGATTCTGTCAAATTCCAGATAATCTTGACTTCTTCAAAAATTAGAATCTCCATCAGACATCCGAAACCAGGTATGGATTTCTTCACTTAATTATTCTCTTTGTTTTCTATCCAAATCTATTTTCTGTCTTCATTTAATTTGCATTTTCATAATAGAACAATTTAGATTCATCTGGCCAAACCTAGGAATTTGAATGATTAAATGTAAAATTGAACACATCAAACACATTCCCAACCTAGGCGTGGAGACTGCCACTAAAATTTTCCTAGTGAACCCACCACCCGTCAAAAATTCACCCTTATACACCTCCCCCGAGAGGCGGGACCTTCAAAGGGCCTCTCAGTCCGAGGTATTGTCCCATCCTTTTCCCATCCTCCTTTCGGGCGCAGATCTTTTATCCTGAAGGTAAGGGTGCAAAAAAATTGGAATGATACAATGATATTGTGCTAGGAGCTCAATGGTTAAGTACTTTTGGAACCATCGCCTAGAAATTTATAAAGTTATGGATGTAGCTTTCATAGAATGGTAGGTCCTATACTTTTCATGGCTTATAAAAAGGATCTCCTCATATTATTAGTTCAAACCATATGAATAAGTTGTTAAAAATATCTTCTCATGGAGTAAATAACTTAGATATTTTCCATACAACCACCTCCTTTAATGGAGGATAAATTTATAATAGATTTGCAACTCGTTCTAACCAAGCATGATGCAGTCTTTGCAAAAATGATAAAATTACCACCCCATCGCCCCCATGATCATGCAATTCCTTTGGTACCTAGTAGTGTGTCACCTAACACTATACCTTACCACTACCCCCATGCACTTAAATAAAAATAGAGAAATAAGTACAAGAATTGTTAAAATTTTGAGTCATTCGACCTAGTAACAATCCTCATTCTTCTCCAGTATTATTAGTTTGCAAGAAATATGGATCTTAGCAGTTGTGTATAGATTATTTTGACCTCAATAATATCACCATTAAGGATAAATTTCCTTTTCCCATGGTAGATGAATTATTGGATGATTTGCATGGTGCTATGTTTTTATTCAAGTTAGATCCTCACTCAAGTTACCGTTAGATACGGCTTAAGGAGGAGGACATTTTCAAAATAACACTCCATACTCATTAGGGCCATTATGAATTTTTGGTTATGCCATTTTGGCTTGACAAATGCCCCTTCCACATTTTAAAGCCTTATGAATAATATTTTCCACCCTTTCCTTTATAAATTCATTTTAGTTTACTTTCATGATATTTTTGTTTATAGTCGCTCTTGGGAAGAGCATCTTGTCCATGTGGATTAGACTTTACAAATTTTGGATAAACTTCAACTTTATGCTAAGAGGTCCAAGTGTTCTTTTGGATTTACCGAAGTAGATTATTTGGGATACATCATCACCAAATATTGATTTAAAGTTGACCCTAAGAAGATGCAAGTTGTTCAAGATTGACCATATCCTCACACTCTTAAGGAACTTCATAGATTTTTGGTACTCACATGCTATTATCATAAATTTATCTCCAACTATGGCAAGATCGCTGCTCCTTTAAATACCATGTTAAATAAGTATTATTTTACGCAGACAAGACTAGCCAAATAGGCTTTCCTTGATCTAAAAATGCTATGAAAACCACTCTAGTGTTAGAAATGCCAAATTTCTCTAAACCATTTGTAATTGAAAGTGATACTTTGGGTAATGGAATTGGATCCATGTTGATGCAGGAAGGATGACCATTGAACTTCACTAGAAAAGAACTTTACAATCAAAATTTGGGTAAATCGAATTATGCAAATGAGATGCTCACAATATTGCATGAAGTTACTCATTGGTGACCTTATCTCATTAGGTATCATTTCTCCATAAAAATAGACCACCAAAGTCTCAAGTACTTTCTAGAGCAATAGGTCACCACCCCAAAATAACAAAAGTGGATCTCTAAACTCATGGGCTATTATTATGAGATTACCTATAAAAAGGTAAGAAAAACATTAGGGTGAATGTTCTCTCTCACCAATTTCAAGCTCAAAGTATGCTATGCACCATCTCTTCACCCATTCCTTAGTAAAAAACTTATTTATGCGATAATGTGCTCAAGGACTCAAAATTACAAACTTTGATTGACACACTTCAAATAGTTCCTACCTTGTATCTAGGCTACACTTGGGATGGACAAGATTCTAACTCGAGTGACATTGTGCATGTAAGCCAACTCTTGAGCATTAGGTTAAGGTTGCGTGAAGTGTATCTTAAAAAAACATGGATATATGGATGAATGTATATTTTTGTAAATTATTGAAAGTATTTAAGGATTTTTTCCCCTCGAAGAGACCTATAATTCTATGTTATTTTATGAGATTATTTTAATTCTACATTTACATTCTATATTGCAATATACTATTATTTCGTAAAATTTTGTTTTATTTGCAATATTTATGTGAATGATCTTATTTTTAATAGAATATTCCTAACAAGTGGTATCATAACACTTTCTAAGACTGATTTTTGCTATGACTGTGATAGTTCTTGCTCTTTCATTACGATTATTAGGTATAATTTCCTATGTTTTCCATTTTTTTCTTGTCATTTTCTTCAAAAAAAGAAGAGAAAACCAACAAAAACATAATATTTTTTCTTGCAATAGTTTCTTAGGTTAGAAATCCTATGCCAGGGATTTTAAAATATCATGAAGGTGTTGTTGTTATTGGGTAAGCTATATTGCCTATAAAACATCTAGTGAAGTGAGTGGTGATCAAGATATAATACCCAGGTCCCAGACAACACCCGTATATGAAATTGATCTCCCACGTATCTTTAGGTATATCAAGAGACCACCTAGGATTAGGAGAAACCTTTAGCCCTAGGAAGCTTTTTAGCCTTGTATTATCCAGAGTATATGGAACACAACATCCAAAAATATTACCCTGCCATATTGATAGAGAGGCAAGTAGTGTTCTCAAGGGTATGCGTGGAATCCTCCTTAAGTAGTAGCTTGAAATATTGGTCTGGGCATTATCATTCATCACTATGGTATAAAATTGGGTCTATGGGTATTACATATACCTTGGCTTAGCATACCCTAGTTCTATTAAAATTTTACTCTACATAATCCTTCATGTTCTTTTGAATGTTTAACTTACAACAAAAAATCCTCCAACAAAAATTGATCATACATAGGAGACTTCCCTATCACCATAATACTACTTGCAATGGTTGAAAGAGTGGATGAACATAATAAAAACAATCAAGATAGTCTACTAGTATAAATAATAGTCAGGTATAACTTTAGTTTGAGAATAGTAATAGTCAAGCCAGGATTGTTAGTTTTCAATGTTTGTAGTAGTTGTTTGTGATAGTCAGAATTTACAAGAAGTAAATAATTGATAGTGGTAGAGTCAAAACAAATAGTTGTCAATACAAAGAACCATAATGTCAGTTATTGAACAATATTAGTTATAGCCAATATAGAGATAGTGTTAGTAGCTAGCAATGCAGGGACAATGTCATAAGAGGTTTGGGCAACAAAAAACCTAACTTTTGAACGAAGCATCTAGGAGGAAAACCAACAACACCAGCAACGTCAACAACAAACTAGATAAAAAAAATTGGGGCGCCCAAAACCAATGTTGTGATATATAGGTCATCGTGTCAATATTTTTGAGTTGATCGTTTTGATATATAGCACCCAAGAACTTTTTTTGGCTCCTTACTAAAATAGTAACTCTTGGAACCATACTTCTATTTTTAGTAAGTTAGTGGTAGTGGTTCAAATCACACCAAAATGGCTAGTGGCACTCAAGGACACCAAAAAGAGGTAGAACAAACCACACTTACCTCTGTACATTAAATACACACCACACTTAGTACCCTTCTCAATGACACTAACCTAATGAGGGATGAAATACAATGTTTGAGAAGTGACTACATAACCTCCAAAGCCACCTTTGAAGAACACTTCCTTGAGGTCGAGGAAAAACTCAAGGATGGCACAACGATGTTTGGGCATTGTGACACTAACCATGCTAATAGAGGAAAAGGAATCCATAGGGACAAGGAAGGATCTCACACTCATTTTTTTTATTGATAATAGAAGGGGGTTTTAAAAGGGTCCCCAAACCTATTACAAGTAGGGACTATCACACTCTTTTTTACCATGATGCTCCCTTTAAGAAGCCTAAATTAGAATTTCCTAAGTTCAATGAAAAGGATGCAGATGGGTGGTTATGTCATGCAGATAATTTTTTCAAACTTTACAATGTGCCTAAATATTTGTGGGTCACTATGGCATGTTTCATATTTGAATCTAAATGTTTATAGTGGTATCAGTGGTTATAACATATAGTTCCCAACCCTTTTAAGGAAGTTTTTGAGTCCTAATTACTCACTTTTTTTGAACCCAATGAGTATGAATTCATAGGAGCATTAACCAAACTCAGAAAAACCTCTATAGTTTATGACTATTAGATCCAATTTGAGAAACTGGCTAACAGGACCAAGGATTTGAATGAATGGTTTTTCTGATGTGTTTCATCAATGGCTTGAAATATGATCTAAAGGTTGAGGTCAAGATGTTCAAACCATAAAATATGATGTAGGTCATAGGGTTGGCACATTTGGACAAATAAAAATCTTCAGCTCAAAGGAGGCCACCTAAATTTCCATAAGCCAAACCCTCCTTTTCTTCTAAGTTCAAATCTAATATTGAAATTAAATCTACCCCCTAAAAGCACTTGATTGTTGAAGATATGGATGCCTGATGCATCCAAGGTTTATGTTAAAATTGTGATGAAAAATATACATGAGGGCATAAGTGCATCAAAAATAATCTATTATTGATTGATGTGGAGGAGTTACTAAGCAGTGAAAAACTTGAGGATGAAGTAAAAGCATCAGAGGAACCATCTCAAGATGAGGATGACCATAAGATCCATAACCTAAATTTTTTTCCATGTCCTTGCAGGGATTACTACCCCATGAAAAATTAAAGTATTAGGATTTTTCAAAGGCCAACATCTTACAATATTCATTTATTTAGGAAGCACACACAATTTTTTTTATCCTTGAGTCACCAAGCAAGCCAATTGTTACATACATACATGCAACTCCTTTGAGGTTATGGTGGCAAATAGTGGAACCTTGCCTTGTAAAGGTAAATACTACAATATTAAGTTGAAGATAAGGTATTATGAGCTCAAAATGGATATGTTTTCTCTTCAAATAAGGGGTGTGATATTGTGCTAGGAGCTCAATGGTTAGGGACTTTGGCAACCATCACCTGGAACTTTGTAAAGTTATGGATGTAGTTTTCATAGAATGGTATGTCCTATACTTTTCATGGCTTATAAGCAAGATCTCCTCAAATTATCAATTCAAACCATATGAAGAAGTTGTTAAAATATCTTCTCATGGGGTAATCACTTAGATATTTTCCATACAACCACCTCCTTTAACTGAGGATAAATTTCTAATAGATTTGTAACTCATTCTAACCAACCATAATGCAGTCTTTGCAAACTGATAAAACCACCACCCCATTGCCCCCATGATCATGCAATTCCTTTGGTACCCGGTAGTGTGTCACCTAACATCAGACCTTACCACTACCCCCATGCACTTAAATTAAAAATAGAGAAATTAAGTACAAGAATTGTTAAAATCTAGAGTCATTTGACCTAGTAACAATCCTTATTCTTCTCTAGTCTTATTGGTTTACAAGAAATATGGGTCTTGGTAGTTGTGTATATATTTTTATGAGCTCAATAAGCTCACCATTAAGGATACATTTCCTTTTCCCATGGTAGATGAATTATTGGATGAGTTGCATGGTGCTATGTTTTTCTTCAAGTCAGATCCTCACTCAAGTTACCATTAGATACGGTTTAAGGAGGAGGACATTTTCAAAATAACACTCCAATGTAATTTATCAATTCTTCATAAGAAGAACCTTTTGAATGAGCAGACCGGCTCACGAAAATACTCATTAGGGCCATTATGAATTTTTGGTTATGTCATTTGCCTTAACAAATACCCCTTCCACATTTTAAAACCTCATGAATAATATTTTCCACCCTTTCCTTTATAAATTCATTTTAGTTTACTTTCATGATATTTTTGTTTATAGTCACTCTTAGGAAGAGCATCTTGTCCATGTGGATTAGATTTTACAATTTTTGGATCAACATCAAATTTATGCTAAGAGGTCCAAGTGTTCTTTTGGGTTGATTGAAGTAGATTATTTGGGACACATTATCACCAAATATGGATTTAAAGTTGACCCTAATAAGATTCAAGTTGTTCAAGATTGGCCAAAGCCTCACACTCTTAAGGACCTTCATGGATTTTTGGGACTCACATCCTATTATCATAAAATTATCTCAAACTATGGCAAGATCATTGCTCCTTTAAGGACCATGTTAAAGACGTATTATTTTATGTAGAAAAGCCTAGCCAAATAGGTTTTCCTTGATCTAAAACATGTTATAAAAAACACTCTAGTCTTAGAAATGCTAGATTTCTCTAAACCATTTGTTATTGAAAATGATTCTTTGGGTAATGGCATTGGAGCCATGTTGATGCAAGAAGGATGACCATTGTCCTTCACTAGCAAAGCACTTTTCAATCAAAATTTGGGTAAATCAACTTATGTAAAGTAGATGCTCACAATATTGCATGAAGTTACTCATTGGTGACCCTATCTCGTTAGGTATCATTTCTCCATTAAAATAGACCACCAAAGTCTCAAGGAATTTTTGGAACAACGGGTCACCACCCTAAAATAATAAAAGTGGGTCTCTAAACTCATGGGCTATGATTATGAGATTGCTTATAAAAAGGTAGGGAAAATTTTGTGGTAAATGCACTCTCTCGCCAATTTCAAGCTCAAAGTATGCCACCATCTCTTCACCCATTCCTTAGTAAAAAACTTCTTTATGCGACGACATGCTCAAGGACTCAAGATTATAAAATTTGATTACCACAATTCAAATAGCACTTATCTTGTGTCCAAGCTACACTTGGGATGGACAATATTTAAGGTACCTCAAATACCTTGTTATTCCCTACACTTCTTAACTACGAGAACTCATCTTGAAAGAGTTACATGCTTCACCCACTATAGGCCATTCTAGGTTCCTCAACACCTATGAATGGATTAAATGTATTTTCTTCTGGAAGAGTATGAAGAGGACATTCAAAATTTTGTGGTAAATTTTGATATTTTCTAGAGGGTGAAGGGTGAAATGGCGTCTTCCTTGGGAACTCTTCAACCCTTGCCTATTCCAGAACAAATCTGGCTAGGTATTTCCATGGATTTTATTGAAGGGTTACCTAAGTCTAGAGGCAAATAAGTTATTTTTGTGGTAGTGGATTGTCTCATGAAGTATTCTCATTTTGTTCCCTTTCCCATCCTTACATGGCCTTAGTCATTGCCCAAATGTTTCTAGATTCTATTTTCTTCCTTTATGGCATGCCTACCTCTAAAGTGTCTGATTGAGACCCTACCTTCACTAGTAATTTTTGGCAAGAATTGTTTAAGTTGCAAGGAACTCAACTCAAAATGAGTTCATACCATAATCCAAAAATAGATGGTCAAATATATATTTTCAACAAATGTTTGGATATCTACCTTCATTTTTTTGCCTTTGATCATCTTGCATAGTGGGTGAAGTGACTTCTCTTGGTCGAATGGTGGTATAACACATCCTATCATATTATGACCAAGGTTACACCTATTGAAGTAGTTTATGGATGAACTCCATAAACACCTTCCTCCTACATTCCATGAAGCTCCAAGTTCCATGTTGTTGATACTACTCTTCACAAGCGTATCATAGTCCTTTGTAAACTAAAGATGAATCTACAATTGGCCTAGAATCGAATGCACCAACAAGTTGATCAATATAGTTATGGGTGCAACTTGGAAGTCGATAATATGGTTTTACTCCACTTCTATCCATATAAATAGTAATCACTCTAGCTTTGTAGGTGCTAAAAACCCATTGCCAAGTTCTATGGCCCCTACCAGGTCTTATAGTGGATTGGTGCAACAACCTACAAATTGATCCTCCTATTGATATCCAAGCTCCATCCTATATTTCATGTGTCCTCTCTCAATAAGGTTATGGTAAATCAAGTACAAGTTCAATCTATTTTACCCAAACTATATGAAGAAGGTTCTATCTTGATCGAGCCAAAACGCCTATTAGGTTGTAGATCACTCACACTTCAAAACCTGATAATCACTAAGGTTCTTGTTTAATGGTATGGAATACATCCAAAATATGCCACTTAGGAATCTCTCTATTAGCTACAACACCAATTTCCTCATCTACAATTTCAAGGACAAAGTTTTTTTAAGGGAAACAGCATGTTAGGACCCCATCCTAACATTATTTTTGTAATACTCATATGATTATGTAATGATCCCCTTCCAATGTAGAGATCCCTTTATAATTTTATTTTTTTAATGCTTTGTAATGGTATGTGGCATGTAAGGTGCCTAGATAATTGGGGCTATTTCATGTAACCATTATCAAGAATGTAACTATTATTTGGTAGAAGATTCTAGCTCGAGTGGCATTTTGCATGTAAGCCAACTCTTGAGCATTAGGTTAGGGTTGCATGAATTTTATCTTTAAAATACATGGATCTATGAATGAATGTATATTTTTGCAAATTAATTAAAGTATTGAAGGAGGTTGCCCCCTCGAAGATTCCTACAATGGTATGTTATTTTTTGAGATTATTTTAATTATGCATTTACGTTCTATATTGCAATTTATTGTTATTCCATAAAATTATATTTTAATTGCAATATTTATGTGAATGAGTTTATTTTAACAGAAGGCTCCTAACATAATTTGTTTACTAGGAACTTTTACTAACATAAAATCCCTAACTTCTCACATAGCTCCTTAGTATTTTTTTCTCTAGAGATATTAATCAAAACTAAATATGCAAGGCACAATAAAATATTACTCTTTACCTTCCTATATAGAATCTTCTTGTATTATTGTATCATACCCATAGGTTGTTTTCTTGACATAAAAACCCATTGATATCTTTCCAAAAGGATATCTTCCATCTTTAGCTTCCATAACTCAAAACTCTAGTTGTTAAACATTTCTATCTCAATCCTTGAATTGCTATCCATTTTATTTCATATAGGATTCACATGCATGAAGCTCCAACTCAAAAATAGGTTTATTGTAGACCCAAGATACACTTGCATTTCCCAAACTAAGCTAAACCCTAGCAACAAAGGTGTTCCCCTTGTTAGTAAAACTCCAATATTCTCATAGGATAAAATATTTTTGAGATCTTAAATAACATCAATAAACATGCATAGATCAAATGAAAAATAATCTCACATAAATATTTATTTAAACTACCAAATAAATGAATAAATGCAATGCTTCGCTAAGTGACATATTACATAGATAGATACTTGTGACTTTGTATTTTGATATTACATAATAAATATCACATATTACATAAATATAGTCCCTCATAATTGCACATAAATACCTACTTATAAACTTGACACATCACTTGAATAACTCTCACTTTCTAACAAGACACCACACACACTTATTTACATAACACATACTCAGACTTAAAATCTTGAAACATAGTATAAACTCAAATATAGAAATCACACCCTAATATAAATATTTACAAAGGTACCAAATAATATAATGCCTCTAACACTCCCCCACATTATATTATTTGGTATGAAGGTCATGTGGCTTCAATCTTTGATTTTGATCTTGACATTTTTGCTTTGGTTCTAGTAGTGACTTTGATTGCTTTTGGAATTGTATTAATAATTATTTTCTAAATAATTTTGTCTAGTGCCATCATAAGTAATATTTTCCATCCATTATTATGATTATTTTATTTGTTCAAACAAATTTTTGAGGATGATTATTGCCTCCACAAAATTTACAAGGATAAATATCCCAACGTTTTTCTTCCCTGTGTCCATGTTTGTTGCAATGCTTACACCTATTCACATCATGCTTATTATTTCTAAATTTTGTATATACCTTAGGATTACCATTCTCAAATTTTTAAATATATATCATTAGTGTCATAGCATACATCTTTCATTAAAGGTTTGTTCTTCAATTCTTCAAATTTTCCTTGTCTTTTTGTCTTGAGATCATTTAGAATAACCATTGCCTTGTATGCATTTTTCCATATACTAATAGGTATTGCAATATGATTTTCATAATGGTTATTAGCATCCTTGAGAAGACCATGTAATCAATGAGGAAGTATTAAATAAATCGTGTCTTTAGTATTATGAATGAATTAGATATTTTCCATAAATTCTATTGACCTATATTTTCCAACCTCAATAGCTCTTTGATAAATGGATTGTAAATAATTTCTTGAAGTTTTTTATTTAGTTGCACTATATTTTGATGGTGCACATTTAATTCTTGTTTTCATATTTCTTTTCTCAATGTCCATGATTCTGTAAAAATTGACAAAGCAATGATTCTTGTATATTGCATAGGTTTAAATAATACATTGCATTCGGTAGGGTAGTTGTGTAACCAAGAAGTGGTTACATTACCTACCTACTTGGAGAGCGCCTACGTGCGCTATTTTTAATAATGTAATATATTAACTTATGCTAACATCCCCCCTTATTACATTATTGGTGCAATACAAAGAGCAGTGCGAAACAATTCAAATTTGACACGTCCAAGTGCTTTAGTGAACATATCTGCAACTTGCTCATCAGTGGGAATGTACTGAAGTTGGATGTGGTTCTTTGGTACTTCATCTCGAATAAAATGACAATGAGTGTCAATATGTTTGGTACGGTTATGAAAAACTGGATTCTTGACGAGATTCAACACACCCTGATTGTCGCAAAACAAATGAAGAGGAAGTTTCTTTGGAAGACCCATGTTTGTAAGGATGCGACTTAACCATATTATCTCACATACTGCTTCACTGGCTACGTGATATTCTACCTCTATAGAAGATAAAGCAACAACATGTTGCTTTTTACTGTGCCATGAGACAGGTCCAGATCCAAGATTGAAAACATATCCAGAAGTTGACTTACGATCATCAATGGATCCGGCATAATCTGAGTCCATGTATCCTTGGAGGAAAAACTTGTTATTTTTCTTGTACTCTAGGCCATAGTCTATACTACCATGGACGTAATGAAGAACTCTCTTTGTTGCTTTCCAGTGACTCATCTTAGGTTCCTGCATGAACCTTGAAAGATATCCAACAACAAAACTGAGATCTGGCCTGGTATTTGTCAGATATATGAGACTCCCAATCAGTTGATGATATAGAGTACCATCTACCTGAGGTGATTCATCATATCGTGATAACTTAAGTCCTTGTTCCATTGGAGTTGCTTTAGACTTACAGTTAGTCATCCGATATTTTTTGACTAATGTCTTGGCATACTTCTTTTGTGTGACTCTTATATGATGATTTCTCTGAGTCACTTCCAAACCAAGACAATAGTGAAGAAGTCCTAGATCTGTCATTTCAAAATATTGTTTCAAATCATCTTTTACCGCATCAATCATTTTTTTGAACTTCCTGTTATGATCAGATCATCGACATATAACACCAAAATTACTATATCAGAACCATTGTTCTTAATATAGAGATTTGCATCTGAAGGACTTCTTTTAAAACCATGCTGCAAGAGATGATTGTCTATCTTGATGTACCAAGCTCGAGGAGCTTGTTTGAGCCCATACAAGGATTTGATCAACTTGCATACTTTTTGTTCTTGTCCTTCAACCACAAATCCTTCTGGTTGAATCATGTATACCTCTTCTTGTAGGTCACCATTCAAGAAGGCACTTTTAACATCCATCTGATGCAACTTCCACCCAAACTGAGCTGCCATGGCACAAATAACTCGAATGGTAGTCATATTTGTAGTAGGGGAAAAATTTTCTTCATAGTCTATGCCTTCTTTCTGAGCATAGCCCTTTGCAACAAGATAGGATTTATGCTTATCAATGGTACCATCTGCCTTATACTTTACTTTGAACACCCATTTGCATCCGATGGGTTTCTTTCCTATAGGCAGATTGACTAGCTTCCAAGTATTATTTTTTATGAGAGATTGATGTTCTACATCCATGGCAGCCTTCCATTGTGGCTCACCAAGTGCATCATGTACCGTTGTAGGTTCATTCTCATCCAATGCAGACATATAAACCCTTTCATCATCCACATCTTCTTCTCTATCATTCTCTGTATTGACTGACAAATCATCAAACTGTTGATAGAGTTCATCAACCTCTGAAGTAGATGCCTCTGCTCTCATTTTTGAGTCATACTTTGAGTACATGGCCTATCTAGAGATAGATCTGGAAGTGAATTTAACTTAGAATCTCTCAAAGTGCTAGTATACCATTTTGGAACATTCTTCTATTGTTGTGGAAGTTGAACCTCTTTTTCTTGCTTAGGTTCTTCTTCTTCTAGGTATACTGCTGTAGATGTGTCATCTGATGTGAAAGCCTCATCAAATACAACATCTCTACTTAGGTGTGTTTTCTTGGTCTTAGGATCAATCAGACGATATCCTTTTGAATGCTCATCATAGCCAAGAAAGATACACGACAGGGTTTTCTCATCCAACTTCCTCCTTCTTTCCTTAGGTATATGCATGAATGCTTTACACCCAAAAATATTCAAATGAGAAATGGAGGGTTTCCTACCACTCCAAGCTTCTTGAGGAGTCTTTCCTTGTAGAGCCTTTGTGGGAGCTCTATTAAGAAGATATGTAGCAGTACTCACTTCTGCCCAATATTGTTGCTCAAGATGTGCTCCCTTAAGCATACAATGAACCATTTCCATGATAGAACGGTTCCTTCTCTCAACTACTCCATTTTTTTGTGGAGTGTACGCAGTTGTTAACTATATCTTAATCCCATGTGTTTGCAAAAATGTGGAAAACTCTTTGGAGGTATATTCCCCCCCTCGATCTGAGCGGAGGGTCTTAATGAAACATCCTGACTCCTTCTCAACCTGCTTCTTGAACTGTTGAAAGTACATCAATGCCTCTGATTTCAATTGAAGGAAGAAAACCCACATCTTCCATGAGTGATCATCAACAAATAATTGAAAATACCTCTTTCCACCATAGCTTTTGGGCATAGGACCGCACAGATCACTGTGTACCAACTCCAATGGTTTTGTAGCTCTAGAAGAGCTTGTCTCAAATGGGACCCGGTGTTGCTTACCTGCTAAGCAATCCGGATAGACTGGTAATGTGGATGAAAGGTTGGGGAGACCTTTAACCATCTCATATTTTCTCAACTCGAGCAAATAACCAGAACTTAGGTGCCCATATATTCTATGCCAGAGAGAAGTGGCCTCCTTTGTAGTTGTAGACAGAGCAACATGAGGTGTTGAAAGAGCATCTAGAATGAATAAGCCATGTTTGTAGGAACCAGTTGCTACATGTTTACCTTGGTGGGTTATAAAACATCTCTTCTTGCCTTTCACAACTCGAAACATAACATCCATTCTTTTATCCAACATCTGAGGAACAAACAACAGATTATTGGCTAATCCAGGGACATAGAGAACCTGCTCTATCTGACATTTTCCATCTGGAAGAGTAACATAAACTGTCCCTTCACCCTTGACTTGGTAGACTTGATCATCAACAATGGTGACTGGCTTTCCTTCTTTCTCCTCAAATGTGTCAAACCATGATTTGTCTCCAGTCATGTGCTTACTAGCTCCTGAATCAATATACCATACAACATCTATCTGGGAAGATGAAGTATGAGTCATAAGCACCTTGTGTGCTCTTTTAGAGTCAGAATATGAATCTACCCCAGATGATTCTGAGTCTGAGTTGGAGTCAGCCATAGCAACATGTCCCTTTGGTTGCTTATGCTTCTTTTTATATTTTTGTTTCTCTTTCCCTTTCTTCCGAGAGGATTGATCATTTGGTTGCTTGTTTTTGAACCAACACCTATTGGTGTCATGATTATTCATATCACAAATCTTGCAATATTTGTCCTTCTACTGATTTTGTTTTCCTTTGCCCTTGGAAGAAGAACCCCCTTTTTGAAACTGACCTTGTTTCTTACCCCTTTGTTGGGTGGAAAGTGCATTGTCTAGCACTTCATATTTTTGAACCTGATTTGCCTCCTCAGTCTGAAGCAAGTTTACTAGCTCCACAAAAGTTACTTGTCTACCAAAAACATTGAGGGAAGTGGTCAACATCTTATATGAATCTGGAAATGCTCTCAAGATGACAAAATTTAAGACATCATCATCCACTGGTTTTCCCATTGCATTCAATTTGGCTTTCAGTTCTGCCACTCTACAAAGGAATAAATCAACTGTCTCTCCAGAATTCATACTGAGAGTATGTAGTTGAGTTTGAATATGGAGAATAGTAGACTGATTCTTCCCTTCATACACAGTAATCAAGGCAGCCCAAGCTGCATGACTGGTTTGGGCATCACAGATATGAGGCTGGACCTCATCTATAGTAGCAAGTAGGAGAAGCATGAAACCTTTCTTGTCCTTCTTATCCCAAGCTTCTTGATCTATTCCAAGTGTTTGAGGATGTTTTGTAGTGCCATTCACTACATCCCATAAATCTTCTACCTGAAGAATTGCTCTCATCTTTGTCTTCCATGGAACAAAATTAGGACCTTTCAGCAACTATGAATCTGAGAGATATTTGTGAACAACGACCATTATGAAGGTTCCTTATATCACCAATTGGTCTCCCTTTCTTTATACCTGCCAGAAAAATGTATCGTAACCACTCAATATATACCCGCCCTTACGTGAGGGAGACTGTAGGTATATATGAACAGTATACTCCTCAATATGTACCCACCCTTACGTGAGGGAGACTATAAGTACATATGAGAAGCACGATATATTGAACTTAGGCGATATTGAAAGGGCATCGTGTTGTTAATGACACCTACCATAGAAAGCTTATTCCGCATGCGTGGGGCGTAACTTCCCCTAAACACTTTGGAAAAACCTTCGTCAGGATTTACGCCTAACAACAATCACGATGTGGGTAAAAAATGAAGTGATCAATAGAACTGGTTTGCCTTATTTCTCCTCGATGATTGATAGAGAACAAGCTCAGACATCATTGTTGCAGCTATATTAGGTGGCGGATACAGTAGTCCAAAGCACGACAACATTACCTATAAGTGTGGACCAGAGGTATCACAGATACCGAATGTTGTTGTGCAATAAATTGCACAAAAGGTGTAAAAAATTTGGGGTCTTTTATTGTGTTTATGTGATTTATTATTTGCAAGAAAATAATAAAGGCTTTAAATGCAAAAAATCACAAATGCCCACAAATTTACACTTTTAGGTGTCGGTGTCCCCCGAAAATGCACCTATTACAATACCAGCATTTTGATTCCCTCCTTTTGTTTTATAATTTTGCAAAAAGAAGTAATATGAAGAATATTCCCCCCTCTTGGTTGCAAAATAAACAAGGGAAAAAAATACCTTGATCTCCGTCAAAAAAATGACTCCTTAGAGCGTCATGAGTTGCTCCCAAGCATCAAAATTCTGCATAGAGGCGTCAAAAAGGTTGTTTCAGGTGTCAACAACATGCAACAAGCATCAACAGACCAGACAGGGCATCATTTCACCATGACGGGCATCAATGCGAGCACAACGGGCATCAACGGACCAGACAGGGCGTCAATCCGCTAGACAGGCATCAATGCGATCAACGGGCATCAAAAAAATCATCGGAGGTGATTCAAAACTATGACCTCCATTCAACAAAGCTTCCACAATAACCACGTGAGCCACTGGACTCAATGGAATGTAAAAGCAAACAAGGAATATTAATAGCATGAGCGGGCAGATTTTTTAAAAAAAAACAAAACAAAACCTTTAGTCCCACATGGTGTATGTGAGAGTCTCCGAGCTCTTTAAAAAATCCGTAAGCCACATTGGATTTCGGTTGCCTTCGGGCAACCGCTCCTTGGCCACCTCCTTTTTCCTGTACCGAAGCCTTCTTGACCCGCGTGCGTGCTCCATTTGACCCGAAGCCTTCTCGACCCACGTGCGTGCTCTGTTTGACCTTGTTGTCTGTGCTTCTCATTTCACGTGTTGTTTGTCTACTCGTTCTACATGTTGTCTATGTGCGCTCTGTGCTGCCTTGCCTTCTCACTCCGCGTGTGCTCTGTGCTTCCTTGCATCCTTCTCGTTTCGTGTGCTGTCAACGTTGTCTTCTCAATGAGCTCTATGCTATCTTGCCTTTGTTGCCTTTACACGATAGGCGGTTGGAGTAGTTAAGTCTTGGTAACCACCTTCCCAACGTTCGATCGAATTTGCTCTGATGCCATGTAAAAATTGATGAAGCAATGATTCTTGTATATTGCATAGGTTTAAATAATACATTGCATTCGGTAGGGTAGTTGTGTAACCAAGAAGTGGTTACATTACCTACCTACTTGGAGAGCGCCTACGTGCGCTATTTTTAATAATGTAATATATTAACTTATGCTAACAATTCATTCTTCAAGTAATTCTTCAAACAATGTTGAAATATTTTGTCTTCACAATTTTTCTTTTCAATTCCACTTTAAATATTTTTTTTCTTAATTTTCAATATTTAACTCAATTTCTTTCTTTAACTTTAATATTATCATTTTCTTCTTCAACTCATCAATTTTCAGCTTCAATTATTAATTTATTTCTTTCAATCTTCTTTATTCTTAAAATTCAATTTCTTCCAATTTCAAATTTTCATTCAACTAATCTTCTTTTTATTATATCCCCTTCATTTCAATTAATTTCTTCTTCAATTCAATTTGCTTTCTTCAATTTTAAGTTTCAAATTATTTCTTTGATCCAATTTCAAATTTCAATCTTTCATTTATTCCTCTTTCAATCAATTAATTTATCAATTTTAAATTTAAATTATTTTTAAGTCTCCCTTTTAATTGAATTTTTCTTCTCCCAATTTAATTCTATTCTTCAATTTATATTTCTTTAATTCAATCAATCAATTCAATTTCATTTCCTTTAATCACTAATTCAATTTCTTCTTCCTTATTAATTCATATTCTTCATTCATCCAGTCAGTTTCTTCAATCATCAATTCAATTTTAATTAACTCCTCCTTCTTATAGCTCTCATTCATTTCATTATTATTTTCCAATTTAATTATCCCTCACCTTATTATATCTCCCAAATAATAAATCAATTCCATTATGAATAATCCAAATGTGTGCCCAACTTATTCAAATTATGGAAAGGTTATATTATACCTTTAATTATTGTAATCCTTTGCATTCAAACATCCCATCCCATCAACATGAATTAATTATTGTTAGTGTGTAATGTTTCACTTTTTAATAATATCACTTAGCCCCTGAGCATAACGACTCACTAATATTTGAGTATATTACATTATTTGGTACATGTCAATGTCCCACCTTGGGTACATATTTATATTAGGAGTGTGTCTTATATTAGAGTGTGAGTTAATATTTTATGTAATATAATAATATGTAAGAAATGCACAAGCATATTGTAGTTAAGAGTGCAAGTATGATGAGTGTAAATGTGCACAAATGCCCATTATGTAAGAGTGCACATGTGTCCTTAGAGTAGGAAAGTAAAGTCTCAAGAAGAGTGAAGGCCAAGAGTGATCCATATGAAGAGTCACATACCATTATATATGTATTTATGTGTGTGTATTTGTATGACATAGTGTAGAGTGAGAGTGTGTGAAGTATGGTGTATTTGAGATCTTTATTCTATATGAAGATATTATTTTCATGAGCATTTGTTAATGGTAATTTTATGAGTTGTTGCAAAAGTTATTTATGAGTTTTATATGATTAGAAGTTTACCATTATCTTATATTTCATATAGAAACTTTATTTTAGATCTTGTGGTTATTTTGCTTTAAGTATTAAGCATAAAAATCTAATAATGGTATCAGAGTCACAAGGGAGATTAATAGGAGATAGGGAAACCACAAGGAATATTGAGAGGAGATAAGGAGATTTCATTTATAAAATTTGAAAGTTGTTGTTTTGCTAGAGTCTTTCCATAAGTTTGTAAGAAAACTTGTGAATACTATGACTCAACATAGATTTCTTTCCACTATATTGAAGGATAACTAGTGAAGTTTATTGATTTTAGAATTCTAGAGATTTGGATGTATTTGGTTGTTATTGTCTAATATTTTTTTTGCAAAAAATTAGTTCTTAGAAGTTGAGAAGCTTCCTACAATATATAGAGAATAGTTTCACCTTCAATTTCTTGAAAGTATATGTGCTTTTCTCATGCAAGGATTAATTTTGGAGTTGCAACAAAAGAGTAGACATTGAATATTGAAGATTGAATATTGAGGAAGACCCAAGAAGGAGGTACCCATAGAAGATATAATATTGAATATTTAGGATACCCAAGAAAGAGGTATCATAGAATATTGAAGACTACAAATTGAAGGAAGAATAGATAAAGAGGCTAGAGAAACCCTATTGAAGATTGAGGAGGGGACCTGAGAGAAGAGGTCCCCATTGAAGATTTGAGAAAGAATATTGAGGATGCCTATGAAAAAGTTCCATTGAAATTTTGAAAGATAAAAAATAAGAATAGATCAGCCTTATTGATAAATTGAAGAAGTGTCCATTAGAGAATATTTGAAGAAAGTTTGAGATAGAAGATTGCAAGAAGAAGAAAATCCTGAAAAGAGGTAATAACGTCATAAATTGGAAAAAAAATTGTCATACAACAACAAGCCCAAAAGGATTTGTGAAACTGATTCAAGGAGAATATTTTTGGCAAGAAGTTTACCAATTTTGAGAAAGTATTTTTTAAGACTTAAAGACATTCATATTATTGAAGAAGAGGCCAATAAAGAGGTCAAATTTGAAGATATAATTCAATAGAATCTAAGGAGGAGAAATAATATTGAAAGAGCCCACATATTAAATTTTTTGGAGACAACCATTAAAGTTTTGAAGGCTGATTTTTGAAGAAGAAGATTACAGATTTTCAGGGTAGAATTTGAAGAGTTTCAGGACAGCAATATAGAGGATAAGTCAGAATTTTGGAGTAGCATTTGAAAATTTTAGGACTATGAATTTGGGTAGCATTATAAGGAGTTATAAGATCTATGAATTGGAGAAGATTTGGATAGATTTAGAAGTGTTTTTGGATAGTTTTTTGACAAAGGAATTGATAGCAATTCAAGGCTGAGAATTGGAGGAGACAAATGTAGTTTTTTGGGCAACATTGAAAGCTGTAAATTTCATAAATATTGGAAAAAATTTGGAGAAGGAAATTATTTATGAATTTTAGAGTTATTGAGCAGTAATTTTGAGAAGCAAAGGAGCTGCGATTTCATCATTTTAGGTAGCAAGCTTGGTGAGCAAAGCATTAATTTTTTTTTTATTAGCTATGTATTCAAGTTTTAAAGCCATAAAAAATAAATTTAAAGTTGACATTATTGTCTCCAAGCTAAATAAGGAGACATTGTTGTCATCCTCAAACCTGCAAAATGTAACAACATAAATTAGAGTTAAAAATTGCTTGAAAGGAGTAATAAGGTGAAGGATATATTATATAGTGAAAGTTGTTTTTTAAAGATAAAATAGTGTAGTATTATCGAAGCATTTGGAGGTCAAATAGAGTTCAAGATAAGGTAGAATTAAAGTTGTCTAAATATACCAAAGATAAGCAATAAAGGTTGCAAGATATCATGATGAGAAGAAGCCACCAAAGAAGTGGTAGCACCACTAGGAAAAACTGGAGGAGCCACCATATTAAGGAAATAGCCACTACTATCGAAGAGCCAAAAAAGAGCATTGGAAAACCATCACCATTATGTAAAGAACAAAGCTAAGGAAAAGCACCACCATTGGAGAGGCCCTAACCACCACATAGCTAAAGAAAAAATTTCCACCATTGGAATAGTTAATTTTAGGTCCACCAAAAAGCTAAAGAGATCTCTTTGATGTCAAAGAGGAGATATATTTTGTAAAGTAAGGTGAATGGTTTTATGAGAAGTTGCAATGTGGGAGAAAATATCTTTTGGCATTCTAAATAAACTCCATTCAATGTGGAGTGGTTGTTGAAGAGAATACAATGAGGAGTTACTCATTACCCATACCATTTGGAGGAGGAATCTTGTGTAACATTCATTGGAGTAAGTTGAAACATTTGAGTAGCATCTTGTAGCACCTTAAATTTGACCCATTTGCATGAGAACATAAAAACAAAATTGTAAAAACATCATGTTTGCATTAATTACCTCAAAATTTGTGCATATTTGATGAGATCGTACTATGAACCTTAAAATCGTAGTATGACCTCTGAAATCATAACACGATTTTAGTCTTACAATACTTGAAATCGGTGAACGATAAGGTCGATCGTAATATGATCTTGCCCAAAAATAGAAAATTCAAAAATAGAAAATGACAAAAATAAGTTGAACAGTTTTTATCCCCACCTATGTAACTGTGCAGGAAATGCGAGATTGGACCTGTTCGGCCTTGTACAACTTAGAAGAAGTTGTAACAATTCAACCTCCTTCCTATTATACATATCCCTCCCTGCTTATTTAACTAGACCCCTCCCTCTGAAATTCCCCTGACTCGTATTTTAGAATTCTTTCACTTGATTGTGTAGCTTATATTTTTAGCAGTTGTGTGCAATATTGGAGGACATTGTTGTAGATCGGAAGATATGATATCTCTATCATCATATGACCAGGTGAGTTCAACGTATGATCCTGTCTTGTAGGCTACGATATTGCCTGCAACTCACTTGGGGGCAACCCCAAGCTATGGTTTGCGTATTTTAATTTTGTTTCATTAGGATTAATCTTTCATTTATCATCCTTTATTTCATAGAATACTAGATTTATGCATCTGCATTCCTGGAGTTCACCTAATTTCATATAATTGCATGTTTATGTAAGTTTTGAACATTTATTCATCAATTCATGTTATTACAATTATCTAATAGCCAACATTAGATCTTAATTCTTCTTATAAGCATCAATACAACTCTCTATTTTTTTGTTTTCTGTTTCTACCTATGTTTTTGTTGATCCTTGGCAAAATCAAAATAGTCTGTCTTTGTTCGTAATAAGATCTTGTAAAATTGTAGTACGATATGGACCTGTTGTGTACGATTTGGACTACACTCAAAAAAATCAGAAACTTCAAAAAACTTTTGGATATAGGTAAGGTTTGAAATCACTTTCTAGCATTGCATTTGTCTTTTTGAATTTTGTTTTGCTACCTGCATTTAAATAAAAATAGCATATAGGATAGAATAGTTGCATTTTGGCCAAACTAGGTATATTTGTGATTTGAATCAAAATAAACACATCAAAACAAATCCCAAACCTAGGCTCAAAAACTACCACAAAATGTTTCCTAGTGAACCCAAACCAATTGAAAAATCACCACTTAGAAGGTACGATTAAGTACCTCTATTTTGAGGTGTAGACCATTCATTCTTCCATTCCCCTCTAAGGCGCGGATCCATCAGCCTTGAGGAAAGGAGTGTGAGAATTTTTGGGCTACACACCCTATGTAACATCTAACATTTGAAAAGATAGAGTGCCACTTGTTGAAGTGGGAGGAATACAAACTATATTTTTTAGGTGACTACAATATCTTAGGTCCTCATAAATGCAAGGAAATTAGACTCCATTCGACACATTACCATTTATCATCAATCTTAGGATGGCAGATCCATTCATATTCATGGAGCATTAGGTCTAAGTGTAGTAGAGTCGAGAGATTAACCATACGTGTGGTAGATGAGTGATATTTCATGTAAGAGTGCCATTCAAGGGAAGGCCAAACACCTTTGACCAAAAAATTCATGCCTAAAGTTTGGAGGTAAAGCAAGTTATTTAAAATTCGATTATTCACCCAAGTTAGGAGTTATAAGATTGGGTAATATTATTATTTTTATAAGGTTGAAGGAAAATTAATCTAGTTTCTTATAATATTAATTTAATTATTGGAGAGATAAGGCATAAAAGTGAAATTTGAAACCTTAGAGACTTTAATAGTTATTATTGGAAAGTTTTGAGAAGCCTTGAAATATTTTTGAGAAAATTTGGGAATTCATTTCAAGTTTTGAGGAGACTTTATAAAGTTTTGTAATTGAATTAATGAAGCATTTTTATTATTTACCAATATTTTTAATTTTAGAGAAATAAGGTTTCCTACATCAAATAAAGAATATAAAATTTGCAAATATCCTTTTACTATATTTCTAAATCTCTAAATTTGGAGTTATAAGGAATTCAACACCAACATAGGATTGTGAAATTTAGAATTTGGAAACCATATTATTGAAATTTGGGAGATATAAGGAATATAACATAGAGTTTTTGGAAATTTGGAAAATTGCATTGACATTAGTCTCTCATTCAAAATTAATGAGACATAAGGAATCCAACTTAAAGTTTTTGAAAGTAGAGAATTTTATCAAAACTGAAATTGCATCAAAATTATCTTTAGCCTTTCATTCATAATTAGGGAGACAAAAGAAATTCAACTCAAAGGATAACTTAGAAAGCTAAGTATTTTATCAAAGATACATTACATTCAAAATCCTAGGGATCTATAAGGAATTCTACTTCAAAGGTTTAAAATATTACTTTAGAATAACTATGGATAAAATTGTCAAGAATGCATTTAACGAAAATGATGAAGAACTATTTCATGAATTGAAGTTTTATTCACAAAACTTAATAGATACTTTTTATGGATACAAATATTTGCCTACTAGTTTAAAGGAAATATTTTCTTTGTTTCTCAAGGAAGCAAAAGAAGAGAATTTTATGACATTGATTGGTTATCTTCATGAAGTACTTTTCAAGACTTGGTGGAATGCTCAAAACATAGTTATGCTTTCTTCAGAATAATGTTTGATGATATATCTATCATTGATTAATTTTGAATTCTTTCAAGGGATGAAACAAAAGAAAGATAAACATACTAGAAATGAAGTAGTGAATTATGGTTAATACTATTGTGATGATATACTAACTCACTACATTGAAGATATATCACTAGTAAAGGTGCAAGAACAAAGAAGAAAAAAAACAAGAAAATAAGTCAGATCAAGAAAGGCAAAATGAATACTAAACCTAAAGAATATACTTATTTGAAGAGTCCAAGACAAAAATGAAAGTTATATTATTGTGACGATTTTCTAACATAATTCTTATAAGGTATATCATCAATTATATCCCAAATGAAGATACATAAACAAAGAAAGAAAAAGAAGAATAGAAGGAGTCATACCAAAAAGATGAAATAGGAACAATATAGTGCAAGTCCAAATATTGATCTTAAGGAGATAGAATTGAAGATAAATAATGAAGACCATATTAAAAACTAAAGTCTTCAATAACCAAATAATGTAATACGAGGGGGTGTTGGAGTATATTACATTATTTGGTACATGCCAATGTACCACCTTGGGTACATATTTAGATTAGAAGTGTTTCTTAGATTAGAGTGTGATTAAATATTTTATGTAATGTAATAATGTGTAATAAATGCATGTGTCTTGTAGTTAAGAGTGTAAGTATTATGAGTGTATATGTACACAAGTTTCCATTATGTAAGAGTGCACATGTGTCCTTAGAGTAGGAAAGTGAAGAGTCTCAAGAAGAGTGAAGACCAAGAGTACTCTATATGAAGAGTCACATACCATTATATATGTTTCTATGTGTGTGTGTATGTATGATAAAATATAGAGTGAGAGTGTCTGGAAGTATGGTGTATTTGAGATCTTTATTCTATATCAAGATACTATTTTCATGAGAATTTGTTAATGGCATTTTTATGAGTTGTTGCAGAAGTTATTTATGAGTTTTATATGATTGGAAGTTTACCATTATCTTATATTTCACATAGAAAATTTATTTTATATCTTGTGGGTATTTTGCTTTAAGTATTAAGCATCAAAATCTAACAACCAAATAGCAACAACCAATTATGTTTCTTATTTTGGTTGGTGCATAAGTTTCAACCAATTTTTCTTTGACCTTTCACTCTCCTTCATGAATTTATGTGTTCATTTCTTCGCTTACATTTTGTTCTTTTGATAATATTTAGAATGTAGTGTAATTTCTCGTCTAGATATTCATAATGTAAAAAATGCTCTTCTAAAAAATGTGTTTGGTCTCAAGAATACTCACCAAATTATTTATCCTCATTTCTATGCTAGATGTAAGATTCCTTCATGCATAATATTTTTATGTTTTCATTGGATATATAATACTTCCTCTTGCTATTCAATAATGCTACTTG
Source organism: Wollemia nobilis (assembly GCA_028583015.1). Classification (NCBI taxonomy): domain Eukaryota; kingdom Viridiplantae; phylum Streptophyta; class Pinopsida; order Araucariales; family Araucariaceae; genus Wollemia; species Wollemia nobilis. Next base: position 33,369,945 of record JAQPPZ010017052.1, read on the forward strand.
TACTCACCCTTTTATTCAACACTCAACATTATCTCCTACTCTCTTCCTCATTCACTTTCAACCTTCTTCACAACACATTTCCAAAATTGCTTGTTCTTTTTCTAGGACCTACACATGTGTTTCCTTCAATGTAGTTCTCTTCTTCTTCTTCTTTCTCCAATCATTGTTCTTCAACTTTCTCCTCTAATGTTGTTCTTCTTATCTTCCTATAATGTCTAATTTGGCTCTGATACCATTGTTAGAAAAACTCTAATATTTTCATAGGATAAATTATTTTCAAAATCATAAATCATATCAATAATCATGCATTTATCAAATGAAAAATAATATCACAAAAATATTTATTGAAACTACTAAAGCAATGCATAAATGCAATGCTTCCTAGAGTTACATATTATAGACTTGTGTCTTCAATATATAAATACACGAGACTCTTCATAGTAGATGAATTTTGACCTTTTATCTCCTCAAACTCATGAGAGAACCAACTCTTCATATTTTTGTTTTTTCATAATAAATCTCACATATTACATACAGAAAATGTTTGTCATGATTGAACATAACTCCCAAATTCTAAACTTGACACATCACTCAAATAACTCTCACTTTCTAATAAGACACCTCACACACTTATTTACATGGCATATACTCACACTTAAAAACTTGATGCATACTATAGACTCAAATATAAAAATCTCACCCTAATATGAATTTCTATAATACTTGTAACACCTCTAAATCCAATGACCTAGCTCTAATACCAAATGAAGAGTTTGATAAACCTATTACAAAAAGATAATGAAAAAAATTATAAAATAAAAGGAAATAATGATATATATCTACAATAAACACCAAGATTTACCTTGGAAATACTAGGAAAGGCAACAAAAACTCAAAACCACACCTCTTACTCTCTATTATATCCTTTTAACAAAGTAGTTTACAATATATAGGTATTTCACAACACCAAAAAACCCTAAACCACCAAGTGGTATTACAATACAATTTGTATAAAACCATGGACTAAAACTGACCATACCTGATAATTAAGGATCCAACCTCAATAATTAAGGAACCCAAAAAAATATTTGAGGCTTCTGTCCCTAAACCCCCATGTACGGGTTCACCTACCCCCCATAGCCACTAGTCGAGATCATGATCTTAGACCTTGCACATCGTGTTAGGCTTCATATTTTTTTCCTAAAAAGGATACAATAGATCCAACACAATAGAACATCCATTATGGGGGTATATGTTAACTCTAATGCTTTCTCTTCTTAGCCCTCTCACCTCAGATTATAAGGGGTATTAAAAAATGTGTAATCTGATCTTGTTTAGGCCAAGGCCAAAAGTGTGAAGAAGTGCTTATGAGCACTATTAATGTAGCCTATGGGCATGTGATTATATAATCCTATGGGTATTCATCATTTATGTAAGCCTATGAGCATGTTCATGTAATCCTAAGGGTCTTGTTCATATTTCATCTTTAGTGGTATTGGTTAATACACCTTTATATATAACCTTACATAAAAGGATAATTTATTATTATTTTAATGTCATTTTAACCTCAAGGTTAATTTTATGTCAGTCCGAGGTTAACCTCTCATTGGGGATTTGGTATCATTATAAATACCCCTCAATGGGGATCCATTTTTATGATAAGTATGAATAAAATGTGATAAATTGGGTTACCCACAAGAACCCACCTTCTACTTCTTGTCATATCCCTTCATCTCTTAATTTATTAGTGCTATCTTAATAATTTTTTCTTCTATATCAAATGACATTAGCTCAATCAATTAGATTTCTCAACATTCAAGGAACAGACCGAGGCTAGTATCTTGTCAATCAGTACATGGATAGTATTCAATTTTTTGTAATACCACTACATGGTGATGATGTAATACCATATAATCAATAGAAAAAATAACACTTCCTATTATATGCATAAGATTATGGTGAATACATTATTTGGAATATTTTTAGAAAATATTGTGAATTTGAACATCAATACCATTGTAAATGACTACCATATACCATAATTTTCATTCTCAAATGGTACACACAAACGCGCGCACACACACGCACACACACACACACACACACACACACACACATAGATAAGTACATTGAACTCAATATTTTTTCTTGTGACAAGGGTAGTCCAATTTTGAGGTATAGTTATAATTTGTAATCTCAATATCATAATACACAAAAGGTCAATATTAATCTAATTAGTGTTGCATGAAATATATTTGAAGTACTCTGATAATATCTTAAATAAGATATTTAAAAAATTAATTGATTCCCTATATATTTATTCTCTCCATAAATATTTATCATAATATATTTGTGTTGATTTTTTTAAATAATTTATTTATGGCATCCATAGGGCATGAATCCCATAAAAATAAAAAAGCATTACAATGATGTTAGGTCAATTAAACCACATACAAGTTGCTCTTTCTTATCAAATATATTCTTCATTTGCTTTGATGTCAAATATATTCCTCATCTTCCTAAACTTTACATGTTTGCATAATCAACTCCTTGACATAATTTTTATTAAAATATAAAATCTCACTTGGTTGGTTGCCTTCTAAAATTTGAATTGGATGAATTATTTGCTACCTATTTTTCTTCTTTGTGTATGCGCTAGCATTTCCAAAATATTACCTCCAATAATTGTTGATGGATATTAGAAATAATGCTAATTTTTATCCAATCATCACATCCACTTATCTTGATAGGAAAATTTATATAAATTCCCCTCGATTAATATATATTTTCATCCTTGTAAATTGTGTTATAGCCTCCACATAGTTACTAATTTAAGTTTTTGGTGATTAGGAGTAAGTGAGGAAAATTTTGCTTTATTTTTTAAAAGACACCATCTCCACCAACTTTTTTTTTTTTTTTGGTGGTGGCCACAAGGGGTAAACAGACTGTGACCAGGGAATCATTACATAACATATCCGCAACATGTGAGGCGAGAGAATTGAACCTGGGCCTCTCAGCAACTAGAGATGTTTAACTACCCACATGCTCTCCAAATCCTCTAGATGGGCGGATAAAAGATTGGTTTCTTCAGGTTTGAACTTAGGTCTCTTGTTAGTAGAAGCACTATTAAAATTAATTTAATAAACCCAAATTCTAGACATTCTAATTTATTTTAAATCAAATCAAATCCCTTGTGTTAACTCCATTGTCTTAGATGATCCTTCCATATATATTCAAATATTATAACCAAGAGGCTAGCACCTCTTTTTTTGCACTTGAGACTTCCCATGTTTGGTACCATGTCTATAAATATTATTCAATAAATGGTTATAATTCTAAACTTAGGTATGATATTAAGATTTTATTTTAAAACATATTGTTAGTCCTTTCAATACATAAATTCCAACAAACAATGGCAAGGTGAATCCTCCAAAAAATGTATAATGATTTAGCTTTAAAACAAGTAATCCATTAATTTTTCAACTCTTTCAATACTAATGGAACTACCTAATATATTCTCATAGTTTTGAAAACATGACCCAAATGGTGTAAGCAAAAGTAGAATTAAGAATCAAATGGTTTGATATTTTTCTAGATCCTTCTTACATAAGGCACACCTTTAAGATCCATGATATCTTTTCTATGTAAACTCTCACCTATAAGAATATTTATTTTGACTACTAACCAAAGGAATTTCAAGGTCTTATAGATATCCTAAGTGACCAAACATCCTTCCAAGGGAAAGTTTTGGGAGGAGGAAACTTTGATAGCTTTATATCCTTATATCCCAATTTGACCAAGGATCCACCATTTTTTAATAGATCCCAAAACACTCATCCTTCCACATACAAATACAAAAATAGTTCTCTTGAAGTATAACTTGAATCTTATCCACAATTTATTTGATATCCTTTCTTCAATGAAGTTACTAATAAAATTCCATGATCTAGATTTGTTGCTCACATCAATATATTTTTTAATATTTGAACATTTATAATCTAAATATATCCAAGCCAATGATTGCCATTTTGGATTATTAATAAGAAGATAAGGCTTCAACCATACACCAAACCAAAAATTTATAGAAACTCCCTTATCAAATGATTATATAGTATATTCCTTGGTTAATGACAAACTATTTGATATGAAGTTCTATGTTTTTTAGCCTTTAGGTAGGGTTTATTTCCTGAATAATTTTATTGAATTAGAATAACCTATATATTTTTTAAATATCAAAATTTTTCAACTCTTTCATTTGTCTTTGAATAATATCTAGCTAAGTTGATTCCCTAAAACCAAACTTATAAGTCTATAATTTCACAAATCTACCCCTCTGATATTCTTTCCTTTGCAAAATCTATCCTACCTATAAAGAGAAAACCCCAAAAATATCATCACATTTCTTCCAAAGAAAATCTATTTGAATTTTATCAAATTTATATGTTATCTCATTTAGCTATATATGATTTGTATCCGTCTACACATGGTTAATAACTTGTATTCCCAACTTGTCAAAGAAGATTTTATTCTATCTGAAACTAATTCCCAAAGCTTCTTCTTCTTCTTTCCTTTATTAGATAAAGGAACACCCAAATATGTTGATGAGATTTTTTCAACTGTATACCTTAACATCTCCACAATATTCCATTGTAAATCTAGCGAACTATTAAAAACAATATCTTAAATTTTATAATATTAACCATCTATATTACAATCTTATCATAGCATGATAATATTAATTACTTATTGATTATGTTATAAGTAAAAATAAAAGCATCATCAATAGGATTTTAGACAAGTTTTATTGATCAACATGGATTCATATGGACAATGAAAAATATAGTTGATGGTTGGTTCTATTAATGGTTTACCAACCATCAGATCTTAGCTTCCTAACTATATACATGATGTAAAATTTTCTTGGCTTTCCCCTCTTATTAGTTCATATTTCAAATATGGGTAGGAACACTCATAACTAGATTAGGATATAAAAAAACATTTTTCTCTTAATACCTGATAAACTCAAACATGTATAGAGTTCATAAAAGATACAAAAAGATCATGGATTAGGATAACACAATAGTTTATGACTTACATCAATTATGAATAAGGACATAATCAACTATTCACCTTAATGGGAATGACCTCACTAAAATATTAATAAAAAATGGAATAAACATGAATATTCATGATTTTACATCATAATTAGATAGGTACACATGATATTCATCTTCTCAATTACAAATAAGAACATGAAAATTTATCCACAACACCTCTATGACTAGGGATACACAACCAATTAGAGTTACATCATAAGGATGCATACATCCATCAATAATATCATATACAAATAGGGACACACTGAACTATCTATAAAATAAGGGGCTTCACTTATCTTGAATGAAAGCACTATCTCCAATTGGCAATGTAATCTAACTTTGATTTGTAATATGAATCATAACTAGGTAAAACATATGACTCCCTCAAACTAAATTTGATCCTATGGCATATCTTCAACAAGATCAATTGTAGCAAGCTCAAAAAATGCTTTTTTTAAGAGTTCTATCATGTACCAACAATGTCATTATTATTTCAAATAATTTGTTACACCTTAGAATCCTACAAACCTAACCAATATCTAAAGAGATAGATTGATTTTATGGTTGAGATCCATGATGTGCTTGATGCCTATTGTTTTATATACCTCAATTCAAACCTTCTCAATTCCTTCCACACATTTGATATTATGTAGCATCACTCTATAATGATTTCTCTTCTAATTCCATAACTTTTTACTTTCATGGTAATTTTTATAAACATTTAAAATTTAGAATTCTCTTTTGTTTATACATTCTTTGACATCAAGCATAATCATTCTTTCTATATGGATATTCATTGGCATCAATTTTCACATTTTCCTTTCATTTCATAACATGGAACCAAGTTATATTTTAGAAATTCTCCAACACTAAATGTTATTGTCATCAACAATTTTATCTTGATAAGAAAAAATGGTTTCCTACTTATGGAACTATCAAACACCATTAGTTTATTTTACCTAAGATATCATAGCTTGTGTTGATAGAAAATTCTCAACTTATTCTAGTATTCTATCATTCATGCTTCCATAATTTCATATGGCCCTACTGGAATTGTTTGACAAGGAAAAAATGATGGTTTTCTTACTACTTCAAGCATATAAACATGTTCTATATTTTCTCCTCCACAAAACTCTTTTCCATCAATGATGATGTTGTAATGCTCCGTGATGGACCAAAAAGATGCTAGACAAGTGTTATTGATCAAAATGGATGTATAAGTACAATAAATAAGTTAGTTCTAGTGTTTCTTACCAACCATCCAATCATAACTTCCTAACTATATACATGACATAATAGTTTCCTAACACTTGTTGCACCTAGTACCTTTGATTTCTCTTCTATATTTACCTTTGAGAAATCTCTTCCCAATGCATTAATAAGAGTAATGAATAGATAAGAAGATAGTGGATCATCTTGGTGGAGTACATGTGATGATTAACAATATCCAATAGAGGATCCATTAATCAAAGTAAAATATTTTAAAGAATTATAATAACATCTAATCCATTCATTCCAATCTTGATAAAATAAATAAATTTTTGAAGAATATAAAGTAGTAAAATCTAGCAAGCCCTATCAATTCTCTAATTTTATAAGCACACCTTATTTTCATGGAATTAAGATAATGTATGGTTGCTTCAATAATTTGTTTATCATGAACAAAACCACCTTGTTCCTTTGATATTACATAATCTAGAATGTTTTTAATCTATTTGTCATAATTTTTTAAATTATATTATAAATCATATTACAAAGATTTATTGGACAAAAATTATCAAACTATTTTATATTCCCTTTCCTAACAACCAATGCAATACATGTGGCATTGACCTCACTTATTGTAGCCTTATTTTTCCTAGTTTCAACTCCATCCAACATATCACTCTTTAACAAATTCTAACTTTTTGAAATAATATTGAAATAAATCCATAAGGGTCAAGTTCCTTAAAGCATTAGAATGAAAAAAACTCTATTCTAGCTCCTCAATAGAAATATTTCTCATCACCATGTCATAATTTATGGAATATTTTACAAACGCTTACATTAATCCTCCTTATCATGGCCAACTTGTAATAGAATATATTTAAAATAGTTAATTTTTCCTTACCAATATCTTCTTTTTAATACTTCTTCCACATGGAGTTGAAACATTTTTTAATGAAAAGACAAAACTCTTTTGTGTATAGCATGAAAAAAATGGTATTTATGCCTCCTTTCTTAATCCATCTATCCTTAGAATTTTTGGACCAATATGACTCTTTCTTTTTCAATATATTATGATAATAATAAAGTAATTATTTTTCTTGCACATAAGTGTTTTAGTTAATTCCATTCTACTATCTCTTGTGAATTGTTAAGATTGAATTTAATTTTCTTTTTTTTGTTTTAAATATATTTCCAAATTATTTGACATTCTAAATTTTCATTTTTCTCTTTAGATATTTCATCTTTTGAATAGATGTGTACATACGTAATCCTTCAAACCTTGCTTCATCCCATAATAACATAACCATTTGGAAGAAATCAAGGTCTTAAGCCACAAACTAAAATTGAAATGGATTTTGATGACCATTATTGAATAGGTCACATCTTAAGGGAATGGGTTTGTAATTTGATCCTATTTGCAATGAAATCTATTTTCAACTATGCATTAGATAATAAAAAATTGTCCACCTTTTTGTTATATAATTTTACCTAATCTATATATTACCCCATGTATATTGAATGCTTGAAGGAATAATTTTTCAAATGTAAATTTAATTAACAAATGAAGTAAATCATCCATTGATTTAGACCATCTAGGTGTACCACTCTTGTTTTTTGAATGACATAGAACTATGTTAAAATCCTCACAAGAATTCATAAATTCATAATTATGAATTATCAATGTATTTGATAAATAACTTGAGGTCTCTTAACATCCTTCATGAACCTTAAATACTTTGATATTCTTCTCTTTCCTTAAAAAAAATAACCAAATTACTTTTTGTTGTCCATCCCATTTCTAATTGTCTTACATCATTGCAATACCTACTAAATATTCTACAATAGAAATTGCTAGACAATACTTTATCTTCAAAATCATTTTTGAATTCATCCTTACATTCCTCACTACTTAATTTTATTTTTATAATAAAATAAATTTAGGACTACAACTTGTTAATTCTCTAAAAACTATTTTTTTAAGGAGTTTTATTCATACTGCCTACTAATTCAAAATACCATATTCATCATTACTTTTTATTTTTTTATGGTCTTAGCCCCACTTCTTGTTATCACTTAAGATATTTGTTTTTATTTTCCCATATTGATATCCCTTTAAGTTTTTTTTCTTTGATATTACTTTAAGGATTTTCCTCTCCTTTTTCAATTCCTACCAACATTTCATCTTCTTCCTACTGAGACTTTTCATCTATAATTTTATGCTACTTTGAAGAATATAAAGTACAAGTGCAATCCTCCATAACAATTACTTTCTTGTGTACCTGGAGAACTCTTACTTGCTATAGATATCCTCCATTCTCTTTTTTTTTATCATGCTACTCTTAAAATCCTAAATTGCAAGGGATAAAATCTGCACTTATTTCATTTTTATTACAAGGAGGGAATTTTTTACTACTTGAGAAAAATAAATATGATTTACATAGGTTAAACTTGACCTCTTCCACATCCTTTTAATTTTACCTCCAATGTTCCTTCGCATCTTTGATTCCTTTAAAAATTGAGTTTTCACATTACACTTTTGCATCCCTTGTATCCTTATTTATTTCTTCCAATGGTTGGTACATGAAATTATGATGGCCTTCACCATATGATGATGGAGAGGGAATTTATTTACCATTTTTTTTTGGGAGCGAAAAGTCTTTGATCTAATATAACTTCCATTTTCATTTGATATAGTTTTGAATCTCCAAAAAAAACCTAATACCAATGGAACTTACATGTTAACCCTTTGCTTTTAAGAACCACTATATTATGATCAATCATCTTATCCTTGATAATCACCTGTAATATAACATCATCTACCTAGATAGTATTTACTATTAATTCATTCTTCCTTTTATCACTAAATAAAACATCCTTAATATAAATTATAACTTTCAAAATTTTATTTTTCTTCCATTGTACTAACTTTTATTTATAAAAAACCTTTATTTTAATATATATATAGGTCACTTCTTACTTGTATTTATTCCATATTCTCTCTAAATTTAAAAAATATATTTATTCCCTATTCTTTCTAAATTTATTACTTGTATTTATTCCATTTTCTCTCTAAATTTTAAAAAAATATTTATTCCCTATTCTTTCTAAATTTAAAAAGAGATTCTCTATGGACACTTTAATTATCCTTAGTTAGAAATATAATATTATTTTAAAAAAATTATATTAAATTTTTTATTAAAAATTATTAATCTTCAACTTCTGGTTGTAGTTTGTTGACACCTTGTGAGAATCTCTTTACACAACTATTTTAAAGTCAAATACTGAGATAAGTTTTACAAGTGGATGCAAACGTCGGGTATGTGGTCGGCCACTCACAAAAAAATGTCTACGCTTCTTTTTATTAAAGACGTCGGAATCTCCCCATAATTTTCAAGTATAACTGACAACACTAAAGTCAAAGGCTTCTCTTTCTTCTTGACGTGGTTCTATTCTTCAAAGTGTTTTTAAATGGAAAATTAGAAGATTAGACCCTTGAAACTTTTATTTATTATCGAATACATTTAAGCATTTTTTTTATCATACTCATTCATATATAAGTATACATATTTTGGTTCATAATTTTTTCTTAACTTTAAATTATGTGGTGTTGAATTTGTAATTTAATTTATGATTAAGAGTTAACATTGTATGACTCGTATTAGATAAGCTTGAAGACATTTAGTTATACACTATATAAAAGGTGAAATAATAAAGTAATTTTTAATATCCATGACATCATAGATTATACAAAGGATGTTGTTTACTTTATATATAGTTATCCAACTATATTCTAACTACTGAAGCATGGTGTACAACCCTATTCCTCCACAAACATTTAAACTTTGAACCTCTATTCAAAGTTTCAAAGTATTCATAGTTATGTAAGTCCAATAGACCATAGTTAACCTTGTTATGATTAGTTATAACCTAAAACCCATTTGTTATATGATTTAGGTTAAACTTTATAATATAATTAAAGGTTTTGGTATTGGTATATATTTCTCCCTCACGTTCTTCATTTATCATTGGAGTGTTGTTTAATATAACCTACAAATAAAAAGTATTTCAAATGTTGTTTAATATAACCTACAAATAAAGATTATTTCAAATGTTGTACAATATAACCTGCACATACAGATTATTTATGATACCTAGAAACGTTTATTATATTTATTTATTTTTTGTCTTTTATACATTTATATAAAATTAAAATAAATAATTTATTTTTTTAATTTAAAAAAATATATTATAAATTTCATCGTCCAAAACACTCTAACCTTTATCCTATTTTGAATTAATTAATTAAAGCTTGAAACTTAGTTCAATACATCTAAAGAAAAGAGTAAAAGGTTTTATATCGTGGATTGAATTGAGTTAAAATGCAAAAACTTTATAAAATCACTATGGCACTTATAATTATTTTTTAATAATTATATGTTTTTCACCTTGTCGAGGTATCTGCGTCAAAGTACGAGATATGCTGCTGATTGTATTTGTTGTTACGAAACATAAACCGACACACATTTTTCGAACTTTGATAATATAATATAATATAATATTATATTATATTATATATATATATATATATATATATATATATATATATATATTTTTTTTTTTTTATATTTCACAAGTTATGTGAAGGTGGTGTGTTCTGGGGTAGACGAGGTCCGGTGAAGGGAGTGCTGATTATATACGTATAGATGTTTCTGGCCCGGACGTACTATCAAGAGGATTAATATTTTTTAATAATTATATAATCTAGAATGGTTCTTGGGCACAGAAATATGTGTTTAATGTAGTTGTATGTATTTGTGTTAGATAATTTTTTTTGTTTTTTTAAATAAAAAAATTCCTTCCCATTGATTCGGGTTAGGCAAAGAAGTTTTTTTTTAACCTTTCGAAGTGATTCTTTCCTGAGTTCATGGTGTATCTCTTAAGAAATATTTAACTTATTTAAATTATAATAATATTTAATGTTATATTTTAAATTTAAAATTAGAGTTAGAGTTTAAGGTTAAAAATCTTGACATGTATACAAAATATTACATAAATTTTGAATATTTTAAAATTTATCAAGTATCATAAATATAATATTTTTAATATATAATTTATTTATTAAGATGGACTATTTATTTATTATGATTGCAGGAGGATTGAAGAGCTTCTCAGGAGGCAGCGTTCTGGGGAGCCTTCTCCTGGAGCTCTTTCTCTTTATCCGCGTGTAGAGGATATCCGCTATATTTTTCTTTTGGCTCTTTCGTCGAAATTTTGATTGGGCATTGTGGTGGACAGATCATCATTGTTGGATTATTATTCTCGTAATGCATTCATCATTCATTGTACTCTTATAAGTTCGTCGTTCTCATTCTTCTTATTCTTCTTCCCCGGAAGGTTTAATGTACTTGGTCTCCGATAATAAAAGTGAATATTTCCTTTCAGCGGAGTCTTAAAAATATTATGTTAAAGTTTTAGTTAAATGCATTAATCAATTGTAAAGTGGGAACAAAACCACCATCACCTCAACCTAGGGTGCAATAATTTTTTTTATATAAAAGAGTTGATTACATTTATATTATTATTATTTTTATTTATTAAATGAAAAATTTATTTAAAAAAAAAAAATTAAGGGAAGGTTGTTATGTAAGGCTAGTAAACGGTCATGTACTTTTAAACGGAGGATTTAGTGACAACCAATTAATTGGTTAGATTTTATTACGTGTTTATTCATGTGATCATCATGTGTTTAAGGTAATCAACACAAAATTTTAGTGGATTGTTTGGTTAAACATGGAATATTTTTTAACTAATGTTAATTTGAAGTGATTAAAAGAAATTGTAAAAAAACAATTAAATATGTTGAATTTAATATTTTATTATTTAATAATGAATACTAAGTTTAAAGAATTTTTGTAATATAGTAGGATGTATTATATATATTTAATTCGTAACTCATAAAATGAACATATATTATATTCAAGTGGATGACAAGATTACAATATTTTACAATACAAAATAATGTACTTCAATTTATATTATATTTTTTTTTCACATGATATCTTTTAGCCTTTACAAAGAGTCTCTTAACATTTCAACTTCAATTAATTCTTTATATCCTCGAGGTTATGGAAGAGATATGACTCTTCATATTTTTCATTAGAGAAATATGTTATTGACTCTCAAATAATGACATGTTAATGATTACTAAATTACAAATATTTACAAGACTCTTTCATACCAGATAAGATACTTACAAGGTACCAAATAATATTATAATCTCCAACATCCTCCATATCACATTATTTGGTATGAAGATTCTATAGAACAAGTCTCAAGAAATGTATTTTAAGATATAGGTAAGGAATTTTAGACATGACAATGTAGTGCAAAGTTGTTTTCTCCTCCTTGTCCACATCATCTGGTTTTGCTTTATTATTTAGTAATTTTCTTATAAAATTTGTGTTACTTTCAAGTGTGTTGATCCAAAAAATTTCCTAGAGGTATTTTTGACATGTTAATCTCAAATTCCATCATGGCAACCTTATAAGATTCAATATTGAAAAGAATTTTCATGAGATCTATTAGCCAAGGATCAAGTTTGCTCTTTGTACCCATGTTACCTATATATTTTTGTTGAGATTCATCAACTCAATCAATTTTCAATGAGAAAAAATTGACAAGCTATTTCTTAAAATTTTCCTTGTTTAACCAAGCTTCCCATTCATTCCCTATCTTTTCAAGGAATAATCATTTGAATTCATGAATTATGTTAGCTTTTGGCCGCTTTTCTAACCTTGGACCACCAATCCTATTATTACCTACTCTACCCCATTTGTGAAAAACATGGTATCCTTTCTTTTTATCATTCTCTATAACTTGAAGGATATAATAATTGTTAATACTAGTGGACAAGTCAGACATGTTAAGAATTGTATTGTAGATATTATTCCCTTTTTCAAGGATGTGTCCAGTATCTTGCAAACCTTATTCTTCATGAATAAATATCCTACCTTTGACCTTGAATTTAACCACATTTGCTTTTGAGACTTCCTCAATTCTATACTAGTCCATTGAAAGTCACTTTCTCTTCTTCAAACAATCCACCAGATGGGATTCCATTACAAGTATTTTCATATTCACTATATTTTCTGTTTAATTTTTAACCTTATCAATATCACTTTCATTTATGACCAAACAATTAGCATCTTGTGTTAGTTTTCCTAACAACAAGTATTTTTAAATCCACCACATTTTCTATTTCACTTTTATGCTTATCAATCTCAGTTTCATTTATGACTAAACAATTAGCATCTTGTGTTATTTTGGTCAACAGTTTCCCATTGGCAACCTGAAGCTTATTTTTACAAATTGCATGGATTCACCAAGATTTCCAACAATTGTTGTTGTTAACCCCAATAAGAATACTTCATTCACATTCTAGGATTTCTCCTTTATCTCTTGATTCTCTAAGGTCTTGTTGGAAGATTGTGTAGGAAAATTTTGGGTTAATTGTTTTTTATGATTCAAACCACTTGATAAATGTAGACACCTAAAAAAGGTCAAATTAACATTTATCTAAGTTTAATGATTAATAATATTGCAAATGTCCCAATTAATTTAAATATTTGGCATGCAACCTTAGAAACATCAAATCAACCCCTTTTAGCCCTTTTCGGCCATAAGCCCCATCCTACACCTAGCCCATGGTCACCACGTGATTGTCTCATTTCCTTGTTGGAATATATTACATTATTTGATACATGCTAATGTACCAAATTGGGTACATCTTTAGATTATGAGAGTTTCATCGATTAGAGTGTGAGCATTTACTTTATGTGATGTAATAAATGCGTGAGTGTGCAAAGTATTTTTGTAATGCAAATGTGCATAATAGCCCATGTGTACATGAGTCCATAGAATAGAAATATGAAGAGTCTCTACGAGAGTGAAGGCCAAGGGTGCACCATATGAAGAGTCACATTCCATTATATATGTATCTATGTCTGTGTGTGCAAGATACATGTATTGTTATTCAGAGTGTTTGTTAGTGTGGGTACCTGAGATCATTATTCAATGGAGAATAAAAGATACAATTTTTGTGAGAATTTATTAATGAAAATTCTATGAGTTATTGTTGAAGTTATTTATGAGTTTTATACATTTATAATAATATCATTATCTTATATTTCATATTGCAACTTTATTGTAGATATTATGGTTATTTTATCTTTAGTATTTAGCTTCAAAAGCTAATAGTCGTATCAGAGCTACAACAAGGTTTTGATTTGTACAGGTTTTAAAGTTGAAAAGGAGATTTCCACTGGTTAAGGAGAAACCAATGAAGTCAAATAAATTACCATTGGAAAAGAAAATCAAGGAAGTTTAAAGATTTACCTATTCCAATAGCAAATTTGGAATAGAAGCAAATTATAGATCTTGAAGATAGACCTTGATATTGATGAGATTAAGAGACCCAAGAAGAAGATTTTATTGAAAATATTGATAGATTGAAGAAGATTTCAGATTGTTATTTAGCTAGAGTCTTTCCACAGGTTTGAAGGAAAACTTGTGAAGACTAGGACTTAGCATAGATTTTTTTTCAACTAGTTTTGACAATAACTAATGAAGTTTATTGGTTTTAGAATTCTATAAATTTGAATGTATTTGGTTGCTACTGTCTAAGTTTTTTGTTGCAAAAAATTAGTTCTCAAAAGTTGAGAAGCTTCTTGTTGGTCTTGAAATCCGTCTAAGGAAAGGTTTATGCACCCATAGACCTTGACCAACTTTGAATGGCCTGACTATTGTGAGTATTTTAGGTCAATCTTCGAAGAAGGCTATTTCATTATGAATCCCTAGCTAACTACTTCCTAAATGTGTGTGAAAAGGGTGTTAAAAGGAATTAAATAAAGTTGAACCTAGAACTTAGAGGGGTACAAATTTAACTGCATCAAAGTACACGCATTAGACTTAAATCATTGCAAGAAACTTAAATGAATTACCTAAAAATACAACCTATTTTTTCTCAATTAATGTCAATCACATTTGTTTGAAAGAAAATTGCAGAATCAACGAACGAAGAGCACAAAATCTAGATTTCAGAATTGAAGCTGAGTCATTCAACATATTTTAGTACAAAAATACTTACAAACATTTATTCATACATATCTGAGACAATATGGAGGCCAAACAGTGATCCACTTGTATTTTTTGAAACATCATAAGCTTTACATTCAAATTGTAATAGCTAAAGAACCGACCATTTTAATGCCTTACATTCTACCATATATAGCTTCTATGACAAATTATATTACAAGTTATTATGATGCTCAACCATGGAATGTAGTTGTGTTAGGGAGTGGCTATATCATACACTTCCTTTGAAACCCTACAATTATAATCGAATTCTCATGCAACATGAGAGTGGGCTTTGTTGGCTGCATCTAGTCCATCCATCCATCTGATGCAAGGCTAAGTTCTCAAATAAAACAAATATCACTTGTGGATACTATAAAAAGGAGGGGCATCTTACGAAGAATTGCTTGTTGAAGTTATAGAATATTGAAGCTAAGTTCTTGAAACAAGGTGGACATCTTTCATATGATAAGGAATATTCAAATGAATAAAAGAAAATTATAGATATTGAAGACCAAATTTGGAGTAGAAGCAAATTACAGATCTTGAAGATAGACCTTGACATTGATGAGATTAAGAGACTCAAGAAGAAATTTTTATTGAAAATATTGATAGATTGAAGAAGATTTCAGATTGTTATTTAGCTAGAGTGTTTCCACTTGGGCTAGGTGTAGGCAAAATTTGAGCTAATTTTTTTTTCTGATTCAAACCACTTGATAAATGTAGACACCTAAAAAATGTCAAATTAACATTTGTCTAAGTTCAATGATTAATAATAATGCAAAGGTATCAATTAATTTAAATATTTGGCATGCAACCTTAGAAACATCAAATCAACTCCTTTTAGCCCTTTTCGGCCATAATCCCCATCCTACACCTAGCCCATGGTCGTCACGTGATTGTCTCATTTCCTTGTTGGAATATATTACATTATTTGATACATGCTAATGTACCAACTTGGGTACATCTTTAGATTATGAGAGTGTCATCGATTAGAGTGTGAGCATTTAATTTATGCGATGTAATAAATGTGTGAGTGTGCAAATTATTTTTGTAATGTGAATGTGCATAATAGCCCATGTGCACATGAGTCCACAGAATAGAAATATGAAGAGTCTCTAGGATAGTGAAGGCCAAGGGTGCACCATATGAAGAGCCACATTCCATTATATATGTATCTATGTCTGTGTGTGCAAGATACATGTATTGTTGTTGAGAGTGTTTGTTAGTATGGGTACTTGAGATCATTATTCAATGGAGAATCAAAGATACAATTTTTGTGAGCATTTATTAATAAAAATTCTCTGAGTTATTGTTGAAGTTATTTATAAATTTGAAAAGGAGATTTCCACTAGTTAAGGAGAAACCAATGAAGTCAAATAAATTACCTCTGGAAAATAAAATCAAGGAATTTTAAAGATTTACCTATTCCAATAGCAAATTTGGAATAGAAGCAAATTACAGATCTTGAATATAGACCTTGACATTGATGAGATTTAGAGACCCAAGAAGAAGGTTTTATTGAAAATATTGATATATTGAAGAAGATTTCATATTGTTATTTAGCTAGATTCTTTCCACAAGGTTGAAGGAAAACTTGTGAAGACTAGGACTCAACATAGATTTTTTTTCAACTAGTTTTGACAATAACTAGTGAAGTTTATTGGTTTTAGAATTCTAGAAATTTGAATGTATTTGGTTTCTACTGTCTACGTTTTTTGTTGCAAAAAATTAGTTCTCAAAAGTTGAGAAGCTTCTTGTTGTTCTTGAAATTCGTCTAAGGAAAGGTTTATGCGCCCATAGACCTTGACCAAATTTGAATGGTCTGACTATTGTGAGTCTTTTAGGTCAATCTTAGAAGAAGGCTAGTTCCTTATGAATCCCTAGCTAACTACTTCCTAAATGTATGCGAAAAGGGTGTTAAAAGGAATTAAATAAAGTTGAACCTAGAACTTAGAGGGGTACAAATTTAACTGCATCAAAGTACATGCATTAGACTTAAATCATTGCAATAAACTTAAATGAATTACCTAAAAATACAACCTCTTTTTTCTCAATTAATGTCAATCACATTTGTTTGAAAGAAAATTGCAGAATCAACGAACAAAGAGCACAAAATCTAGATTTTAGAATTGAATCTGAATCATTCAACATATTTTAGTAGAAAAAAACTTACAAAAATTTATTCATACATATCTGAGACAATATGGAGGCCAAACAGTGATCCACTTGTATTATTTGAAACATCATAAGATTTACATTCAAATTGTAATAGCTAAAGAACCGACCATTTTAATGCCTTGCATTCTACCATATATAGCTTCTATGATAAATTCTATTACAAGTGATTATTATGCTCAACCATGGAATGTAGTTGTGTTAGGGAGTGGCTAGATCATACACTTCCTTTTTTTTTTTTTTTTAATTTGTGGAAAACATCCCAAAAGGGATGCCACTTTCGGGTAAGACCCAAGGAGGCAGGGGTATCCATTCCGCCAAAAACGCCCGGGACTCGGACCTGGCCTACCACCTTTGACATACTCAAGGAGCAAACAAACACACAAAACCAAATTAAAAAAAGAAAATAACAACAAAAATAATAAAATAAAATAAAAAACAAACTCCTTGAGTGTGTCAAAACCAAAAGCACAACCAAACACGCACAATAAGATAAAAGAAACCACAACACAAACCACATAGAAAAACACAAGAACCACATAACAAAACACAAACAAGACAAAAACAACAGAACACTACAAAGACATAACCCAAAAAAACATGAAAAATAAACACAACCAAAACCTAAAAAAAAAAATAAAATAAAAATAAAAACAACCAACAACAGACAATAAACAAAAACAAAAAACATAGAAAACACTCACACATAAAAAAATGAAATAACACAAACAAAGAGAAACCCAAGAACAAGAACGAAAAAAAACACAAGAACAATAACAATAAACATAAAAAAAAAAAAACAACAAAAACACAAGAACAACAAAAAACAACACAAAGAACACAAAAACAAAACAAAACAAAAGAACCCACCCACCTTAAAAAACTAAACAAAAAAACAAAGAAGACAAAAGAAAAAAAAATGAACAAAACAATGACCTATCTAGACCAGGAAGACTATTAATGCAAGAATCAACGGAGGAAACAAAATAAAGAATAGAATGAGCTAGGGAACTAAAAAAAGCTGAATGAACCAAAGAGAAACAAAAAAAAACAAGAAGAAACTAGGTACCTTGAACTGGAGCCATCCAAAGAAATGATAGAAAGAAGAGCTTCCCTAATTTGAGAAGCCCACCATATAGGAGGGTGGCCATAACAAGTAAGATCACCTTTGTCCAAAGCCCAATTAGCTAAAGCATCAGCACTCTTGTTTTGATCTCTGACCACATGATTGTAATCAACTTTCAAAAATCCCATCTGGATTAACTGAATCTTCTCAATAATTCTTTTTATTCTCCAATCCACCTTATGATTCTTAGAAGGAGTCTTCAAGAGATTAATCATAAGTTGAGAGTCAGACTCAACTAACACCTTTTCCCATCCAACCTTGGTAGCCTCCTGAAGGCCTCTAAGGATACCATACCCCTCAGCAAGGTTATTGGAAAGAATACCCAAATTCTCAGCAAAAGTAAAAACCAGGGAGCCATATGAAAGTCTACCAATTCCTCCCACCTTTGGCTTTTCCGGGGTTCCCTCTAGAGGCTCCATCGGTATTGACTTTTCCAAAATCCTTAGGAGGAGGTTGCCAATTTCTAGTCCTATCCATCTTACTAATACTCACATTCCCTTTAAGTTGGTTGCCCTTAGAAGGTTTAATATTCAATCTTTGCATCACTTGATCCCATCTTTGGTGGGAGTTTTGGGGGTGATTAAGGAGATGATGGATTGATTCAACTAAGTTGGCTATGGTATTTTGCCAAATATAGTGAATATCCTTCCTATCTTGATTAAAAATTTGGTTGTTCCTTTCATTCCAAATATTCCAAAGAAGAATGGTAGAACCCATCCAAACTAAGCTGCCTAATAAAATGATCAACACCCTCTTGATTAGGCCAATCCCTCCAAAGTCTGTTCAAAAGTGAAAAAATTGGACCACTTGTAAGCCAAGTAAAGTTGCCATTCTCCTCCATAGCTGAGAGGCTAAAGTACACTCAATAAAAATATGGTTGATATTTTCTACATTCTCTTCACACATTTCACATCTAAAAGGGCCATGAAAACCACGCTTCATAAGTTGCTCACTAGTAAGCACCCTACGATGCAATAAAAGCCAATTAAAGAACCTCACCTTAGGCCAGAGCTTTTGAGCCCACAATTGAGAAAATATGTTAGAAGAATGGTTGGGATTATTATGGCATAAGGTCAAATAACCTTGAGCAACTGAATACTCACCCTTAGTAGTGTCGTTCCATCCAAAACAATCTTTTTCATGGGACCAAGAGAGGGATCTCATATGAAGGATGCCTTGGATATCTTGTCTTTGCCTTTCTGGGATTTGAATAGGCCGAGTCCTCAATAGGGATCCAATATCTACCAACCTTTGAATTACCAGTATGGTACCGACAAGTTATTAGCCACCTTTATCCAATTAGCTCGGTGAAGCTCCTCCATCCAAGGCCTCCAATCGGGAAGCTGAGTTATCAAAGGCTTGTGACCATCCCAAGAATCTGTCCAAAAATTTGCATGTTGACCATTATGAATGATCCAAAATAATTTTTTCTTTATCAAATCCTCACCGAGTCTTAAGAGCTGCTAAAATGGGAGAACCTTTGGTAGGAAGTTGATAGCGAACAAGGTCTTCGGGACTTTTGTTCTCAGCATATTTAGCATGGAGATTATTGGCCCAAAGAGCATTGGGGTTATGCAACATCCTCCAATATAATTTAGCGGCTAAAGCTTTGTTGTTATTAATTGAAGACCGGAATCCTAACCCCCCTTCACTCTTAGGAAGACATAAAGTATCCCATTTCACCAAGGCCCATTTTCTTTTCTCCTTAGTACCACTCCAAAGGAAACGATGACTGATTTGATCCAATTCTCGAAGAACAACCTTTGGGATATTCAAAACGGAAGAAACATAAATAGGAATAGCTTGAAGGACTGATTTTACCAAGGTGATTCTACCCCCAGAAGAAAGCCACTTGTTGGTCCACTTTCCAATTTTCTTCTTGACTTTGTCCAACAACCAATTCCAATCTTTATTTTTCTGCCTTTGAATATTTATGGGAATACCTAAATAAGTGATTGGAAGAGAGGTCTTCTTATATCTTAATTTATCCAAGACCATGGCTTCCTGTCTAGTAGAGCAGTGAAAGAAAATAACTTTAGATTTGTCTTCATTGATCAACTGCCTGATAGCCTTAGAAAAACAGCTAATGATTTGCTTAAAATTAGAAGCTTCCTTAAGCTGTAGCTTTACCTAAAAGGGTAGAGTCATCCACAAATTGAATATGAGAGATAGGTCTAGCTCCATGAGCAATGGTAACTCCCTCAAGGGTTTTGTTTTCCCTCTTTTTGGTTATAGTCCTACCCAAGCATTCAGCAAGAATGATGAATAAATAAGGGGATAGCGGGTCACCTTGCCTGATACCTCTGGAAGGTGGGAAAGACTGAGAAGGCCTGCCATTGATAAGAACTAAGTAGGAAACTGAAGAGATACATCCCATAATCCAATCCATCCAATCCTTAGAGAAACCAAATTGCCTCAAAACTTTGATAAGGAAGTGCCAATCCACTCTGTCATAAGCTTTGGATAAGTCTAACCGGATGAACATAGAAGGAGAATTTTGCATATCCATGGAATGGATGGCTTCCTGAGCAAGAACTATCTCATCTACTATTTGACGTCCTTCCACATATCCCCCTTGCTGCGGGAAATAATCTTATGTAAAAGAGGCTTCAACCTTTATGCCATGATTTTAGTAATAATTTTGAGAAGAACATTACATAAAGCAATAGGTCTAAAAGCTGAGATATGATCAACCTCTTGAGCTTTTGGAACAAGAGTAATATAAGTTTTATTGATAACCTTCAAAATTTCTTTGGATTTTTGGCTTCTTCCACCACCTCTAATAAATCAACATGAAGGATATCCCGAGAACTCTTGGTAGAACTCAATAGGAAAACCATCGGGACACGGGGTTTTCCCTTTTTGCATTTTAAAAACTACTTGTTGAAGCTCATTGATAGTAATAGGAGCAGTCAAAATAGAGTTCTCCTTAGAAGTGATAAGAGAAGGGATTGCTTGAAGAACATTTTGTTGAGAAGATGAGTCAAGAGGAGTAGCAACAAAAATATTGGAAAAGTAATCAACAACAATAGAGTTCATGCCATCCCAAGTATAAAAAACATCTCCATAATCTGATTTTAAGGAAGAAATAAAGTTGTGAGATCTTCGAGCTAGAAGAGATTTGTGGAAGAAATTTGTGTTTCGATCTCCTTCTTTGAGCCATTGAATTCTAGATTTTTGCTTCCATAAGATTTCTTCTCTTTTTTCCCATTCCTCTAACTGAGTTGTGAGTTTAATTTCATCTGCACTTCTCTTCTTTGTGAGGCCATCTAAACGGATTTTCTTATTCAAATTTTCAAGATGAGCAATAACTTCATGTTTTTTTTTATGAACATCCCCAAACTCTTTCCAATTCCAAGTCTTGATTTTGGATTTAATGTATTGCAGTCTTTTGGCAAAACAGAACATCTTAGTCCCATGCCTAGGTTTACCTTCCTTCCACCATTGTTGCACACGAGTTCTAAAGGAAATGTCTCTAAGCCACATTAATTGAAAACGAAAAGGAGAGAAACTCACATTGGTTTTCCACATTTCCACCATGGCTGGCCAATGATCCGAACCAACATTATTAAGAGTCTTCACTTTAGGAATGTGACCATGGATTAAGAAATTTTTAGAGAGCAAAAACCTATCCAATCTCTCCATTATACAAGCTAAGACTTGCCTTCTGTTAGACCAAGTCTTAAGGCCATTATCTGGTTGGATATCCACAAGATGGAGGTTTGCAATATATTCGCTCATGAGGTCAGTACTTTTGTCCAAATTTCTATTTTCCCCCATTTTCTAATCTAAAGAGAGGATGGTATTGAAATCTCCTCCGATCAAGATCCAAGCTTTAGTAAAATGAGAGATAATATGAGTAATATCCTTCCACTGTCTTCTTTTTTCCTCCAAAGAATTCGGGGCATAAATAGTAATGCAGAGCATAATCTGGTTGGAATGTCTACTATGAATAGCTATAGCCAACAAACCCCAACTGCCAACCATATGGTGAATAACTACCTCTTTTGGGTCCCAAAGACAAGCAATGCCACCCAAAGTCCCTTGAGAACTGAGGGAAACCACTTTTCCAGCAGGCCAAATTTTACTGGAAATTAAGTCCATATCCTCCATTGATATTTTTTTTTCTTGAAGGAAAACAAGATGTGGACGATTTATCTGAATCATTCTTCTAATTTCATTTTGTTTTGAAAGACTCCCTTTGAGTCCTCTAATATTCCAAGTGATGATATTCATTAATACTAGGGCTAAAAATGTTGGGAATGGCATTAATCTTACCTTCCTCTACAAGCTTTTCACCTTCTTTTACCATATGATATTGATTGGTCTTGCGACCTACTTTTTTATTAGAATCCATCTTCAATTTTTTTCCCTGTTTCTTGACTTATTCCAATTGGATCATACACTTTCTTTGAAACCCTACAATTATAATCTAATGCTCATGTGACATGAGAGTGGGCTTTGTTGGCTGCATCTAGTCCATCCATCCATCTGATGCAAGGCTAAGTTTTCAAAGAAAACAAAGATCACTTGTGGATACTATAAAAAGGAGGGGCATCTTACGAAGAATTTCTTGTTGAAGTTATAGAATATTGAAGCTAAGTTCTTGAAGCAAGGTGGACATATTTCATAGGATAAGGCAAATGAATAAAATTAAATTATAGATATTGAAGCCCAAATTTGGAATAGAAGCAAATTACAGATCTTGAAGATAGACCTTGACATTGATGAGATTAAGAGACTCGAGAAGAAATTTTTATTGAAAATATTGATAGATTGAAGAAGATTTCAGATTGTTATTTAGCTAGAGTGTTTCCACTTGGGCTAGGTGTAGGCAAAATTTGGGCTAATTTTTTTTTCTGATTCAAACCACTTGATAAATGTAGACACCTAAAAAATGTCAAATTAACATTTGTCTAAGTTCAATGATTAATAATATTGCAAAGGTCCCAATTAATTTAAATATTTGGCATGCAACCTTAGAAACATCAAATCAATTCCTTTTATCCCTTTTCGGCCATAAGCCCCATCCTACACCTAGACCATGGTCGCCACATGATTGTCTCATTTCCTTGTTGGAATATATTACATTATTTGATACATGCTAATGTACCAACTTGGGTACATCTTTAGATTATGAGAGTGTCATCGATTAGAGTGTGAGAATTTACTTTATGCAATGTAATAAATGTGCGAGTGTGCAAAGTATTTTTGTAATGTGAATGTGCATAATAGCCCATGTGCACATGAATCCATAGAATAGAAATATGAAGAGTCTCTAGGAGAGTGAAGGCCAAGGGTGCACCATATGAAGAGTCACATTCCATTATGTATGTATCTATGTCTCTGTGTGCAAGATACATGTATTGTTGGTGAGAGTGTTTGTTAGTATGGGTATTTGAGATCATTATTCAATGGAGAATCAAAGATACAATTTTTGTGAGCATTTATTAATGAAAATTCTATGAGTTATTGTTGAAGTTATTTATGAGTTTTATACATTTATAATAATGTCATTATCTTACCCAGGTGTTGTAGGTGAGTTGGAGAGGAGAGGGCAATCCTCCAAGGGAGGTCCCAGGTTCGAATCTCCACCCTACAAAAAAGCTGAATTGGGTACCCAAAATCCAATTGATAATGTTGGTGCGGGCAGGCTGGGTGCGACTCCTGGGTGAATTTGATGGTATAGAACCCCCTGTTCGTGGTCTCTCAGACCAAGGCAGCTCCACAAGGGGTGTTTCGCTACTAAAAAAAATAAAAGATAAAAAAAATAATGTCATTATCTTATATTTCATATTGCAACTTTATTGTAGATATTATGGTTATTTTATCTTTAGTATTTAGCTTCAAAAGCTAATAGTCGTATCAAAGCTACAACAAGGTTTTGATTTGTATAGGTTTTTAAGTTGAAAAGGAGATTTCCACTGGTTAAGGAGAAACCAATGAAGTCAAATAAATTACCTCTGGAAAATAAAATCAAAGAAGTTTAAAGATTTACCTATTCCAATAGAAAATTTGGAATAGAAGCAAATTACAGATCTTGAAGATAGACCTTGACATTGATGAGATTAAGAGACCCAAGAAGAAGGTTTTATTGAAAATATTTATAGATTGAAGAAGATTTCAGATTGTTATTTAGCTAGATTCTTTCCATAGGGTTGAAGGAAAACTTGTGAAGACTAGGACTCAGCATAGATTTTTTTTCAACTAATTTTGACAATAACTAGTGAAGTTTATTGGTTTTAGAATTCTAGAAATTTGAATGTATTTGGTTGCTACTATCTAAGTTTTTTGTTGCAAAAACTTAGTTCTCAAAAGTTGAGAAGCTTCTTGTTAGTCTTGAAATCTGTCTAAGGAAAGTTTTATGCACCCATAGACCTTGACCAACTTTGAATGGCCTGACTATTGTGAGGATTTTAGGTCAATATTCGAAGAAGGCTAGTTCCTTATGAATCCCTAGCTAACTACTTCCTAAATGTGTGTGAAAAGGGTGTTAAAAGGAATTAAATAAAGTTGAACCTAGAACTTAGAGGGGTAAAAATTTAACTACATCAAAGTACACGCATTAGACTTAAATCATTGCAAGAAACTTAAATGAATCACCTAACAATACAACCTATTTTTTCTCAATTAATGTCAATCACATTTGTTTGAAATAAAATTCTAGAATCAATGAACGAAGAGCACAAAATCTAGATTTCAAAATTGAAGCTGAATCATTCAACATATTTTAGTAGAAAAAAACTTACAAACATTTATTCATACATATCTGAGACAATATGGAGGCCAAACAGTGATCCAATTGTATTTTTTGAAACGTCATAAGCTTTGCATTCAAATTGTAATAGCTAAAGAACCAACCATTTTAATGCCTTACATTCTACCATATATAGCTTCTATGACAAATTATATTACAAGTGATTATGATGCTCAACCATGGAATGTAGTTGTGTTAGGGAGTGGCTAGATCATACACTTCCTTTGAAACCCTACAATTATAATCGAATGCTCATGCGACATGAGAGTGGGCTTTGTTGGCAGCATCTAGTCCATCCATCCATCTGATGCAAGGCTAAGTTTTCAAAGAAAACAAAGATCACTTGTGGATACTATAAAAAGGAGGGGCATATTACGAAGAATTTCTTATTGAAGTTATAGAATATTGAAGCTATGTTCTTGAAGCAAGGTGGACATATTTCATATGATAAGGAATATTCAGATGAATAAAAGCAAATTATAGATATTGAAGCCCAAATTTGGAATAGAAGCAAATTATAGATCTTGAAGATAGACCTTGAAATTTATGAGATTAAGAGACCCAAGAAGAATGTTTTATTGAAAATATTGATAGATTGAAGAAGATTTCAGATTGTTATTTAGCTAGAGTGTTTCCACTTGGGCTAGGTGTAGGCAAAATTTGGGCTAATTTTTTTTTTTGATTCAAACCACTTGATAAATGTAGACACCTAAAAAAGGTCAAATTAACATTTATCTAAGTTCAATGATTAATATTTTTGCAAAGGTCCCAATTAATTTAAATATTTGTCATGCAACCTTAGAAACATCAAATCAACTCCTTTTAGCCCTTTTTGGCCATAAGCCCCACCTACACCTAGCCCGTAGTCGCCACGTGATTGTCTCATTTCCTTGTTGGAATATATTACATTATTTTATACATGCTAATGTACCAACTTGGTTACATATTTAGATTATGAGAGTGTCATCGATTAGAGTGTGAGCATCTACTTTATGCGATGTAATAAATGTGCGAGTGTGCAAAGTATTTTTGTAATGTGAATGTGCATAATAGCCCATGTGCACATGAGTCCATAGAATATAAATATGAAGAGTCTCTAGGAGAGTGAAGGCCGAGGGTGCACCATATGAAGAGTCACATTCCATTATATATGTATCTATGTCTGTGTGTGCAAGATACATGTATATTTGTTGAGAGTGTTTGTTAGTATGGGTACTTGAGATCATTATTCAATGGAGAATCAAAGATACAATTTTTGCAAGCATTTATTAATAAAAATTCTATGAGTTATTGTTGAAGTTATTTATGAGTTTTATACATTTATACTAATGTCATTATCTTATATTTCATATTGCAACTTTATTTTAGATCTTATGGTTATTTTATCTTTAGTATTTAGCTTCAAAAGCTAATAGTCGTATCAAAGCTACAACAAGGTTTTGATTTGTACAGGTTTTAAAGTTGAAAAGGAGATTTCCACTGGTTAAGGAGAAACCAATGAAGTCAAATAAATTACCTCTGGAAAATAAAATCAAGGAAGTTTAAAGATTTACCTATTCCAATAGCAAATTTGGAATAGAAGCAAATTACAGATCTTGAAGATAGACCTTGACATTGATGATATTAAGAGACCCAAGAAGAAGGTTTTATTGAAAATATTGATAGATTGAAGAATATTTCAGATTGTTATTTAGCTAGATTCTTTCCACAGGGTTGAAGGAAAACTTGTGAAGACTAGGACTCAGCATAGATTTTTTTTCAACTAGTTTTGAGAATAACTAGTGAATTTTATTGGTTTTAGAATTCTAGAAATTTGAATGTATTTGGTTGCTACTATCTAATTTTTAATGTATTTGGTTGCTACTGTCTAATTTTTTTGTTGCAAAAAATTAGTTCTCAAAAGTTGAGAAGCTTCTTGTTGGTCTTGAAATCCGTCTAAGGAAAGGTTTATGCACCCATATACCTTGACCAAATTTGAATGACCTGACTATTGTGAGGCTTTTAGGTCAATCTTCGAAGAAGGCTAGTTCCTTATGAATCCCTAGCTAACTACTTCCTAAATGTGTGCGAAAAGGGTGTTAAAAGGAATTAAATAAAGTTGAAGGTAGAAATTAGAGGGGTACAAATTTAACTACATCAAAGTACACGCATTAGACTTAAATCATTGCAAGAAACTTAAATGAATCACCTAAAAATACAACCTATTTTTGCTCAATTAATGTCAATCACATTTGTTTGAAAGAAAATTCTAGAATCAACGAACGAAGAGCACAAAATCTAGATTTCAGAATTGAAACTGAATCATTCAACATATTTTAGTAGAAAAAAACTTACAAACATTTATTCATACATATCTGAGACAATATGGAGGCCAAACAGTGATCCAACTGTATTTTTTGAAACATCATAAGCTTGACATTCAAATTGTAATAGCTAAAGAACCGACCATTTTAATGTCTTACATTCTACCATATATAGCTTCTATGACAAATTCTATTACAAGTGATTATGATGCTCAACCATGGAATGTAGTTGTGTTAGGGAGTGGCTAGATCATACACTTCCTTTGAAACCCTACAATTATAATCGAATTCTCATGCGACATCAGAATGGGCTTTGTTGGCTGCATCTAGTCCATCCATCCATCTGATGCAAGGCTAAGTTTTCAAAGAAAACAAAGATCACTTGTGGATACTATAAAAAGGAGGGGCATCTTACGAAGAATTGCTTGGTAAAGCTATAGAATATTGAAGCTATGTTCTTGAAGTAATGTGGACGTCTTTCATATGATAAGGAATATTCAGATGAATAAAAGCAAATTATATATATTGAAGCCCAAATTTGGAATAGAAGCAAATTATAGATCTTGAAGATAGACCTTGAAATTGATGAGATTAAGAGACCTAAGAAGAAAGTTTTATTTAAAATATTGATATATTGAAGAAGATTTTAGATTGTTATTTAGCTAGAGTGTTTCCATTTGGGCTAGGTGTATGCAAAATTTGGGCTAATTTGTTTTTCTGATTCAAACCACTTGATAAATGTAGACACCTAAAAAATGTCAAATTAACATTTTTCTAAGTTCAATGATTAATAATATTGCAAAGGTCCCAATTAATTTAAATATTTGGCATGCAACCTTAGAAACATCAAATCAACTCCTTTAAGCCCTTTTCGGCCATAAGCCCCATCCTACACCTAGCCCATGGTCACCACGTGATTGTCTCATTTCCTTGTTGGAATATATTACATTATTTGATACATGCTAATGTACCAACTTGGATACATCTTTATATTATGAGAGTGTCATCGATTAGAGTGTGAGCATTTACTTTATGCGATGTAATAAATGCGTGAGTGTGCAAAGTATTTTTGTAATGTGAATGTGCATAATAGCCCATGTGCAGATGATTCCATAGAATAAAAATATGAAGAGTCTCTAGGAGAGTGATGTCCAAGGGTGCACCATTTGAAGAGTCACATTCCATTATATATGTATCTATGTCTGTGTGTGCAAGATACATGTATTGTTGTTGAGAGTGTTTGTTAGTATGGGTACTTGAGATCATTATTCAATGGAGAATCAAAGATACAATTTTTGTGAGCATTTATTAATGAAAATTCTATAAGTTATTATTGAAGTTATTTATGATTTTTATACATTTATAATAATGTCATTATCTTATATTTCATATTTCAACTTTATTTTAGATCTTATGGTTATTTTATCTCTAGTATTTAGCTTCAAAAGGTAATAGTCGTATCAGAGCTACAACAAGGTTTTGATTTGTATAGGTTTTAAAGTTAAAAAGGAGATTTACAATGGTTAAGGAGAAACCAATAAAGTCAAATAAATTACCTCTGGAAAATAAAATCAAGGAAGTTTAAAGATTTACCTATTCCAACAACAAATTTGGAATAGAAGCAAATTACAGATCTTGAAGATAGACCTTCACATTGATGAGATTAAGAGACCCAAGAAGAAGCTTTTATTGAAAATATTGATAGATTGAAGAAGATTTCATATTGTTATTTAGCTAGAGTCTTTCCACAAGGTTGAATGAAAACTTGTGAAGACTAGGACTCAGCATAGATTTTTTTTCAACTAGTTTTGAGAATAACTAGTGAAGTTTATTGGTTTTAGAATTCTAGAAATTTGAATGTATTTGGTTTCTATTGTCTAAGTTTTTTGTTGCAAAAAATTAGTTTTCAAAATTTGAGAAGCTTCTTGTTGGTCTTGAAATCCGTCTAAGGAAACGTTTATGCGCCCATAGACCTTGACCAACTTTGAATGGCCAGACTATTGTGAGGCTTTTAGGTCAATCTTTGAAGAAGGCTAGTTCCTTATGAATCCCTAGCTAACTACTTCCTAAATGTGTGAGAAAAGGGTGTTAAAAGGAATAAAATAAAGCTGAAGCTAGAACTTAGAGGGGTACAAATTTAACTGCATCAAAGTACACGCATTAGACTTAAATCATTGCAAGAAACTTAAATGAATCACCTAACAATACAACCTATTTTTTCTCAATTAATGTCAATCACATTTGTTTGAAAGGAAATTGCAGAATCAACGAGCGAAGAGCACAAAATCTAGATTTCAAAATTGAAATTGAATCATTCAACATATTTTAGTAGAAAAAAACTTACAAACATTTATTCATACATATCTGAGACAATATGGAGGCCAAATAGTGATCCACTTGTATTTTTTGAAACATCATAAGCTTTACATTCAAATTGTAATAGCTAAAGAACTGACCATTTTAATGCCTTACATTATATCATATATAGCTTCTATGACAAATTCTATTACAAGTGATTATGATGCT
Source organism: Wollemia nobilis (assembly GCA_028583015.1). NCBI lineage: Eukaryota > Viridiplantae > Streptophyta > Pinopsida > Araucariales > Araucariaceae > Wollemia > Wollemia nobilis. Next base: position 33,400,275 of record JAQPPZ010017052.1, read on the forward strand.
CAACCATGGAATGCATTTGTGTTAGGGAGTGGCTAGATCATACACTTCCTCTGAAACCCTACAATTCTAATCGAATGCTCATGCGACATGTGAGTGGGATTTGTTGGCTGCATCTAGTCCATCCATCCATCTGATGCAAGGCTAAGTTTTCAAAGAAAACAAAGATCACTTGTGGATACTATAAAAAGGAGGGGCATCTTACGAAGAATTACTTGTTGAAGTTATAGAAGATTGAAGCTAAGTTCTTGAAGCAAGGTGGACATATTTCATATGATAAGGAAGATTTAGATGAATTTGCCTCGACTACAAAGGCCCACTAAAACATCCATTTTAGGGAAAGATATTATTTTCACTAACGTATTCTCTTTGATGCCTAAGTTTAGATTATGGGGGTGTTAAATTTGTAATCTAATTCATAGCTAAGAGCTAACATTGTGTGATGTATTAGATAAGCCTAAAGACATCTCGTTGTACAATGTATAAAGTGTAAAATGATAAAGTAGTTATTAATGTCCATGACACCATAGACTATATAAAGGATGTTTTTTACCTTATATATAGTTATCCAACTATACTCTAGCTACTAAAACATGGTGTACAACCCTACTCCTTCAATAACATTTAAACTTTGGACCTATATTCAAAGTTTCAAAGTCTTCATCGTTATGTAAGCCTAATAGACCATGGTTAACGTTGCTATAATTAAAACTCGTTTAAAATTTATAATTAACCTAAAAATCATTTGTTTTATGTATTTAGATTAAACTTTATAATATAATTAAATGTTATAGTATTGTTATATATACCTCTCATACCTTTTATTTTTCAATGGAATGTTGTACAATATAATCTAAAAAACTAATTATTTATAATACCTAAAAATATTTATTATATATATATCTATTTTTTATATATTTTTTTTATAAAATATAAATATATATATAAATAAATTTTATATATTGTAAATTCCAACCTCCAAAACACTCTAAAACCTTCTTCCTATTTTGAATTGATTAATTAGAGCTTGAAACTTAGGTCAAAATACCCATAAAGAAAAGAATAAAATGTCTTATATCTAGGATTGAATTGAGGTAAAATGCAAAAGCTTTATAAAATCACGAAGATACTTATAATTATGTTTTAATAATTGTATGATTTTTACCATGTGGAGGTATCTTTGTCAAAGTACGAGATATGCTGCTGATTGTATTTGTTGTTACGAAACATAAACCGACATACATTGTTCGAACTTTAATAACAAAAAGGAGTATTTGATATATATATATATATATATATAATATATATATATATATATATATATATATATCACAAGTTATGTGAAGGTGGTGTGTTCTGGGGTAGACGAGGGTCCGGTGGGAATGCTGGCTATATACGTATAGATGTTTCTGGCCAGGACGTACTGTCAAGAGGATTAATATTTTTAATAGTTATATAACCTAGAAAGGTTCTTGGCACATAAATATGTGTGTTTATTGCGGTTGGCGGGAGGGAAATAGGTAACGAGGACTGACGACGAATAATATTCGTCTTAGATAAAGAATGATTTATTTTTATTTTTTTAATTAATTTTTTTTTCCCGCATTGATTCTTTCCTGAGCTCATGGTGTATCTCAACTTAAACTAATTAAGGTGCGATGTGACTTTCAAAACTTTTTAGTCAATTAAAAAATTATAATAATATTTAATTTTTAATTTTTATATTAAAAATTAGAGATAAAGTTTAAAGTTTAAAAATATTGATATGTATATAAAATATTATATAAATTTTAAATATTCTAAGGTTTATTAAGTAATTATATATATTTTCATGTTTTGTTGAGATGTTTTCAGGAGCAACTGTCCCTGTTTTGTATAATAAGAGATTTGATGCCCTTCTTGATAAAAAAAATATAAAGCTATCATGAAGTCTCTTGAGGATGTAGAAGGAAAGATTTTTACAAATGCTTTGGGCGGAGAATCAGAGGAGGTCTTGTCTTCCTCGAAGGAAGATGACTTTCAAGAAGCTCTAAACAAAAAAAAAGATGAAACTAAAGAATATAACTCAGGAGCAACAACTTCTTCCTCAATCAGTAGAAGCAAGCAAGAAGGGAACAATTGGATCTATGTGGCCCATCATAAATACTCGAAAAACAATTAATCTAAGTAGTGGGAAGGGGCCAAGAAGACCAAAAAAATTAGAGTTGCTCTTAAAGAAAATAGCTCAATATGTGGATAATGGCTCCTAGCCTACATTACCTTTGAGCGGAGGGAAGGCTCTGCAATCCTTGAAGTAATGAAGATTATCTCGTGGAATATTCGGGGTCTGCATACCCTGAATAAACAAAGAGTGCTAAATTTTTTAAGAAAAAGTTTCAAGCCTGATATTATTTTCTTACAAGAAACTAATATGGGTGATGAGGATTTTGATAGATTACGAATAATTATTTGGAAGGGGTGTGAAGGTGTGAGTAGGGCTTCTTGTGGTTCTTTTAGAGGTTTGTGGATGCTCTGGAATCCTGATTTTGTGGAGGGCAAGCTCATTCATCAGGTTGATAGATTCTCTTCCTTTTTATTTTGTTGTAAAAAAACTAATTTTTCTTATATTTCTACCAATGTGTATGCTCCCAATGTTGCTATGGATAGAAGAAAACTCTAGGTTGACTTAAAAGCCCTTGGTTTTTAATTTGACCTACCATGGTTGCTTTCTGGTGATTTTAATTTCATTTTACTGCTTAGTGAGAAACTTGGAGGCTTGACTATTTTTCAGATAGTATAGAGTAGTTTGGTGAGTTCTTAACCTCCATGGGACTAGTAGATATTGATTTGCAAGGTTCTAAATTCATTTGGTCCAACAGAAGAAGTGGTGGGGGTTTAATTCAATCTAGGATTAATAGGGCCCTTACCTCAATGAGTTGGCTTACCATGGTTCAAGATTACTCTTTGAGGACTTTATTGAGAATTGCTTTTGACCACAACCCATTACTATTAGAATTCATGGAGGAGAAACAGTCGAAAGGTTATCCTTTCAAATTTGAAGCAATGTGGCTTTCTCATCCAAATCTTGAAGGCTTGATTAAGGCTTGGTGCAATACGAATGTCTATGGCACTAAGATGTTCCAAGTGGCCAAGAAGCTGAAAGTCATAAAAACTAACTTCAAGAGGTGGAATCAAGAGGTTTTTAGGAACCTCTTCCATAGGAAGCAAAAAATATTTCAAGATTTGTAAGAAATTGAGGAAAAAGGCCAAAGTGAAGGTTGGTTAGAGGAGTTGGCCAGTAAAGAGTAAATTACTCTTGTAGAATTCCATAATATTCTTGCCAGTGGGGAGTCTTTTTGGAGATAAAAATCTCAAGCAACGTGGCTTAAGGAGGGGGATAGGAATACCAAGTGTTTTCACCTCTCAACCTTAAAATATAAGAGTGTTAACAAAATAAGAGAAATTACGTTGGAATCTAGTGAATTCCTTAAATATAAGGAAGAAATTACTACTACCACGATATCCTTCTTTCAAGATTTGTTTTCTAAAGACAGGTAGGAAGGTGGGGATGCTTCGGAGGAACTTATCAGGAACATTCCCTATGTGGTGACAACTGATATGAATAATACTTTGAATGCCCCATTTTCTAATTATGAGATCAGGACCAACCTATTTAGAATGAATAAGGAAAAAGCACCTGGGTTGGATGGGTTCCCTACTAGTTTTTTCAGAGGTTTTGGCACCTTCTTGGTTCAAATATTTCAGAAGCCTTAAGATAATTCCAATCTTCTTCCTCCTTGTTGCAAGCATGGAATACTACCTTTATTGTTTTGGTTTTGAAGAAACATGATGCCTCTTCTCTAAAGGATTTTAGACCTATCAGCTTATGCAATACCCTTTATAAGCTACTTACTAAGACACTTGCTAATAGGTTGAAAAGGCTTCTCCCCATATTGATTTCTCCCCTTCAAGGTGGTTTTGGTCATGGTAGGAAGATTATGGATGGGACCATTATAGTTCATGAGACTTTACATTTTATGTACAAAAGCAAATTGGTTGGAATGCTTCTTAAACTTGATATGCAAAAGGCTTATGACAGGGTCTCTTGGGAGTTCCTTGACAAGGTGTTGCAAAAATTTGGTTTTGGGGATATATGGAGGAAGTAGATTAGGGTTTCTATTTACTCTGCAAAATTTTATATCATCATCAATGGGATACCAAGTGGTTTTTTGGGGGGTCAAAGAGGTATTAGCCAAGGTGATCCCTTATTTCCATATCTTTTCATTTTAATGGTTGAAGCTTTAGGAAGATCGATTCTTGTTGCTATCTTTTTCTCTAAGATTAAGGATATTAGTCCTGCTGGTATTGCAGAGGCAGTTTCTTGTCAATAGTTTTTAGATGACATTGTACTTCTTGGGGAGGCTACTTTGAGAGAGGCTAACACATTCCTAAATATTTTGCAATTGTATGAGAAAGCTGTAACAATGCACAAAGTAATGTTTATTGAGAAAAAATGGAGAATTATATATGATGCCAAGCCGGTGGTTTGGTTAGTTCAACCAACCAACCAATTCGTTCAACTACCCCAAGAAGCAACAAATAATGTATTATGCAATATAATGTAATATTAACATATACCTATGCTAACATCCCCCTTTATTACATTATTGGCAAATACAAAGAGCATTGCGAAACAATTAAAATTTGACACGTGAAAGTGCCTTGGTGAAAATATCTGCAACATGCTCATTAGTGGGAATGTACTGGAGTTGTATATGATGCTTTGGAACTTCATCTCAAATGAAATGACATCGAGTGTCAATATGTTTGGTACAATCATGAAATATTAGATTCTTGACGAGATTCAAAACACCTTAATTATCGTAAAATAAATGAAGTGGAAGATTCTTTGGAAGACCCATGTTTGTAAGAATGTTACTTAACCATATTATCTCATAGACTACTCCACTTGCTACGCGATATTATACCTTTGTAGATGATAAAGCAACCACCTACTGCTTCTTACTGTGCCAAGAGACAGGTCCAGATATAAGATGGAAAATGTATCCAGAAGTCGATTTACGATCATCAATGGATCTGACATAGTCTTAGTTCATGTATCCCTATAAGTAGAACTTGCTATTCTTCTTGTACTCTAGGCCAAAGTTTGTACTACCATGAAAATAATGAATAACTCTCTTTTTTGCTTTCCAATTACTCACCTTAGGTTCTTGCATGAACCTTGAAAGATAACCTACAACAAAACTAAGATCTGACCTAGTATTTTTCATATATATGAGACTCCCAATCAGTTGACGATAGAGAGTACCATCTACCTATGGTGATTTATCATATCACGATAACTTAAGTCCAGGCTCCATTGGAGTTGCTTTAGACTTGCAGTCAGTAATGCAATATTTATCAACCAATGTCTTGGCATACTTATTTTATGTTACTCTAATATGATTATTTTTATGAGTCACTTTCAAACCAAGACAATAGTTAAGAAGTCCTAGATCTGTCATTTCAAAATATTATTTCAAATCATATTTTACTGCATCAATCATACTCTTTGAATTCCTTGTTATGATCAAATCATCTACATATAGCACCACAATCACTATGTCGGAACCATTATTCTTGATATAGATATTTGCATCTAAAAGACTTCTTTTGAATCCATGTTGCACCAGGTGACTGTCTATTTTGATGTACAAAGCTTGTGGAGATTGTTTTAGCCCATACAAGGATTTTATCAACTTGCAAACCTTTTCTTCTTGCCCTTCAACCACAAATCCTTCTGGTTGGATCATGTACACTTCTTATTGCATATCACCATTGAAGAAAGCACTTTTTACATCCATATGATGTAACTTCCACCCAAATTGAGCTACCATGGCACAAAGTACTCGAATGGTAGTCATTTTTGTAGTAGGGGCAAAAGTCTCTTCATAATTGATGCCTTCTTTCTGGGCATAGCACTTTGCAACAAGATAGACCTTATGCTTATAAATAGTACCATCTGCCTTATACTTAACTTTGAACACCCATTTGTAGCCAATGGGTTTCTATCATGAAGGTAGATTAACTAGCTTCCATGTATGATTTTTCATGAGAGATGTACGTTCTACTTCCATAGTAGCCTTCCATTGAGGCTCACTAAGCGCATACTTAACTTTTATGGATTCATTTTCATCCAATGCTGACATATAAACCCTCTCATCATCCATTTATGTTTCTTTGTATTCTTTGCATCTATAGATATTTCATCAAATTATTGGTAAAGCTAGTCAACCTCTGAAGTTGATGCCTCTACTCTCATCTACTGAGTCATACTACGAGTATAAGATCAATCTAGAGTTAGATTTATAAGTGATGTCAACTTGAAATCTCTCAATGTACTAGTATACCATTTTGGAACCTTGTTCTATAGGGGTGAAACCTCTTTCTTAGGATCACCTTCCTCAAGGTATACAGTTGTAGAAGTGTTATCTAAAATTGAAAGCTTCATCAAATACCACATCTCGAATTATGTGTGTTTTCTTGGTCATAGTATCTATCAACCAATATCCCTTTGAATGCTCATAATAACCAAGAAAAATACATTTTAAGGTTTTCTCATATAACTTCTTCCTCTTCTATTTTGGTATGTGCATGAATGCCTTACATCCAAAAAATCTTAGATGAGAAACAGATGGTTTCTTACCACTCCATACCTCTTGTGGAGTCTTGCCATGTAGAGCTCTTGTAGGTGCCATATTTAGGAGGTACGATGTTGTATTCACTGCTTCTACTCAATAATTTTGCTCAAGATGTTCCCCATTAAACATACATCGAACCATTTCCACAATGGAATGATTCCTCCTTTTAGTAACTCCATTCTGTTGTGGAGTATAGGCAGTTGTCAGTTGTCTCTTAATTCCATGTTCACTCATAAATGATGAAAATTCCTTAGAGGTATATTACCCCCTCGATCTAAGTGGAGGGTTTTGATGGAACATCCTGACTCCTCAACAAGCTTCTTGAACTATTAAAAATATAGAAATACCTCAAAGAAATAAAAAACACATCTTTCATGAGTAATCATCAAAAAACAATTTAAAATACCTCTTTCCACCATAGCTATTGGGCATAGGACCATATAGATCGGTGTGTACCAAATCCAAAGGTTTCTTAGCTCTAGAAGAGATACCCTCAAATAGTACCCAGTGTTGCTTCCCTACTAAGCAATCCGAGTAGATTGGCAATGTGGATGAAAGGTTGGGAAGGCCTTCACCATCTCATATTTTCTCAACTTGAGAAAATATCCTGAACTTATATGCCCATATATCTTATGTCACAGAGAAGTAGCCTCCTTTGTAGTTGCTTCCAAGGCAACATGAGGAATTGAAACGACATATAAAATGAATAAGCCATGCTTGTATGATCCTGTTGCTACATGTTTTCCTTTTCTGGTGATAAAACATCTCTTTTTGCCCTTCTCAACACTAAAAACAACATCCATTTCTCTATCCAAGATCTGAGGGACTGACAACAAATTGTTAGCCAATCCAAGAACATAGAGTACTTTCTCAATCTAACATTTGCCATTTGGAAGAGTGACAAAAACATATCCTTCACCCTGCGCTTGGTACATCTTATTGTCAGCAATTGTTATTGGCTTACCTTTTTTTTCCTCAAATATCTCAAACCATGATCTATCACCAATAATGTGTTTACTAGAACCAGAACCAATATACCACACTGCATATTTCTCCTGGGATGAAGTGTGAGTCATGAGCACCTTGTCTGCTTGCTCAAAATCTAAGTTCAATTTTGATGCAGTAGAATTTGAGTCTGAGTTTGATTTGACATAAGCAAAATTTCCCTTGGATTTCTTATTCTTATTCTATGGTTTGTATTTCCCTTTAACCTTCTTCTTGTGATCTTTGTCATTCTGTTGTTTGTTCTTAAAGTGGTGTCATGATTATTAATATCACAAATTTTGCAATATTTTCTAGCTTTTTGCTAATGTTGTTTCTCTTTTCCTTTTGATGAAGATCCTCCCTTTTGAAAATTACCTTGTCTCTTACCCCCTTGTTTGGTGTAGATGGCATTATCTGGCACTTCATCTTTATGAAACTGATTTGCCTCCTCAATTTGAAGTAAATTCACCACTTCCACAAATGAAACTTGTCTACCAGATACATTAAGAGAGGTGATCAACACTTTATAGAATTATAGTAAAGCTCTCAAGATGACTGAGGTCAAGAGAGTATCTGCCACTGTCTCTCCCATAGCATTCAATTTGAATTTCAATTCTGCTACTCTGCATAGAAATAGGTCAACTATCTCACTAGATTTCATACTGATTATTCCCTTCATAAATGGTAATCAAAGCATCCCAAGCTTCCTTACCAGTTTTGGCATCACAGATATGAGACTGGACCTCATCTGTAATAGCAAGCAAAATAAACATGAGACATCTTATATCTTTTTTATCAAAGGCCTCTTGATCTAGCCTTGTTGTTCTAGATCGTTTTGTAGTTCTAGTCACTACATCTTATAAATATTCAACCTGAAGGATAGCTCTCGTCTTTGTCTTCCATTGTGTAAAATTAAAACCTTTGAGCAACTATGAATTTGACAAACATTTGTGAACATTGGACATTGTGAAGGTTCCTTATAACACCAAATGGTTCCCCTTTCTTTATACTTGCAAGAGTATGTGAAAGAGAATTTGGTCAAGATTGATAGCACCTGCCTCAAAAGCCTTCAAAAGAAGGTTGATGAGTTAGAGTAAATTAAGCCAAGCAATCAAAAAGAATTAGGATATTGAATGGAGTGAATATTAGAACTGGTTTGCCTTATTTCTCCCCGATGATTGATAGAGAACAACAGATCAGACATCGTTGTTGCAGCTATATTAGGCCTTGGATACAATAGTACAATCACGACAACATAACCTGTAAGTGTGGACTAGAGGTATTGTATATATCGAACACTGATGTGCAATAAATTGCACAAATAGGTGTAAAATTTGGGGTCTTTTATTTGCTTTGTATATTTTACTTTATGATTAAAATGCAAGAAAATAGGAAATTTAAATGTAAAATACAATCACAAGTGTCCACAAATTTAAACACTTAGGTGTCGGTTTCCATCGAAAATGCACCTATAACAATACCAATTTTTCAAGATGTCGGTTACCACCGAAAATGCATCTTTGTTACAATGATTTTTGCAAAAAAAAATTGATTTTTTAATTTTATTTTGCAAAAAAATAATGATATTCAAACTCCACAATTTCAATTTTGCTTTCAAGAAATTCACAATTTTCTTCCCCCCCTTGTCTTAGAATTTTGCAAGGAAAAAAAAGTTGTTGTATCCCCCCTTTGGATTGCAAAATAAACAAGGATGAAAAATTGTGTGATACACCCTTTCAAAATTGCAAAAGAAACTAAAAAAATGCTTATCCCTCAAAAAAAAATAGTTTCTTTGATTTAGGGTTTGAGTGGCAAAACAAAACAGATGCTTTCTTGTTCTTTGAAGGAAAACAACACAAAAAAAATTGAAGTCCTTATCCCTCCAAAACAAACTTGTTTGCTTGTTTTTTTTTTTAAATACCACTAATATTTTTGGATTCAATTCACTATTGTGCAAACTTCACTATTGTGTGTTGCTTGGGTTATGCCTAATCCCACCAAAGCAAAACAAAAAATGCTTGTAAAAGTGAAATAGTTCTTAGGTATTATAGAAAATACCTCTTTGTGAAAAAAAATTTCATAGATGCCTTGTAGAGCAAAAAATTGTGCTCCACGAGCTTTGAACCCTCGTTTCTCACTTGTCGAGCACCTTAGCAAGGAGGCCTAACCAAGTCCTCTACTCCAGTGGATGAGAAAAGAAAGGCACAAAGTTTATTTTTAATATCAAGGATGAAAAAAATGAAGAATAAAAATGGAGGGCACGTTGTTTGAACCCACGCCTCATTCTACCTGAGAGATTTAGCAACTGGCTTCCCAACCATATCCACCATATGATCGGATGAGATTGATAAAATATGATGTACAATTTCAAGACTTCACCATGCAAATTTAAAAAAAATATATTACTGGCTGCCTTCGCATGAACACCACATGGAGTATGTCCAGTATTAAAGTTTAATTGTTTTTTAATAAAACTTTAAGAAACCACACTTCATTACCTTAAACCTCCAAGTGCTTATCTTTTAAACACTTCATTCTACAGTGTGGCGGGATGCAACAGAGCATTCTACATGATTTGAACACCCGTTCTATTAGAAGACTCTGGCTTTGTTAGAGTATTATCACCATCAATGGAGGATCTAAATTTATAAATCCAAACACGCTTCTGTTGCGCTTACATTACTCACCACTCGCATTCGAATGAAAGCCTATTGAAGAATTGTAGACCATGTCACACAGTGCTGTTTCTTTGGATCAGGTGCATGTTGGAAGGTATTGTCTGCTATGGTTACGTAATAGAAAACACTATGGAGTAACTATCTTGCCCACAACCAGACCCCTTGTTCAGGATCTGATACCATGTAACAATGCACAAAGTATTTTTTATTGATAAAAAAGGAGAATTATATACAATGCCAAGTTGGTGGTTTGGTTAGTTCATCAAACCAACCAATCCGTTCAACTACTCCAATAAGCAGCGACTAATGTATTATGCAATATAATGTAATATTAACATATACCTATGCTAACATTCCAACCAACAAATTTTCCATAAAATTCAAATATTTTTTGTGAATACTGGGGGGCAACTTCAACATAGAATTATAGGGATTTTTGGTTGTGGCATTGCTAACCTTCCTTCTTTATATCTAGGTATGCCATTTTTTACTAGGAGGATGAAGGATGAGTTGGGGTATCCTGAATTGAATAGGATTCAATGTAAGTTAGTTGGGTGGAAAGCTAATATCTTGAGCCAAGCAGGTAAGTTGCAATTGCTTCAAGCTACCCTCTAAAACATTCTCGTCTATTACATGTTTCTTTTCATAATGTCCTTCAAAGTTAGGAGGATGATTGACCAGATATTTAGGAAATTTCTATAGGCTGGGGTGGAGGATAAATAGAGGGTGCCCCTTGTCTCTTGGGATAGGGTTTGCTCTTCTAGGAAAGAAGGTGGTATTAGGATTAGATATTTTTTGTTGTTCAATAAGGCATTTATTGCAAAAATAGCTTGCATATTATGTTTTGATGAGGACCATCTATGGAAAGATATTGTAAGAAGTAAGTATCTAGAAAATCACATTCCTTTTTTAGAAGCGCTCCTCCTTCTAGGAGATATGTGATTTGAAATGGCTTACTAAGGATCAGAAGTTTGGTTAAAAAATGGTATGCGGTGGCAGATTGGGAATGGTAAGGATGTGTTATTTTTGGAGGATACTTGAATTCTTCCTGAACCTCTTCTTCTTAGTCTTGATTTTTATGAGTTTAAGGCTCCTTTATCATTTAAATATGGAGAAAAAGTAATTGATTACATAATCATCACTAATGGCAATAGGACTTGGAAGCATCTAACTTTATATACAACTTATATTCATCTCCTTTAGAGTTTGGTAAGGTTGAACATGTTTTTGCAACAATACTTTCTTCCTCAATAGAATGATAGGGACTTCCTTCTATGGACTCATTATCCTAAATGACTTTTTTCTATCAAGACTGCATATGAGGCCCAATCATTGTCTAGGGGAGGGTATTTTTCATTATAAAGGTTTTAGTATCCTCATTTGATCCCTATGATTGCATTTTTTATGGTTGTGTTTGCAAAATAAAACTTTGACTGTTGATAATTTATGTAAGAAAGGATTCCATCTTCCCAATATCTGTCTATTGTGTTCTAAGGATGTTGAATCTATGGATCATCTTTTCATCCATTGTGATTTCTCAAATAAGGTTCTCAATGCTTTATTGGATTCTTTTTTCATCAAATGTAATTTAACTTGAACTTTCAAGGAACTTTTCACTCAGTGGAAATCCTCCTTCATTAGTCATAGTCTCACTAGGGTGTGGTATCTGGTTCTTCCTCATTTTTATGGGGTATCTGGTGGGAGAGAAACAAAAGAATTTTCAAGGATATTACTAGGGATGAATCCTTTGTATGTAGAAGGATTAAAGCTACTATTGAGAATAACCTAATTGTCTTTGATGTTGGAAATGGTAGGGAGGAAGTTGTGGAGAAAGATGTTGTTAGTTGGAATCTGAATCTAGAGAATTATATTTCTGTATCCACTATTAAAAAAATATTGGCTACTAGATGACATAAACCAGCTAAAATATGGGTCATTCTAAACTTTTATTGGCCTATCGAAGGTAATCTTGGGAGGGTTGGTGGAGAGGGTGTTGTGAGGTGTTGTGAGAAATGATAATGGTGAGGTCATTTGGGCTTACGCTGAAGATTATGGTATTCAAACCAACCACATAGCTAGAGCTAAGTCTATTTTTTTGGGTGTTCACCAGGTTTTTGATAGGGGCTTCAGAAGAATTCTCATTCAAGGTGACTCTTTGAACATCATTTAGGATCTGTAGGTTGGAAAGACTAACAATTGTTTTATCCTGAATATTATTAAGGACACATCAAATATTTTGGAAGGTATGTTAGAAGTTAAAATTAAGCATATTTATAGGGAAGGTAACTAGGCTACTGATGTTATGGCCAATTTGGGGGTGGATAGTGGCTAGTTCAAAATTTGGGAAGATAATTTTCCTTCGTAGTTAATGACAATTGTTTCTTTGGAAGCATTGGGCCTACCTATCAAGTATGTCTTTTTATTGTCTTTTTGCTTGGATGTGATCTTAGTTGTGTTCTAGTGATCCTCTCTTTGGGGAGTGTTTTTTGGGGGGCTGGACTTTTGCTCTAGGTGGTTACCATTCTCAAGGAATATGCTTGGTGTTTTGCCTTCATCCTTGCTCTCTGAGTTTGGAGTTTTGTTATCTACATCTTGATGTTCTTCTTTATGACCTGTTGTGTGGTAGTCTTGTCTTTAATTTTGGATGGTTGTTTTAGTTTAATTTTTGTTTCTTTTGGCCTTAGAGGTTGGCCCGTGCTTAATTAGCCTTATCTTTCTCTACCTCCTCTAATGTAAAAGGTTCTGGGACCTTTCAAAACCCTGTTTTTCACCATTAATGGAATATATATATATATATATATATATATATATATATATATATATATATATATACATGGTGGAATCGGTAGCCGCCACAAATCCGGGCAAGTTGTCCAGCTTTTATGACCACCACAGTATTCTGCGATGTTCGCCCCGAAAACCGCCACACAAATCTTCGCGCAGTCCACCCCTATAACCGCCATGCCATAATCATTTTAAACCTTTTACGTTGTTGAAAGAACCAAGAAAGGGACAAGCGTTCAGTCCAACAAGGCCCGAGATTTGAACCTTGGACCTCCACCCTCCTTATTGGGATTTTTAATTAAGATGAATATTGATTTAAAAAAATTAATCGGTTATATAGTATTAAAATTCTTTTATTTGTATTATAATGTAATTATATAGTGATATTATAGCAATTTGGTGGTTATACATTTATTAGTTAACAAGATCCACTTAGATGAACTCATAATACCATTTGATATGAAATAAATATTTTTTACTTTTAAATTTATTATATATATATATATATATATATATATATATATATATATATATATATATATATATATATATATATATATATATATATTTCAATTATATGGGATTGAAACATTTCCACTCATATTACATCATCACTACATAGTTGGTATTACAACAAAGCTTGGATATTATCTATGTATGCATGACAAGTTTTGAACTTGGGTTTCCTCCTTGAATAAATTTATCTAAATTATTGAGCTAATACCCTTTAATTAATTAATTAATATTATTTAATTATTATTATAATTTTGAATAAATTATTTTTATAAGATATATCTAGGTTCTATAGCAATATTATTAAATCACCAAAATATTAAATTTGTTATCATGTCATTTAAACTATATCTAGTTTACTTTTTTACTAAAGATATTCCTCATTTCCTTTTCTATCAAATCTATTCTTCATATTCCTTAAGGTGGTATATTTTTGCATTCGGTTCTTTAAAATTTAACTTCAAAACAAAAATCAATACAATGATTGACTAAATTATGTAATACTCATTTTTATTTTTTAATAAATAAGACTCACATTTCAAAGAGATGGCCTTCAATGATAATTAACCATAGTATTTTTATTGCCTATTTACATTTTTTCTTTTGCTAATCCCCTCAATTGAAAAACATTTTCATCCTCAATTTTCTTCTTTGTAAATAAGGCTCACAATTCAAAGAGATGACCTTTAATAATAATTAACTAATATTAGCAATAATGTTATTTTTTATCCAATCTCTATATTTTTCTTTTGTAAATCCCCTTATAAATATATTTTCTTCTTTTTTCTTCTTTATAAATAAGTTTTATATTTCAAATAAATGTTATTTTTTAACCAATCTCTACATTTTTTTAATCCCTTCAATTGCAATGTATTTTCATCCCTTTTCAATTGTAATTTTGATCCTAGTAAGAAATTCATTAACCTTAATTATTTCAATCCTAGTAAAAAGTTTGATGTTTGTAAGAAATACCCTAGGCCTTTACATACTTGTTAGTTGAAGTTCTATATGATTTAAAATAAGTGAAGAGAAAATTATATTTATTATTTAAGAATGTCAATCTTTACCTATTTTTATTTTTTCTTTTAGAAGCAACATCAACATTAATTTTGATAAACCCAATTTTTAAACATTTTTTATTTTACCACGAATCAAATTCTTTATGTTAAATGATTCTTCCATATACAATCGTTTAACCAAGAGGCTAACATCCTTTTTCCATACTTCATCGGGATGCAAAGATTTTTTTCAACTAGTTTTGAGAATAACTAGTGAAGTTTATTGGTTTTAGAATTCTGTAAATTTATTTTTTTTTGGCTACTACTGTCTAAGTTTTTTGTTGCAAAAACATAGTTCTCAAAAGTTGAGAAGCTTCTTGTTGGTCTTGAAATCCGTCTAAGGAAAGGTTTGTGCGTCCATAGACCTTGATCAACTTTGAATTACCTGATTGTTGTGAGGCTTTCAAGTCTATCTTTGAAGAAGGTCAATTTTTTGTGAAGCCCTAGCTAACTACTTCCTAAATGTGTGAGAAAAGGGTGTTGAAAGGAATTAAATGAAGCCAAAGCTAGAAATTAGAGGGGTACAGATTTAGCCACATCAAAGTACACGTATTAGACTAAATCATTGCAAGAAAGTTAAATAAATCACCTAAAAGCCAGCCTATATTTTCTCAATTAACGTCAATCACATTCATTTGAAAGCAAATTTCAGAATTAACAAACAAAGAGCACAAAATCTAGATTTTAGAATTGAAGCTGGAACATTCATTCATACATATGAGACAATATGGATGCCAAATAGTGATCCACTTGTATTTTTTGAAACATCATAATCTTTACATGCAAATTGTAATAGCTAAAGAGCTGACCATTTTAATGCCTCACATTCTAACATATATAGCTTTTATAACAAATTTTATTAAAAGTGATTATGATGCTCAACCATGGAATGCGGTTGTGTTAGGGAGTGATTAGATCATACACTTCCTCTGAAATCCTACAAATCTAATAGAATGCTCATGCGACATGAGAGTGGGCTTTGTTGGTTGCATCTGGTCCATCCATCCATTTGATGCAAGGCTAAGTTTTCAAAGAAAATAAAGATCACTTATGGATACTATAAAAAGGAGGGACATATTACAAAGAATTGTTTATTGAAGTTATAGAATATTGAAGCTAATTTCTTGAATCAAGGTAGACGTATTTCATATAATAAGGAAGATTCAGATGAATTTGCCTTAACTACAGAGACCCACCAGAACATTCATTCTAGGAGAAGATATTATTGTCACTAATGTCTTCTCTTTGACGCCTAAGTTTAGATTATGGGCGGTGTTGAATTTATAGTCTAATTCATAGCTAAGAGCCAACATTATGTGATGTATTGGATAAGCCTAAAGACATCTCTTTGTGCAATGTATACAGGGCAAAATGATAAAGCAGTTATTAATGTCCATGACACCATAGACTGTATAAAGGATGTTGTTTGCCTTGTATATAATTATCCAACTATAGTTTAGCTACTGAAACATGGTGTACAACTCTACTCCTCCAATAGCATTTAAAATTTGTACCTCTATTCAAAGTTTTAAAGTCTCCACAGTTATGTAGGCCCAATGGGCCATGGTTAACGTTGTTATGATTAAACCTCATTAAAAATATATAATTAACCTAAAACTCATTTGTTATATCGAAGTTAAACTTTATAATATAATACAAAGTTATGGTATTGTTAAATACCTCTCTCATACTCTTCATTATTTATTATTAAAATATTATACAATATAACCTACAAATACAAATTATTTATGATGCCTAAAAATATCTATTATATGTATCTTTTCTTTTATCTTATATATATTTTTATAAAATTTATATATATTTTTTAAATATTGTAAATTCCAACCTCCAAAACACTCCAAAACCTTTATCCTATTTTGAATTAATTAATTAGAGCTTGAAACTTAGTTCAAATACCTATAAAGAAAAGAGTAATATGTTTTAGTAAAATGCAAAAACTTGATAAAATCATGAAGATACTTATAATTATTTTTTAATAATTGTATGATTTTTACCATGTGAAGGTATCTGCCTCAAAGTACGAGATATGCTGCTGATTGTATTTGTTGTTACGAAACATAAACCGACATACATTGTTCGAACTTTGATAACATAAGGGAGTATTTGATATATATATATTTCACAAGTTATGTGAGGGTGGTGTGTTCTGGGGTAGACGAGGGTCCGGTGGGAATGCTGGCTATATACGTATAGATGTTTCTGGCCAGGACGTACTGTCAAAGGATTAATATTTTTTAATAATTATATAATCTAGAAAGGTTCTTGGGCACATCAATATGTGTTTATTGCATTTGGCCGGACGGAAATAGGCAACGAGGACTGACTATGAATAATATGCAATCAAGGTATTAATGTGGAACGAAATTCCTCCTGCAATAAAAAATAATTTATTTTTATTTTTTTAATTAACTTTTTTTCCATTGACTCTTTCCTTAGTTCATGGTGTATCTCAACTTAAACTAATTAAGGTTCGATGTAACTTTCAAAACACTTTTGGGCAATCTAAAAAAAATTATAATAATATTTAATTTTTAATTTTTATAATAAAAATTAGAGTTAGAGTTTAAAGTTTAAAGTTTAAAAATCTTAACATGTGTATAAAATATTATAATATTTTAAAATTTATTAAGTAATCATAAATATAATATTTTGTTTTATTTTTTAAGTAATATTTTTTATTAAAATTGTCTTATTTGTATTATAATGTAATTATATAGAGATATTATAATAATTTGGTGATTATAAATATATTAATTAGAAAGATTTTTTTAGGTGAACTCATAATACCATTTGATATATAATTAATAATTTTTACTTTTCAATTAATTAATTAATATTTTCTTTCAATTGGTTATATGAGATTGAAATAACACATCATCACTACATAATTGGTATGACAACAAAGCTTGGATATTATCTATGTATGCATGACAAGTTTTGAATTTGGATCTCTGTCAAAGAATCTAACTAGTTGAGCTAATATCCTTTGATTAATTAATTAATATTCTTTAATTTTGATTAATTTTTTTTTAAATTTATTTTGATTAATTAATTAATAATCTTTAATTTTTATTACAATTTTTATTAATTTATTTTAATAAGATATATGCAGGTTTTGAAGCAATCTTATTAAATCATCAAAATGTTAATTTTGTTGTCATGTCATTTAAACCATATCTAGTTTGCTTTTGTACTAAAGATATTCCTCATTTTATTTTCTATCAAATATATTCTTCATCTTCCTTAAGGTGTATATTTCTGCATCCATTTCTTTAAAATTACAACTTCACCAAGACAAAAATCAATACAATGATTAGCTTTATGTAATACTCATTTTTCTTTTTTAATAAATAAAACTCACTTTTCAAAGAGATGGCCTATAATGATAATCAAGGAACATTAGTAGTAATGCTATTGTTATCTTGTCTACATTTTTTTTCTTTTTGCTAATCCCCTCAATTGAAATACATTTTCATCCTCATTTTTCTTCTTGGTAAATAAGGCTCACATTTCAAAGAGATGGCCTTTAATAATAATTGAACATTAGCAATAATGGTATTTTTAATCCAATCTCTACATTTTTTCTTTTGTAAATCCTCTCAATTAAAATATATTTTCATCTTCATTTTTCTTCTTTATAAATAAGGTTTACATTCCAAATAAATGTTATATTTTATCCAATCTTCACATTTTTTTTAATCCCTTCAATTGAAATGTATTTTCATTGCAATTTTGATGTGAGTAAGAAATTCCTTGAATTAATCCTAATAAAAAGTTTGATGCTTGTTAGAAATTCCCTAAAGCCTTTTTCATACTTGTTAGTTGAAGTTCTATATAATTTAAACTAAATTAAGAGAATTTTATCTTTATTATTTAAAAAACACCATCTTCACTCTTGTATACTCTTAACCACAATGGTTAATGTATTGGTTTACGGGTGTGCTAATCCCACCCACCCACAATGGTTAATTTACAGGGTGTGCTAATCCCACCCACCTTTTTTTGTATGATTAAACATTATTTTATTAATATAATGACTTTTTCATTATTAAAAAAAAAAAAAAACAATAAAAAACACCATCTTCACTTATTTGTTTTTTTTTTTTTTTTAAAACACCATCTTCACTTATTTGTTTTTTTTTTTTAACTTCTTTTGAAAGCAACATCAACACGAATTTTGATAAACCCAAATTTTAAACATTTTTATTCTATCACAAATCAAATTCTTTATGTTAAATGATTCTTCCATATACAATCTTTTAACCAAGAGGCTACTAAGACTTTCCATAATAATTAGCATGTAAACAAACTATCCCTACCATTAACATGAAAAATTTGTTTTTAAATTTTTATTATTCCTTTCAAACACTAAATTCTAGCAAATTAACTATTCTCCTATATAATATTCGAACTTTAAAACAATAAATTGAAACTAGTTTAAAAAACAGTCTACCTTATCCTCTCTTACAAACGTTTGTAACATCAAGTAGCTGTGCACATGCACAGTTGGTCCTATCCTTTCGAAAACATATAAAAATAATATACGCGTATACAGATGTGTGATTCTCTGGATCCGTGCAGGTCCTCATTAATGGCTGTCTTCGTAAATTTTAAAGTAAACGAACGTGATATACCAAACGGCTATCTTCGTCTCCGACATAAATAATCGCCATTACTCCCCGTCTCCCATGTGGTGCGTGCCAGTGAATAAGGAGGAAGAACCGAGGAAGAGTAGTGAATAAGGAGGAAGAACCGAGGACGAGTCTCGGCATTCAACACTTGAATCTGTCATCTGTTCCTTCTGCTTACCAGGTATGATCTATGTTACAACGATAGTATATTTTGGCTGGAATTTTACTCAAATATTAGCTTGAATAAAAGTAAAAGAGTTTAATTATATTTATTTGATAAGAATAGATTAAAAGTTTTATTATAAAATGAAATATGGTGTATAATTTTTGTTCTCTTTCAAATTTAAGTTTTGGATTTCTTACTCAGAGATTTAAAGTTTAACAACATTCAAAAATGTTCAACAAGTTTAAGAGTTTATATTTTTTTTGTGTTGTTGATTTTGTTGCCAGGTTTTCTTGTTTTCCTATTCTCAAATCTTCAAAAAAATTATTAATGAACTTACTTTTATAGTATCTTTCTATACTGCAATCCGGATAATTTAAGATTCACAGAAAAAATATTTTTCAGTCTCTACTACTTACTGAACAAAAGACATATATTAGTTTGGACCATACCTCTTAAGAAATTGTCCATCTCTCAGTTTTCTATATGAGATGGTGTGAACTAGAGCTTAGTTACCCTGAAACATTTTTTCTTTGTATTTGATTTAGATCTTTGCATCCATGTACTAGATCTTTGCATTTTGATCTTTGTTTTCTATATAAAATGGTGTGAACTAGATCTTAGTTACTCTAAATATTTTTTCCTTTTAATTGATTTTGATCTTTACATTTATATATTTCTATTTCTTTTGGTTGTGTTGACAGTTTAGATTGAAAATGTTAATGTATAGCTATTTCTTTCTAATTATTCAGTCCAAAGGAAGTTTGTATTTTTTCCTTATTCAATGTGTAACCTTCTTTTATTAAAATTTGGACCTCGTAAAATTTAATCTTCTATTCATTCATCCATTTGTTGGTTTGTTTCATTCATATATCTCTATTTTAGTTTGTTTTCCTCCATATCTTTTCTTTTTTAAATATTTATTTAATTTATTAAATTAATAACTTACTATCTTCCATTATATATATATTTTTAAATACCTTCATGACCCTATCATAGCTTCTGCTTGAGATGGCTTATACTTATTTTGGACATCTCTGCTAACTTGATCTAAGAAGATGTCAAGAATAAATGTATGTCTAGTTATTATGACGAGCCGTGTATTTATGTTGGGATTGCGCAACCTTAGGCATGGATTGGTAGTAGTGTGTGCAGGATTAAAAATGACCACAATTCGGAGAAACAAGATGATGTATTTGTTATGCGCAGTGTTATGGCTGGGAATAGCCCGTGGAGTGGCAGGGGACAAAAGCGTAGTGGGGGTGGTTTTAGAAACGGCTTCATCCGCCGCTCCCACATCCGCCCCTGCGGCCCCCGCCGCCGCACCCAAGGCGGAGGCGCCATCGCTGGTGGCACCTTCCAAATCTCCGGCTGTCGTTCCCGTCTCCATCCCGCCTGTCAAGGCTCCCGCAAAAGCGCCTCCCACCAAGGCTCCCGCTACGGCACCGGTTGCGGCGCCCACGCCCAGCAAATCGAAAGCTCCAGTTTCTTCTCCGAAGCACGCAACCGTTTCCTCGCCTCCGGTGGCGGCCCCCGAGGCCTCAGCACCCGCTGTGGAACCACCGGTGTCTTCGTCACCGGAAGAGGCTTCCGCTCCCGCTCCCGCACCATCAAAGCATAAGAGCAAGCATTCTACTTCAGGCGATTTGGTCTCCCCTGGCCCTGCACCTAATTCGAATTCATCGGTAAGCTCCGATCTTCTTACAGTTTTATTAAGTGGGCTTAGCCTCGATGGTTTTATATTTGAAAAAAAAAAGAAAAAAGTCTGAAGTCTGAATTTTATATTATAAAACCCGACTCATATAAACTATGTATAATGGTCTATTTATTTATTTATTATGATGTTATGATCTGATTTTCTAAAAAAAAATTCCTCCTGGTTGCAGGATGGAGGATTGAAGAGCTTCTCAGCAGGCGGTGTTGTGGGGAGCCTTCTCCTGGGGCTCTTTCTCTTTATCCGCGTGTAGAGGATATCCGCTATATTTTTCTTTGGGCTCTTTAGTCGAAATTTTTACTGGCCATTGTGGTCGACGGATCGTGATTGTTGGATTATTAATCTCGTAATGCATTCATCATTCATTGTACTGTGAGAGGTTCGTCGCTCTCATTCTTCTTCCGCGGAAGGAATTTGGTAATATAGAACATGACAATCAATTAATTGATTAGGTTCTATTATGTGTTTACTTGTGTGATGATCAAATCTTTAAGGTTAAGAATCAGGTTTTTATATTTTTATTTATTTTTATATATTTTTTTATTTTGTTAAACATGGAATATTTTTTAATTAAAGATAATTTGGAGTTATATATTTTTAGATTCAAAATTGTAAAAAAAATATAGGTAAAAATGTTAGCAAAGATGTTGAATTACATATATTTGGAGTTCAATAATGAATACTAAGTATAAAGAACTCTGGAAATATATTAGGATATATTATATATATTTAACCCATAACTCATAAAATGAAGAGACACTATATTCATGTGGATGATAAGATTACAATAATTTACAATACAAAATAATGTACTTCAATTCATATTATATTTCTTTCTCACTTGTTATCCTTTAGCCTTTACAAAAGTTTCTTAACATTTCAACTTCAACTAACTCTTCATCTCCTCAAGGTCATGGGAGATATGAGTATTCATATTTCTCTAATGAGAATTATATTTATTAACTTTCAAATAATGACATGTTTTTTTGTTTTTTTTTAATAAGCTATGTGTGGCTTTTATTGGGGTCACTCCCATTATGAAAACAAAACATTACATTGCTCTTGTTACATTTCTAACAATTTACTTAAAGCATAACCAAATTTGTCTTTCTATCATAGATGTTTTTTCATTTGGCCTTTTATCAAAGATATTCTCCATCTTCCTCAAACTGCTAAGTTTCCACAAAACTCCTTTTATATCAAATGCCTTCAAAAATGTAAATTATGTCAAAATGAAATTCAAGCATAGTGAATGGCTAAAATATTTGCTACCCAACTTCTATATCTAAAAATATTTTTTCTATAACAACCTCACAATTTCTTAATACTTTTTTAGGGTTTTTATTCATTCTCTTAATTTTCCAAGATATTATTTTCAATGTTATTTTTTAATTTTATTTGTGGGTTTAGTACCAATTCTTGTTAACACTTGTGATATTTTCTTTTGTTTTAACAATACCCTTTTGTGTTTCTTTTTCTCTTTGTTTTTGCTTCTTCGGTCTTCCTCTTTTTTTTTTAATTCCCAACAATACTTTCATCTTCATAAATCTCTTCAATCTTCTCATAGTGAGATTTATCATCTTTAGCTTTGTCTTGTTTTGAAGGATTTGAAATACAAAGAATAACCCCAAAAGCACAATTTTATTTATGTTACTCTACAAACCCTAAAGTGCAAGAATGTTCTTTTGTAGCAATTACCTTTTTATTCTGCCCTAAAAATCCTAAATTGTTATGGGTTTTTTTCCAATATTATTTCTTTATTATTTTGCTCCTGAAACCTTAAAGTGCAAGGGATAACATCTTCACCACTTTCACTTTTATTACCTGAAGAGGATTCTATCTTATTTGAAGAAAATAAATATGATTTACCTCGAATAAACTAGACCTCTTTTGTTGTCTTTGTTTTAGGATTTATCTCTACATCTTCTTTTGCACCTTTAATTCCTTCTAAACTTGCCAAATGATATTGTATATAGGCTTTCTTTGCCTCTTCTTTTGGAGTGGAATATCCTTCATTTGATATTAGCTTCTATTATTGTATGATTTCCTTTCTTTGTCTTGAGGTTTATCTCATGGCTAGAATTTTTTGTCTCTTTTTTCATAGTTTTCACTTTGCAAACTCTTGTCATGTGTTCAATCTTATAACAATTGTGGCAACGAAATACAATATTTTTATAATCTACTTGTTGATCCCATTGTCTTGATTTATATTTATTCTTAATGGATTGTGGCAAAGGTTTTAAACTATCTATAGCAACACATATTTGAGTATATGTAACATGCTTTTGCTCCTTCCTTGATGAATTCCCCTAGGGTATTTCCAATAATCTTCAAAATATCCTTATTTATAAGCTGATATGGAAGTCCAAAAATCCTAACCCACACTAGAAGCTTCTTAATAGTTTCTGTTTCAACACAAAAAATTTGATTCCATGGTCTCAAATAAAGTGCATCTCTTTCCCTAAACCATGGGCCACCAACCATTATTTTATCATTTATTTTTTAATTGGAAAATATGACAAGGATAAAACCTTTAGGAAGAAACATTATAAAATAATTTGAATTCAAACCCATTTCCACTTGATCCAATTTTGAATCTCCAAAAACCTTAGCCATGATCTATGGAACTTACATTTTAACCCTCTAATTTTAAGAACCATTATATCATGCTCAATCATCTCATCCTTTATACTTACTTCTAGTGTAACATATGCTACCTAGATCAAACTTATCATCTATTCGCTCTTCTACTTATTTCCAACTTGGGCCTACATGCTTTCAACTAAAGTATCCTGATTTCTAGTTAAGGCATCATGACTTCCCATTAGGGCTTTCAAAAATGACTTTCCTTCCATAATAGCTAATGGGGTTGCTCTTGGATTGCACTCCCCTTGGTTCATACTTCCTCTCAACTCGCACTCCCTCCAAACTTGCACACTCTCCTACCTCACACTTACTCCCAACTTGCACTCCCTCTTGGATCACAATTGCCTATTCTTTTTCTCGGTATTCCTCCACTTTAGAAGTTTTTTGGAAATAATATTCCATGCATTTTTTGTAAGGTTTTGAAACATTAATCCACTCTGGATGAACATGTTACTCTTTTTCAATGACTGAATCTTGGCTCGTACACCCTCTTAGTTTGCACTCCATCTTGACTTGCACTTGCTCTTGGCTTGCACTCTCTTTGGCTTGCACTTGTTCTTGGCTTGCACTCTCTCCAGCTTGCACTTGCTCCTAGATTGCACTCTCTCTAGATTGCACTCACTCTTGGATTAAACTCTCTTTGGCTTTATGCTCACTCTTGGCTTGTACTCCCTCCTAGCTCACAATTGCCCTTATCTCTTTTTTTTCTTGAAATTCCTTTTCTTCAACATTTTTTGAAAATAATGTTCCATGCATTCGTGGTAAGGGTTTGAAGAATTGATGCACTTTGGATGAACTTATCGCTATTTTTCTATAACTGAATCTAGACTCACACTCCCTCTTGGTTCACACTCCCTCTCAAATCACATTCGTTGCTGAATTGCACTCCTTTAGATTTCTACACTTAGTCACACTTGCTTCCAGTTGCACTTACTCACACTCACTTTTGGCTACAGTCACTCTAATCTCATGCTCGCTTGCTACTATACTCACTCCCACTCACTTCTGGCTGCATATACCCACACTTGATTTTAGTTGTATTCACTCCTGGTTCCCACTTACACTTTTTGCCACACTCGCTATTGCACTTACTCTCAGCTTGACTCACATTCATGCTTGTTGCTACCTCAAATAATGACATGTTAATGATTACTAAATAATAAATATTTACAAGACTCTTTCACTCCAGATATTTACAAAGTATTTACAAGATATTTGCAAGGTACCAAATAATATAATAATCTCCAACAACCCCTTTAGTACATTATTTGGTATGAAGATCAATCTATGGAATGATTTTTGAGGTATAGGTACAGATTTTTAGATATGGAAATGTAATGCAAAGTTATTTTCTCCTTCTTGTTGACATCATCTAGTTTTAATTTATTATTTAGTAGGGTGAGGACTCTACCCACCCAAATATATTAATGAGGCATGGTGCACACCATGCCCATTTAATAATCCATCTTGAAAAATCCAAATTTTCCTCCCTTCACCTAAGCCACTTGGTTGCCATGTCATGTCCACCTCACAACCACTTTTTTCTCTTGGAAAATTATATAAATATCCTCCTCTTTCCTTCATTTGTAAGATTAGTGTGAGATTACATACCAAAACTCTACAAAAATTTAGTTGGAATCATCTTGTGTGCAGATTTCGGTTGATCCCCTAATGGAGTTCTTCAATGTATGAAGAAATACCTCAAGCTATGGAGAGACAACAAAAGTAGTGGAGGGGCACACGAGCATGATTGAGACCATCAATACTAAAGGAAAATTCATAGCAAATTTTGTGTCCTCTAGGAAGGTAGGTAATTTTTTAAACTTGTTGTGGATGGAGATCATGGTTCTGGTCAAAAGAGCTTTATTTAATATATGAAAAACACCTAGAGGCTAGAAAACAACCCCAAGGGAATCCAAGAATTCTTTGGATTCTTTGCCTTCACCATATCCACTATATACTATTGCATGACTAATACCTTAGATGACATCACGTCACAATTTCTAGTTGGATTGTACAAAATTTGAGGATTCACACATTACGTTAGATTTAGGGACTTAAAGAAAAGTGGGATGATGGATTTTTGGTTGTGTGAGTAGTAACTAAATCAAGTTGCTGACAATAGAGAAAGTTCTTATATTTTTGAGCCGAAAATAGATTGCAAATTGCAAGCATCAGAATTCATCTTGTTCATTTTCTTGTTCTTGTGCTTAGGTTAAATTGATTTTTGTTGATTTGGAAGGAAATTTTCTATGACAATTATATTTTACCTATGATTATAAACCCTACTAGACATATGGCAATAATTCTGCCACAGTGAATATGAAGGAGGATGAATTAATTTCTTCGTATATTGTTTCTACCTAAGAAGCATGTCCATCAAGGTGGTTAATGCATGAGAGATAAAATATAGTGCACAGGAGGTCCATGTTTCAAATATCATTGACATCAAAACCAAAGGTTTTATCATTTTTTTATTTTGCTCACATGTGAACCCAAAATGTGGTATGCTAGAATTGTAAGTGAAGGAATTAAATTTGGGTGTGACATGGCACATCAAGATTGTAGGCGAAGGTTATGGCTATTTTTTTTTATTGTGGGGAGGCCATAAAAATACAAGTGTGCATGAGCTTAAAGCTATTGTTGCAAAAAAATGGACAAGGTATCCATAATTAGAGATGTAATCAAGTATATCAAAGACTTGCAGAAGCAAGTGAAAGATACTCAAGCTAAGATTTCTAGCCTTAAGTCCAACAATAATAGCTCTTTCTCAACTATAAAATCTACCACAACTAACATGGATGATAATTATAATGATCAAACACAAGATGTCAAGTTTGAAAGGCTCAATAATATACACATGGCCATTTTCGATAAAGGAGGTTCCTGCCATGCTTATAGGACTCTTCAGATTAATATTTCTAAGGTAAAGGAGATAACATTTCATATCAAACTATTTTGCAAAAGGGAGACAAGGGTATTAATACATTTTACTAAATCCCTAGAATTTTACAAATGTTTGTATGTAAATCCTTCATAATTTCATATCACTTAGTCATATTAGTGTAAGATTTAAAATAGTAAATGGTAATTTGGGGCATGCCCATTATCTTTAACTAAATATTTTGTATGAACCTTATAAGCTAAAAGGAGATAACACCAAATGATGTGAATAAAGAGACAAACAATTTAAATGAAAATGAATGATCTCGTATTGATCTTTCAGAGTCTTGATCTCATTTTATTTTACACAATGATTTACCACAAAATGGTGGGGACTTGATTACAATAAATAATTGCTTGTTCTCATATTTACAAGTGGTCACAAAAAAGGGGGGGAAACCCCTTTGGCCAAGATAATATAAATTGGTGTCTTTAATATCCTCTAGCTTCAATCAATTTAAGGATGTGGTTTAGCTATCCTTGCGGTTCATCCTTTGCTCCAACAACATCCATTGACCTATAACCTGCACACATGAGCTTGCAAAAAAATAGGGTTAGTAGAACCTGTTGATATGCATTAAATAAAACCACCAAATCCTAAATAGAATTATTGCACACTATTAAACAAGATGCAAAGAAAAAAATATAAATAAACCAAATTACCTTGTTGATACCTGATTTGATCTGTGTTCGTAAGGGCTGAAAATGTCATTGAGTAGATGCGAGATCATGTTTAGGGACTGGATAAACATAGTTTTGCATCTCTATTTTTTTTTCATTTATCCCTAAGGTAAACAAAGTCATAAGTGAGGTTCCATTCCATACCACCATCATATTTTCACACATGTATCATAGTCCATTTCATCCTGCAACATATGGTCAAACTAATACTACTGTATTAGTGCCCCTGATTAAGTAATAAAGGAAAAGTATGATAAACAATGGTCCATAACCTCTTTGAATGATAATAATTAAGGAAACACTATTCATTTATTTGCATACATCACCATAAATTGCATTCATTCATAATACATTCATTTCATCACGTGAACACCAAAAACAAATCCAAACAATCCATCATTACACATATACATGTACAAGTACATCATCAACCAACTTGGGGGGTTCAAGGTCTTAGACCTTCCCCAAAAATTACATCATCATCACCAATTGGGGGGGCTTCAGTATATTACACCTTCCCCAACAATCACATTATCAATACCAATAGGGGGGTTCAATATATTACATCTTCCCAAAAAATTACATCATCATCACCAATTAGGGGGGAAGTTCAAGGTATCACACCTTCCCCAAAAATCAATAAAATCAATCAAATCTAAAAATCAAACAAATAAACACAATGTAAACTTGGGGTAATCAAGGCATCACACCTTCCCCCAATAATAATCAAACAAACAGTCAATCCACTTGGAGGTGTTCAAGGTATTGTACCTTCCCAAAAAATAAATCAAATCAAACAAATCACATCAATTAATCAATCACATCAAGTCATAAAACAATTAGAGGAGGGGTTCAAGGTCTCACACCTTCCTCAACAACCACATCAAGCAGTCAACCAACTTGGGGCAATCAAGGTAACACACCTTCCCCACAAAAAATCTAATTCAATTCAATCATCAATCAATCACATAATCATCAATCAATACATCAACTACTAGGTTCAAAAGGTTGCACCCTTACCTTGTATTCATATCAATAAATAAGTCATCTTCTAGGTTTAAAATTTTGCATCCTTTTGTCAAAGGTTGCACCCTTTACCTTGCATTAACACCAATTAGTAAATTTATGGCTAGGTTCAAAAGGTTGTGTCCTTTTATTAAAGGTTGCACCCTTTACCTTACCTTATTAAACATAACAGATTTGATTCCATTTCAATTCAGAATACTCTAAAGGATACATACCCCTTTGGTCAAATTAATTCAAAATTCTCTAAAGGAGACACATCCATTTGATCAAATCATTTTAAAATCTCCAAAGGCATCAAACCCCTTTGGTCAAAATATCTCTGAGTGAACCTCGTAGCTAGTAATCCACTCTAGTCACTTGGTGGTTGCAGTGATTGGTTATCCATACAATCCTTTAGGATGGGTTTATTACCATAAGGACACTTGTTAGTTTACCATTCATGCAATAAAGTAAAAAAAATCAATTTTAGTTCAAAAGGCTCCAAAGGAAACAAACTCTTTTGATTACTTTCAATATAAAATACTCCAAAGAAGAGACACCCCTTTGGTCATTCAAATCAAAAATATCCAAAGGAGACACTCCTTTGGTCAATTCAATTCAAAATGCTCTAAATGAGACACACCTATTTGGTCAAATCAATTCAAAATGATCCAAAGGAGACACACCCCTTTGGTCAAATCAATTCAAAATTCTCCAAAGGAGACACACCCATTTGGTCAAATCAATTCAAAATGCTCCAAAGGAAACACACCCCTTTGGTCAAATCAATTCAAAATAATCCAAAGGAAACACACCCATTTGTTCAAATAATTTTAAAATCTTTAAAGTCACCTAACCCCTTTGGTCAAGCAATTATCTAGTGCACCTTGTATATAGTGATCTACACTAGTCACCTAGTGGTTGCAATGACTAGTTATCCATGCAATCCGGTAGGATGAGTAGATTACCATAAGGACACTCATCATTTCATTAATTCAAAAGCTCCAAAGGCACCTAACCCCTTTGGTCATTATTTTCATTCAAAATCCCCAAAGGCATCTAACCCCTTTGGTCAAATCAATTCAAAATGCTCCAAAGGACACACATCCCTTTGGTCAAATCAATTCAAAATGATCCAAAGGAGACATACCTATTTGGTCAAATCAATTCAAAATTCTCCAAAGGAGACACACCCCTTTGGTCAAATCAATTCAAAATGCTCCAAAGGAGACACACCCCTTTGGTCAAATCAATTCAAAATGCTCCAAAGGAGACACACACCTTTGGTCAAATTAATTCAAAATGCTCCAAAGTAAACACACCCATTTGGCCAATTCAATTTAATACGATCCAAAGGATACACAATCCTTTGGTCACTTTCAATTCAAAAGACTCCAAAGGAAGCAAATTATTTTGGTCACTTTCAAATCCAAAAGGCTCCAAAGGAATCAAAACCCTTTGGTCATTTTCAATTCAAAATATTCCAGAGGCACCAAACCCCTTTGGTCGACATCTAGAATATATTTTTCTTTCCTAAACTATATAACCTAAATTCTCAAGTAAACCTTGTATCTAGTGATTCACTCTAGTCACCTAGTAGTTGCAATGATTGGTTATCCATGCAATCCTGTAGGATGGGTAAATCATCATAAGGACACTTGTTCCAAAAAACCATCAAATCAGCCTCTAAACTTTGCAAATGCAACCAATAAATCTTATTCCCTCTTAAATGTGAAAATATAACTCTCAAATGTAATAATTAAGCCAACATGAACACCCCAAACCTATTTATAGCTAAAATTCATGCTTTTTAGAGCACTCAAACACAACCTGTATTTGTAAAATACCAAAAAATGTCCCAAAAGGGTCTCAAAAAGGCTACAAAATACTCCAAAACTTCACAAAATCATTCAATCATCCATCCATGCATCTCACACATCATCCCATATCATATTATCCCAAATTTTGACAACTCAATTTTGGAATGTGATTGCGTTCAAGAATTTGCTCAATATTATCATCAAGCCCTCTCTATAGGGTTGCAAAAGTGGAAATCCTTTACAAAATTAACTTTGGCATGCATTATGCCTTAGGATCAAACATGATACCCATAATGGTTGGTCCATATACCATATTACAATTTCTTATCATTATGTCAACGACAAAGTTCCAACAATGCAGACCCACCTAGAACTTGGAACAATCAAGTTGATCTTGATTTTCAACATTTGCATCCATCACATCCACCCCTTTTCATCATTCACATTCAGTCAATTGACTTGTGGGTTTCATTATTTACCCATTAACGAATTGATAGGGTAAGCTAAAATTAAATTTTTCAAAATCATTCTTCTTACGTGTTGAGGAAAGAGTCCATTTCTCAATCCAATAAAACCAAATGTCTCTTATTTGTGTACTGCATTATGTTCTACACAACGTGATACAATAGGAGAATCTATAGACACCAAATCTTAACAACCAGTCAAACACTAATCCTAGCTTACCATTTAGTAATGTTAGCTTGTCACCTCCAAACCCTAATCCTAACATTCCAAAATGTTATAAAACCTAATTCAATTTTGTGAATGAAGAACTAAAAATCCATAATGACACTTTACCAAAATCAATAGAGTAACCCTAACTAAAGTCTAGATATCGTAGTCCCGAATCGATTCCCATCAATTTTACAATTCATATCTAGACATGGTAGGCTGTCTACACATCCCTAGACACAGCTTTGCATTCGTAGAGATGCAATACTGAGTTTATCTAGTCCCTAGATGTGGCCCTATGTATGCTCAACAACATTTTCAACTCTCAAGAACATAGATTGAATCAAGCATCAGTAAGGTAATTTGGTTTACTTTTTTTCTATTCTATACATCTTGTTTAACAATATGCAAGCATTCTATTTAGGGTTTGCTATTTTTCTTTAATGTATATCAATAGGTGCTACTAACCCCATTTGTTTGCAAACTCATGAGTGTAGGTTATAGGTCATTGGATGCTACTGGAGCAAAGAATGGCCCGTAAGGATAGTTGAAGCCCATCCATAAATTGATTGGAGTAAGAGAATATCAAAGACACCTATTTCCATTGTCTTGGCCAAAGGGGTTTCCCCTTTCTCTTTTTGCGACCACTTGTAAATATGAGAACAAGCAATCATTTATTGTAATCAAGCCCCCACCATTTTGGGGTAAATCATTGTGTAAAAGAAAAGGAGATCAAGGCTTTGAAAGATCAATATGAAATCATTCATTTTACTTTACATTGCTTATCTCTTTATTCACATTATTTGGTGTTATCTCCTTTTAGCTTACAAATGGTGATCACGGTGGGACCCCCAAAGGGTTATGTTTTTGGATCTACCTTGCTATCTCTAATTTATTAATCTGTGTTTATTTTATTGTAAGTTTTGGACTCCCATTGTGTGAAAAGTTTAAAATTTGATTTGGAATTTTTGGAGCTTGTTTCGATTTGTTATGAGTTTGAGAAAATGTAGAACTAATCTAAGAGACCTGAGTAGATGTCCCTCTACATATGGGGTCTTGTGTAGATACCCCTTTGCATATGATATCTTGAGTAGATGTGGCACTACATTTGGAGAGCTGGTAGGAGAAGGTGAAATGCTTCTAGGTAAGCCATTTCTAAAACCCTAACTCTATTTTTTTTTTTACTTTTGAAAGAAAAAGAAAAAGAAATATTTGCTTTTCCATCTCTGTTTTAGGTGTAGGTAGTAGATCAAATATTTTGTAAGCATTTTAGGATTTATTTGTAGGTATTTTAAGTGTATTTACCAAAATCCAAAATAAGATGGCATTTTAGGGTATTTCTTTGTCTTTTTAGGCTTTAGTTGCATCTAGGGGTATGTTTGCATTATAGAGAGCATCTTAGGTTACATTAGGGTTCCAAATCTACCCTATTCTATTTCTTAGGTCATGTTAGGGTTTCAGATTTACCCTATTCTATTTTTGATATAGTTAGAGCCTTCTCTTAGGGATATTTATCTTTATCTACATGTAGAGGATATGCACTATATTTTTCTTTGGGATCTTTAGTCAAAATTTTGATTGCCCATTGTGGTCGATAGATCATCATTGTTGGATTATTATTCTTGTAATGTATTCATCATTAATTATACTATGTGAGGTTTTTCGTTCCCATTATTCTTCCCTAGAAGGTTTATTATACTTGGTATCCGATAATAAAAGTGAATATCTCCTTTTCAACAGAGTCTTAAAAATATTATACTAAATTTCTAGTTAAATGCATTAATCAATTGTGAAGTGAGAAAAAAACCACCATCACATCAACCCAAGGTGGTAACATCATATGTATTTGTTCTCACTTATTTTAGTAGTTTCGTTCCATTGTGGGAATATTTTAAAAAATTAAAAAAAGTTAAGGGAAGTTTGTTATTTAAGGCTGCTAAAAGTATCATGTACTTTTAGATCGAGATTTGGTAATATAGAACATGACCAATAATTAATTTATTAGGTTCTATTATGTGTTTACTTATGTGATGATCAAATTTTTAAGGTTGATAATCAAGTTTATTTTTTTGTTCGAACATGGAGTATTGTTTAATTAAAGATAACTTCGAGTTATTATTTTTTAGATAGAAAAAATATTAAAAAAAAAAAGGTTAAAATGTTAGCAAATAAGTTGAATTCAATATTCAATAATGAATACCAAGTATAAATAATTCTTACAATATATTAGGATGTATTACATATATTCAACCCATATCTCATAAAATGAACACACACTATATTCAGGTGGATGATAAGATTACAATAATTTACAATACAAAATAATGTACTTCAATTCATATTATATTTCTTTCTCACTTGTTATCCTTTAGCCTTTACAAAAGTTTCTTAACATTTCAACTTCAACTAACTCTTCATCTCCTCAAGGTCATGGGAGATATGAGTATTCATATTTCTCTAATGAGAATTATATTTATTAACTTTCAAATAATGACATGATATTTATCTTTATCTACATGTAGAGGATATGCACTATATTTTTCTTTGGGATCTTTAGTCAAAATTTTGATCGCCCATTGTGGTCGATAGATCATCATTGTTGGATTATTATTCTTGTAATGTATTCATCATTAATTATACTATGTGAGGTTTTTCGTTCCCATTATTCTTCCCTAGAAGGTTTATTATACTTGGTATCCGATAATAAAAGTGAATATCTCCTTTTCAACAGAGTCTTAAAAATATTATACTAAATTTCTAGTTAAATGCATTAATCAATTGTGAAGTGAGAAAAAAGCCACCATCACATCAACCCAAGGTGGTAACATCATATGTATTTGTTCTCACTTATTTTAGTAGTTTCATTCCATTGTGGGAATATTTTAAAAAATTAAAAAAAGTTAAGGGAAGTTTGTTATTTAAGGCTGCTAAAAGTATCATGTACTTTTAGATCGAGATTTGGTAATATAGAACATGACCAATAATTAATTTATTAGGTTCTATTATGTGTTTACTTATGTGGTGATCAAATTTTTAAGGTTGATAATCAGGTTTATTTTTTTGGTCGAACATGGAGTATTGTTTAATTAAAGATAACTTCGAGTTATTATTTTTTAGATAGAAAAAATATTTAAAAAAAAAGGTTAAAATTTTAGCAAATATGTTGAATTCAATATTCAATAATGAATACCAAGTATAAATAATTCTTACAATATATTAGGATGTATTACATATATTCAACCCATATCTCATAAAATGAACACACACTATATTCAGGTGGATGATAAGATTACAATAATTTACAATACAAAATAATGTACTTCAATTCATATTATATTTCTTTCTTACATGCTATACTTTAGCCTTTAAAAAGAGTCTCTTAACATTTCAACTTCAACTAACTCTTCATCTCATCAAGGTCACAGGAGATATGACTCTTCATATTTCTCTAATGAGAAAAATATCTATTGACTCTCAAATAATGACATATTTTTTGTTTATTTTAATAAGCTATGTGTGGCTTTTATTGGGGGCCACTCCCATTACGAAAAAAAAACATTACATTGCCCTCGTTATATTTATAACAAGTTAATCAAAACATAACCAAATTTGTATTTCTATCAGAGATATTCTTCATTTGTCCTTCTATCAAAGATATTCTTCATCTTCCTCAAACTATAAGTTTCCACAAAACTCTTTTTATATCAAATACCTTCAAAATTTTAAATTCTATCAAGATGAGAGTCAACATCATGAATGGCTAAAATATTTGTTGCACCGCTTCTATATCTAAAATATCTTATCTATAACAACCTCACAATTTCTTAATACCTTTTTTTAGGGTTTTTATTCATTCTCCTAATATTCTGAAATATTATTTTCATTGTTATTTTTTAATTTTATTTGTAGGTTTAGCCCCACTTCTTGTTAACAGTTGTGATATTTTCTTATGTTTTCCCTTAACAACACTTTGTGCTTCTTTTTCTCTTTGTTTTTGCTTCTTGGATTTTTTTTTAATTTCCAACAATAATTTCATCTTATTAAATCTCTTCAATCTTCTCACACTACTCATAGTAAGACTTATCATCTTTAGATTTGTCTTGTTTTGAAGGATCTGAAATGCAATGAATAACCTCAAAAATACAATTTTCTTTATGTTGCTCTACAAACCCTAAAGTGCAAGGGTGCTCTTCTATAGAAATACCCTCTTATTCTATCGTAAAAATCGTAAATTTTTATGATTTCTTCCAATATGATTTCTTTATTATTTTGCTCTTTAAACCTTAAAGTGCAAGGGATAACATCTTCACCACTTTCACTTTTATTAAATGAAGAGGATTCTATCCTATTTAAGGAAAATAAATATGATTTACCTACAATAAACTTCTCTTTTTCTATATTTATTTTCGTATTTATATCCACATCTTCTTCTACACCTTTATTTCCTTCTGAACTTGCCAAATGATATTGAAGATAGGATTTCTTTACCTCTTTTGTTGGAGTGTAATATTCTTCATTGGATCTAGCTTCTATTATTGTATGATTTCGTTGCTTTGTATTTAGGTTTACCTCATGGCTAGAATTTTTTGTTTCTTTCTTCATAGTTTTCATTTTGCAAACTCTTGTTATGTATCCAATATTATAACAATTGTGGCAATGAAATGCAATATTTTCATAATCTGCCTGTTGATCCCATACTCTTGATTTAGATTTAATATTAATGGATTATGGAAAAGATTTTAAAAATTTCTATAGCAACACATATACGAGATATATAACATGTTTTCACTCCTTAGAAGTTTATCCTTCCTTGATAAATTCCCCTAGGGTATTTCCAATATTCTTCAAAACATCCTTATTTATAAGTTGATATGGAAGTCCAAAAATCCTAACCCACACTGGAAAATTCTTAATAGTTTCTATCTCAACACAAAAATTGTATTCAATGGTCTCAAATAAAGTGCATCTCTTCCCCTAAACCATGGGCCACCCACCATTATTTTATCCCTTATTTTTGAATTGGAAAATATGACGAGGATGAAAAATTTAGGAAGAAACGTTATAAAATAATTTGAATTCAAACCCTCTTCTAATTGATCCAATTTTAGATCTCCAAAAATCTTGGCCATGATTTATGGAACTTACGTATTAATACTCTACTTTTAAGAACCATTATATCATGCTCAATCATCTCATCCTTGACACTTACTTCTAGTGTGACATCTGCTACCTAAATCAAACTCACCATGTATTTGCTCTTCTGTTTATTTCCAACTTGACCCTACATTCTTTGAACTAGGGCATCTTGATTTCTAGTTAGGGCATCCTGACTTCCCATTAGGGCTTTCAAAAATGACTTTCCTTCGACAATAGCTAATGGGGCTCGCTCTTGGCTTACACTCTCTCTTGATTTATACTCCCTCTCAGATCACACTCCCTCTTGACTTACACTCTCTCTTATCTCAAACTTGCCCCCGACATGCACTCCCTCTTGGATCACAATTGCCCATATCTCTTCTTTTTCTTGGTATTGCTTCAATTCAAAAAAATGGAAATACTATTCCATGCATTTGTGGTAAGGTTTTGAAGCATTGATGCACTCTAGATGAACTTCTTGTTATTTTTTCATGACTAAATATTGGCTCGCACCCTCTCTTAGTTTACACTCTCTCTATTGAATTGTGCATGCTCTTGGCTTGCACTCTCTCTATCTTGCACTTGCTCTTATATTACACTCTCTTTGGCTTGCACTTAATCCTACCTTACACTCTCTTTGGCTTACACTTGATCCTGTATTACACTCTCTTTGGCTTCACACTCACTCTTGGCTTGTACTCCCTCCTCACTAACAATTGCCCTTATCTCTTCTTTTTCTTGACATTCCTTTGCTTCAATATTTTTTTTAAAATAATGTTCTACACATTCATGGTAAGGGTTTGAAACATTGATGTACTTTAGATGAACATATAACTCTTTTTCTATGACTAAATTTGAGCTCACACTCCCTCTTGAATCGCATTCGCTGCTAGCTTGCATTCTCTTGTATTTTTGGACTCAATCACACTTGCTTCCAGTTGCACTTACATTCACTTTTGATTGTAGTCACTCCAGACTCATGCTCGCTTGCTGTTGTACTCACTTCCACTTACTTCTATCTGCACTCACTCCTATATTCTACTTGCACTCTCTGCCACACTCACTATTGCGCTCACTATCAGCTTGGCTCAAACTCACGCTTGTTGCTACCTCAAATAATGACATGTTAATTATTACTAAATAATAAATATTTACAATACTCTTTTACACCAAATATTTACAAAGTATTTACAAGATACTTACAAGGTACCAAATAATATAATAATATCCAACACCCCCTATTACATTATTTGGTATGAAGATCAATATATAGAATGAGTCTCAAGAAATGTATTTTGAGATATAGGTAAGGATTTTAAAAAATGATAATGTAATACAAAGTTTTTTTCTCCTTCTTGTTGACATCATCTAGTTTTGCTTTATTCTTTAGTAGTTTTCTCATAATGTTCATGTTACCTTCAAGTGTAAATTGATGCAAAAGTTTTCCTAGAGGTATTTTTGACATGTTAATATCAATTTCGATCATGGAAACCTTATAGGTTTTAATATTTAAAATAATTTTCATGAGATATATCATCCAAGGATCAATTTTGCTCTTTTCACCCATGTTACCCATCTATTTTTTTGAGATTCATCAACTTAATCAATTTCTAATGTGAAAATTTTGTCAAGCTATTTCTTAAATTTTGTCCTTGTTTAACCAAGCTTCCCATTCATTCCCCATATTTTCAAGGAATAATAATTTTAATTCATGAATTATGTTAACTTCTGGCATCTTTTCCAACCTTTGACCACCAATATTATTATTACCTACTCTACCCTATTTATGGAAAACTTGGTAGAATTTCATTTTGTCATCCTCTATAACTTGGAGGATATAATAATTGTTAATACCTATGGATAAGTCACACATGTTAAGAGTTGTATTGTAAATATTATTTTCTTCTTCAAGTGTATTCCTAGTGTCTTGTAAAACTTATTCTTCATGAAAAACAATCCTACCTTTGACCTTAACTTAACCACATTTTCTTGAGACTTCCTCAATTTTATACTAGTCCATTCGAAGGCACTTTTTTTCTTCAAAACAATCCACCAGATAGGATTCCCTAACAACAAGTATTTTCATATTCACTACGTTTTATATTTCACTTTTATGTTTATCAATATCATTTTCATTTATGACCAAAAAATTAGCATCTTGTGTTAGTTTTCTCAACCGTTTTCCATTGCTGACCTCAAGCTTATTTTTCTAAATTGCATGAGATTCACTAATATTTCCAACAATTTTTGGTTCTAACCACAACAAGAATACTTCATTTACATTCTAGGATTTCTCCGCTATCTCTTGATTCTCTAAGGTCTTGTTGGAAGATTGTGTAGACAAAATTTGGGTTAATTTTTATTTTTGTGATTTAAACCACTTGATAAGTGTAGACACCTAAAAAATTTCAAATTAACATTTGTCTAAGGTCAATAATTAATAATCATGCAAAGGTCCCAATTAATTTAAATATTTGTCATGTAACCTTAGAAACATCAAATCAACCTCTTTTATCCCCTTTCGACCACTAAACCCCATCCTACAACTAGCCCATGGTCATCATGTGATTGTTCCATTCCCTTAGCCTATGTGCACATTCCCCTAGTCTACCTTTTGAATTTAGCATACGTCATCCTCACCCTAGCCTAGCCTACCCCCTACTCTCCACATTCCTATGCACCCATACAACCCCCCATGCTCTTTAATGCATTTGGGTGGGGTGAGGACTCTTCTTACCCAAGGACATTAATTATGCATGGTGTACACATATCACTTGAGTAGAGCGAGAACTCTACTCACCCAAATATATTAATGAGGCATGGTGCACATTATACCCATTTGAACATCCACCTTGGAAAACCCAAATATTTCTTCCTTCAACTAAGCCACTTGGTTGCCATGTCATGTCCACCTCACCACCCTTTTTACCTTGGCAAATTCTATAAATAACCTCCTCTTTCCTTCATTTGCAAGATGAGTGTGAGATTACATACCAAAAATCTACCAAAATCTAGTTAGAATTATCTTGTGTGCACAACACTTTCTTGCATATCATCCATGGATAACATTGCACTCCTCCATTTGCATACATCTATTTTTTGAAGCTACTCATAGGTGGAAGCTCTAGTAGAATACCAAATCATACCATAGTATCCTAACACCATAACTAAGATATCCTAAATATTTGTTATATTTTGGATAACACAGGCTCAATCACCCACCCGAGGTGGTTCAATCTTTGAGAATCACCTCCTGAGAAGAGCTTCAAGTAGTGCTCCATTCATACAAGAAAGTGATAGCAGTAGAGAACAAAATGAACAGAGAGTACAAAAGAAATTCTAAGCATTGGAGAAAATGATATGTTAGCCTAGCATGCTAACTAACATCAAAATCATCATAGTGGAAATTCTACCGATCATCATAGGTAACGTTCTACATTACATTTTCTAGAATTGGTGTGTTATTAATTTTTGGAGGGAAAACAAAGTTGGTTTGTTTTTTGAAAATTATTAAGTGGAGTTATAAGGTTTTCCACTTTGATATTTATGCACCTTAGTTATTTGAAAGTTTGAATTTATTTATAAGTTATGGAGTGATAAGGATTACTACTAGGATTTAATTTTTATAAGGTTTGAAAATATAATAGTTATTTTAAAGCTTTGAATATTAGAAGATTTAAAATTTGAGTGTTTTTAGATTTTTAAGGTTTGAAAAATTAGTTTTATATATTTGAGGAGTTAAAATGGTTTAATATTTGAAGCTATTTGAAGTTTTAAAATTTCTTGAATATTTTAAAATTTTAATTTTTTTGAATTTAGAAATTTGAATTTTTGTAAATTTAATTAAATAGGGAGTTAAAAGGATATCTACTTCAAAGGTTTAGAAAAATTAAAATTTGTAAATTTCTTACTTGATTTATTATTTAATATTAGGGAGTTATAAGGATTTCAACATTAAAGGAATTGAATCGTAAAATTTGATTATTATGGAAGATTTTTTTTTTTTTTTTTTTATTTGTTTACATGGTGGAATCGGTAGTCGCTACGAATCCAAGTAGGCTGTCCGGATTTTATGGCCGCCATAGTATTCTACGTTGTCCGCCCTGGAAGCCACCACACAGATCTTCACACATTCTACCCCTATAATCGCCATGCCACAATCATTTTAAACATTTTACGCCACTGAAAGCACTAGGAAAGGGACAAGTGTTTAGTTTGACGAGGCTCGAGATTTGAACCTTGGACCTCTACACCCCTTATGGGGTTTGGATGAACCAATTGATATACACCTCAAACCTTATGGAAGAAATTATTAGAAATGCATTCAGTGAGGATAGTGAAGAAATAGTGATTAAGTTAAAGATTTATTCTCAAAAATTGATAGATAATTTTGAAGGGAAGAAGAAAATACCAAAATTATTTAGAGATACATTGGAGGACTCAAAGCTAGATATTATTACTATAAAATCACAAACCGGTAGTTTAACAAGAATAAATTCTATAATAGAATCTACAACTACTTAGAGTGCCATGGATTTTGAAAACATGTGACTTATTTATAAATAAAATAAAGGAAGAATGACCTTAATAGTGCATCGATGGTTACATTGTTTTCTTAAGAAAATATATGAGCACAAAGTATTAGCATGGAAGCATAGATCAAAGAAAGGATATTGTACTCAATTGAAGTATAATTCTTACAAAATAATTAGGCATGAAGAAGCTAATTACTAGAATCTTTATCCATGTAAATTTTGTGAAAGAAATTCTCATTCTCTAGAATTTTGTTGGTACAAAAGGAAATATTATGAGAGTTTTTAAAGAATGCTCTTAGTTAGATTAAAAAGCTTATTTTTGAAGCAAATCCTAACAATAGAGCAAAATGTTCAATTTATGAAATGCAGGACAAGTTGAAAAATAACAAATCAAAGGAAATGTATTTCCTCTTTATGTAAGTGTCTATGTGCAGGATGTACGCAAGTTTCATGTAAGTGTGTAATGTGCAAGATACACACAAGTTTCATGTAAGTAAGAGTGCAAGTGTGTAATAATAGAATGTGCACAAGTGTCATGTATGTAAGTGTGCAAATATGTAATGTGAGGATGTGCACAAGTGTCTTGTACTAAGAGTTCATGTAGGAGGAGTCATGTAGAAGTGTGCAAGTATCATAGAGTTAAAATTATACATATAAGAAGAAAGTGAAGAGTATAGTATACAAGTGGCAAGATGAGAAGCCAAAGGTCAAGAATATGAAAGGTTGCATCTCCCAGATATGTGAGGAGTGCAATAGACAAGTATTGAAGAGTCACATTACTATGGCTATATTATGGAGATAAAACTCCATACAATGTAAGATAAAATGGTCTATAGCGATCACCACATAACAAGCATTGATAATAAATCTTGTATATCGATTTTAAGAAAATTATATTGTAAGTATTCTTCATGCATGTACATTAATGATTTTGGACATTTACATTCATTTTTTATATTATAAGTGAATGCTATTTTCATTATTATAAAAGTTTGGATATATAAATTTGATTTCTCACATATATAATTCTACTCTTGATTATTGATATTTTTACCTATAACATTATGGCTTATTTATATTA
Source organism: Wollemia nobilis (assembly GCA_028583015.1). Lineage (NCBI taxonomy): Eukaryota > Viridiplantae > Streptophyta > Pinopsida > Araucariales > Araucariaceae > Wollemia > Wollemia nobilis. The sequence goes on from JAQPPZ010017052.1 coordinate 33,442,017, forward strand.
GGGACCTATGATATTTTGAGATAGTTAGGCTTAAAATCCAACAAAATGTATTCCTTAGGGTATGTTACTCATCTCAATGGATAAGTTTATAACACTTGGTTAGTTCAAATGGAATGACTACTCAAAAGCAAGAATCTTTAGTTCATCTCTGATAATAAATTAGAAGGTATCAATGATCATGAACTTGGTAAGAAGAAGGAGGAATATCTTTCATTATGATGTTGCACTTGGTTCAAGGAAAACCAATGAAGACTAGGACTTGGTAAGCTTTTGATTCATTATGATATTGCACTAAAAATTTGTGGATCTCTTTCTCATACATAGTCTCATCTAAAAGGATTCAAATCAATGGAATCGAAGACTCAATTTTCCAAGAGCAAGTGTAAGGTTTTAAAAAAGTCAAATAATTGTTAGTATTGTAAAAGGAAAGGATACTCCATCGAAAATTGTATTGCAATATTAAAGAAGATTGAGATAAAATTCTTAAGGGTTAGACAAAAGCTTTCTAATGATAAAGCTGATGATGAATATGGTAAAGTGGGGACCCTCTAGATAATCCATTATGAGTGGAGGTGTTACCTATAATTCCTTGTCTCCTTGGCCCCTCAACTAAGATTATGGGGGGTGTTGAAAAATATCTAATATGATATTGTTAGGCTAGGGAAAAAAATGTGAAGAAGTGCTCATGAGCACTATTAATGTTACCTATAATTCCTTCTCTCCTTGTCCCCTCAACTCAAATTATGGAGGGTTTTGAAATATATCTAATCTAATCTTGTTAGGCTAAGGCCAAAAAATAAAGTGCTCATGAGCAATAATGTTTCCTATATGCATGTATTTATGTAAGCCTACAATCATATTCATGTAAGCCTAGGGTAACCTTTCACATTTCACCCTTAGTTATCTTGGTTAATCCACCCTTATGGATAACCATGCTTAAATGGTAAAATTTATTATTATTTTATCATAAGTTAATCTCAAAGTCAAGTCAATTTCGACTTGAGGTTAACTACTCATTGGGGTTTTTATATCACTATAAATACCCCTCAATGAGTGATCATTTGTATGATAAATATAAATAAAATATGATATATTAGGGTTCCTATGATCAACCACCTTTAATTTCTTCTTGTTTTCTTTCCTTCTCTCTACTTCATTTACTATTGCTATATTTTATTTGCTCCTATTTTTCTACATGTGATTGTGGTGAATGCATGTTTTAAAATGCTTTTGGAAAATATTGTGGATTCAAAAACCTTGATCTATTTTTGGTTAGTGATTGGATTTATTTAAATACATAACCCAAAGTATTAATCATATAGAATTTTAGCATTCACCCTTGTATATGTATTTTCATCCAATCTATACTCTCTATATTGAAACATGATTAAATTATTAAAAGGACCCTAAATTGCTCAATAATCCTTTTGCTTTATCTAAATACCTCACTAAATTGCAATTCAATACTTAGAATACTCAACCATATTCATTGGAATTACCTTATCTTAACATGTTTTAGTTCCATCCATCAATAAATTGAGATTCTTAATTAGATCATCATAACTTATCCACTAGCTAGCACATTGGAATATCCTAGAAGTATTTCACTCACCTCTATGTATCATAGAGAGGTTATGATATCTAGTTGTACTTGATATGAATCATCTCTTTCAAAGGAATTTTCATTTGGGATATTAGAGTAATAGAGATATAACCATCAAGGGTTTTAAAAATAAATAAATAAATCCTAGGAATGACATGACACTTAAAGAAATACTTTATGTATAATCAATTTGGACTAAATTCATGTAAGAAATATAATTTTTTTGGAAATTTGAAAACTTGAGATTTTTCTATAACATCAATAACAAAAATAACACCAATATCTAATATTTATATTTTTTACCAATTATATTCTATATTATCTCTTATCATTTAGTACACATATATTATAATTTGTTTAATGATAATTCTATAAAATATTCACATCAAGAAAAAACTCATCATACAATATTTATGTTTCCAATGCTCCTAAATTACAATGCTTCTTATAAGATGTTTTTTTTATAATTGATCTTATTGAGTCTATCATCATCATAACAATAATTACACTATTTTATTTACTTGTACTTTTTCCATAGCCTTAATTCTATCAAGTATTTGGTAAAATATGCTAAGATCCTCTCTAGGTTTAGGACATAAAAAAAGAGGTAACTTATAAGACACTTATTTAGGTAAAGGGATAATGAAATCCATGTCATCTTGACCATATTCTAATTTATAAATATATCTTGGGTGTTTAAGGTAGAGATGTTCTAATCCCCACACAACTTATAGAACATAAGTATTCATGTTCTTAAATGGCTACTTGTCATACTTCCTCCATTTAAGGAATGAAAAAATTTATATGATTGGAAGGAGAAGTTTGTCAAAATATTAATGCGTTTTATGTGCACTTGCCTATGATTAGGGTTATGGTTTTACCTATTATGGTTAGGGTTAGGGTTTAGTTTCTACAAAACCTAAACTTTTCCAAACCCTAATCTCAAATCTATGTGTACTTATCCATGAATAATTATCAAATAACCTCTTTTGATTATAACAATTGGTATCATAGTGGTAAGATCCACCTATGATTCACATATGAGGAGGGTATTTCTCTCAAGGAAATCCTCCCATCTCCCTCTTTTGCATGATTTTCATATTTTTTTTGAGGATTTGATTCCATGTTTTTCAAATTTCTAGTTTAAAACTAGTGGTCAATGTCTTGTGTTTCCAAGATATATTAAAGTTGTAGGTGAAGGGTGATCGACCATATCCTCCATCCAAATTATTTTTAGTGGCATACCCGACTACCTCATGCCATATTTTTTATAGTTTGGGTACCCCATAACAAAAAAATAAGAATAATATCGAGTTTTCCCCTGACCTTATCCAAGAACTAGAGGCCTCTCTGACAAGGGTTGAGTCCTTGGTGGAGTTCTTTAATACATGATGAAAGACCTCGATCTATGGAGAGACAATAAAAGTAATGGAGGGGCACATGAGCCTCATGGAGGCCATCAATTCCAAAGGAAAAATCATAGCAAATTTTATGTCATTCGAGAAGGTAGACGATTTCATGAACTCGTTGTGGGTGGAGATCATTGTTATGATCAAAATAGCTTTAGTTAATCTATGAAGAACACTTAGAGGCTAGACCAAAAACCCAAGGGAATCCAATAATGCTTTGGCTTCTTCACCTTCACCATATCCACTATATACTACTGCATGCTTGATGCCTTGGATGATGTCACTTTGTAATTTATACTTGGATTGTACCAAATTTAAGGATTCATGCATTAGGTTACATTAAGTAGGGACTTTAGGCAAATTGGGATGATGGATTTTTGGTTGTGTGAGCAGTAACTATATCAAGTTACTGATGATGGAGAAAGTTTCCAAATTTTTGAGCCAAAATTGGATGGAAAATTGCATGCAACATAATTCCTCTTATTCATTTGCTTGTTGTTCTGCTTAGACCAAATTGATTTTTGCTGAGTTGGAAGGAACTTTGCTATGACAATTATATTTTTCCTATGATTAAAAACCCTGGGTTTATTGGGTGTAAAAACAAGAGACACCTAGTTTTATTGGATGGATAAATGGACTCTTTCCTCAACAAGCAAGAAGAATGATTTTGAAAAATTTAATTTTCGCTTACACCCTCAATTGGTGAATGGGTAAATAATAAAATACACAAATCAATTGACTGAAAGTGAATGATGAAAAGGGGTTGATGTGATGAATTCAAAGTTGAAAATCAAGATCAAGTTGGTTGCACCAAGTTTGGGGTATATCTATGTTTTCAATATTTTACCCTTGGTAGCATTAGGTGCAATTCGATGTGATAAATGGATGAGCCATTGTAGGTGCATGTTTGACCAAGCTGTGATTGGAGTGATGCCTACCAAATTTGTTTTTCCTTTTTGAAATTTTTTTGCTTTACAACCCTACGGAGACAGATTAATGAAAACCTTGGGTAAATTTTCTTGAACGCAGGTGCGTTCCAAATTTGAGGGACCAAACTAATTTTATTTGAAGCGTGATGATATGGGATGATGTTTTGGATGCATTTATGGGATTATTTGATGGCTTTGTAAAATTTTGGATTATTTTGGGATTTTTTGAAACATTTTGGGGTATTTTATGACTTTTTGTCACGTTCAAAAATTAAGTGCCCAAATCAATCCAATTTGCCACAAAATAAGATGTAAGGATGGGATTGATGCCTGGATGAGATGATGTGATGATTTTTTGGGGTTTTGCACCATTTTGGAGTCATTTGAATTTTTTTAGAACAAATGTAGTACTGCATCTATGTCTTCCCAAATTTAGAGGTGTGTCTAGTCATTTGCAAATGTAGATTTGCATCTACATGCACCATATAGATGTATGGCTGCATTTGGATGCACCTACCAAATGTGGGGATGCATCTACAAGAAAAATTTAAGCTATAAAAGGGATGTAGGGGTCATTTTCACTTCATTCTTGCATTTGAGAGCTTTGTTTTTGTGTTTGATAGGGAAGAAGATTGAGTGGTTGTGTTTGCAAAGTTTTGAGGCTGATTTGATGGTTTTTTTTTTAACAAGTGTCCTTATGGTGATTTACCCATACTAATATATTGTATGGATAACCAGTCAATGCAACCACCATATGACAAGAGTATATTACTAGATATGAGGTTCACTCAAATATTTTTTGACCAAAGGATTTTGGTGCATTTGGAGCTTTTAAAATGATGTGACCAAAGGGGTTATCTTATTTTGAGCATTTTGAATTGATTTGACCAAAGGGTTGTGTCTCCTTTGGAGCATTTTGAATTTATTTGACTAAAAGGATGTGTCTCCTTTGGAGCATTTTGAATTGAATTTATAAAAAGGGTGTCTCCTTTAAATATTTTTTAATTTAATTGACCAAAGGGATATGTCTCCTTTAGAGTATTTTAGATTACAAGTGACCAAAGGAATTTGGTTTCTTTGGAGTCTTTTGAATTGAAATTGGTATTTGACCAAAGGGATTTTGTGCCTTTGGGGGTTTTAATTAAAAATAATAACCAAAGGAGTTAGGTGCCTTTGGGGATTTTGAATTATTGAAATTAAGAGTGTCCTTATGTTAGTCTACTCATCCTACTAGATTACATTGATAACCATTCACTGCAACCGCTAGGTGACTAGAGCAGAGCACTAGATACAAGGTTCACTCAAGGAGTTGTGCTAGTGAATAAAAATTATGAATGTAGGAAATTAATTGTAATTAGATGTGTTGTGTCTATTAATGTGAGACAAAGGAAACAATATTTGATAAAATTATGCAACCTTTTATGTTAGATTTAGAGTATATTACATAATTTGGGTCATGTAAATATACCACCTTAGGTACATAGTTAGGATAGGAGATTACTTTAGGGGAAAGTTATATAGTTACTTTAAGAAATGCAATAAATGCACAAGTGGAATCTACAAGTTGTAATGTGCAAGGTGTCCCCTTGTACATCTAGGTAGAGTGTTGGCCAATAAATCTATCTTCCTATATAAAGGGCCTCATAGTAGTAGATCACATCATAGCATAGCATAATATAGTATATCATAGCTTCATATAACATATCTCAAGTACTCTTGTATGGAGTACAATGTAGATATTTAGCTCATATCAATGGAGTGACAATTTCCTCCATATAGCATTGTATTTTCATCATTTCTATTTATAGCATATTTTAGTCATATTATTGTTTCACTTTCTTTCATATTTCTTGCATTTAATTGGGATTTATGTTAGATCTCTCAACAATATATAAAGCTAATAGTGGTATCAGAGTCATGGTGCTTTGAGATAGGAGAACCTACATCCATCATAAGAGAAGTACTATAGGTCAATAGGAATAGGAAGAGTCATTATTACAATTGTTGACCTGCATATTTGCAAACCAGATCTACCATTGAGTGCCACTGCATGCAAAAATTACTATTAGGATTAATTGATAGAAAAAGCCATAGTAGTCAACAAGATTATAAAAGTGAGGATTGAAATAAATCTTAGTTGCAAAAAATCTAAGATTACATCTAGCTAGGGTCTTTCCATAGAGTTGCAAAAAAAACTTGTGAAGACTAGGACTCATCATTCATTCCACTAGTTTGATGGATCAACTAGTGAAGACCCTCTAAGAGATATGGAATTTGTTAACTATTACCCAAAGTTTCTTTTGTTGTAGAAAATTAATTCTCAGATGATTGGGACACCTCCTACAACAAAAAGTTAGGATATTTCAACTTCATTGCCTTAAAGTCAATGTGCTTTCCTCGTGTAGATATTAGTTCCTTTTGCAAGAAAAGAACATTGTAAAAGAAGACTCTTGAAGAAGAGTCATGGTGAAGTTAGGATATTGGATATCTCCATTGCTAATATTGAGAACTTCACAGAAGAAAAGGCCACAATAACCTTAATCCATTAGAATATTCTAGATAAGGGCTCCTGAATCAGAAATAAGAATCTAGAAGTTGAGTCATAGGAGGAGATAGGAGATTGACGATCTCCATTAAATATCAATACCTGCAGTGTAGAATAAGTATAGACCAAATAAGACTAAAATAATAATAGTCCAAAGATGCATGGAAGAAGAATAGTCCTAATAATCTTGGAAGAAGAATAGGCCAAAGAAGCCTAGAAGAAGAATAGGCCATAGAATCCTGTAAGAAGAAAATGCTAGAGAAGCCTTGGGCCATATAAGCCTTAATTTTGAAGAAAACTTTAGAAAAGGATTCCTATTTTAGAATATAAATTCCTAATTCAGAAGTAAACTTCAAATAAGAGTTCCTGAAGATATATTTATTCAAAAGAATAATACCTGACTTAGAAGAAATAATCCAAAGAAGAATCCAAAAAATAGGAGATTGGTGATCTTCATTAGAGCCTGCAAATTACAAAAGAAATAGAAAGGACCAGCGAATTCCTATTATAGAATCTATAAGTTGCACAATCAGAGATTCGAGAAGAATATCTCATCACCAACACTTCCAAAAGTAGAAGGTTGAAGACAAGGTCTCAAGTGGAATACTAGAGAAGTTGTAAGATAGAAAACCTTGTAGAGGTCTCAAGGAGGAAAAGAATAAGGTTTGGAGAGCCTTGTTGTAGATATCACAAAAGTATAGTCAAAAGAGTTTCTAGGATAACTCATTGGAGAATTCCACTACCAAAGAAAAGTTCCTAATAGTGAATAACTTGGAACAATTATTGCCATACAAAAAAAGCCTAGTAGAAAAAGAGTTTGGCAAGGAGTGCCAAATCCCAGAAGAATAATTTGGCTAGGAGTACTAAATCTCTGAATAATAATCTAGTGAGGACCTCAAGAAAAATAAAATCTTGAGAAGAAGAAGATATTGTTTGAAGTCAGAATTCAACAAGAAGCTTGAAAGAAGATTCAGATAGAAGAAGCCTACCAAATCCAAGAGATTTGGAGATTGCCTCTCATAGCAAGAAGGCATAGTTCAAAGAAATAAGTTCTCTAAATATACAACAAAAATCAATTCTAGAAGGATTAAGCCACCAAATACAAGGCTCAATATAGAAAGTTTGAGGCTAGATATTGGTGAAGGAGAAAGCTATTCAGGACAACCAACAAAGAAGTTGTGTATCCATCTACTACAAGGTAGAAACTTGGTGAATCAGAAGCACCAAGATCTACATCATCTTTAGAAGCCATAAAAATGGTAAGAAACTAAGGTGGAACTAGTTGAACTTCATATTAGGGTTCATTATCAAATTCCATTAGGCACCATATTTGGATTAAAAGTTTCAAAAGAATAAATTGCATTATAGTCTTCAAGAAAGTGCAAAAAGGAAGAGTTCATTTTAAGGATTATTTGCATATTAATTTGGAGTTGAATAGATTTCCGAATTACAACTATCTATCAACTACCTATCATCTACTTTGGAAAAAGAAAAAAGAATACTAGATCCTACAACTTTGTTTGTAGTGAAAATTTGTAGAATACTTGTGAAGGGCTCATTATAGATTACTTTTAGAAGTTGTAGAGACTATTAAGTGCATCTGAAATTGTTTTGAGAGTTTATTGGAGTGAAAAGATAAAATTATTAGTGAATTAAATTGGTAGTATTATTAATATCATTTGCACTACACTAATTACTCTAAAAAAGTTTAGTTTATGTTTGTTGATTGTTAATAATCAAGAGCACAAAAACCAGAAGATTAATAAAAGTGTCTAGAGATATTATTTGATGCACAAAACCTACAACATTTCATGGCCCAAAGAAGCCACCAAAATTAAATCATATTCCTCCAAGGAGTGGAAAATAAATCCACCATTAAATCAACAAGAGAAGCTTCAAATCGAGACTTGGTGATTCTCAAGATTCAAAATGCACCAAAAAGAGGTGCAAAAATTACTTCTACTAAGAAAAATAAAAGATTCTATCTACATGGTTAAAAGCTTGGGTTCATTAGAAAAATATCCAAGCAAAAAGGGGAAAGGTTTGTAATCAAAATACAACCTCAAAATCACCCATCGCCTTCAAGAAATCTGCCATAAAAATAAAAAAATAGATCTGAAAAAGGAGTGCAATAAGGGCATTTTTATATACAAAATATATTACATAGTGGTGCACCAGTCTAATCTATTCTACATAGGAATTATTGTAGAGTTTTAAGTACCTCAAAGGCACACTATTCACAAGGTGCAACAGTTGAAGGCAACTGAACATTAGCACACTCTGAGAAAAGCAAATAAGCCTCTCAAAAGGCTCATATCCTCTAATTCTTGGACAGCCAAATTTACAAGAAAAATACAACACAATACAAAGTAAAATAAAGCATTATATTCAAGGGTAAAAATGGTGAGCACAACAAGTTTGGAAAATAAGAAAAGCAAGATGTATAAGACTATATTTGATGCATGTCCAAGGATTATTCTATACCATTATTGGAGGTTCACTAAAGCTCCACCAAAGCATCACTCATCACTCTAGCTAGAACTAATATGCAAGTGCCATCAAAAAAAGGAAAAGCCATACATATTATAACTTTTAAAGGTGCTCCAAAGGTTGTTAAAGAAGCGTTATAGAAATATCCCATGCATAAGGAGGAAGTGACACTTGTCACTTGAAAAAAATTCTAACGTTCACTACATGAGCATCCATATTTCACACGTTCGAGCAAAGGGACATTACTAGAAATAAGGGTGGTATGTTAGAACAAGGAATACACTTGTCTTATAAGGAAATAAGTGCTCCTCCAAGGTTGTAATGCCCAGACATTACATTGTTGTAATCACAATGACACTGAGAGTGGGGGTGAATCAGTGTGTTCTTTAAAAACTTCTAAAACAATTAGATTTTAAAACCAGCAACAGTTTAAAGCAGATAAAAGAGATACTAAATGCATCAAGAAAGCATCACACATAACACAAAATTTTAACGAGGTTCACCAATGTGGCTACTCCTCAAAAGACTGCTTGGACTACCATCCAAATCCAGTAAATGCAAAGCTACAACTTTACATAATCCTTTACCAGCACCAACTGGAAGGAGAACCAACCCATTAACTTTATCTGCTTCAACAAAAATGGAGCACCAACTCCTATTTTACCAGAACCTACTGGAAGGCACCAACCCCTTAATTTTCTAGCACCAACTAGACAAATTGTTTACCAGCACCAACTGGAAAGAGGCACCAACCCCTTAATTTGCCAGCACCAACTGGACTTCAATATTGAATAAAAAATGTTTGACATATACCTTTGTTATTGCAAGACTCTAACTAGTCTACATCACCTTTGCAATCTCTGTGCACTCTGCTCTCTCTTGCACAATCACTTCACACAGTTGTCTGCACTGCTACAGCCAGACTTTGCAATCAACTTTGCCCTTCGCGCTTCTCTGCACACTCTGCTTTCTCTACGCACACGCTTCGCACACTCTATGTCGTTTCACATTCTACTCTCTTCTCAACATGAACTTCACTTTCACAAACACTATGCTCGCATTCGCACTTTATCTTCACACCCCACTCTTCAAACTCGAAGTACCATTGCTTTTATAGAAGAAGTTTTAGGAACAAACCCTAAAAGAATGTCGGTTGAGAAACCCTAGAATTTGTCAGCTACAAAACCCTAAAATCTGTCGGCCCAGATTTAACTTTGTCGGCCTCAAACTCTTCTTCCACCTTCGTCACTTTCCTGTAGCTTATTGCCACGAAATAGTAACACATCGGCCCTTTTAATTTAATTTAATATTTTAATTTAAATTTTAAATAAAATTTAAACTAAATATTTAAAATTAAATATCTTCATCATCGGGGCATCTTTTTCAACGAAACGAAGAGCCAACTTGGGTTTTAAGAAAAGCCCATTTCAAATCTGTTATCCATGATTTTAAATAAAACTTTTTATTTTGATTGCCTTGGTTTTCACAAAAAACCTTTAAAATTTAAAATTAATATTTAAAATTACATATCTTCATCACCGGGGCATCTTTTTTCAACGAAACGAAGAGCCAACTTGGGTTTTAAGAAAAACCCATTTCAAATCTATTATCTGTGATTTTAAATAAAACTTTTTATTTTGACTGCCTTGGTTTTCACAAAAAACCTTTCTGCTTCTTGACATCTCGAGTTCGAAGACTTCTTCTTCTCATTCGAATTATGTTTTATGTTTCGTGCATCTATCATTTGAGGACTCATGATCCGACTAACTTTTGAACTTTATCCTCTCGCATCTAAGTGACTTCGAACTCGCTTCGTCCATTGCATCATTATATCTAACTGACTATATTGACAACAATGACAATCCTCCTGCAACACCTTGCTCAACATTGAACTCCTATCCATTGTACTTTGGCTGCACCTTGCTGTTCAATAAACTCTTGTCCATTGCATCAATAAATTTGTCTGACTATGTTGACAACAATGAAAATACTATTTGCTGCACTTTGCTCAACAATCTCCCCCTTTGGAATTGTTGGCAACACATGTGCAATTTTCCTGTAAATCTTCTCCCCCTTTGACAATAATACCAAAGGGCTGTTGTAGACTCCCCCTGAGTCTATGCACAATATTCTTAGACATAAATTATTACAATTAGCAAATATTCCAAGCATGAACAAGAAGAAAAACAAATACACAAATGCTCCCCTGAGTCCAAGACCACTTCATTTCACTGATTGACAACATCATGATAAGCATAATAGGCATCAATAAAATCAACAATGTGAATAGCAGCAATAACCAGTGAATGACACCATCACCGTCAACTTCACTAATATAACATGTGTAAGAACATGACTGAACCACTGTCTTTTGTGCAACTACCCTCTGTTGCTTTGCAAACTCAAACTTGTCCACTGTTAGTGAAGGCATATAATAATCTTATATAGCCAACTTTTTGTTCTGCAATGCCGACAACATCTGCATACAACTTCACCATGCATCTTGGATATATTCTCAACAAACTTGAACCTAATGACAACTGTTTGTCTCTCTCTACAGTGAGAATCCAATAGGCTACCTCAATCCACTTTCAACTCGTGCAAGTACCAAACACTCGTACCACAGCACAACCAACATCTTTTCTCAACCAATTAGGGCTTTAGCAACAATGCTTATAGACAAGGTTTAACCAACATCATTCAACTCAAGATTAACCTTGAAGCATTCAACCAATCACTACATAAAAAGGAAACTAGTAGACATCCTTTTCCTTCCAAAGGTATTTGAACAAGACAGCCACCAACATAAATCACCAAGGCAAAGAATAACTTGCTCAAATTAAACTCAATGGAGTAAGCCCAAATCATGTATCAATAAAAGCATTAACTTGATCAAAACAACCACTATGAAAGCAACTCAACTATTCATCACCAGGCTGGAAATCATCTGGCTGCTCATTAAAAACTTTTTCTTCAATCTTCCCATTCAACATGCTGATTTCACTTTTGTCAATAGAATTGACAAGTGACTCACATCTGTACCAATTTTTGTCCAAAGACTCGCAATTTCTATCGCCAACTCTTACTTTCAACTATGCATGTCGGAAGGAGACATTTTTTCAAACACTTTATGGCCAACCGTAGTGCACCTTACTCAGCCTCAAGCTTCTTATCCTTGGATCGGCATTAAATCAATAGTTAAAACAAAACCTGTCCGTGAATTAAATATATTCACCAAGGTGTCATGAAAGATCTGGCAATCTTCACATCAAAGAGTAAAAACAAATACATGCTGCTCGAAACACAAATACACAGCTAAGGCAAGCATTCTTTCGTTGAGAAAATTATCTGGACTATTATGATTCATAATTTTGAACAGTGTTATTAAGAATCATCAACAGTACAACAAGTGACATATCTCAAAACTACCAATGGTGACAGCTCTCAAATTAAACACCACACTTCACGGCATTTCCACAAACCACTATATAAACTGAAAAACACACTTTAACAACTATACAACATTAACCCGACTACTTACCTTTCATCCTCAGATACCTAGACAAATACATAGGAGCATTAAAATAAAAACTTTAATATTGCTCCTCCTGAGGATGTGCCACCCGGAGTTGCTTAGAGCAATGGCAGAGTAGCCTCCTTCAGTCCAAGGAGACACAATTTCCTTTCTTCTGTCTTTCTCCAGACTTTTCTGAACTTGGGCTTGGGTTTTTCAACAACATCCCTATTTTGCTCCTGTTCGTGAACTTGAACATTTCTCTTGTGGGGTTGTCTCTTGTGCATTCTTGATGGATGATTATTTTCTTTTCTTTTATGCACATGATATGTTCCTTGTCGGTGTTGTCCTCTTTGTGTCTGATGAAATCTAGGGTTTTGCTTTAGATTAGATATAGAAGTGCTTGGACAAAACCTTGCTATGTGCCCTTGACCGTTGCATTTAAAACATTGCACATGTTTTATTCCCTGTCTGTATTGCATTCTATGTGTATGATGAAATCTATGGTATTGCCTTAGATTGGATACAGAAATTCTTGAACAAAACCTTGCTATGTGCCCATGGCCATTACATTAAATACATTGCATGGGGTGTTCACTCAAAAAAATAGAAGTATTTTTATTAGCATAACTCTTTGATATATTGTTCAGTCCACAATAAATTGCCTTGTGACCAAAGTGGTTGCATTTAGAACAATAGCCATAAAAAGCATTATTATTAAAAGAGTGAGAGTGAGAGAACCTCTTTTGCTGTGGTTGCTTTGTCGTAGATCTTCTTTGATATTTTCTTCCTTTTGAGGATTCAGCTTCAGACTTTTCTTGTTTCAATCCTTCAACCGAAGACTTCTTCTTCTCTACATATTTGGAGGATGAAGGTTGTTCAGCTTCATATCCAAGACCAAACTTAGTTGTGGAGCTTCTTTGTTGATTTATCATTGTATCTAGCAACTCTGTGCTCTTCTCAAATTTGAGATTTATATTGGCCTCTTTTAGTTTTTTCTTCAATGAAACAATCTCTTCTTCTTGTTGGCAGCATACAGTCTCTTTCTCATTGATCTGAGACCTAAGAATATCTTCAATCCTTTTGTTCTGTTCTACTTGCAGCTTTAGATCAACAATAACCTGTTTATATTCCTCTTCACTTGTCCTGTATACATCATTCTTATTATCCAGCTGTGTCTTCAAGGCTTCTTCTGATTTCTTGGCCTTTTGAACTTGTATGAAGAGATCTTCAATCTCATCCTCATATTCTTCTAATTTCTTGGACAGTATTTTTTTCTTTTTCTTTTCTATTCTCCACTTTTCAAGAGCAGATATCAAATCTCCTTCAAAATCTACTTCAGCCTCAAGATTTTCATCACAAACTTCAGGATTCACTTCTTCTACCTTTTTCGGTTCAAATTTCTCTTCTACAAGAACTGAAACTGATTGGGATGCCTTTTTGGATGAGGATCTATTCTTCTTAGCCATTGTGTACTAATCCAAGATCAACCCTGACTGATTTAGCCAAAATTGGGAACCTGGCTCTGATACCAATTGTTGTAATCATAATGACACTGAGAGGGGGGGTGAATCAGTGTGTTCTTTAAAAACTTCTAAAACAATTAGATTTTAAAACCAACAACAGTTTAAAGCAGATAAAAGAGATACTAAATGCATCAAGAAAGCATCACACATAACACAACATTTTAATGAGGTTCACCAATGTGGCTACTCCTCAAAAAGACTACTTGGACTACCATCCAAATCCAGTCAATGCAAAGCTACAACTTTACATAATCCTTTACCAAGACCAACTGGAAGGAGCACCAACCCCTTAACTTTATCTGCTTCAACAGAATGGAGCACCAACTCCTATTTTACCAGCACCTACTGGAAGGCACCAACCCCTTAATTTTCCAGCACCAACTGGAAAGAGGCACCAACCCCTTAATTTTCCAGCACCAACTGGACTTCAATATTGAATAAAAAATGTTTGACATATACCTTTGTTATTGCAAGACTCTAACTGGTCTACATCACCTTTGCAATCTCTGTGCACTCTGCTCTCTCTTGCACAATCACTTCACATAGTTTGCTGCACTGCTACAGCCAGACTTTGCAATCAACTTTGCCCTTCGCGCTTCTCTGCACACTCTGCTTTCTCTGCGCACACGCTTCGCACACTCTGTGTCGTTTCATATTCTGCTCTCTGCTCAACACGAACTTCACTTTCACAAACACTATGCTCGCATTCGCACTTTATCTTCACACCCCACTCTTCAAACTTGAAGTACCCTTGCTTTTATAGAAGAAGTTTTAGGAACAAACCCTAAAAGAATGTCGGTTGAGAAACCCTAGAATTTGTCAGCTGCAAAACCCTAAAATCCGTCGGCCCAGATTTAACTTTGTCGGCCTCAAACTCTTCTTCCACCTTCGTCACTTTCTTGTAGCTTATTTTCGCGAAATAGTAACACATCGGCCCTTTTAATTTAATTTAATATTTTAATTTAAATTTTAAATAAAATTTAAACTAAATATTTAAAATTAAATATCTTCATCATCGGGGCATATTTTTCAACGAAACGAAGAGCCAACTTGGGTTTTAAGAAAAACCCATTTCAAATCTGTTATCCATGGTTTTAAATAAAACTTTTTATTTTGATTGCCTTGGTTTTCACAAAAAACCTTTAAAATTTAAAATTAATATTTAAAATTAAATATCTTCATCACCGGGGCATCTTTTTTCAACGAAACGAAGAGCCAACTTGGGTTTTAAGAAAAACCCATTTCAAATCTATTATCCATGATTTTAAATAAAACTTTTTATTTTGACTGCCTTGGTTTTCACAAAAAACCTTTTCGCTTCTTGACATCTCAGGTTCTGAAGACTTCTTCTTCTCATTCTGAATTATGTTTTCTATTTCTATGCATTTATCATTTAAGGACTCATGATCTGACTAACTTTTGAAATTTATCCTCTGCATCTGAGTGACTTCTGAACTACCTGTCCATTGCATCATTATATCTAACTAACTATATTGACAACAATGACAATCCTCCTGCAACACCTTGCTCAACACTGAACTCCTATCCATTGTACTTTGGCTGCACCTTGCTGTACAATAAACTATTGTCCATTGCATCAATAAATTTGTTTGACTGTGTTGACAACAATGACAATACTATTTGCTGCACTTTGCTCAACAAAGGGACATTACTAGAAATAAGGGTGGTATGTTAGAACAAGGAATACACTTGTCTTATAAGGAAATAAGTGCTCCTCCAAGGTTGTAATGCCCAGACATTACAGACATCTTTATTCCCTCCAAGCACTCAAGAAGTATCTAGTGTGACACTTTTCACATAGCATAAGAGCTCTCTCCTATTAAAAGGTGCCAAAGACCAAGGAAGTGGATGTATACAGTATTCCAAAAACTACTCATAGCATAGTCCAAATCATAGCATGGAATAAAGGTGTAAGAGCATTAAATATCTAGTAAAGGGGGTCAAAGAAGTCCAATGTTGAAGCCAAGTGAAAATTAACACACATTATTCTCCATAAGTATTCATAGGAAGGGTAATTAAGTGGACTATCATATACATCCAAGATCTATTCCAGACACAGAGAATACAACATCAAAGGTAAGGTATCTACTTTATTAATATTTGCTTTCATTAACCGAGAGTTATAAGGTATAACAATAGGTTGAAATACTAAATAAAATCAACCATATTTGAAAGCAATATAAAAAGGGATAAAATATATATTAAATAGCCTAATATTTGCAGTATTATAACATAGGAGAAATAAGGAATTCTACTTGGAAATCAGAATTTCTATTATTGCAAATAATTATTTTCTAATATTCCACATTAGGGAGTTATAAGGAACACAACATCAAAGTAGGATACAAACAATCAATATCAAATTATTAAAGGCTATAAGAATACGGTTATTAAATAATATTAAGAGTTGGAAATTAATTGACATATTGGTCTCAAAATACATTAAAGGGACAAAATCAATCCAACTATTAAAACCTCATCAAATTAGAAAGTGCTTAAATTTAAATAGGAGTAATAAGGTGTAAAAAGGAGTTGATTTTTTCTATTTACAAAACTTTACAAAATCAACTCAAAATTGAAATTATTCTCAAAAGCACTTTATCTATCATAATAGCATTTTCAAAATCACTATGGAGACATAAGGTATTCTACAAAACTTAATAACAATAACATTCATCAAATATTGTCAAGTACTAAGGTCTCTACAAAGCATAGAAGGACTCTACTAAATCAAATCTCTTAACTAGGGAGATATAAGGAAACCAATAAAACCAAAGCTCTAAAAGGTTCTATCAAATCCATAATTACAATCCTAAGGATTAACAAGAAAAACTACTCAAAAACTATCAGGAAGGAATATGGATGAAATAATAAGAAATGCCTTTATTAATAAATAATCATTTCATGAAATTTAATTATATTATCAAAACTTGATAGACACACTTGAAGGATATGAGAATCTATCAACTAGCGATAAGGATAAATTCTCCTTATTTCTCAAAGAATCAAAAGAGGGTAGCTTTGAAGCATTAATTGGTTATCTTCATGGAAACCTCTTCAGGGTATGGTGGAATTCACAAAATATAGTTATATTCACATATGATAGTGTTTGATGATTTACCTATCATTAATTGTGTTCATACTCACTCAACACATGAAGCAAGCTAGCAATACAAATCAATATTATTGTGATGATAGACTAACTCCTCATGAAGCAAAACTTCCATCAGTATCCATGCAGAATCGCAAGATAAGGAGGAAAAGTAATAAAATGGCTGCTAAAACAAATTTTAGCAAGGAAGACATGAATAGCAAAGAAATCATAAAGAATGAAGTACCCTCAGCTACAAATCTCTTTGCATCATGTGTAGACATAAACTACTTACCTGATCAGACTACAACAAGGTTATGCATAGCAGCGAATATTCACCATTTGGGATAATATTTTCATTTTTGAAAACTCAAATTGGCAAGTATGGGGGACCTAGAGGTCGGCCCCTTCGCCCAAAATTTCCAAAAAAAAATTAAGATGTTGGTTCGCAATCCATTTATAATAGTATGACAAATTTTTATAAAACTTTGCCATCATTTTTTACCAGAATGAGGACACTCTTCACCCAAAAAATTTAAAATTTTAAAATTATCCTGCCATGTTCGTCAAGTATACCACTATATAAAACTAACACAACAACAATAATTTTCCACTTAAAACATTCAAACTATTATAGAATTGATAATTCTTTTGATCTTCGGCAACCACTTCTGCAACCGTTTGGATTCATTTTTTAAGCAAACCGGTATTCAAAATATGTTTGCAATTGTATGGTATCTGGATCAATTTATGCAACAAACCGGTATCCAGAACCACTTCTACAATCATTCGGTATAATTTCTACAATAGAATGGTATCTGAAAACTTTTTGCAACTGTTCGGTATACTTTTTGCAACAAACCGGTATCTGAAACCAGTTTTGCAACCGTCCGATGATAGAATCAATTTCTACAATAGACCAGTTTGTGAAGAAAGTTTTGAAACCGATAGGAACCATATTCGAAACCAGTTCTACAGTAGCTCAGTATCCAAATCCATTTTTGCAACAGATTGATAACCAAAACCAGTTCTCTAACAGACCGATACCTGGACCATTTTTGCAACATATCACCTTCTACACTAGGTTCTCTATTTCTCTTAAAACATTATGAATATAGTAATAAGATTTATTTATTTTTCAACCAGTTGTAGGTTTTTCTTCTGCTATTTTTCTATCATTTATTAAAAATATTTCAATGCTCTGTTTCCCATGTTTTTCTCTATTTTGCCCTATTCTACATGTATTCAGCACCAATATTCGTATGTTGTTTTGTACTAGAATAGATTTACAAAACATGGTCTACATCAGGTTCTCTATTTTGCCATGTTTTGAATGTTGTCTTCGATTTTTTTATGCCTTAAAAATTCTTTGATTCTCTATTTCTATTCAGATCTACTTTTATGTTATAAGATTATAAATGGGTAAATAATTTGGTAAATGCTTATTTTTTGAAATATGTATCTCTAATTATTGTTTGCATCGAGAAATTATTTATTTAATTTAATTTGAATTTGTATATTACATATTTTTCTACTCTTACCAGTTACAAGTGTTATCACCAAAAAAGGTAGTAGTGGCATACACTAACGAAATTACAATAAAACATGGTAGTAAACATTAATTTATTTTCTAAATATGACCATATGTTGATTCTAAATACAATATTATCTTGAGACTTATGATAAGTAACATCTCTTTAACATTGTATTACTTGTCTAAAATGAAAAATACTTTCTTTACAATTAAAATGTCACCCACCAACAATGAAATGAAGGGGGGCAAATCTTCTGCTAAAAAGAGTATCCTCAAATATTTTTGTCATACATCAAAATCAAACAAGCCATCGACATCGGTACAAATTCCAAGTACAAATGATTTTTGACTTATAAACATTTAGTTGTATATTTTATAATAATTTTCAATACTTCTTTCTTCCTAAAAAAATTAGTTGTCAGTATTTGCTCAACCGTCAACGATATGAATTTTTTCTATAACTTTTTTAAATCCAAAAATAGTAAAGAATATTATTGTATGCTACAATGCAGTATACCCGGTTGACTAAGAGATACCTTCTACAAAAAATTCTCATACTAATGACATCCAAAAATCACTTGAAGATATTGCTAGCCAAGATATGCAAGTGGAAAATGAAAGTGATAAATCAAATACACTACAAACTTCTCATGAATCTTCAAGCAAAAAATCTAAAGAGGAAGACAGATTCTAATTGGATTATTGGAAGATAATTTAATAATGAATGGGCAGAAAAATTTCCCTAGATTGAGGCGGTCCTAACTGAAGATAACCAAGTCAATCAAAAAGAATGTAGATGCAAAATTTGTAGTTGGAAACTAGGTAAGGATCACATGTTGCAAAATAAGAAAGGTACAGCAAAAAAAACATGCTGATAAAGTATATGTAAAAGTTATAGGAAGTGATGGTAAAATTACAAAATTTGTTAGGTGGAAGGATACATTAGAATGTATGCATGTCAGATATGCAATAGATTATGGAAATCACTTGAAGCAACAACAATCCCTTGTTGAGAAAGGTGGAACGATGTTGGACATTTTGAGTCAAAGTTATCATTGATGTCAAGGAACAATGCAAAGGTTAATGGCAAAAGAGCTTCATAATATTTTTAATATTATGTGGAAGCATATGAAGGTGGGTTTTTATTAAAACCATGAATAAGCAATAAAAACCCATGAATGAGAAAAATAAAAGGTTTTTCATAAAAACCCAAGGAAGCTTTTTGAAAAGCTAAAGGAGGTTTTAATATTTATTTTATAAAATATTTAAATTCAAATTGAATTTAAATTTTATAAATAAATATTATTTATACAAAGTGGTAAAATCAAGGAGGCTTTAAATTTTCATAAAAGCCAAAGGTTATAAAATTAATTTATAAAATTTAAATTCTAATTAGAATTTAAATATTTTATAAATTAATAAAGCATATTATAAGTTGCCAATGTCAAATTCTAATGCACCCATAGATGTGCATGAAATGGAGGCAAAAAGATATTTAAACCTTTGTCCAAGCCAAACATTAGGTATTCGATTAAAAAATCCAAAATTTTCATGGTGAGATAGTGCAAGGTTCATGCGAAAGAAAGCAGTGAAGAGAGAGCGCATCGTTCAGGGCACGTGGCAAAAGGAGAAGAGCCAAGGGCTCTAAAGAGCTTAACAAGGAATTCAAAGCACCTTTTGTGCTTTTACATTGCACGTGGAGCACTTGGCTCACACGACTAGCAAGCCGCGGCCAAGGCACTAGCAAGGGAGAGAACGCAGGATCAAATCCCGCAAATTGTGGAAGGGGACTTTTGCCAAGGTTTTTATAAATTTGATTTTTAATTTTTCAATGTGCTAAGGTTAAGGAGTAATAAGGGTGGTAAATGAAAATTTGATTATTTCCTTGCTTTGCTAAGGTTAGGGAGATATAAGGGAAAAGTGGTTATGATATTTACCTAGGTGGTAAATGAATGTTTACTAGGGTAATATCCTTTTTACCTTAGGAAATTAAAATTGGTTTATTGCATTAATTTTTGCAATATTGAGAAGTAGAAAGTGTCATTTTGAAAGGGTCATTTTATGAAATTATTATTGTTGAATATTGATATTGAGATGGAGAAATAAGGTGTATTATGAAATTGAGTTATATTTGTATTTTGAAGAGTAACACTTGTTATCTAACCCTTGGTACTTGGAAAAGAAGGAAGTGTTTGTGGTTGTGGCAGATATTAGAGGTTCCTTCATCATCAAGAAAAAATTATGAGCACATTCTTCCATAGTTGAGTTGATTGGTTGGTTTTCTGGAAAATAAGTTTGGAGTGAAAAGGACTTGATTAGGGTTTCCTTATTGAGTGTGTTGAGTTAATGCTTCAAGGTTTTTTGGAATAAAGAGTTGTAGTAAAACCTTATTTTATAAGCATTATTGTTGAAACCATTGGTGGTGTGAAGAACTTGAACTAGGGTTTGAAAAGAACATGAGTATCATTGTTATGTGAAGATTGTCTTATAAGCATTGTTGTTGAAGTGAGTTGTTGAGTGAGGAACTTGAACTAAGGTTTGAAAAGAACATGAGTATCATTGTTATGTGAATATTGTCTTATAAGAATTGTTTTTGAAGTGAGTTGTTGAGTGAGGAACTTGAACTAGGGTTTGAAAAGAACATGAGTATCATTGTTATGTGAGAGTGGTTGATAAGCATTGTTGGGAATATTTTGAGTGAATGTCATATGCTTGGACTAGGGTTTGTAAGAAAGGATTGTTTCATTGAGTGATTGGTTGAGTAGAGTTGGTTGAGCCTAGTCAAGTGGGTGTGTGAAGTGATTGTTCAAATTTCCATAAAATAAACTATTCTATATTCTGAATTGAATTGAGAAAGTGATTGAGTATTGAGTTGAAGCATATTGAGTCTCTAACAATTCTCTGTATGTTTCTAAAAGAGTGATTGGAAGTGATTGAGCATTGTGATGAGTATAGAACATATTGAATCTCTAACAATTATCTTTATGTTTCTATGAGATTGGACAAGTTCTAGTGTGGAATTGTTGTGCAGATTTGAGGTAAGTCTTTGAGAAGACTTGTGGACAGATTTGGGTAAGCTTTTGTGGAAGCTTACAATACAGATTGAGAGCATATTTGGATAAGTTCTTGTGGGAACTTATTGAGTAGATTGGACAAGTTCTAGAGAGGACTTGTGGATAGATAGGTGTGAGATTTTGTGGAAGCTTACAAGGCAGATTTGAGACAAGTCTTTGAGAAGACTTGAGAACAGATTTAATTGATTGATTTGTTCAAACCTTGAGTTAAGGTTTGAGGTAGATCCAACAGAGGTGATTTGAGATTGAGTCAAGCTTTGAGTTAAGGCTTGAGGATAGAGATCGAGGATATATTTGTGCTAGACGAAGGACTATGTTTAGTATAGATTCGAGGATAGGTTTTGGTGTATATTTGAGGACAGGTTTGTGCCAGACCAGAGATAATGATTGAGGATAGATTTATGCTAGACTAAAGGACTATGTTTAGTATATATTTGAGGATATATTTTGGTGTAAATTTGAGTATAGTTTTGTGCCAGACTAGAGACAAATATTGAGGATAGATTTGTGCTAGATCTAATGGACTATGTTTAGTGTAAATTTTAGATAGAGCTTTGGAGGTGATAGAGTTGAGGATAGAGATCTCTAGCTAGAGTAGGGAATATAGGTGTCTTCTATGGATAGAGTTCCATTTGCTAAGGGTAGTGGAGGCAGAGGTCTTCTAGAGGATCACCAGCCAGAGCAGAGATTAGGATATTGGTGTCTCCTATGGATAGAGATCCACAAACTTGATTAGGGGATTGGTGTCTCCTTTGGAAAAAGGTCCATAAACATTGTAATAGGGAAAGGATTCCCAAGAGATTGATTGAGAAAATTTTAGTAAAATATTTTCTCTGTGGAGTAGCCCACATTGGGTGAACCACGTAAATTTTGGTGTCTCAATTGTGTGTGGTGATTTATGCATTGCTTTGATTACTTCTATTGATATTTCTATTTGTACATTGCATAATATTGATTGGAAAAGAAAAGTAAAAATTGGTCTTATACTGTTCACCCTCCCTCTCAGTATAAGCTTGTGTTCTTCAATTGGTATCATAGCGGGTTCCTTCGAAAGAGTTTAACAACTTGAAGGAAAATCTAACAAGAACACAATGGATTCTAATAATGGACCTTTAGATAATTTAGTACCAATATTTGATGGAAGTGATTATGTATATTGGAGTTTGAGAATGAAGATCTACCTGAAGGCACTTGGAAATGAAGTTTGGGAAGTAGTTGAAAATGGATACATATCACCAGTTGATCCACCTACAAATCAGGAAGGTAAGCTTCTACAACATTACAATTCAAAAGCAATGAATGCACTTTTGAGAGGTTTGCATAGAACAGAGTCCATAAAAGTTATGCATTATCAAGATGCAAAAGGAATGTGGGATAAGTTGCAAAATATATATGAAGGAGATAAAGGTGTTAAGAAAGCAAAGATACAAAATCTCAAAGGAAAATTTGAAGAGTTAAGAATGAAGGATGAGGAAAACATTAGTACTTACCTACTTCGAATTGATGAGGTTGTTAATGCTATGCAAGGACTTGGACTAAAGGTTGATGAATCGGATGTATGTGATAAAGTCTTAAGATCTCTTCCAAAAATATTCAATGAAAATATTTCTGCTATAGAAGAGTCAAAGGATGGTGATTATTTGATAAGAGATATGTTGCTTGGTATTCTTACAACTTTTGAGTTGAGAACAAAAGAGCCTATTCCCCAGAAGGAAGCAACCTTTAAAGAAATCAAGAAGATAAAGGGTAAGAAGTCAGAATCAAGCAATGATTCATCCAATGATGAAGAAGCTAATTATGGTAGAAGAAACAAGGATTTAAGAAGATCCATAGATGCAAAATTTGTTAGATGTTTCAATTGTGGAAAGTATGATTATTATGCAATTTATTTGCAAGAAGCAAAGAATAACAATGATGAAGAAAAATAGGATCATAGGAATAGGGAATCAGAAAGATACAGGCACCAAAAGAAAAGCAAGGATGGACAAAGCAGACAAGGAAAGAAGTTATTTCAAAGATAAAAGAGGAGCTACTATGCGGATAAGGCAAGTAAGTACTCAAGTGATAGTGATGCTAGTCTTTCAAACAATGATAGAGATGAAGTCCTATTTATGATTGAAGAAAAAGAACTAGTTAAGAATAGGACTCCAGTAATTCTCAAGTTTTTTAGATGTGGTAACTTTGGGCATCTTGAAGATAGTTGTACAAGGAATGGTTATAGTTTCAGTGATGATGAATATGAGGATGCACTTGAAGGACCAGATGTAAAACTTCTAATGGCACTAGAAGAAGGAGAAGGTGATCCTATAGAAGACAAGTCAAAAGAAAATGAAGATGTGGAAAAAGGCAAACAAATAGAGGAAGAATAAGATAAATAAGGATATGATCTAAAGGGAGAACTTATCTATGCTCTTGAAATAGTAAAGAAGGTAAGAAAGCAAAACTCCAAATTAGAATCTTAGTTTCAAGAATGTGATGAAGAGAGAAGAATGCTTATAGAGGATATAGACAAATCAAAGGCTAAGACAAAGAAATTCAAGGATAAGCTAGAAGCAAAGGTCTTATAATGTGAAAGGTTAGTACAAGAAGTAGCCCTACTAAGGGAAGATTTAGAAGACTCCAAAGTCAAGCTAAAAGGGTTCAAAAATAGCTCAAAGAACTTAGATAAGTTCATCAAGATACAAAGGCCTACATCAAGCAAAATAGATCTTGGATTTGAATAGGAACAAAAGAAATGGGAAGGAAATTCAACCTCAAGTTCTAGAGGAGAAGAAACCTTAGATGAAGACACTTCAGAAGAAGGCAGTGTAAGAGAAAGTGAGACATCTGAGGATGAGTTGGACAAAAAAAAATTCAAAAAGGACAGGAACAATGCACAAAGAAGAAACAGATGGAACAACAATCATAATAGGTCAAGAGAGACTAAGAGACCAATGAGGTCAAGACAAGAAAGTTTCAATGGAAGATGTTTTTCATGTCACAGGTTTGGGCACATGGCTTCATAGTGCAGGACACATGAAAGACAAGAATATGGGAATAGACAACTTTTCCATGGGTATTGCTACTCATGTAATCAGTTTGGTCACAAGGCAATGAATTGTAGGGTTCATGATAGAAGAGGATATGGCTTCACTAGGAGAAATCCTAAGACATTTGCACCTCCAAGTAATAATAACATTAAGTGTTATAAGTGCAATAATGATGGTCACACAACAAAGTGGTGTAGAGAAGACATTCTAGAATCAAGTATGAACAAGAATAGGAACATAAAAAGGGATATGGATATGAACAAGAATAGGAACAAGAATATGGATATGAAAAATAGGAACAAGAACAGGAACAAGAATATGAACATGGACATGGAAAGGAACAATAAGAGGAATCAAAAGGATCAGAGAAGAAGAAAAGAGGATAAAGGTAAAGACAAGTGCTTGTTAGGAGTAGAAATACTCCCACCTCAAAATTAACCACCTCAAGAGGAGGTGGGGGAGGGGCTAAGCTAAGAGGCTCATTCTTAGCCCCGAGCCCCAAAGGTGACCCTTTGTCATTGATGTCAAAGGGGGAGAGATTTGAGTAAGGGGAGAGATTCGATATTTGAGTAAAGAGGAGAGATTTGAAAAGAGCATTGAGCCAGGGGGAGCAATGTCCCAGGGAGAGCAGAACCAAGAAAAGGTTAAGTTTCTGGTAAAAAGAATTTGGGTTGCCATCAATGACAAAGGGGGAGATTTTTGGACATTTTGAGTCAAATTTGTCATTGATGTCAAGGAACGAAGTCATCATTGATGACAAGGAATATGTCAAGGAACAATGCAAAGGTTAATGGCAAAAGAGCTTCATAATATTTTTAATATTATGTGGAAGCATATGAAGGTGGGTTTTTATTAAAACCATGAATGAGAAAAATAAAAGTTTTTTCATAAAAACCCAAGGAAGTTTTTTGAAAAGCTAAAGGAGGTTTTAATATTTATTTTATAAAATATTTAAATTCAAATTGAATTTAAATTTTATAAATAAATATTATTTATACAAAGTGGTAAAATCAAGGAGGCTTTAAATTTTCATAAGAGCCAAAGGTTATAAAATTAATTTATAAAATTTAAATTCTAATTAGAATTTAAATATTTTATAAATTAATAAAGCATATTATAAGGCGTCAACGTCAAATTCTAATGCACCCATCGACGTGCATGAAATGGAGGCAAAAAGGTATTTAAACCTTTTTCCAAGCCAAACATTAGGTATTCGAGTTAATAATCTAAAATTTTCATGGTGAGATAGTGCAAAGTTAGTGCGAAAGAAAGCAATGAGAGGGAGCATGTCATTTAGGGCACGTGGAAAAAGGATAAGAGCCAAGGGCTCTAAAGAGCTTAACAAGGAAGTCAAAGAACCTTTTGCACTTTTACATTGCATGTGGAGCACTTGGCTCACATGGCTAGCAAGCTACGACCAAGGCACTAGCAAGGGAGAGAGCATAGGATCGAATCCCGCAAATTGTGGAAGGGGACTTTTGCCAAGGTTTTTATAAATTATTTTAATTTTCCAAAATTGCTAAGGTTAAGGAGTAATAAGGGTGGTAAATGAAAATTTGATTATTTCCTTTCTTTGCTAAGGTTAGGGAGATATAAGGGAAAAGTGGTTATGATATTTACCTAGGTGGTAAATGAATGTTTACTAGGGTAATATCCTTTTTACCTTAGGAAATTAAAATTGGTTTATTGCATTAATTTTTGCAATATTGAGAAGTAGAAAGTGTCATTTTGAAAGGGTAATTTGATGAAATTGTTATTGTTGAATATTGATATTGAGATGGAGAAATAAGGTGTATTATGAAATTGAGTTATCTTTGTATTTTGAAGAGTAACACTTGTTATCTAACCCTTGGTACTTGGAAAAGAAGGAAGTGTTTGTGGTTGTGGCAGATATTAGAGGTTCCTTCATCATAAATAAAAAGGTATGAGCACATTCTTCCATAGTTGAGTTAATTGGTTGGTTTTCTAGAAAATAAGTTTGGAGTGAAAAGGACTTGATTAGGGTTTCCTTATTGAGTGTGTTGAGCTAATGCTTCAAGGTTTTCTAGAATAAAGAGTTGTAGTAAAACATTATTTTATAAGCATTATTGTTGAAACCATTGGTGGTGTGAAGAACTTGAACTAGGGTTTGAAAAGAACATGAGTATCATTGTTATGTGAAGATTGTCTTATAAGCA
This sequence comes from Wollemia nobilis, assembly GCA_028583015.1. Taxonomy (NCBI): domain Eukaryota; kingdom Viridiplantae; phylum Streptophyta; class Pinopsida; order Araucariales; family Araucariaceae; genus Wollemia; species Wollemia nobilis. The sequence continues at coordinate 33,468,959 of JAQPPZ010017052.1, forward strand.
TTATTTTTGAAGTGAGTTGTTGAGTGAGGAACTTGAACTAGGGTTTGAAAAGAACATGAGTATCATTTTTATGTGAATATTGTCTTATAAGAATTATTGTTGAAGTGAGTTGTTGAGTGAGGAACTTGAACTAGGGTTTGAAAAGAACATGAGTATCATTGTTATGTGAGAGTGGTTGATAAGCATTGTTGGGAATATTTTGAGTGAATGTCATATGCTTGGACTAGGGTTTGTAAGGAAGGATTGTTTCATTGAGTGATTGGTTGAGTAGATTTGGTTGAGCCTAGTCAAGTGGGTGTGTGAAGTGATTGTTCAAAGTTCCATAAAATAAACTATTCTATATTCTAAATTGAATTGAGAAAGTATTGAGTATTGATTTGAAGCATATTGAGTCTCTAACAATTCTCTGTATGTTTCTAAAAGAGTGATTGAAAGTGATTGAGCATTGTGATGAGTATAGAACATATTGAGTCTCTAACAATTATCTTTATGTTTCTATGATATTGGACAAGTTCTAGTGTGGACTTGTGCAGATTTGAGGTAAGTCTTTGAGAAGACTTGTGGAAATATTTGGGTAAGCTTTTGCAGAAGCTTACAATGCAGATTGAGAACATATTTGAAGAACACAAGCTTATACTGAGAGGGGGGGTGAACAGTATAAGACCTCTTTTTATTTTTTTCCTTTATACTTCAAAATAGTAAAGCAATATACCCAAAGCAATATCAAAGCAATGCACAATATCATCCACAAAGTGACACCAATTTTAACATGGTTCACCCAAAATGGCTAGGCTACATCCACAGAACTTTTCTTTAAAAGTTATCTCAAAGTTCTTTGGGAATCCTTCCCAATTACAATATTTATGAGCCTCGGCCCAAAGGAGATACCTTCCCCCAATTAGAATTTATGAGCCTCTGCTCAAAGGAGATACCTTCCCCTCTGCTTTGGAAATGATCCCTTAGAAGATCGACTGCATCTACCTCTTGCCAGCACGTGGAACTCCTTTCCACCGAAGACCTCCTGTCCTCAATGCTTAGCCTAAGAGACCTTTGCCTTCTATGATCACGTCCATAGCAACTCAACAACCTGTACCAAACACAGTCAGTCGGTCTAGTACAAGTCTTCCTCTGTATGTTAGATATGTCCAACACTTGAACAAATCAATCCTCTACACACAAGCCTTCTCAAAGACTTGCCAAATCTGTCCTCAGGTTCTTCTCAAAGAACTAGTGCACCTTTGTCCTCAAGTTCTCTGATAGAACTATCAAACTCAAATCACAAGTCCTCTACTAGGACCTGTCCAAATCTGCTCACAAGTCCCCATCGAAACCTGTCCAAACCTGCTCACAAGTCCCCACCGAAACCTGTCCAAAAACTTAGCAAGATCACCAAGAAAAAAAAAACTTTCTTAGTAGGAAATCACAAGGTGAATTGTTAGAGACCCAATGTGATTTGTCAAACTCATAGAAGCATAAAGAGAATTGGTAGAGACTCAATATGTTCTATACTCAACTCCCAATATCAAAACTCAACTCAAATCAACTCAGCTCAAACTCAATCTCAAATCTAAAATCTCAACTCAATATCTGAAATGAATAGGATAGAATGCTTTCTTTCAAGAACATGAAACCCCAAAAATTGCCAACTATGCAAAGAATCACATAACAATGATACTCATGTTATTTTCACAATCAATTAGGGCTTCAAAAACAATGCTCATCAAACAAGGTTCAATCAACACCATTTAGCTTAAAACACAACCTTGAAGCATTTCAGAATCAACATTAGAAAAGGAAACAAGTAGAACTCCTTTTCTCTCCAATATTGTTTGAACAAAAAGCATCCACCAACTCAAATCACAATAGCACAAAACAACTTTTCAAATCATCAACAAAGGATTAAGCCCAACACTTTAACCAAGTAAAGAATAGCTTGATTATTACCAATTTAATGAAAGCAAATGTCAATCTCAAAGCTCCCCACTTAAGGTTTCACAACTTCACACAAGAAGAAATTTTAACCTTAAAACATCATGTTGTCATTTCCATAATCAACCAAAAGCACTCTCAACATTACAAGAAAAATTTATCCCTTATACACCTTATTTCTCCCTTATAGTCTTATCAAAAATAAAATTTATCTCTCATAAGAATGCAATAAGATATTTCAAACAACACCTTCAAAAGAATATTTTATCAAAATAAAACAAGCTTTAAACTCCTTATAACTCCTAAGCTGTTTTTCCCTCTAATAAACTTCCTCCATCCGCAAAATACACTTAGCAAAAATTAATTTCAAAAATACCTTGGCCAACATCAAAAATCGTGCTATGGAGAAATTGCACACAAATTCTAACACCACCCGCTGCGTCCACTTCACGATGAAAAACCCTTTCGCGTTATTCAAATGTGAAACCTCCCATTTGGGTAGCGCGCCAACAACCTAGCCGCTACCAGTGCGCCAAAGGCGCCCGATGAGGTTTAAACCTCATGTTGTTAGCCTTGTTCCTTCTGCGCCAGGGATTAAATAAAACAATAGTGCCTCCCTTTCTTCTAACGCGAACACGAAGACGAAAACCTTACGACGGATTTACGACAAACGACGAGTACAAAAAAATGAACAATGGATTCATGAAAACGGCGAAGACACAGTCGAACGACAGGTTTATGAAAACGACGAAGACACAATCGAACAACGGGTTTATGAAAACGACGAAGACACAATCAGAGAAGAAATCCGAACAACGGATCACAAAATCACAATGAGCAACTCTTTTCAAAATACGGATGGGATGATTCTTGATTTTCATTGAGGGAGATTTATATGCATTTTTACCATAAGCTCTTGACGTTGGTGAGGAGTTCAACACATTGACGGAGGTCTTGGCTAGCGTCCACAATCTTAAAACATAGTGCCATGGGTTAGGAGAACCCATTGCAAACAATAATTTAATATTTATTTAAAAATAATTAAAGGGAACCTTAATAAGGTTTTTAATTATTTAAATAAATACTTCCTCCTGGACCTAAATGCATTAAACTAATGCATCCACCTGTAATATTTAAACCTGCCAACTTGGGGTTTACAAAAGACATTTGAAACTTTCATGTCGTAACCTTCATAAAAACAAATTATTTGACATCAAATCAAATTCCTTCAAGAGCTTCTTGATATCAATGACAACTTATACACTTGAGTAAAGGCAATGTACCCAAAGTACCCAAAATTGCCAACAATCTCCCCCTTTGTCATTGATGGCAAACCTTTACTGAAAATACTTCTCAAGAGTCAAAACTGAAACCAACTGTGCCCACAACTAAGAATCTTCCTTTGAAGTTTTGCTCCCCCGAACTTGAAGCTCTCCTCTTCACTTTGAATCTCTCCCCCTTACTCATATCTCTCCCCCTTTGTCATCAATGGCAAAGGGTCACCTTTGGGGCTCGAGACTAAGAATGAGCCTCTTAGCTTAGTCCCTCCCCCACCTCCTGATGAGGTGATTAATTTTGGGGTGGAAGTAAAACTCCCATTAGGCACTGATCATCATCAACGTCTATAACTTCCTTGCCGAGATTTCTCTTGAAATCTTTGTCCATATTCCTGTTCTTGTCATTGTTCTTGTTCTTGTTCTCATCCCTGTTCTTGTCCATGCCTTGATACTTGGACCTGATCATGCCATTGTTCCTATTCCTATATTCTGGAATTTCAGCCCTACACTGTCTGATTATGTGACCTTCATTGTTGCATTTTAAACACTTGACGATGTTGTTTCTCTGAGGTAAACCTGATCTTTGAATCCACTAGTTCTGACCAAACCTATTCTAATCAAACCTGTTCCTATTATTTGCCTTGCAATAAACTGCCTTGTGCCCAAACTATTGACAAGAGTAGCAATACCATTGAAAGAAACTAGCACTTCTGAAATTGTCATTTACCTTCTTCACTTGAGCCATGCAATGTGAAGCCATGTGACCAAACCTATGACAAGCAAAACATCTGCCTTGAAACTTTCCTTTATTTGACCTCTTAGGTTCTGAAAACTTGTTCTTCTCATTCTGAATTTTGTTTTCTGTTTCTGTGCATCTATCATTCAAGGACTCATTTTCTGAAATACTTTCCTCATCAGAACTCTCTTCCTTTTGGAGTCTCTTACTAGACTCTCCAACTTTTTCCTTGTGTGGCTTAACAAAACCAAGGCCTGTTTTATCTGTTGTCTTTCTTTGACCTTTGATGAGTGACTTAACCTTTTTGGAGCTATCTTGAAACTTGTAAAGCTTATCCTTGTACTCTTTAGTTTCCTCTTTCAAAGAAGCCATTTTCTGTTCTAACTCACTATACTCAAGAACCTTAGACTCTAACTCATCCTTGAGTTCTTGTGTCTTAGCTATAGAGAAGTCAAGACTTTCTATAAGATCATCTCTCTCCATACAACATTCATCTAACTTATCCTTGAGTCTAGCATTCTTATTTATTTCCTTTTTCAAAGCACTAAGAGCACTAATAAGTTCACCTTCAAGATCTACTTCACCTTCCTCTATATCTTCCTCTATTTGTTTGCTTTTTGAATCATCAAAGCCTTTTTCAGATTTCTTATCACTAGAGGTGCTACCCTTTTCAAAAACCATACATGCATCTTCCTTATAGTTTTCTAAAGCATCCTCATACATACTAGAAACCAAATCATTATTTGTGCAATCATCCTCAAGGTGACCAAATTTTCCACATCTAAGACATTTCCTGATAATGAATCTATGTTTCGGTTCTTCCTCTTTTTCTAATATGAACAACATCTCATTTTCATTATCACTTGAAGAACTTTCACTATCACTACTAGAACACTTACTTGCTTTCTCTAGGTAGAAACTCTTCTTGTTCTTGTGAGAATACCTCTTTCCTTGATTGTTGTGCTCATCTTTGTTCTTCCTGTGATGCTTGTGCTTTTCAGAATCCTTGCTCTTATAATCTTGTTTATCTTCATCACTTTCATTCTTGGGAATAGTACAGTCAGTAGCATAATGACCAAACTTTCCACAATTGAAACATCTTATATTTTTCATACTTTTGTGCTTTCTAGAGAACTTGCCTTTCTTGTTGTAATATGCCTCTTCATTACTAGAAGACTCATCACTATCTTGAAGTTGTTTACCCTTGGATTTCTTGGTAGCCTTGAAAGTTGCCTCTTTCTTGACATCAACCTTCACTTGAGTTCTCAACTCAAATGTTGCAAGTATACTATGGAGCTCATCATTTTTCAACTTATCCAAATCTTTAGCTTCCTCAATAGTAGAAATCTTTTTACTAAATCTATTAGGAAGAGATATTAAAATCTTATCACAAACATCATTTTCATCAAGCTCAAGACCTAAGTATTTCATGGATTTAACAACCTCATCCATACGAAGCATGTAGTCACTAATATTTTCATCATAATTCATCTTGAGTTGTTCAAACATACCTTTGAAGTGTCTCAACTTGGCCTTTCTGACATTTGTATCACTTGTCTGAAGCACCTTCAACTATTTCCACATTTCACTAGTTGTCTTGCAATGAATCACTTTGGTGAGATCTGCTTTCTGTAAGCCTTTCAGGATTGCATTCATTGCTTTTGAATTGTTGTGATGTAGGAACCTTTCTTCTTTAGTATTAGGACCATGTTCAGGAATAGTGTACTCATCTTCAATCACTTCCCAAACCTCATTCCCAAGTGCCATTAGATGAACCTTCATCCTTGCACTCCAAAGACCAAAATCTGACCCATCAAGAAAAGGTGTTGCATTGCCACTTGAATGATCCATTGTGTTCTTTACTAGCTTTTCCTTCAAGCTGTTAAAATTTTTGAAGGAACCTGCTCTAATACCAATTGAAGAACACAAGCTTATACTGAGAGGGGGGGCTGAATAGTATAAGACCTCTTTTTATTTTTTTCCTTTATACTTCAAAACAGTAAAGCAATATACCCAAAGCAATATCAAAGAAATGCACAATATCATACACAAAGTGACACCAATTTTAACGTGGTTCACCCAAAATGGTTGGGCTACGTCCACAAAACTTTTCTCTAAAAGTTATCTCAAAGTTCTTTTGGAATCCTTCCCAATTACAATGTTTATGAGCCTCAGCCCAAAGGAGATACCTTCCCCCAATAAAAATTTATGAGCCTTTGCTCAAAGGAGATACCTTCCCCTCTGCTCTGTAAATGATCCCTCAGAAGATCAACTGCCTCTACCTCTTGCCAACACATGGAACTCCTTTCCACCGAAGACCTCTTGTCCTCAATGCTTAGCCTAAGAGACCTCTGCCTTCTATGATCACATCCACAGCAGCTCAGCAACCTGTACCAAACACAGTCAATCGGTCTAGTACAAGTCTTCCTCTTTCTGTCAGATCTGTCCAATGCTTGAACACATCAATCCTCTACACACAAGCCTTCTCAAATACTTGCCAAATCTATCCTCGGGTTCTTCTCAAAGAACCAGTGCACCTCTGTCCTCAAGTTATCTGATAGAACTATCAAACTCAGGTCACAAGTCCTCTGCTAGGACCTGTCCAAATCTTCTCACAAGTCCCCATCGAAACCTATCCAAAATTGCTCACAAGTCCCCATCGAAACCTGTCAAAAAAATCAGCAAGCTCACCTAGAAAAAAAGAACTTTCTTAGTAGAAAATCACAAGGTGAATTTTTAGAGACCCAATGTGATTTTTCAAACTCATAGAAGCATAAAGAGAATTGTTAGAGACTCAATATGTTCTATACTTAACTCCCAATATCAAAACTCAACTCAAATCAACTCAGCTCAAACTCAATCTCAAATTTGAAAACTCAACTCAATATCTGAAATGGATAGGATAGAATTTTTTCTTTCAAGAACATGAAACCCCAACAATTGCCAACTATGCAAAGAATCACATAACAATGATACTCATGTTCTTTTCACAATCAATTAGGGCTTCAACAACAATGCTCATCAAACAAGGTTCAATCAACACCATTCAGCTCAAAACACAACCTTGAAGCATTTCACAATCAACATTAGAAAAGGAAACAATTAGAACTCCTTTTCTCTCCAATATTGTTTGAACAAAAAGCATCCACCAACTCAAATCATAATAGCACAAAACAACTTTTCAAATCATCAACAAAGGAGTAAGCCCAACACTTTAACCAAGTAAAGAATAGCTTGATTATTACCAATTTAATGAAAGCAAATGTCAATCTCAAAGCTGCCCACTTAACGTTTCACAACTTCACACAAGAAGCAATTTTAACCTTAAAACAACATGCTTTCATTTCCATAATCAACCAAAAGCACTCTCAACATTACAAGAAAAATTTATCCCTTATACACCTTATTTCTCCCTTATAGTCTTATCAAAAATAAAATTTATCTCTCATAAGAATGCAATAAGATATTTCAAACAACACCTTCAAAAGAATCTTTTATCAAAATAAAACAAGCTTTAAACTCCTTATAACTCCTAAGTCGTTTTTCCCTCTAATAAACTTCCTCCATCCGTAAAATACACTTAGCAAAAATTAATTTCGAAAATACCTTGGCCAACATCAAAAATCGTGCTATGGAGAAATTGCGCACAAATTCTAACACCACCCACTGCATCCACTTCACGATGAAAAACCCTTTCGCATTATTCGAATGCGGAACCTCCCGTTCGGGTAGCGTGCCAATAGCCTAGCCGCTACCGGTGCGCCAAAGGCGCCCGGTGAGGTTTAAACCTCATGCTGTTAGCCTTGTTCCTTCTGCACCAGGGATTAAATAAAACAACAGTGCCTCCCTTTCTTCTGACGTGAACACGAAGATGAAAACCTTATGACGGATTTACGACAAACGACGAGTACAAAAAAATGAACATCGGATTCACAAAAACGGAGAAGACACAGTCGAACGACAGGTTTACGAAAACGGCGAAGACACAATTGAATGATGGGTTTACGAAAATAGCGAAGACACAATCGAAGAAGAAATCCGAATAGTGGATCATGAAATCACAGCGAGCAACTCTTTTCAAAATACGGATGGGATGATTCTTGATTTTCATTGAGGGAGATTTATATGCATTTTTACCATAAGCTCTTGACATCGGCGAGGAGTTTAACACATCGACGGAGGTCTTGGCTAGCGCCCACAATCTTAAAACATAGCACCATGGGTTAGGAGAACCCATTGCAAACAATAATTTAATATTTATTTAAAAATAATTAAAGGGAACCTTAACAAGGTTTTTAATTATTTAAATAAATGCTTCCTCCTAGACCCAAATGCATTAAACTAATGCATCCACCTGTAATCTTTAAACCTGCCAACTTGGGGTTTACAAAAGACCTTTGAAACTGTCATGCCGTAACCTTCATCAAAACAAATTATTTGACATCAAATCAAATTCCTTCAAGAGCTTCTTGACATCAATGACAACTTATACACTTGAGCAAAGGCAATGTAGCCAAAGTACCCAAAATTGCCAACAATATTTGGATAAGTTCTTATGGGAACTTATTGAGAATATTTGACAAGTTCTAGAGAGGACTTGTGGACAGATAGGTATGAGATTTTGTGGAAGCTTACAAGGCATATTTGAGACAAGTCTTTAAGAATACTTGAGAACAAAGTTAATTGATTTATTTTTTCAAACCTTGAGTTAAGTTTTGAGACAAATTCAGTAGAGGTGATTTGGGATTGACTCAAGATTTGAGTTAAGGCTTGAGGACATAGATCGAGGATAGATTTGTACTAGACCGAAGGACTATGTTTAGTATAGATTTGAGGATAGGTTTTGGTGCATATTTGAGGACTGTTTATGCCAGACCAGATATAGAGATTGAGGACATATTTGTGCTAGAATGAAAGACTGTGTTTAGTACATATTTGAGGATAGAGTTTGGTGCAGATTTGAGGACAGGTTTGTGCTAGACCAGAGATAGAGATTGAGGAAATATTTGTGCTAGATCAAAGGACTGTGTTTAGTGCAAATTTTAGATAGATTTTTTAAGGTTACAGAGTTGAGGATAAATATCTCCATCCAGAGCAAGGAATATAGGTGTCTTATGTGGATAGAGTTCCATTTGCTAAGGGTAGTGGAGGCATAGGTCTTCTAGAGGATCACCAGCCAGAGAAAATATTAGGAGATTGGTGTCTCCTGTGGATAGAGATCCATGAACTTGATTTAGGGTATTGATGTATCCTTTGGATAGAGGTCCATAAACATTGTAATACGGAAAGGATTCCCAAGATATTGATTGAGAAAATTTTTCTCCGTGGAGTAGCCCACATTGAGTGAACCATGTAAATTATGGTGTCTCAATTGTGTGTGGTGATTTGTGCATTGATTTGATTAATGCTATTGATATTGCTATCTGTATATTGCATAATATTGATTACAAAATAAAAGTAAAAAGTGGTATTATACTGTTCACCCTCCCTCTCAGTATAAGCTTGTGTTCTTCAAACGATTGAAACCCAATTTCATAAAATGTAGAAGAACATTTTAACTTCAAAAAGATTATAGTTTGTTGTTGTATTTAGTAATATCAAAAAGGTAGACCCATGTCCGATTTTATTGATTATAAGCAACTTTATCAACTAGCTAATGTGCAAAACCTTCCCAGTTCCCATTGATCAGATCAAAGTGGTTGGAAAATAGTAAAATGTCTATCATTAGTTGAGAAGTAAGACTTGAGGGAGCAGGTAAAACATGTCAGATTCATTTCACTTTCCATTGATGAGGTGATGGGTGTGGAAAACACATATTGGATTTGTATGCATGTGTACACATTTAAAAATTATTTAAGAAGGCCTAGTTTGCCAGGAATACATAATATGGTTGAAAGTTCAAATATAGAAAACATCTACAATGTTGTTTTGACTAGTTTAAAGGAAATTGTAGGAATGAATGATATTGAAATAGCCACAAAGTTAATTTACATTGGAGCTAATGGTGTTGCTATAATGCAAGGGCATAGGAACGACCTATGTGTTCGACTCCAAACTTCAATTTCCCCATATATGATACCCATTCATTGCATGGATCATAGAGTGAATATTGCTTATAAAATCGTGGGCACTTTTGAAAATGTTGCTGAAGTGGAAGATCTCATTCGTAATATACATTCTTATTTTTCTTGCAGTCATAAAAGGTTTGTAGAGTTTCAACAATTTTCACTAGGAGTTATATAAGGAAAAAATTGTTGAAAGATGTGGATACAAGGTGGATTTCATTGTATCAACCTGCATTCAAAGTTTTTACAGAATTTAAATATTTAACAAGGTTTATGTATGCAAATAGTAGAGCAAATGATAAGGTAAATGATATGTTTTTTCATTTGACTAACTTGGAAACTCTTTTGACATTATGTGGTATTCTTCCAATGTTACAAGAAATGAACAGATTGACTAAACTTGCACAAGAGAGATCCATGTATATCGTTGATTTCTGTTGGACATTTTGAGTAGATGAGTTGTCATTGATTTCAAGAGTGAGTGGTCATTGATGTCAAACTTTCAACACCAATCAGTGGTAGTTTTAATGGGCAGCATTAGTTTTAGGTTCTCCAATAAGTACAAAAGAATAGTCTGGTTTTAGTTAATCAAGACCCGGTTCCAGGAAATCAGATATGGTCCAAAGTGCAAAGAAGAAGCTAGGTGAATAATATTATAATATTTTTTTATAATATTATAAAGGGAATTTTAAATTAATTATAAATTAAATAATATAATTTTTATTATAAATTAATTTATTAATTAATTTACTTAACTTATAAGTTATTTAAATTAATTATTAATTAATTTTAATATTAGTTATAAGTTAATTTATATTAATTTTAACTAACCCTAAGGTGGGTAATTAAATTAAATTTGAATTTTGAATTCAAATTCTTAAGCGCCGACGTGAGGATCAAATACCCATGTGTGTATAAAAAGGGGATTACCCACATTACCCAAAACTACCATGCCTTCAAGTTTAATTAATGCGACCTTGTGTGAATCGTGCTGCAATAAAGAGGAGTGCTTTTTTATTTTCATGGGAAGTCAACGGTGCACGAAGGTTTAAGAGGAAGAAGTCCACCTTCCCTCACATGGGCACCAATAGCCCATGTGGTGGGCTCCAAAGTGCTAAGGTGCTTGGACTTGGGGATATGGCGGATCAAATCACGCCGAAACCCTTTTGGGTGAAAACAAAGGTATGCTTTAAGTTGAGCACCGAAATTTTTGGGGGTATTAGTTGAGCATTTAAAAATTAATTGTTGCATATTTGATTTGGTTTGTAAGGTTGTAAGGGGAGTTATAAGGCTTATCCAAAATTAATTTTTTGGTGTTATTTGCTCTAATGTTTGGAAATGGTAGTAAGGTGTTTTAGGAAGATTGTTTGAAGTCTTGTGGTGTTGGATATTATTTTAAGTTGGAGGTTATAAGGTGTATCAAAGTGATTAATTTTTATGTAAGATTTGATGGATGTTATTTCTAAAAGGGAGCAATACGGCATAATTGAGTTTTGATTATTTTTGTGTTTAAGGAATATTTTGATAAAATATTGAAGTGATATTTTGTCATCTAGCCATTGAAATTGGAAAGAAAAAAATGTGATTGAGACAGGTTTTCAAGGGCACTTTTACATCAAACAAAAGGTATGGGCACATATTCCTAGTGAGTGATTATTGAATGTTGTGAATGCAAAGTTGGAGTGAAAAGGATTGTTTGGTAAGTATTGTTGAGTGTGTTTTGAATTAATGCTTCAAGGTTTTCTAGAATAAAGAGTTGATAAAACCTTGTTTTATAAGCATTGTTGTTGAAGTGATTAATTGAGTGAACTTGAACTAGGGTTTGCAAAGATCATGAGTATCATTGTTATATGAGATTGATTGATAAGCATTTTTGGAAACATTTGAGTGAGTATTCATATGCTTGGACTAGGGTTTATGAGCAAGGATTAATTCATGAGTGATTGGTTGAGAAATTTTGGTTGAGCATAGTCAAGTGGATATGCAAATGTGATAGTTCAAGTTATATGAAATAAAAAATTTCTATATTCTAAATTGATTTGAGAAAGAGATTGAGTGTTGGTGAGTGTGAAACATATTGAGTCTCTAACAATTCTCTATATTTTTCTGTGATAAAAGAGATTAAAAGTGATTGATAGTTTGTGAATATGAAGCATATTCAGTCTCTAACAATTCTCTACATGCTTTTGTGATAAAAGAGAGATTGAAATTGATTGAGAGTTTGTGAATGTGAAGCATATTGAGTCTCTAAAAATCCTCTATATGTTTCTATGGTAAAATAGTGATTGAAAATGATTGAGTATTATGATGAGTGTGAAGCATATTGAGTCTCTAATAATTCTCTTTATGTTTCTATGATATTGGACAAGTTCTAGTGTGGACTTGTTGAGAAAATTTGAGGTAAGTCTTAGTGAAGAGTTGTGGACAGATTTGTGTGAGCTTTTGTGGAAGATTACAATACAGTTTGAAAAAAGAGATTGAGAGCAGAGTTGAACAAGTTCTAGTGAGGACTTGTTGAGCATATTTGGACAAGTTCTAGAGAGGACTTGTGGACAAATTAGTGTGACCTTTTATGGAAGCTTACAAGGCAGATTTGAGACAAGTATTTGAGAAGAATTGAGATCAAATTTGCTTGATTTATTTGTTTTGACCTTGGGTTAAGTTTTGGGGTAGATTTAGCAGAGTTGATTTTATATTGAGTCAAGCTTTGTGTTAAGGCTTGAGGATAGATTTGTGCTAGATCGAAGGACTGTATTTAGTGTAGATCAAAGGATAGAGATTGAGGATAGAGTTTGGTGCAAATTTAAGGATAGGTTTGTGCCAGACCAAAGATAGATATTGAGCAAATTTATGCTAGACTGAAGGAATAAGTTTTTTTTTTTTGGTAAGTAAGAGAATATTTATGATTAACATCGGGTTTTAACTGGTTGACCCAAAACCATTTTACAAAATAGGGTCCACTGACCAACTGGACAAAGGCCAAGCCTTGAAATTTTAAACTGACAACAAAAAGGGCCAAGACCTACTCTTCCAACAGAATACAGCCAAACTAAACTATGGAAGCCTAATATTATGGCCATCAGAAAAGGAAGACGCAAAATAGAACTAACAAAGACAAAATCCACTTTGAGCCTTCCAATCTAAAATTTTTCATTATCTATCACCATTGAGACTGCATGAGGAATATTTTCAGTCCACGTGATCAAATTTGCTTGCTACAATGCCTTCATTTGCCGACCTATCACTGCCATGTTTTCTTCTCGAAAGGTATGCAAAATTATGGCCTCAGGTCGATCATGAATTAGAGCCCTTGCTTCATGGATGTAGTCATCAAATCTCCAAGGAGCTCTCTTAGTGTTCTTTAGAAGATTTATAATAATAAGAGAATCACCTTCCACCAACAGTTTCCCTGGATAATTCTCCGCCACCTTGAGGCTCCTCCAAACCGCCCTCGCTTCAACCACATTGTTAGTTTGAGCTCCAATATGTTCAGCAAAAGCTACAAGCACCTCACCCTTGTGGTCTCTAAGTAAGCCACCAGCCACAGCTTCACCTGGGTTGCCCCTAGATGCCCCATCAAAATTTAACTTAATCCACCCTAGGTGGGGTGGGGTCCATGAGATCATGGTTCTAGGACAGACTTGAGGATGATTGAGGCCATCAATGAGAGGTAAGTTTAATGACTGGCCTAATGAAGCTTCAAAATGATTTGGAGGTCTAGATGCTGCAGGCACTAAACAAGCATTCTCATTAGCATATACTAAAATTTTGGACAGGACAGAGGATGACTGAGAAACCCTATCCAAGAAGGCCCGACGATTCCTTTCCAACCATATCTGCCACAAGTAGTGATGAAGGCAGATCTTCCACATATACCTAAGATGCCTATTCAAAAAGGGAGAAGGCCACTGGACAAATAAGTCAAAGATGGACTGAGGATGGACCCAATAAATATGAAACACTTGTAATAGACCTAACAAGATTGAGACAGAAAAATTACAATACAGAAACAAATGATCAATAGACTCCCACTCAGACATACAAAGATAACACCTATTAACAATAGTCACACCTCTTTTTATTAAGTTATCCATGGTGAGGATCTTATTTTGGATGGCCAGCCATGCAAAAAACCCAACCTTTGGAACAATGATTTTGGGCCAAACTTCCAAGTGAGGGAAAGTAGGTTCATCATTATCAATAAGCATCAGATAAGAAGTCTTGACTGAAGGAATAAGTTTAGTGTAGATCGGATGACAGAGATTGAGGACAGATTTGTGCTAGACTGAACGAATATGTTTAGTACAAATTTGAGATAGAGCTTTGAAGGTGTTAGAGTATAGAGGATGATAGTCTCCAATGGACAGGGATCCATTATCCAGGGCAATGAGGATAGGTGTCTTTAGTGGATAAATATCCATTAGCCAGTGTAGTGGAGGTAGTAGTTCTTCTAGAATATCACTAGTCAAAGCAGAGGAGAAAGGAGTTCTCCTATGGATAGAAATACATAAATTTTATTAGGGGATTGGTGTCTCCTTTGGACAGATATCCATAAACATTATAATAGGGAAAGGATTCCTGAGAGATTGATTGAGAAAATTTTAGTGAAATATTTTCTCCGTGGAGTAGCCCACATTGGGTGAACCACGTAAAATTGGTGTCTCTATTGTGTGTGGTTATTTATACATTGTTTGATTACTACTATTGATATTGCTATCTATACATTGTATAATATTTATTGGGAAAGAAAAGTAAAAAGTGGTCTTATATTTTTCACCCCCCTTCTTAGTATAAGCTTGTGTTCTTCAATTTCATGAGGATGAGAAAGCAAATATGTTTGATTATTGACAGGTTATATGTGTTTGAACTATATTTTACAGATCCTTTATTTAAAATTTTGAGAACATTGAAAAATGTGAAAAATACAAATAGTTTTTTTAAGTTTAAAATTAATTATTATATTTGTATTAATGTTCGTGAAAAGATGATACCTTTATATTGTTATGAAAGGCATTCAAGTGTAGCTATTGATGATGTTGAAAAATTTTGTGTAACACATAATAGGTATGAAGTTGTTTTACACAATACAAAAAGAAAATTGTTCAACATAGCAAAATCATTGACAAAGGAGATAAGATATCGATTTCAAAGACATGAATTGCTTGAGGCCATGGGTGTTGTTAACCCTTTATTTTGGAGTTCCTGCAATGATCAAAAGTCTACACAAGAGTTGTTTATTAAATATATGGGTAATCTTATTGAGCATTTAAATAAAATTATGGAAGTCAATGGTGTTGTAATAAAAGGTATACTCAACAAAGATCTTTTAAGACAATAGTCACAACATTTTGGAAGAAAAATGGTTCATCAAGCGTCACTTTTGAGTAATATCAATGAGACTGGTTCCATTGCACGTTTGTGGTAAAAGTTGTATCCAAGTAGTATCTTACAAGATACGATTAGTGAATACTTTTTTTATATGAATTATGTCAAACAATGATTTGGGATCTGTAGAAGATGAGAGGCTTTTTAATGCACTATCTTTTGTTAAATCTAAGCTTTTCAACAGGCTGGACAAAAATCTAGAAAATTGTTTAAGAATTTATGTGTCATCATATGAGCTAGAAAAATTTCCATATGATAGAGCATTAGCTTACTAAAATTCAATTACAGACAAAAGGGTCATTACGAATATGACTAAAAATTTGGATAAAGATGCTTTTAGTGATCAAATGGTGTCTTCATAGATTGATTATGAACAATTTGAAACGTGTTCATTTCAGCTACATGAATATTGATTTTTCCAGTATTTCACAACACTATAACATTTTGACATTCTAGATTTCACAATGTTGTTTCACAAGTTGAGAAATGTTCATTTCAGATTTCACAAATATTCATTCTAGATTTTACAACTGTTCATTTCATATTTCACATTGTTGTTTCACAAGTTGAGAAATGTTCATTCCAGATTTCACAAATGTTCATTCCAGATTTCACAACTGTTCATTCCAGATTTCACAAAGTTGTTTGAGATGTACAATGTTTCAAAATTTTACTTTTCACATTAAGCTTATAAAAATTGTACGTTGTATATCACATTATGCTTTTAAAAATTGGATATATTTTTATCATACTGTTTCAATTGTCTTAATAAATTGTTGTTTGTTATTTTATATCACAGTATTGGTATTGTATTGTTAATGTATCAATATTGATCAACAAAAATATTCTTTTGTTGTTTGAAATGATGATAGTAAATAATATTGACAATTTAGACTAGAAAAGCAACACAAAATTATAAATGCAAACAACCTTTGAATGATTGAAGACACAAATTTAGAAAATAAGGTTTTTATTAATACGATTAAAAATATATTACATTGTACAAAAATATTGACTACGATTGAAAATCTATAACATCATACAAACTTATTGACAACAGTCAACTTGAGAGCATTTTATAGTCAAACATTTGATTGGGGGTTTGCACTTCTAGCTTCAATATCGCTTGGAGTTACCTTTTATTTTCCTTTATCTACTTCTGTGATTCTCTCTTCTAGTAGTGCTCTAGCTCAGACTAGGTTTTCACGTACTTTAGCAATACTTACCATCAATGATGATTCCTCTTTATTTGGATCTTCAAGCATTGTTGGAAGTTTTTCTTTTGCTTTCAGTTTCTCTAGAACGTGGTCTGGATCTTCATTGAGCTTATCCCTAATGTATTTTCTTAAACGATAATTGTTCACCATTTTTTATTGCATTTTCGTATTTTCTTTTTCAATTCCATTGCACTATGCAAAATTGTCTTCGCCCTATGAAAATTGATGTCAATGCTCTTAACCTGTATTTTAAAGTTGTAAAAAATTGACTAAAAAAAAATTGAAAACATAATTCAAAACGATTATATTAAAATTATTACATGTTTTTCACAAATATAAAAATAAAATTGCAATAAAAAATTGAAACATAAATAACTTTACTTACATCGGCCACATCCCTTGCAACCTCAACAACTGCAACTTTGTCCTTATTGGAAGTCCAATGGTTATAATAAGCTTGGGTTCCAGTATTAATGTTCTCTAATCTCCTGATTGCAACATTTAAAAGATCATCATCATAATCAAAATCAGGCTTCACTAATCTTGATGTGGCCTATTTTAGAAGGCGATCAAGCTTTTCTGGTTCATACCGAACCAAAAAATAAAGAGAATATCTTTTTGTATAATTTCTATATCGAGCATTAATTTTCTTTAAAAGAAATTTTGCTCAATATTCCCAATCCTTCATATCTTGCACATCTTTAAGGACAACATATTTAAGGGTTGCCTCAGTATTTTGACATTAAAATATTTTCATAAAAATTTACAATATCATCCTTAGTTGGAGAACATTGAGGATTAGGGATGTTTCCTTGAGATGATGGAAATTGCATCTGCCCAGCTGCAGGGGTTCCTCTTTGTTCTGCATCACCTTGTGGATCATGAAGAACATCTATTGTCTTGAAACCTAAAAAGTTGCCCTGCAAAATAAAATCATCATCGAGTTGGATATTATCCAATCTGGGGGTTGAAGCTTCAGGTGCCTATGAATTTGTTGTAAATGTAAAAGATGACCAGCCCTACCTAGAACTTGGTTCTGGTATTTGTGATCTCTATGAGAACCCATGCCCAGAACCTGGTGTTGGCCCCTATAATCTCTGTGAAAATAATTATTTTCCAAAGCACCCGTGACCTCACATTTGCGTAGGCTATGCCTATCGTTGATGTGGTGGAAGCGATGGATGTGGTGTGACCAGTGGTTGTAGTGGTTGTGATGGTTGTTATGGAGGCAGAGGGACCATATGGCCTCTCATTCTTGAAGGTTTTACTTGCTCTTGATATTGAGAATCGGCTAAAAATATTTTAAAATATTTTGTTACAAATTTTTAGAAAATAAAATAGAAAAAAATCTTAATTTAAATTTAAAAAATATAGATTTACCTAAATATGATGAAATATATTGAATATGGGTACCAATAGGTGAAGGGCTAACCACACTAGATTCAGGATACACATTTTGTGCATACCTAGGTGTATGAGAATGCCCAAGAGTAGTACCTAGCCTTAAACGTTTAGACGACCTATCCAATGGTGTCGCTTATGATCCACTGTCTTCATAATCACCAGTTTATTCTATCCTTGTTAGAATTAATATAATGTGCACTATGCCTTCCTTGACACTTGTCAGTTTCACTTGAAAAGTGTCATGTGTTTCATATAGGCTTATGCCTATATATTGTAACCATTTGTATCAATAAAATTATCCCATTAGTTTCCCTCCTAACATTTCTAGAAGGGAAACTAATGGGATAATTTTATTGATACAAATGGTTACAATATATAGGCATAAGCCTATATGAAACACATGACACTTGTCAAGTGAAACTGACAAGTGTCAAGGAAGGCATAGTGCACATTACATTAATTCTAACATTCCCCCTTAATGTGCACTATCCTAACTAAAGAAAAAAACAAGTCAACATTAGGTAACATTCCCCCTTAATGTTGACTTCTAAAAAAAATTCTACATCCTCATTTATTGCTGATTTGGTCTAGGCTCGTGCTCTTTGCGCTTGGCTCTCCAACTGTGAATAATGCTAGATTCACTGTGTATACATCTCGGTCTGTTGCCTCAGGGTTAGCCACTTCCATGGGTCTGTTTCCACTGGGTCAGTCGTCTAAGTGCCTTAGGGTCATCATGGGTGCCTCAGGGTCAGCCACTTCTGGGTCTGTTGCATCTGTAGGTCATCCTCAGAGGATGTTGCCTCTCGTAGGTCACTGACTAGCTCCACCATAAATATCAAATCCCTCCTTATGGTGAACTCAATCTAGAAGGTGTCAATCTCTGTCAAAAATACACCTTAATACGAAGGAAAAATGAGCCATATAAGAGTGTCGGTCTCTGCAAAAAATGCACTCAATACAATAAAATGAGCCATAGAACCAAATATGAAGGAGAAGAATAGAAGAGAATCTCCTGAAGTGTCTTTGTCTGTAGTCTTCAGAAGTA
Source organism: Wollemia nobilis (assembly GCA_028583015.1). Lineage (NCBI taxonomy): Eukaryota > Viridiplantae > Streptophyta > Pinopsida > Araucariales > Araucariaceae > Wollemia > Wollemia nobilis. The sequence goes on from JAQPPZ010017052.1 coordinate 33,488,017, forward strand.
GATCCAGAAAAACCTTGGATAGAGTCTAGGGTGTCTATGTTTGTAGTCCCTAGAATAAGTGTCCTTATGGTAGTCACCTCATCTTACCAGAATGCATGGGTAACCAGCCGTTGCATCCGCCAAGTAGATAGAGGGTACTACTAGATACTAGGTTCACTTACAAGTGCCTTGGGAGTGTCGGGTACAACCGAGAGTGCACTCCAAGGTAGAAAAACTTTGAGGCTAAAAAACTCAATTAAAATAGCCTCAGAATTACAAATGGACACCACCAATGTGTCCGTCACGGAAAAACATTTCCAATGACTATAAATACCCCTATACTTGGGTTTGAATGGGGCCTTCAACTTGTTGAAAAAACAATAGCATGCCTCTCTAGGCAGCAAAATAAACAACATCACTCAATGGCGGCATCGCTCTCAAGGCGGAATAAAAAACAGTCCTAATTTTCCTCGTAGGGGAAATTACATAGGCCATGTGGGCCTTCCATTCTCCATGTTGGCCTTACAATTCCACTTAACTATCAATGTGGAAAATTAAAAATTGGCCAATGTCAGCCACGAGCACTCCCTAGTCTCCATACAATTTGAAAAAATGGTTCCTCCACTTTAGTGTATTTTCCCAAACATTTAAAAAAAATAACTTCTAAGTGAACATATTACCCCATGATTTTTAAAACATCATCAGGCCCATAAGTTTGAGAAATAAAAAAGAATGCATGCTCTTAAACATGAAAAAACATGAAATCCTCCCTGATTTTCGGTGAGTAGCTGGATTCAGTGCAGTTGTTCACCATTTGAAAAGCGAAGCCATCTCCTCCAGATTTTGATGCCTCAAATTTGGCATCTCATGCGCCACGTGGTCGAGCGAACTTCAAGAAAGTTCAGTGATTCTTCCATCTCTAGGCAACTTGGCCAAATTAACATGGCTGGATCTTGCAGACAATCAGCTTATCGAAAGTCGTCCGGTCTTCAACGCCACTCAGTCTGGATTAGACCAACTTTTAAACGTAAATCATTTTCATTTCAATATAAACAATCTATCAGGCACCATTCCGACGATGCCCCATAAAAGCAGGACCTTGGCTATGGCAGCGAGCTCGATAGGCACACGCCGAAATCTAAGTAAGTCATCAATAGGCACACGCTCTCTTTCGCGTCGGGTGACAGATCCGTGTAGATAAAAAATCACCAGATCGATCCTCTATTGGGTTTTAGTGGATGCTTTCTTTGTATAACAATAAATTAAATGGAATTCTTGCTGATGAATCCAGACACACCCTTCTGAGAATTACTGTAGCGAAAGATTCCCATGTCGCTGAGAGTGGAGGTGGTGAAACGTATGGACGCCACCATGTAGAAGTTATGACGGCCCCGCTAACTGTGAATGCGCCGCCCTCCTCCAAATTCAAGACCTTCACTCCTACACTTGGAAGAACTTCATGCTGGAAGAGCAGGCCAAGGTTATCATTGCTGCCAGAAGTAACAACGAGATGGATGCCATCAAGCTCAAGAAAGATTTCCCAGAGCTTCTGCGCATTAAGGAATCACTCATCAAGTACATTTCTGACGAGCGAGGCTAGGCCACGACACGAAGTAGAGGCAACAACTGGTGGAAATATTCAAGAGGTTTTTATTTCTCATATGTTCGCCCTCCATGGCCGCCATCGTCGAGTTGGTGGTCCCGAGGTCGATTCCCACCACCTTCTCGTTCACCACCCGCATCGGCCAGTTGAGGACGTGATCATCTTGGTGAGATGCTTCCCAGGGTCAGAATATTTGGGTATGTTATTGTACTGTAAAACATGACCAGTGTCTACTCTGGATCACCTATTTGGGCCTTGGCACGTCGCATCTTTCGTATCTATCTGGCAAGACACAGAGCAAGGAAAATACCCACAATGAGGCTGAGTATTCCGCAACAACTTAATCTGTCAGATAATTTTTTGACGGGCTCTATCCCGCCCAACATTTCTCAATGCCGTTATTTGCAGGTCCTATATCTTGCTGGAAATAGATTGGGCGAAAGCGTTCCTGCATCCCTGATCTCTTTGGTTTTTTAATAGCGGTGTCTTTGGAAAGAAACTGGTTGGTCGGTAGGATTCCAAAGGCCATGGGCAGCCTCACAAGGTTGGAGGTGCTATCGCTCACCTCCAACAATCTGACGGGAATAATACCACCTCCCCTCACTCAGCTTTCCAATCTGAGTGTGCTGGATCTGGGTGGAAATAGACTGTCAGGAGATATTCCTTTCGCCATTGGATCTCTGCATGTGCTGAATCCTTGCACGGAAGGAAATTTAAAAAAAAAACTCACGCACTGTGAAATATAGCCAATGCCTTGTCTTCCTTTTGCAAGGCCATATCCTGGCCATTGCCTTTGAATACAAATAGAAACCAACCTGTCAAAAAAGTGTTGGGCAGGTGGGAAACAAACATCAGGAGCAATGGCAGCATTCAAGCTGCATCGACGAAAAAATAACACAGCGCCACATGGGCGAGCAGACTGCATGCCGGACAGAAGCTCAGGACCGGGATAGCAAACAAGAGTTTCAAGAACATATCGCCTCCATACGCAGATAGCACCGACAAGATCACCTTCAGTTATGCACTCTGTCCATGAGCAAATGTAAGAGCCGCTTCGATCTATGGTGGGAAAAAAAATATTATTATTGATTTACCACCTCTGGTCATTTCTTCGCCAGATGTGAAGAGCACCATTATTGGATGTCATTTAACGCTAGTACAGCCCCACACTGAGCTCGTCCAGATATGCGCAGATGCTAGACTATCAGAAAAAATATAGCATCTAAGTCCAACAATAAAAAAAATAAGAACTTTGCATCGAGTTGTTGGGAAGCAGTGCCTCTGGTGATTCACCAGTTGAAAAAAAAACTAAGCAAATGGCATGAAAAAGAACTGGAAACCTCCAAAAAAAAAAATACAATCTGCATATCATTAGCAATCTGCAGCTGGATATGCTTGTATTCTTTCACAACGGATATTTCGAGCGTCCCACTGCGCTGAAGTTGCCCTCCTTGCGGTCAACCAAAAAAAAAGTTTGCGGTCAATATCAACAACATCTATAGTTGGCTCATGTGGGCGATTTGCATCAAAATATTCACTCTGTGAAGAAATCCGTCTCGGGCAAACCCCTCACGCAGGCATCCACTTCTCCTCTGCAAAATTCTTAAACATGAATTTAATCTCCCTTCAAACCGCAATGATGATGCTTCTAAACAAACTAGCATGGACTCTAAAACAGCTGAACAGCGAACGGATACATATGGGAAAAAAATATAAAAAAAAATTTGGGGGCAGCCATTAATTTTCAAGCTATCTGGTTTCTGATCCATTTTTAAAAATGGAGAGCATACTCCCTAGGCTTGGAAAACAAATGCGGGAGAAGGATGAGGGGGGAATTTCTCGAGGGAAATCCCCCCTCAAGCTCACAAGGCCAGAGAAAGCCTGGAGCTCTGATACCAAATGTTAGGAGGGAAACTAATGGGATAATTTTATTGATACAAATGGTTACAATATATAGGCATAAGCCTATATGAAACACATGACACTTGTCAAGTGAAACTGACAAGTGTCAAGGAAGGCATAGTGCACATTACATTAATTCTAACAATCCTATGACCCCTATAGGCTGTAGCCTATTTTATATTTGTAATGGCTTCTCTACCCTGCATTTAGATGAAATTAAAATTTAAAAAATAAAATAAAATGTGATAAAATAATGAAAACACTCATTGTGATAAAAAAATAAATTTAGAATCACCTTCAATTCCTCTTCTATCATAGCAATAGCTTGCAGTGTTGCATGCACTACGTTTGGTACAATAGTAGATTGTAAATCATAAAAATAATCATAATATAATGATAAAATAAAATTAACAATACCCATAATGGGTTGTCTTGTTGGTTTGTATTTGAATGCAATGCAACTCAAACCTAATGCGATCCGAGATGTACATGCACCAATCAAAACTCTGATTATGTTTAGAAAGAACAATATAAGCTAGTGCCCAAAATGGAATTTATGGTCTTCCAAGTAGAATCAATATTTCCTGGAAGAAATTGATAATGGACCTTAGAGTTTCATTGTTAACATCACTGATAGTTAATCCCATTTTTGACTTGGTGGCAGAAGCTAAAAAATAAAATTAGATGAGAATTTACAAAATTTTAAACTTAAAAATTAATATAATATAAATAACAAAAATTATACCTACCAAATATTCTGATGTCAGATCGTAGTTCCTCTCGAGGTATCCTTTGTGATCTAGAGTCAGTTGCAACCTCATTGACGCTTAAGGACAATCAGTGAAAGGAAGATTTGTTAATATGTAAATGTCTACAGGTGTGATTGTGAGATTTAGATTTAGATTTATGATTTTGATTCTGACTGTAGAACTTTCATGGTCATAACCGGTGATGACATGTTGTAGTAGGAATTTATCAATTTTGAATTGTGGCATCAAAACTAAGGTTGTCAAACCTGCGTTATCGAGCCATGAAAATTTCATACCTGGGGTTGTTATTAAATCTAAAATCAAAGTGCAAGAAAGGTTCTTGGACTTTGGTGCAAATTTTGAAGGGTTGGCCATTGTAAGAAGTTTGTAGTAGAAGAAATTGGTTTGGGAAAATTGAGAAAGGTTAGCTCTGGTTGGCTGTACTCGTAGAAATAAATTGTAAAAATGACTGTTAAATTAGTGATGACATTTTATAGATATAAGAGGTAGAGTTGACACGTGGTACCATCGTACTGGACATGTAGTATGACTGACTAAATATGTGATACATGGCAACCAGTCAGAGGGTGAATATTTGCAAAGGGTGATCGGATCGCATTATGCATTCAGACCATGCTTGGATCTTTTTATGCATCCAGTTCATGGTCTGATATCCTTTAGCATTTGATATAGGCTCAGATATTTTTATGCATCCGGTCCACATATTGATCTCCTTTTGAATACCGTACTGGCTCGAATCTCTTTATGCATCCGGTTAGTGGTCGAATCTCTTTATGCATCCGATCTGCGGCTCAGATCTTTTTATGCTTTCGGTTAGTGGTTGAATCTCTTTATGCATTAAATTAGCGGTCAGATCTCTTTATGCATCCGATACCTGATCGATTTACATTATGCAACCACTCTGCTACCAGATCTCTTTATGAATCTAGTCCATAAAATATTGCATATGTGATATGTGTCTGCTCTTAGCAGTTACAAGTGTTATCATTTATGATCAACAAAAATACTCATTTGATGTTTGAGATAAAGATAGTAAATAATAATAGCAACACAAAATCACAAATGCAAACAACCTCTAAATAATTGAAGAAGTCAAGACACAAATTTAGAAAATATAGTATTCATTAATATCATTGAAAATATATAACATTGTACAAAATCGTTGACTACGGTCAACTTCAATTTTTTTTTACATTGTAAATATTTTATTTTTCTATAGCAAAATCACTTTCACTTTCAACAACGGCTTGTTTTCCTTTATCTCCTTGCTTGGCTCCTTGTTCCGGTAGTGCATCAAGTCTAACTAAATTTTCTTGACCTTTCACAATACTTCCCAATAATGCACTTTCTTGCTAGTTTGGATCTTCATATATTGTTGGAAGTTTTTCTTTTTCTTTTTGGTGTTGTAGTACAACATCCAGATCTTCATGGAACTTCTCCTGATATATCTTCTTAAAATATTATTATCTGCCACTTTTAATTGTATTTTTTTATTCATTTCCATTGCATTTTGCAAACAAAATGCCGCATTGATATTAAGTTGCATTTTGTTTACTTGCTTTTTTAAATTTTCAAAATTTGATTGCAAAAAAGAAAATGCGAAATCATTCAAAATAACTATATAAAAAATTATTACTTGTTTTAAAGAAAATTGAAATATGAAAAATAAAGTACAAAATCAAAATGAAAAATCAATAAATATTTTCTTACTTCAGCCACATCCCTAGCAGACTCAACAAGTGCAACTTTTTCTTTATCGAAATCCCATTGTTTATAGAAAGCTTGGGCTTCAACATTAATATTCTCTAATATGCTAACAAAAATATTTAAAACATCATCATCAAAATAATTTTAGACTTCACTATTCTTGTTATGACCTGACTCAGCAGACCACTAAGCTTTTCTAGTTCATATTGAACCAAAGAATATATTGAATCTCTTTTTGCATAATTCTTATATTGAGCATTTATTTGCTTGATTAGAACCTTGGCCCGATATTCCCAATCCTTTATTTTCTCCAAATATTGAAGGAAAAATTCTTTGATTGTTGCTTTTGTGTTTTCAACCATTAAAATATGTTCATCAAAATTAACAATATCATCTTAGTTTGAGGATGAGAGTCATTTTCCTCTGGAGCTATAAATTAACTATGCTCAGCTATAGGAGCTTCCTGTTGTTGTGCTTCATCCAGTGGATCTTGAAGCATATCTATTGCTTTAAAACCTAAAATTTTTCCTTGTAACAAAAAATCATCATCAAGTTGGATATTATCCAACCCAACAGATGAAACTTCTGGTGCCTATGAAAAAGTGTGAAATGTAAAATATGAAAACCCAGACCTAGAACTTCGATTCAGCTATGATCTCTATGAATTTTTTTTTTCCAATTCGCGTTTGACCTCTCATCTGTGTAGGCCCAAGATATACCAGTGAATGCAGCTACTAATGTTGTTGCTACTGCTTTTGCTATTATTGTTGTTGTTGTTGGTGCTACTATTGTGGAAGAAGCAATAGCTATGGTGGAAGTGGTGTTTCCATATGGCCTCTCATTCTCGTGGTTTGGCATTGAGAGGCAGTTGAAAACATAAAAAAAAATTGTTTACATTATTTTGAAAATAAAATAGAGAACATCCATAATAATTAATTCAAAGTAAATACACATTGTTTTACCTTAAGATGATGAAATCTGATGAATTTGGGCAACAATATGGGAGGGTGTGGCCACACTAGATCCACCAAGTGAAGGAGCTTGCCTTGGATATTTTTGTGCCCTTTGCAATGGTGAATTTTCTAATTCATTATCCTCATAATCACCAATTTGCTCTGGCCTATAACTCTTATTGGCATCATCTTGTTTACTCCTTATTGTGGCTGCCCTAACCTACATTTATATGAAAAGAAAAAAATAAAATGAGAATGTACTAAAATATAAAATACATTTTGATTGTCAAATATGGACTCATTACCTTCAATTCATCTCATGTCAAGGCAATGGTTTGCAGTGTTGCATGTATTACAGTTGGAGGAGGAGTATCTTACAAATTATGCATAAAGAGCTAAAATATGATTAATAGAGCCCACAATGGGCTGTGTTTTTGGTTTGCAATTACACTGCATGCAGCTCGGCCCTAATGTGATCTACAATATAGGTGCACCAATCGAATCTTTCATGATGTTGACAATGAATAACATTCGAAAGTCCTTAGAACAAAATTTTTGATCTTCCAAGTAGAATCAGTCTTGCCTGAAAGAACTCAATAATGGTCTTCAAAGTTTGATTCTTAACATCAATGATTGATAACCCCTATTTTGACTTGGTGACAGAAGCTGCAAAAATAAATAATTAGATAACAATTTACAAATTTGAATTATTTAGAATTAACAAATTCTAAAACAAAATAATTATACCTGCCAAATATTTTGTGGTGAGTTCATACATTTTCTTGAGGTAGGATTTCTCTTCTACAGAGATCTGGGACTTTTTTGATACTGGAGGACAATCATCAAAATGAAGATCTGTCAATATATTTATGTCTACAACTATGATGTTGAACGATCGATTTCTATTCTATATTTTCATTTTGACAATTCCCTTATCATGGTCATAACTGCCAATGATATGTTGCAAGAGGACTTTATCAATTTTGAAATGTGGCATTGACACAAGGGTTGTCAAACCTATATCATTTAACCATAATAAATCTGTACTTGGGGTAATTAACAAATCTAAAATTAACGTGTAAGAAGGGTTTTTGAATTTTGGAATTGGGGTGGAAATGACGGCCATTGCTATATTTTGGAAACTTGGAAATAGGAAAAATAGAAAAATTTGGTTGTTCGGTAACGATTTGCTCTGGTTGGGTGCAGTGGTAGAAATGACGTGAAAAATGATATTTATGACCTTTTATAGATAGAATAGTCAGAGTTGACACATGGAATATTGTGCATCAGGCTGAATCTCAAACCATATTTTGCATTAGGACCAATACCTGAACCTTATTATGCATCAGACCCTGACCCTAGATCTTATTATGCATTAGAACATGACCCCAAACCTTATTGTGCATGAGACCCAACCCCGGATCTTATTGTGCATCATACCCTGACCCAAACCACATTATGCATTAGATTCGACCCAAACCTTATTTTGCATTAGATCGGATCATCGAAACTTATTCTGCATCATACAAAACATCAGACCTGGTTCTACATCATACTAAACACTGAACCTAGTTATGCATAATATCAGACCTAGACCTGGTTATGTATCATACCAAGCCCCAATTCTCGTTATGGATCTGATCAAGCCATCATATCCAATTATTCATAAGTCTGAATCTATTTGTTATTATGCATCAGTCTGAATCTTGTTCTAGTTTTGCATCAGACCGAAACTAGACCTTGTTTTGCATCAGCCTGGATTCAATCCAAAAAAAACTGTCAAAGTCACCATTTTTTCCTAAATTTTTACTAGAAACCAAGGTAATTCGCCATTGCCTTTGATATCAGGTTGGCCAGTATTCATTGTGCTTTCAAAATAGATTCACCTATTTTTTATAAGTACATTTTGGGTCCTACCCCTTATGCATAACCCTAGACTACAATAAGAAATGAAGGAGAATACAAGTTTCAGTTTTAACTCCAAGATGAAGAGCCAATACAAGAAGTCATACAGTGCATTAATGAGGACTAGATCAAGCTGAAGAACATCTGAAGACAAAGATCCATATTGAAGATTAAAATATTTAATACCCAAATAATGTAATACAGGGGGGTGTTAGAGTTATAGTATATTACATCATTTGGTTCATGTAAATTTACCACCTTAGGTACATAGTTAGGATAGGAGAATACTTTAGGGGAAATTTATCTAGTTACTTCAAGCAATGTAATAAATGCACAAGTGGTATGTGCAAGTTGTAATGTGCAAGATGTCCCCATGTATATCTAGGTAGAGTGTTGGCCAAGGAATCTATCTTCCTATATAAAGGGTCTCATAGTAGTATATCACAACATAGCATAGCATAGCAGATCATAGCATCATATAGCATCTCTCAAGTACTCTTGTATGGAGTACAATGTAGCTCTTTAGCTCATATCAATGAAGGGACAATTTCCTCCATATAGCATTGTATTTTTTCATTTCTATTTATAGCATATTTTAGTCATATTGCTATTTCACTTTCTTTCATATTTCTTGCATTTCTTTGGGACCTGTGTTAGATCTCTCCACAACATATATTCTCAAAAGCTAAAATTTTGAACCTAGCAAATGATGTGTTGAATGATATTTATGCAAGACAAAGGGTGCCCATTTGCTCCATATATCATTGTATTTTTGTCATTTCTATTTATAGCATATTTCAGTCATATTGCTATTTCACTTTCTTTCATATTTCTTGCATTTATTTGGGACCTGTGTTAGATCTCTCCACAGCATATATTCTCAAAAGCTAGCATTTTTAACTTAGCATATGATGTATGGATTGATGTTTATGCAAGAAAAAGGGTGCAACCTTTTGAACCTAGCAGTTGACTTGTTGATTGATGTGAATGCAAGGCAAAGGGTGCAACCTTTGACAAAAATATGCAACCTTTTGAACCTAGTAGTTGATGTATTTATTGATGTGAATGCAAGGCAAAGATCGCAACCTTTGACAAAAGGATACAACCTTTTGAACCTAGCAGTTGACTTGTTGATTGATGTGAATGCAAGACAAAGGGAGTAACCTTTGACAAAAGGACACAACCTTTTTAACCTAGTAGCTAATGTATTAATTTATGTTAATGCAAGGCAAAGGCTGCAACCTTTGAAAAAGGACATAAATTTTTAAACCGAGCAAATGATGTGTTGGTTTATGTGAATGTGAGGCAAATGATGCAACCTTTGACAAAAGGATGCAACCTTTTGAACCTGGTCATTGATTTGTGATTGATTTATGATTGAATGGAATTGGAAATATGGTGGGGAAGGTGCATTACCTTTATTTCCCCAAGTTGGTTGAATATTTGATTGATTATTGGGGAAGATGTGATAACTTGAACATCCTCAAGTATATTGATTACTTTTTTGATTGATTATTTGGGAAAGTTTTGATACATTGAACACCCCCAAGTAGATTGATGGTTGTGATGTATCTTTTGGGGAAGGTGTAAGACCTTTAACCCCCCAAGTTATTGAATTGTCTGAGTGTAAGATTGTATTTGATAAATTAGTGCTGAAGGTGCAATACCTTGAACATCCCCAAGTTGCTTGATTGATCATTTTATGTGACTGATTGGGAAAGTGTGAGATATTGAACCCCCTAGTTGGTTGATGATGTGATTGTGCATGTATATGTGTAATGGTGGATTGTTCAGATTTTTTTGGTGTGCATGTGATGAAATGAATGTATTATGAATGGATGCAATTTGTGGTGATGTATGCAAATGAATGAATGGTGTTGCCTTATTTATTGTCTTTTGAAGAGGTTATGGACCATTGTTTATCGTATTTTACCTTTATTACTTAATCAAGGGCATTAATACAATTGTATTGGTTTGACCATATGTTGTAGAATGAAATGGGATATGATACATGTGTGACAATGTGATGGTGGTATGGAATGGAACCTCGCTTATGAATTTGTTTTCCTTAGGGATAAATGATCTAGGGTTGTTTTGTAAAGACTCAAACATCATAGTGATCTCAAAAAAACTCATATACTCATCTCATAAGTCCATATGATGCTCATGGCATCCTAGCATAATAAAATTTCTCAAGGACCAACTATGTGTACAATGAATATTTATTTTCCATTTATTTTTAGTAAGGTAATGATGCAGGTCAATCAAGAACCATTGTGTGTGCAAATACTAAATTCGTTTACCAATCTTGAGTAAGGTAAGATTAAACCAGTCATGAAGAGAACCAAAAAGCTAGCTTATACTTATGTGCATTTAGAGGTATCTTCAAGAAATACATGTCACCACACATGAGCATAGTCCAATTATAGGGTCTCCAAGATTTGGAGAACTAGATTCTCAACCACTCAAATCAAGTCTTGATGATAATTAAACCATATCCTTACCAATTTAAGGTCTATTATTATTACTTTATGTTTATAAAGAGATAGCTTTGGAGAATCAAATTCTCAACCACTTGAATCAAGTCTTGGTGATAATTGTATCCTATCCTTACAACTCACATTTGTAGTATTATTATTTTATTAGATATTTGAGGAATTAGATTCTCAACCACTTGAATTGAGTCTTGATGAGAATGTTACCTTATCCTTACTACTCACTCTTTTATTATTGTGAAATCTTGTAAAGATGTATATTTATTTTATTGTTGGACTATGTGCATAATGAGACAAGAAAGAAGAACTTTTCACTTCAAGATTCAATCCAATCATGGCATCATCCCTCTCTGATGCAAGATCTCATTAATAAATGTGTCATGTGATTGGTTCAAAAATGGTAGAGTCAACTCCCAAAAATCAAAATTTCTTAGTGAAAAGTGTGTGCTGGTCCAAGAGGAGACCTGATTTAACTAGAAATAAACTATAGAACTTAAAGATTGTTTGACGTTCAAATACTACCAAAGAAATGAGATGCTATGGAGTTTTATTGAAACTTATTTTTTCATTATTTTTTATTAATTTATTTTTTGGTATGGTGGTCGATGATGGAATGAAACTAATACTAGGGTGAAGGTGCTCTTGATTAAGGCAACAAGACTCAGTGGACTAACAATTATCTAAACTAACTGAATAACTACCAATATGGCAAGTAACATGTATGAATGCAAATGATAAGGATACATAAATGTCGTGTACAAGGAAATTATCATGGAATGTATATGAGTTATGGATGCATAGAATGTAATATGAATGATTAAGTTAAAGGGAGATAACACCAAATGATGTGGATAAATATATAAGCAATGTAAAGTAAAACAAATGATTTTGTATTGATATTTCAAATGCTTCATATCCTTTTCTTTTACACAATGATTTACCCCAAAATTATGGTGAATTGATTACAATAAATGATAGCTTATTCTTAGATTTACAAGTGGTCACAAAAAGGAAGGAGGAAATCCCTTTGGCCAAGATAATGGAAATAGGTGTCTTCGATCTCCTCTTGCTCCAATAAATTTATGGATGGGCTTTAGCTATCCTTGTGGGCCATCCTTTGCTCTAGTAGCATCCAATGACCTGTAACCTACACACATGAGCTTACAAAAAAACAAGATTAGTAGCACCTATTGATATGCATTAAATAAAACCACCAAACCCTAAATAGAATGCTTGCACACTATTAAACAAGATGTAGAGAATAGAAAACAAATAAACCAAATTGCCTTGTTGATACCTAATTCAATTTATGTCCATGAGGGCTGAAAATTTCATTGAGCAAATGTAGGGCTACATATGGGTACTGGCTTGAAGAACTCAAGATTATACTGAGAGGGGGGTGAATAGTATAAGATAAAAATTTTTACTTTTCAATCCAAATGATAACATCAATAATATTAATGCAATAATGAAATAAATCATCACACATATGAGAGACATAGCTTTTACGTGGAAACACCCTTTTGGGAGAAAACCACAACAAAATATTGCTTATATATTTCTTCAATAAATTTCATGGGCACCAACCCACAGGAGACACCAATCCCCTCTCAAGTTCATGGACACTAATCCATAGGAGACACTAATACCCTCTCAATTTTGTGGACATCAATCCATAGGAGACACCAATACCCTCTCTTGGTTCATGGACTCCAATCCATAGGAGACACCAATCCCCTCTGCTCACAAATCTGGTCCAAACTTTGCTCAAGTCTTATCTCAAATTTGCTCTATATTTTTTCTCAAAACTGCTCAAAACCTGCTCATAAAACCTACTCAAATCTATTTCAAAACTTGCTCAAATCTGCTCTAAAACCTACTCACAAAATATGCTCCAAAACTTGCTCACAAAATCTGCTCCAAAACCTGCTCACAACTCTGCTCATCTACTCCCAAAACCAATCATGAACAATAGAAAATTTTACTCTTAAATCTAATCTATAACCCTTGCCCATTTACTCCTATATTCAAGCAAAATAATGCACATCCAATAATTCCTTATACCTCCAACCATATGACAATAGAAATATTTTCCTCAAACAAATTACTTTGAGAAAGCAATTAAATCACCATACCTCCAAATCTACCTCAATGATGATGATGAGCTTTCCAAACCTGTTTTGACAAAAATAATCTTCTCTTTGTTTGTTCCTTCAAAATCTGGTTAGCAATTTTCTTTTTCCCTTTTTGATCAAATATCAAATCAACCACTTTAGAAACCCTTATCAAAACATACACAATAAGGCTTAAAAATAACTCCTTGTCTCCCTTTTGAAACTCACAATATAAATATTTATTAACAACAAGAACCCTTATTTCTCCTTTTGCAAAAATTAAATCACATTTATCATTTGCAAAAATTCATTCCCATTTGTCATTTGCAAAAATTAAATTTCAAAACTATACCTTATAGCTCCCTTTTATCATTTGCAAAATTTAAATCACAAAACTATACCTTATAGCTCCCTTTTATTATTTGCAAAATTAAATTTCAGACCCTACCTTATAGCCCCTCAAATATAAATTTTAATAAATCCAAAATTAAATACCTCTCACTGTTATCAACAGGATTTGATCCCCTCACCTTGCAAGGTACAATACCCTATCACGGGATCTTTAAACAGCTGCGCTATCGCAACACTTGAAACCTTAATGCGCAAAAAACAAATTTATTTCTTTTGTTGCTTTGTCTTCAACAAAAAATGATGTCAAAGGGTTTCAACCCCTCAACCTCCTGCCAGGCAGTGCTCCCCGTGAGCTACATAACTAGTTGGGCTACCCTGGAAGTTAAAACACTAATTGCACTATTTTGGATTTATCCTTCATTTTTTGCTATTGCTGAAACTTCTCCAATCTCCTCCTTCACCCTTGCCTATTCACTGCTACTCTGCTTGATTTATTTTTTTCTCTCACAAAACCTTAACATCATCTAAATTAATTAAAGCATATATTTATATGCTTTGTCCTTTGTTTTTCAATGAAGTCAGCTCCACCATTATGCACTTTGTCCTTTGGCACCAAAACATTTGAATTTTGATTTTTCAATTTTTAAATCTTTTGCAAGGAGGTCACCCAAGGTTTTAAATATTTTAACTTTTAAAAATATTAAACTATATTTAAATCCTATGAACCTTCATCTTTAATATTTAAATATTAAACATCCTTGAAGATATCTGCCTTTGACATTGACATTTATCCTTGGAGATATTTCTACCTTTGACACCTCTAAAGATATTTCTACCTTTGATATCAATGACAACTCAATATTTCCAACATGGCTAAACACAGTCCTATATCTCCATAGATGCAAAGCCTTATCTAGGGCTATGTAGACACCCTATCACATCTTGATATGAGTTGTAGAATTTATGGGAATCGATTCGAGACCTTGATGCTTGATATCCAAACTTTGGTTAGGGTTACTCTTATGATTTCAATAAAGTGTCATTACAATTTTTTTTTCCTCCATTCACAAAAATGAATCATATTTTATAACCTTTTGGAAGGTTAGGTTTAGGGTTTGGAGGTGGGGAGCTAGAATTACCAAATGGTAATCTAGGGTTAGGGTTTGGCTAGTGGATAGGATCTATAAATAATATATATATATCAAATGATTAGTATTTGGTATCTACAGATACCCCTTTTTGTATCGCGTTGTGTAGAACACAATGCAGTACACAAACAAGAGACACATGGTTTTATTGGATGGAGAAATGGATGCTTTCCTCATCTTGCAAGAATAATTATTTTGAAATTTTTTATTTTAGCTTAACCCTTCAATTGGAAAATGGGTAAAGAATTAAATCCACAAGTCAATTTACTAAATGTGAATGATGAAAATGTATGGATGTGATGGATAAAAATGTTGAAAATCATGATCAAGTTGGCTACCCCAAGTTTGGTTGTGTTATCAAATTTTTGCCTTTGGTAGCATTAATATATGGACTAGCCATTGCGGGTGCACGTTGACCAATTTCTTATTGGAGTGATGTCTACCAATTTCATTTTTTTTTGAAAAATTTTCACTTTACAACCCTACGGAGAGAGATTGATTAAAACCTTAGGTAAATTTTCTTGAACACATGTGCATTCTAAATTTGAGGGACCAAAATTATTTAATTTAGGATAAGATGATATGGTATGATGTGTGGGATGCATGGATGGATTATTTGATGATTTTGTGAAGTTTTGGAGTGTTTTGTAGCCTTTTTGGGACCCTTTTAGGGTATTTTTGATCTTTTACAAATGCAAGCTACATTTGGGTGCTCTAAAAAGCATGAATTTTGGCTATAAATAAGGTTGGGATGCTCATGTTGAATTAATTATTACATTTGAGAGTTTTTTTTTTATGTTTGAGAGGATAATTGGATTGAGTGGTTGTGTTTGCAAAGTTTTGAGGTTGATTTGATGGTTTTTTTTAACAAGTGTCCTTATGGTGATTTATCCATCCTATCGGATTGCATGGATAACCAATCGCTACAACTTCCAGGTGACTAGAATAAATCACTAGATACAAGGTTCACTTGAGAATACCCTTTGAATTGAAAATGACCAAAGGATTTTGATTCCTTTGGAGCCTTTTGGATTTGAAAGTGACCAAAGGATTTTGGTTTCTTTGGAGTATTTTGAATTGAAAGTGACTAAAGGAGTTTGGTTTCTTTGGAACCTTATGATTGAAATTAACCGAAGGAGTTTGCTTCCTTTGGAGCCTTTTGAATTGAAATTGTCTTTTTTTTACTTTATTGCATGAATGATAATCTAACCAGTGTCCTTATGGTAATATACCCATCCTATCAGATTGCATGGATAACCAATTATTTTAACTACCATGTGACTAAAGTAGATTACTAGATATGAGGTTCACTCAAATATCTTTTGACCAAAGGGGTTTGGTGCCTTTGGATATTTTAAAATGATTTAACCAAAGGGTGTGTCTCCTTTGAAACATTTTGAATTAATTTGACCAAAGGGGTGTGTTTTATTTGGAGCATTTTGAATCAATTTGACCAAAGGGGTATCTCCTTTGGAGCATTTTGAATAGATTTGACCAAAGGGGTGTGTATCATTTGGAGCATTTTGAATTGATTTGACCAAAGGGGTGTCTCATTTGGAGCATTTTTAATTTATTTGACCAAAGGGGTGAGGTTCCTTTGGAGCCTTTTGAATTGAATTGACCAAAGGGGTATGTCTCCTTTGGAGTATTTTAGATTAAAAGTTACCAAAGGGGTTTTATTCCTATTAGCTTTTGATGCGGCATGTAATAGGAGATAGCAATCACAAGATGCATAGTAATATGAAATAAAGTAAATCTGTGATATGACTAAAAATATACTATAAATATAAATTATGGAGATGTTTACAAAAGTAGCTATGGAGGAAATGAACACTCCATGAATATGGCTACAACTTAAGAATGGGTATTGACCATATTACACCCCATCATAATACATCACAATGCTACATCATGCCACACTAGTATACACTACTTCCTACTTCTATATATTGCTCTATGTCTATGGAACTTTATATAGGAAATATATTCCTTGGCCAAAACTCTACCTAGATGTACAAGAGATAGCTTGCACATGTACAACTTGCATTTTGACACTTGTGCACTTAGTACATTGCATGAAGTAAATAGATAACTTCCTAAAGTAATCTAATGGCCTAAGTATGTACCAAGAAAGGTACATTTACATAATCCAAATGATGTAATAGTCTATTTATAACACCCCCCTATATTACATTAATTGGATATTGAAAACTTTAGTCTTCAATGTGGATCTTATTCCAGCTGATAATATTTGACTTTTTCAAGATAATTATCCTTGTCTTCTATCCAACCACTTTTATTGTTCTCTTTGTGAGTGTCTTCATTTGTTTCTGAATGTTGATGATTGAATAGATCATGGTTCACTTTTCCTCTCATATTATTTATTTTTATTCTTCTATGCTTGCCTTTGTGATGTATTGGTTCTTCATTTTCTTGAACTCATTCCTTTGAAAATATGTTAGCATCATTATGAAACATCACAATATTCTATGGGATTTTCATTAAATCTAGGATATATGTATTTTCATTGATTGATCCTGTTGCTTTTATTTTTCCCTATTTCATAATGATACATGTATTTATTTCATCCATATATATACAAAGTTGATCATATAGTTGTCTTCTAATAACTTTCTTACTGATATGAGATTGAATGTTAGTTCAGGAACATACAATATATTTTGCAGTAGAAGATTTGGAAATGATTTACAAGGTGTCACACATCCATATCCATGTATGAGATAGGTTTGGTTATCACAATTCTTATTTTGCATCCTTTAGCATCTTCAAGATAGCCGAACCATTGTATATTTCTTATCATATGATGACTTGCCCCTAAGTCAATATACCACATATTTTCATGTTTTGTAGAATAGTTTCTATTGGAGCAAATACCACACTCATTATATGACATTCCTTTTTCCATTTGAAGAGGTAGAAGAAATTATATAGGATTTTCTTTGTTGTCTACCTTATGACTCCCTATGTTAGGATATATGATTCCTGATTGAAGAAATATAAGCTTGATTTGATAAAACCTTTAATAATCCTTGTTTTGTAGACTACCTTATGTCTCCCAAGTAATGTGAGTATATACTCCTAAGGATTTTTAGGTTATGAGTAAATCTTATCGTTGATAATATATGATGTATGTTGATCTTAAAAAGTTTTATAGAATGCCTTATGACTCCCTAGTATGCTATGTATAAGATATAGTACTTTTGTAGAATTATAGTTTAATATTTATTGATTTTGTAAGGTTATGTAGAATACCAAAATCAATTCCTATTATCCCTTATTTCTCCTATTGAACTAAGCATTGTTCCCAAATTTTAAATAGGTTATAATGTTGGATCTTTTATCTCCTTTTGAAAGGATTGAGACAATAATATTATGAATATCCAACCTATGAAAAACTCTCTTTATAAATAATCCTTTGGAATTAGGCTAAGTGTATCTAATTTTCCAATTAATTGATTTGATGTAGTATTCCTTATGACTCCCTAATATTTGGATAAATTAGATCACAATAATATTTGAAAATATTCAACTTTTATCCAAGTAGAAAATCTTATTACTCCTAGGTTTTATATTGCAAATATTTGATTCATTTGATAAAATATTTCTCTCAATGTATGGCTTTCAATGTAAATAAATTCCTCTAATTTAAACCTTATAACTCCAGAAAATAAAGCACATATAAATAGAAATAATTTTACCTTTATCCAAGCAATGTTCAATACTAATTTTGTTAGGTGTGAAGATAATATAAAGGAAGAAAGTCACTTGATGTCTGACCTACTAGACGTCTGGGCTAGATGTCTAGGAAATAGGCCATACGTCTAGACCATACATCTAGGAAATAGGGCTGCTAGATGTCTAAGCCAGACATCTAGGTAGAAAATATGCTAGACATCAAGGTAGGACAAGACACCTATTATAGTAAAATATGTCAGACATCAGCTACAGTACGAGACATCAAATGTTAGTTGCAGTACGAGACGTCAAACATCAGCTATAGTTCAATATGTTAGTTGCATTACGAGACATCATCTATAGTATGAGATGTCATATGTCAACTACAGTACAAGACATTAGACGTCGGTTGTAGTTTAAGATGTCAATTGCATTATGATATGTTAGTTGTAGTACAAGATGTCGGACATCAACTGTAATACGAGATATCATATATCGATAGTAGTTCGAGATGTCAGTTACAGTACGAGACGTCAAACATTGGTAGTAGTTCAAGATGTCAACTATAGTATGAGATATTAGTAGCAAATTTTTGAGATAGACATCAAAATATAGAAGATGAAAAATCTTGGGGAGCAAAAATGAACATTCTTTGGGAGCTAAAATAAATAGGTTTTGGAGGCTTTCATCCGAAGAGGAAATAAATAGTTTGGAGTCTTCCTTCTGCTCTATAAAAGATATGTGATCCCTTGCATATTATATAGTAATTGAAAACATTGAGAAATGTCAATGTAAACTTTGCTAAAAATAATAAAAGGAGAAGTTGCCATTAGCCATGGTTTTTCCTGCACATTGCAGGTTTCCACATAAATGTTTGTGTCACTTGTGTTACTATTTTCCTATTCTATATTTTTGTTATTGTTCTTCCTCTTGCAGGTGAAAAATATAATTTTTTTCATAACATCTGGTATCAGAGCTAAGGTTTTGTACGAGTGGGAGCTGCAACAATGACAAAAGGTGTAACCAAGTTCCAGATTAAGAAATTTGATGGCAGGAACTTCACTCTATGGAAGATAAAGGTGGAGGATTTGTTGGTTCAGAATGACCAATTTCAAGCCTTGAAAGGGGTCACAATTAAACTGGGCAACATGAAATATGAGGAGTGGACAACGCTTGATAGGAAGGTGGTTTCTATAATCTATCTTTGCCTAGCGGAATTTGTCTTATTCAATGTAGTTGAATAAAATATCGCGAAATCCCTTTGCCAAAATATTGAAAAGATGTATGAAAAAAATTAGTAAAAAATAAGGTTTTTTTCTAAAAAAGCGAGTTTATAGCTTAAGGATGAAGGAAAGTTCATCCATAGTAGATCATTTGAATGAGTTTAATAATTTAATCAGTAAACAAGTTTTAGTTAATGTGAATATGGAGTATTAAGATAGAGCTATTATCCTACTTTGGTCCCTCCTGAAAACTTGGGATCATATGGTGATGACCATTAGTAATTCATCATAAGGAACTCTCAAATTTGATGATGTGGTAGCCACTTTGTTGGCAGAAGAGTTGAGGTCAAAAACGTCTTTGCAACCCTCAACCAATGAAGCCCTATTTGTGAGAGGTTGATATTTTGAGGGGAGTAAACAAGGTAGAAAGCAGTCCATATCTAAGTCTAAATGACGTAAGAAAAAAGAGAAGTGTTGGCATTGTGGGAATATTGAATACTCCAAGAAGGACTGTTGACAATTACAGAATGGTAAAAAGCAAAAGTAGCCATCAGTTGAACCCAATGCAGCAGATTCAGGAGAGATGACAACATGTGAAGCCTTCTGTATTAATAACAGTATATTGGTTTTATATACCTGGGTTTTGGACTCAGGTGTATCTTTCCACATGTCTCTCCACAAAGACTGGTCTAACAAATATCAGCTATACTATGGTAGAAAGGTATATTTGGGTGATGATCACCCTTTAGAAATTATGGAAAGAGGGGATATAAGGATTAGGTTGGATGATGGTAGATAAAGGATGTTATGTGATGTGCGACATGTTCTCGATTTGAGGAAAGATTTTCTCTCAATAAAAATGATTTGTAAGCTAGGGTATTTTTTCAGCTTCAGTAACAACTACTACAATATTACTAGAGGGTCTCTTGTAGTAGCAAAGGAAGAATCTTATGGGACCTTATTCCATTTATTCGGTGATACGATGATAAACCATGCAGCAGTAGCAACTTTTGTTTAGGATGTAGTAATACTATGGCATCAACACCTAGGCCATATGAGTGAAAAGACCCAAAAAATCTACATGATAGAGGTATGCTTTCTGGGATTAAGTCTTGTGATTTAGACTTATGTGAGCACTATATTTTTGGTAAAAAAAGAGGGTTCGATTTACTACAAGTCCTGCTAAGAGTTTTGATTTTCTACAACTTATACATTCGGATATATTTGGACCAGTCCCCACTTAGTCCTTTAATGACACCATCTATTTTTTGACTTTTATAGATGATTATTCTAGGAGAGTGTGGGTTTATTTTCTAAAAAAGAAGTCGAAAGCTTTGCAAAAATTTAAAGAATTCAAAGTATGGGTAGAAAAGAGTTTGGGCAACTCAATTTTATGTCTCAGGTTAGATAATAGGGGTGAATATTTCTCAAAGGAATTTGATAAATTTTGTGCGCAGGAAGGTATTAAGCATCAGAAGACTATACCATACACTCCACAGAAAAATGGTGTGGCTGATCGGATGAATCACACAATCATGGAATGTGCAAGAAGCATGCTTAGTGCAACCATGTTGGAGAAAAAGTTTTGGGCAGAGGTTGTTAATACAACTATTTATCTTATTAATAGGTCACCTAAAACTGCATTGGATGGACGAGTTCGAAGGAGGTTTGGTGTTGTAAGCTAGTTGATTACTCTCATTTGTGTACCTTTGGTTGTGATGTGTTTGCCCATGTACCCAAAGAAAAAAGGTCCAAGCTTGATCCAAAGTCAAGCAAATGTGTTTTTCTTGATTATGGAGATATATTGAAGGGGTATAGACTATGGAATCCTACTTCCCACAAGGTAATTATTAATTGGGATGTAATTATTGATGAAAAACCCATGCAAAGGAAGGAGGTATAGTAAAATCCTAATGATGTACCTATTGAAGTAGAATAGAGTGAAGATGAATATGAAAATCAACATGCTAAATTTTTTGATCAACATGTAGAACAAGTAGAACAACAAGTAGAGCAGCCACAATGGTCACAAGACCAAGAGCCAGAAATGATAAATCATTGGGTTAGAAGATCTACACGTCCACAAAAGTATCCAGAAAGGTATTCTCATATGTATCAGTCTTTTGATTTGTTAATTTATGATGGTGAACCTAGTTCATTTTAGGAAGCTAGAGAGTCTAAAAATATAGAAAAGTGGAGGAAATCCATGGAGGAGGAAATCGAGGCACTTCATAAGAATAAAAATTGGGAACTTGTGGATCTCCCACCTATAAGAAATACTATTGGAAACAAGTGGGTGTACAAAGTGAAGAAGAACAACGATGGGCTATTGGAATGCTATAAAGCTCACTTGGTGGAAAAGGGCTATGTGCAGAAGTCAGGTGTTGACTTTAATGAAATTTTCTCTCCAGTTGTGAAGATGACTACTATTAGAGTTCTACTTGCACTTGTAGATGCATAGGATTTGGAACTGGAGCAACTTAATGTAAAGACTACTTTCTTGCATGGTGATATCGAGGAAGAGATATATATGGATCAGCCTGAGGGCTATGAATAAACAGATAAAGAGCATTTGGTTTGCAGACTAAAGAAAACATTGTACGGGTTGAAACAAGCACCAAGGATGTGGTACAGGAAATTTGACACCTTCATGAAGAGCCAAGGTTTCAGTAGGAGTAAAGCTAACCATTGTGCATACTAGAAGAGGTTTGATGATGGTAGTTTGTTGTTGTTGTATGTTGATGATATGCTGGTTGCAGGCCCCAACATGAAGAAATAATTGATCTTAAGGCTCAATTGGCTAGGACATTTGAAATGAAGGATTTAGGAGCAATAAAGCAAATTTTAGGGATGAAGATATATAGGGAAAAAAAAGGAAGAAAGGTCTGGTTAAGTCAAAAGTCATATGTGGAAAATATTCTATAGTGCTTCAATATGCAGAATGCTAAACCAATTAGTACCCCACTTCTTCCACACTTAAAGTTGTCTTCCAACCAGTATCTTAGAATGGAAGTAGAGAAGTCAATCATGTCTCGTGTACCTTATTCATGAGTAGTAGGAAGCCTCATGTATGCCATGGTGAGAACCACACCAGATATTGCCCAAGCAGTGGGAGTAGTCAGCTGGTACATGGCAAATATTGGTAAGGAGCATTGGAATGCAATGAAGTGGATATTTAGATATTTAAGGGCCACTTCAGATGTTGCCATTTACTTTGGATCGGTAGATTTGCAAGTTACAAGTTTTGTGGATTCTGATTATGGTGGAGATAGAGATGGGAGAAATTCCACTATAAGATATACCTTTACTCTTGTTGGTGGAGTAGTGAGTTGGGCTTCTAAGTTGGAGTCTATTGTGGCTTTATCAACCACTGAAGTAGAATACATTACAACAACTCATGCCAGTAAGGAGGCAATTTGGCTAGAGTAATTATTGGGTGACTTCAAAGTAATGCAAGAGGAAATTACATTGCATTATGATAGTCAAATTTCTATTCAGCTAGTGAAGAATCCAACATTCCATGATCGCACGAAACACATTGATGTCAAGTACCACTTTATCAAAAATATGGTGGAAGAAGGTAGGATCCTATTGTATAAAATTGACACTGAAGTGAATCCTGCAGATATGCTTACAAAGCCGATCAAGGTAGAGATTTTTGAATGGTGCAAAAATTATTTGGGCTTGCAAAAAAAGTAACAAAGGGCAAGATTGGGCAATTGGAACTGGCTAATAATTTATTTTTTGGCAAAATAATCCTTGAATACTAACTTCAAGTGGGATAATGTTAGGTGTGAAGCCAGTATACAAGAAGCAAGTCACTTGACATCTAACCTGCTAGATGTTTGGGTTAGAATTCTAGGCAATAGTCCAGACATCTGATATGCTAGACATCTAGACCATACATCTAGGTAGCAGGTCTGCTAGACATCTAGGTCAGACATCAAGGTAGCAGTTAGACTAGACGTCTAGGTAGCACATCTACTAGATGTCAAGATAGGATGAGACGTTGATTATAGTACGAGACATCAGATATCGGCTATAAAACAAGACATAAGATGTCAGCTATAGTTTGAGACATTGGCTATAGTAAAAGACATCAGCTATAGTATGAGATGTTAGATGTCAACTATAGTATGAGATGTCATATGTTGATTGTTGTTCAAGACATCGACTGTAGTACGATATGTCAGACATCGGTTGTAGTACGAGACGCTAGACATCGGTAGTAGTTCGAGATATCAGTTATAGTATGAGATATTAGATGCTAGTAGTAGTTCGAGACATTAGCTACAATACAAGATGTCAACAATAGACATCTGAGATAGATGTCAAAATGTAGAAGATGAACAGTTTTTGGGAGCATAAACGAATAGTCTTTGGGAGTTAAAATAAACATGTTTTGGAGGCTTTTTGTCGAAAGAGGAAAGGAATAGTTTGGAGTCTTCATTCTGCTCTATGAAAAGGATGTGATCCCTTGCATATTATATAGTTGTTGAAAATATTGAGAAATGTGAATGTAAACTTTGCTAAAAATAATAAAAGGAGAAGTTACCATTGCCCCGTGGTTTTTCCTACACATTGTAGGTTTTCACATAAATATTTGTGTCACTTGTGTTACTATTTCCTTGTTCTATATTTTTATTACCGTGCTTCCTCTTGCAGGTGATAAATATGAAGTTTTTCATAATAGATTTTAGAGAATATTTGACTACAAAATTTACGTAGACATCATGGATGTTGTGGAGATATCCTCCAATGGAAGCACTTTGAGATTAATGCATTCCAAATATGGCATCTTCTAGTATCTTCCCTTGAATTTAGTTGCCTTGAGCATTAAAGGCTCTAACACCTTCTTGACATGCTACAACTCAACCCTTTTTGCACATATGATGAGATAGTAAATTTGACGATGAAGAATGCTTGCTAACTTTGGTCATTGACATCCTTAAAATGGAGAAGATTCATCTCTTATGTGCCAAGTGGCATGACCATTTTCCTTCAAGTTCTTGAAGAGAGTTTTGTGCACTAAATATTTGTCTCCCTTATTATAAAGTAAGAATGTTACGTTCTTTAGCAAAACGCATGGTCTTCCTATTTAACAAGTGTATTCAATGCACCATCATATTCATGTAACTCCTCCTTGAAGATGAGTGCTCTCTTGAATCGAGCGTTAGTGTTTTCCTTTAGTGACAAAGGTCACTTTCTTATCTACATCAATGTAGTCTCTATTGCTGGTTCGAACGGACCATTTGAGATCTTTTTAGCTTTGCAAATCCTCTACTTTGCTTTCATTTGCTTGCATAGTCTTCTACTAGGATATGAAGCAACAATATGGAGGCCTTGAGAACCACTTTTAGTGAGTGTATATGGAGTAAGTAACGCTCCAAATGGTGCTTCAACTTTCTTTTTATTTATATTTGTTTTCCATCCTTTACATAGACACTATTGCTCTTAAATGACGTTGTTTATCCCTTGCTCTTGTACGTGTATCTTATAGGTTCATCCATCTAGAATATGAGGAGTATGAGCCATTTGAATGGCTCCTTGAGCTAGGCTTGGATTGCTGCTAGCATATGGCTGCTTCTAATTGGTTTTTCCAGTAAGTGTAGTTCCTTTGAGGTACCTTTGAATTTGCCTTCTCTTCATGTATAACCATATTAGAAATAGTGCACTATAATGTAAAATAGTTTTATACAAGATGATATTGTTGCAACTTATTTTGCACTCCTCTTTGTAAATATGGATTTTTGGTTTTTGAGGCATAATATTGAGTGCAATATAGGGGTTTTTAGTGCAGAATATTTTTGCTTGGATATTTTATAAACAAATACAAGCTTGTAACCACATGATAGAAGCTATTTTTATGCACTATTTTCTTGTGCTTTGAACTTGAGACTCACCAAGTCTCTTTTGAGGCTTCTTTTAATTCTCTTATGGTGGTTACTTTCTTCTCCAATTATTGGAGGATTGAGCTAATTTTGTGGCTTCCTTAGGGCACTTCAAAGTTGCAGATTTCAGTGCATTAAGAGTGTTTTTAGACACTTTGACAAATTCTATTTTTATGCCATTCTAATGAACACAAACAATAATCTTTGAAAGCAATGTAATAGTGCAAATTAATCTAATAATATTTTAATTCTACTGCAATAACAATTTCACCTTATCACTCTAATCAAATCTAAAAAATAATGCACTTAATCAATTTACTGCAACTAATCAAGAATAATTTGTAATGAATCTTCAAGAATTATTCTGAAATTTATTTATAAGCAAGGTTTTAGGATCTAGTCTTCTTTTTCTTTCCAAAGTAGATGATAGGTTGTTTATATATAGTTTGAAATTCTAAAATATAATCAATTTCTAAAGTGCAAAGGAACCTTAAAGAATCCTTTTTTTTTTCATGTTTGAAGGCTCTTAATTAAACTCTCATTTTTTTAACTTTACTTCAATGAAGGTGATTAAACAAACCTGATAAGTAATCCACTTAATGAATTTACTTGCACCAATAGTTGCTTACCTTTTTTTGAAAGCCCTTTTCACCACTTTTGTATAGGATGTAGATCTTGGTGTCTAAGATCACTAATTTTTTGTCTTGAGTAAGATTTGGCAGCTCACTGTAGGCTGCCTTAAACAACTTTATCTTCACCAAAAGATGGTCTCCAACTCTCTTTTACGAGCCTAGAATTTTAGTAGTTCATTTTCTTCTTGTAGTCTCCTCTTTTTGTTGTATATTAGAAGATATCTTTGATTCTAAAGTGGTGTCTTCTTGATGTGAGAGGTAATCTCAAAATCTCCTCAATTTTGTAGGCTTCTTATGTTTGAATCTTCCTTCAAGTTGCTTGTCAAATTTTAACTTCAAATAGGATCTTCTTCTCAATATTCTAAATGTCTTAAGGTATTCTAATATTTTATACTCCTTGACAAATTCATCTTCTTGGGCTTGTTGTTAGATGACGATAATTCTCCCAAATATTTCACTATCACCAATAGTGAATTTATCCAATGAGTTCTCCTTTGAACTCCTTTGATAATCTCTTTAATAAGGCTCTCCAACCCTTTTCTAGGATGCTCGTAGAGACCTCTCCAAGGCCTTATAGCTTCTTCTGGTCTTCTTTGAGACCTTCTCTTCAACCTTCTTCTTCTAGAAGTTTTTGTGGTGAGATCCTCTCCTAGATATCTGATTCTACTTCTTTTGTATTCGAGCAAGACTCTCCTAGTCCTTATTTATGAATTATATATTCTCTTGATATATTTTTCTTCAGTTGTTGGATTGATTATAAATAAGATACTCTTCCTAACATTTTTGTAGGAAGCTTTCCCAATTCACTAAATCTCCCTATTATTGCAATAAAGTACTAGCCCTAAACTCTTATTTTGAATTAGATACTCTCTTCTAGAGTCTTCTTCAAGATAAAGGCTTTTGTGGCCTTTTATTCAAGGCTTCTATAGCCTTTTCTTCAATACCAAGGCTTATGTGGCATTTTTATTTGGATCAAGGCTTCTATGGCCTTTTCTTCTAGATCAAAGCTTCTATGGCATTTTCTTCTTGTGAAGTTTCCAATCTATTAATGGAGATCTCCTATCTCCAAAATTCACCATAATTCTTCTCCAAAAGTCTCTTCTGTAGTGTTCTCTTGCAACAACTAATATTTACACTATGAAGGAACTCTAAACTTTAAGCAATAAAGTTGAAATCTCCTAGATTTCTATTGTAGGAGGTGTCCCAATCATCTCAGTATTAATTCCCTACAATAAAAGAACATTCAAGTTAATTTCTCTAGATCTCTTATATGAGCTTCACTAGTTGACTCATCAAACTAATGGATCAAGTGTTGAGTCCTATTCTTCACAATTTTTCCCTTGAAACTCTGTGGGAATACTCTAACCATATGCAATATTAGTATTCTATAATCTGAGATTTTTTCAGTCCTTACTTGTGGCTCTCCTAAATTCTACCATCAAGACTCTTCTAAGAATTTTTTATAGTGACTAGTCCAATGGTGCATCAGGTTGTCAAAAAATGTAGGGTCAATGATAATTGTGGTTTTCCTATTGGCCTACCGTGGCTCGGATACCACTATTAGATTTTGATGCAGCATGTAATGGGAGATAGCAATCACAAGATGTAGAATAATATGAAATAAATTACATATACAATATGACTTAAAATATACTATAAATAAAAATTATGGATGTGTTTACAAATGTAGTTGAGGAAATGAACACTCCATGAATATAGCTACAACTCAAGAATGGGTATTGAGCATATTACACCCCATCACAATACATCACACTACTACATCATGCCACATTGGTCTACACTACTTCCTACTGCTATATATTGCTCTATGTCTATGGCCCTTTATATAGGAAATAGGTTCCTTGGCCAACACTCTACCTAGATGTGCAAGAAATAGCTTGCACATGTTCAACTTGCACTTTGACACTTGTGCACTTATTACATTGCATGAAGTAACTAGATAAATTCCCCCTAAAGTAATATAGTGTTCTAAGTATGTACCAAGAAATGTAAATTTACATAATCCAAATGATTTAATAGTCTATTTATAACAATTCCTTTGGAGCTTTTGAAACTAAAAGTGACCAAAGGGGATTGGTTCCTTTGGAGTATTTGAAAATGAAAGTGACCAAAAGGTTTTTTCATTTGGAACCTTTTGAATTGAATTGACCAAAGGGGTGCTTTCTTTGGAGCCTTTTGGATTAAAATTGACCAAAGGAGTTTGGTTCTTTTGGAGCCTTTTGAATTGAAATATGACTAAAGGGTTTAGATGCCTTCGGGGATTTTGAATGAAAAAAATGACCAAAGGGGTTAGGTGCCTTTGGAACTTTTGAATTGAATTGACCAAAGGGGTGAGGTTGCTTTGGATATTTTTGAATTAAATTGACCAAAGGGGTGTGTCTCTTTTGGTGTATTTTATATTGAAAGTGACCAAAGGGGTTTTATTCCTTTGGAACCTTTGAAACTAAAAGTGTCCAAAGGGTTTTTCATTTGGAACCTTTTGGAAGATGCGATAGATATCCTTGAGTGCCACCGTCATCTCCATTTTTGGGAGTTAGAATATCCCCTTGTCTAGATCCCACCTCTCTACTAATGTGAAGAGGTACCTCTCATACACCCTCACCACCTCAAATCATGCACACCCATCCAATCCCACCTTCCCTAGCCACTCCTAGTTGGTCTCCTTCAGTACCTTCTTCACCCCAAATAGGATAGGTGAAAATTGGTGTCGAGCCTCCAAAATATTCAACTGTAGCACAAACAAAAATAAATACACATCAATATATCATACATGTGTAAAAATAAAATTTTCAAATTCCATCCATTTTATTCAAAAAAAAAACTTTTGCCCTCTCTCTTTCCATTGTCAAAAAAAAACTTCAACAAAAACTTGAAAAACAATTGTAATAATAAACAAGAAGGCTATAATAACTTACCTTTGATACCCACCCACAATATCTAGCCAATGCACTAGCTTCCTTCATCACCATAACCAAGCTCCTTCACTCTTCTCCTCTCAGACGCTGACTTCAAGCCAAAACAAGTAATACAATGTAGCTTAATAATTGTAGAAAAAACTTTACTAAATCACAAAATACTTCTCTTTTATTTGTTTTTCTTATCCTCACCCTAAATAAAAATATTTCAGGTATTTGATACTTCCATTATAAATATCTTATCAAATCCCAAAATCCCCTCTCTCTAATTCTTAAGTGGGTCCAATACCTAGGCCTTTTATGCCACGTAGAAGTTCAATAGTGAGTTATTTGCATGGTCAACCTCAAATTGCTCCATATTTAAAGGAAAGATAAAGGGAATATTTTCCATCACTCACACAATGCTCTTCCTCTATCATTCTTTAATGCACCTTAGACTAAGAAGAAGGTGTAACTTATATATGCATCTATGTTGACTTTTGATTTAATATTATTGTTTCATATACGACAAGCATTTTATGTAATTATAAATGCAACTAAATAGTGGTGTATGGAAAAATTATTTTGTACTCTCTACATATATCACTTTTTACATATTTTTTTATCTCTCCATAATGATACCATTTCTTAATTTTTGAGTGTACACTCACACCATAAAAGAATGATTAGTCAATTTAAATCATTATGCTACCATACATAATATTAATTAAAAATAATTTAATAATTATTCCTTTTGTTAATGTAGATGTTGAGTTATAAATACCACCACAACATATTAATTTATTTTTAATTATGGCATCAATTGTCTCTTGGGAACTTTTGTTGGTCATGTTCATGGCACCAATTCTACCATCAATGTCAATCTCATATTCAATGATGACACATTGTTTACTCATGGTGTCTATTTAGCATTGGATGCTGACAATATTTTTAGTGATGGCAGCTCATTTGGTCATGGTTTTAACTCTAATTTTGAAACCAAAATTAGTTTCAAATATTGGTTGTTAAATCTTAATTCTTCAAATGATTGTATTTTGGAAATGAATGGTATTTATGTACATAGGATGCCTATTATAGACATATCACACATTCAAACAAAATTGGAACTATCTTGTCATATACTACATGTATATACCTTGTGAGGGGTGGTTATGCCACTTGAATTCCCACATGGTCTATAATGTAATAAATCCTAACACACACCCCTTATTACATCATAGTCAAAATTTATATGTTTCTTATGACTAAAGAATAATATCTAGGATGATATTGGAATTTGAGAGGTAAATTATTCCCCTTGATGTAGAATTTCTACTTTGATACATAGGAGTATTAGGTTCTACCAATCATGCACTCAAAATACATTTATTACAAAATACTTCATTCAATTATTATAGAATTCATTGCATTAATTATATTTCTTGAATATATTCTAGTGAAGCATGTGTTACCATGGATCCAATATCACTTATTTAATTGATTGAATACAAATTTTTGTTTGAATATGATGAACTAAAATTTGTGTAATGCTTGTTTTGCTACTCTTTCTTTCCCTACCTTTCATTGTAATCAAGTCCTAGATTATTTACAAGTTCTCCTTTAATCATAAGTGCTATGACATGATAAATGGGTTGTATATTTTGAATGCAATATCTAGCAATTCTACGTACTTGTTTAAGTTATTTGAATGATCCCATAGTTGCCATAGTTTTTCTTGAACTAGAATGTAGCAATTTTTTAACTCCTCCATGGTCTTTAGAGTTTAGCCATAATGGATTGTTGTCCTTTCTTATTGTCTTAGTCTCTAGACATGGTGTGGACCAAGCAGACAAGGTCGATCATACCTTGTGCAAAATAATACAGTAGAGCTAGTATTGAGAGCACAAGGTTTGGCTTAAAAAGGGGCCTCCATGATAAAAAACAAGGAAGACTCCTTTACAATATGGTGATATTTGGCATACTTTCTAGTATAATAGCTTGGGGGAAAAGGGCAAGAGAGATAAAATGAAATCAACTGAAAAGTAAAACCTAAATTAAAAAGGATGGTAATATTCCAAAGATCAAATAATATCTCATTGCACAACATGCATGGACATAATGTGATCATGATGTCATGAACATTGTCCTATCCTTGGCATAAATAAGTATAAAAATAAAATATGCAAATATACACACATAAGAGAAGTGAGTGTGGGCATGATGTCCACAGATGGACTTCAAAGTAGATGCATGGCCTCAAATGTATATATGCAAAAATATGTATTACATAAGATTATGCTTGGAGTGAGGGTTCAATTGCACATAAGACCGCATCAAATTCCACAAACTGCTATAAAAAAATAAATGAAAAGAAAGCTTTATAAACTTGCCAATATTGTACAAATCCTAAATTGCTACCATTTATAGATCATATAGAAGATATTTTCCCTCCAAAACTATGTAAATATTTCAATAATTATTGTTCTTCTATGTTTTTATTCATGTCTTGATTGAATTTGTTGCATCCCTCTAAATTCTCTAGATTTGGATCCATTAATGCTAGGTTTTCTAAGTCCTTGGATGCTCAACTACCTCAGTTATTATCATCTACTCTTTTTGGAAATTCATAAATATTGAGTGTGGTAAATTAATATCAGTAGGCTTGAGGATTTCTTTCATTAAGGTTTCCATAACTTTTACCTCTAATGCCCACATGCTTCCCTAGGTTGCAATGTCTTCTTTGTATGAAAGGACTATTTATCTCTGAAGATTTCACACCTCAGCACAATGTGTGAGGTTTGGGGTCATGACCTTGGTGGGGGGTATGGGTGATAAGTGACTCTTCAAGCAAGGTTTCAAGAGGGGGGATAGAGCTCCTAAAGAAAAATTTGGTTTCCTAAAATTTTGGAGCATGGGAGGTTTTAGCCTTTAGGATTTTTATCACCATCTAATTCTAACAAATTTATGTCTTCCAACCTTGGAACTTATCATATCAAAACTTTTACTTTGTATTTTTGGTTGGTAGTTTCATACACTTCTAACTATTGGACATTATTCTTTCTTATACCTTTCAAGACCTTTTATACTTTGATACTTGGATCTTTTTTGATCAATTTTTTTCCTTTCTCATATTTTTAGGTCAATTATCTGCTTCGTGATTTGTACAAAATTTTTCTCTAGAAATTTTCTTCTGTGTGTAGTAAAAATTCATTACAAGGACCAATAGCTATTACCATTATCTAAAAAATCTACCTTTATAACAAATCATATTTTCAATCTTGATATCACAATACATATTATCATTCAGTATCTTGATTGCTTGTAGTGTTGATACACTTGACAATAGTCTTATGAGATCCTATAGGCCTTGACAATGATGTATGGATATGTTATTCAATATGAAAAATAGATAATTTTCTATCAACTGGATCTAGTTTGCAAGCTATCCCATGCTTCAAATATTTCTTCATCATAGGCCATTCATCTTGCAAATATTCTTCCCTATACTTGGAAAAATAAGTAGAAAAGGAATTAACTTTTAATATACCATATTTGTTCTAGAATGTAATGAACTTCTTGGGCTTAGATGTATCCTATGGCATGCATTTGTAAAAGTTCCCTTTGTATCTAGGTAGTGTTAAATCGTGTTGGTTCCATGGCTTGAAGTGATTAACTAATAGAAATTTTCTTGTATAATGATTTGGATAATTTGAATGCATCCAATTTTAACAACCTATCATGTGTTTGGATTCATACCAAACATTATTGTCCTATCTTAGCTCTGCTTATGTGAAAAATAAATGATATTATTATTATTGAACTTCTTTAACTATATTTTCCTTGGCTACATTACTTGGATGATACTTTCTCCAAGATTACATTTAACTTTCTTAATATGATTTATCTCGATGTTGGTTCATCTCTCATGAAGGTAATCCATTTTTTAAAGTATTTTACCCATATTTCCTCATGGTTTATCAATTTCTACCACAATATTCATACCTCTTTTGCATGTGAAAAGTATTTTGAGAATTATTTCTTGGATTCTAATATATTTAAAAATTATTTCTTTCTTGGAAGAATTGTGGAGGTCTCATGCCTCTTCTGAATGGTTGCTTCCCTTTTTGACTTGCAAGTAGTAATTGTTCTTCATTTGTTGTACATGAGGCATCTACTTTCTGTAATAGGTTCAATATATTTTCAAAGCTTGGTGTTTTCTTAGTAAATATTTAATGTAGTCAAACATTGTACTTTGATGGAAGAGATATCAATATAATTGGAACTAACATTTCATGATATACCTAAAATCAAGCTTTTTTGTCTGCATTATCAAACTTTATTTGATCTTATCCTTCTATAGTAGGATGGGTAATGCTTTCTTATACTACTTTCCATACTTAAAATCAAGCTATTTTCTAAGTTTTATTTTCTAGGTAGCATAATTATTTCCCCTCAACAATTGGGAATCTGGCAACAAGAACTTCAATGGTCCACTAGCCATAGTAAACTTTTAAAAAAATAATATAATATTTTCACTGAACTAATCTCAAAAAAATATTTTTGATGAGTATATATATGCCCCTATGCCTTGATAGTTTCTTTAAGTTGCAAAAAAATTGATGTCTTGTTGGGCAAAAGAAATATGATAGAGTTTCTTTTTCCCACTTTAATCCTTTTAAAGATCATTTTCTAGAATGGTCTAATTTCTTTAAAATATTATAGGCCCTTGTATTTGCTTGTAATTTTGTGATGAAGGGATAATATTTAATACCTTTTGGTTATTCTTCTTCACTAGCAATATGGGAAAGTTCCTTTCTCCCTTATGATTTTATCTTCCCCAAAATGGGTTTTTCGTCTTATGTGTAACTTTGGAACCTTGTAGCTATCCAAGTGTCTAATTTTAATTTTATATTTTTGATACCCAATAATTCATGATGCTTCTCAGATCTAATTTACGTTTCACCTAAGTTGGTTTCAAAATTCAAGTTAGATTTGCTTGTAATTTGTTCACCATCTAGTTTGGTTATTCTTTATATTTATTATGAAATTTGGTTTGAGTCTACTTTAGATTTGTTCTCAATGGGTTTCAAAATAAAATATTAAATACTAGAAAACATTTTTTCCTTTCAAATGTGTTTAGGTGGAACCTTGGGCATCAAAAAATTTCTTTGCCAATGGATATGATGACAGGAAACTATGCGTTCATGTCTTTCACCTACGCTCAAACCTAAGTGATTTTTAATGGGATTTTTTTTCTAGTATGTCTTGATTCATTAATGTTCCTAGGTTTTTATCTTTTTCAAGGAGGACTAATGATCCTTTGGTGCTTACTATTATCTTTTATTTATAGTTTCCAACAATATTTGCTATGTTTATGATGTTAGCTTCATCTACATTTGATTTTGCTTTGTTCTTTTTTCTATGAAGGAACACATTTTCTTTATCTCTTCTCTTCTCTAATTATTATCCACAATCTTGCACTTTCTTTTTACTCTCATGGGTGGTGTCTACTATATTTATTTCCATGGATATTATCTACTATCTTCCTTTTTGTGGGTGTTTTTTCTTCTTGTCGTCTCATTGTTCTTTCATTGTTTCATCTTAGCACTATTTTTTTGAATTGATTCCATATATCTTCTTCTTTGAATGACTTGAGGGCTCCCTTCTTATATATATATA
Organism: Wollemia nobilis; assembly: GCA_028583015.1. NCBI lineage: Eukaryota > Viridiplantae > Streptophyta > Pinopsida > Araucariales > Araucariaceae > Wollemia > Wollemia nobilis. Next base: position 33,522,980 of record JAQPPZ010017052.1, read on the forward strand.
TATATATATATATATTCACATAGTTCTTGTGCATGTTGAGCCAATTTGGAAATGGGTTCATGTTGTCCTTGAGTTCAAGGGGTTCTAAATTTCTTTCAATTGATTTTGTCTCCTTGCTTGGTTTTGATGTGCACATTTCCTTACTTCCTTGTATGTATGCTTTATTGTATGGTTTTATTTGCTTTCATACATGTTCTCTCTTTACCTAACATTCTAAGTGTAGAATATTTCCTCTTTCATTTAGGATCTCCTTTGTCTTTGTGGACTCGTGAAATCTGACCATATTGTTCTTGTGTTTACTTTCTAGTGCTTGTTCTAGAGTTTCTTTACAAATGATGAGTTTATTTCTCTCTACCATTCCCTTGGAATACTTTTTTAGTGCAAATAGAGTTTGTTTTTTTTTTATTTTTGGACTTGTATTTATCGTATAAAGTCCATTAAGTTTTTTGATGGTTTAGAGAAGGCTTGGGCCTCATATTTTGTAGTAATTATTTTTCTTAGAATATGCTTCAACCCTTTAAAGGATGGATTTCATGTGGTAGAAGCTTTTATGGATTTTTTTTCTTTTGAAATATCCTCTTATGGATTCCTTTTCTTGTAATTTTAAGGAGATTGTATGGCTTCCTTTTATTTTGATCTTTTAAGGAGCTTCAATGGCTTCCTTTTCTTACATTTTAAAAATGATGTCTTTATTTAATTCTAAACGTGGCCTAGTTATTTCTCATAGGATTTATGATATTATTGGTTTTGGAAGGGGTTGAAATCCTTTTTATGCTTTTAAGGCTTTTGCCTTTATCAAGGGCTTTTCACCCTAAAAATTTGAATCTATCGTGGAATTTTTCTTCATGATGATAATTTTATACAAAGTAATTTTACCCTTGAAACTTCTTTTATCAAACTTGAACTTTATTTTCTCAAACAAAGTGCTCTTTGGCTTTCTCAATGTCAAAGCTAGAGGAGGATCAGAAGGAGAATCATTTTTACCTTCTACCTACTCCGATACCACATGGTAGATTTTAATGCTTTGAATGATTATATTATGATAATGAAAGGTATTTAAGTACATATGATGCCTATTTTAGGCATAACAAATATTTAAACAAAATTTCAACTATCTTATCCTATACTACCTCATGTACCTTATGAAGTGTGGTTATACCACTTGACTTATTACATGGTCTATAATGTAATAAATCCTAACATTGGTATCATATTGAGCATCACTGCCAATTCCAATAAATCAAGCACCACCTCTAGATTTAACACTAACCTCAACAACATTATTATTAACCTATAGATTTGGTAATATCCTTAGTAACCTTGGTGCCAACTTATAGACATGGTGCTAGCTATAGCAGTTTTGATATCAACCTCTTTCCATGGCACTATCCTCAACAATATTGGTGTTACCTTGTTTGATAGCATTTTGTGGCTCGAACCCATACAATGCTAGCACCAATCTTGACACCAACATCATAGTGTTATTGTGAAACATATCCAATATTTAGAAATTTCTCACACAATATCATTATCTTTATATCAAATATATTTTCCTACTATACCATATAGGTTATTTCATGATTACCAAATTATCCATCTAAAATAAGAAATAAATAATATTTATTAATTATTGAAAATTTAGGATGTAACCCTTTTGGCCTAATTTTTAGCATGCAAGAGGGTCATGATGCAAATAGTCTAAAAGATTAAAATTTGGTTCATTTGAGCTCATATGTGGAATAATTCATGATTGTGCTATAGACTAATTTTTGTTCCTTTAAAGGGTCAAAAAAAATCCTTTTGGAATAAAAATATATCATAGATGGTTCCCTAAGATCTCTTTCATCCAAAGGAAGAATAATGTAGTTTGATCAGTGGTTGTGTTGCAACCAAAATATGACTCCTTGGTTTAATTTTCCATTCATTGTGTTTTATGGGTCACACAAAAATTTTGATGTTAAATTAAGTATTTGACATGAACAAGCTCCTTTTAAATTTTCATTCAATTTTGACTTTTTTTAGGAGTTGTGGCTAAAATACTATATAATCCTATTTATGGTAGCTTGTCAAGTCACTATCACTTGGTCATCCCTAACTTGTTCCCCACTACCTGGTCATATTTTGCCCTTGGAATGCATACATAGAATTTTTAATGCATTTTGTAGCTATTATGTGGTATGGATGTCCCTTATGCGGCATGAATAACTCTTACAACATGTGGATGGCCCTTGTAAGGCATTTTTTAGCCTTAGTGAGGCATGATGTAGTGCTTATATGACACGGATGGCATTGATCCATGTATATCACCTTAAGTACATAGCATGGTTATAGGACCTTTAGAGCCATGGTGGTCAAATATAATGGTGAAGGTGCTTTCAAAGGAATAAAAAATGTTTTGTTTTTTCCTTTGATACTAAAATCCAAAAACACTAAGTATCCTTTAAACTCCTATTTTTTTTGTGTCAAGACAAGTTATTTGTAGAGAAAATTATTAAGAAAAATAAAAGGGATACTTAAAGTCTTTTCATTTTCTATTCTCAATGTCAAGGTAAGTTATTTGAAAATAAAATTAGAAAATAGAAAAAGGAATAATTAAGTGTCCAAATCAACTAATAAGAGTGTTGGAAATAGAAAACTAACCAATTATTAAAAACAAATATTCTAAATAGCCTCTTCTTTTTGTATCTTATATTATTCTTGCTTAAAATAGGATATTTGAGACTTGCATGGGAAAATAGTAAGTTAGTATTTAATCCTTCAACCATATAGGATGACAAAATAATGAATAAACTTCAAGGATGAGTTCCTTGCAACAAACATGGCCTATACATGATGCCTAAAGGTAATTGACACAATAAGCTAAATAATAAACATAAAATATTGTTAATTGCACTTGACACAAAGGCAATAAATAATCAATATATGACAATTAAAGCAAAATAAGTTATTCATAATAAGTAATAACCTATATAAATTAACAAGCAATTAAATAACTATTGGAATGTGTGGTGGTTAAGCTTCTCTTGAGGCCATGTGCTACAATGGAAATGCACCATTTACATTAATGAAAGAGAGTTTTATTACAAAAATTTCTCTTTTATTACAAGGCTTATAATAGGGTCCTCAAGATGGAGGAGATCCCTTTATACAACATGCAAGATAAATGGTGCCTTCACTAGTCTCCTCTTGTCACCCTCAAAAGTGGATGGGTTTGGTAGCCATGATAGAGTTGGACCATCCTAAGATGCATGTTGCTCTAGAGAACTTGCACAAGACCAAAATCAAAGGATTGATAGCATCAAGTGGGCCCACCTTAGTTGGGCCCAAGTCTAAAATATGCAAAACAAAAATCTTCAAAACCTTGATTAAAGGAACAAAAATGCATGCAAATGTAACAAAACTTCACAAAAGTGTGTTTCTTACCTTTCTTATCAATTTGTAGTTGGTTTTAAATCTGTAATTGACCTCACACTACAACCATTTAAGGGTATGTGGTTGGATCTTCTAATCACCTAGGGGTAGTTTTTTGGGTATGATAACCTCCTAGGGTTAGGAAGTTGGATCTCTAGTGCTCTAGAAGTGTCAAGATTTGTAGTGGACTTTCTATGGATCAAAGGGGAGCTCTGGTATCGATCTGATACAGGTCTAAAATTCACTTTGGGAGTAGCTTCAAGAAGGAATATTTTTGTAATATTCAAGATACCTTCACTCCATGGTGGTTTTGTGCACTCCAAAGAGGGGTTATCACCTTGAGAGGGTTGAACACACACAAGGGAGCAAAGGGGGCTAGGACAATTTTGATAGAGTTTTGGTAAGGGAACTCAAACTTCTTATGCAAATGAATAAATGAGAGGATATTTATAGAAATTTGCAAGGGAGAGGGGGTGGTGACTAGGAGGTGAGGTGGCATGAGGTGGTAGCCATGTGGCAGGTGTGGAGGCCAAGAAAAATATGGAGAATTTCCCATGAAGGAATGTGCACCTTCCAACATTAATGACCTTGGGTGGGGAGAGTCCTCACCCACCCAAGTGTCATAAATGGGCATGGGAAGTGGTGATGGAGCATGGGGATGTGGAGACCTTGGGTGATGTGGAGGAATTTTAAATTCCTAAAAAGTGCAAGGTGGAGTTGGGAAGGACTTGGGAATTTATTAGGAGTATTCATTAGGGGCTTTGACTTGGGATTTGGGGTATTTTCAATTCATAAAAATTGCTAAGGAGGATTTGGGAGGACTTGAGGAATTAATGTGGGTGTTTCCTAGGAGATTTGGTGAGGATATTGAGGGCTGATTAGGATTTTTGGGAATTTTATTTAGGATGTGGGAATTTATTGTGCATTTTACTTGGGATTTGACTAGGGTTTAGGAACTGATTAGGGCTTAACTATTTTTTTGGTTAGGAAATTAGAGATTAATTAATATTTTAGGATTTTTGAGGATGATTTGGGGATTTAATTGGAATTTTAGGGGATAATTTTAATATTTGAGGGTTTATGGGGAATAGTTTAGGGATTTTTTGAGGTAGGAAGATTTTAGGGGATTTTATTAGAATTTTGGAGATTTTGGGGATTTTAGGGATTTTAGAGGGATTGTTTAGGATTTTGGAGAATTTAGGGATTTTAGAGGAATTGTTTAGAATTTTGGGGAATTTTAGGGATTTCAGGAATTTTAGAGGGATGGTTTAGGATTTTGGAGAATTAATCGTGGATTTTGGTAAATAAGTTAGAATGTGGAGAATTAATCTAGAATTGTGAATTAATTATCAATTTTAGGAATTTTTGGAGATAATTGGGGAATCTTAAGAAATTTGTCAAAAATGGAGTTTTTAGGGGATTTCAAAATGACATATTTTGGGTGTCTACACCATGATCAAGTTTTGTATTTATATTCATCATTTTTTCCTTTGGTCATGTAAACCTTTAAAAAGGTGGTTTTGTAATTTTTTAGTAATTTTTAGTTTTTAAATGTAAATCTCACAACCTTGACCTAAAGGCATCATATATTTTGGTATAAATACCTCTTCATACCAACCTTTTGGCCATTGGTTGGTGTGTAATTTTATTTTCTTTTAACAAGAATATTTGGTGTTCATGGAAACTCCATCATATTCTATGTTCTATTTTTTGTTGGGTATTCCTTTGTGAAGCAACACTGAATAATATTTGATTCCAAATATTTCTAGAAATTTCTATGAAATACAACATGGTATCAGAGCAAGCATAAATCTTCATTACTCAATTGCTTCTATCAACATGTACTTTCTTTCAACTTCTCTCAAGGGCAAATTTTGTTGGAGCTAGCTAAAAATATTTTTTTAAAGGTTGATAGAGTAATTAAAATAAGGGTTTTTTTAATAAAACTTTGGGTGGAATTGGATCATGAGAATCTCACTAGAAATAGGGGAATTGCTCTAGGAGACATATTTACCAACAAGTTCCTTAGCACTCAATCTTAATTTATTTCATTTTTTCTAACCAAATGGATGCCCTAGTTTTATGATTGGTTTTTTGGAAAGCCTCATTTGTATTCAATGGATTTTTTCATAAAATCCATTTTTTCTCTTTCAGGTTTTTTGTACAATAGAAATATAGATGAGAGGGTAGACTACTTGGCCATTATGAAATAAGAAAAGAAGATTCTAAAATATTTTATATGGTCCCCTAGTGCTAGATAAATCATGATCAGAATTCTATGCTAATTAAATACCTTTGAGCCACTTGACAAAGTTTCAAAAATGGTTCAACAAATTTTCTATGGCATAAGCATGACAGAATATCCTGATTGTTTATGTTAAATAAAAATGATTTTGTAGAGAAAACTATAATAGATACAAATAAAACATCAACATTTTTAGATTCTTTATAAAATTATAGGGGTCCTAATTTAGCACTTTCATCCATTTTACCTCCAAGTACTCCAAAAATTTGTTCATAAATGTTGCTATTTCTTCCATTTTTAAATTTTAAATTTAAAAATGGATATTCCATGGAATAATTCTTGGAATGACAATATTTTTTGAAGGATTGAACATGCATTCCTACATCAACATATTCCAAGCCTACACAAGCACAAGACACCAAACAAGATTTGAGAGATAAATTTATTTGGTTTAAATCTCATGTCTTCCTTTTCCATACCAAGTATGACACTTAAAGGGTTGGTTAGCCAAGGATTTATAAGGCCTTTGACCATGGTACATTACAAGTTTGAATCCCTCCCACTTTAAAATATTTTATTTTAGAACGATGACATCAATATGCAATAAATTAAAAGCATGATGATGTGGTAACCTATGATGATTTGGCACCTTGTGATGACATTGCACTAGATGACACCACCCCTTTGGATAGTTGTTATTATGTGGAAGGGTTATACAGATACTAGATGGTATTCTATACAACTGAAGTAGCAATTTGTAAAACTAATTTGATGACTAATGCATGAACCTAAGGCAACATATTGCAATCTATACAAATGATATGGTAGTTCATAAAAGTGACTTGGTAATAGATGCATAAATTCTAAGGTGATATGTGAAAGTTGACAATATGCCCTTTAAAACTAACTTGACAATCAAAACATGGATCTTCAAGCAACACATATCCATAGAGATGATGTGTCATGACACATAGTATCTAGTGTATGAAGTGACTCATATTATGGTGTGGTATATATATCGAGGCAATACATGGTGAATGAGATAGGGGTTAACATAGGCATTGACATAGCATGCTCTAATTAGACCTATGTGGCAATTTATGCACCACTTGCATGCATAAACATGAGCTCAATCAATTATATTTTTCCAACTCATTGAACTTTACAAGCAACTCATAAAATAAATTGTATACTTGGTGTTGAGGTATATTACATTATTTGATACATGCTAATGTACCCCCACGGTACCTTCATGGTACATTTGTAAATATGTAATAGATTAGGGTTGAGTCTATAGTTTAGAGTGTGATTTAATTTTCCCTTTATGTAAGTGTCAATGTGCAAGTAATGTACAAGTGTCATGTAAGAGAGAATATGCACAATTGTCTTGTACGTAAGAGTGCAAATATGTAATGTGCGGATGTAAAAAAATATCCTAGATTAGGAGTGCATGTAGACGTGTAAGATTCATGTGTGTAAGTGTCTTAGATTCAAGTGTCCATCTAGTATGCAAGTGGCAAGTTGATAAACCAAGAGTCATGAGACTTAGCATATGGAGAGCAATAGTCAAGTACTTGAAGAGTCACATTACTATTGCTATATTATGGAGACAATGCTCCATAGGAAAGCAATTCAATCAAGAATCAAGTATTGATAATCAAAGTTGTAATAGGAAGAGAAGCAATAAAGCTTGTATACATTTTGAGTAATTAATATTGTAAGTTTTCTTCATGCATAGTTCATGATGATTCAAGGTATTTACATTCATATTTTAACATATAAATGAATGTTATTTGATTTATTATATAAGACTTGATATACATATTAATTTTCCCATATTACTCTACTCATTATAAGATTTTTTTAACCTTTAAAAATGTGGCTATTTTATATTTGATCATGTAAAATATTCGACTATATTTTGTGATAGATAGGATTAAAAAGCCAACAATGGTATCAGAGCTACCACTTGACTTTGTCCAGTTTGATAGAGTTATTTATTAGCCACCATTATTAATTAGCTTTGTCCATTTTGATAAAGTTAATTTAGAGTATGTCCACTTTAAAGGCAATGAAGACTTGGACTCTAATTTTAAAGTTCATATTGAGTAGAAAAGGCTAGGGTCTTTCCACTAGGTTGAAGGAAAACCAATGAAGACTAGGACTCAACTATATTGAAGGTGTACCAACCCAAAATAAAGTTGGTCATTTAGGGATAAAGCCACCCTAACATTAATATTTTATAAAAAATAAGAATAATTATTTTATAGATTAAGTCAAAACCAACTTAGAATAAATTTTTTCATTCAAGAAAGAACCAAATATCCCTCCTAACATTTATATTGGGTTATCTAGTAAGGAGGAGAATCATATTGGGTTCTTAGGTGTGACCTAAGATATTGAAGATTTCAAATTTATAGAAAGCATATATTAATCTATAGAAGTTTGAGAAACTTCCTACAGAATATAGAAGAAAATTTTAGCTTCTAAGTGCAGAGAAAATAGAAAAATTATATTTAAGTTGCAATAGAATGAGAAACATTCAAAGCTTTCTAAGAAAGTAGAGATAGTGAAAATAAAAGCAAAAGAATAGTAAATAGTAAAAGGAAAAAAAAAGGACAATATTGAATTGAACTTAACATATTTTATAGCAAAGAATCAAGGAAATAGAGGCCTATATATAAAAGTAAAAGAGACCATATAGAGAGAAAGAGGTCTAAGAGGCTAATATAGAATTGACTAGATAAGCCAAGAAGAGAAAATAATCCCATGATAGAGGAAATAGGCCTATGTATATAAGTGAAAAGAGGCCCTACAATACAATATTGTAAAAATAATATAGATGAATAGTCATTTGGCTATATCACAAAGGAATGATGATTTGGCCATTCAATTAATTCAAGAAATATGGTGTAGCATATAGCAAGAATAAAGGACAACATTAAAATATGTTACATTTATAAAGCAAAGAAAAATAGTCTAAGAGATGTTGTAGAATTATATATAGAAGATTACAAGCATCTAGCAACTTGTTGTAATGAAATATCCAACAAACACAAAAAAAAGAACCTATCCACCAGCGAACACATTATAGAACATAGCACCAACAAGTGATATGATCACCAATAAGTGAACAAGAGTACTAGCTAGATACTAGAGCATATTAGAGTGACCTAATAATTAATAGAAGCATATATCAAAGAAACATGAGCAAAATGAATACTAGTAAAGTAAAGGAGTTAAGTGGAGCCTAGAGAAGTTAAAGCAATGAAGTGGAAATATTGCAAGATAAACAACAGACCAATGAAGAGATAATAAAGAAACCAACGCAAAGTGTAGATAAGTAAAGGGTCAATGGATAGTAGACAATCAAGACATAGTAGATAAGTAAGTGAAGATGCAAGAGATAAAGGTTAAGCAAAGAAGCATTGGACACTAAAGAGAGTAGACAAGCAAAGAGGCACTTGGCATTGCAATAGTAGAGAGTAGATAAGCAAAGAGACACTTTGCACTATAGCAATAGAGAGAAGACAACCAAATCAAGTGAGAAAGAATATTATATATTCACCAATAGATATTACATAAAATAATATTTAACGCCCAGTGATTAGGGTTTAACTTGGATTATTTCATGCTCAACTTAGAAAGGAATAAATGAGCTAAAGAAAATCGAGTGAAACTGCATGCAGATCTAGCAAACGTTAAGTGGACATTATGGTTAGTGCATTCAAGAGATTTGAATGTGCATTTGAGTTGACTAAAGAGGAAATAAAGGTCTAATAAATTTATATTTTCAATTACCTTTATTTGAGGAGCCATAAGGTGATATAAGAGAATTATAAACTTAGGAGTCATAAGGTTAATTATAAGCCTAGGAGTCATAAGGAGATTATAAGCTCATAAAGTAAGTAATAAGAGTCATAAGGATTAATTAGAAATTAAATTTAGTTTATTGGATCTTTTGAAAAGTGTAGAGTAATAAGGATTTCTATACTAATTAGTTTATTTGTTTATTTTAAGCATTTTTTAAGTTTTTAAAGTTTCTTTAAATGGGAGAATTATTTTTAAAGTATTTTCAATTTTTGAGAAATTTTGAAATTGAAAAATATATTAGAAAGATTTTGAAATTTTGCAAATTCAATTATGGAGTTAAAAGGTTTTGAATATCAAAGGATTATGAAATTTTATAAATTGCAAAATTTTATATTTAAGATATTTTTTAAATTGGGGAGTTATAAGGATTTCTACTTTAGAGAAATTAAGTTGTAACTTGACTCTTATGGAAATAAATATGGAGTCTATAATAAAAAATACAAGGTTAGAATTTATTAAGTCTGGTATTAAAAACTTGATTGAAAAATATAAGGGTAAACTCAATATGGTGTTGCAATTCATTTACAGAGAAGTTGTAAATGAAAGTTTTGACACATTTGAATGCTATTTATACTAAAAACGTATTGAAGCAATTGACAATTCTAATGATGATAATATGATACCTCTTAATATAGGTAGCATAATGTATATGGTATTTCTTTCACTTGAGCTTTATAAATATGATAATTTGAAACAAAAATAGTTGATTAAAAAATTATAAAGGAAAGTAGAGATTGATGCAGTCAAATCAAGTGAATCATCTCTAAGAACATTGTTTCATTTTTCTTATAATATTGACATTCCAAGTACATCAAATTCAGGAAATTATTATGATGCTCTAAGCAAATGCTCTAAGTAGATCGAATGAAGCACATGGTCTAGAAGTCAAGGACAAAGAAAAATTTCAATCCATTCATACACATAAACCTAAAGTTAAAGATAAAGAATAATTTCAAGAAGATTCAAATTTTGAAGAGTCAAATAATGAAGATGAATTTGAATTTGAACTCAATGAAGTTGAAAATAAGTCTCAATCCGAGGTTTGTGAACAATGCAAGATTGCTTGAAGATTGAAGATAAATACAAAGACCAAGATTGAATACTAAAGTATTCAATAACCAAATAATGTAATACAAGGGGGTGTTGAGGTATATTACATTACCTTCATGGTACATTTGTAAATATGTAATATATTAGGGTTGAGTCTATAGTTTAGAGTGTGATTTATATTTTCCCTTTATGTAAGTGTCAATGTGCAAGAAATACACAAGTGTCATGTAAGAGAGAATATGCACAAGTGTCTTGTATGTAAGAGTATAAATATGTAATGTGAGGATGTGCACAAGTGTCATAGATTAGGAGTGCATGTAGAAGTGTAATAATAATGTGTGGAAGTGTTTTAGAGTCAAGTGTCCATCTAGTTTTCAAGTGGTAATTTGATAATCCGAGACATGATACTTGGAATATGGAGAGCAATAGTCAAGTACTTGAATAATCACATTACTATTGCTACATTATGGAGACAATGCTTCATAGGAAAGCAATTCAATAAAAAATCAAGGATTGATAATCAAAGTTGTAACAACAAGAGAAGCAATAAAGCTTGTATACATTTTTTAGCAATTAATATTGTAAGTTTTTCTTCATGCATAGTTCATTAATGATATAAGCTATTTACACTCATATTTCAGCATATAAATGAATGTTAATTGATTTATTATATAAACCTTGATATGCATATTAATTTGCTCATATTATTCTACTCATTATAATATTATTTTAAATTTTAATATTATGTCCATTTTATATTTGATCATGTGAAATATTCTGCTATATTTTGTGGTAGATAGGCTTAAAAATCCAACACTTGGTGATGCATAAATTTTGGAATAAATAAAGATGCAATAAATGGCATAGTGTGGTTCATAAATCAGGTAGAAAATAAGATCATGACAAGTGGAATCGTGTGATTCATTAGAATTCTATACAACCAATACATACTTGGAACCCCATCTGCCACTCATGTAACAACACATGACAAATTCCCATTGACTACAAGTACTGAATAAATTTTAATTTTTTCAAAGGTTTTGAAGGTATTTTTGTGATTTTAGGGCAAAATATCTAGGGGCTATAACTTTGCATATAGAAGCAATTTAAGCACATTGTTTTTCAAATTGCATCATTTTTTGAGATCTCTCCATTAGTAGCATTATTTTTAATTATAACTACATACATATCTTTGTATTTTGGAAAATAGTTAAGAATCACCATGTCCTTATTGAGTGGTCCTAACTATGGTACTTAGAAAATCAAGATTATTATTATTTTTTAAATAAGGAGTTACTCAAGTATATGAATGAGGAACTTTGTGATATTGATTCTAAAAAAATGAAGCAACTTTATAGGGGCAAGAAGGATAAGGCTCATGGTGTTATTGTTCTTCATGTTGACAATGCGTGTGACACTCATGTTAGAAACACCATATATATTAAAGTGCTACTTGAGAAATTTTCATAGGTTGTGTGATCAAATGGATTCCACGTAAATCAATGGATTAGAGGCTAAGCCAACAACCCTATCCATGGACTCATTTGATACTGTTGATGAGTATATTAGTCGGTTCAAGAAACTACAAGAGGATATTTGAATTTCAAGGGGACTACCCAAGGAGAGAAGATAAATACAAGAAGCATTGAAAAAAGGAATATTGTACTACTCAACATTACCTTCAATAATATGTCTAAAACATATAATATAGTTTTTTTCTTTGAGATGTTTCATATGTATAGATTATTCTACACCACCTATTTATGAGGTATTTAAGTATTTTTTAGACCATTAGGAAAGCAATAGGTATAAAGAAAAAAAAATTTTTAATCAAGATCACCCAAAAAAACTGTTGTTGAAGTTCATAAAAAAAAATCCCAAGAAGCCTTTCAAGAAGCCTAATTGTAAGTTTTACAAAAATAAAGGGAACAATGTAGAATTTTGTAGGATATGAATCAAGAAACTTAAGTAGCAAGAAAGGGGTTATTGATGTTGCTCTCTTATATGCTCAAGGTGAGGATAAATTAATGGAGAATCCTCACAAGCTCATGTAGCAGTTTATTTCGCATATTGACATCCACTTATTTAGATGGGTGGATAGTATATTCATGGGAAACTAGGTACATGATGAAGCATAAGCATCTCTTATAGAGCTAAAAAAAAGCACATGCAAGGTAACATGTTATTATTGGATATGACTCTGAATTGTAGGTTGTAATATTTGGAGATATTAAAATTGGATCTTCATTATTTGAGTAGATACTTTATGTTTCTACTGTTGGACCTAATATTTTATCTATTTATCGCATTACTTATAAAAATAAAAAGGTAGATTTTTGGCCTAACATATGGGTAATGAAGGATATAAACAATGGGTTCAAAACTATTATTTTTGGTTATTGTAATGAGACTAACCACATGTATAAGTTGAGAGAAATGTTTACCTTTCCTTCTAGGAAGAAAATATTTGTTGCTATGGTTTCTAATGTAGATAGTGAAAGTTAGAAGTGACATCATAGGCTTGGGTATCTTAAGTATGGTTCTTTGAGATACGATTCAACATCATATGATCATTGGGCTTCCATGCATGTCTCCTCCAAGTAGTGCATGTAAGGTGTGTATTTTGGAAAATAATCATAGGAGACCTTTCCAAAAGAGGTTGCAATATGAGCATCTCATCTCTTAAAGATAATACATAGTGACATTTATGGACCTATGGGTACACCATCTCTCCCAAGAAATAGGTACTTCATTCTTTTTATCAATAATTTCTCTATATATATGGTTGTACACCATTCACATTAAGGAGAAAGTTTTTTAGAGGTTTAAGACCTTCAAGGCCCTTTTTGAAAATTAGATAGATAAGAGAATCAAATGTCTAAGGATATATGGAGGTAGTCAATATGTTAGCTATGATGTTCATAATTGTTTTGGCTTCTCATGGGATTGCATATCAAAGGACTATTTATTATACTTCTAAATATAATGGTGTGGTTGAGAGAGAAAATAGGGTGATTATGGAGATAAAAATTTATGACTCATTCCAAAGGGATGGATCATAAGTTCTTGGGTGAGGTTATCACTTGTACAACATACATCATCAGCAAAGTTTCCATGAGGGAAATATAGGGTTTGACACCCCTTGAGATATTGAAAAGGGATAAGATTGATGTGTCTTGATTCTATATCTTTGGGTCTTTATCATGGGATAATATACCCAAGGGTCTTCAAAATGAGGCACAGAAGAGATAAAAATATATTTTTATGGGGTATTCTAATACCTCAAAGGTATATCATCTTTATGATCCTCAGATACATGAGGTTTTTATCCAAAGGAATGTCATATTTTATGAGGTTCTTATAGGTAATTCCTCCACCTCACCACTTGAGATTTTGACCTTTCATTCTTATAGCCCTTGGGTTATCTCTAATTCACTTGGTTTTTATAATATTTTTATTAGCTTTATTCCTATTAGAGCATCTTCCTTGATTGTTGATTCTTTGCCTATTTATTTAACCCTTTTCATGGGAAACACCACAAGAAAAAATTTACCCCAAGAGGAATGAAATATTAACAAGACACATTAGTTTAGAATGCTTCAATCCTGCATGATGAGGTGAGTGTTGGTGAGTTGGATTATACATGTGATTCTTTAATTTGTTCAACACCTAAGTGGTTTAAGATGCTTATAAAAAAATGCTCAAACTATTTTATCTCTTGAATGACAAAAAAAGGCTCCTTCCCATGCATTTCTTTCAAAGGGAGCACATTCTCAAGATCCTCTCACATATTCTTAGACTAAGGAAAATATAGAATTGGAAGATGCTATGTCAAGTATGAGGTAATGATGAAGAACAAGACCTCAAAACTAGTCCCTCTTTTGAAAGGGAAGAATGTTGTTGGCTACAAATAGGTCTATAGGACAAAATTCCAATTATATGTTCAAGTATATAAGCACAAGGCTTTCCTTGTTGCTAAAGGATTCTCTCAATGGGAGGGGGTGGACTATTCATATATTTTTATATGACAAACATAGAGTTATCCAACTTTTTTTCAATCCAATATTCCATCAGTGAACAAAGCACATAGATATATGTATGCACTTTGAAAGATGACATCATGCTTGTGGGATGCTTTATCCATAGATTTTACCTTCATCAAAGTAGGTAGCAAATATTTTGAATAAGATCATGCTTGAGGTCACTTTCATGTGCATGTTGGAGCTTCTTAGGGTTGTAGGGTGTCCCTTAAGGGGGATGTAAAGTAAGAGTCTTGTTGGAGCCAAATTTGACTCAACTTTGAAACCCCAAAATTTAAATTTTTGGTTCCAATAAAATTGTTAATAATGTTGGTCACTTTTTCAGTCGGTATGAGTTTCTTAAGTTTTCATTGGTTGGTTTGATGAAATCTAACCCTGGGTGTTAATAATGTATGCCTCTTGTTGTTAATCAAGTACCTCAAAATGGATAGGGCAAATTTCTATTAATCAAAGTATCTAAAGCCAAGACCTGACCTTCATGTAATAATTTTCCTTGGGCCTAAACCAAAAAACAAACCTTCGAGTCCTAAGGTATTAAAAAGTGTTCTAATTGTCCATCATGGTATAAAAACCTGAAAATATTAAGTCCAAAGTGTAAAATTTAATTAAAACCTAAGGATATGCACCCCAATAGACTAACAAACAAGCACCTTAGATTTAATCTAATGGCCGCTCTTGATCTAGAGGTAATCGAACGACAACACATTAATAAGATCAACCGAGAGATAATTCAAAAGTCAAAACCATGGTTAGAAGTAAATATATCACATCTTAGGCTTAATTGGAGGATAACGCATCTTTAAAATCTAAATCCAACGGATGCACCTTCGAAGAAACCCGAATGATAAAGTCAAAAGGTCTAAAAAGGATTATCACCTAAGGTAGTAAGTGATTAAAATTCATGCAACTTGGCAAATATGGATGGCAGTGCTCAATTGAAATCCAATCCAATGGTTGCACACTTATCGAAGAGTCAAAAATTTAAAAGAAGTCAACATGGGTCAAGCTTTAAATTAAATAGTGAGCAAGTCCAACTGATCGGATGGTAGAGCCCAAGCAATGTTTGATCTAACGATAGTGTGAGACAAGCAAAGTCTCCCAAGATCGAAGAATGCTTCATAAGATCAATTACACACAAAAAATAATAAAACCACAACACCAATATTAAGTGGTAAAACCCTACTTCAAATGAAGAAGAGAAACATCCACTATGAAGCTCACTATATTACTCAATGATTCAACAGTACAAGAATGCTTCAATGTTATGCAACAATATGCATCAACATAACCTACAACACAAGTCAATATGACAAGATATGATAAGATATGATTAATATGTAGTAGAAAACACCCCTATTTAAAGAGAAGTTTTTCTACTACAACCCTAAATCTTATCACAATCTATCAAATATTAAAAAGTGCTTTAGTTACTTTTTAATTTTATCACAATCTAATCTTTGAGATATGTGATAAGTGGCATCTATCAAATATTAGAAAGTGATTAGTTACTTTCTAATATTTGCTAGAAAAGGGAAATAACTTTTTCCCAAGAAATTAAATATTCCTAGCACCCTTAATTATTTATTAATTGGGTGGGAATATTTTCAATAAGATAGAATTATATTCTAATTCAAATATTATTCTTTAGACTTTATATTTTAGTCTAATAATAATTTACACAATGTTGCATTACATATTCCAACACTCCCTCTTAATGCAATATTGGGGAAAGGAATTATGAGACAAAGAAATATTCTCCCCCTAAATATACAAATGGGGATGAGAATCAAATGAGTAATATAGTTACAATGAGCTTCTATGACCAATAATGGTCTACAATAAGGCACCAATACAAAATGGGCCAAAATGAGACTACAAGCCCCCAATGGAGTAGCTTCAAATACAAGCAACTTACAAAGCCATCCATCAACCACAAGTGGTTGCAAATGACAAGAAGAAAACATCACAAGGGTGTCTTCAGGAAGCCTACAAAACCCCAAATGGAAGTACCTGCAAGCTACAAGTAGCTCATCATAATATCAGTTAGATACATCATCATAAATATATTCACCATAGCATATATGAATATCCAAAGATGATAACAAAACTGATATAAAAAATAGTGAACTATAAGTCATCACAAAAAGATGCCAAGCCATACTTATAGTCACGTGCTATATAGTTGATCAAAAAATATCATATACAAAGTTGCATAAAGCAAACAAGGAGTACCATGATAATGCAAACTCTAAAGTACCATGTACAAAAGGAGCACAAGGCTAACAAAAAAGTATCATGTACAAGAGTTGCATAAGGTATATGAAAATAATAAAGTGTGCACATCGGTTGCATAAAGCCAACCATAAAATATCATGTACAAAAGTAGCATAAATGCTAACAAGAAAGTACCATGATAAACCAATTGCATAATGCCAACTACATAAAAAAACATGTACAAAGTTGCACAAGGAAACAAGAAAGTACTATGTAACAGAGTCGCATAAAGCAATTGCATCATATACCATAATTGCACAATGCCATCTACAAAGTAACATGTACAAAAGTTGCACAAGGCAAACAAGAAAGTACCATGTTCAAAAGAGATGCAAAAAGCAATTATACCACTAAATATCAACTCATATATATAGCACAAAACACCTCATAAGGATGAAGTTGTCATCACACAAGTGTAACTACACTTCATTCCCCTTGAGGACAACTTCACCAAACCAAGTGAGTCCCTCAACTTACAAAAATGCTCCTTGGGAAGAGGTTTGGTGAACAAATTAGTAGAATTAGAAGATGATGGGCAATACTCCAACTGAATAGTCCCATCTAATACCTTCTCTCTGATAAAATGGGCTTGGATTTCAACATGCTTTGTCCTATGATGCATTACAAGATTTTTAGCCAAGGCAATAGCTGATTGATCATCATGAAAGATAATCATGAACTACTATAACCATATTGTAATAAACAACTATAACCATATTGCAATTGAATAAACCAATATCAACTTGCAATAGATTAACTTGCAATAAGAAGGTAACTAACCATAGTAATCATCTTGCAACAAAATAAACTAACTTGAATTCAACCATAAAATATTTTTTAAATGTTAGATAGTCAATGAGATAGTTAGTGTTCATTTTAGGTTTTGCTATATCCTAATGAATTACAAATTCATCTCACCCAACGTCAACCAAGCTACCCAAAAGGGTACGGGTATGAAGACCCAAAAAGGACTTGCTATCGATAGAGCGGATTCTTTTGGATTCAATAGGTGTTTAGAAAATATAAACTGTGTTGCAAGATTAAGTAAATTTTAATCAAATACTAAAGTTGTGGTTAGTAAGTTGATTCATTTTTAACCTTCTTGATTAATATGAAAATTAGTAAATTGCAAGTTAGTTGGTTATTATATTGTTTAGTAGCAAGTTAGTAAGTTAGTATTTAGATTAGTTGAGATGCAAAATGTAAAAAATATGAACAAGAGATAGTGGAGACACAAAGGAAAACACAAATACACACACTCTCTCTCTCTTTCTCTCTCTCTCTCACTCCCTTTTCATTCTCTTTTACTTTCATAATGAGAGATACAAGTTACATTAATTTACAGTATGCTTCAAGAAAATACTGGAGAGAGATTAGAAGAAATTAATAAAAATAGGGGAAGAGAGTGAAAAAATTGATCCAAAATTGTCTTGTATACTCCAAAACATACTTGGATAACCTTACAAAACAAACAAACTCATAAACAACCATTGTTAATGTGAGAAAAAAATATTGCATTTTAAGGAGAATAATAATAATTTTTAATACAAAAAATTGCTTAAAAAAAATGCAATTAAATTAATAAAATTTATTTTATTAATAAAAAAATGGTATGAAAAAGTTTAAATATTTTTATAAAGCAAAAAATTTTCAAAAAACAAAACTGTTTTTTTTTTTAAACAAAACAGTTTTATAAAGCAAAACTGTTTTTTTATATATATATATATAGCCGACTATTTTTTTTTAAATAAAAAAAATGACTATATATGGAAATAAAGGTTTTTGGGTCTTTCGGACGCAACCATGGGGTCCGTTTAGCTCCAAAACCCTTCCAAAAAAAACTTAATGCCAAAAACAAATTATAGATTTAAAATAAAAATACTGTTTGCAAAAGATCTAACAACTAGATCTAAAAACATAATAAATCTATAAACCCTAATGGTAGATTTGCAAAATAAGTTTACATAAAATACCCAAATATCAAATGAATGAAAAAAAGAATATACCTTAATGGGTTTTTTATCTCAAAGGATTGAAGACACTTGATGGAGATCCCAACCGCTCTGATACCAAATGTGAGACAAGCAAAGTCTCCCCAAGATCGAAGAATGCTCCATAAGATCAATCACACACAAAAAAGAAAAAAACCACAACACCAATATTAAGTGGTAAAACCCTACTTCAAATGAAAAAGGGAAACATCCACTATGAAGCTCACTATATTACTCAATGATTCAACAGTATAAGAATGCTTCAATGTTATGCAACAATATGCATCAACATAACCTACAACACAAGTCAATATGACAATATATGATAAGATATGATTAATATGTAGTATAAAACACCCCTATTTAAAGAGAAGTTTTTCTACTACAACCCTAAATCTTATCACAATCTATCAAATATTAGAAAGTGCTTTAGTTACTTTCTAATTTTATCACAATCTAATCTTTGAGATATGTGATAAGTGGCATCTATCAAATATTATAAAGTGATTAGTTACTTTCTAATATTTGCTAGAAAAGGGAAATAAATTTTTCCCAAGAAATTAAATACTCCTTGCCCCTTTAATTATTTACTAATTGGGTGGAAATATTTTACATAAGATAGAATTATATTCTAATTCAAATATTATTCTTTAGACTTTATATTTTAGTCTAAGAATAATTTACACAATGTTGCATTACATATTCCAATAGGTAGCACTAGATTCAAGTAACTCATGTATTAAAATTAGCATTAAGAGTTCATGCCCCCTTTGGAATAATCACTAAGCAAGTCAAGAAGATCGGAAGACAATGCTTGATCCAGATCTAATCCTATGATGGTGCACAAATAAAAGAAGCATTAAAAAGGTAAAATATCGTAATATTAATTAAGCAGGTTAAAATGAATTAACAAGGGTCTAAGCACATTGGATAATCACCCCCCTTTTGGCTTAATCATGATTAAAACCATGTGTCCTTTGGTAACTAACTTGCAGGTTGATTAAAATCTATGACTGTGCCAATAGCCATCTGAGATCCAATGACCACACTAAAAATCATGGACGATAAGATATCGGATGAGGACAAAGATAAAGGTAAAGTTAATAAAGTAATTAGCAAGGGTCTAACACGTCAGCTAATCTCCCCCTTTCAGCTTAATCGAGATTAATCAAAATTAAAAGATGCACCCCCTAGTTATTAAAGTGTGCAGGTACAGGAGATCCGATGGCTACGCTCATCACCAATCAATCTAATGGTGTGCGTCGATAAAAGTGATCAAGTTTTAATCTAAATATTTCATTTTGGTTAATTAAATACTTTATAATTTATCCCTTCTATCTTATGTTAAACCAAGCACATGGTCGAAAGAATCTACGATCGTGCCTTCACCATGGTAAGATCTAACGATGATCATAAGGAAAAGTAAACGTGTAATATGATATCTAGGTTTAAATAGAGATATTAAGATTTAAAAATCATGGGTTTAACATTGGATAATCATGATTAGATGAATATTAATATAACACGTTATTAGAAAATTAAATCAATGAGGGTATAGCCTTTAACCTTGAGTTTTTCAAAATGAATTATTACCAGACCTAAGATTTTTGACCATATAAACATGATTAACCAAATTAATTGAGTACATGTAGACTAACGATCATGTAGGTCCCATGATATCAATGGTTGTGTTGAATCTACTCTGTAAAATTGATGGCAACGCACAAACCAAAGAATTAAGCGATGAATCAACTGGAAATAATCTAATGGTAGCGCTTCATCAAGATAACAGAGATCCAACGACCACGAAAGAGTCAAAGTCAAAATGAAGAATGCAAAAGGGTTAAACGATGGGCATCTTCGATGGATCTAATGGATGCACTTAACCTCCACTCATATCCAATGGTAGCACATGATCCAAATGTAAACTGAAGAGGATTGGAGCATGTTTTCTTTCGAATAACTAGCTTGCAGGTTTGAAAAGATCCAAGGTGGTGATAGGAAAGAAGCACATCCAATGGTTGTGCTTGATCATGTTTGAATTAAGAAAAAAGGGAGACCTTCGAGGCAATAAAAGCTATCACTCACACCAATAACCAGATCTTGTAAGAATACCAAGGGATATCACTGCCTAAATGAAATATAATCAATCCAAATGATTTAGTTACCATTCGAACCTGAGGTGGCACAAGATTCAAAAATAAAGTCATCCTAGTGGCACATATCAGTTCCACATATGATAAAAAAGTTTCCAGCAAGCAATAGTGGAAGTTCATAAATTATTATAGGCACGCAAATAAAAAGATCTTGGGGCACGTAAGATAAAAGACATTACCTTTCATAAACGCTCAACTCCAAGAAAAATATGTGGTGGCAAATTTTCTTTGGCCAATTTTAAACAATAGTAGGTGGCATCGGTTTGATGACAAAACATGCAAATTTATCGAACCCATTCCACCACCCTATATATGAACTCATAAAACCAGTCAAGGCCACTACCTTGGTAAGCTAAAGAGCAAAAGTTGATACATCAAAAGTACAAATAGAGGATTTTTGAGCTTCACAGCCACAGAAAAACTTGACCTGTTATCAAGAGATCAATGTCATCGTGGGGAGATGTTTTCATACCTGAAGACACTAGGTTGTGAAATTCATCACAAATAGGTCACCCTAATCTACAATTATTGGACCTCCTATCCCAGGAAACACTATGTATGAGTTTTCTTAGAGATGTGGAGCAGACAAAAGACCTAATCCAACTCAAAAATATGAGATAGATAATGCTTGCATCAAGAGTTTCACCTAGGTTATGGAAAATGATAACAGAACCTCATGGATAATGGTTGATTTATTTCACAAATCTCGTAGGTTACAATACAAGGGTTTCCCCAAGAATAATATATGGAACAGTAACATTGGGAAGTTGATATGTCTAAAGGTACACTTATCCTTATATTTGATGGCATGGATGGCAGTGACGTATGACAAGAGAATGAAGACCTTCTGAGACAATAAAAATCGATCGATATTCAGCATCAAAGTTGAGCATATCCAAGAAGTTTTAAACTTGGCAAAACATACCACCTTCTTAGGAGACCAGGTAATTGAACACCAATATCGTATGTTTACATATATGGAATTTTTTAAAAGTTTGTTCGATACACAAGAAAAAATAGTAAAAGAATTCCCAATTAATAAAAGTGCTTTTAAGCCATGGGTTCAGGATTTCTGTGATATGATAAACATAATTTTGGGAGTACAGGATCTTAGTAGGATAACTAAAAGAGTTTTATACTTAGCTACTCAATGCAATAGGGCATATAACACTCCAATTTATGCCTGGGAAATAGAATTAAGTACCCAGATACATAGAGAAATGATAGAGTTGAGAAAAGCAATTTTCGAACAGAGGCAAGAAATGCCCCATTTTTCACAATACTCATTTTTTATCCATCTGATAGCGGGTCAACTGGGTGAAGAAGCCCATAGAAGAGTAAGAGCCATTGACATCCCCTATGTTCAAAATAGCTTCTAGAGATTACACGAAGGACAAACTCACATAAGCTAGTTCTGTGACCATTTCTTAGTAGAAATTCATTGGGCATTAACTGGGCTAGTTCCTGAGAGATTAGGGCTAGGGGTAAAAACCTTTATCAAAGAGAAAGAAATTGGGGACTTCTTCTTCATAGAGGGTTTTACTTACATCATATTATATGGAGCTAAAATCCCTCCTAAGATGCTACCATAGTACTGCCCGTTGTCCATAGCAGCCTTGGAATTATGCAGACAAGTAGCAGAAGAGGCTAAGATGAGACTGGTAAAGAAACATGGTAAGGTCCCCTAGCTTGATGTTCCCTATTTTTTTTGAGAATTTTTATTTTTTGGTTACCCTTCTTAGCTCAAGGTAATGTTTGAATTGGACAACATGGGGTTAGATGAAATATCTTGGAGATTCTATGACCCCAAAGGAACATACAACAAAATTATGGAAAAGAGAGAATATGCTCGAATAAGACATCGGGAAGATGCTTTCGAAGAAATCTTGGTAGAAGCCATGGAGAAAGGATTAGATTTGTAGGTAGTGTGGAATAAATTCCCTCCAAAAAAAAGAGGTAGCACATAGGTTTATGAATCCTATGATTACCCTATAGAACTAAGAAGGCTTCGAGAAAATTTAGTGGATGTTGTAGCACCTGTTATACCAAGGATAGGCCTAGCAATCAAGAAAGACCCCTTATTAGAATTAATAGAAGAACAGGGTATCGATCTAATGGAGGTCACAGTTAAAGTTGCTGATGTAATAGAACAACAGATCAGGCCCCCTAAGAATGATAAACTTAGAATAGAAGTAGCACCAAACATTCCTCAAGAAGCTTCTCAACAAACCAGTACAAATAAAGGAAAGGAAATGGTAACTGCATCCACTCAAGAAGCATCACCCACATAACTCCCATTTCTAATAATGTATTAGCTATAACTAGTATGAATAAATTGGCACCCATGGCCATCCCTACCTCTATAAACATAAAGGGACAGGAGATTAAAATTCCATTAGTGATACAAATGAATCCTAGGAGAACTGGTGGATTAGGTGGCCTTTTTTGAAGCCACCTAGTGAAGAATCAAAAATAGGTAACTCCTGTGGAAATGAAGAGACCTAGATTATCTTTGCCTACTATCCAAGTTGTTTTGGAAAGAATAGATGAGCAGACTGCTTTCACTATCACAAATGAACAAGAATTGCAACTAGTAGCAGGGATAGGGAATATAGGAGAACAACTCACTGAAGAAGGTAAATCAGAGGCACCTATATCAGATTTAGCAGAAATTAATCTTCCTCCTCTGCAAAATACACTAGTATTTAGATTTAAGGAGGAAATAGGAGGTTCATCAGTGCTAGGAAAAGGGGGAGATATGTTAGAAGTTGCTAAAGCAGTGCAGGTCCAAGTCATAGATCAACTTGTTGAAACAATTGATAAACTAATAAAAAAACTAAGCAAAGAGGAGGAAAAAGCAAAGTTAAAAGTAGTAATAAGTAAGCAACAAGAAGAATTGACTCGAAGAGACACTCCAAGTGCACAACCCCCATCAGTGACAAAGGTTCAAGATCATGTATACTATCTAAATGTAATGAAAAAGGACATGTTAAGGAGAATAAGAGCTCATGCCAAAGGTTTTTTCAAAATGTTCAGAAAAATAAGGGTAATCCAAATAACTTCTCAAGAAATTATGACCTTAATATAGGAAAGAGAGAAGGATTTTGGAATCATCCACCCTACCCTGGACTTTATAGGAGATCATTTTGAAGAATTACAAGGACAAGAAATAATGACACAAGATGACAATAAGATTCAGATCAATTTTGAATTCTTCAAAGCAGCCCTATTTGGATCAAACAGGGAGAGATGGATCAATTCTATAAATAAAGTGAATGACCTAATAAAATATGCCATAGAGAAGTTGGTAGATATTGGCCTATCCTTAGACCAATGTTTAGAGGCCTCAGATATGGAAGGGGTATTCAAGGAGACCTTGGAAATATTTGACTGTGAACCAGGTGATGAGGAAGAAATGGTTAAGCAAACTACGCTTATGGTGAATGTTGTAGAGATGTTACTATTTTAGTATGATAGGAACATGCCTATTATTGTTGTATAGAAAAATATAATATTGCAAGAAATAAACATGCTAAGGATAGCAACCACATTTGATACAAGAGTTTGGAAATTGATTGATGAACATATAAAACAACTACAACAAAGTCAAAAAGGGAAAAATGTTAATACCCGCAGTCAACAGCAGAAAGTAAGTTCAACACAACAAACAACAACAACAACAAGGAATATTTCTGGCATAGTTAGAGAGCCAAGTAATCAAAGGGGGACAACCCAAAAAAGACCAGTTCAAAAGATAGCAACTAAATGCACAAGGAAGTAGCAAAAGAAGATAAAGGTTTCCCTCATACCTTAATCACCGATTGATAAATTTATGTTTGAAATATTTGAAGAAGAGAACACAGTAAAAATAGAAAATAGAATAGAAGCCAACTGTACAAATTTTTGAAGCTCAACCAGATGCTGACAGGTTTAAAGCCAAAAATCAACTAGAAATAATAGAATAAAGAACTAGAAGCTATAAAAAGAAGCAACTGAGGATAGATTCTGCATCAAGCAATTAGAGAATAGTATTTTTGCTAAGAGGTATACTTGAGTGCCCTATTAGTTATGTTTTTGTATCCCCTTTTGTGTCTATTTTCCTTCTCATTCTTATTCTTCCCTTTGTTGTGCAGGATTGTAATAGGAAAGTGCTCGAGAAGTTGAGATTATTTCCTGTCCTATTGAGCTTGAGATTATGAGATTCTACTATTACCAAATTGGAACAAGTATATTAGGAGAGACCTATTACATTATCTTAACGAGATATTTTCATTGTATTGATATCTTTTTCTTGAAAACTGAGTTAAAAGGCATCCCGCCCACTCTACATGTAAAAATTCTTGAAACCAATACAATTTTGACTTTCAATTTTATTATATCTTTGTCTCAGTACTATATGTCACTGTATAATGGGTTACATTATTTGAATGTATTATATACGTTTCTCTCGTTGGTTAACTCTTGGTTTTATTACAATATTCGAATGAAGCTTTGAACGCCAATTTTCTTTTCTCCATTCTCTCTATTCATAATTAAAAATTGTTGTTAAATTGCTATAATAGCCCAATGAATCTAGGCATCAGTCTACATAAGGCAAAATAGTTGGTTACTTTCATTCTTGGTCATTTTAAAAAGAATACTTATATCTTAATATAAATCTGGAGCATGTAATTAGAAGTATAATCAAAGAATTATCATTGGGGTTTCCTTTCCCATTCTGCAGTCTTCTTTAGAAATATTTGTGTTTACCAAAACATGAGGCAGGTCGACCAGAGCCTGTAATAACTCATTGGTTTCAAACGGATTCTTGTAGTGTGACAATCTAAATCCTATGGATGCAAGAATCGGTTCCAACCTTTTTTTAGCACTGTTGCTGGGGAGGACTTGATAGAAAGAGTTAATGAACTTCTTAAAAGTTTTTCTCCAAACGATATTATCTTTAAATCAATGGGTGGCCAATTGGAATAGAGAAGGTTTATCTTAATTTTTACATTTTCTACGTTCTTTATTACCCATGTTTTTCAATATTATTTTCTTTACGTTTCTTGATCTAAATGAATTTTCATTTTCTTGATATTCTTGAAATTTTGGTTTCTTGATTTTCTTGATTTATCCCAAGAACCGACTCCTGTGAGGATGAGTGATAATATCAAGTATTCTTGATAAAAGTGTACATTGTTCTTTCTGCACCCTAGTGTTGGCGACTCTACTAGACAAACCCAGAAGAAAAATGTAAAAAATAAGAGAACAGAATGTGTTGGCTAACACCAGCAGAAGTGGTAAGGAGCTATTTCTAGAACTCGAGAATCCAGAGGTATTTATACATACCCAGAAAACTCCACTTTTTAAGAATAATGTTTATAATAGTAGATTAAATTCTAGTTGTAAAAGGTACATGAAAAAAATTTAGAATACTATTATTGTTGATATTACTATAGATGAAAGTTTAAAATAAGTAGTAGAAGATATATGTGATTATTCTCATTTAAATGTAGATAATCCATTAGTTTACGTTCAAGCTACCCAGACCCATACCACCATAGGTACTATAGCTGTGAAATTAAATTCTACAGTAGCAATGGGTCAGGTTAATGTTTATTTATGGAGAACTAACAGATATAGGCCTTTTGCATTACCAATAAATTTAAATGCCTTACCTAGTAAATCTCACAAATACCTCCCTAAGTTTTTATGAAAAAGTGCAATAACTGGAGAAGATCATATCAAAATTTTCTTATATGCAATGGATAGTATGGAAGTTGAACATGAAGATGTAGTATTAATACTGTTTCTATAGACTTTATAAAAATATGCCAGATAATGGTTTAATTCTCTTCCTACCAATGATATCCCACACTTCAACAAAATGGAAGAAGTGTTCCTAAAGAAGTATGGTGAAAGTAAAAGTGAACAATCATTTTTAATTGAGCTAGCCACTATGAAGAAGAAATAAAATGAGGTTGTTAGTGATTTTAACAGAAAATTTTCAAAAACAAGAAAAAAAATTCCTACAAACCTCTGCCTAGTGATATTCATTCTATTTTTTTTATAAGAATACTTTTCAGGGAGAGTTTAACTATGAATTAAGGCAAGAACAAGCCACTACCATAGATGGTTGTATGGAAAAAACAATGGATATAGAAATAAATATACTTGACAGTGGTAATATGAAGCTTTATTCTTTAGAGGTTAACATTCCTGACAAAAAACCTATGAGAGTGGCTTTTGATATACAAAGAAGAACTGAAATTGATCTTGTGGAGAAGTTGACTAGTCAGATGATAGAAATGTTCAACAACATGAGTAACAGGCTAGAAATAATTGAAAGAAATGGAAATAATGGAGAATATTCATAGATAAAGTGACCGCATATTGACAACCATCCCCCCTTTTCTTAGGGAAACAACAATGGTTTTGAATAAAGGAATAGGAATAGGGGTAATGGGAATAATAACTAGAAAAATAGAGATTTCAATAAGGATCAAAACAATGTCCCTAATCCAATGCCATCTGCCAATGTATTTTAAGTTTTTCCTTATTTTTTCTCTACTTGTGATGCACCCCATAACCTTGATGCATTTGGAATACACCTAATTGATCAGCGTAATATAGATATGCATGCAGAATCAGAAGAGGATATAAGAATCAATGCATTTTGGTCCATCGAAGATGAATCCAGAGAAAGGTTGTTTGAAGAAGGCATGGATAAATATGCTTCAAATCATCATCCTCAGATCTTAGTAATTGAAGGAACTAAAATCTTGCAGAAATCACATGAGTCAAGATATGATAAGATGAAGCAAGGGAAATTGATCCCCACTGCTCAAGAGGTTGAAGAATTAGAGGCAACCCATGTTTTAAATTTAAGGAATAGAACATTACCTGAAAGAATAGAGAAATTATATACAAATGAAATAAGAAGACAAACTTTCACCAATAAAAATATCAATAAATAGAAAACTGATAAGAACCTTAACAAAATTACTCCTGAAGTAATAGAACCAGTGGAAGAAATTCCCAAAGAAGAAAGTAATAAACCATTGGATATAAAGAAGATAGAATTTTATGTTGGGTTAGAACTCAGTAAGAAAAATGTTAATATCACATTTGGTGAGCTTATGAAAGTTAAAACATATAGATAACAAGTATCGAGAGCTTTTGGATTAGTAGAGTAGAGAGAAGACCCTTCTTGTCATGCTGCTAGAAAAAATCAACATGATACAAGATCACCATCTTCTGTCAGACCCTTCTATGTGTCATTAAGATATAATTCAGATGAAGGAGAAATATGTGTGATTCACAATTGCATGCTCAACAATGGAGCTTCATATAATATCATGCCTAAGCTAATAGCTGACCAAATGGGATTAATCTATCCTATAGATTTTGTTCCTATTTTTGTAATGGATAGTAGATAAATTCCCTGTGTAGGGGTGATAACTGGATTATTAGTTTACCTAGACCAACACCCCAAAAAGGGCATTGTCATAGACATAGCAGTAGTTGATGTTGACCCATTCTTCTCACTTCTACTCAGTAGGCATTGGGCAGAACAACTAGGGGGATCAATACAACTATACTGGTCTTATGCTACCATCCCTATATCAGATAAGGAAAATATAATATTGAGAAGGAAACCATTCAACAAACATTTCATAGAGTTAATTCAAATAGATGAAACTATGATTAACTTAGTTAAATCTATGGAAGAAATGGGGATGGGAGTCTATTCAATATTGCACAACCCATTCTTGGTGGAAGTACCAGATGCAAAGAACATGGATCCAAAATATATGAGAATAACTAATGCTGAATCAGACCAAGTATTAACCCAAGAAATGTGGACCATGTCATTTGATGGGGCTAAATCCCAATCTGGAGCAGGAGCAGGTGTAAATTTGATTGATATTAAAGAAAACTACTTTAGTATCCCTTACAGATTACAATTTCCTTGTACAAACAATGTAGTTGAGTACGACGCTTTACTATTAGGGCTAAGGAAAGCAAAAGAGCTAGGTATTAACTACTTAAATATAACAAGGGATGCAAAACTTATTATACTACAAATCAAAGGTAAATATCATACCAAGCATCTTAGACTTAAGCAATATAGAAATGTAGTACTGGAAGAAATTGATAAATTTTTGGCTTTCAATATTTCATATATTCCTAGAGAACAAAATTATGTTGCAAATATTTTAGCTGTAAATGCCTCAGATATAGATCACCCAAAGATAACTACAAAATATATAGATATATTCTCAACTATCTCAGTATATAAGCCATCTGTACTAGACAACATAGTCTATCTTCAGGTCTTTCAGGATGACATAGATATTAAAAATTTCATGACTCTGCAAAATCAGTATGCAGATGTAATATGTGATGAAAAATATGAAGAAAAGCTAAAAGATCAAATAGGAGAGCCAGTAGAAGTAATCCAATTAAAAACTAATAGAATACCCAAACGATTAGTTTCTCTAGAGAGCCTATTTGATGATTTTGACAAAGCTTATAAATATTTACAAAGAGAAGTTGTATCTGAGGATATTAATATTAGCTCAATGAAAGAACCCAGAATAGTGAAAGTAGACATGGGTTTACCTACTAAAGAAAAGGCTGGATATATCAGTTTCTTGAAAAATAACAAAGAACATTTTGCTTGGACTTATGAAGACCTCAAAACCATCAATACAGATGTAATGCCTCACATAATACCTTTGAAGGAATATTCCAAGCCATTCAGATAGAAACAAAGGAAATACAATCCAACTCTGCACCCAATAATGCAAAAAGAGGTACAAAAATTGTTGGACTCCAAGATAATAAGAAAAGTAAGATTTTCCTCCTGGATATCCAACTTAGTACCAATTAGGAAAAATAATGGGGACATTAGACTCTATGTATATTTTAGAAATTTAAACAAGAGTTCACTAAAAGACAATTACCCATGGCCTAACATGGAACAACTGCTGCAAGCAGTAGTAGGTTCAACTAGATTGTCCCTGTTAGATGTATTTTGAGGGTACAATCAAATTCTGATAAATCCAGAAGATAGACACAAGGCAACATTCACCACACCCTGGGGCACATTTGAATATTTAAGAATACCTTTTGGATTGATGAATGTAGGTGCTACTTTCTAGAGAGCAATGGACTTTACTTTCAAAGGATTAATGTTCAAAATTGTAGTTGTGTACTTAGATGATATCACAGTTTTTTCTAAAAATCCAGAAGATCATCTGGAACATTTGACTGTAGTTTTTGCCTGATGCAAGGAATTTGGAATCTCTCTAAATAAAAAAAAATGCATATTCAGAACTACACAAGGAAAATTGCTAGGCCATATAGTTTTAGAAAAAGGGATAAGCATTTATCCAGAAAGGATATAAGTCATTTCTAAAATTCCCCCACCCAAGAACCTAAAAGGAGTAAGGTCATTCTTTGGCAAAATAAATTTTATCAGAAGATTTATCCCAAATTTTGCAAAAATGACCAAATCTATAAATGATATGGTGAAGAAAACTGGAGAAATAAAATGGACAATAGAAAATATGGAAGCATTTAACAAGATCAAAGAAGCCATATCAACCACTCCAGCTTTAAGTTGCCCTGATTATGCAAAATATTTTAATATTTATTCATATGAGTCTGAACACTCTATTATTGTAGTTCTTTCATAGAAAGATAATGAAAACAATGAAATACCAATAGCCTTTATGAGCTCAGGACTAAAATGATTAAATCTTAAATACACCCTGCTGTAAAAACATGCCTATGCAGTCATCCAATCTTTAGAACACTTCAAAGGTATATTTGGCTCAAACAAAGTTTACTGTTGTATCCCCTTTATAGCAATAAAAGATATATTTTCTCAATCAGAGCCATTAGGAAGACTAGCAAGATGGATGGTAAAAATTTTGCAATACGATGTTGAATTCAAAATAGTTAAAACAGTCAAAGGGCAAGGTTTAGCTAAACTGTTGGCTAGCAAAGAAGAAGTAGGATCTAAAAATATTCTCACCATAGATCATACATATGATGACAAAAAAATAAAAAATGAAGAATGTAAATGGTATGAAAATTTTTGTCATACTTACAAATGTTGTCTTTTCCTAGAGATATGTCAATAAACAGAATGAGGTCAGTCAAACTTCAATCTCAGAAGTATTATATACAAATTGGAGTATTATATTGGGAACATCCTGATGGAGTATTATTAGTCTATTTATATGAAAGAGAAGTCCCAAAAATAATTAATGAATTTCATAATGGTTTCTGTGGAGGACACTTTGCTCCAAGAGCTACAACTAATAAAATTATGAGAGAAGGATATTATTGGCCATACCTTTTTAAGGATGTATATAAATATGTTAGTAATTATCATAACTACCAAGTTTTTATAGGGAAAAAGCATCTACCAACCATGGCCCTCAAGCCAGTAATTATTGAGGCACCTTTTGCTCAATGGGGTATTGACCTGATTAGAGAGATGAAGCTTAATTCATCTAGCCACCATAAGTTGATGATAACTACAACATATTACTTCAAAAAGTGGGTGCAAGATGCACCTTTGAGAACATATACAACTACTGTAGTCATCAAATTCATAGAAAAAAACATCTTGACCAGGTATGGAGTTCCTAAAAAGCTTGTAACTGATAATGCTCAATATTTTGTGTCATATGAAATGGTAGAATTTTTTTTTGATATGGAATTGAATTATCTCATTCTGCCAATTATTACCCCCAAGGAAATGGTTTAGCTGAGTCATCAAATAAAAATTTAATAACAAGAATAAAAATATCATTAGGAAAAAACAAAAAGGGATGGGATAGTGAACTTAAATTTGCTTTATGGGCTGATAGGTTGTCTGTCAAAAGAAACACAAGAAGAACCCCCTATGAGATGGTATATGGAGAGAAAGCCTTATTACCTCTAAGAA
Organism: Wollemia nobilis; assembly: GCA_028583015.1. NCBI lineage: Eukaryota > Viridiplantae > Streptophyta > Pinopsida > Araucariales > Araucariaceae > Wollemia > Wollemia nobilis. The sequence continues at coordinate 33,554,965 of JAQPPZ010017052.1, forward strand.
TAGAAAATTGGTACTTTCCCTCCTATTACAAGACCATGAAGACCCCAATACCATACAAAGAAGGCTTGATCAGATTGTCCTATTAGAAGAGCAAAGAAGAGATACCCTTAATAGAATTATGGAACAAACAAAGAATACCATGGAATTTTTTAATAAGAAAGCTAAGGGTACTCCTTTTTCTCAAGGAGATATAGTCATCTATTGGAATCCCAAAAATTATAAGCATGGAAAAAAATGTAAATTTGACCTAAATGTATTGGCCCATATCAAATTGCCCATGTTATCAGTCAGAATACTTACAAGCTACAGACTTTGTGGGGGGAAATAATGGCTATCCCTATTAATGTCCAACACCTCAAAATTTACAATCCCTATTGAAGGTGTACTTTACAAAAACAATAGAAAAGCAAAATTCCAAAAATAGAGTGGTGTATTTTGTTTATTAGTTAAGCTTCCCTTTTGTTCTTGAATAATTTTGAATTTACTACACATATGATATCTTAGTTTGATGAGTATATCTAACTGTTTATTCCACCAAAGACAATAAGAAAAAATGGGATTTATTTTAGATTCTGACGAGGTTTACAATTCTTTCAAATATGAGTGTTTATGCAAATAGTTGTTTAATATGAGATAAAACAGAAAGAAAACAAAGCTGATTGAAACATCATGTCAAGCCTCACATTACAAATGATACATAAGGTGACTTCAAAGGTTTGAAGAACTGAGTTATCTTTGAGAGGGTAGTTGAGCCAAAAATAATTACTCATATTTTATAGCTAGAAACTAATCCTCAACTTAGGCATACTTATTGCACAATTTGATTATATATCCAAACACTTCTCTCACGAGAAAGAAAAATAAAAAATAAAGTAAAACTAAGTTACTGCCTAAGATATCTTGGAAAATCTCTACCATAGCTATAGACACTTGACTGGCAGTAGGGTAAAACCAAGGTGGGATTAGAAGCAACTCCATAGGGGCCATAGATGCCTGACTGGCAGTGGAGCCCTGCAGAATGGTCAAATTTTTTAAAGAGAGACAACAAATTAGGAAAACCCCCTCAAGAGAGGGGGAGAGGAAGAAATCCCAAACAATATAAATGAAGTTCCTATCATGGAACGTGAGAGGCCTCAATGGCCTACCCAAACACAGGGAAGTCAATGAAATAATAAAGTAAGTGAATCCAACTATTATCATGTTGCAAGAAACAAAAACTGATGAGATTTAGTCAAAAAAGTAGCAAAAAAATCTAGAATCAAGGAGAGATAATTTGCAAATCAGCCAAAGGAGCGTCTAGAGGCCTTATGACTTTGTGGGATCCCCGGATAGTAGAAGACACCATTATTCATAAAGATGATAGGGTTCTTAGTGTTTTATTTAAGGAAATAAACAACAATAGGTCGTGGATCCTTTCAAATATTTATTCCTCGAATTCAATTCAAGGGAGAGCTCTACTATGGGAGTACTTAGGAAATCTGAGTGAAATCTTCCATAATGTCCCCTAGATTCTGACTAGGGATTTTAACACTCCTCTTTACCCTTAAAAAAAAATGGGTGGAAATGGACCACCTATCAGTAGCATGGATGAGTTCAATGACTTTGTGAACTCCAACATGTTGATGTATGTAAAACTTATAGGAGTGAATTATACCTAGAGCAATCGGTGGATAGGGTGTCATCTCATTCAATAAAGGCTTGACAGGTTTTTTCTATCAAATGAGGCTACAACTCTGTTTGGTGATTCTACCCTACAAGCCCTTCCTAAAATTACCTTTGATCATAATCCCATTTTTTTGGAGATCCCTAACTCTCTGTCCTTAAAGAAACCTTTTAGATTTCAATCTATGTGGATCAAACATTCTAGTTTCAGAGATAATTTAGTGGTGGCAGCAGCCTGTTAGGGGTAGTACAACTTTTAAACTTGCTAGCAAATTAAAGTTTGTTAACGAAAAGATTCAAACTTGGAAAAAAGAGGTCTTTGGGAACCTCTTTGAAAATAAAAAATAAGTTTTTTAAAGTTTGAAGATAATGGATTAGAGGATTCAACATGGTGATGCTGATGAAACTACTAGGCAGGAGGAACAGATAAAACTAGCAGAGTTTCATAACATTTTGGCCTATGAGGAAATCTATTGGAGGAAAAAATCAAGGGCTCTTTGGTTGAAATATGGAGATTCAAATTCCAAGTTTTTTCATGTCACCATGCTTATAAATAGAAGCAATAACAAGATAAAAATTTTAAAAAAATCAGATGGTTCTATTACTCAAGACTTAACAGAATTCATAAAGGAGGCAGTAACTTATTTCAATTCTATCCTTGGTAAGGAATTGTAGTGCAATGAGGAGGCCAAATATATTATCTTACAATCCATTCATAGCATACTAAATGAGGATATAAACCTTAATCTTCTAGCTCCATTTTCTGATGAGGAAATTTAGGAAGCCTTGTTTAGCATGGAGCTAGACAAAGCCCCAGGACTCGATGGCTTTCCCCCTCGTTTCTATCAAGCTTTTTGGGACATTGTAAGTGGGGATGTAATTTTTACTATCTAATAATTCCAAGCAAGCAATAATATCCCAAAATGTTTCAACTCTACTTTTATTTCTCTAATTCATAAGAAGCAAACCCCTAAATCTATGGTTGACTTCAGGCCAATCAATCTGTGCAATGTTTCTTACAAGATCCTAACTAAAGCCATTACAAATAGAATGAGAGATGTTCTGCCCCACATCATAGATCCATGTCATGGAAGCTCTATCTAGGGCAAGTCAATCTTGGATGGAGTTATTACAGTTCATGAAGCTCTGCACTCTGCTCATAAGACTAATAGGTCTATTTTTGCCCTCAAGCTTGATATGAACAAAGCATTTGATAGGCTAAATTGGGACTTTCTGATTGTTGTCCTCCTTAAGTTTGGTTTTCACCACCAATGAGTTAATTTGATCAAAGAATGCATTTATAAATCATGGTTCTCGATTTTGGTTAATGGAACAACTGCTGGTTACTTTCAAAGTCGTAGAGGAATTCGGCAGGGGGACCCTATCAGCCCCATGTTATTCATCATTGTGGCAGAATATTTAGGTAGAACCATAAAAAATACTTGTAGTTCAATGCTAATATCAGGAATCAAGGAAACATCTCTCACTAGGTTTTTTTCTCACCAAAAATTCATTGATGATACCCTTCTATTGACCAAGGTGTTGGTGGTTGAGGCCAAAAGAATTAAATACATCCTGTAACTCTACGAGGACACTACTGGTAAAAAAATTAATTTTAGTAAAAGCAAGTTATATTTCTTGAACACCCCCATTCAGAGTCAAGGAGTGATTGTAGAAATTTTAGGGTGTGATATAGCAAACCTCCCCACTTCGTATCTTGGTCTCCCTCTTTTTATTGGTTCTCTAAGAGAGTCAATGTGTTACAGGGTTATTGAAATAATTCAAAAAAAAATTGTTGGATGGAAAGCTCATCTTCTATCTCAAGTAGGAAAGCTGACCCTCACTAAGGCCTCTCTTCATAGAATTCCAGTCTATTTCCTCTCCGTTTTCAAAGCCCCTATGAAGGTTTTCTAGAAAATTGAGAAACTCCAAAAAGAATTTTTATGGACTAGATCAGAGGAGAAAAAAAGGATACACCTTGTAGGATGGACCAAAGTGTGCAAACCCAAGGAAAATGGGGGCTTAGGTCTGAGGAGAATTGCTCATATGAATTTAGCTTTACTAGCTAAGCAGGTGTGGCACCTCATTTCTGGTGAAGAAAATGAATGGAAAACTATCATAAAATGAAAGTATCTTCAAAATATGGAATTTCTAAGTGACTCAATTCCAATCAGAGGTTCTACTTTTTGGAAAGAAATTCTCAATTGTAAGGAAATCATAAAAAAATGTTTAATATGGGTTTTAGGCAATGGTGAGAGGATAAATTGCTATATTGACAGGTGGGCTAAGGACAAACCACTAACGCAATATCCTAACTTAGCTCATATCAGATATATCACGAAATAACTCATTGGAAGAAAAGTCTTCGATTATATGGTTGAGGACAGAGGAAGAATGAAGTGGAAACAAATAAGTATTCAGATATTTCAAGCAAAATCAAATGATCTTTATAAAATTCTTGGACAACAGTTTATCCCCATGAGACCCAAGGAAGATCAAGTGACCTGGGCTCCTACGTAAAATGGGTAGTTCACTGTTAAATCAGCTTACAAGATTCTGCTTGATGATGAGGATTTTGTCCTCCAAAAGGACTTAGTTTGGATAAAAAAATTAATTCCAAAAATTGTTGTCTTTTCATGGTTGGTTATCCAAAGAAGAATTCCAACCATTGATAATATGATGCATAAAGGTATTTGTATCACTAATCATTGTTATCTATGCAGGGCTAATTGGAAGACCATTTATCACATTTTCCTTGAGTGCCCTTTTTCCTTGACTATCCTAAGTGGGGTTTTTAGGCCTTCAATATTTCTTGGGTTAAACTAGCCATCGTACTTGATTTTTTCGTCCAGTGGCCTTGCCCCTTTTCAAGCCAAAGACTTAGATACATGTGGAAAATTTTTCTCAATCATTATATTTTGCAGGTGTGGTTAGAAAGGAACCATAGAGTCTTTAATGAGTCTATCCATGATAATAAAACTATCATTGCCAGGATCCTATCCTTTGCCAACGAGAATGTGAACCTTATCCCTTTTGATAGTCATAAACCTCATCTCCAGGATATCACGATTGCTCAATATTTAAGCTTAACCTTATTAGATGAGTTTGTGCCTAGGGTAGTCAACCCCAGAGCCAATGTTAAGTGGTCCCCACCTCCTACGGGTTGGTTTAAGATTAATTTTGATGGAGCGACTAAGGATAATCCTGGTAGAGTAGGCACTCCTGGCATTGTGCGAGATCATAATGAGAATATGATGCTTGCATTTTATGAATATTTGAGAACAAGGACGAACAATGAAGCTGAAGCTAGAGCTATGTGGAGAGGCATTCAAATGACTCAAGACTTAGAAGGCAATTTGATCATAGAAGGAGACTCTATGCATGTTATAAATCTCCTCAATAATTGGAAAACACCTCCTTGGAGGATTAAAATAATTGTTGAAGAGGCTAGGATCCTTTTCCAGGGAATACGGGATATAAAAGCCCAACATGTCTTTTGGGAAGCTAACAAAGTTGCTGATAAGCTGGCTAATTTGGGTGTCGATGGTGATGGACTTTTCAAATGGGAACACGGTGTCCCGAGCGAAGTAGAGGAGCTTATTCAACAAGAATGCCAAGAATGATAGTCAAATTTACCAACAAGGAAGGCACTATAATTTCAAAGGCTATGAGTATTCCCATATCTTTTTTGAAATGGACTCACAATAAAATTATCCGAGTTGTCAATCTTGGTGGATGTTGCTTGGAAATACCACAAAGACTAATGGGGACAGTCACATGTCATATAACATGGCTCCTAGTCATCTTAGTAATTTGAGGTTGGTTGATAATCACAGGGCAGGAAATAAATGGCAATATAAGACTTCAAACCAGAGCCATGTGGACCACCATATAGCCACCACCATAAATATAGTTAGCAGGTTCACTTCTCCAAGGCTAATTGGCCTAGATGGGATGTGGTCTCAAAGCATGTCATATACAGAAGAAAGTAATTACAAAATAATTATTAAGAGTAACTGTCAATACAAAGCTTGTGGGAGTTTTTTTTAGTACTCTACTATGTGTATCTGCAGCTTTTTGTTTCTCCACTATTTCAAGGAAATAATCTGTCTGTTTATTTTTTGTAATTATGATGCAGGTGTGTTTTATTAGGGTATACCCAAAATGTTGTATGGGAATTTTCTTTTTTATAACAGGCTATGTTCCTTACCGGATGTAATGGCTTTGGCAGCATTTAGATTTTACATATATAGGATCCTTAGTAAGGCCATGTTCATCAAAAGCCCTGGGCTAATTTTTGTAAAGGATTTTTGGGTCAACCTGTAAAAATCGGTATTAATGCTATAGTATCTTATCTACCAAATAAAAAAAAATCACATATAGGCTTGGCTATTTTGCTCAGATATGGTAAAGTTATGAAATATTTAGAAATGCAAAAAATAATGCACAAACACACACATTGGCAAAAATATGATGAAACAAACGGCTGTGACAAAATCTGTGTAATCATATCTTATGACTTAGCTAAAATAAGCATTACAATATTTCAAAATAAAACTCATTGATTTCTAAAATTTCTAACATTGGTTTCCAAATTGAATGAAAAGGGATCTACAGTTTTCCATACTCTATTTGCTTTGATATCATACTGTTCTTACAGTTTTTCAGTATTAAAAAAAAAAAAAAAAAAAGAGCTAAAAGTTTTATTTTATACATTTCAAGCTTTACCTAGCAGTTCAAAGTTTTATCCTTGTTTATTTTCTTTTGCAAATAAAACAGAGAGATTCTATAATTCTCAAGAGCCTCAAGTTTTTAGCACCTTGTCCCAGTCAAAGCCTATTTTGGAGACAAATTTGAATCAACTTTGAAACCCCCAAATTTAAATTTTTGGTTCCAATCAAATTGTTAATAATGCTGGTCACTTTTTCATTCGGTATGAGTTTCTTAAGTTTTCATTGATTGGTTTGATGAAATATAACCCTGGGTGTTAATAATGTATGCCTCTTGTTGTTAATCAAGTACCTCAAAATGGATAGGGCAAATTTCTATTAATCAAAGTATCTAAAGCCAAGACCCGACCTTCATGTAATAATTTTCCTTGGGCCTAAACCAACAAACAAACCTTCGAGTCCTAAGGTATTAAAAAGTGTTCTAATTGTCCATCGTGGTCTAAAAACCCAAAAATCTTAAGTCCGAAGCATAAAATTTAATTAAAACCTAAGGGTATGCACCCCATAGACTAAAAAATGAGCACCTTAGATTTAATCCAAGGTCCACGCTTGATCCAGAGGTAATCAGATGATGACGCATTAATAATATCAACCAAGAGATAAGTCAGAATTCAAAACCATGGTTAGAAGTAAATATATCATGTCTTAGGCTTAATTGTATGGTAGCACATCTTTAAAATATAAATTCGTGCCTTCAAAGAAACCCGAATGATAAATTCAAAATGTCTAAAAAGGATTATCACCTAAGGTAGTAAGTGATTAAAATTCATGCAACTTGGAAAATTTGGATGGCAGTGCTCGATTGAAATCCAATCCAATGGTTGTGCGCTTACCGAAGAGTCAAAACTTTAAAAGAAGTCAACATGGGTCAAGCTTTAAATTAAATAGTGAGCAAGTTTGATCGATCGAATGGTAGCGCCTAAGATTTGTTTGATCTAACGGTAGTTCTAGATTCAAGTAAATCATGTATTAAAATTAGCATTAAGAGTCCATGCCCCCTTTGGAATAATCACTAAGCAAGTTAGGAATATCGGATGACAGCGCTCGATCCAGATCTAATCCTATGGTGGCACGCGAATAAAAGAAGCATTAAAAAGGTAAAATCTCGTAAGATTAATTAAGCAGGTTAAAATGAATTAACAAGGGTCTAAGCACATTGGATAATCACCCCCCTTTTGGCTTAATCATGATTAAAACCATGTGTCCTTTGGTAACTAACTTGCAAGTTTATTAAAATCTACGGCTACGCCAATAGTCATCTGAGATCCAACTGCCACGCCAAAAATCATGGACGATAAGATATCGGATGAGGAAAAAGATAAATATAAAGTTAATCAAGTAATTAGCAAGTGTATAACACATCAGCTAATCTCCCCCTTTCATATTAATTGAGATTAATCAAAATTAAAATATGCACCCCCTAGTTATTAAAGTGTGCAGGTACAAGAGATTTGACGGTTGCGCTCATCACCACTCAAATTTGATGGTGTGCGTCGATAAAAGTGATCAAGGTTTAATCTAAAGGTTTTCTTTTGGTTAATTAAATACTTTATAATTTGTCCCTTCTATCTTATGTTAAACCAAGCACATGGTCTGAATAATCCACGGTCGCACCTTCACCATGGTAAGATCTAACGACAATCGCAAGAAAAGGTAAACGTGTAATATGCTACCTAGGTTTAAAATGAGTTATTAAGATCAAAAAATCATGGGGTTAACATTGGATATTCATGATTAGATGAAGATTAATATACCATGTTATTAGAAAATTAAATCAATGAGGGTATAGTCTTTAACCTTGACTTTTTCAAAATGAATTATTATCGGACCTAAGATTTTTGACCATATAAGCATGATTAACCAAATTAATCGAGTACATGTAGACTAATGATCATGCATGTCCCATGATATCAATGGTTGTGCTGAATCTACTTAGGAAAATTGATGGTAGCACATGAAACAAAGAATTAAGCTATGAATCAACTAGAAATAATCTAACAGTAGCACTGCATCGAGATAATAGAGATCCAACGACCGCAAAAGAGTCAGAGTCAAAACAAATAATGCAAAAGGGTTAAATGATGGGCATCTTCAATGGATATAGTGGGTGTGCTTAACCTCCACTCAGATCCAATGGTAGCGCGTGATCCAAAGGTAAACTGAAGAGGATCAGAGCATGTTTTCTTTCGAATAACTGACCTGTAGGTTTGAAAAGATCCATGGCAGCAATAGAAAAGAAGCACATCCAATGACTACGCTTGATCACATTTGACTTAAGGAAAAATGGAGACCTTCGAGGCAATAAAATCTGTCACTCACACCAAGAACTAGATCTTGTAAGAATCTCGAGGGAGATCACTGCCTAAATGAAATATAATCAATCCCAAGGATTTAGTTACCATTCAAACCTGAGGTGGCACAAGATTCAAAAATAAAGTCATCCTAGTGGCACATATCAGTTCCACATATGATAAAAAGGTTCCCAATAACCAATAGAGGAAGTTCATAAATTATTATAGGCACACAAATCAAAAGGGCCCGGGGCACGTAAGATAAAAGACATTACCTTTCATAAATGCTCAACTCTAGGAAAAAGATGCGATGGAAAATTTTCTTTGGCCAATTTTAAACAATAGTAGGTGGCATCGGTTTGATGACAAAACATGCAAATTTATCGAATAGATTCCACCATGCTGTATATAAACTCACGAAACCATTCAAGGCCACTACCCTAGTAAGCTAAATATTAGAAGTTGATACATCAGAAGTACATAGAAAGGAGGATTTTTGAGCTTCATAGCCATAGAAAGACTCAACCTATTATCAAGATATCAATGGCATCATGGGGAGACGTTTTCATACCTGAAGACACTAGGGAAGCTATGAAATTTATCATAGATAGGTCACCCTACTCTGCAATTCTTGGATCGCTTGTCCTCGATAGCACCATGTACGAGTTTTCTTAGATATGTGGAGAAGACAAAATACCTAATCCATCTCAACAATACGAGATAGATAATGCTTGCATCAAGAGCTTCGCCCAGGTGATGGAAAATGATAACAAAACCCCGTGGATAATGGCCGATTTGTTTCACAAAGCCCATAGGTTACAGTACAAGGGTTTCCCCAGGAATAATAGATGGAATAGTAACATTGGGAATCTGATATGTCTGAAGGTACACTTCTCCTTAGATTTTATGGCATGGATGGCAGTGGCATATTATGAGAGAACGAAGACCTTTTGAGACAACAAAAATCGGCCGATATTCAACATCAAAGTTGAGCATATCCATGAAGTTTTCAACTTGGCAAAACATACAACCTTCCTATGAGATCAGGTAATCAAACACCAATATCGTATGTTTACATATATGGAAGTTTTTAAAACTTTGTTCGATACACAAGAAAAAATAGTAAAAGAATTCCCAATTAATAAAAGTGCTTTTAAGCCATGGGTTCAGGATTTCTATGATATGATAAACATAATTCTAGGAGTACAGGATCTTAGTAGGATAACTAAAAGAGTTTTATACTTAGCTTCTCAATGCAATAGGGTGTATAACACTCCAATTTATGCCTAGGAATTAGAATTAAGTACCCAGATACATAGAGAAATGATAGAGTTGAGAAAAGTAGTTTTCAAACAGAGGCAAGAAATGCCCCATTTTTCACAATACTCATTTTTTATCCATATGATAGCGGGTCAACTGGGTGAAGAATCCTGTAGAAGAGTAAGAGCCATTGAAATCCCCTATGTTCATAATAGCTTTTGGAGATTACACGAAGGATGAACTCACATAAGCCGGTTCTGTGACCTTTTCTTAGTATAAATTCATTGGGCTTTAACTAGGCTAGTTCCTGAGAGATTAGGGCCAGGGGTAAAAACCTTTATCAAAGAGAAATAAATTGGGGACTTCTTCACAAAGGGTTTTACTTACATCAGATTATATGGAGCTAAAATCCCTCCTAAGATGCTACCACAGTACTGCCCGTTGTCCATAGCAGCCTTGGAATTATGCAGACAAGTAGTAGAAGAGGCTAAGATGATACTGGTAAAGAAACATGGTAAGGTCCCCTGGCTCGATGTTCCTTGTCATTTTGGAGATTTTGTATTTGTTGGTTACCCTTCCCTACTCAAGGGAATGTTTGAATTGGACAACATGGGGTTAGATAAAATATCTTGGATATTCTATGACCCCAAAGGAACATACAACAAAATGATGGAAAAGAGAGAATATGCTTGAATAAGACATCGAGAAGATGCTTTCAAAGAAAGCTTGGTAGAAGCCATGGAGAAAGGATTAGATTTGCAGGTAGTGTGGAATAAATTCCCTCCAAAAAAAATGAGGTAGCACACAGGTTTATGAAGCCTATGATTATCCTACAAAACTAAGAAGGCTTCAAGAAAAATTTAGTGGATGTTGTGGCACCTGTTATACCAAGGACATGCCCAACAATCAAGGAAGACCCCTTATTAGAATTAATAGAAGAACAAAGTATCGATCTAATGGAGGTCACTGTTAAAGCTGATGATGTAATAGAACAACAGATCAGGCCCCCTGAGAATGCTCAACTCAGAATAGAAGCAACACCATATATTCCTCAGGAAGCTTCTCAACAAACCATTGCAGATAAAGGAAAGGAAATGGTAACTACATCCACTCAAGAAGCGTCACCCACAGAATAGGCTATAGTTCTCATTTTTGTTAATGTATTAGTTGTAACTACTATGAATAAATTGGCACCCATGGCCATCCCTACCTATATAAACATAAAGGAATAGGAGATTAAATATTCCATCAGTGATACAAATGAATCCTAGGAGAACTGGTGGATTAGGTGGCCTTCTTCGAAGCCACCTAGTGAAGAATAAAAAAGAGGTAAATCCAATGGAAATGAAGAGATCTAGATTGTCTTTGCCTACTACCCAAGTTGTTTTGGAAAGAATAGATGAGCATACTACCTTCACTACCACAAATGAACAAGAATTATAGTTAGTAGCAGGGATAGGGAATATAGGAGAACAGCTCACTAAAGAAGGTAAATCAGAGACACCTATATCAGATATGGTAGAAATCAATCTTCCTCCTCTGCAAAATCCACTAGTCTTTAGATTTAATGAGGAAACAGGGGGTTCATCAGTGCTAGGAAAAGAGGGAGAGATGGCAGAAGTTGCTAAAGCAGTGTAGGTCCAAGTCATAGACCAATTTGTTGAAATAATTGATAAACTAAGAAAACAACTGAGCAAAGAGGAGGAGGAAAAGGCAAAGTTAAAAGCAATAATAAGTAAGCAATAGGAAGAATTGACTCGAAGAGACACTTCAAGTGCACAACCCCCATCAGTGACAAAGGTTCAAGATCATGTATACTATCTGAATGTAATGAAAAAGGACATGTTAAGGAGAATAAGAGCTCATGCCAAAGGTTTTTTGAAATGTTCAGACAAATAAGGGTAATCCAAATAACTGCTCAAGAAATTATGACCTTAATATAGGAAATATCATTACTTCCCCCACCTTAATAAGGTTTTTGGACTTTATAGAAGATCATTTTGAAGAATTACAAGGACAAGAAATAATGACACAGGATGATAATAAGATTCAGATCAATTTTGAATTCTTCAAAGCAGCCCTGTTTGGATCAAACAAGGAGAGATGGATCAATTATGTAAATAAAATGAATGACCTAATAAAATATGCCACTGAGAAACTAGCAAATATTGGCCTATCCTTAGACCAATGCTTAGAGGCCTCATATGTGGAAGGGGTATTCAAGGAAACCTTTGAAATATTTGATTATGAACTAGGTGATGAGGAAGAAATGGTTAAGCAAACTACGCTTATGGTGAATGTTGTAGAGATGTTACTGCTTCAGTATGATAGGAACATGCCTATTATTGTTGTATAGAAAACATAATATTACAATAAATAAACATGCTAAGGATTGAAACCACATTTGATACAAGAGTTTGGAAATTGATTGATGAACATATAAAATAGCTGCAACAAAGTCAAAAATGGAAAAAGGTTAATACCCGCAGTCAGCAATAGAAAGTAAGTTCAACACAACAGACAACAACAACAATAGGGAATATTTTTGGCATAGTTAGAGAGCCAAGTAATCAAAGGGGGACAACCCAAAAGAGGCCAGTCCGAAAGACAATAGCTAAATGCACAAGGAAGTAGCAAAAGAAGATAAAGGTTTCCCTCATACCTTAATCACCGGTTGATAAAGTTATGTTTGAAAGAGTCAAAGAAGAGAACACAATCAAAATGGAAAATACAATAGAAGCCAACTATACCAATTTTTGAAGCTCAACTAGATGCTAACAAGTGTAAAGCCATAAATCAACCAAAAATAACATAATCAAGAACCAGAAGCTATAAAAATAAGCAACTAAGGATAGATTTTGCATCAAGCAATTAGAGAATAGCATTTTTGCTAAGAGGTATACTTGAGTGCCTTTTTAGTTGTGTTGTTGTATCCCTTTATGTGTCTATTTTCCTTCTCATTCTTATTCTTCCCTTTGCTATGTAGGATTGTAATAGGAAAGTGCTCAAGAAGCTAAGATTATTTCCTGTCCTATTGAGCCTGAGATTCAGAGATTCTACTATTACTAGATTGGAACAAGTAGAGTAGGAGAGACCTGTTACATTATTTGAATAGGATATTTTCATTGTATTGATATCTTTTTCTTGAAACTAGAGTTAAAAGGCATCCCGTCCACTCTGCATGTAAAAATTCTTGAAATCAATACAATTCTGAGTTTCAATATTATTATATCTTTGTCTCAGTGATGTATGTCACTGTATAATGGGTTACATTATTTGAATGCATTATATACATTTTTCTTGTTGGTTAACTCCTGGTTTTATTATGATATTCAAATGAAGCTTTGAACGCTAATTTTATTTTCTCCATTCTCTCTGTTCATAATTAAAAATTGTTGTTAAATTTGCTATAACAGCCCAATGAATCTAGGCACCGATCTACATAAGGTATAATAGTTGGTGATTTTCATTCTTGGTCATTTTAAAAAGAATACTTATAGCTTAATATAAATATGGCGCGTGTAATTAGAAGTATAATCAAATAATTATCGTTGGGGTTTCCTTACTTGATATGCAGTATTCTTTAGTAATATTTGTGTTTAGCAGAATATGAGGCAGGTCAACCAAAGCTTGTAATAGCTCGTTGGTTTCAAACGGATTCTTGTAGTGTGACAATCGAAATCCTATGGATGCAAGAATCAGTTCCAAAAGGTCTTTCTTCATCTCCCTTATTTAGCTTAAGGGGGGATGTTGGAAGGTGTGTTGATAAAGCTTCTCTTGAGACAAAGACCAAATTTTGTCCTTGTATTTGTCATATTTTCTTTTTGGGACCATGTAAACCTTGAAAAATATACGTTTGTAATATTTTATTCTTGAGGATCAGTCTCACAACCTTAATCTAAAGGTATAATATATTTGGGTATAAATATCCCTTCATCCTGTAGATGATAAAAAGATGCACCATAAAACAAACAAAGTAGGAAAGAAAAAATTGCAATGATATTACACTTTTTTGCTCATTTTCATTACAAAATTGACCCTCATGGGGTTATGCATGTATTGAGGGATTGATTCTCTTTTTATAAAACAATATGGTGTGAATGTCTTCTTTTCGCTACAACACTGGATGGGTAGGTTTATCATGATCATCACTTTATTGGATCCGAGTCTTCTAGGTCTGATTTATCTGCATCTATTGGATCTACATATGGATTGTCTAGATCAGTGTTTGGGTGCCAACCATCAAGGATGTTGATGATTGTGTATTCTAATCATCTGAGGATTGGATATTTGAAATATATTATCATCTTAGGTCAAACTACTATGAGTTGTGTCTATCAGATCTGTATCCAGATCTAGATCAATGTTTGGATCTACTAGCTCTATTGCCTAGATGTGCATTGGATCTAGATTGGGATTAGGTTTGATAAATCTATCATATCTAGATCTACTTTACAAGATTTAATCTGGATCTAAATACCTACACAAACAAAAAAAAATGCAACTGGTCAATAATACCTATTAGGCCTCCCGAGGTGAATCCCAAATATAAAAGGAATTAAAACCAGAATGAAAATGATAATGAAGATCTATAACTGGAAAGTATTAAACAAGAAATAAATAGATCTTACTCTTCCTTTATTGTTGTTATTGTTACTTCTTGTGATGCATCAGGCTACATTGTGCTACTTCATGTTGAGTCAAGATACATCATGTTGTGTCATGTTACATCGAGTTGCACCATGTTACACAATTGTCTGGGTTGGTACAATTGTGAACTAATATCATCTAAGGCTAGATGGTCATGGATTGTGTTGTGTTGTCTCTATCTAGAGTAGGGTCTGAGCCTGTGAAGTTTTGTGTTCTATGTCTAACATGGGATAGTGATGGTTGCATGTGATGACATGGGTTTTTGGATGTGAAGTAGGCTTAGGATTTTAGTAGCACTTCAGGGCATATACCATCTTCATTCTCTAGGAAGGAAGAGATGATGTATTTATAGAGCTTCCAGATGGAATGGATGGGATGGTGACTCAGCCCCAGGGAGAATGGATGGGATGGTGACTCAACTAATTAAGTGATGTAATCATGATTCTTCTTCTTGCATCAATGTTATCACATAGAGTGCATGCTTGCATAGGAAGATAAGCTTACCTTGTGATTATCACTAGATGTGCACACCTCGATTTTATTACCAAAATATGTGTACAAATGGAAATAGATGTGCTCCTTGGAATATTCACCAGACATATGTGCAAAGTTAAATAAATGTGCATGGTGAACTAAGTGTACAAACTAAACTAGGTGTGCAATCTAAACTGGGTGTGCAATCTTGGAGAAGGGTAATTCTTTTCTCGTGCATGATCAGAATGAGAAATGTCAGGTGGAATTGGAGTGAAGTGGAGGTGAAATGGAAGGGTAGCCTAGGTAATAATTAACCAACTAATTAGTTAATTGATTAATTAATACTTAGGCTCATGAGTATTTAATTTCATATTAATTAATTATGATTAATAAATTACCATTTAAGATTCTTGATTTTGTTGTCTACATATGCCCCTTTTGTATCATGTTGTATGAAAATACAATGCGATGCAAAAATAAATAACACCTGTAGTTGTGTGGTTGAATGATGGTTTTTGTGCTTGAGGGGTTGAAGTTTGATTGCCCTAGATCAATAGCAATGTGATATGCCCTAGTGATGGAGGTGATGAGTGTCTTTGAATCTTTTCATTGATAAATCGATGAGTACTTTGGGTTTTTAATGAATGAACTAGTCATTTGGTAAGTGTTCTTATGATGATAAAATTGATTATAAATGATTAGTCAACATTACCACATTGATTATAGCATAAGGCATGCAAACCCTTACAGACATTGGCCTAGCACATAGCCATTTAGATTTGATTAGAGTTTCTGCATTTAGACCCGATGGAGTAGGGTGTATGATTAGTCGTAGATAATGTTCTTAGACATACGTTGAGTCCAAAAATAAGTGTTTGATTATGATCTTGTTTAGGATTAAAAAAATTTGGTATTGTCTACCCCCTCAAGAAACAAGTTGGCAAAGGATAGAATGGATGATGGAAACAAGGTGATTGACCATATCTGGACTAGAAATGGCTATATGGATGAGATTTGGCAAGTGGTGTGTTTTTTTTATATATATAAATACCATGATCATTCGAGATGGTTGATATCCATGATCATCTCATATGGTCACACACTGAAAGGTATAAAAGGTAGGTTTGAGCATGTGGGGAGTCATTTTTACCAGAGGAGATGAGTGACAAGTGGAGAGTGAGGTGTGTGGGGGTATAATTGATACAAAGGTCTTGCCAATTTGTGATTGGGGTGGATGTGGAAGGAGTGCATGATCAGAAAGTAACATAAGTTACCCTTTTACATTTTTGTTTTGGATAAAATGAACCCAATTGTCTATTTATTTGCTTACAATTTTTTGTGATGTGATTGTTTGTGGTTTTTTTGAAAACTTTTGCATGTGGGTGTTTTTTTTTTACATGATGTATATGATGTTTTGTGACTATTCTAGGATAGTATGGTTATGGATGTATGTCGTCCGATTCCCAAATGGTAAAATTGATAATAATTTTTTTGTTGAAATTTGGTTTTTTTATGATCCTTTGGGTGTCAAAATATGGATGTTTATGCTTGTCTAGCTGGATGGTTGCTTTTCACAGTCCTCAGATAATCAGACAATTTTTTAAATGATCATCAATGGTCTCGATGGTTATTGTGTATGAGTTTTGATGATTTTGTTGTGGTTGTTTTGTTTGAAATTTTGTGTGTATGCTTGTGTGTTTCAAAAATATTGTTACTTTTGTTGTTTTTGTTTTGCATGTTGGATGTGATGTTTGGTGACCATTCAGGACTCAAAAGGTTATGGTTCAAATCCATCTAACTATTGGATGATTAGATTGATGATAATGCATGTCAAAAATATTGTGTTTTTGACCATTTGATTGTCAAACAATGATGGTATTTGGCCATACTCATCTTGGATGATTGAATTTATCAATCGTTCAGTAGTCAAATGAAGATGTGTGATGGTTGTCATGTTGGCATATGGTTATTGTATGATGATTTTGTTTATTTTATTTTGTATTTCTTTGCAAATGTATGATATAATGTTGATTATTTTATGGTATGCAATAAAAATTATTGATATCGAGGCATTTTATTAAGGGCATGTTATACAAAGCTCGATGACAACTCTCAGAGGATGATTGAGGGGGGCTTAAGGTGATTGGGCTACAATATGTAGCCAGGTTGGAGGATGTTCATGTAGATCATGCATATTTGACTACATTGGTAGATAAGTGGGATCCAAACATATGTACCTTCCACATACCCATGGAAGATATTACAATCATGCTTGAGAACATGTATCATATATTTCAATTGTTAATGGAGGGTACGAGGATTCATATAGCATTAACACATTAGAGGGATGCCTTGCTGCAACAGGTTTATAGGGATCGATGGTTAACATGGATAGTGGTGGCATGGAGTTTGATAGGCACTACCATTTATGGTGGTTGATAGAAAGGCACATGATTTGGATGATGTTGATATCCAACATCATGCTACCAGATTCATAGGGTTTTCAATTCCCATGGAACCTTCTTAGATTAGTGTAGGACTTGATATAGGAGCCCAAGATGATGGTATGGGCTCTAGTACTGTTAGCATAGACTTACTAGGATTTGTATGATATACGATACTAGAGCAGGTCAGGTTTTGGATGTAGTTTACTACTTTAGGTTTGGATGTGGGAGCACTTCACAGTTGGATGACTAGTGGGGTTGCCCTGAATAGCTCACAGGGATATGGGAGGTGATGTTCCTTATTTTGTGAGATGGAGTAAGGATTAGGATGAGGGTAGGAGCTAAACCTTTGGAGGGGTGTGGATGTATTATGATATTTTATTTTCATGGTTGTGGTCTAAGGAGGTTATATGGAGGCCATGGAGGGGAGGTTTGAGCTAGTAGAAGGATGGGGTGCACTTGGTATGGGTGAGGTGAGTGAGATGGATGGTGGGTCATCATGAGATAGAGTATGTGTTCTCTTAGTATACCCATGTGTTATGATGGTTTGGATAATGACATGGCATACCTCCACCACTAGTAGTATATATATGATAAAGAAATGAGGCCATCATCAATCCATAGTATGAGCCAATCGAGGTAGATGTGGATGTTGTATTAATAGAGATAGATGTGGAGTATGTTGGCACAACTTTGAAGTATGATGTATGCTCTTGTGGGTAGGTATTATAGCCAAGGATAGAGTATGATGTCATAGGTGGTGTAGAAAGGGTACCTGAGGAGCCTATAGGATGATAGGTATGGCATCAGATGGATCTCGGGATAGGACCATCATGAGGGGATAGAAAGGAGGTTGTCAAGGGTAGCTCAAGAGGAGAGGAGACATTGGGAATAATGACTCTATAGTAGACCATGCTTCCATTTTTGATAGATTATGGGTGGTGGATAAATAGAAGGTAGAGTTGGAGAGTACCATTGCTCAAGAGTAAAGCCAGTCAGATGGGGAGTACTAGATATGGTGTAGCTAGGAGGAGGAGCGATATACACTATAGGCTCAGGTGTAGAACCTACAAGAGTGAGAGAGGCTAATAAAGGATCATGATCAATCCTTGATCGATAGAGGTAGGAGTGTGGAAAAGCAATATGCCCTATGGACATAGCAGGATGTGCTGAGGGTGAAACATGATGATATATATGTGGATCAATATGCATTTAGGATAGAGTGAGACACTCTACAAGTGGAACAGGCGTAGGGACCTAGGGAAATCCAAGTAGAGAGAGTCATGCTAGTCTAGTTGGAGCGAGATAGGGATAGGATGGAGTAGAAGAGTAGTAGGGTGAGACTGCTAGAGAATACATTATTTGGAATGAACATGAATTGATGTGATGGAATGGTTTTCAATAAATGTGATACTGTGGAGGCAAAGGTGACATGACTTGTTATTTTACGTGTCTGAGGAAAAAATAATCTGAAAGTGCTTTTAGAAAACTCAAACACCCTAGTGACATCGATCAAACTCATCTACTAATCAAATAGGCACTTAAATATTCTAAGACCAACCAAGTAAGTCAAGTTTCTTATCTAGACACCAAAACAACACCAATCTGATCATGTGGCTACAAGCACTGACCGAATTGGCATACATAGCCCCTAGGGCAGCCCCTAGAGGTTAAACAATGGTCCTAACCACTCCCAAAGTAGTTTTGGAAGGTCAGAGGTCAATTTGGCACCTTTCAAGCACCCTGCTCCTTACTCGTTCCACCCTGGGGTGATTAGAATGCTATTCGCCCCACCCCGGGATGATTAGCAGCAATCGCTCCAGGGTGGGGCGAATAGCAGGTTTGACGGGAAAAAGTCAAACCTTGACAAATGGCAGCCCAGATCCGCCACTCAACTCCACCTTCAATGCATGGGAGTGTGAGTGAGCATTTCAAAGCTCAAAGAGGCAGTCATAGAGGCAGTCATGGAGCCCTTAATCAGGGAGGAATCTTCTCTCCCCGACAAGGCATGATGGCCAAGTGGCGCCCCTGCATGCACATTCAAAGCAGACCTTCAGGTCTATAAAATGGTGAGTCTTCTCACCCCAAAAAGAGGATAGAGCAGGAGCATTTGGAGCAATGGAGTGCTATCGAATTATACCCTCACCCTCATTGTGCTTCCTACATCCTTGATCTCTCTTTTGGAAGGGAGGTTATCGGGTGAACATTAGGAGCGCAATCCGGACCCAAAACCCAAACAATTGGCCACAATCCCACACCCAATTTTCTGACACAACCCCCTAGGAGGTTTTGGACCCATCCCAAGTGGATTGGTGTCAAAACCAAGCCCCAAACGATGGGCGTCCTACCCCCGGGCGCCCCGCACTATTGCAGTCCTAATCGCCCCACCCCGGAGTGATTAGAAATATATAGCTTATTTCTTTACTATTTCTTTTGCATCTTGTTTTATGTCATTCCTATATGCTGCTATTCAAATTTCATTCCATTCTGATAAGTTTTGACTGTGTTTTCATTGTTTTACGCTTTCACTAACATACAGGGAGCGCCTTCGGATACAGGGTGATCAGGGTAGAATCTGTAGAATCCGACCTTTTGGGTCATCTCAAAATGCCCCATTTTTCCTAACCCCAAGTTTGTAGGTGTTTTGGAGGCCTCTGGATGGGACATTTGGGAGGTCACTTTCGGACATTTTATGATAGTCCTAATCGTCCCACCCCGGAGCGATTAGAAATCTACAATAGATTTCTTGACTATTCTTTTTGCAGTGTGTTCATGATGATGTTTACATGCTTCTATTCAAGTTTCATCTTATTCTGATATGTTTTGATCACTATTTTAATTATTTCATGTATGCATTAACCGGAGGCCTTGGGGATTGCATGTTTCCCTCCATCCGCATGTGCTATTAATCATTTGTTATTTCTTTGAACATAGGATCTCAACACCAGAGGGGCAGCAAGGAACTATAGATGCATTCATACAAGTGGCGATGACGTTTGGCCCACCCATTTCAAATGTGGGCACGCGAAAGATCCCGAAGGGAAGCGTACCATCCATTGGTGTAACAATTGTATCGAACGCTCCTAGCCCCTGAAAATGGGGGAGACGTATTGTAACCTGATCTCAAGAAAAATTAATAAAAGAGGCTGCACTTTACTTTTGCTTTACATCTCATTTCATTCCGTTCACTTTCCCTTTTCATGCACTTAGTTCTTTGTTCATTCGTAGGACTTAGCATTACATCTGCTTTTGTTTGCATCGCACCCGGTACGCCATTGCTTCCGTATCCAAGTGCTTTCAGTGGTGATCATGGTGGGACCCTATCCCCTAATTTTGGGATCAAATTTCTGATCAAAATTTTGTGTTTTTGCTTGCAGGTGTTAATCCTTCAAGCGCTGGACTGCTGCTCGTGCCACCCTATGACGAATACAGACTGGAATTCATTCCACCCAGGGATGAATAGGCATTCATCCCACCCTATGATGAATACAGATCTGCTATTCATCCCACCCCGAGATGATTAGCTCTCTATGCATTTTTTGAGCAGAAACTCAAGGGCATCCAGTGTGGGCAGAGAAGAGGTAGGTTTTCTGAACATCCTCTGTAATTTTTTGTCTCTATTTCTATGATTTTTCTATTTTCTTTGCTTGAATGGAAAATTTTACTACATGTTTTCTTTCTTTGTGCAAGTAAAAATAACCACACACACCACGTGATAATATAAACATCAAGGAGTTGGTCGTAAAACCCCAACACTTGATCAAGACCAACGGTGGATTTCATCACCACCTTGGCTTGAATTTTGCATACATAACCCCGATCGCGAATGTTGCTTGATGAAAGCTGACCAAGTGTAGCTAGGGTGATTCCCAATGCATGAGGATAAGTCTTCTATGGTAGGTGTCAAAAATAGAGTGATTCCCCTTCCATACCGCCTATGTTCCACGTATTGTTCTGCTCTCGCGTACCAATAGTTTCCCTCACGTAAGGGCGGGTATATTGAGAGGTTCGGTATAATGGCCTGGCAGTGGTATATTGAAGGGGTGACCATTTTGGGAGACATAAGAGCCCTCATATTGCATGTACAACAAAATTTTCTTTACAAGGTTTTGCAAAACAAAAATCAAAACACACTAAACCAGATTTAGGGCACACATTTAATCTATAAATGAGATAATCACTTCTTTGTTTGTGTGGCCCCTTTTGTTTAGTGTAGCATAAAAAATCATAAAAGAAGATAAAAATATACATATCTTTTAGAGAACCACCACCATGGTGTACACCCGTAGCCAAGCCCAATCATGGGCAGAAGCGGCAAAAAGTGTACAAGGAGGCACAAGTCGCCTCCGTTATAGCTCCAAGGACTTGGTCATACCACCTTGGTGGCCTGACCCACAAAATAGTCCACATCATACCATGACAGAATAGGACTATAGAGGCACCCCTTTGAGGGGCACTCCCATTCAACACAGACCCTTTCAGGAGGAGTACATACATAGGAAGGCCCCCTTAGACACTCATTATGAGTGGCCACCCATGATGAAGTGCTAGAACAACATAGGGTCCATAAGGAGGGGCCACATGATTATATCATCCCTCCTCTACCCCTTATTACTGTCAAAAACAATAGGCCAAATCCAGAGCGCAAGGCTCTTCAGACAGGGCGAGCCAACTCTGCCGCCCCTTTCACATATATGAAAGAGAGCATGAGGAAAACCACTATATTCCTCAATACACAACATGGGAGCAATGCGCCTCCGCACCTGCTATTTATCAAGATCACCTACTGAGGCCAGAGCCTCGGGTGAATGTTGCTAACCTCGATAGAGGGAAGTGACCTATAGAGATCTCGGATCACTACGACCGAGATAGATATGTAGGGGAGGCATCTAGGCCTCCTAGACCTAAGACGGTAGAACAAATCGACTTGGCATTTGCCAAACATGCCACCCACCAAGCGCAAATCATGTAGCTTGAGCAAGATCAACAATAGTTAGAGCACCTGTATCATCTTAGCAAAGAGCGCATTCAACATCAGACAGATGAGTTGCTCCACAACACTATGCATGAGAGGATTCCAACCCCTCGCACACATAAGACAGAGCTTTATGAGAGGCCCAACCCCTTGGTGCGAGACAGGTCTCCATGACCTTATCAAGTGTTGCCTCCGAGACCTCCTAGACCTGAGCGGGAGGCCACCCCTAGAGCCAATGATGGGCACCCTCCTCGGGCACCCACCCATGTTTATAGGTCATGCCCAGGAACTCCTCAAGAAGCCTATGAGGAATTCGAGCAAGAAGAAGAGTGGGCTGAAATGCCCTACCAAGGTAGGGGGCGCTATCCGGCTACCCCTCCATAGGCCTCAAGTTCCTCATAATTCACAATGGGAACAAACCAAGGAGGAAGAGATCAAATCTTTCGATGCATACAAAGCGTTGCTAGAGCGCTTAGAGTCTATGGAGACCAAGACTTATGGGCCCCAAAAGCCCACTTTATGCCAGCTTCATAGTCACCCTGTGCATCCTTCAATGTCGGCACCCCCATACCCTGAACACTTCAAAATGCCTCAATTGGCAATCTTTAGAGGGGATGAAGATGCCCAAGAGCACGTGACAAGATTCCTGAGTCAATGCTTTGGCATTCAGGACAATGATGCTTTGCTTCTAAGAACATTTATAACCATGTTCGTAGGCCCTACCTCGGATTGGTTTACCCAATTGTCGAAGCATAGCATCAACAACCTAGACCAGCTAGTGGACGCGTTCCTCGAACATTTCACCTTCAACACCAAGAAGAAGGCATCATTAAGTGACCTAGCTAGCCTCAGGAAGTATGAGGAAGAGACCATGGTGGCTTATGGAAATCGGTGGAGGACGTTGCTTTCAAAGCTTCCTTACCTCCCTCCCATGGCCGACCTGACCCAAATGTTCTCAAAGAGTTGCCTAAGGTCGATCTCCATGCTATTGCAACTGCAACAATATGCCACTCTCGAGGAAGCCCTGGTGCAAGCCAGAATAATTGAGGAGATCAAGATACAGGATGGCGAGATTGCCAAGCCACGCAAGAAAGAGTGGCCCAAAAATGCCAAAATTGGGTCCATGCAACCGAAACCCATCATGGTCAATCAGGTTGCCATAAACATACCAAAGCCTACACAGACGACACAACCCCCAAAGGCTAATTATCAGGCAGTTCCTCTTGACAGCTATGAGAAGGAAAATCATAGGCAAGAGCAAAATCAGCAACATCACCCTAGGCGACAATTCACACCCTTCACAGAGTCTAAAGACTCCTTGTTTGACCACTTGTCCATGGCAAACTTGATAAACCTGCCAGAAAGTCGACCCGTAGACCCCAACGTGCCAAAACCCAAGGGCTATAGGGAAGACTTATATTGTAGATTTCATCGACAGAAAGGACATGACCTTTACGCATGTTGGAAGTTCAAAAGCTTAGTGCAAGACCTAATAGACAACAAAATGCTAGCGGTGGATAATCCCGTAGCACCAAGCAACCAACAGATGGAGGTCTTCAAAGACCCCCTACCTGCCCATGATGCACAGGCAAAGACTCTACAAGTCAATGAGGTGACACAAAACTACCCCATGCAGGGGTATGTAGGGATGATAAGCATAGTGACATGGAACAAGAGGTACCCAAGCACAGCTGCCCCCGTTGCAGCTACAGGAGAGGTTCCATCAACGTCACAACCTCAACAACACCCTACGCAACCTCCCCCACCTAGACCAGTGGCCATGATTTGGACTAAACTTACCCAAAGTTTAAGGACCACGTCGGCTAGGCTCTCCATCTATGAGCTCATCCAACAATCACCGCCCCATCGGGAGGCTCTAATGGAGATACTCAAAGCCATCGAGCTACAGCCCCATGAAGCAAACTCTTTCAACAACTTTGTGGGACATGTAAAATGATGTACAGAACCAGTCATCACCTTTAGAGAAGATGAACTAAAATTGGTGATTGGTGATATGGTGGATCCACCCCTGCACGTCATTGCATGGGTCAATGAGATTCCATTTAAGAGGGTGTTGGTGGACACTGGCTCATCCAACAATATAATCACAACAACGGCATTGAAACACCTCAAGTTGCCAGCATCTCACATTGTGGCCTCCACCTATACTCTTCGAGCATTCAATGACGTGATATGCTCGATGGTTGGCACAATTGTCCTGCCCATCCAAGTGGGACAAAAGACTATTCCTACGTTGTGCCACATCCTGGAAGGTGAGATGGCCTACAACATCTTGTTGGGCCGGCCTTGGATCAGGGACATGAAGTGTGTCCCTTCGATAGCCCATCAATGCCTAAAGTACACATACGAAGGGCAAGTGCATGTAGTCCCGGTAGACTTAGAGCCCTTCAAGTATTGCAATGCGGTGCAACTGATGCCACAATCGACCCTCCCATCGACACATTTGGACTTTCAGTTGAATCCATCCAAATAAGGTCTGATTCTGCATACATCCCCACTGTTAAGTCCATCAAATCACCAACCGGGCCCATCTTCATCATCTGGTCCTTCACCAATGACACCACCTACGATGGCCACACTGAAGGACAATGGGAAGAAGCCCCTGGAAGAGATACCACCATTGGTCTCAACCATCTCTACCGAAGAGGTGCCCAACCGAATGGAAGTCGAGATGCCTGGTTCACCCAACATGGAGTGGACCCAAGAAGAACTCCCATTCCCTCCCCCTCAACCGCCAATGATCACCATTGAGATGGCCAATACGGGCCTAGGGGAGTATCTAGTGTGGAACATTGTAGCAACACCCACGCTTGAGTCCATGCAGGACATGGGGAGACCTCGCCTCCCCATCGACACTATTGTCCCTTTGGGCTACCCACCAAATTAGAAAAATTTTGTATATGGGGGCCTCGACAATGGCATTGAACCTTACCTGCAAGAGGAAGAGGACGAAGAGCCCTTTGTTGAGAACGTCAACTATCTGTCCAACCCAGACTTCACTTTGAAATACCTTGGCCAATGTAATTGGCATGGATATGGGTTGGGCAGATATGAACAAGGGGTGCGCGTTCTTTGTCAACCAAGATATCAGATGCCATACGACAAATCAGGAGTAGGGTTCAACCACCCTCTGCCCCTTGACATCTTGGTAGAAAACATGCAAGGCCTAGGGCTAGGCAACAAGGATGGGTTGGCACAAGATCCATATGCCAATCCTAACACAACATACACATTGGGGGATTATCTCCCATTGTTAACAACCAACCTTGTGGGCCTCAACAACCCCTTCCCTTTGATCGAGAAAGGGGAAAGTTCAAGAACTTGCCTCCAAGAGGGATATAGACAAGGTCAAGAAGGATCTTCAGAAGATGAGTCAGAGTATGAGGTAGCACCTTGGGACCCTTTCGAGTCCGATAGCAATCACTCGCAAGTGATGCCCATAGATGACTATCAGGAGAACTTCATGGCGATGTTCCCCTTGAATGCTCCAATCGAGCAATTGCCACCTCAAGAGAATCAGGTCCTCCCGTAGAGAGCGGAACAACCCCGATGGGACCAAATTAACTTGCTCGAGCAGAACGAGCCTCACATGCCGCAAATAGTTGTCGAAGCCAATGAAGGCCTATGGATCTCTGATAGTGATTATGAAGATGAGACTGAGATGGCATATCTCAACCATATGTGGTAGCAACAATACCCCATGGACATTGATGACATGTTTGAATAGCTAAACATGGGGCCAAGGCATAGGTGGCATTTAAACCAAGCACAGTTGGACCAAGTACTGCACCCGCCACTTTAGGCATACAGAGAGCACCCTCCCCCGAGACCCTATAGAGCCATCAGTGCCAAGGGTAGACCCTATCCTTTTATCCACACATAGGGCCGATCCATTTGTGCCAATACCCACAGAGCCAGATCCGGAGCACAAAGATCACCAAGGATGTCCGAGTCACCACCCATGCGGTAATGGAGACCAAATTCACTTCATCAACATGATCTCCATTGACTTAACCACCCCCATCCACAATCCAACCGATCCAACATGACCATTGTATCTAAACCTAGATGCCATAGACTAGGATCATGCTAACTCGCCACCATCCCCATCAGAGTACTGGCCTTGCGGTGAGATGCTTCATTTCACCCTAGGACCAACTCAGGATATCTTCCATGCTGAAGAGGAACCCGACGTTCCAAACGTAGATCTAAATTCAGAAAATGATATCCACCTGATCCCAACTCCACACCAGTTGGAGGATGGGTCCCACATGTCAATCGAAGAGATGACTGACGTAGACATCGGCTCTGATCCAATGAATCCGTAAATCATCAAGCTAGGGGTAAGTCTATCCCCCGAAGAGCAAGCCGATTACATTGCCCTTCTCAAAGAGAAGAAGGAGGTTTTTGCATGGTCCTACAAAGACATGTCGGGGCTAGACCCGTAGCTAGTCATGCATAATCTAACGCTTGATCCGACAGTCAAGCCAGTCAAGCAAAAACTATGTAAGATGCACCCAACAGTAGCCTTAATGGTCAAATATGAGTTACAAAAGTTGTTGGATGCATAGTTTGTCATCTGCATGGATTACCCACCATGGTTGTCCAACATGGTACCCATCAAGAAGCCGGATGGGAGGATTCGCATATGCACCAATTTTTGAGATCTAAACAAAGTGAGTCCCAAGGATGATTTCCCCTTGCCTAGCATCGATGCATTGGTAGATGCTACAGCAGGCCATGAAATGCTTTCCCTCATGGATGGTTTCTCGGGATACAACCAGATTCGTATCAATCTCGATGATCAACTCAAAATGGCGTTCACAATGCCTTGGGGGACATTTTGTTATAAGGTCATGCCCTTTGGCCTTAAAAATGTTGGCGCCACCTACCAACGCGCTATGACATACATCTTCCATGATCACATGCATAAAACTTTGGAAGATTATATGGATGATTTGTTGGCCAAATCTCTTTTGCGCCCAGATCATCTCGATGACTTAAGCAAGATCCTCGATCGCCTCATCGAACACAAAGTCAGACTAAACCCCAAGAAGTGCGTATTTGGCATCACATCTGGAAAACTCTTGGGTTTCATAGTCTCAAAATGAGGCATCGAGGTAGATCCACATAAAGTCAAGGCAATCCTTGAAATGCTTCCCCCAACCACCATCAAGCAGCTTAGAAGCTTGCAGGGAAAGGTCACGTCGATCAAGCGCTTCATAGCGCAACTATCTGACAAGTGCCGACCCATGAATAAATTATTACACAAAGGGGTAGCATTTCACTGGGATGACGAGTGCCAATCAACCTTCGATGACATTAAACAATACTTGGCTTCATCGCCAGTATTGGCACCACCTAGACCAGGAGTGTCATTCTATTTATACATCTCAGCTACTGAGGTGGCACTGGGTGCCATGCTAGCCCAAAAAATGAACTACATAAAGAACAGGCTAATTATTATCTTAGCCGCACCCTGGTCGATTATGAACTTAACTATGCATACATCGAGAAGCTATGCTTAGCAGTGGTATTTGCCACCAAAAAGCTATGCCATTACATGTTGAGCAATACGACGTATGTTGTGTCTAAGGAGAATCCATTATGGTACATGATGAGTCATACTTATCATAGTAGCCGCACGACGAAATGGATCATGTTGTTGATGGAGTTTGACATCGAATTCATTGGACAGAAGTCCATCAAAGGTCAAGTCATCATCGATCAACTAGCAGAGGCTCCTCTCGAAGATGATCAGCCTCTGACCATAGAGCTGCCCGATGATGGGGTCTTCCATGTCTCAGAATCGCCAGATTTTGATGAGCCTGAGTCACAGGCCGACATAACCCTATTTTTTGATGGTTCTAAATGTGAGCAAGGGGGTGGCACGAGAATCATATTCTTCACACCGCAAGGGGCTCCAATGCCTCTATCATTTAAACTTGATTTCCCATGCACCAATAACAATGCTGAATACGAAGCCTTGCTCATAGGTCTTCAGACAACCATCACCATGAACATCAAATGCTTGAATATCTTTGGTGATTCGTTGTTAATTGTCAACCAAGTGAAAGGGGTATTCCAATGCAAATGCCCAGTTCTATAGGCCTACAAAGCCCTTGTGGATAAATTCCTGGCAAAGCTTGAATGGTACGACATCGAGGCACTCCCTCGATCATCGAATCATTTTGCGGACACTATGGCCTCCTTGGGGTCACTAATCCCGCAAGACCCTTCTGGTGAAATGACAACCATTCAAGTCAAAACATTATCGCAATCCATGATGGAGCGTGCAAGCTCTGACCTAACGCCAGGAATCCACCTGATCCAGATTGAACCATCTCAAGATAGGTTCTCTCGAATCCATGATAGTCTGAATCATGCCAACTAGGGGTCCTTGTTCTCCCCGACCCCTCTTAATAGCAACACAACGCTATTCTTACAAGTTCTTTCCCGCTCAGCTTTTGCTAGGGATGAACTTCAAGAGGGATTGGCCATTCATACCATCGAGGTTTCTGATCAGCAGGATTGGTACACACCCATAAGAGACTATCTCAAGTTAGGTAGCCTCCCACTTGGATTGTCGCATGCCACAAAAATATCATTCAAATAGAAAGTGGCAAAACATGTCTTGCTAGGAGACATTTTGTACCATCGAAGCTACGAAGGGATCCTCCTCCATTGCTTGGACCAGTAGGAGTCCACTTGGGTGATCACCCAAGCGCACGATGGTACATGTGGTGGCCACTTCAACGGTATGGCCATCGCAAAGCGCATTCTTCGCATGGGCTATTATTGGCCATATTTAGAGCGAGATTGTTGCGCGTATGTGAGGAAGTGCATGAAGTGTCAACACCATGCTAACTTGACACATGTACCTTCTCAGGCCTTGCAGCCGATCCAATCGGCTTGGCCATTTTTATAGTGGGGCTTAGATCTAATCGAAAAGATCTCCCCTACATCGTCAGGCCATCACACGTTCATCATAATGGCCACAGAGTACTTCACCAAGTGGGTGGAAGCAATTTCGCTTACCTCTATGACTAGGCCCCGCATTGCGGAGTTTATTTTACATAACATCATATGTCATTTTGGTATTCCATCCAAGATCATCTCGGATAATGGGACGTCATTTAAGAACAAATATGTGCATGCTTTGACAACAAAGTACAAAATTTAGCATAGTTTTTCAACACCTTATTATCCGTAGGCAAATGGGCAAGCAGAGGCGTCAAACAAAATGCTAGTTGCCATCCTTAAAAATATGGTCACAGATAGTCATAAGGATTGGCACATTCAAATCCCACTTGCTCTTTGGGCTTATCGCACTAGCATTCGGATGCCCACTAGGGCAACTCCATTTTTGTTGGTGTATGGCTCCGAGGCAGTCATGCCTCTCGAGTTGGAAATACCTTCCCTATGCATATCAATGCAAGAGTTCATCGATGATGACACCATGCGGCAGGCCCGGTTAGACCAGCTTACTTTGCTCGATGAATGATGCATCAATGCTCTCGAGCATTTACGTATCTATCAAGAGCGACTTAAGAAAGCATACAACATGAAAGTTCACCCGAGGGACTTTCAGGTTGGTGACTTGGTCTTAAAAGAGAACCAACAAAATTCTAACTTGCCGCCCCATTTAAGGGACAAGTTCATGGCAAATTGGTTAGGTCCTTATGTAATTGATAGTAAAATAGGACCTGGAACATACCGGCTAGCCTCTCTTGAAGGAATCAAGGAACTAGAACCCTTGAACATCAGTCATTTGAGGCCATTCCACATTTAAAAGAGCCATAGCCCACCCCAAAAAGCTCCAAGGATTCCCACAATCGCTTGGTCAACCCAAAAATGCCCCAAAGGTGCCCATAATCCCTTTGGTCAAACCCCAAAAGCTCCAAGGATTCCCATAATCGCTTGGTCAACCCAAAAATGCCCCAAAGGTATCCATAATCCCTTTGGTCAAACCAAAAGCTCCAAGGATTCCCACAATCACTTGGTCAACCCAAAAATCCCCAAAGGTCATAATCCCTTTGGTCAAACCAAAACTCCAAGGATTCCCACAATCACTTGGTCAACCCAAAATGCCCCAAAGGTACCCATAATCCCTTTGGTCAAACCAAAAGCTCCAAGGATTCCCACAATCGCTTGGTCACCCCAAAATGCCCCAAAGGTATCTATAAACCCTTTGGTCAAACCAAAAGCCCCAAGGGTTCCCACAATCGCTTGGTCACCCAAAATGCCCCAAAGGTATCTATAATCCCTTTGGTCAAAACCTCCAAGGATCCAAAGAATCACTTGGCCACCCACTCGGATAAACCAACCATAACAAATTTTCAAAAACAATAAAATAATAAAAAATAACAAAAAAATTGCATCTCACTTCCATGCATACTCTTAAAAATCAAAACACAAAAAAAAATAAGTTGCATTAGGCATCGCAAACATACATTGCATATTTGTTGGTCATACAGGTCAAATGCACCATAGACTGTAATTACTCGGCAATTCCATCATTTTCCACATTTTTCCACTTTGTAAATAATCCAACAAAAATAAACGCCATCCACATTTTTCACCATATCATAATCAGTTGTCTTCTAATGTATCTAGGGCTTTCGTCATTCAGTTGTCTTTAGATTTCTAGCCAAAAACTGTACAAAGTCAGACAGATTTTTACAAAGGTAGAGTTTTACTTGGATCACACCTTGTTACGTCGCATCCCAACACAAGTTAAAACACATAAAAAATTCCCAAGTTGTGTGAAAGAAAGATGAAACCTGCAAAGCAATCTAGGATACCATACAGTGAAAAGGTTATCTCGCTCATCCCCCTATGCGAATGACCCCAAGAATGCTGAGAGTTGGCAAAAGGACAAGCATCTTCCCTACCCAATTCCCCAAGAATCCCAAATTCTCAAAAAGTTGCAAATATCCAAAAAAAAATTGCAAAAAGTCAAAGTACAAACTCCAAAGTTTGACATCAAAACCCACACAGTGCATACATCAAAAAGCACAAGAAATAGTGATTCTCATCACTCAAAATTCCAATCCCTTGCTCAAAAGAAAAAAATAAAAATAAACAATGATTTTTATCACTACATACGAGAGCAAGTATCCCAATAAAAGTAAAGAAAAGAAGGGAGTCGAACTTGAATCCCTGGAACTCTCAGCATTCGAAAGGTCATGAGGTGATCCTCAATCGGTTTGGTGGATAGCCTGTTGGTCATTGGTGGCAAACCTCCCGCATGACGATATATCTATCGCATTAAACTATGTACAGATCAATGTTTGCATGTGGATGAGCTAGCTTATGGTATCCTAGATTGCACCGTAGATTAATCTTACTAAATACAACAAAGGAGTTAGTGGAGCTAATTAGGTGATCCTCAGTACAGGTTTGGTTGATAGCCTATCTGGCACTGGCGGTATCTTGACAACTACCACATAAACAAATTCAATCGCACACACAAGGATGTGAAATAACTTGGTCAAACTCAAGTCTGATTCGTACCTTGTTCAAAAGTCTTGTGAGATAAATGTACAGTCTTGGCTAGTTAGTTAAAACATCTGAGTCTCAGAAAAACCTTAACTACATTCTAGAACACCTGTGGTACATTCCATTATTACATCACCATCAAAAAATACAAAACAAAAAAATTACACATGCAAAGTCATTCCACAAAGCAATCACATAGTACAGAAAGCCAGTAAATCCTGTACAGTCTATGGTGCCACCGCCAAGTTATCAACAAATCATTTCATCCATTCCATATGCATACATCATATAATTAGAAACAATCGCATTCATAATAACATATGCATACATCAACGTAAATAAATGTGCATAAAAGTAACAATAAATCATGACAAGTGTATAATCAAAAGAAAGTCATGTATATATATCACCAAAAATGCCCATAGGCTACAATAAGTCGGTCCTCTGACCTCACAAAAAAATCAAAAACTCAAAAACCCCAAGCCTAGGGAGTCGGCCACCATGATCACGTAGGATCGGTGCGACTGGAACTACCCCAGTGGTGTGGGTCCTATGGGACCTCTCAGGGTGGCTGCTGCCAGCCCCCGCATCATGCCCACTAGCGCTACCCTCACCCACCCACCTACGATGAGAGGAAGCTGCTCAGTCTCACTATCTCTCGTTCGGCGTGAAGATCCACCTCCAGTGAGCTCAGGTAACTGTCCACCAAGGTGGATAATCTCGGCCTCCAACTCCACCCAACATCGACCCCACTCCACATCCCATCGATGGTATGCAGCCAATGCTTCATCCCGCTATACCAACTGAGCCCATAGGCGATCCCTCTCGACACTGTGCTCCTCATCCCATCTCCATAGTAGGTCCTCCAATCGTGCTATCTCAGCATGAAACCTAGCCTCCATATCCCCTAGGACTGCCTGAGGCATGGGCATCTCCGGGATGGCATGCTGCTCCGGCACCCACTACTCCGGGACGTCCTATGTATCCGGCTGCTCCGGAACCCCTAAATCATCCCTAGTCAAGTCATCTACCTCCACCATATCTGCATCATCGAGCGGAGCCCCCAACCCTCCCTCGGTGCCTCCGCAACCCCACCGCCTACTGCTGCTGCATCCGGACCTCCTAGAGGCCCCTCACCCCACCATCGTAGCATCGTCCACCACTGGTCATACTCTATAGTCACCCCGACATTGTCCACATTGAGGACATCAATCACTACATCCGACTCCTCACCCAATGGCTCAATAATCAGCCAGGCTAGAGTCCTCTCATCGCCTCGACATCGATAGATCAAGGGCTCACCAGGAAATCCCTGGTGCACCCCAAACTATCGAGTCACCCGAACGTACGAGAAGTACTCCTGCTCGGTCCCATGTCGCCCGATCAACCACCTCCCCCTACGCACCCATCGAAGCCACTCCCCAGCCTCAGGCCAAGCTAGACAGTCTCGATATGGCCGCCAGAACACCTCCCCTAGAGCAAGACGAGAGAAGGCATCAGCATAGTGCCCTACGACACCTGCCCACCATCGACTCTACCCCTGCTCCTCTGACCTCCACCATAGAGCAGCATAGCCAATCTCCCTATCCACCATCTCCCCGAGTGGTCCAAGGCAACCCCTACGGCCGCTCCACAACTATGTGCTGCCACCCCCAACACTGCAATAGGTAGCTGCACCCAATCCCCTTCCACCTCGATAGCGGACCTCGTACAACTCATCATACAACTATGCCAGTAGCGTCTGACCCCACCTCATAATCAGTGGTGCTACTATCGGACACTCCACAAGTCTGAACACTACCTCAAGTAGGTTCCAAGGGAACCTCGCACCTAAGGAGTCAAGAAGCAGCATGTTGGAGATGAGGGTCATAAGCAACGCATGCCTCACCCCCAACATGCCCTTCTCAAACCACCACCGCACTAGAATCTTGCCAATCAGGCAGTCCCCCTCTACCCTCTCCACCGCCCCATCCACCCCCATCTCCGTCGCATGCCCAAAGCACCGTGTCAGCACCATCATCCACTGATCACGAGGAGTCATCCGAATGGGCAGCCCATCTATCAAAATCCTAGAATCCGATACACGTCCTCCAGAGTCACTATCATCTCCCCTATTGGGAGATGAAAGGTGTTGGTGCGGGGATCCCACAAATTGATCAGGGCAGTCAGATATGCCCGATCCCCCACCATAGGCTCCAACCGCGTCACCTGCTTGAGCCCAAGGGCATCAAGCCACTCCCAATCCGCCATAGTCAGTGCATCCCATGCATCAAAAATACCGTCTAATGACGGTACCGACTCTTCACAACCTAAAAACAAAAACACCACAAAAACATTAAAACATGACAACAAAACAAATGTACAACAGTGTACACAAAAACAATAAAAAAAAAAAACAATTAGGGTTTCAACCTTAATTTAAACAAAAACATTCAAATAAATTCAACAATCAACAAAAAACAAATTAACTTAAAAAAAAAAAACAAAAAATCATACTAGGTTTTTAACCTTAATAAAAAAAAAAAAATAAAACATAAAAATCATACTAGGGTTTTTAACCTTAATTAAAAAAAAAACAACAAAACTAGGGTTTTTAACCTTACATGTAAACAAAACAAACAAAATCATCTAGGGTTCTTAACCTTAATTAAACAAAAAAATACTAGGTTCTTAACCTTATTAAAAAAACAAATCAAAACAACAAAAATTCAAACTAGGGTTTTTAACCTTATGAACAAAACAAAACAAATAAAACCACAACATTCATTTAGGGTTTTAACCTTAATGTGACAAAAACAATAATAAAATGCGAGTTTTAAAAATTCATATAAAAACAAACAAAAAAAAGAAGGAAGGAGCACCTACCGGTCTCGCCTCAGCTCCGCCACTCGAGGATCCGGTCCTTGAACTCATGGTGTCCACAAAAATTTGGCAGCGCTTCACTTCGAAAACTAGCACTCCTCCTCCTCACAACTCCAAATCGCCAGAAAAAACAATTGCAAATGAGCCCAAAACCTAGTTTTGGCCCTTATATAGGCTCTTAGGCCTGTAATCATTCCACCCTAGGATGAGCACTCTAGTTAGCTTCCACCAAAACACTTCCAGGATGATTACACGAGCAAGAAAATAAAAAACAACCAAAACTGCATCCAAAATGCACCAAAAACAACAATAAAACTCCGAACAAAGGCACCTTTCCCTACATTCTTGGCATCCAAAACCTGATATTTGGGGTCACAAATCTATCACTATCCTACTCCCTAAGAAGTACCCTCTCCAAGATTTAAATTTCATCCCCAATCAAAAAGGTCCACAAAAACAAACACTACCCAACTACCGGATATGGTATGGGAAAGCTACCATAGCCGCACCGCTCCACGGGAGGACGGATTTTTCAACAATTTCATCCCCAAAATGTGTCACAAAAAGGGTCAAAACCCACCCAAAAACATAATAAAATTGCCAAACAAAGGCACCTTTGCGCCTGACATTCTTGGCATACAAAACCAACATTGGGGTCACAAATTATCAATATCCTACTCCCTAAGAAGGCTACCATAGCCGGACCACTCCACGAGAGGACGAATTTTTGACAATTTCAGCCCCAATAAGCGTCACAAAAAGGGTTAAAACCCACCAAAAATAGGTCCGATTGTTGGGAAACTGCATAAGCATTCAATGCAAAACAACTGAAGGCACCCTTACAAAAGTCATCTTGGGTCAAGTGACTCATCACTTTTCTCATGTCGGTCATTCCCTCATCGATTCGTCGCTTGAGGGGGTAGTCACACTTAGTCACCAATCAACAAATACACACCCAATCAAGGAAATGGCATGCATTCAAAGAATCATTGACAAAGACAATCACGCTCCTGCTTGGGGCAGCAAACAAGCAATAATCACAAGCTGATCAAACACTTGGCATTCTAGAATCATGAACTCAAGGTTCCCATAGACAAAAGGTTGCGCCCTTTGCCTATTCATGACTGAACAATGTCCAAGATCAAGTAACACCTCACCAAAAAAGGTTAACACTTGAATTAAGCTCCTTAGCTCGTCAGAAGCAAGGATTCAAGAATGCGTGCCCTTTCCATACTTGGGGCATCAAAATTTGGTTAGGTTACTGAGAAACCCTAATCATTAAGTGCTTTGGTTATCTATTTTTTCTCAGCACTGTGCCACGCACAGCGCATCCCAAAAAGGGGCATCTATAGACACCAAAACAACACCAATCTGATCATGTGGCTACAAGCACTGACCGAATTGGCATACATAGCCCCTAGGGCAGCCCCCAGAGGTTAAAAAGTGGTCCTAACCACTCCCAAAGTAGTTTTGGAAGGTCAGAGGTCAATTTGGCACCTTTCAAGCACCCTGCTCCTTACTCGTTCCACCCTAGGGCGATTAGAATGCTATTCGCCCCACCCCGGGACGATTAGCAGCAATCGCTCCAGGGTGGGGCGAATAGCAGGTTTGATGGGCAAAAAGTCAAACCTTGACAAATGGCAGCCCAGATCCACCACTCAACTCCACCTTCAATGCATGGGAGTGCGAGTGAGCATTTCAAAGCTCAAAGAGGCAGTCATAGAGGCAGTCATGGAGCCCTTAATCAGGGAGGAATCTTCTCTCCCACGACAAGGCATGATGGCCAAGTGGCGCCCCTGCATGCACATTCAAAGTAGACCTTCAGGTCTATAAAATGGTGAGTCTTCTCACCCCAAAAAGAGGATAGAGCAGGAGCATTTGGAGCAATGGAGTGCTGCCGAATTATACCCTCACCCTCATTGTGCTTCCTACATCCTTGATCTCTCTTTTGGAAGGGAGGTTATCGGGTGAACATTAGGAGCGCAATCCGGACCCAAAACCCAAACAATTGGCCACAATCCCACACCCAATTTTTCGACACAACCCCCTAGGAGGTTTTGGACCCATCCCAAGTGGATTGGTGTCAAAACCAAGCCCCAAACGATGGGCGTCCTGCCCTCGGGCGCCCCGCATTGTTGCAGTCCTAATCGCCCCACCCCGGAGTGATTAGAAATCTATAGCTGATTTCTCTACTATTTCTTTTGCATCTTGTTTTATGTCATTCCTATATGTCTGCTATTCAAATTTCATTCCATTCTGATAAGTTTTGACTGTGTTTTCATTGTTTTACGCTTTCACTAACATACAGGGAGCGCCTTCGGATACAGGGTGATCGGGGTAGAATCTGCAGAATCCGACCTTCTGGGTCATCTCAAAATGCCCCATTTTGCCTAACCCCAAGTTTGTAGGTGTTTTGGAGGCCTCTGGATGGGACATTTGGGAGGTCACTTTCGGACATTTTATGACAGTCCTAATCGTCCCACCCCGGAGCGATTAGAAATCTACAGTAGATTTCTTGACTGTTCTTTTTGCAGTGTGTTCATGATGATGTTTACATGCTTCTGTTCAAGTTTCATCTTATTCTGATATGTTTTGATCACTATTTTAATTATTTCATGTATGCATTAACCGGAGGCCTTGGGGATTGCATGTTTCCCTCCATCCGCATGTGCTATTAATCGTTTGTTGTTTCTTTGAACGTAGGATCTCGACACCGGAGGGGCAGCAAGGAACTACAGATGCATTCACGCAAGCGGTGGTGACGTTTGGCCCGCCCATTTCAAATGTGGGCACGCGGAAGATCCCGAAGGGAAGCGTACCATCCGTTGGTGTAACAAAATTGTATCGAACGCTCCTAGCCCCTGAAAATGGGGGAGACGTATTGTAACCTGATCTCAAGAAAAATTAATAAAAGAGGCTGCACTTTACTTTTGCTTTACATCTCGTTTCATTCCATTCATTTTCCCTTTTCATGCACTTTAGTTCTTTGTTCATTCGTAGGACTTAGCGTTACATCCGCTTTTGTTTGCATCGCATCCGGTATGCCATTGCTTCCGTAGACAAGTGCTTTCAGCTTAAAGACCAATTTGTGTGCAGTGATTGTTCATTTTTTATTTTGGGTGAGTATGAAATCATCCTTTGTGACTTACACCAATAAGCTAGCTCATCACGAGCGTACATAGGTTTGTACAAAAGAAGGTCACTAATATGACAAACATGTTACCGCACAAGGTGTACTCCATTTCCAATTAGGCATCTATAGCCCCTATGGAGGTTAACCCCATGATCTAATGACCTAATAATTCCAAGGATTCAAGCTTTTTATTTGTTTTTTTGGAGATTTTTGTCTTTTGACTTTGCGTTTGTTATTTTGCCAATTATTTGGGTTAGCTCATGTGCATGAAAGGATAAGTAGGGGAAACTATTAACTCTATGGTGATAGTGATTGATGAGTTCATATTTCCTAGGTACCAAAATTTTATTAATGTGTGATTTGTGTGTGGTATTAGATAAAATATAAGGTCACCAGGAAGACCTATAATATTTCGAGTAATAATGTTCAATGGACTCTAAGGGAGACATTAGGTATGGTTGAATGATAGAAAGAACATAAAGAGTCTCCAAACTAGAGACTTGACAAATCCAAGATGTCATATGGGTATTATGAATGGGTGATTGAAGATGGGTGTGGTGGATGTAGTAAAATTATGTATAATGAGGAATGATGCAAGATAAATACCATAAGAAAGGTGCCCTTGATTAATGTGACAAAATCAATCCTAGAAAATGGGTAAAATCATGGATCAAATGATAACCAAAGTATTATTGGTGATGATGGACAAATGAGATGTGTGTACATGCAACACACTGTGTAGCGGTGTGTGAGTGATTATAATTTTTGTGATTTATTTTTGGAGGACCTTCTAACAATCATACGGTTGTTGAATGTGGTCGTCCTAGTGGAATACAGTTGATGTTTGTGGTCATATGTGTGTTGGACGGTCACTTTTTTTGTATTTTTGATTTTTTTTTATGATTGTGATGTTTTTGTATTTTTGATATTGTTTGATTTTTTTGTGATTGTGATGTTTTTGTATTTTTTATGTTGTTTGATTTTTTTATGATTGTGATGTTTTTGTATTTTTAATGTTGTTTGATTTTTTTTGTAATTTTGATGATTGTGATGTTTTTGTATTTTTTATGTTTGATTTTTTTTTGTGATTTTGATGATTGTGATGTTTTTACATTTTTTATGTTGTTTGATTTTGTTGTGATTTTGATGATTGTGATGTTTTTGTATTTTTGATGTTTTATTTTTTTGTGATTTTTTATGATTGTGATGTTTTTGTATTTTGTTTATGTGTGTGCAATTCTAGTTATAAGCTAGGCATAGAAGGCATGCAAATGAAGGATATTGATGGGTTTAGGTTCCTCAATTACCTCAAGAGTGGTAATTTTGTAGGCTCTAGTCCTGAATCTTTGTGTGATAATAAATGGACCAAGCTAGTTGGTAGTAAACTTGTTGAGCAAATGGTGGGAGGTTTGAATTCTACTGATTTTTCTTAAGAACTAAATCACCCACTTGAAATTATTTAGGATGAAATTTGTTATTGTAGGTACATTTTATCCTATTCTAATAAATACGAAGATGCTCTAGTGCATTAATTTTTTGTCCATTAAGCAGGTTCAATTGGTCAAGGCACACTTGTTGTGCAGTGTCATCATCCATGAATTCTTGTAATGATATACAATGATAGGATTTCAAACTCAAGGAGCATGATGGCCTCGACACCATAGACTAGTGAAAAAGTTGTTACCTCAATCGACGTGTGAATACTTGTTTAATAAAACCATAATTCCAAGGGAAGTTGTAGATGCCAATCTTTATTATTTAATTTAGAATGGCTATAATAGTCTTATTGGTAGCCTCAGCTTATCCATTAATTTGTGGATAGTAAGGCATCAAGAAGCTATGTTGAATGTTGTATTTATTGCAAAGTGATTGAACATCCTTATTCTTGAAAGGTGTACCATTATTAGATATGATATTACAAGGTATACCAAAGAAAAAAATGATATGATGAAGTATGAACTCCATAATTCAAGATCTGGTTGTGCTGGTAAGAGGAATCACCTCAACCCATTTGGTGAAATATTCAATAGCTATGATGATGAATGTATGGTGCCCCGAGGAAGGAGGAATGTTCCTACGATATCTAGATCCCATTGCAAGAAAGGCCAAAGAGCTTGAATTGGTTGCAATTCTTGTGATGGTACATGGGTTAAATTGGCATGATATTGATATTTTGGACATTTCTTGACATATGTGCAATAGTCACATTCCATGGTGGGCCAATAGTAACCATGCATAAAATACACTTTGTGGTGATCATCCCATTAAAATGACCACCACAAGTTATATCATGGACTTGATAGATGACCCAATTTACCTATAGAGGTTCTAGACAATGCAAGAGAACACCATCATAGCTATGACAATAGAGTATATCTCCCAAAAGCGTGTAATAGGCCACTTTTTTTTTGAACATGCATTTAGATATTGAGGATAAATATATTGGGAGAGTACCAGTATTTGTGAAATACTTTATTTGTGATAAGCCATCATTGTATAGATCCATTTGAATAAAATTAGTATTACCCTTAGTTTGGGAAGATTCCTGATTAATAGTCGATTGAGACAGTGTAAGGATCTTGATGTATGTGCTGCTATCAATGGTATTTTGTGGTATGAATGCTTTTAGATATGCCATGGTGTCTGTAAAATGATTGATCAACTTAGGCGTGTTCAATTTCATGCCAATCAAAGTGCTTAAGCAATTTATCAATGATTTATTTGTATTGCTTCAAAACTAGGCATTTACATTGGTAGATCTCCTTAACTTGATAAACAATAAGTTGGGAGTCATCGAAGATGTTAATTCATTTTATGCCCAAGGCAATAGCAATATAGAGACCTAGTATTAACACTTCATATTTTGCATTGTTATTGGTGCAAAGGAAGTTGAGCTTAAATGATAGGGGCATAGGAGATCCTTGAAGCATGAAGAAAACAACTCTAGTACATCCCCTTGTTTGCATTTGGAAACATCAAAGAAAATTATAAAATTAGATTCATCCTCAAGTTCAACAAGATCTTCTTGCTTTGTGATATTGCATACGAACTCGTCACGTAGCTCAATTATGATCGGTTTATCATCTAGTAATGGATCTTCCACAAGTTGATCTATGATTACCTAACCTTTGATGGATTTTTAGCTAGTGAATTCAAGATAAAATTCCATCAAAAGCATTATCCATTTGGATGTTATGCTATTTGTATAGGTGTAGCTCATCATATAATACAATGGGCTTTCTTTGGATACAATATAGGTGGTATGGCCAATCATATAGTGTCAAAGCTTATTAGTTGCAAAGACAACAACTAGGCATATCTTCTTGACATATGCATATTTAGTCTCATAATGCACTAGAGTGCAACTGATGTAATAGATGCTTGTTCTCGGTTGAATTTATTATTTTTTCCCAACATGGTGCTAAAGAAAAAATCAATGGTAGATATGTACAAATGAAGTGGAACACCTGGTTGAGGTGGTGTCAATATAGGTGGGGATGCAAGATATTGTTTGATGACATCAAAATTGTCTTGACACTCTTGATTCCATGTAAATGTAACCTCATTTTTCAATATATGGTTGAAAGGCTTGCATTTATCTAATAATTGTGCAATGAAGTGATGGATCGCTTTGAATTTTTCTTGTAAGCTACATAGCTCTTTGAGATTCATAGGGGAAGGCATCTTGATGATTGTTTTGACTTTATTTAGGTTGACTTTGATGCCTTCCTTGGAGACTATAAACCCTAGAAGTTTTCCTGATGCAACACCAAAAACACTCTTCTTGGGGTTGAGTCCCACACTATACTCTAGTAATTGATCAAAAACTTGATGCAAAATATTAATGTGCTTGTGACATATTTTCAATTTGACCAAGAGGTCATCTACATAATCTTCAACTTTTTTTTTTAATGTAATCATAGAATATATAAGTCATGGTGTGTTGATATGTATCACCTGCATTATTTAGGTCGAATGGCATGACTTTGTAGCAAAATATCCCCCAATGTGTTGTGAAATTTGTTTTATGTTGGTCATCAGGATCAACTCATATTTGGTTATATCTTGAAAAATCATCCATTAAGGAGAGCATTTCATGGCCAATGGTAGATTACATGAGCATATCAATATTCAAAAGTGGAAATTTATCCTTAGGATATGATTTGCTTTGCTAAGGTTGCAAAAATACATACAAATATGTATCTCCCTGTTAGGCTTGCTAATGGGTACCATATTAGAAACTCAATTTGGGTAGTCAATGGGTTGAACTAAATCCACATCCAACCATTTTTGTAACTCCTCTTTAACCATGAGGGCTATGGTAGGATTAATCTTTCATAGTTTTTTCTTTATTGGTTTTGCATCAAGGCTCAAGATAATATTGTGGACCACTAAAATAGGGTCAAGGCTCGACACGCCTTTGTAAGACCATGTAAAAACTTGTTTGTATTCAGTGATAAGGATGATGAAATATTCTCGTTCTTCGAATGAAAGGCTCTTTCCAAGTTTAATTATTTGGGGGTGGTCTGGGTTAGTGCTGAGGTCTACTTCGATGGTGTCCTCAATGACCATGTCAGAACCCTCCTCTAATTGGTGAGGAGTGGAAATGAGGTGGATGTAATCTATTGTATTTTCAAAAATGGGTGACTCAGTATCACTCATGTCCATGTGAAAAATGTTAGATGAGGAAGGAAAAAAGGGAGGAAGAATGTATACATTGGCTTGATGGAGCAATTGGCTAGATGAAAACAATTGGTGGGGGAAGGTGAGGTGAAAATATTCTCAAAGTCAATAAGACTTGGATCAATGTTGGTAGGATTTTATGGATTGCTTGGATTGCAGAGGGGTGTGAATAGGTTAATGGAGACCATGTTGATTTGCATGATGGTGGAATTTTGTGGATTATAGGGAGGGTTCCCAGGGCATGCTCATAGGGCAAGAATTGGTCCAACATGGGTAGACATAAGTTTTTCTAGATTGATGGCAGTGGAGGTGGCAAATGCATTGGTGCATTTGGACACTCCAAAATGAGGAACATGGAAAAATGGGAAGTGTAATGGGGAACAAATATAGGTAAATATCATCATCACCTAGGAACTCCATTAGAGGTACTATGGAGAAAGATTCTTCTTTGAAGCTATCAGAAGCAATTGAAAGTACCTCTAGTAGCTCATCTAATTCATCTTCAAAAGGTATTAGATGGCATGGTATGGATGGTGGTAAGTTGGAAAAATCCTTCTAGAAATAAATGAATATACTCAGGGTCAGTGTATTCATCGTCTCTATCCTCTTTGGTATCAAGGGTAATATGTTTAAAATCTTCCTCGAGGAGGTCATTTGAAGAATGGTTGTTATACCCTAATCTGAATTTTTATTAAAGGAGTTGATAGTGTGGTTTGATGATGTGATGAGCTCCTTGCTCATAGCAACCAAGGCCAAATCCTCTCCCAAGGGAGTGTTGGAAATATCTTAGAACAAAGGAGGTATTTTATAAGAAATTACTATCACCAAAAAATGGTGATTTGGGTCTTTTATCGGGAGGTACATTGGAGGAGGTATCAACTTTGGTGTACACAAAATTTGTTGAATTGGATGCAGGACCCATGGTAATAATGGTGTCTATGCATGGGCATCCAAAATCCCAAATTGATTAGATAATTGGTTGTATGAATGTGATGTTATGCACTAGATACTCACCTATATCTGGATTTGTCATGTGAACTTTGACCTACACAAGTTGAGAGGTGGATGCGAAACTTTCTCCAACATCCTCCTCTAAATGGGACTATTGTGGATGAACATGGTGTGGTGCCTAGAATGGATGGATCTATGGTGGATGAATTTGGCGATGGTGGTGGTTTAGGCTAAGTGGAAAAATAAATAATATGAGGCATTGTGATGGGATGGCGGCTGCCAGAGGTGGAGGTGGAATTTGTGGTAACTTGTCCAATAGTGGATTGAGGAAGTGACTCAGGTTGTGTGGTGGGAGGAATATTTTGAGATTTTTGGGTGAAGGAAGAGGTGGTGGTGGTGGTGATTTGAGCAACCATGAATGGATGAGGTGGGTAAGTGGGAGTGGTTGGTTGGTTTTGGTGAATAAATGGATTGGTTGATAAGTAAAGTGGGGGATACAAAGATGTAGGTGAAGGTGGTTGGTTGTTGGAAAGTGAGAGGATGTTTGTGGAAGGTGTGGTATGGATGTGAGGGTGAAAAGGGGTACTTTGTGAAGACAAATGTTGGTTGGGGTGGGTAAGCTTTTCTCAATGTGATAGGGTTGAGTGGAAGTGGAGGCAGATGGATTGTAAGGTGATGGTGGAGGTTGGGGATTGTACAAAACAGCCAAGGTAAAGTAGTGAGTTGGGTGTGGCAAAATGGGGGGTAAATATAAATTGGATAGTGTAGGATAGGCAGTTGTTAGAGTAGGGAAACAAATTTAACCTTAGAATTAATCAATGATTTTCTTAAATAATATATTAGACATTAGGATAGATATTTAGGAAATAATATCTCCTATAATGTCACTAACAAATGCACTTAGAGAATTAAGTGCCTAACAACTAACATCTAG
This sequence comes from Wollemia nobilis, assembly GCA_028583015.1. Taxonomy (NCBI): domain Eukaryota; kingdom Viridiplantae; phylum Streptophyta; class Pinopsida; order Araucariales; family Araucariaceae; genus Wollemia; species Wollemia nobilis. The sequence continues at coordinate 33,599,536 of JAQPPZ010017052.1, forward strand.
GTAGGTTAATGTAGTCAAGTTGACTACAGTCACCCACTTACCTAGTTACCACAAGATATTCCAAACAGTGAATATCTTCGAGGTAAAAAGTAAAAGTAAATGTAATAATCTAGTAGTAAAAGTACTATACTACATTTTACCCTAACATCCCCCCTTTATTACATTTCTTTGATATACAAAGAGTATTTTTGAATAGCTCAAATTTGACATATCCAAGTGCCTTTGTGAATATTTTTGCAACCTGTGCATCAGTGGGAATGTATTGGAGCCTGATGTTGTGTTTAGGAACTTCATCACGAATGAAATTATACTGTGTGTCAATATGTTTGGTGTGCTCATGGTGAACTGGATTCTTCACTAAGTTCAAAACACCCTGGTTGTCGTAGTACAAGTGAATTAGAAGTTTCTTGGGTAAACCCATACTTGCCATAATGTAACTCAACCATATCACTTCGCACACTACTCCTCGTGTTGCACAATACTTTGCCTTTGTTGAATATATAGCAACCACCTTTTGCTTCTTGTTGTGCCATGATACAAGTTCAGATCCTAGATGAAAAACATATCCAGATGTTGAATTTTGGTCATCTACTAATCCAGTATAGTCAAAGTCTATGAAACCCTATAATAAGAATTTGTCATTCTTCCTATACTCTAAACCATACTCCACACTACCATGGATATAGTGGAGAACATGCTTTGTTGCTTTCCAGTGAGTAAATTTTAATTCTTGCATGAACCAAGAAAGATAATTCACGATAAATGTGATATCTGGTCTAGTGTTTTTCAGGTATATAATGCTCCCAATCATTTGATGATAAAGAGTTTCATCTATCTGAGGTGAATCATCGTATCATGACAACTAAAGCCCTTGTTCCATCGATGTTGCTTTTGACTTGCAATCAGTCATACAATACTTTTCGATCAGTGTCTTAGCATACTTCATTTGAGTCACCCTTAGGTAATTCTTTTTATGTTCAATTTCCATACCAAGACAATAGTGGAGAAGTCCCAAATATTTCATATCAAATGACTCTCTCAAGTCATTCTTCATGATGTCTATCAATATCTTTTAGTTATCGGTTATGATCAAATAATCCACATAGAGTACAAGTATAACTATCTCAGAACCAATGTTCTTAACATAGAGATTTGCATCTAAAGGACTTCTCTTAAATCCATGTTGTAGAAGGTGATTTTCTATATTTATATACCATGCTCTAGGGGCTTGTTTCAACCCATACAAGGATTTAACCAGTTTGTAAACTTGTTGCTCAGGACCTTCCTCAACAAATCCTTGTGGTTGAGTCATGTATACTTCCTAGTTCAAATCACCATTCAAGAAGGAACTCTTTACATCCATTTGATGAATTTTCCATCCATACTGTGTTGCCATAGCACAAAGAACACAAATGGTGGTCATCCTTGTAGTGGATGCAAATGTCTCTTCGTAATCGATGCCCTCATTTTGAGCATAGCCCTTTACCACTAGTCAAGCCTTATGCTTTTTGATGGTTCCATCTACCTTATATTTCATTTTGTAAACCCATTTACAGCCTATGGGTTTCTTACCTGAAGGTAAATTAACCAGCTTCCATGTATTGTTCTTAATGAGAGATTTATATTCAGCATCCATAGCGGCCCTCCACTATGGCTCACTAAGTGCTTATTTGACCATGGTGGGTTCATGTTCATCATATGAAGATATATAAATCCTCTATTCATCAATTTCCATATATTCTCCACTATCAATCTCTCTGTCTACATAATGCTCTTTGAAATATTGGTAAATATCATCAACTATTGGTGATGCTTCTGCTCTCTTCTACCGAGACATGTTGTGAGTTCAAGGATGATTCAGAGTAATATCAGGAGGTGAGGTCAAATTTGAATCTCTCACCATACTTGTATACCATTTTGGCACCTTTTGTTGAGGTGGAGGAGTTTATTTTTGTGGCTCCTCATCTTCCAAGTATACATAGGATGTGATGTTAGGTGTGAAAGCCTTATCGAACACCACATCTCTACTTATGTGTATTTTCTTTGTTCTAGGGTCATACAATTGATACCCTTTAGAATATTCATCATATCCAATGAAAATGCACTATAAGGTTTTCTCATCTAGTTTCTTTCTCTTTTCTTTAGGTATATGCATAAATGCCTTACACCCAAAGACTCCTAGATGAGAGATAGAGGGCAACCTGCCACTCCATGCTTCCTATGGATTTATATCTTTAAGGGACTTTTTGGGTGCCCTATTAAAAATATATATTATCATTGTGATAGCTTCTGCCCAATAGCGTTGCTCAATATTTTCTCCCTTAAGCATACTGTGAACCGTTTCTATGATGGAATGATTCCTCCTTTCAACAACTCTATTTTGCTATGGATAATAGGTTGTGGTTAGCTGAATTTTGATCCCATGTGATTTTATAAATGAAGAGAATTCATTTGAGGTACATTCCCCCCTCAATCTGATATGAGGGTCTTTATGTAGCATCCTGATTCCTTTTCAACTAGTTTCTTGAACTTCTAAAAGTAGGAAAAGGTTTCTGATTTTAGTTGGAGGAATAAGACCCACATCTTCCATGAGTGATCATCCACAAACATCTGATAACATATCTATCATCCAAAACTTGGTGGTATAGGACCACACAAATCAGTGTGCACTAACTACAATGGTCTCTTAGCTCTTGAGAAGCTAGCTTCGAATGGTTCTCAGTGTTGCTTTCCTGCTAAGCAATCTGAGCATATTGGCAATGTAGATGAAAGGGTGGGAAGTCCCTTCACCATTTAATATTTATTTAACTCGAGTAAATATTTAGTACTAAGATGCCCAAATATCTTATGCCAAAGAGAAGCGGCCTCATTCGTGTTGACTACCATGGCAACATGAGTCGTTGAAACAACATCTAGTGTAAACAAGCCATGTTTGTAAGAACCGGTTGCTATGTATTTATCTTGCTTGGTGATATAGCAATGTTATAGTCCATTTTCCACTTTGAAGTTGACAACCATATTTTTATCTAGGATTTGTGGAACTGACAACAAGTTGTTTGTCAATCCTGGAACATAAAGGCCATTTTGAATGTGACACTTTCCATCTGGAAGGGAAACTGATACACTGCCTTCTCCCTAGACATGATAGGTCTTATTATCAAAAATTTTTACTAGTTTGTGTAATGTCCCCTTTCTAAGTAGTCAGTCAGTTGTGGTAATTTAGCCTATTCAGAAATTATTTTGATGATTGCAGTTGACTTTGGTACTGGGGATCACCTAATTTTCATTGTGAGGATGAGTGCTAAGATAAGATTGTTAGTTCACATTTCCATAGATGATTTGGGAGTTGCCTATGTTGATGTTTTTACTGATATTACTTGGCGAGAGGTATTCCATTTTAGTTTCATACTAGAGGGTGATCTTATCATGGTGTTGCAATTGAGACTTGTGTAGTTCTGGAATAATGTTTTCTTTTTTGTGATCAAAGTGGTGTAGCATCAGCGTGGTGGAATTTTATTGAGGATGTTATGGGATCCTAGTATCACTTTTGACTATAGTCAGGAGGTAACAGATGACTAGAGTATGATTTGGTATTGCTTGAGGATAAGCAATCTTTGGGAAGGATGGACTGTAATGTCCCCTTTCTGAGTAGTCAGTCAGTTGTGGTAATTTAGCCTATTCCTGGGTTCCCATAGGCTAAAATGAGGTGATTGGGAACCCTATTTGAGTTGTTCCCTGGTGATCAGTGCTTCGCCAGCTTCCTTTTACTTCTTTTTGGAGGCGTTTCGGAGCTTTCTTCCACCACTTACTATTTTTAGAAACTTACTATTTTTAGTAAGTCGAAGCTGAGACGTTCAGTGGTGATGAATTTTATGGGTTTTTTTTCATAGCAGCAAATAGGGTTCCTATTACAGTTTGTCTTCTCTTGCCACTCAAACCACTGCTTGTCGCCAGCCATGTATTTTTTGTGTCTGAATCAATGTACCAAACAAAATCCTTTTTTGTGGAAGTTGTATTGGTCATGAGCACCTTGTGTGCTCTTTCTGAATCAAAATTAGAATTTTCAATAGCAACATGTCCTCGTTGTTGTCTATTTTTCTTTTGTGGCTTCTTTTTGCCCTTTTGGTCTTGTTTTTTCTTAAACCAACATTGGTTTGTGTCATGGTTGTCCATTTTGCAATTTGTGCAATACTTACCTTGTGATTGAGGTTGCTTACCCTTATCTCTTGAAGATGATCTTGAATATGATCCTCCCTTTTGAAAGTTACCTTTCTTCTTTCCACCTTGTTTGTGTGAGTAAAGTGCATTGTTTGACACTTCATCACTTTAGATCTGATTTGCTTCCTCAGTTTGAAGCAAATTGACTAACTCCACAAAGGTTATTGTTATTTGAGATACATTAAGGGATTTTATTAACATCTTGTAGGATTCTAGAAGAGCCCTCAATATTACTGAAGTCAGGATAGTATCTTCTACTTTTGCTTCTAAAGCATTCAACTTTAACTTCAGTTGTACCACTCTGTAAAGGAATAGCTCTACTGATTCTCCTGACTGCATATGGAGTGTATGAAGTTGGGTTTGAAGGTTTAGAGTAGTCGATTTATTCTTACCTTCAAAAATAGTACATAATGCGCCCCATGCATCTTTACCATTTTTAGCTTCACTTATGTGAGGCTAGATTTCATCAGTAGTGGTAAGCAAAATCAACATGAGAAGTCTATTATTCTTTTTATCCCATGCAATATGATATGCTCTTGCTGTCATGGGTTTTTGAATAGTGCCATCCACTATATTCCACATTTCCTCAATAATAAGAATGGCCTTCATCTTGGTTTTCCATGCAAAAAAATTATAACCTTTAAGCAATTGTGTATCATTTAGGTATTTGTTGATAGTTGCCATGATGAAGGTTCTAGTATGGTTCCAAGATGGTCTCTCTTTATCTTTACTTGAAATTTAATGGCACCTGCCTGAAAAACCTTGAAGAAGGATTATCAGTTTGAGGAAATTTAAGCCAAACAAGAAGAAATGAGAGATAATTCACTCTTATTGATATTTAATGGCACCTACCTAGAAATCCTCCTAAATAAGGATAGTTAGTTTGAGGAAATTAAGACACAAAAAAGAGTAAATTAGGGGATTTGATTTAGGAGAGAATATCAAGAAAAATTGGCTTTATACCTGTGCAATGAGTTACATAAATTATTGTGAAATTTTGGGGTTTTGAGTGCTCTTGATTTTGATGACTTATAATTGCAAAAAACAAAAAATTAAATACAATAATCAATCAAAGAGTGCCCACAAAATTTTTATCACATAGGTGTCGGATGCAACCGAAAATGCACCTAATTTAACAATGCCAATTTTTATTGAAGGTGTTGAGTAATATCAAAAATGCACCTAGTTATAAGTTTTTGCAACAAAAGATTGATTTGTGTTTTGCAAAAAATAAATTTCATTTTCAAATTCTCCCCTCTTTGTGTTACAATTTTTGCAAAAGGACAATTATCAATTATCCCCCATTTGTTTTGCAAAAGTAACAAATTAGCACACCTTTCAAGACAAGTCGACACACGTCAAGCTTTTGAAAGGATATCCAGAACTAGTTGACACACAACTTGGTTTTAGTGGACCCTTAATGCTTCAATACTCAAAAATTGGAGGTGCATCAAGATTAAAAGGTTCTCTAATCCTCATGGGACCATAGCTTTGATCCAAACCCTTCCAAGGATCTGTGTAAGTATTAAAACAGGGTAAACTCTTTCTATGTCTTCTAAGCATCTACCAAAAATTGGATCTTGGTGTTTTACGACAGATTTTGTTTCTCTTTCAAATGACTCTTAGACGATGAAGATATTTTTGGATCTAAGGCCTCTTCTTCATGAGACAAAACTTATACTCTAAAAAATGATTAGAAAAAATTGGAGCAAAGTGTTAAAAATCTCAATTTGTTGCAAAAGAAATTGTGCTTTGATTTTTGTCTCTTATCCCCCCTTGATTTGGAGAAAACAAAAAAACATCAATTTTTATATTTTGCAAAAAACAATTGCCTTTGAATTTCAATTTTAATGCATAATTTTATTAAATTTCTAGCATTATTTTAATAATAAAATACTTTTTATAAAAAAAATCACTTGATGTATTAAAAAAATGATTTAATATATATAAAAAATGTATTAAATTATTAAAAAAAGCTAAAAAAAATAAAAAAATAAAAAAAATTACCTTAGGGAGACAAGGTTCAATGTTTTTAGTGCAAAAAACTATGTTTAACCCCTACTGGGATTCGAACCCTGGTCGAGTGGGTAGAAACGCCCTAGCCATGAGCGTGTGACCATATTTTCTAGACCAACTTACGGGTCTATGAAGGCATGGTTGTGCCTTTGTTTCCATCGGGCGGTCAGAGACGGAAAAAAATAAAAAACAAAAGCCTTGTGAAGGCTTTGGGATTCAATATCCCACATGCACCACGAAGGTGCTTCAAAACTGCTTTAAAAATAAGATTCCCCCCTATGTTATTGATTGCCTTAGGGCAATCTAGAGGTGCCAACTAGTATTTTTCCGCCATCAATAGCAAATAGTCACCCGCCACACATACCCAAATGGATGAATTGTTGCTTGCCACTAGTTAGGTGCTCGACCAATCAGATGATGCCTTGTATTTTGATAGATGCCATGTTTGTTGCTTCCACATCAATGCCAGCTATCATACCTCGTAAGTTGAGCCCACCATATGTCAATATGGAGGGGTCACTTATACCTTGGGATGCATGCAAAGGATCTCAATAATCGTGTAGGATCGAATCATGGGTCATCATCGAGAAATCCAGTTGGCTAGAGATTGGGGGAGCCTACTACCATCGATAAGGGTTGTCAATTGCCTAAATATTGAGTTCGGTCATCCACCTATGTATTGGAGGTCAGGCCGCCTATAATGGGTCTATCATCGAAAGTGGTGGTCCGATGGCCTGTTTGGTGGGCTGCTTGCCTCCCCTTGTGGAGGTGGGCACTCTGCCTGTCCACGTGGGTTGCCTCCCTCACATGGGTGGACTGTGGGCCAATGAGAAAAAGTGTAGGAGAATAATCAACCCAGGTAACCAAAAATTGATGAAAATAATCACCAAAGAATAAGCAAAATTCCTACAAATTAATGAAGACAAAGGTCACTATCCAATCAAAAATTCACCAAAGACCTTGCCTTGTAAAACACGCCTGTCTAGGGGATCCCACTCCTTGGTATTTGAGCCCCTTGGTCTAGCTGGAACTGGATGACCTTCCGCCTTGCCTAGATATGCTCGAGAATGTCCAGGTAAAATCTCCCACTCTGATACCAATGTTAGAGTAGGGAAACAAATTAACCTTAGCATTAATCAAAGATTTGCTTAAATAATACATTAGACATTAGGATAGATATTTAGGAAATAATATCTCCTATAATGTCGCTAACAAACGTGCTTAGAGAATTAAGCACCTAAAAAATAACAACTAGGTAGGTTAATGTATTCAAGTTTACTACAATCATCCACTTACCTAGTTACAACAAGATATTCCAAACGGTGAAAATTTTTGAGGTAAAGAGTAAAAGTAAATGTAATAATCTAGTACTAAAAATACTATACTACATTTTACCCTAACAACAGGTGGATGGGTAATTAGTAGTGGAAAAGAGAGGTCAACATGAGATGACATTGGTCAGGGGGCTGGTTTAGGTAAGGTCGAGGTAAGGTATAGATGTGTGGAAGGTAGGGGAGGCTTGTACAAATTAGAGATCATGTTATAGTACTTGAAATGTTCCTCATTAGTAGAGATGCAATGTGTGTGACCCTCATGAACATATTTGAGGCAATGATGTAATATTGAAGGGACGCATCACATATCCTGAATCTAGGGTTATGCATAAGGGGTCGAACCCAAAATCTAATTATAAATAAAAAGTGAATTAGTTTCAAAATCTAGGTGAATCCTAGCCAAGTTCGTGTAGGATACATGGCGAATTTGATTTATTTCATCAAAAATTATAATAATGGGGTGAATTTATACTAATATTTTGAAAAAATAGTAAACAATTGTAAAGAGTACCGACAAGACAATTTATGTGTGGTACCAGTAGGCTTTGTAGGCTACCAACATATGTGGAACTGGTAGCCTCTGGAGGCTACCAGATTATCAATGGTGCCAATAGCCAGTAGAGGCTACCGGTGTATGTGTGGCTCAAAAAAAAAATTCAGTTTGGAGGGTATAAAACTAGGACTTATCAGGAGTTCATCCATCCAAGTACTACTCCAATTGAGCATGCTTAACTATGGGGTTTTTGATGGGTTGAAAATAATCAAGTCATATTGGTATTTTCAAATTTTGGTTGTGGTTGTGAGGAGTTCTAATTTTTTTTTTTAAAATGAGGTATTTTTGTTGCTTACCTAGAAAGCCTTGGATTTCAAAAAATGAAAAAAAATCAACTCTTTATTTTTTTTCTTTCCTCCCTTGGGTTCCAACACAAACTTCCTACGTATAAACCCCTTTGAGAAACTAGCACCACACATTCCTAAGAAGGCTACCATTGCCATGGAAGGATGGTAGCCATATAAGGCTACCAACACCACTAGCATATGACAGTAGCCTCTAAAGGCTATCATTGCCATGAAAGGATGGTAGCCTGTAATAGACGACCATCCTTTCATGGCGACGGTAGCCTCCAGAGGCTATCGTATTATGATAGTGGTATTGATAGCCTTTTGTGCCTACCATCCTTTCATGGTGATGGTAGCCTTTGATAGCTACCATCATAGGTTCCAAGGGTCTTTTGCTGCTTCTTATCTTCTTTCACAGGTACAAAGTTCTCAATCTTACACACCATTCTTAGGTGTATAGGTTTCACTACCACGTTAGGCATATATACTAGTGGTATAAGTGGAAAATTTGGTGGGAAAATTAAAATTACTTAAAATTTATAGGTGAAAGGTTTGCGCATTTGGGAGAAAGTGATTGGCAAATTAAAATAATAAAAAAAATATTTATCATTTTTGGGCGAGCCGACCCCCAAAAATATTGCACCTTGAAATTTTTGAGCGAATGGGCCCTAGTGAAAGGTCTCAAAATTAACCAATTTCAAATTTTGGAAATCCTAATTTTATCCAATTTGGCTATAAATAGTTGTTATGCATAACCCTGCTCGAATCCATGGTCTTCCAAGCAAGAAATTGTATTGCATCTCTCCTTCAAGGATGTGAAATAAAGTATAAATGATCTTCTCACCTACTTGAATATGTAGAACAATCATCCCAAGTGTTGAGAACAACACATCATTGAAGGCCCATAGAGTTAAGGTGGATGAAGCTATGTGTGAAGGTGGTAGGTGGAGGTGTTGGAGTGCAATAGAGGTTATGATGTTGATCGAGGAGCTAGTATCGACCAGAACTCACTTGAACGACTTGTGGTCTATATGAGCTACAATATGTAGTGGAGGAGCTGGTACTTCCATTGGTAAATTTTTAATCTCATAATCATAGAAGGTGATTGCAGGCTCCATGCAAGTATTGATGTTGCCCACAAAGTTTGCAAAGGCATTTGGATCTTGATTTTGGAGGTCAATGGATTTTAAAATTTCCATCAGTGCCTCGCGATGTTTGGGTGATTGTTGAATGACCTCATAAATTGAGAATTTGGTCGATGCCACCTTGAGGCTCTGTGTGAGGTTGTTTGTTAGGGATATAACTGGTCGTGGAGGGTGACGTATGGCCTGCACTAGTGGAGGTGGTAAAGTATAGAATGAAGGCACATTGGGATAGGTACGTTGGTTGCTTAGTGTAGCATTGAATTTGAGTAATGATGTGGATCATCCCTACAAATTTGTGATACTATGGGATGGTGTTGAGGTGGTTTACTTGGCTAGGGGGGTGTTTGTCATCGATGGTGCATGAAGTTGTTGGTTTAGCCTGTATTGTGGTAAGGGGTCCTAGAAGATGCCAAGGTTCTGATTAGGTAGTGCAAGAGGACTATTTATGGCAATGACCCCCTTCTCGATGAGGTATTGAACCAGATGTTTAAATGTTATACAATCATTGATATCATGACCCCTTTGTCTATGATAAACACAATAGTGATATTATTTGTATGATTTGGATTTAGGCTTGTTGGGATCCTCTAGTCTTATTTTTTCTAATGACATTTGTAGCAGTGTGAACACATAGTGGTTAGTTTAGTGATTGGCTAGTTTAGGTTGTCGGCAAGTTCTAAATGTCGACATGTTTTTTAAGTCAATAAATTCTTCTCTTCCCCTTATCCCTCCATTTCCTCCTTTATTCCCTCTTCCTCCTTATCACTCCACCTCCTTTCCCCTTATTCCTCCAACTTCCCTTATTTTCCTCTCTGTCAACTTCCTCCCGTCTTCCTTCATATAAATTAGAAACTCTATCCTATGTTCTTGTTGATGTAATGGTTGCGTGAACATTAATAAATTTGTATTAATTTTGTTATTAATATTTCTTAGTGTCACCTGGTTCGTTTTCTATATTTGGTATCAGAGCTAGTCGGGAAAGCGTTTTGGGCACGAATCTCGAGGTCCCATGGGCATGAATCTCGAGGTCGCATGGTGACTGGCTGGCGAGCATGCTGGGCACGTATCCCGAGGGTGCATCATGTTCGAGGAGCTGGCAATTGGATCGAGGAGGTGGCAAAGCTGGCATCGAGGTGACACATGGCAAAGCAGTCACAGAGCGACAGCTGATGAGGACACACAGATCGAGGTGCTCAGGTGGACGTTGAGGTGGCGACATTTGACACGTGGCAGGCGCTGACAGAGCGCTGATTGGGTGAACCACATGCTGACGTGGCGGTCGACGTGGTGCTGACGTGGCGATCGACATGGCAGTGGCAAAAATTGGTTGGAACACGTGGTGGAAGCGAATTCACCTGAAGCAAACACGTGGCAATCGCAGATTGGCCGAGGAGCAAGCATAGTGGTGAGGAACGATTTCCCGAAGGCAATCGAATGTTAATGTGCCTTCGCGCATATAAGAGGAGTATTTTTACTCCCTCCCACTGCATGTGGGATTAATCCTTTTATTTTTTTTTAAACTCCTGCCGCCCATAGACGTATAAGGAATAGGAGGTTCCTTTGGTTTCCAGTCGCAGTGTGTAGCACAGTCGGTTGAGTCTCTTGCTTGCGGGATAGAGGTCCCGGGGTCGAATCCCGTCGGGGTGAAAATAAAACAAATTTTTTATTTTTTGTTTTAATTACCGAAAAGAGGGTTTAAATCGATGGAAGTCACCATTCTTCTCACCGTAGCTGCATGGTGCAGCGGCTAGTGGCTACGGGTAGGACGCAGAGGTCTTGCGTTCGAATCCCGTCGAGGATTTCGTGACAAGAAAAAAAACAAAAGGTTTTTTTAATTAATTTTTTCCTTATTTGTTTTTTAATTAAAGTTTTTTAAATATTTAATAATTTTTATTTATATTTTTTATTAAGTTTTTTTAAATAAACTTTTATTTAAAAAACTAATTTAAAATATCTATAGAAAATTGTTAAAAATTTTAAGGGCTTTATTAAAACAAATTTTGGAAAATTGATTTAAAAATACAAGGGTGAAAAGTTTTTTTTTTTAGCATCATTATTGTAACCCAGTGCATGTGATGTAATTTTGGGTAGATGATTCGGTCATCTGGATGCTATTATGCATTGCTCTCTTTGTTGAGAAGAGAGAATCCTGATTCCTTTGATAGGAAAGTCCAAGCAGAGTGGACTTCATACTGTGTTTTGTCAGTTGGAAAACCAAGTGATTGCACATCAGAGAAAACCATATTCTGGATACGAGGCGGATTCTGAAGATAATATCTTTGGGAAAAGAGTAGTTGAATCCGAGACGGTTGAAATAGTACCTGAAGGACAATCAAGTGACAATTATACTCCTGCAGATGCTCGAAGTTGAAATGAGTGACAGCTATACACCTCACTCTCCTGATTCAGAACCAGTAGAAGCAGAGGAAAAAGAACCAGTGGAGGTGAAACCTGCAATTGAAGAACAAGTTGTTCTCAAAAGACGTCTTGAGCCAGTAGCAACAGCAAAAGAAGTCATTATAATCAGTGACGACGAAGCAGACAACTTCACCTTTCCAGTCTTGGGAAATCCTCAATATGAAGAATGCCAAATCAGTGAGAATTTTAAGAAAGCTAGATTTGATTTAAATCAGTAAATCAGTAATCTATTTTGTACTTCTTTGTACAGTTGAAATAAAAGTTGCTTTCTAAAATGGCTTCCAATACTAGTTTACCAATCCCTGAATTCAATGGTAGTGATTACGAGTATTGGTCAATTAAAATGAAAACTCGTTGATTGGCAAAGGTCTTTGGGATGTAATTGAAGAGGGATATACTCGAACCTTCAATCGCTGAGTGGACAGTTTTGAGTGGTGTTGATAAAAGGGCTAGAAAAGAAGCACAGAATAATAATTCTTTTGCCCTTTATCACATTCACGCCGCTCTTGATAAAAGTATTTTCCCTAGAATAGCTTCTTTTAAAACTGCTGAATCTGCTTGGAATGCTTTACAAGAAATTTATAGGGGTAGTGACCAAATCAAACAAGTGAAACTCCAAACCTTGAAAAGCAAGTTTGAAACTCTTAAAATGCAAGAAAATGAAAAGGTTGGTGATTACTGCGTGCGTGTGAAATCCGTAGTAGATAAGATGGTCACTTTAGGAGAAGATGTAAAGCCTGAAGTTATAGTGAAGAAAGTGTTGAGAACACTTCTTCCTAAATGGAATTCAGTAGCCATAATTATAGAGGAATCTAAATACTTAACTTCTCTGTCTTTTGAAACCCTCATTGGATCACTTCTCTCACATGAGGAGAGATTACAGCCATCTCCTTCCACAAGTTATGGAGGAGATGATAAAGCCTTTGCTTCTCAAGAAGGCAGAGGTAGAGGTCGTGGCAGAGGAAAGTTTTGAGGAAGAGGTAGAAATAATCAATGAGGTGGAACTCCTAACAGAGGAGGAAATCAGAACAGAGGAGGATTCTCAAACAACAGTGAACAACAGTAGAATAGAGGTGGACAGCAAAATAGAGGGAAACAATTAGGCAGAGGTAAAGGAGGAGATAAGTCAAAACAATATTGCTACAATTGTGGCAAACTTGGCCATTATGCTCGTGACCGTTGGACTAAGACTTCACAAGGAACTAGTAGCAGCCGGAGCGATCGACTTGGAAACTTTGGAGAAGAGGAAGAGGCCACAAATCTCTCTCTCATATGGTCAGGTAGATCAGAACATGAATGATACATGGATCTTGGACACTGGGTGTTCAAACCATATGAGTGGCAAAGAAGAGCTCTTTGCTACTCTAAACTCCTCCTACAAATCGAGCATCAAATTGGGAGATGATAAATCATTGGCAGTCGAAGGTATTGGAGCTATGGCAGTTCCAACTAAAGAAGGAGTCAAACAAGTAAGTGATATCTATTATACACCCCATCTCCAACATAATATTTTAAGTGTTGGACAAATGTTAGAAAATAACTACAAGTTGCTTTTTGATGAGGGTAAATGCACTATTTTTGATAAAAATAACAATAATAGAATCATTACTCAAGTGCCAATGTCAAAGAATAGATTGTTTCCTTTAAAGTTTGGCCAACCAGGGGGAGATAAGTTAGCTAGTGTTGCTATTTCCAATCCAAGTGTTCTATGGCACTTGAGATATGGCCATTTGAATTCTGCTAGTTTGAAAATGCTAACTTCCCAAGCCATGGTCATTGGACTTCCTAAAGTTCATGATAGTAAAGAAGTCTGTGAAGGGTGTGCTCTTGGAAAGCATGCCAGATCAAAGTTTCCTCATGGAAAAGCATGGTGGGCTAGCTATCCACTCCAGCTAGTGCATACCGACATCTGTGGTCCGATGCAGACACAGAGTCTGGGTAACAACTCTTACTTTCTACTCTTTATTGATGATTATACTAGAATGTGCTAGATATATTTTTTGAAACATAAGGATGAAGCATATGAATGCTTTATCAATTTCAAAACAAGAGTTGAAAGTGAGAGTAGATATTTTGTAAAATGTCTTCGATCAGATAGGGGAGGAGAATACTCCTCTAATGAGTTTGTGAATTTCTGTAAGCAACATGGCATTAAGAGGCAGTACACTACTGCCTACACTCCACAGCAGAATGGTGTTGCAAAGAGGAAGAATCGCACTATTGTGGAGATGGCAAGGTCTATGCTTCGGACGAAGCATTTGACTAATTCATATTGGGCGGATGTAGCCAGGACCAGTATATATCTTGAACGAAGTCCTACTTCAAGTTTGAAATGACTGACACCTTACCAAGCATGGTATGGTAAAAAGCCAAATGTTAAGCATTTCAGAGTATTTGGCTCGCTGGCCTATTCTCACATTCTTGATGAGCTTAGGAAGAAGCTTGATCCAAAGATTCAGGCATGTATCTTTGTAGGATACTATGAGAATACAAAAGCTTACAGACTCTATAATCCCTGGACTAGAAAGCTTGTGATTTCCAGGGATGTGATATTTGATGAAGGGGGAGAATGGGGTAAGCCCCAAATATTCGATGATGTTGAATCCATCGATGTAGTTTCTCAGCAAGTGCAACAACAGACACCACAAAAAGAAAGCGGTCTCCTCCAACAAGTCCAAGTTCATCTTCCGATTCTTCTTCTTCACCAAGTCCTTCTCCACGATGCTCTCGTATGTTCCTCACCAATGGACATTGATTCTCCATCCAAAGGTAAGATAACTCTACAGTATCATCCATCATCTCATATGTTGGATAAAAAAAATTCAAGAAGATACACTAGGAGTCAAGCTAGTGAAATGGATTCTGTTTTACACAGATTAGAAAGTATGCACTCGTATGGTGATGATGTCTCCCAGCAGGAACCTAGGGGAGATCAAGTTAACTATGCTTTGTTAACTAGTGCACAACTTGAACCTTCTAGTTATGAGAAGGCATGTACTCAAAAAATTTGGCAAGATGCCATGAACGAGGAGATAACCTCTATAAAAAATGACACTTGGGAGCTGGTCAAGCTTCCTAAAGGCAAGAAATGTGTTGGATGTAAGTGGGTCTACAAGACCAAGTTTAATGTTGATGGTAGCATTGAAAGGCACAAGGCGAGACTAGTTGCAAAGGGATTCACTCAGAAATATGGAGTTGATTATGAAGAGACTTTTGCTCCTATAGCCAGACAGAAGACTATTAGAACAGTTCTTGCCTTAGCTACAAATAAGGGATGGAAAGTCCAACATATGGATGTGAAAAGTGCATTTCTAAATGGTTACTTGACAGAAGAAGTGTATTTTGAGCAACCACAAGGATTTGAAGAGAAAGACAAGGGACATCTTTTTTACAAACTGAAGAAGGAACTTTATGGCCTCAAGCAGGCACCACGAGCTTGGTACTCATGCATTGATGGGTACTTCAAAGAATTTGGGTTCACCAGAAGTAGAAATGAACCCACCCTTTACTACCTCCAGCAAGGAAATGACATCCTCATAGTTTGCTTGTATGTGGATGATCTCATATTCATGGGTAGTAATGAAAAACTGAATATGAAGTTCAAACACTCCATGATGGAGCAGCTTGAGATGAAGGATCTTGGCTTAATGCACTACTTCCTTGGAATGGAGGTTCATCAGTCAGATACAGGGATCTTCATCTGTCAACATAAGTATGTTCGGGACATGCTTAAGAAGTTGCTATGGAGCATTGCAAACCAATTGCAACTCTAGTTGGACATGGGATCCAATTAAGCAAAGATGATGGAGCATCAAAAGTTGATGTGACCACTTTCAGAAGCATGGTTGGGAGTTTGATGTTTCTCGCCAACACCAGACTCGATATTCAAGATGCTATTTCTCTTGTCTCTCGATTTATGTCTAACCCTTCCGAGTTGCATTTGCAGGCAGCTAAGATAATTCTCAGATATGTAAAGGGTACATGGGATTTTGGAATCCATTACCATAAATGTAACACTATCAAGCTTGTAGGCTTTAGTGATAGTGATTGGGGTAGCAACATTGATGACAGAAAATCAACCTTAGGGAACTGTTTTAGTCTGGGATTGGGGCTAATAACTTGGAGTTCCAAGAAGCAGACAGTAGTAGCAATATCTTCAACAGAAGTTGAGTATATAGCAGTCACTCATGCTAGTACTCAAGCTCTATGGCTACGAAAGGTATTAGAAGAACTTGGAGAGTAGCAAAGTGGTCCAACAAGGATATTCTATGACAACATTAGTGCCATTCAGTTGGCATACAATCCTATCCACCATAGTGTTGTGACTGTTTCACAACTAGCCCCAAAGCTTGGGGACCCACATTTTTTTGATAAATTTTGGTGTGGTTTTTGTCTTTTTCTTTTTTTTATAGGTTTATTAAAGTGTTTATAATTCAAACATTAACTTTTGGGTTAATTTATGTTTAAAAAAATAAATAAACTAAAAAAAAAGGAATTAAAAAAAATAAATAAATAAATAAAACAAAAAAAAGAAAAAAGAAAGGATAAATAAATAAAAATAATATATATATATATATATAAACAAATGAACATAAAATAAAAATAAAAAAAAAAATAAAAAGGGATAAGATATTTTATATATATATATATATATAATATCTTATATTTTTCATGGTGGCCACGTATAACTCTTAAAGCTTTTAAAGCACTTTTATTTAGCTTTAAGTAGTATGTAGTGGTAGGGTTGTTTTTTTTTAGCTTTTTTGTTTTTTTTTAGGTTTTAATTTTTAATTTTTTCATGTTAGTTTAGGTAAAGTTTAGTTTTTGTTTTTTTTAACGTGTTTTTTTCTTTTTGCAGGGTGTTGCGTATGGAGGAAAGGAAGAGAAGCGAAACGCCATGGAGAAAGGGAAACGAAAAGATGCAGGAAAAAGAAACGAAAGGCCATGCAAAGGAGGGAAACGAAATGCAAAGAGCCAGATTGGAAAATTTTAAATACGCTATTTGAGAGATTGAAAAAGGGGGACGGAAATTTTTGGCATGGCCAAATGAGAGGATTTTGGGCATGGCCGGATATGTAAAACTTGGATTTTAATTTTAATGCCAAAGCTTCTATTCAGAAATTTCAGGCCTTGTTAGCAAGAAAGAATGAGAAATTTTCTGCATGCTCTGTTTTAATTGTTTTATCTTTCCCCTTCCAAATTTCAGATTTGTATGTGGAATTTACGCCATTGTTTTTGGGTTATTTCATGTGAATGTCTGCAATCTGGAAATTATTTAAAACCCTAGGAGCCAGCACCTAGTTTACTTTGATCGTGTTTGTTTGCAGGTCAAATAGGCTAGGTTGCATGTATGAAACTCTCACGTATTCGGTTTTGCAAGACGGGGTGCTATCAAACTGAAGGAGCTTTTGCATTGCTGCATTTCAACAATTATTTTGATGCAAACTTTTAATTTTCTGTTTCCAAAAAAATTTAATTTCAAAATTTTTTCCTATGTTCAGGCATTAAAATAAACATTAAAAAAAATTCAAAATCTAAAAATGATTTCACCATTGCGTAGAGTATAATTCAGACTTCCAATACGCACTTTGAAATTTCATTTTCGGAGTTGTTTAGTATTTTTTAAAATTCATCAAAGTTGTTGTTTTGTCACAGATTTTAAAAATCCGAAAATAGAAAATTTCCATTTTAAGGTCAAATTTCATTTTTCCAGTTTTGTTTTGCATTCATGAGCCTATGATGACATTCCCTTCATGGAAATTCCAATTTCATTGAAGGAGTTATGTTTTATGTCATTTTCACAAATTCCCATTTTGGGCCTAAAATTACCCTTTCTTCATAAAAATTCTAATTTTGCAAAAGAGGGGTAATTTGAGTATTATATTGAAGGTCTTTGCCTTAAAGCACTTAATTATTCATCTTGATGAAAATTTGATTTCATTTAAGAGGGAAAAGTTAAAGTGACATTTTGAAGCTATATTTGAAGACCCTATTCATCATTGAGGATTTAATGCAAGATAAAATCTATCTTAAAACCATCAAGATAAAAGGAATTAAAGCATTACATTGTGGTCATATGAGGGCCAACTCACATTTGATTTATCTTGGTTCAATGAACAATCACTAAAGTTTCATGGTAAAATAAACCAACATTGCCCCTTGTTTACAGTTACTTGCAATCACTAAGGTGTTCCAAGCATTTAAATTGAATATCTTTATTTGATGCACATGCAAATGCTAATATAACGGAGACCTTGGAGAAGTTGTTTGTTTAACTTCTTTGCAAGAGGGGATTTGGAATCCAAATCCTAAGGGAGAGTGTACTTTCACAATTGGGTGAAAATACCACTCAACACATAGTAGATCCAAGCATTTTGATATGAAGTACCACTTCATCAGAGATATGGTGGAAACTGAAACTGTTGAGCTTCACTATTGCCACACTTTGGATAATGTTGCGGACATCTTCACCAAGGCGCTGGCTAAAGCTCAATTTGTAAAGCTGAGAGACTGTATTGTCAGTCGTCTCACCTTTAAGGGGGAGAATGTAGCAGTGTGAACACATAGTGGTTAGTTTAGTGATTGGCTAGTTTAGGTTGTCGATAAGTTCTAAATGTCGACATGTTTTTTAAGTCAATAAATTCTTCTCTTCCCCTTATCCCTCCATTTCCTCCTTTATTCCCTCTTCCTCCTTATCGCTCCACCTCCTTTCCCCTTATTCCTCCAACTTCCCTTCTTTTCCTCTCCGTCGACTTCCTCCCGTCTCCCTTCATATAAATTAGAAACTCTATCCTATGTTCTTGTTGATGTAATGGCTGTGTGAAGATTAATAAATTTGTATTAATTTTGTTATTAATATTTCTTAGTGTCACCTGGTTCATTTTCTATAACATTGCTTACGCTTCGTAAAGTCATTGAAATATGACCAAGTAAGGCTTAGAAAATGGAGTGAAATTGTGCAGGGACCTAGCAGGGTGCTTGGGATTGTTCTCTAGTTGTGGAGGATATTATAGTTGGGCAGGAGGTGGTGTGGCATGGTATGTTTGTTGCTATGACAAATATTAAAATTGTTATTGTTGTAACTGCTACAGTTGTTGAGGTTGTTTATTAGGAATGCTTTAACTGCTCAACACCACCTAATTAACTTGATTCATCTTATATTGATTGTTGGAAGTGCCCTTGGATTTTTGTTTGACCATTCTTTATTTTTTAGCTTTATTTCTCCCTCTTTAATTTTTATGTCTTCAATAGTCTTGGCTTGCACTAAAGCCAAGTGTTCAATATTGTTGGATTTGTGATAGTATATATATTGTCTTTAAACAACTCCTTATGAATAATCAAGTCAACTCCATGATGAGGAGAGAAAATGGGAGTTCTATTATTACAACTCTCCATCGAGCACCATAATCCAAGATAGACTCATCATCAAATTGATGAAGATTGTATAGGTCAATAAGTGTCATCTTCTTTTTGACAATGAGGGTGAAACATTCTAGAAATAGGTTGGCCAATTGCTCAAAGTTATAAAGGCTATTTTTGGGCAAGTGATTGAACCAATCTAAAGCTCCTCCCCCGAGGGATAGTGGAAATGTGCGAAGCATGAGGGGATCAATTTCAATGATAAAATAGCATGCATTAATAAATGTACTCATGTGTTCTTAGGGGCCCTACTTCCCCTTGAATTTTTGAATTTTGGCATTACAAAGAAGGTAGGGCATGATGGTGATGGTACCGAAGGATGAATAGGGTAGTTCTAAAATTGATTGAGCATCATTTTTTGATATCCAGTACCTACAACTTGTAATATCAAACTATCGGCCTTGTCAGCCAATAGTTGAAATTTATCCAAAGTGATCAAGAGGGTTGAGTGAGATGTGAAAAATTGAAAATCTAAAAATGGATGTTGGTGGTGTTGAGCAGATTGGTGGTGGGTGTATGTGGGGTTGAATGATGTGTGTTGGGTGAAAGGTTGTTGATGTGTAGGGGGTGGTTGTTGGTATTGTTATTGATGTTAAATGGATGGTTGTTGATATTGGTGTTGGGTGACTTGTTGGTGTTGTAGTGATGGTTGTTGGTATTGGATGGGTGGCTGTTATTGGTATTGTGGTGTAGGTGGAGGTTGTTGTTGCAACGATGATTGTTGGTATTCTATGGGTGGTTGTTTTTTATTTTGTGGCATGGGTGGAGGTTGTTGTTGTAGCAATGGTTGTTGGTATTATATGGGTGATTTTTTTTGATGTTTTGGCATAGGTGGAGGTTGTTGTCGTAATGATAGTTGTTGGTATTGGATGGGTTGTTGTTGTTTATGTTGTGGTGTGGGTAGAGGTTGTTGTTGCAGTGACAGTTTTTGGTATTGGATGAGTGGTTTTTGTTGATGTTGTGATGTGGGTGGAGGTTGTTGCTACAATGATGGTTGTTGGTACTGAATGGGTGGTTGTTTTTGATGTTGTGGTGTAGCTGGAGGTTTTTTCTAGTAGTACTATTGAGGTTGTTGTTGGTATTACTATTGAGGTGGCAACTATTGGTATTGTGGCATGGGTGGAGGTTTTTGGTGGTACTACTGAGGTGGTGACTATTGGTATTATTGCAATGAATATTATTGGTATTTTTGCAGTAGAGGCTACTGGTATTGTTGTGGTAGAGGCTACTGGTATTGTTGTGATGGAGGTTGTTAGTATTGTTGAGTGAGGAAAATTTGACCATAGGCCTTAGAATCTGGTGGTTGGGTGGATGGTTTCTGGTATTTTTGAAAAGGTGTTAAGGCCTGTATGGTAGGTGGTCGAGTGGTTCATGATGTAGATTGTGCAAAGAACAATTATTGGACCATTGTGGAAGGTGGGAGGTTTGGCACCTAGGGTGGAAGTTGTGGTAGATGGGACAAAGTGGGTAGAGTAAATGTAGGCAAATGAGATATCACTTTAACATAGGCCCAGTTGTATTGGTTTAGATTCAAAGATGTAAATATGTGGCCTACATTGGATTAGGGATTAGAACCCCCAAGTGGAAATTATTTGGTAGTTGTAGACACCAAAACAGCACCAATCTGATTATGTGGCTACAAGCACTGACCGAATTGGCATACACAGCCCCTAGGGCAGCCCCCAGAGGTTAAACAGTGGTCCTAACCACTCCCAAAGTAGTTTTGGAAGGTCAGAGGTCAATTTGGCACCTTTCAAGCACCCTGCTCCTTATTCGTTCCACCCTGGGATGATTAGAATGCTATTCGCCCCACCCCGGGATGATTAGCAGCAATCGCTCCAGGGTGGGGCGAATAGCAGGTTTGACGGGAAAAAGTCAAACCTTGACAAATGGCAGCCCAGATCCACCACTCAACTCCACCTTCAATGCATGGGAGTGTGAGTGAGCATTTCAAAGCTCAAAGAGGCAGTCATAGAGGCAGTCATGGAGCCCTTAATCAGGGAGGAATCTTCTCTCCCCTGACAAGGCATGATGGCCAAGTGGCGCCCCTGCATGCACATTCAAAGTAGACCTTCAGGTCTATAAAATGGTGAGTCTTCTCACCCCAAAAGGAGGATAGAGCAGGAGCATTTGGAGCAATGGAGTGCTACCGAATTATACCCTCACCCTCATTGTGCTTCCTACATCCTTGATCTCTCTTTTGGAAGGGAGGTTATTGGGTGAACATTAGGAGCGCAATCCGGACCCAAAACCCAAACAATTGGCCACAATCCCACACCCAATTTTTTGACACAACCCCCTAGGAGGTTTTGGACCCATCCCAAGTGGATTGGTGTCAAAACCAAGCCCCAAACGGTGGGCGTCCTGCCCCGGGCGCCCCGCACTGTTGTAGTCCTAATCGCCCCACCCCGGAGTGATTAGAAATCTATAGTATATTTCTTCACTATTTCTTTTGCATCTTGTTTTAGGTGACTCATATATGTTGTTGTTCAATTTTGAATGCATTCTGACTTGTTTTGACTGTGTTTTCATTGTTTTACGCTTTTACTAACATACAGGGAGCGCCTTCGGATACAGGGTGATCGGGGCAGAATCTGCAAAATCCGACCTTCTGGGTCATCTCAAAATGCCCCATTTTGCCTAACCCCAAGTTTGTAGGTGTTTTGGAGGCCTCTGGATGGGACATTTGGGAGGTCACTTTTGGACATTTTATGATAGTCCTAATCGTCCCACCCCGGAGCGATTAGAAATCTACAACAGATTTCTTGACTATTCTTTTTGCAATGTGTCCCTGATGGTGTTTACATGCTTCTATTTAAATTTCATTCCATTCTGATAAGTTTTGATCACTGTTTTAATTATTTCATGTATGCATTAACCGGAGGCCTTGGGGATTGCATGTTTCCCTCCATCCGCATGTGCTATTAATCATTTGCTATTTCTTTGTACGTAGGATCTCGACACCAGAGGGGCAGCAAGGAACTAAGAATGTATTCATGCAAGCGGTGGTGACATTTGGCCCACCCATTTCGAATGTGGGCACGCGGAAGATCCCGAAGGGAAGCGCACCATCCGTTGGTGTAACAAAATTGTATCGAACGCTCCGAGCCCCTAAAAATGGGGGGAGACGTATTGTAACCTGATCATAAGAAAAATTAATAAAAGAGGCTGCACCTTTGTTTTTGCTTTACATCTCATTTCATTCATGCTTCGCTTTCCCTTTTTCATGCACTTAGCATTTCGTTAATACAACTGCTTTTGTTTGCATCGCACCCGATGCGCCTGTGCTTCCGTATACATGCTTTCAGTGGTGATCATGGTGGGACCCTATCCCCTAATTTTGGGATCAATTTTTTGATCAAAATTTTGTGTTTTTGCTTGTAGGTGTTAATCCTTCAAGCGCTGGACTGCTGCTCGTGCCACCCTGTGATGAATATAGAGCTGGTATTCATTTCACCCAGGGACGAATAGGCATTCATCCCACCCTATGATGAATACAGATCTACTATTCATCCCACCCCAAGATGATTAGCTCTCTATGCATTTTTTGAGCAGAAACTCAGGGGCATCCAGTTTGGGCAGAGAAGAGGTAGGTTTTTTGAACATCCTCTGTAATTTTTTGTCTCTATTTCTATGATTTTTCTACTTTCTTTGCTTGCATAGAGAATTTTACTGCATGTTTTCTTTCTTTGTGCAAGTAAAAATAACCACACACACCACATGATAATATAAACATCAAGGAGTTGGTCGTAAAACCCCAACACTTGATCAAGACCAACGGTGGATTTCATCACCACCTTGGCTTGAATTTTGCATACATAACCCCGATCGCGACTGTTGCTAGACGTAAATCCTGATGAAAGCTGACCAAGTGTAGCTAGGGTGATTCCCAGTGCATGAGGATAAGTCTTCTATGGTAGGTGTCAAAAATAGAGTGATTCCCCTTCCATACCGCCTATGTTCCACGTACTGTTCTGCTCTCGCATACCAATAGTTTCCCTCACGTAAGGGCGGGTATATTGAGAGGTTCGGTATAATGGCCTGGCAGTGGTATATTGAAGGGGTGACCATTTTGGGAGACATAAGAGCCCTCATATTGCATGTACAACAAAATTTTCTTTACAAGGCTTTCAAAACAAAAATCAAAACACACTAAACCAGATTTAGGGCACACATTTAATCTATAAACGAGATAATCACTTCTTTGTTTGTGTGGTCCCTTTTTGTTTAGTGTAGCATAAAAAATCATAAAGAAGATAAAAACATACATATCCTTTAGAGAACCACCACCATGGTGTACACCCGTAGCCAAGCCCAATCATGGGCAGAAGCTGCAAAAAGTGTACAAGGGGGCACAAGTCACCTCCGTTATAGCCCCAAGGACTTGGTCATACCACCTTGGTGGCCTGACCCACAACATAGTCCACATCATACCATGACGGAATAGGACTATAGAGGCACCCCTTCGAGGGGCACTCCCATTCAACACAGACCCTTTCAGGAGGAGTACATACATAGGAAGGCCCCCTTAGACACTCATTATGAGTGGCCACCATGCGATGAAGTGCTAGAACAACATAAGGTCCATAAGGAGGGGCCACATGATTATATCATCCCTCCTCTACCCCTCATTACTATCAAAAACAATAGGCCAAATCCAGAGCGCAAGGCTCTTCAGACAGGGTGAGCCAACTCTGCCCACCCCTTTCACATATATGAAAGGGAGCATGAGGAAAACCACTATATTCCTCAAGAGCAATACACAACATGGGAGCAATGCGCCTCCGCACCTGCTATTTATCAGGATCACCTACTGAGGCCAGAGCCTCGGGTGAATGTTGCTAACCTCGATAGAGGGAAGTGACCTATAGAGATCTCGGATCACTATGACCGAGATAGATATGTAGGGGAGGCATCTAGGCCTCCTAGACCTAAGATGGTAGAACAAATCGACTTGGCATTTGCCAAACATACCACCCGCCAAGCGCAAATCATGTAGCTTGAGCAAGATCAACAATAGTTAGAGCACCTATACCATCTTAGCAAAGAGTGCATTCAACGTCAGATGGATGAGTTGCTCCAGAACACTATGCATGAGAGGATTCCAACCCCTCGCACACATAAGATAGAGCTTTATGAGAGGCATAACCCCTTGGTACGAGACAGGTCTCCATGACCTTATCAAGCGTTGCCTCCAAGACCTCCTAGACCTGAGCGGGAGACCACTCCTAGAACCAATGATGGGCACCCTCCTCGGGCACCCACCCATGTTTATAGGTCATGCCCAAGAACTCCTCAAGAAGCCTATGAGGAATTCGAGCAAGAAGAAGAGTGGGCTGAAATGCCCTACCAAGGCAGGGGGGTGCTATCCGGCTACCCCTCCATAGGCCTCAAGTTCCCCGCAATTCACAATGGGAACAAACCAAGGAGGAAGAGATCAAATCTTTCGATGCATACAAAGAGCTGCTAGAGCGCTTAGAGTCTATGGAGACCAAGACTTTTGGGCCCCAAAAGCCCACTTTACGCCAGCTTCATAGTCACCCTATGCATCCTTTAGTGCCGGCACCCCCATACCCTGAACACTTCAAAATGCCTCAATTGGCAATTTTTAGAGGGGATGAGGATGCCCAAGAGCACGTGACAAGATTCCTGAGTCAATGCTTTGGCATTCAGGACAATGATGCTTTGCTTCTAAGAACATTTATAACCATGTTCGTAGGCCCTACCTCGGATTGGTTTACCCAGTTGTCGAAGCATAGCATCAACAACCTAGACCAGCTAGTGGATGCGTTCCTCGAACGTTTCACCTTCAACACCAAGAAGAAGGCATCATTAAGTGACCTAGCTAGCCTCAGGAAGTATGAGGAAGAGACCATGGTGGCTTATGGAAATCGATGGAGGACGTTGCTTTCAAGGCTACCTTACCTCCCTCCCATGGCCGACCTGACCCAAATGTTCTCAAAGAGTTGCCTAAGGTCGATCTCCATGCTATTGCAGCTGCAACAATATGCCACTCTCGAGGAAGCCCTGGTGCAAGCCAGAATAATTGAGGAGATCAAGATACAGGATGGTGAGATTGCCAAGCCATGCAAGAAAGAGTGGCCCAAAAATGCCAAAATTGGGTCCACACAACCGAAACCCATCGCGATCAATCAGGTTGCCATAAACATACCAAAGCCTGCACAGATGACACAGCCCCCAAAGGCTAATTATCAAGAAGTTCCTCTTGACAGCTATGAGAAGGAAAATCATAGGCAAGAGCAAAATTAGCAGCGTCACCCTAGGCGACAATTCACACCCTTCACAGAGTCTAAAGACTCCTTGTTTGACCGCTTGTCCATGGCAAACTTGATAAACCTGCCAGAAAGTCGACCCGTAGACCCCAACATGCCAAAACCCAAGGGCTATAGGGAAGACCTATATTGTAGATTTCATCGACAGAAAGGACATGACCTTTACGCATGTTGGAAGTTCAAAAGCTTAGTGCAGGACCTAATAGACAACAAAATGCTAGCGGTGGATAATCCCGTAGCACCAAGCAACCAACAGATGGAGGTCTTCAAAGACCCCCTGCCTGCCCATGATGCATAGGCAAAGACTCTACAAGTCAATGAGGTGACACAAAACTGCCCCATGCAGGGGTATGTAGGGATGATAAGCATAGTGACATGGAACAAGAGGTACCCAAGCACAGATGCCCCCGCTGCAGCTACAGGAGAGGTTCCATCAATGTCACAACCTCAACAACACCCTACGCAACCTCCCCCACCTAGACCAGTGGCCACGATTCAGACTAAACTTACCCAAAGTTTAAGGACCACGTCGGCTAGGCTCTCCATCTATGAGCTCATCCAACAATCATCGCCCCATCGGGAGGCTCTAATGGAGATACTCAAAGCCATCGAGCTACAGCCCCATGAAGCAAACTCTTTCAACAACTTTGTGGGACATGTAAAATGATGTACAGAACTAGTCATCACCTTTAGAGAAGATGAACTAAAATCGATGATTGGTGATATGGTGGATCCACCCCTGCACGTCATTGCATGGGTCAACAGGATTCCATTTAAGAGGGTGTTGGTGGACACTGGCTCATCCAGAAATATAATCACAACAATGGCATTGAAACACCTCAAGTTGCCAGCATCTCACATTGTGGCCTCCACCTATACTCTTCGAGCATTCAATGACGCGATATGCTCGATGGTTGGCACAATTGTCCTGCCCATCCAAGTGGGACAAAAGACTATTCCTACATTGTGCCACATCCTGGAAGGTGAGATGGCCTACAATATCTTGTTGGGCCGGCCTTGGATCAGGGACATGAAGTGTGTCCCTTCGATAGCCCATCAATGCCTAAAGTACACATACGAAGGGCAAGTGCATGTAGTCCCAGCAGACTTAGAGCCCTTCAAGTATTGCAATGCAGTGCAGCTAATGCCACAATCGACCCTCCCATCGACACATTTGGACTTTCAGTTGAATCCATCCAAATAGGGTTCGATTCCGCATACATCCCCACTGTTAAGTCCATCAAATCACCAACCGGGCCCATCTTCATCATCTGGTCCTTCACCAACGATACCACCTACGGTGGCCACACCGAAGGACAATGGGAAGAAGCCCTTGGAAGAGATACCACCATTAGTCTCAACCATATCTACCGAAGAGGTGCCCAGCCGAATGGAAGTCGAGATGCCTGGTTCACCCAACATGGAGTGGACCCAGGAAGAACTCCCATTCCCTCCCCCTCAATCACCAACGATCACCATTGAGATGGCCAATACGGGCCTGGGGGAGTACCTAGTGCGGAACATTGTGGCAACACCCACGCTTGAGTCCATGCAGGACATGGGGAGACCTCGCCTCCCCATCGGCACTATTGTCCCTTTAGGCTACCCACCAAATCAGACAAATTTTGTATATGGGGGCCTCGATAATGGCATTGAACCTTACCTACAAGAGGAAGAGGATGAAGAGCCCTTTGTTGAGAACGTCAACTATCTGTCCAACCCAGACTTCGCTTTGAAATACCTTGGCCAATGTAATTGGCATGGATATGGATTGGGCAGATATGAACAAGGAGTGCGCATTCTTTGTCAACCAAGATATCAAATGCCATATGATAAATCAGGAGTAGGGTTCAACCACCCTCTGCCCCTTGACATCTTGGTAGAGAACATGCAAGGCCTAGGGCTAGGCAACAAGGATGGGTTGGCACAAGATCCATATGCCAATCCTAACACAACATACACATTGGGGGATTATCTCCCATTGTTAACAACCAACCTTGTGGGCCTCAACAACTCCTCCCCTTCGATCGAGAAAGGGGAAAGTTCAAGAACTTACCTCCAAGAGGGATATAGACAAGGCCAAGAAGGATCTTTCGAAGATGAGTCAGAGTATGAGGTAGCACCTTGGGACCCTTTCGAGTCCGATAGCAATCACTCGCAAGTGACACCCATAGATGACTATCAAGAGAACTTCATGGCAATGTTCCCCTTGAATGCTCCAATCGAGCGATTGCCACCCCAAGAGAATCAGGTCCTCCCACAGAGAGTGGAACAACCCCGATGGGACCAAATCAACTTGCTCGAACAGAACGAGCCTCACATGCCACAAATAGTTGTCAGAGCCAATGAAGGCCTATGGATCTCCGATAGTGATTATGAAGATGAGACTGAGATGGCATATCTCAACCATATGCGGCAGCAGCAATACCCCATAGACATTGATGACATGTTTGAATAGCTAAACATGGGGCCAAGGCATAGGTGGCATTTGAACCAAGCATAGTTGGACCAAGTGCTGCATCCGCCACTTTAGGCATACAGAGAGCACCTTCCACCTGGAGACCCTATAGAGCCATCAGTGCCAAAGGTAGACCCTATCCTTCTATCCACACATAGGGTCGATCCATTTGTGCCAATACCCATAGAGCCAGATCTGGAGCACAAAGATCACCAAGGATGTCCGAGTCACCACCCGCATGGTAATGGAGACCAAATTCACTTCATCAACATGATCTCCATTGACTTAACCGCCCCCATCCACAATCCAGACCGATCCAAGCATGACCATTGTATCTAAACCTAGATGCCATAGACTAGGATCATGCTAACTCGCCACCATCCCCATCAGAGTATTGGCCTTGCGGTGAGATGCTTCATTTCACCCTAGGACCAACTCAGGATATCTTCCACGCTGAAGAGGAACCCGACGTTCCAAACGTAGATCTAAATTTAGAAAATGATATCCACCTGATCCCAACTCCACACCAGTTGGAGGATGGGTCCCACATGTCAGTCGAAGAGATGACTGACGTAGACATCGGCTCTGATCCAATGAATCCATAAATCATCAAGCTAGGGGTAAGTCTATCCCCCGAAGAGCAAGCCGATTACATTGCCCTTCTCAAAGAGAAGAAGGAGGTTTTTGCATGGTCCTACAAAGACATGTCGGGGCTAGACCCGTAGCTAGTCATGCATAATCTAACGCTTGATCCGACAGTCAAGCCAATCAAGCAAAAACTATGTAAGATGCACCCAACAGTAGCCTTAATGGTCAAAGATGAGCTACAAAAGTTGTTGGATGCATAGTTTGTCATCTACGTGGATTACCCACCATGGTTGTCCAACATGGTACCCATCAAGAAGCCGGATGGGAGGATTCGCATATGCATCGATTTTTGAGATCTAAACAAAGTGAGTCCCAAGGATGATTTCCCCTTGCCTAGCATCGATGCATTGGTAGATGCTACAGCAGGCCATGAAATGCTTTCCCTCATGGATGGTTTCTCGGGATACAACCAGATTCGTATCAATCTCGATGATCAACTCAAAATGGCGTTCACAATGCCTTGGGGGACATTTTGTTATAAGGTCATGCCCTTTGGCCTTAAAAATGTTGGCGCCACCTACCAACGCGCTATGACATACATCTTCCATGATCACATGCATAAAACTTTGGAAGATTATATGGATGATTTGTTGGCCAAATCTCTTTTGCGCCCAGATCATCTCGATGACTTGCGCAAGATCCTTGATCGCCTCATTGAACACAAAGTTAGGCTAAACCCCAAGAAGTGCGTATTTGGCGTCACATCTGGAAAACTCTTGGGTTTCATAGTCTCAAAATGAGGCATCGAGGTAGATCCAAATAAAGTCAAGGCAATCCTTGAAATGCTTCCCCCAACCACCATCAAGCAGCTCAGAAGCTTGCAGGGTAAGGTCACGTCGATCAAGCGCTTCATAGCGCAGCTATCTGACAAGTGCCGACCCATGAATAAATTATTACACAAAGGGGTAGCATTTCATTGGGATGATGAGTGCCAGTCAACCTTCGATGACATTAAACAATACTTGGCTTCACCGCCAGTATTGGCACCACCTAGACCAGGAGTGTCATTCTATTTATACATCTCAGCTACTGAGGTGGCATTGGGCGCCATGCTAGCCCAAAAAAATGAACTACATAAAGAACAGGCTAATTATTATCTTAGCCGCACCCTGGTCAGTTATGAACTTAACTATGCATACATCGAGAAGCTATGCTTAGCAGTGGTATTTGCCACCAAAAAGCTATGCCATTACATGCTGAGCAATACGACGTATGTTGTGTCTAAGGAGAATCCATTGCGGTACATGATGAGTCATACTTATCATAGTAGCCGCACGACAAAATGGATCATGTTGTTGATGGAGTTTGACATCGAATTCATTGGACAAAAGTCCATCAAAGGTCAAGTCATCGCCGATCAACTAGTAGAGGCTCCTCTCGAAGATGATCAGCCTCTGACCATAGAGCTACCCGATGATGGGGTCTTCCATGTCTCAGAATCGCCAGATTCTGATGAGCCTGAGTCACAGGCCGACATAACCCTATTTTTTGATGGTTCTAAATGTGAGCAAGGGGGTGGCATGGGAATCATATTCTTCACACCGCAAGGGGCTCCAATGCCTCTATCATTTAAACTTGATTTCCCATGCACCAATAACAATGTTGAATACGAAGCCTTGCTCATAGGTCTTCAGACAACCATCACCATGAACATCAAATGCTTGAACATCTTTGGTGATTCATTATTAATTGTCAACCAAGTGAAAGGGGTATTCCAATGTAAATGCCCAGTTCTATAGGCCTACAAAGCCCTTGTGGATAAATTCTTAGCAAAGCTTGAATGGTACGACATCGAGGCACTCCCTCGATCATCGAATCATTTTGTGGACACTATGGCCTCCTTGGGGTCACTAATCCCGCAAGACACTTCTGGTGAGATGACAACCATTCAAGTCAAAACATTATCGCAATCCATGATGGAGCGTGCAAGCTCTGACATAATGCCAGGAATCCACCTGATCCAGATTGAACCATCTCAGGATAAGTTCTCTCGAATCCATGATAATCTGAATCATGCCAACTAGGGGTCCTTGTTCTCCCCAACCCCTCTTAATAGCAACACAACGCTATTCTTACAAGTTCTTTCCCACTCAACTTTTGCTAGGGATGAACTTCAAGAGGGATTGGTCGTTCATACCATCAAGGTTTCTGATCAGCAGGATTGGTACACACCCATAAGAGACTATCTCAAGTTAGGTAGCCTCCCACTTGGATTGTCGCATGCCATGAAAAGATCATTCAAATAGAAAGTGGCAAAACATGTCTTGCTAGGAGACATTTTGTACCATCGAAGCTACGAAGGGATCCTCCTCCATTGCTTGGACCAGCAAGAGTCCACTTGGGCGATCACCCAAGCGCACGATGGTACATGCGGTGGCCACTTCAGTGGTATGGCCATCGCAAAGTGCATCCTTCGCATGGGCTATTATTGGCCATATTTAGAGCGAGATTGTTGCGCGTATGTGAGGAAGTGCATGAAGTGTCAACACCATGCTAACTTGACACACGTACCTTCTCAGGCCTTGCAGCCGATCCAATCGGCTTGGCCATTTTTGTAGTGGGGCTTAGATCTAATCGAAAAGATCTCCCCTACATCGTCAAGCCATCACACGTTCATCATAACGGCCACAGAGTACTTCACCAAGTGGGTGGAAGCAATTCCGCTTACCTCTACGACTGGACCCCGCATTGCGGAGTTTATTCTACATAACATCATATGTCATTTTGGTATTCCATCCAAGATCATCTCGGATAATGGGACGTCATTTAAGAACAAATATGTGCATGCTTTGACAACAAAGTACAAAATTTAGCATAGTTTTTCAACACCCTATTATCCGCAAGCAAATGGGCAAGCAGAGGCGTCAAACAAAATGCTAGTTGCCATCCTTAAAAATATGGTCACAGATAGTCATAAGGATTGGCACATTCAAATCCCACTTGCTCTGTGGGCTTATCGCACTAGCATTCGAATGCCCACTGGGGCAACTCCATTTTTGCTAGTGTATGGCTCCGAGGCAGTCATGCCTCTCGAGTTGGAAATACCTTCCCTACGCATATCAATGCAAGAGTTCATCGATGATGACACTACGTGGTAGGCCCGGTTAGACCAGCTTACGTTGCTCGATGAACGATGCATCAATGCTCTCGAGCATTTACGTATCTATCAAGAGTGACTTAAGAAAGCATACAACATGAAAGTTCACCTGAGGGACTTTCAGGTTGGTGACTTGGTCTTAAAAGAGAACCAACAAAATTCTAACTTGCCGCCCCATCTAAGGGACAAGTTCATGGCAAACTGGTTAGGTCCTTATGTAATTGATAGTAAAATAGGACCTAGAACATACCGGCTAGCCTCTCTTGAAGGAATCAAGGAACTAGAACCCTTGAACATCAGTCATTTGAGGCCATTCCACATTTAAAAGAGCCATGGCCCACCCCAAAAAGCTCCAAGGATTCCCACAATCACTTGGTCAACCCAAAAATCCCCAAAGGTGCCCATAATCCCTTTGGTCACCAAAAGCCAAGATTCCCACATGGTCAACCCAAAAAGCCCCAAAGGTACCCATAATCCCTTTGGTCAAACCAAAAGCTCCAAGGATTCCCATAATCACTTGGTCAACCCAAAAATGCCCCAAAGGTGACCATAATCCCTTTGGTCAAACCAAAAGCTCCAAGGATTCCCATAATCGCTTGGTCAACCCCAAAATGCCCCAAAGGTATCCATAATCCCTTTGGTCAAACCAAAAGCTCCAAGGATTCCCATAATCGCTTGGTCAACCCCAAAATGCCCCAAAGGTGTCCATAATCCCTTTGGTCAAACCAAAAGCTCCAAGGATTCCCATAATCGCTTGGTCAACCCAAAAATGCCCCAAAGGTACCCATAATCCCTTTGGTCAAACCAAAAGCTCCAAGGATTCCCACTTTCCAAACCAAGGCCCTCCTGGCCAAAGGAAATGCCCCAAAAGTTATCTATAAACCCTTTGGTCAAACCAAAAGCCCCAAGGGTTCCCACAACCGCTTGGTCACCCAAAATGCCCCAAAGGTATCTATAATCCCTTTGGTCAAAACCTCCAAGGATCCGAAAGAATCACTTGGTCCGCACCCACTCGGGATAAACCAACCATAACGAATTTTCAAAAAACAATAAAATAATAAAAAATAACAAAAAAATTGCATCTCACTTCCATGCATACTCTTAAAAATCAAAACAAAAAAAAAAAAAATAAGTTGCATTAGGCATCGCAAACATACATTGCATATTTGTTGGTCATACAGGTCAAATGCACCATAGACTGTAATTACTCGGCAATTCCATCATTTTTTGCATTTTTCCACTTTGTAAATAGTCCAGCAAAAATAAACGCCATCCACATTTTTCACCATATCATAATCAGTTGTCTTCTAATGTATCCAGGGCTTTCGTCATTCAGCTGTCTTTAGATTTCTAGCCAAAAACTGTACAAAGTCAGACATATTTTTACAAAGGTAGAGTTTTACTTGGATCACACCTTGTTACGTCGCATCCCAACACAAGTTAAAACACATAAAAAATTCCCAAGTTGTGTGAACGAAAGATGAAACCTACAAAGCAATCTAGGATACCATACAGTGAAAAGGTTATCTCGCTCATCCCCCTATGCGAATGACCCCAAGAATGCTGAGAGTTGGCAAAAGGACAAGCATCTTCCCTACCCAATTCCCCAAGCATCCCAAATTCTCAAAAAGTTGCAAATATCCAAAAAAATTGCAAAAATTCAAAGTACAAACTCCAAAGTTTGACATCAAAACCCACACAATGCATACATCAAAAAGCACAAGAAATAGTGATTCTCATCACTCAAAATTCCAATCCCTTGCTCAAAAGAAAAAAATAAAAATAAACAGTGATTTTTATCACTACATACGAGAGCAAGTATCCCAATAAAAGTAAAGAAAAGAAGGGAGTCGAACTTGAATCCCTGGAACTCTCAGCATTCGAAAGGTCATGAGGTGATCCTCAGTACCGGTTTGGTGGATAGCCTACTGGTCACTGGCGGCAAACCTCCCGCATGACGATATATCTGTCGCATTAAATTGTGTACAGATCAATGTTTGCATGTGGATGAGCTAGCTTATGGTATCCTAGATTGCACCGTAGATTAATCTTACTAAATACAACAAAGGAGTTAGTGGAGCTAATTAGGTGATCCTCAATACAGGTTTGGTTGACAACCTATCTAGCACTGGCGGTATCCTGACAACTACCACATAAACAAATTCAATCGCACACACAGGGATGTGAAATAACTTGGTCAAACTCAAGTCTGATTCGTACCTTGTTCAAAAGTCTTGTGAGATAAATGTACAGTCTTGGCTAGTTAGTTAAAACATCCGAGTCTCAGAAAAACCTTAACTACATTCTAGAACAACTGTGGTACATTCCATTCTTACATCACCATCAAAAAATACAAAACAAAAAATATTACACATGCAAAGTCATTCCACAAAGCAATCACATAGTACAGAAAGCCAGTAAATCCTGTACAGTCTATGGTGCCACCGCCAAGTTATCAACAAATCATTTCATCCATTCCATATGCATACATCATATAATTAGAAACAGTCACATTCATAATAACATATGCATACATCAACGTAAATAAATGTGCATAAAATTAACAATAAATCATGACAAGTGTATAATCAAAAAGAAAGTCATGTATATATATCGCCAAAAATGCCCATAGGCTACAATAAGTCGGTCCTCTGACCTCACAAAAAAATCAAAAACTCAAAAACCCCAAGCCTAGGGAGTCGGCCACCATGATCACGTAGGATCGGTGCGACTGGAACTACCCCTAGTGGTGTGGGTCCTATGGGACCTCTCAGGGCGGTTTCTGCCAGCCCCCGCATCATGCCCACTAGCGCTACCCTCACCCACCCGCCTACGATGAGAGGATGCTGACTGCTCAGTCTCACTACCTCTCGTACGACGTGACGATCCACCTCCAGTGAGCTCAGGTAACTGCCCATCGAGGTGGATAATCTCGGCCTCCAACTCCACCCGACATCGACCCCACTCCACATCCCATCGGTGGTACGTAGCCAATGCGTCATCCCGCTATGCCAACTGAGCCCGTAGGAGCTCCCTCTCGGCTCGGTGCTCCTCATCCCATCTCCATAGTAGCTCCTCCAATCATGCTATCTCAGCATGATACCTAGCCTCCATATCCCCTGGGACTGCCTAAGGCATGGGCATCTCCGAGATGGCATGCTGCTCCGGCACCCACTGCTCTAGGACGTCCTATGTATCCGGCTGCTCCGAAACCCCTAAATCATCCCCAATCAAGTCATCAACCTCCACCATATCCGCATCATCGAGCGGAGCCCCCAACCCTCCCTCGATGCCTCCGCAACCCCACCGCCTACTGCTACTGCATCCGGACCTCCTAGAGGCCCCTCACCCCACCATCGTAGCATCGTCCACCACTGGTCATACTCTATAGTCACCCCGACATTGTCCACATCGAGGACATCAATCACTACATCAAACTCCTCACCCAGTGGCTCAATAATCGGCCAGGCTAGAGTCCTCTCATCACCCCGACATCGATAGATCAAGGGCTCACCAGGAAATCCCTGGTGCACCCCAAACTATCGAGTCACCCGAACATACGAGAAGTACTCCTGCTCTATCCCATGTCGCCCGATCAACCATCTCCCCCTATGCACCCACCGAAGCCACTCTCCAGCCTCAGGCCAAGCTGGACAGTCCCGGTATGGCCGCCAGAACACCTCCCCTAGAGCAAGACGAGAGAAGGCATCAGTATAGTGCCCTACGACACCTACCCACCATCGACTCTACCCCTGCTCCTCTGACCTCCGCCATAGAGCAGCATACCCAATCTCCCTATCCACCATCTCTCCCCGAGTGGTCCAAGGCAACCCCTACGACCGCTCCATAACTATGTGCTACCACCCCCAACACTGCAATAGATAGCTACACCCAATCCCCTTCCACCTCCGATAATGGACCTCGTACAACTCATCATATAGCTATGCCAATAGTGTCTGACCCCACCTCATAATAAGTGGCACTACTGTCGGACACTCCACCAATCTGAACACCACCTCAAGGAGGTTCCAAGGGAACCTCGCACCTGAGGAGTCGAGAAGCAGCATGTTAGAGATGAGGGTCATCATCAGAGCATGCCTCACCCCTAACACGCCCTTCTCAAACCACCACCGCACCAGAATCCCGCCAATCAGGCAGTCCCCCTCTGCCCTCTCCACCGCCCTATCCACCCCCATCTCCATCGCATGCCCAAAGCACCGTGTCAGCACCATCATCCACTGATCACGAGGAGTCATCCGAATGGGCAGCCCATCTATCAAAATCCATAGAATCCGATACACGTCCTCCAGAGTCACTATCATCTCCCCTATTGGGAGATGAAAGGTGTTGGTGCGGGGATCCCACAAATTGATCAGGGCAGTCAGATATGCCCGATCCCCCACCATAGGCTCCAACCGCATCACTTGCTTGAGCCCAAGGGCATCAAGCCAATCCCAATCCGCCATAGTCAACGCATCCCGTGCATCAAAAAATACCGTCGACTAACGATACCGACTCTTCACAACCTAAAAAACAAAAACAACACAAAAACATTAAAACAATAAACAAAAAACAACAAAAACAAATTAGGTTTTCAACCTTAATTTAAACAAAAACAAAAAAAAAAAAAAAACAAAAAAAAAAAAAAAAAAAAACAAATTCAACCTAGGGTTTTTAACCTTAGGTAACAAAACAAAAAAAACTAGGGTTTTTAACCTTAATGTAAAAAAAAACAATAACAACACAAAAATCATCTAGGGTTTTTAACCTTAATTATGACAAAAAAAAAAAAAAAAAAAATTCAAACTAGGGTTTTTTAACCTTATGATGAACAAAACAAAACAAATAAAACCACAACATTCATCTAGGGTTTTAACCTTAATGTGACAAAAAACAATGATAAAATGCGAGTTTTAAAAATTCATATAAAAACAAACAAAAAAAAAAGAAGGAAGGAGCACCTACCGGTCTCGCCTCAGCTCCACCACTCGAGGATCCGGTCCTTGAACTCATGGTGTCCACAAAAATTTGATAGCGCTCCGCTACGCAAACTAGAACTCCTCCCCACAACTCCAAATCGCTAGAAAAAACAATTGCAAATGAGCCCAAAACCTAGTTTTGGCCCTTATATAGGCTCTTAGGCCTATAATCATTCCACCCTAGGATGAGCACTCTAGTTAGAACTCATACCACCCTAGGATGATTACAAAACTGGTATTCGTCCCACCCTAGGACGATTACAGAGCAAGAAAATAAAAAACAACCAAAACTGCATCCAAAATGCACCAAAAACAACAATAAAACTGCCGAACAAAGGCACCTTTGCGCCTACGATTCATGGCATCCAAAACCAATATTGGGGTCACAAATCCTCACTATCCTACTCCCTAAGAAGGCTACCATAGCCGGACCACTCCACGAGAGGACGGATTTTCGACAATTTCATCCCCAAAAGGCATCACAAAAAGGGTCAAAACCCACCAAAAAACAATAATAAAATTGCCGAACAAAGGCGCCTTTGCACTTGACATTCTTGGCATACAAAACCAATGTTGGGGCCACAAATTATCAATATCCTACTCCCTAAGAAGGCTACCATAGCTGGACCGCTCCACGGGAGGACGAATTTTTGACAATTTCAGCCCCAATAAGCGTCACAAAAAGGGTTAAAACCCACCAAAAATAGGTCCGATTGTTGGGAAACTGCATAAGCATTCAATGGAAAACAACTGAAGGCACCCTTACAAAAGTCATCTTGGGTCAAGCGACTCATCGCTTTTCTCATTTCGGTCATTCCCTCATCGATTCGTCGCTTGAGGGGGTAGTCACACTTAGTCACCAATCAACAAATACACACCCAATCAAGGAAATGGCATGCATTCAAAGAATCATTGACAAAGACAATCATGCTCCTACTTGGGGCAGCAAACAAGCAATAATCACAAGCTGATCAAACACTTGGCATTCTAGAATCATGAACTCAAGGTTCCCATAGACAAAAGGTTGCGCCCTTTGCCTATTCATGACTCGAACAATGTCCAAGATCAAGTAACACCTCACCGAAAAAGGTTAACACTTGAATTAAGCTCCTTAGCTCGTCAGAAGCAAGGATTCAAGAATGCGTGCCCTTTCCATACTTGGGGCATCAAAATTTGGTTAGGTTACTAAGAAACCCTAATCATTAAGTGCTTTGGTTATCTATTTTTGCTCAGCACTGTGCCACGCACAGCGCATCCCAAAAAGGGGCATCTGTAGACACCAAAACAACACCAATCTGATTATGTGGCTACAAGCACTGACCGAATTGGCATACATAGCCCCTAGGGCAGCCCCTAGAGGTTAAACAATGGTCCTAACCACTCCCAAAGTAGTTTTGGAAGGTCAGAGGTCAATTTGGCACCTTTCAAGCACCCTGCTCCTTATTCGTTCCACCCTGGGATGATTAGAATGCTATTCGCCCCACCCCGGGACGATTAGCAACAATCGCTCCAGGGTGGGGCGAATAGCAGGTTTGATGGGAAAAAAGTCAAACCTTGACAAATGGCAGCCCAGATCCACCACTCAACTCCACCTTCAATGCATGGGAGTGCGAGTGAGCATTTCAAAGCTCAAAGAGGCAGTCATAGAGGCAGTCATGGAGCCCTTAATCAGGGAGGAATCTTCTCTCCCCTGACAAGGCATGATGGCCAAGTGGCGCCCCTGCATGCACATTCAAAGTAGACCTTCAGGTCTATAAAATGGTGAGTCTTCTCACCCCAAAAGGAGGATGGAGCAGGAGCATTTGGAGCAATGGAGTGTTGTCGAATTATACCCTCACCCTCATTGTGCTTCCTACATCCTTGATCTCTCTTTTGGAAGGGAGGTTATTGGGTGAACATTAGGAGCGCAATCCGGACCCAAAACCCAAACAATTGGCCACAATCCCACACCCAATTTTTTGACACAACCCCCTAGGAGGTTTTGGACCCATCCCAAGTGGATTGGTGTCAAAACCAAGCACCAAACGGTGGGCGTCCTGCCCCCGGGCGCCCCCTGCACTATTGCAGTCCTAATCGCCCCACCCCAGAGTGATTAGAAATCTATAGTATATTTCTTCACTATTTCTTTTGCATCTTGTTTTAGGTGACTCATATATGTTGCTGTTCAATTTTGAATGCATTTTGACTTGTTTTGACTGTGTTTTCATTGTTTTACGCTTTTACTAACATACAGGGAGCGCCTTCGGATACAGGGTGATCGGGGTAGAATCTGCAAAATCCGACCTTCTGGGTCATCTCAAAATGCCCCATTTTGCCTAACCCCAAGTTTGTAGGTGTTTTGGAGGCCTCTGGATGGGACATTTGGGAGGTCACTTTCGGACATTTTATGACAGTCCTAATCGTCCCACCCCGGAGCGATTAGAAATCTACAGCATATTTCTTGACTGTTCTTTTTGCAATGTGTCCCTGATGGTGTTTACATGCTTTTGTTTAAATTTCATTCCGTTCTGATAAGTTTTGATCACTGTTTTAATTATTTCATGTATGCATTAACCGGAGGCCTTGGGGATTGCATGTTTCCCTCCATCCGCATGTGCTATTAATCATTTGTTGTTTCTCTGTACGTAGGATCTCGACACCGGAGGGGCAGCAAGGAACTAAGAATGTATTCACGCAAGCGGCGGTGACGTTTGGCCCACCCATTTCGAATGTGGGCACGCGGAAGATCCCGAAGGGAAGCGCACCATCCGTTGGTGTAACAAAATTGTATCGAACGCTCCGAGCCCCTGAAAAGGGGGGGGAGACGTATTGTAACCTGATCATAAGAAAAATTAATAAAAGAGGCTGCACCTTTGTTTTTGCTTTACATCTCGTTTCATTCATGCTTCGCTTTCCCTTTTTCATGCACTTAGCGTTTCGTTAATACAACTGCTTTTGTTTGCATCGCACCCGGTGCACCTGTGCTTCCGTAGACATGCTTTCAGGTAGGCATGCCATACTCAATATGTGAATCGATAGGACGGGTTGCATGAGCATAGATCTACTCTTGGGACATGGGGGAGGCTAAATGGGGTAGAATGTTCAATGGTGATAGGGATGGTCATGGTGAATCCAGTGGGGGAAAGGGGCCATCATGGAGGGCACATGCAACATCAACGTATATGAGGATGATGTGGTCTAGAGACACAAGGATCCCTGGACCAATGGATTTAGGAATGTTGGTGGGGATGTGGTGATAAGTAGTACCTAAGCTATGAGTCTTAGGCAAGTTGGTGGTAGGATGATGGGTGTAGCTGGATAAATTACCTTGGGGTGGTTGTGAGGCTACCTCCTACTAAGTCAGAGGAGCGATGTATGGATGGGAGATTTGATTGGATTGGTCCATTGTGACTTGGGCTCGAGCTTGGATTTGGAATTAACTTCGAGTAAAGACCATAAGTTGAGCAATAAAAATGGATGGAACATGGATTGATGATGTGATCGTGAGGGTGGATTTTGTTATCTACACAAAATAATTAAGTAAATAATAGCTTTGATGTTATTTGTTTTAGTATGCTAATGTTTGAGTTGATGTGTCTGTGAGATTTGTTGGGACTATTTTTTTTTGAATATCTGTTTGAATTTTTTTGGATTTTGCTTTATTTTTTACTATTTTTTCTGTGTGTTTAATGACTCTAAACATAAACTACAAATGTGGTGATGGAATGCAGTCTAATTAGGTGTGTTGATGTCCACCTCTATGGAAAAAAGTGGTACAACAATGACTCAAATGGCTTCCTAGGATGGTCGTGTATTATGGTGACCTAAAAGGACAAATTGCCCTCTTGAAAGAGGTTGTGCTATCTAATTCCTAATACTGGTCTACCCAAACTTTCGCTTCACCCTCTAGTGAGCTTGGACAATAACAATAGCTAAAAGTCCACAAATTATTAAACCTTATGAACAAAGGGGTATCTAACATAACCTACCTCGATATAATCTCAAGAGTGGGGGATTTTTTGATGATGAAGTCTAAAAAACCGTTCATTGGGGCTACTACGATGTCTAGGGGGTGAGCCAATTAAAGGAGGTGAATTCCAATGTCATTGATCTCGATCGACAGTTGGTGATGAAATCCAACATCTTTGATAGTTTCAAATCGTGCAACAAGTGTGATTTTGCTTCCTTTTTAATTAGTTTGATTCTTTTTTTTCTTAGTTTAGAAGTAGTGTTCAAAAACTAAAAAGAAAAAAATTTAGAACTTGAAGAAAAAGACAACAATTAACCATTCTAGCCTATGCAAAAGCAATTTTTATCATCTACTCTAGACTCAATGATTACAAGCATAAAGAAACCAAAAATCCTAAATGTGCTTACCTAAAATTGATGTTGATTCAAACTCAGAATAAAAAGGAATTAAACCCTCTTACCTATGATCTTACATTGTGTCGAAGACCAAAGGTTGGTGGTAACTATGCTCTACAACTATCTAGGGTCGAATGACTTTAACTTAAGATCATCCCGGGATAGATGGCTAAAATCTAATAACATCTTGAGTTAGATGGTTCCATCTATGTGCACTGTTTGCAACCTATGTAAAACCCAAAATAGCAGAACAGTTAGAAGTTTCTAGAATGCAAAAAACATACCTATATTAAGCATGAAAACAACAAATAATCCAAGCTATTATGCAAAACAAAATCAAGGAAAAGGTCCCATCATGATTGCCATATTATAGACGATAAAAAGACACATCATAAAATAAAGCAGGAAAGAAACAATTGCAATGATATTACACTTTGTCGCTCATTTTCATTACAAAATAGACCCTCATGGGGTTATGCATGTATTAAGAGATCGATTCCCTTTTTACAAAATAATATGGTGCAAATATCTTCTTTTTTATACAACACTAGATGGATGGGTTTATCGTGACCGTTGCTTCGCTAGATATGATTTTATTGGGTCTGACGTATTTGTGTCTAGATTTGTGTGTGTGTGTGTTTGCATCTACTGGATCTACATCTAGATTATCCAGATCATTTTTTGGGTGTCGATCATCAGGGGTGTCGATGGTTGTCTATTCTGACCATCTAAGCGTTGGATGGTTGAAATATATGATCATATTAAGTCATATGGCCATGAGCTAGATTTGTTAGATTTGTGTTTTGATCTGGATCAGTGTCTAGATCTGCTAGCTCTACTGCCTAGATGTGCGTTGGACTGGATTGTGATCATATTTGTTGGATTTGTCTAATATCAATCTGCTCCATGAGATCTAATCTAGATATGAATACATGCACAAAAAGAAACAACGCAATTGGTCAATAATACATGTTGGGCCTCCCCAAGTGAGGCTTGGATCTAAAATGAATAAATTCCAGAATGAAAAGGATAATGAAGATCTGTAACATGAAATTATTAAACGATAAATAAATAGATCTTACCTTTCCTTTATTATTTTTGCTTCTTGTGTTGTGTTGGTTTATGCTATGCTACGTCGTGTTGCATCAAGCTATGTCGTGTTGCGTTTGGAAGTTTACACGCAGGTTAGATGATGACTATTTGGGTCTAGATGATCATGACTTTAGACCATCTGAGGTCGAATGATCGTGGGTTGTGGTGTGTTGTCTCTATCGAAAGTGGATTCTAGGCCTATGGAGTGTTGTGTTTGGCATTTAAAATGGGATGGGGATGGTTGTGTGTTATGACTTGAGCGTTTGGATGTAAAGTGAGCTCAGGATTTCAGTAGTGCTTTGGATCATATACCATCCTCATGCTCCAAGAAGGAGGAGAGGGTGCATTTATAGATCTTCTAGGGGAAATAGATGGGATGATGACTCAGCAAGTTAAGTGGTGTAACCAAGAGTCTTCTTATTACATTGGTGTTATCACAAGAAGTGCATGCTTGCATATGAAGATAAGCTTACCTCGTGATTATCACCAGATGTGCACACCTCGATGTTATCACTAACATGTGTGTGCAAACTAAAAGATATGTGCTCCCTGGAATCTTCATAAAACATATGTGCAGAGTTAACTAAATGTGCATGATGAACTAAGTGTAAAAACTAAATTGGGTGTGCAATCTAAACTAGGCATGCAATTGAAACTGGGTGTGCAATCAAAATTGGGTGTGCAATCTTGGAGAAGGGTAATCCTTTTCTTGTGCATGACCGAAATGAGGGATGTGAGGTGGAACTAGAGTGAGGTGGAGGTGACATGGAAGGGGAGCCTAGGTAATAATTAACCAACTAATTAATTAATTAATTAATTTATTAATTAATACTTAGGCACATGAGTATTTAATTTAATATTAATTAATTTAATTAATATTAAACATACTAATTAATTGTGATTAATTAATTAGCATTTAAGATGCTTGATTTTGGTGTCTACACATCCCAACATTTTGGCCATCGAT
This sequence comes from Wollemia nobilis, assembly GCA_028583015.1. Classification (NCBI taxonomy): domain Eukaryota; kingdom Viridiplantae; phylum Streptophyta; class Pinopsida; order Araucariales; family Araucariaceae; genus Wollemia; species Wollemia nobilis. The sequence continues at coordinate 33,642,804 of JAQPPZ010017052.1, forward strand.
TGGAGTGTAATTTAATTTCCTTTTAATGAGAATATTTGGTGTCCGTAGACACCCTATCATATTTTGTGTTCTATTTTTAGTTGTATCTATTCCTTTGTTAAGCAATATTGGGTAATGATTGATTCCATTTATTTCCCAAGACGGTTGTGAAATCCAATAATAACAAATGATAGAAAATCATCAACCAATCAATTGTAATCCTTGAATCCTCCTTTAATCCAATTGAATCCATAACATGTCACTTGGAAGTAGGACAAGATGACAAATTTCCTAGTAATGATAACCTAAAAAGCTTTAAAAATAGGGAAGGATTTTGGTCAAATTAATTTAGAAGGGATCCTTCAAATTAATTTAGGTTTAAAAATCTATTATTTGATCCCTCAGGTATAGGAAATAATAGTCAAAACGTATAAGTCAAACAAATGATGCCAACTTGAGTGATTCTTTTTCTAAATAGAAAAAACACTCAAAGAACTACAAGTGGTATAACTTTCAATCTAAAATAACATCCATTTTACCCTTGGAAATAGCAAAATTATTTTTATTGTAAAACCTTATTTTCTCTCTTGCAAGCTTCGAATAATACAAATTTGTTGAAGTTCATTTATATCATTATCCATGTGCCTACAAAATTTCAGCTCAAAACTCATCCATTTGGACTTCAAAAAGGCCAAAAATCAGTCTAGTCAATGAGCTAATCATGTGTGGCTTGAGTTGGCGTGTGCAAGATGGGCTAAAATTGATTTGGAAAACATTAAGGAGAATTTGTGAAGGGAGAAGCTAGACACATCACTTTGATGTATACTCACACTTCAAAGAGTTTCAAAAATAAAATAAAAAATATATTACTTGCACTTCCAAATTTGGAAGAGGAAGAGATTATAGGAGGCTTATTTGGTCCAAGAGAATGAAGGGGAAATTTTTTTTTGAAGAGCTACAAGTAGAAGAAAATTCCATAAAAATGAGAGTGAGAAACCACTAAGAACTACTATGTGAGGCTACAACCAAGTGCATAGTAGTTGCACATCTCAACAATGACTAAGTAGATTGCAAAGAACTCTTTTAGTGTGATGAGGCCAGGAATTACCTCATTCATGGACTGATTTGGATATGTCATAAACTCCTTTATAAACCTTATGTTATGTTTTATGCTAATTTTTATGATTGAATACATTATGTATTAATATTTACATGATTGAATGTTCAAGAGCACAATACTCTGTTTTGACCATTTTTTGCATATATTTGCACTGTTTCAATTGATTTACTTAGCAAATAAAAGTATATTTGAAATAAGTAGTGATGTGTACTGATGTGTATCCTATTCTAGTGGCATTTTAATTACTTTCCTTGCTTCCTAACCGGTTTAAATTGCAAAAATGCGCCAAACTACTGACTGTGCAGAAAATCTGAAACACATAATTTTGACCATATAAATTCCAACCAGCTATCCATAAATAGCATGGTTTGGAATTTGTCAACACCAGAATGTAAAACCTATAGAAGTGGTATTCATAGGACTTAGAGGGACTTCCTAGCTGGTCAAACCTGCTTTCTTGAGCATCTGGTGTGTGGATAAGCGTCAAGTTAATCGCACTGCCTTATATTCTGGAGCAGCTCCGGAATGAGCAAAGGACCAGTTCTGGTCAAAAAGGTAAACAAAACGCTCAGAACGGTGGGGAATGGAAAGTTAAGAATGGATACAGTTGTCTGAGATATTTTCTCATCACTTCCACTCATTTCCACCAATGTAGGATGCACAACAAGGGATAATGAAGATGCTGCAGCAGAACAATTTTCTGCATTCCAGGAAGACATCTTCAGAACAGGTTGAATACTGAAAAACAACAACAGAACGGATTGTAGGCATAGCACATGTCATAAATTAGTATAAATAATATGCTCCTGTGTTGGTTGAGCATATAGATATAGAGATAGAAGGCAGAATAGACCTAGAGCAAATAGTTGTTAAGTTGTAGTAGGACAACAATTTAGCAGGATTTTCCTGCAGTGTTGTAATGTTGTGTAACAGTCAATAAAGTGCAGTATTTTCATCCATTTTTTGTTTTGAGAGAATATGTGAGCATTGAATAGTTAGTAGCAAACTTTCACCTTCTTCTGGATCAGGGAGCAAGGGCCACTTCCAGGCCCAGAAGGAGGATTAATTGCTGACAGGTTTTTTCTATAAACTTTTGCTGTAGCAAATTAGCAGAATTTTTGGCAGTTTCTATCTTTTGTTTAATAACTGTGTTTACTGTAGATGTATGTGTGTGTTTGTCAGCTGACTCAATAGCATAGGTTTGGAATTTACAGCATTTGTGGTTTTCCCCAGTTTTTTCCAGTAATTGTTCCCAGCTTCTTAACATTTCCATTTTGTTGAATGATTATCAACTTGTGTATTTCAATTCTGTAATCTTTTCATTCCTGTCATTCCAATTCTGCAAATGTAATTAGGTTTCATCATTTGCAATTTTGTCATTCCTGTCATTTCAATTCTGCAAAAGTAATTGGGTTTCATTTTCTGCAAACTTTCCATTTTTGTAATTTTACTTCTGCAAGTGTAATTAGAATTCAAATTCAGTTCATAGGATTAGAAGTGACACCAAAAACCCCCAAAGCTAATTTGTCCCACCAATAAAGTCTGTTTCCTGAATAAGCTGATTTTTAGCTGCCTATTTCTGCTATCGTATATAGCCTTGGACACCGCCTTGGATTGACACAACTTAAAGATTAAATAATGTGATTTACGACACTCATCATAGTACCTCCATTTTGCAACGACTATAAAGCTTGGTTGATCAATTCATGGTTTTACTTCCTGTAGATGGTTTCTCCCATTTTAATACATTATCTTTTATGTTGTGTATTTTTATAATTGTATTGTAAGATTAGTGTCATCCTACTTCATTCAATGGATCTACATGGTTTCTTTGTGGTTTTCATGCTTAAAAACTAACAAGATTTGAGGAGTTCATACTAATTTGATGTAGTAACATTTATTCATAGCAAATTTCAGGCTTCATTAGCATTCATCAAGCTCTTTATAAATTTACCATACCTTGTTATTTTCCTGCATGCATATTTATTGACATAAAGAGTAGTTTTGATGCCAAAATTAAGGGTTTTACTTTTGATAGTAACTAGGTTTGTCATAGTTCAAGTGAAGCTAATCCAAAGAGGACTTCACATGTTCAAAAGGTTTTTTTAAGTTTTCATAAATGGAATTTACAAATCATCCTCATGGGTTATAGATCAGTTATTTAGTTTGGTTTCTTCAGCCTTACATCTATTACATAAGGTCTAGGGATGTCTCCTCAACTTTTGTAATTAGTTTCCATTGCTTGAAAACAAAATTTACAAGGAAATGTGATAGGTTAAAACGTGGGCAAATGGAAGTTCATGACTAAGTTAACATTTGAAGAGTAAATGTGACATGTCTGCAACGTGTACAATATACAGTTGCAAAAGAAAATAGGGTAATGTCTCCATGAGATGATGGATAGTCAAAAGGTAGTTGTTAAGAAATGAAATGCATGCTAAGAAGTTGTGTTGTAGACTAGTCACTGCTCCTAGACAAAATACAAGGTTGCAATAACAATTCAATAGAATGTGTGCTTCAAATCTCAAATATCTTCCTCTCAAAGACATAAGAGTTGAATACATAAGAAGAAAAGGAATATGGACAGTGTTACAAGATATTTGCATGTGTGTGTCAAATCTCCAAGTAAGGTATCGATTCATGCACTTTATCCAAAGAAAATACATGTTTGGAAGCAATACAAAAGCAAGTCACCATGCATAACCACTAGAAGGGAGAGGTCATTTTTGGCCTTTAAACCCTACTATGCATCACCATCAGTAAGACAACTAGATTACTTTTAAGGACATAATACATGGCAAAAAGTTTTGACAGCTAACACAAAACTAGAATGAGGAACAACAATCATGGTGATACTTGTGAAAATGTTATACAAGGCAAAAAAAAAAAATATATATATATATATATATATATATATATATATATATATATATATATATAATAGCAGAATAGTAAAAATTCTGAGAAAAGTGTTTTTGATTGTGTAAGTATTACAATTGATTTTATTCATAGACACTCAACCTAAATTGGTCAAATTATCATACAAACAAGAGCATGTTATTAATAAAAGGTTTTATCCACATAAACGTGGGTTGCTATAGACAATTCATTTAACATCTATAAACAAAGCTCTGTAGCCTACCGAATACTTAGTTTCTTTTACTTTTAGTAAGTATATGGTAAGTGGTTGCACTGCATATACTTTCGGGGACTCTCCCTAATCAGGTTTATAATATGATATTATGTGAGGAGAATCCTTGTCGGTACTCATAATAAAGTAGTGCTGCCTCCAAGACAATTATATGTCTACTCCAATATAACATCGAGCAAATATGGTCTTTCTTTCGTTCGTTATTTATTTATTTATTTATTTTTTTAAAAGAAACAATATCCAGCTGGGCATTTTTAGAAACTACAAGATGTGGTTTATTTTGATCATTTTGCATTCTTCATATACAATGAAGAGATCTTGCACTTCTCTCATATAATTGTCAATGGAGTCATTCTCATTTTAGCATCTTAAGTAATTTAGATGCAATAGTAGGAGTGATTACATTTGAATGCTCCTTTTCCTCTGCTTGTGGAAGATGTTGGAAAGGAAGAGAAAGTGACCAGATTTATTTATTTATTATTTCCTTGCTTCTCTATGCTTCCAACCTCTCCTTGTTCATCATCCACTTCTCCCATCCAATCACTATTTTTGTTGGGTTAGGGGGATCAGGCATGGCAGCATCCTTGGCCACCATCAAATCCCAAGACAGATGCATTTACTATCATCAACTGTTGTATAATCATTAAGTTCTAGGCTTTACCAAAATAGATAGCAAACGCTTCATTGATTAGGTGCCATAGTCTCAGGTGCTTACATCAATATACAGAGCATTGTTGAGAAAATCTGGAAAAAAATCCTGATTCAAACAAATTTTTTCTGATTCACAGCCTAGCCAATTTTTGCTTTTTTTTTTCCCAAAAAGCTGTGAGATGCATGAAAAAAGTTTTTTCTCAATGAAAATTTGCATTTTTTTGGTTTTTCAATGAAAATTTGCCGATTTTTCTCGATTCTTTTGTCGATTCCCAATTTGTACTGATTATTTTTCCATGCCAATTTTGATCCGATTCCGATTTTCTCAACTATGTACAGGAGCACCATCATTCCTCTACCAGAACACAACTATGGGTGTCTGGGCCTTGTTTTGTTGTCCTCTATAACTTTTTCCTCTGTTGCCTTTACTGTCATGACTGCATGGAGACTGACTTGGAGACCTTGAGCTCTCATTTCGACTCTTTCCACTGAACACTAGAACCACATCCCCAACCAAACATTTTACATGCAATTAAGTCACTTATAGGCTTGGGATTCAGCAGTAGAGCAAATTTGAAGCTGCTATCAGTGCACAAGATGAGAGCACAAAAGTGAAAGTGGGGTCCAAAGCACCTGCACTGAATGCAGGAAGAGTTGGAGCCTTCTATTTGCCCTAGTCCCCAGTTACTCCACTGATTGTCACATCTGGCTCCACAATATCTAAACTTATGTCTAGTGCCTGTCACCAATGGTACTAAGTCCAAGTCCAAGAATGCAATGTACATCGAAGTATGTGTTGTGTTGGAACTTATGCATGGGAGCAGTCACCAAATAACACCAAGTATTAATCTGAAGTGTAATGTATTTCCAATGTCCTTAACGGTTGGTAAAAAGGCTTCTGGAAACTCAAAAAAAACAAACTGTGATGCCTCAACAAATCTTATTGAAATTTAATGGAAAGAAAGCTACGTATACTTTGTTTCCAATATGGAAATTGCCCTGTAGAGCCTCATTAGAAAATTTTAACAATTATTTGTCATTTTTACAAATATTATGAATTTTATATAAGGAAGTCATGTGGCTAGGCGTCAAATTATATTACATCAATTCAACCATAAAACGGATCTTCGAAGGCCTCACAGACCGGTGTTTTCACTTCTGTCCATTAAGGAATTCCCATGACCAGATTTGAACAACAGTTTTTAGCGGTTAACATGACCAGGACATGGTCTTATGCCCTCTTAGGTGTTCTTGGTATTTCATGACCATGAGCAATACAAATCCACATAAACATATATCTAATTTACTGGACATAATTTAGCCCCAAATGGCAGATGTGACAAATAGAATTGCTACATACAAAAAAGACATATAAAATGATAAATGTAGAAACAAAGTAGAATCAAGAGATGCTATCCTCATCGTATTCAAGCACTGTATTGTTTGTATTCTCTTGCATTTATCGCTGGCTGAGAAATCTTTCATTTCCTTCCAGCAATCCTCTTCTTCAGCATTTCCCATCTTCCATATCCTCCAGCTTTTCACTCCAGAGCTGTATAGGCTTCCTGAAAACAGTTCAATATCTGACTCCTCGGTATATCTACACAGCCATACATACTATGCAATATAATATCATCAAGCTTGCAGCCTGTTCTAGCTCTCTCGAAATGCATATCAACAACGCGTTTTAAGAAAATGAAGATAAAGCATGATTCCTTCTTACCACCTCTAGTCTGATAACATGCACCTTCCCCTTCTGCAATACTGTCGTTAAGCATCAGGAATAATCTCTCCAATATTAGAATAAATGATGGAACTGATTGTCATATCTCACAACCACCTCTTGCAACGATCTAAGAGATAAACTTGGCTGCAGTTTGGCGGTTTGTAAAGGTTCTTCACAACTCTACTCGTTGTTCCAGGTTATTTGCTTAACAACCTCAATGCAATTGCCAACATCTCCCTATGGTAGCAGAGAAGTAAATCTTTGTCCCATTCTTCCACATCATGGAATACATATATTGTGTCTGGAGTATACCCTGTGCCCTCATCTTCCTGGACAATTATTCCAATGTTGCATAGATCTCCTGTGCATGTGGGTGTGATCTGTCTTCTACACAAAAAACATGTACCGCTTTATCCACTTCAATCCAACTACATCCAGGTGTCTTCTTAATTCCTTTATCTTTCATCAATGTCCTTACTCTTTGAAAATCATCCCACCTACCCACTTCAGCATAAATATTTGAAAGAAGAACATAAGATGCAACATATTTAGGATCCAACACAAAAATGATTGTTGCCACAAATTCCCCTATCTCTATATTCTTATGTGATCTACAGGCACCAAGCAAGCACGTCCACACAACCGCTTCAGGTTTTATAGGCATTTTGACAATGAAGTTCAAAGCTTCCTCAAGATAGCCAGCACGGCCAAGAAGGTCAACAATGCATACATAATGATTCATCTCAGGAATAATACAATAAGAGTCACTCATGCTATTAAAGTATTTACAACCCTCATCTACTAGACCTGCATGGCTGCATGCAAATAGAACACATACAAAGGTTATGTTGTCAGGGTTGGTTCCCAAGTGCTTCATCAGTTCAAAGAGTTTTAGGGAATCCTTGCTATAGCCATGAATTGCATATCCTGCAATCATTGCATTCCATGAAACTGTGTTTGCACCATGCATTTTGTCAAACAGTTCACGGGCCTTGTCTATCCTTCCACATTTTGCATACATGTCTATCAGGGCACTCACAACCACAGCATCTGTTGAAAATCTGCTTTCAATTACTTTTTGATGAATGTCCATACCCTCTTCTAGAGCTCCCATGTTAGCACATGCTGGGAGAATGCTGGCAAAAGTTACTGAGTTTGGCTTTACACCTGACAATTGCATTTGCTTAAAAGTCTCCAGGGCCTTTTCAGAAAACCCATTTTGTGCATATCCTGAAATCATTGCAGTCCATGAGATTGCATCTCGATGAGGCATTTTATCAAACAATTCGCGGGCCTTTTCAACGCGTCCGTTTTGTGCATATCCTGCAATCATTGCAGTCCAGGAAACAGCATTTCTGTGAGGCATTTTGTCAAACAATTCGCGGGCATTTTCAACAAACCCATTTTGTGCATATCCCGCTATCATTGCAGTCCATGAGAATGCATTTCGATGAGGCATTTTGTCAAACAGTTCGCGTGCCTTCTCTACGCTTCCACATTTTGCATACATGTCTATCAGGGCAGTGGCAACTGCAACATCTGAGAAAAATCCGGTTTTGATTATTGTTTGATGGATGGTTAAACCCTGTTGCGAATCTCCCAGTTTGGCGCATGCTTGGAGGATGCTGGGAAAGGTGAACTGATTTGGTCGTACTGCTGTTGCTGCTGTTTGTTGCATTTGGTGAAACAGTGTCAGTGCATGTCTAGGAAAGCCATGTTTTTGGTAAGCTGAAATGATCATATTCCATGAGAAGACGTCTCGTTCAGTCATGCAGTCGAAAACATTGCGAGCTTCCACCAAACTTCCGCAGTTGACATACATGTGGATAAGTTTGTTTTGCAGAAATTTATGTGTGGAGGGGTCAAATTTAAGTCCTGTGCGGCCCATATGTGATTGGACAAGGTTGGCCTCTGAAAGGGCATTCTTGGCGATGCAGGTCTGCAGAAGTTGAAGACATGTTGAAGAGTGTAAAGAGTTGCGTGTATTTTCAATTTTAGTTGCAGTAAGCAGAATGTGTACCGCTTCCTTCAACCGTCCTTCCCAACATAGTTCTCGCAGAGTGACATTCATATCGAGATTGTGATACTGATGCGCAACGGATGAGACCGTATGACTAAAGACGCATCGGCAATGTGTACGTATATGCGTGTTGTAACAAAACACCACCGCCATCGTCGTCTTCAAAGACGAATTATGTAATTGTTGAAGCGAATGATCTTAGAAATCAGAAAATGCTCGGCTTGACAACGGGCACGGGTAACCCATCTAATTAGTTTGCGCGACTTTACCATCAAATTTTAATTTTCTCCATAAAATAGCCAGATGTTCGGATGCATGATTCGCCTTATAATGTTCCACTTTCTTCGGATATTTTTCGATTTGGTTTTTCCCATCACATAATTTTTTTGTTTGGAATTTAAAAAAAAAAAAAATATTAAAATAAGATTATTTATAAGTTGAGATGAAACTTCTCTCAATTTTAATTAGTATGAGCATCCCTTTCTTTCTTTTAATTTTTCAACAAACTTTCATAACTCTAAAACCCGCGATCTTAAGAATATTTTAAGAATTAATCACTTTTGATTACAATACTAAAATGAGATGCGCACTAGAGTTAAATATCTTAAATTATGTTTGCAATGTTTGTCTAAATTAACCAAATATTGGATTTGCTCACCAACCTATTTAATTCTCTCATCTTCAATAGTCATGACACGGTACCACTGAACCCTTATCTTCTTCTCAGTACCCATCTTAACCAAGAAGTTTGTCACTTTATTCAAAGTTCTATCCACATAAATCATAATCGCATCATCCAATTCCCTTCACAACTTCTTAATTTAGGTGACAATAATCCTCAACCTCTACAACTCCAAGGCAAAGTTCCTCATGCTATCTAGAGCTTCTACCAATATTTGAGAATCAAGATCTATGATTATCCTCCTATAACCTTATCTTATTGCCTAGATAAAAGCATATTTGATAGCTAAGGCTTCTACTTCATTGTTTGTGGCCCTGCCTAGGCCTTGCAGTTCCCAATAGAAAATTGTTCCAACATGATTCTTGTAGACCACTCACATTCCAACTTTACCCATATTGCTTTTTGCATGTCCATCAGTACTATAATCTAGCCTTCTAGAACTGTTTTTCAACTAGCTTTGTCCCACCCCTCCTGCACTTTGGCTTCATTCTCCATCATCCTTATATGTTCATAAAACACATTAGGATGGACCAATGATTTCGTACATCAAGTGATCATATATTTTCTTACGTTTGTAACATAAAACACATTGGGATGGACTAATGATTCCTACATCTCAAATTATCAAAAGTAAGTGCATGAACTGGTAAGCAAAAATGTTCGGCCAACCCTTGGACTGCATGAAGAGGAGGTTCTAAAAAGATCTTATCATATCCATCTTCCATTATGCAGACTCTAAGACTCCTCTAAGACTCCCATAGCCCCAAGCTAATTCATCCTTCTTTAATTGTGAGAAATCTTTCTACCAAGATTTTAGTCTTGATGGATGTCAATTATAGAGAGATTGGAATTGGTTACTTATCCAACTTGAAATTGGTCACTTGTCCAACTTCTTAAACTGCTTAAACCTATAATCCTTAAGCTAATTGATGTTGAAATAAATTTCGATCTTAATCCAATCCTCGTTTTCATAACTATTTTTGCTAATTAAAATTTGAAAAGTTCAAGTAGATATTAATCTTATAAATTTATCCAAAATCATTTCACATGGTTGGTCTCACGAATTTTTGAGATTTTTTTTACAGAAACATGGGTGCAAGAGCTACCTGTATTAAGGTTGCACCAAAAGATATTGTGTAGTCTTATAAAGCTTTCATTATTCTCGGTCAATTGTTTCCTTTTCGTTGTGTGGCTATATATTTCAAACTCAGTACGAAATATAAATATTTTTAAATTTTATTAAATTAAAAATAATACTAGGATGATGGCAGAACTTGTTGGGATGACTATAGTGATCCTAGAACTACTAGGATAACGTTACCATATTTGATTCTAACATATTAAAAAAATTGGTATATATCCTCCATAGTTTTTATGAAGACAAGTTTGTAATTTTTTTATTATTATTAAAGTTAATGGCATTCAAAAACATTATTTTGCAATTTGATTAACAATTTTTTTTGTCTTAGGTGTTAGGTTAGTGTAGTTATTCCTGGGAGAATACAATGCAAGTGAGGGTCTTCGACTCTTCGATGTGTAATTTAATTTAGGGTCAAAATTAACAATGTATGATATAATATTGAATAGGTTTAAGGGTATTTATTATACATTGCATTAAATTTATTGTATTATATTGTATGGGTTATGATTGATTTTATTATGATTAACTTTATCTTATAAAGTTGTAATTAACCTTAAAGCCTCTTTTTGTTATATCGACTTAAGGTTAAGTTTATTTATAGTGGTTGAAGGTACCTTCAAATCTATGTGAACCTTCATTTTGATTATTTGATGTTGTAAATATTATCTATGGATAATACAATGATTATTTATGGTTCTTATATGTGCCTCTAAATCTATGTATCTTTTTTCGTTCTTTTATTTTAATGGTTTGAGTGCATGAATTGTTTATGTTCATTTCTAGAAAATATTAGTGATATCCAACATGGTATCAAAGTGAGTATGAGTTACCTCACTATGTCATACAAAAATTTTGTTTGGATCATTTGATACTTTTTCCAAGTCTTAGGATGATTTCCTCCTAAATGTGTTATAAGTCACTTCTGCATAAGAGGCTAAAATGAGTTTTCTTTCCATTATTTATCCATATGAGAGAATTCGAGATAATCTATTTTCTCCTTACTAAAAAAGGCTTCAAAAATCATAGTGGACTCCACTAGTTCAAAGGAGGATGAATGGTAGAAATTTTTGAATTTGAATCTGACAAATTTCCCACATATAGACTTTGACTTGCCACACAAAAGATTTAAAGCACATAAAGTCCTTCTTCAAGGAGAAGCGTTCTCAAGTATACCCTAACGAGCATCCATTATGACTAGTACAACATTGCTTAAGAAACTTATGCAAAATCAATTGAAGTTTGAAACATTACAAGTATTGGTTTTTTGAGATGACATTTTTCCTATGACATCATTAGAGGCAACAATGATATGCTAGAACCTTCTTTACTATGTTCCTTTTGATAGCATGATGTGGTGGTTAGTCTTGTACTTTTAAGAAGAAAGGTTGCATGTTAAATTTGTAACGTAACTTTTTGAAGCAAAAGGGAAGTCCTATTTTTTTATGGAGAAGCAGTCTTCCCAATCACCATTATTTGTAATGGTATATTGGCTAGTAGAACGATGTTAAAAGAATATGGATGCTTTTTTGAATCTCACATCCATCATTTTTTTATCTTAAGTCATGGATCCACCTTGCTTGTTGTGCTTTGGGAGGCATTTAAGTGAAAGGGGTTTTCCTTTGCTCTCAAAAGGCATCGTGGCTAAGATGGTTCTTGCAACAAACCTTGCACCATAAGACCAAGGTTCGAATTACTCCAATGTTGCTTATTGTGGAATATTTATGAAAAAAGGCCAACATGATGACTTATTTGGAACATAGGTTGTAGTTGATGTGGAGCCCTTGTGTGCCATGTAATCAAAATTTTCAAGTATATACTTCTTCAACCAATCAAAGAAAGGAAGGTGTCAAATTTCCAACATACTAGTGTTAGTAAAGTATTGCAGAATGAGTGGTGGTTACTAGTGAATTAGCAAATAACATGTGACACCCTACAATTTGATGTTACATTCCTAAATGAATTGTTCATGTGTATTTATATCACAACATTCTAATAATAAAAATTAATTGTTCATATTCCAATGTTTCTATGTATTGAGGAAAAAGTATGAATTATGCAAGTGACTTTAATGCTAAAATTAACATTTGGAATTACTCACTACAACACTCTTAATGGTAGGGATTTTATTCGTTCATATGAAAAATTATAAATATATAAGATCTTATTTCATAGTTTTTGTAGCACAATGAGATTTTTCCACTTATGAAGGTGTATGAAAGAGTAAATAACAACAAATATCGACAACATATAACATTCAACATAATATATAATAAAATATATTCAAAGATAGAATGATGCAAAACTGAACATCCATTATATTCAAGTATGAGCAATAATAAATACACATCAGTATGTTACAAGAATATCATAATATTATTCACATGTATATACAATATGATTTGATATGATGAACTCCAAATCATAAAAGGTCCATATATCCTACTTTGGGTAGGGGAGATAGTTTCTAACTTGCATAACCACCTCATATCTTTTTGCAGGGTTATGCATAAGGGGTCAGACCCGAAATGTACTTATAAAAAAATTGTGAATCCGTTGTGAAACCCTGGCGAATCCTAACCAACTTCATGTAGGAGGACATGGCGAATTACCTTATTTTCTCACAAAAAATTATAAAACATTGGTAAATTTCAAAGTTTTGGATGGACTGGGTGGAAAACGAGTTCTGACGATAAACAAGGTACAAATCATGATCCGATCTTAGAATGGATCCAGAATATTATTCGACTTGATGTAAAATGTGGTCTGATCTTGGATCGGATCAAGAATATAGTTTGGTATGATGTAGAATGTTGTCTGGTCTCGAACTAGATGGAGAATATGGTTTGACCTGATGCAGAATGTTGTTCGATCTCAAACCGTATGGAGAATATGGTTCATCTTGATGTAGAATGTGATATGATCTAGAACTAGATGTAGAATATGGTCCAACCTAATGTAGAATGTAGTTTGATATTAGATCAGATGTAGAATATGGTTTGGCCTGATGTAGAATGTGGTTCAATATTGAGCTTGATGTAGAATTTGGTTCGATATCAAGTTTGATGTAGAATATGGTTTGGTATTAGGCCTGATGCAGTATAGGGTCCAGTATCAAGCTTGATGCATAATATGGTTTGATATCATGTTCGATATAGAATATGGTTCGATATCAGGCCTGATATAGAATGTGATTCGATATTGAGCTTGTTACAAAATTTGGTTCGATATCGGGTCTGATGTAGAATATGGTCTAGTATCAGGTCTGATGTAGAATATGGTCTAGTATCGGTCTTGATGTAGAATATGGTTCGGTATTGGGTCTTATGTAAAAATGATTCGATATCAAGCTTGATGTAGAAAATGGTCTGATATTAGACCTAATGCAAAATAAGGTCTGATACTACGCTTGATGCAGAATATGGTCTGGATGCAGAAAAAGGTTCAACTTTGAAAATGTTCCCCCCATTGACTGATTGCCATGTGTCACATGATTGGTCACCCATAGTGCATGTCCAATACAATGCTGCCACATGTCAACCCTATCTATTCTCTCTATAAAAGGGTATCAATTATCATTTTTCTAGTTCATTTCCATGACTACACCTGATTAGAGCAAACCATTAGTAGCAACCTTTCCAATACAATTTATCCTAATTCCAACTTCTTGCAATGGCCACCACTTCCACCCCTAATCCAAAGTTTAAGAACCTGTTGGTCACGAATCTGCCATAGGAAAGGATTTTCTACATCTATGCGCCCTAGACCCGGCCAACATTGAAAGGCCGAGAGAAAGAAATGTCTCCCGGACCAATCTCCAGAGAGGGCTGGTTCCCACACTAATCTAAACTGGTTTCAAGACTAGAGATACAGGAAAGAAATGGGAAAATGCAGAAAGAAATGGGAAATAAACTGAAAGGGATGTAAATATAGCCGAAGCCGATCGTTAATGGGGAGAATAATCTCGAACAACAATAACTTCAACTAGATCCTAAAGCTCAGCAACAACTGACTCTTAGAACACAGAAATTAGATCACGCATTAGCCATGAGTTTGCTTCCAAATAAACTTCAAACATTCAAATGCCAATACAGCCAAATTCAAGACAACAGAATTCAACTGATATTACACTGGACTACATAGAAGTAAATCACACAGAAAGCCAAACATACACAACAAATTAGATCACCAACTCTAGAAGACACTAAGAATGGAAGCAATTGCATCTAGGATTTCTATTTCAATTTTTGCAACAAGATCCTCCTCCCTTTGCTTGAGCTTTACATTGGTATTTATAGAGGTCCGTCCTCTTTCTTTCATATTACAACATTTAATACATGAAGCAGATTTCGAAGAACAATCCCCTTAATCTGCCTCGGAGAAATGACAGTCCCTACTTTTAATGGATTACAATTAAGAATGAAACAGAAACGAGGGCCCATATCTCTTCATCAAATGACCATTATCAAGGGAAGCTGAAAGCTGTAAGAGATCACGAACAGGCACTTTGAATATTGGAGGCATCTTTAATTCTGGCGGCATCAAAAACTGCTTCAGGTTCTTCCATCTTGCACACCTCGGTAATCAGCAACATTTAATCTTGGAACCGCTTCTTTGACCACGATCTGAAAACCGTTGGAGAGCCTTTAATTGATCCTTATCTCCTCTGCACGTTCTCCTATGCAATCCTGAAGAAAAATGCAATAGAATTGTATCGGGCCTTTGTTGTTGCTTCGATCGCGAAAATGAGACAGGTCACGAAAATGCGACATGTCGCGATATCGCGACATGTTTCTCTTGTGTTGTCTTTGCCTCCTTCTTACCCGCGAAAATGCGACAGGTCGCGAAAATGCGACATGTCGCGATATCGCGACGTTTTTCTCATTTGGTTCTTTCATCTTCAACACGTCGCGAAATCGCGACAGGTTTCTATGTTCTCCTTATTTTCGCCTTTCGCCTCGCGAAAACGGAACATGTCGTGAAATCGCGACATTCCGTACAATCTGGCCGCCTCCTTGCTTTCGCCTCGCGAAAACGTGACATGTCACGAAATCGTGACAATTCTCCGCACTTTGCCCTTCCTGTCAAATATGTCACGAAATCGTGACATTTTCTTGCCTTCTTCATCATTATCGCTTCATGTCGCGATATCGCGACAAGTTTCTCTTACTTGGCCTCGTCCTCAAAAATGTCGCGATATCGCGACGTTTTTCTCCATTTGCTCCCTCTCTGCTTTTCTGTCGCGATATCGCGACGAGTTTCATTGACATTGCCCTTTGCTCAATTATGTCACGATTTCGTGACATTTTCTATCACTCTGCTCCATGGCCACCGCAAGTCATGATTTTGCAACATGTCGCGATATCGCGACAACTTTCATTTTAGTGCCTCCGTTGACTGCGTTGACCGCGAAAATCCAACACGTCGCGATATCGCGACGGTTTTACCCCCTCGCTGCCGTTGACTATTTTGACCGTGATAACGCGACAGGTCGCGAAAATGCGACATGTCGCGATATCGTGACATTTTTTGTACTTAGCCGAATTTTGCATTTGGACTCGCGAAACTGCAACACGTCGCGATATCGCGACATGTAGCGATATCGCGGCATCTTACATTTACCTTGCTCTAACACAAAACTTATAGAGATTTTTACATTTTCCCCTTCAAAGTGCATGAAGGGACAAACAGAAGAATTAGTATCTCTACAATTCATGCATTCTTTTATATTAACAGTAGCAACAAAAACAATGTGGCAAAATTGCCAACATTCTTGGCGGCTCACGGGGTATACAGTTCTGCTGTATGCACGAATCTCAGGCCTTTATCCATTGGGCAACAGAGTCAAGAAGCTGGAGAAGTAGGAGAGTAAGTGTTGGTTGATGTTGGATGCGTCTGCAGACTGCTGCAACAAACTCTTGCTGGTACTCAGCACTCAAAAATAGGATCTTCAACAAAAATGTGTGGAATAGCAGAACTTCCTTTATTTCTTTAGAACTACTGCACTTTGCCTAGCTCGGATGAGCTGGGTAAGGACCAGGTGCTGTGCAAAGATCTCCAGGGCAGTAGAGAAAAGCACCTGAGATACAAAAATGGAAATGAATGGAGGGATGACCCGTGGATGCGCAGGCCGTGGAACGAGGATGGGGAATGATGGAATGGTGGAAGATGGAGGAATGGAAATGGTAGATACAACAACAGATGCTACAAAATAGAGAATGAAATGGAAGTGGATGGAATGGAGATGGTAGTAGAACCCGTAGCTGTGATGAAGTACTCACACGACAAAGGACTAGAAGAAAGGGAAAGTAGAAATGGGAACATCAGAGGGGGAGTAGAAACAACAGCAGTGGCTTGATTATTTGTAGAAGAAGGAGTAGGAGAAGAAGGGAATGAAGAGGGGAAGGAAGAAGTAGAGAGGAAGCCACTAACTACTGGGAAGGAAGGAAAAGAAAAAGAAAGAAACGTACCTACGGGCTCGCATGCAAAAAGAGCCGAAGTAAAAACAAATTTTTTTTTTTTTATGTACAAGGTAACTCCCGAATTAGCTGTGAACTCTCGGGAAAGACACGAACCCAAACATGGTTCTATCATCTCCTAGATTCCAGACCTTTAACAGACACTCAGTAGACTCCTGATTGATAATCAGCTCGGAGTCACCAAAGATCTGCAACTGACGCGCTCCAAGTTTCTCAGCCATCTTGAGACCTAGGCATGATCGTTCAGTCCCAGTGTTAGCGCCATTTCTGTATTGTGCTCCATCAAAATAGAGCTGATCTGGCAGAGAGTCTCGACCAACTTGATCAGGAGGCAACTTGACTTCAACCTCTTCAGGCTTCGTAATGGAGTAACAACCAATCTTAGTTTCGATCATGGCATTAAAATTGAGCATTGAAAACTCATCCTCCAAATCAAGATCCTCCAATTCTTCGAGTTATCATATTGACAACATGTTTGGACTTTTCTTCCTCTTCCATCTTCTCTATATGAAAAGTAGAAGGCTTCTGATTATAGATCCGGACTCTTCTTCCTTTGAAAGGAATCTCCAAGTGAGAATAATCCAGAGCAAGGTAGCCTCCCAGCTTAGCAGTGAATTCTCTCGATAAACACATACTGAAATATGGTTCCAAATCAACCACAACTATCTCTTGAATTACTGTAATCTGAGGCATATTATGCAGAGCAATAGGAACATCCTTGATTACACCCACTATTTTCACTGGAGTCCCATCCAACTGCAAGACACCAGGGCTACTTCTTGTATATTCCATTCCCATCGCTTCACAAACTGCCTTTGGCATGACAGTTGTCGCAGCACCAGAATCAATCAGGCAATTGTGTACAATCCAACCCTCCATCCTGAGTGACAGATAAAATGGGGGTGGTCTATTCTTTCCAGTGGCTGAAGAAGTTAACGTTTGAGACATAACTACCTGGGCTGGAGCTTTCCCCTTACTTTGTATGGTCTTCAAGGATTCCTGTAAAAGATTTACCTGTCCAGGCAAGCTGCAAGGTGTCATACAGACTTACCTTAGCTGGTATCCATTTGAGTTCTTCAACAATGTTGTACTCCATGGAGATCTATTCTTTTCCTCCACTAGCAGATTCAAATTTGCTTTTATATTGCTGGGTAGCCTCCACTCGTTGTCGTTTGGTCAATGATGGATACCGCAACGTCTCTCTGGCTTGTTCCTTTGTTTCTGCTTGCGGCTGGGAAGTAGAAGCTTTTTCCTTCTCTTTTGTTGGTGGTGGAAGTGGATCCTTCGACAAAATAGGTGATTGTCATTGCGCTGGGGGATCATGAGCCTTTGTTGGCATTTGCTGCTTTGTTGCTTGTACAGGAGGCACTTTCAATGGCTCCATCTTAGCCGGATCTACCAACATTGGTTTCTTGCCGCTGCGTGTCAGTATTGCTATATGTTCCTCCAGAGACTCCACGAAATTAAGATCCACCTCTCGAATCATGTTTACACGGCTCCCTGCAAGAACTTGCAAATAATTTTGGTGGACCATGCAAGTGGACTCATCATGTGGGTCATTGCAGGAAGAACACCAGTAAGATGGCTCATGTGAAACTTCAGAAGGGCCAGCCTCTTCGCTTACCAGAATTGTTGAGTTCCTTTCAGGTACTTTCTCCATAGCCTTGCTAGGAGCAAGTTGTTCTCTAGTTACTGTCGGCATAAATCTTCGTGGCTGATAGTTCCTTTCCGCCTCTCTCCGTTCCATAGATGTCACCTTGTTAGTGAGAGATCTCATAGCCGACTGAATTTCTTGTAACATAGCCAATTGAGGATCTGGGCTTGAGGATACAGGCGGTGTCGGTAAAGGTAATGGAACCTATGGGGAAGGTAATGCAGGAGTTGGAAGTGGAGAGGCTAACCGTGGAATGCTCGGTGCAGGCAACTGGGGAATAGTTGGAGCAGGAAGCTGGGGAACTGGAATGGGTGCGATCTGAGGTGCACTTGAGCTCCATGATGGGGTAGGATACATGGAAGGCATGGGCTGTGAAAGTGAACCAGAGTACAAATACTTAGGAAGATCAGGTATGATAGGCATTGTTACCTTTGGAGGAAGCCTACCTATAGCAATCAAATCAGCTTTCGCCTTTAGCGCTTGTTCGAACAGCTCTAGAAATGTAGTCACGTTGGACTGTCGGATAGCCCAACCGATGTCTGTGTTAAATGCTCTGAGGTAGTAAAATGCAGCTAGCTCATCAGTAGGCCGAAGACCATCAGGAATTCTCTGCCAGCTTCTGGTAAATCTGACATTGAAGTCAGCTATCTCTTCCTACGGGTGCCTTTGAATTACATTAAATTGATGCAATAAAGAGTATGGATCAGCTTGTTCATGAAAATTTTTGACTAACAATTCTCCTAATTGATCCCATGATGTAATGGTGCCTGGTTGCAACGATCGGTACCAATACAACAATTTACCTCTCAGTGATAACACCAACAACTTTATCATCACATCCTCATCGGTTATGTCATGGATGGCCGCCAAAGAGGTTACATCATTAATATGCTCATAAGCAGTCTTACCAGTACCATCATAGGTCGGCAAAGCTTTCAAAGCAGCTTGAGGAACTGGATTTTGTGCCAGTAAGTTCAAAGCTCCCGAACCATTCCATGCCGAGAACTTCCTTGGTGGAGGATGCTGAGCCATTTGGGCTACTGGATCTGGATATAAGAAGCTTGTAGCAGTACTGGGAGGAGTCGGGGATGGCACAAACTGACCTGCAGCCTGCGATGAAACAACAAATGATGGATTCATAGGGCTTACCAATCTTGGGCGCTCCCTCCAGTTCTGAACATCAATCTCGAAGAATTCGATTGGATCTTTCGATTCTTTGGCACTTGATCTCGTGATCATGAAGCAAATATTTTCACCAGCTTCACAATTAAAAATTTCTAGGTACAATCACCTTCAACAGAGTCACCAGATGAACTTACAATCTCCGCTTTAAGGTCAAGACAGTTCATCAAGATCTTGATTCCTTCGGGTATCGATTTGAAATAATACTTGTCCCATCGATTGTGGATCTTTGAGAGACAAAAATAGTCTGTCCCACCGGGCGTGCCAAAACTGTTGGTCACGAATCTGCCATAGGAAAGGATTTTCTACATCTATGCGCCCTAGACCCGGCCAACATTGAAAGGTCGAGAGAAAGAAATGTCTCCCGGACCAATCTCCAGAGAGGGCTGGTTCCCACACTAATCTAAACTGGTTTCAAGACTAGAGATACAGGAAAGAAATGGGAAAATGCAGAAAGAAATGGGAAATAAACTGAAAGGGATGTAAATATAGCCGAAGCCGATCGTTAATGGGGAGAATAATCTCGAACAACAATAACTTCAACTAGATCCTAAAGCTCAGCAGCAATTGACTCTTAGAACACAAAAATTAGATCACGCATTAGCCATGAGTTTGCTTCCAAATAAACTTCAAACATTCAAATGCCAATACAGCCAAATTCAAGATAGCAAAATTCAACTGATATTACACTGGACTACACAGAAGTAAATCACACGGAAAGCCAAACATACACAACAAATTAGATCACCAACTCTAGAAGACACTAAGAATGGAAGCAATTGCATCTAGGATTTCTATTTCAATTTTTGCAACAAGATCCTCCTCCCTTTGCTTGAGCTTTACATTGGTATTTATAGAGGTCCGTCCTCTTTCTTTCATATTACAACATTTAATACATGAAGCAGATTTCGAAGAACAATCCCCTTAATCTGCCTCGGAGAAATGACAGTCCCTGCTTTTAATGGATTACAACTAAGAATGAAACAGAAACGAGGGCCCATATCTCTTCATCAAATGACCATTATCAAGGGAAGCTGAAAGCTGTAAGAGATCACGAACAGGCGCTTTGAATATTGGAGGCATCTTTAATTCTGGCGGCATCGAAAACTGCTTCAGGTTCTTCCATCTTGCACACCTCGGTAATCAGCAACATTTAATCTTGGAACCGCTTCTTTGACCATGATCTGAAAACCGTTGGAGAGCCTTTAATTGATCCTTATCTCCTCTGCACGTTCTCCTATGCAATCCTGAAGAAAAATGCAACAGAATTGTATCGGGCCTTTGTTGTTGCTTCGGTCGTGAAAACGAGACAGGTCGCGAAAATGCGACATGTCGCGATATCGCGACATGTTTCTCTTGTGCTGTCTTTGCCTCCTTACCCGCGAAAACGCGACAGGTCGCGAAAATGCGACATGTCGCGATATCGCGACATTTTTTTCATTTGGTTCTTTCATCTTCAACACGTCGCGAAATCGTGATAGGTTTCTATGTTCTCCTTATTTTTGCCTTCCGCCTCGCGAAAATGGAACATGTCGCGAAATCGTGACATTCCGTACAATCTGGCCGCCTCCTTGCTTTCGCCTCGCGAAAATGCGACATGTCGCGAAATCGCGACAATTCTCCGCACTTTGCCCTTCCTGTCAAATATGTCACGAAATCGTGACATTTTCTTGCCTTCTTCATCATTATCGCTTCATGTCGCGATATCGCGACAAGTTTCTCTTACTTGGCCTCGTCCTCAAAAATGTCGCGATATCGCGACATTTTTCTCCATTTGCTCCCTCTCTGCTTTTCTGTCGCGATATCGCGACGAGTTTCATTGACATTGCCCTTTGCTCAATTATGTCACGATTTCACGACATTTTCTATCACTCTGCTCCATGGCCACCGCAAGTCACGATTTTGCAACATGTCGCGATATCGCGACAACTTTCATTTTAGTGCCTCCGTTGACTGCGTTGACCGCGAAAATCCAACACGTCGCGATATCGCGACGGTTTTACCCCTCGCTGTCGTTGACTGTTTTGACCGCGAAATAACACGACAGGTCACGAAAATGCGACATGTCGCGATATCGCGACATTTTTTGTACTTAGCCGAATTTTGCATTTGGACTCGCGAAACTGCAACACGTCGCGATATCGCGACATGTAGCGATATCGCGACATCTTACATTTACCTTGCTCTAACACAAAACTTATAGAGATTTTTACATTTTCCCCTTCAAAGTGCATGAAGGGACAAACAGAAGAATTAGTATCTCTACAATTCATGCATTCTTTTATATTAACAGTAGCAACAAAAAACAATGAGGCAAAATTGTCAACAGAACCCAAAGAACACAAGCTTATACTAAGAGGGGGGTGAACAATATAAGACCACTTTTTACTTTTCTTTTCAATTCAATATTATGTAGTGTATAGATAGTTTAGAACCTGCTCAAATTTTCTCAATAGGCTCACTCAGAACCTTCTCAAATCTGCTCAATAGGCTCACTCAGAACCTGCTCAAATTTTATTAATAGACTCACTCATAACCTGCTCAAATCTGCTCAATAAGCTTACTCAGAACTTGCTCAAATCTGCTCAACAAGTCCTCTCTAGGACTTTTTCAAATCTACACAACAAGCTCACTCAGAACTTGTCCAAATCTACTCAACAAGCTCACTCAGAACTTATTCAAATATGCTCAATAAGTCCTCTCTAGGACTTGCTCAAATCTGCATAGAAAGCCTTCACAAAAGCTTACTCAAAATCAGTCCATAAGCCTTATCAAAAACTTACCTCAAATCAGCTCAACAAAATCTCAACTCAATCTCATAGAAGCATAAAGAGAATTGTTAGAGACTCAATATGTTCTATACTCAAATCCCAATCTCAACTCAAATCAATCTCAACTCAGTAATCTCATAGAATCATAAAGAAAATTATTAGAGACTCAATATGTTCATACTCAAATCCAATTTCTTTCTCAACTCAACTCAAATCATAATATAGAATATTTTGTTTTATGGAACTTGAACAACCACTTCACACAATCACTTGACTAGGCTCAAACAACTCTACTCAACCAATAACCACAAGGAACAACTCTTTATCACAAACCCTAGTCCAAGCATAAATCAACCAACTCAAAATATCTTCAACAACACTCACCAAAAACTCTTACATAACAATGATACTCATGTTCTTTTCAGATCAAGTTCAAGTTCTTTGCACAACAACTTACTTCAACAACAATGCTTATAAAACAAGGTTTTAATCACAACTCTGAAACCATAAAACCTTGAAGCATTAAACCAACCATTTTCGAATAGGAAACCACAATCAATCCTTTTCACTCCAATGATATTTCATAAATCAACTACCATAGCAATCAATAGGAGAATGTGCCCATACCTTTTTGCTGCCAAGAAGTTGTTGACAAAGTTTGCCACACTCAACAAAACTTTCCTTTCCAATCTTAATAAGGGTTAGTGGACTTCAAATAATAATCACAAGATAAAGTATAACTCAATTTACACATTTTTAATCCAAATCAATAATCACATCCACCAAAGTCCTAAAGAAAAACCCTCTAAAAATAATAATCAATAATCCATTATTCAATTTCCACAAATTCTACTTCATTCAAAACCCTTATTTATCCTAAAATAATGCTCAAAAAAATTCAAATAAATATCATAAAGCTCAAATAATCATCTATGGTTTTCACCAACAAAATAATTATTCAACCTTTTAAACACAACAAAGGTTTACAAAAATAAAATATTTCCTAACCCTTATCACTCCAAACTTTAGAGCACTAATTAAATTTTAATCAAAAATCCGCATACCTCCTTAATGAGTTTTGACCCCTCGACCTACCCTCACCGTGAGTGCCTTAGCTGTGGCTAACAAAGCCAAATGAGCTACCTGCTTGTTCGTAATGCAAAAGGGGTACAACTTCCCTTTATTTGCTACAAGCCCACGTGCCTCAAATAAACCGTGCACCACAAAGCACAATGAATGAACTTTACCAAAATTGAACGCACGACCTCGTGCTACCAAATACCTTTGCACTGCCCAAGTTGCCAATAGGCCATACTGCCCAAGGTGACTTGGGTTTCACACACCGTCCAATTTATTCATTACTTCCACCACTAAAACCTTTTTTCGCACGAGCTCTATTTGCTTTCCAACAATCGCATTACCAACAAGATAAAGGATAATTAATCTTCAAATATTTAATGGTATATATATGACTTCCCTTAGCTTGGAAATGTCGGCGCTTTTGAACCTTCCTTTATGACGTCGATGAATATTCTTTTTATTTTAATTTTAAAATTAAAATTTAAATTTTAAATAAACTAAAATTTAAACCAAATCTTTGAAATAAATATCTCCATCACTGGGGCACCTTTTTCAATGAAACAAAAAGCCAACTTGGGTTTTAAAAAAAACCTATTTCAAATATGTTATCCATGGTTTTAAATAAAACCTTTTGTTTTTTCTGCTTTGGTTTTTACAAAAACCCTTCCTTGCACTTTTCACAAAACATAGTGCATGCCATCATAGATATTTTGACATCAAATAACCTTTTGACATCAATGACAAAATTTTATCTTAGGGACTCAAAATGTCCAACAATCACCCCCTTTGTCATTTATGGCAACCCATATCCTTTTATTAAAATATGACCTTCTTTTCTACTCCCCCTGGTACTTTGCTCCCCCTGGCTCAAAGCTTTCTCAAATATCAAATCTCTCCCCATGTCAAAAATTTCCTTAATATACATAAATCTCCCCTCCTTTGTCATCAATGGCAAAGGGTCACCTTTGGGGCTCGGGGCTAAGAATGATCCTCTTATCTTAGCCCCTCCCCCACCTCCTCATTAGGTGGTTAATTTTGGGGTGGGAGTATTTCTACTACTCAAAAGCACTGCTCTTTACCTTTATCTTTCTCTCTTAATTTATGAGTTTTCTGAATCCTCTCACTGTTTCTTTCCAAGACATCATCCCTGTTTCTATTATCATTTTTTTTCTGTTCCTGTTCCTGTTCCTATTCTCATCCATGTTCCTGTTCCTGTTCCTATTCTCATCCATGTTCCTGTTCCTGTTCATACCTGCTTTTGGAATATTTGCTCTACACCATCTTGTTGTGTGTCCATAATTATTGCACTTATAACACTTAATGTTATTATTCCTTTGAGGGGAAAATGTCTTAGGATACCTCCTAGTGAATCCATATCCTCTTCTACCATAAACCCTATAATTCATTGCTTTGTGACCATACTCATTACATGAGTAGCAAAACCCATGTAAAGGTTGTCCTTTCCCATATTCCTGTCTTTCATATGACCTACAATGTGAAGCCATGTGCCCAAACCTGTGACATGAGAAGCATCTCCCATTAAAGCTTCCTTGCCTAGATCTCATTGGTCTCCTATTCTGATTGTTGTTCCATTTGTATCTTCTTAGTGTATTGTTCCTATATTTGTTGAACTCTCTGTTGTCCAATTCATCCTCTATTGTCTCATTCCTACTTACACTATCACATTCTGAAGTATCTTATTTCGAAGTTCCTTCTTCTTAAATACTTGAAGTAGAATTTTCTTCCCATTTTTTAAACCTATTTGGAACCAAGACCTGTCTTGTTTGTTGCTCCTCTTTGTATCTTAATTATTTTATCTACACTCTTTGCACTGTTTACATACTTGTACAACTTTTTCTTGGAATCCTCTAAATCTTCCTTTAGTAGTGCCACTTCTTGTGTTAACTTTTCACACTCCAAAATCTTTACTTCTAACTTATCCTTGAACTTACTTTCCTTAGCCTTTGACTTCTCTAAGTCCTCTATGAGCAATAATATTTCTTCATCATATTCTTGAAACTGAATTTTAAGCTTAGAGTGTTGCTTTCTTACCTTATTTACTATGTCAAGGGCATAGATAAGTTTTCCCTTGAGATCATAACCATTCTCTATTGAGTAATCCTCTATTTGTTTGCTTTTGTCCTTATCATTACTTCCTTTTAGCTTATCTTCTATAGGATCACTTACTTCATCTTCTAGAGCCATTAGAAGATTCTCATATGGTATTTCAAGTGCATCTTCAAAACCATCATAACTGAAACTATATCCATCCCTAGTGCAATCATCTTCAATATGTCCAAATTTACCACATATAAAACATTTGAGAATAACTAGAGTCATTTTCTCTCTAACCATAAATAGGACTTCATATCTATCATTGTCTGAAAAACTAACATCACTATCAATTGAGTACTTACTTGCATTATCTGAATAGTAGCTTTTATTTTACCTTTGGAATAACTTATTTCCTTATTTGTTTTGTCCATCCTTGCCTTTCTTCTGGTACCTATATCTTTCTGATTCCATGTACCTGTGATCTTGTTTTCCTTCATCATTGTTGTACTTTGGCTCTTTGCACTCTGTTGCATAGTGTCCATACTTTCCACAATTGAAGCACCTAATAGATCTTATATCTATGGATCTTTTGGAACCTTTATCTCTTCTCCCATAGTTAGCTTCTTCATCACTAGATGACTCACTGTTTGATTCTATATTTTTACCATTTTTATTTGTGTCTACTTTGAATGCAACTTCTTTTGAAGGAATAGGATCTTTTGTTCTTATCTCAAAAGTAGTAAGCATGCCAAGGAAAGAATTCCTTGTCAAAGAATCACTATCAATTGATGTTTCTATAGGAGAAACATTTTCACTATACCTTTTTGGAAGAGTTCTCAAGATCTTATCACAAGCATTAGATTCATCAACCTTCATTCCAAGACCTCTCATCTCATGTACAAGCTCATCAATATTACTGAGATAATCACAAATATTTTCATCATATCTCATTCTTAAGTTCTCAAATTCTCCTTTGATATTTCTAATATTAGATTTCCTAACACCTTTATCACCCTCATATATGTCATGCAGTAGATCCCACATATCTTTTGTTGTTTTATAATACATAACATTCATAGATTCTGATCTACCCAATCCTTTTATAATTGTATTTATAGCTCTTGAATTTGCATGCATTAGAAGCTTACCTTCCTTATTTTTAGAGGATTGACTGTTGAATCATATCCAAGTTCCACTGCATCCCAAACTTCATTTCTAAGTGTCATCAGGTAAAATCTCATCAACATACACCAATACAAGAAGTCACTTCCATAAAAGACTAGTACTGCATTATTGAATGACCCATCCTTTTGATCCTTGTGATCCCTTATGTTCTTATACTACTTTTCCTTCAAGCTGTCAAACTCTTCCGAAGGAACCCACTTTGATACCAATTGAAGAACACAAGCTTATACTGAGAGGGGGGTGAACAATATAAGACCACTTTTTAATTTTCTTTTCAATTCAATATTATGCAGTGTATAGATAGCAGTATCAATAGAAATAATCAAATCAATGCACAAAACACCATCCACAAAAGTGACACAACAATTTCGTGGTTCACCCATGCAGGATACTCCACAAAGAAAATATTTTGCTAAAACTTTCTCAATCAATCTCTTGGGAATCCTTCCCAATTACAATATTTATGGACCTCTATCCAAAGGAGATGTTGATCCCCTAAATCTCAAGTTTGTGGATCTCTTCCATAGGAGAACTCTTTCCCCTTCTACTATGGCTAGTGATCTTCTAGAAGACTCTATCTCTCTACTGCACTAACTTGTGGATCTCTCTCCACTTGAAGAATCCTCACTCAGATATGTCTTCAATTGTCTTGGATACTGGATCTCTATCCACTAAGACTCTGTCCTATATACTCTATCACCTCCAAAGCTCTATCAATAGTTTCACTCATAACCTCTTCAAATTTGCTCAATAGGCTCACTCAAAACCTGCTCAAATCTGCTCAACAAGCTTACTCAAAACTTGCTCAAATCTGCTCAACAAGCTTACTCAGAACTTGCTCAAATATACTCAACAAGTCCTCTCAAAACTTGTCGAAATATTCTCAATAAGTCCTCTCTAGGACTTGCTCAAATCTGCATAGAAAGCCTTCACAAAATCTTACTCAAAATCAGTCCACAAGCCTTCTCAAAGACTTACCTCAAATCAGCTCAACAAAATCTCAACTCAATCTCATAGAAGCATAAAGAGAATTGTTAGACTCAATATGTTCTATAGTCAAATCCCAATCTCAACTTAAATCAATCTCAAATCAACAATATCATATAAGCATAAAGATAATTGTTAGAGACTCAATATGTTCTATACTCAAATCTAATTTATTTCTCAACTCAACTCAAATCAGAATATAGAATAGTTTGTTTTATGGAACTTGAACAACCACTTCACACAATCACTTGACTAGGCTCAAACAACTCTACTCAACCAATCACCACAAGGAACAACTCTTTCTCACAAATCCTAGTCCAAGCATAAATCAACCAAATCAAAATGTCTTCAACAACAACTCTTACATAACAATGATACTCATGTTCTTTTCAGCTCAAGTTCAAGTTCTTTGCACAACAACTTACTTCAACAACAGTGCTTATAAAACAACGTTTTAATCACAACTCTCAAACCATAAAATCTTAAAGCATTAAACCAACCATTTTCGAATAGGAAACCATAATCAATCCTTTTCACTCCAATGATATTTCAAAAATCAACTGCCATAACAATCAATAGGAGAATGTGCCCATACCTTTTTGATGCCAAGAAGTTGTTGACAAAGTCTGCCACACTCAACAAAACTTTCCTTTCCAAGATTAATAAGGGTTAGTGGACTTCAAATAATAATCACAAGATAAATTATAACTCAATTTACACCTTTTTACTCCAACTCAATAACCACATCCACCAAAGTCCTTCTAGATAAAAACCCTCTAAAAATAATAATCAATAATCCATTATTCAATTTTCACAAATTCTACTTCATTCAAAACCTTTTTTTTTCCTAAAATAATGCTCTCAAAAATTCAAATTAATATCATAAGGCTCAAATAATCATCTATGGTTTTCACCAACAAAATAATTATTTAACCTTTTAAACACAACAAAGGTTTACAAAAATAAAATATTTCCTAACCCTTATCACTCCAAAATTTAGAGCATTAATTAAATTTTAATCAAAAATTTGCATACCACCGTAATGGGTTTTGACCCCTCGACCTACCCTTACCGTGAGTGCCTTAGTCACGGCTAAGGTAGCCAAATGAGCTACCCGCTCATTCGCAATGTAAAAGGGGCATGACTTCCATTTATTTTCTACAGGACCACGTGCCTCAAATAAACTGTGCGTCCTTGGCGCTTCCATGACAAAGCACAACGAACGAACCTTGCCAAAATTGAACGCATGACCTTGTGCTACCAAATGCATTTGTGCTGCCCGAGTTGCCAAAAAGCCACAATGGCCAAGGTGACTTGGGTTTTTCACACCGTCTGATTTATTCATTGATTCCACCACTAAAACCTTTTTTCGCACAAGCTCTATTTGCTTTCCAACAATCACATTAACAACAAGAGAAAGGATAATTAATCTTCAAACATTTAATGGTATATATATGTCTTCCCTTAGCTTGGAAACGTCGACGCTTTTGAACCTTCCATTATGACGTCAACAAATATTCTTTTTATTTTAATTTTAAAATTAAAATTAAAATTTAAACCAAATCTTTGAAATTAAATATCTCCATCACCTAGGCACATTTTTCAATGAAACAAAAAGCCAACTTGGGTTTTAAGAAAAACCCATTTCAAATATGCTATCCATGGTTTTAAATAAAATCTTTTATTTTACCTGCCTTGGTTTTCACAAAAACCCTTCCTTACACTTTTTACAGAACATAGTGCATGCCATCATAGATCCTTTTGACATCAAATAACCTTTTGACATCAATGACAACATTTTAGCTTAGGGACTCAAAATGTCCAACAAAAATTTTCTTGCACTTTAATTTCAGATTTGTTAACAACCCCAGGTTTATACTTGTCATGGTTAGATGATACAGGTTTGACAAACTTGGTTTCAATGCCACAATTTAAAACTGATAAAGTCCTCCTGCAACATATCATAGCTAGTTATGACCATGACAAGGACACTGTAAAAATAAAAATATGAATTAGAAATTTATCATTCAACATCACGCTTACAGATATTAAGAGATTAATAGATATTCCTTTCAATGATTGTCCTTTAGTGTTAATGAAGTTCCAACTGTATCCAAATGATAAAGGATACCTCAATACAATGTACATTTTCGGATTAGAATTTTTGGTAGGTATAATTCTTGTTACTTAGATTCTATTAATGTTCAAAATTTCAAATTTGTAAATTGTTATCTAATTTTTTTGTAGCTTCCACCGCCAAGTCAAAAATAGGGTTAACAATCACCGATGTTAACCATACAACTCTAAAGGCCATTATTGAGTTCTTCCAGTACAACTAATTTTGATTGGAAGATCAAAAATTCTATTTTGGGAACTGGCTTATGTTATTCATTGTGAGAAGCATGAGAGGTTCAAATAGTGCACGTATATTTCGAATTAGATTAGGGTTGAGTTGCATGGTGTGCAATTGCAAACCAACAAGACACAACCCATTGTGGGTAGCGTTAATTATATTTTAGCACTCTATTATGAAATTTTTCATAATTTTCAAAATACTCCTATACCAACTGTAGTGCATGCAACACTACAAGCCATTACCATGACACCAAAGGAATTGAAGGTAATAAGTCCATATTTGACCATGAAATAGTATTTTATATTTTATCATTTTTTTTTTAATTTTCTTTTCATCTAAATGTAGGGTAGGGTAGCCACCACAAGGAATAAATAGGATGCTACCATGAGGGATTACAGGCCAAAATAAACTGGTGATTTTGAAGACACTTGATCAAAAGTGACACCATTGTAGAGGCTGAATAAATGTTCGAGGCAAGTTGCTTCTCCTAGGGGTTCTGGTACACCTAGGTTTGCACAAAATATGCAGGCTAAATCTAGTATGATCAAACCCTTCCCCATTGGCATATAAATTTAACACATATCATATATGGGTCAATTGAGATTTGGAGTCGACCAAAAAGACTATTCTTGTGTCGTTGCATAATAACAACACCATTAGCTCCAACACAAATTAACTTTGTGGCTATGTCTATATCATCCATTCTTGCAATATCCTTTAAACTAGTCACAACAACATTATAGATGTTTTTTGCATTTAAAATTTCCACCATATTATGTAATCCTAGTAAACTAGACCTCCTTACATGATTTTGAAATGTGTACACATGCATGCAAATCCAAGATATAGTGTCCACAACCGCCACGTCATCAATAGAAAATGAAATAAATCTGGAAAGTTTTACTTGCTCCCTCAGGTCTTCCTTCTCAACTAATGATAGACATTTTACCATTTTCCAACCACTTCAATCTAACCAATAGGAACTAGGAAGGTTTTGCAAATCAGCTAGTTGAAACATGTGCTTATAATAAATAAAATTAGACATGGGTCTACCTTGTTGGAGAATACTATATACAACAACAAACTGTAAATTTTTTGAAGCTAAAATGGTCTTATAAATTTTATGAAATTGGGCTTCAATCATTCCATATTTCTCAGTAGGGGATTGTTGTTTCTTTAAGTGATTGTCATATTCTATGGCATATCTGACATGCATACATTCTGATGCATCCTTCCACTTAACTTATTTATTAATTTTACCATCACCTCCTATAACTTTAACATAAGATTTGTGAGCATGTTTTTCTATTGTATCTATCTTATTTTGCAGCCTGTGATCTTTACCAAGTTTCTAACTACAAATTTTACATCTACATACTTTTTAATAAACTTGGTTATCCTCAATCAGGACAAGCTCAATCAAAGGATATTTTTTTACCCATTCATTTTTAAATGCCCTTTCAATAGCCCAGTTAGATGACTTTCTCTTTTTAGAAATTTTTCTTAAAAATTCAAAAGAATTTTGTAATGTATTTGATTTATCACTTTCATTTTCAATTGACATGTCATTTTGAGGATTATCTTCAAGTGTTTGTTGGATGTCATTGTTAAGAGAATTTTCATTAGAAGACATCTCTTGGTGGGGAATATCTTCAGGTCGAGGCATATCACGATCGATAGGGTATTTTACATAGTAGCATACCATAACATTTTTTTTATCATTTTTGGATTAAACAAACCAAACTTATAAATAGAAAAAAAATTCATATCATCATGCACATACTAAGAAGTAACTGTTTGAGGAAGAAAGCAATATCTAAAATAATTACAGAATATGCAACTAATTGTTTAGAAGTCAAAAATCATTTGTAACTTGAATTTCCACAAATATCAATGGCTCGTTGCACTTCAACATATGGATAAAATATTTAAGGATACTCTTTTTAGTAGAAGATTTGACCCCCTTATTTCCATTGCTAGTAGGTGACATTTTACTTGTAAAGAAAATATTTTTCATTTTAGAAAAGTAATAAAATTTTGAAGATATCTTACTTCTGTTAGGCCTCAAGATAATATTGTAACTAGAATAAATAGATGGTTGGTAGGTAGAGAATACATACCTATTTCTTGCTATGCTTTATTGTGATTTTGTTAGTTTAGGCCACTACTCCATTTTTTGGTGATAGTACTTGTAATTGATAAGAGCACAAAAGTAATTAACATACAAATTCAAATCAATTTAAGAAAACAAATTATCTATGCAAAAAATAATTAGAGATATGTATATCGAAAAATATCATATTATAGTACAAAATGAACTAGAAATAGAGAATCACAATGTCTTCAGATAAAAAAAGCATCATAATGTCTTTAGAGAACCAAAACATTCATTTATTTATAATCCTATAACAAAAAAATAGATCTGAATAGAAACAAAGAATCAAAGAGTTTTAACAGAAAGAGAGAAAATAAGGGACAACATGCAGAACAAGAAAAATGGAGAAAAACATGGGAATAGAGCAATTACTATTCGGATGCAGAACAAGGTCCAGATATCGATCTGGTGTAGAATAAGGTTGAAAAATAATTAGAGATACATGTCAAAAAATATCAGGTTAAAGTACAAAATGGACTATAAATAGAGAATCACAATGTCCTAGGTGAAACATAGTATCACAATATCTTTAGAGAACCAAAGCGTTTACCTATTTATAATATTATAATAGAAAATCAAATCTGAATAAAAAAAAGAGAATTAAAGAGTTTTAACAGAAAAAGAGAAAATATGGAACATGTAGAACATGGCAAAATAGAGAAAAACATGGCAAACAAAGCAATGATAGAGAACCTGATGTAGAATACAGTCTGAGAGTCTATTTTGATGTAGAATAGGGTCTAAAAATCAGCTTGGTGTAGAACAGGATCTAAAATTTGGCCTAGTGCAGAACAGGGTCTGGAATTCGACCTGGTGTAGAACAGGATCCAGAATTTGGTTGGTGTAGAATAGGGTCCGTAATTTATCTTGGTGCAGAATAGGGTACAAAATTTGACCTAGTGTAAACTAGGGTTTAGATATCGGTCTTGTACAAAATAGGGTCTGATCTGGTGCAGAATAGGGTCCAATCTTGTTTGGTGTTGAACAGGATAGTCTAGTATTGAATAGGATCTAGTCTAGTATAAAAATGGGTTCAGTATGGTGCAGAACTGGGTCTGGATATCTGTCTAGTGTAGAACAGGATCTAAAAATTAGTTTGGTGCACAACATAGTCTAGTTTGGGTTTGAGTAGAGTTTTATTTTGGATCAAACACGATCAAATTTTGGTAGAATTCTTGATTTTCTAATAGTCTGAATGTTTTAAATGAAAAAGTATCGCTGACATGTTAAATATATATAGGGGTATACATGGTAAATTTGGTGGGATAATTTAGAAATATTAAAATTTTATGGTGAAAAGGATCCTCAATTTAGGTGGGATTGCTGGAAAATTTCTAAAAATATCCGTGATACTAATGCACGATGAACGAACACCTAAAAAAATTTTATCCCAAAAATTTTGGGCAAAAGGACTGATGTCAAGGGTCCCTCAAATTTACCAATTTGCATTTTAGAAAATGCAAATATTCACCAAATTTATGAATATTCATTGTTGTGCATAACCCTACCTATTTTCCAACTACTCTTACATGATAACTCTTCATGAAATTATATGATTAAACATGTACTAACAATATTATACCAATTAACACAAAATGAAGATATTCTAACAAACACTTACTATGTGAACTATTATTTTATACAAAATAACAAAAAATATGTACAACATAATTGCTTATGTATACTCATATTTGTACATGCTCGTTCATGCTTGAGGTGGCACCATGTCAAAACTTATCCCTACATATTTCATCCCCTCTAAATTGGTTGATGTCCTCATTGATAACTACTACTACTTCTGAGGGTTCTAACTCTATTGTGATTGTGATGTGGGTTGAACTTGGATAGGTTCAACTCCTAATCCTTAAACTTGTGACTTCAAAGGTTCAATAATTTTTCTTCATCCTCTTAGCCTAGACTTGATATAATGCCCATTAAAATCTATAATGTTTTGATTTCTTCTCTAACTTCTATAGCCTAGATTACAATTTGGATTTTTGCTTTTTTGCATCTTCAAGTTGTTAATATTTTATTGAAATTAATTGATTATAATATACAACTTGATTTTTAGCTTCAAGTGTCTACTCTCATAACAAACATTCTAATTTCAACTATCCAATCAGTTTATCCTCCTCCTCATGTTTCTTTCTCAATCCTTTTACCTCTTGTAAATTTTTCATTTCTTCTTGTACCTCCTACTTCACTCATCAAAGTTGCTCCATCATATCCCTAGCTTGATTTTATATTTCTCTACCATCATCTTCATATTATTTTCCATCTCCAAAAAATCCTCTAGTTCAATTTTCAACCACCATATGAGATAGACCAAGTAGTTCATAGTGGCATACACAGACTCAAACTCTTATGATAGTTTGACTTTTTCACCACCTCTTATGCAGTATAATTATCAAATTTATCCTTGTTAATGTAGAATTTGAGTGGGTGGCAGTAAAAGACTATGGTGCTTTCTAGTAGATCCTTCACTCCAAGTATACTTTGCATACTACAACTTTCACCAAGATCTCATGTATTAATTTGGTACAACTGAACAATTTTCTTCACCCTTTCTTCATCCTAGGACCAGTTGATCAAGTTGCCCAATTCTACATCTACACTCATTTTCCATAGTATTTAATATTCAAAATAACTTGTTTATAATTCATTGTATACTCTTTCCATCACATCTTCTAAATTCTCAAAGAAATTATCAACCTAATGATTGAATTTTCATACGTAGGGTTTATCTAAAACTAAACACATCTAATGTCAACCACTAAATTTCATCCTTGTATTTCGTTATCATATCTTTCTTATCCTCCCCACTAGTTTCTCCCTTGGTCACTTTTTCCTTGAGCTTCTCCCATGACTATGGTTGTTTTATTGACTAATTTTCTACTTCATCCATCTTGTCATTTTTTTCCACTCTACTAGTTTGTACTATTCCAATAAGATAGGTGTTGAGTCAATACCTTTTTTTCTGTCTTTAAATATTATGATATGTGTAGTGGTCAATGTGGCCTCAATTGGATCCTTTTCATCCAATGGAGGGGAACCACACAAACTATACCTCCTCCTTATACTATGTGGTAAAAATCTTCTATTGGAATGGAGATGTATCCTTTGTCATGTCACTACATACAATATTGGTGTGCATAGATCAAATTCAAATCCAGGTGGTCTCTTTATCTCTCCTATAGGTGATGTATCCATTACCTCACAAGTGGCATCATATTCATCTCATCACTCTCATTTACTATAATGGTCTCTGTCTATACCACTATATTATCCTAACTAGCTCTTACCTTCTTCTACTATATTTTCTCCATATACTGCATTGTTTTACTCCTCCTATAGCCTCATGATGAGCCTCATATCCTATCATAGTACCTACTTGCATAGTTGGGATCATAAAATATACAAATATAACATCAAATCCTCCTCCCTTGGCAATTATTTATGTCATGGATTGAGCAACTTCCCTCATTGGTACTATAATATGAACCTAGCCCTAAATGTGGACTTATACTACAATGATATAAATTTAGCCCCCACCATGTCTTGAATTTTTTAATTATGCGTTTCCTCTCCTTGCAAGTGTTATCCTCACCATTTGCCTCTATGGTTGAGGTTGAGGCTACAATTACTACTTCAACTATTATCACTAATTCTTAAAATGTTACTTTTGTCTCTTTTCCTTCGACTTCACCTATTTATTAATGGTTGGCCTCTCCTCACTCTATCCATATTTGAATCTTTATTTTCTTCTTTTGACTAGGCATCTATGTCATCACCTTTATTTTTTTCTTTAGATGATTCTACTAATTGCACCATTTGTGGTGCCTTTCTCTTCTTTATCACCTTTTTTTATCCTTCTTATTTTAGGGTGCATCCTCCCTTTGCTAATAAATCCACTATGGTCCATCTAAACATCATAGGAACTATTTTTGCAATAGGTCAAGCTAGGTCTAACCCTAAAATGTGGATCTTCTTGTATGCAGTCACATCAAATAATAATGTGATGGCATAGAATGTTGTAAAAATACTATGTAGTGTAACATAAAATTATAGATGTGTTTATTTTTTATTATTTGGGATCCAACATGCAATAGGATTTTTTTGTTGACATTTTCAGAAAACAAACATGTCTTGTTGTTAGCCAGATGAGTAGCCTAGTCAAATATTGCACCATCCATTATCCCTTCCATGTACTACATGAGCTAAGTTTACATGTTTGAGGCTCATTGTTCTCTTAACAATCTAGACATAACAATATTAATTATACTACATAGTTGGTCCATCTTCATGTGCTGCATTTTCAATCCTTGAGTGTCATGCTTTATTAATTTGCTAGCTTTGCTAGGTTTAAAGTTGGAAAATTTATCCATAAAATCTATAACTTATAAGGTTTGATTATTTCCTTTTGGACACATTTATTATTCATGTTAAGTAGCCCAAACACTCATTTTAAGTCACTTGTAGATGTGTCACCTGAACATATCTTTACCCTACTTGTATTTTGCTCCTCTTCCTCTCTATATTGTACTTCTTCAACATCTATAGTAAGTATGGATTGAAGAAGTATTTGTCAAATTTTTCTACTTTCATGATATAATGGATGCATGCTTCCTAAAGTGTGCTAGCTTTAGTGTATGAACATAATTTTCCTACCACCAATTTTGGGAAAACTCTCTAGTAGGCATAGTCCATATGATTTCATCCAAAGGGATCTATATTTTCTCCTTCCTCTATACCTTTGGCTATGGAGACACCACCTTGTACCTCCCCATTATTTATGATTTTTATCCTTCTTGTTACCATTGAGAGCTTCTTTGTTACTCTTCCCTCTCAAGGTATTTTTCTCTCTTATGATGGTACCCATACTCCAAATGGATTCAATGGAAGCTTGCAACTCCTTTGTATGCCCTCGATCCTTACCTCATTATTCAACTCAAGTTGAATATGGAAGGATATCTATGCAACTCTTCATATCCTTACCCCTCTATAATGCATGACCTCCACTGTTGCATTACATCTACTCATAGTTCTATGGAGATTTGATTTGAATTTCTTTGATAATTTGGCTTAATTGTCATAACTAATATTTAATTATTGTATCAAGTTATTATAACTCTAGTTTTTTACCACTTCCACAACAATCTCCTCATACCTCCACATGGTAATTTTCTTATTTATTATGCCACTTTTCACCTCATTCTTTATGTCATAAGTAGGTTTTGGCTAGATTTTGTAGACCTAGATGCCTACCTCTGAGGCTTGATGGCCTACTTCCAATATCAACGTCTATGTTGGATTTTTAAGCCTTACTACCATAAAATATCATAGATTATCTCACATATGTTCCAATAGTTACAATATTAAAGGTTAAGATAATAATAATATGAGTAGAATAATATGAGCAAATTTACATGTATATCAAGACTTATCTAAATCAAATAACATTCATTTTTATATTAAAATATGAATGTAAATAGCCTAAATAATTCATGAACTATGCATGAAAAAATATACAATATTAATTGCTCAAAATGTATACAAGCTTTATTGCTCCTCTTCATTTTATAGCTTTTAATTATCAATTCTAGACTCTTGATTTTATTTAATTCATATGGAGCATTATATCTATAATATAGAAATAGTAATGTCTCTTCAAGTACTTGACTATTTCTCTCCATATGCTAAGTCTCATGACTTGGCTAATCAACTTACCACTTGCATACTTGATGGACAATTGACTCTCTCTTACACTTCTATATGCACTCCTAATCTAGGACACTTGTGCACATCCTCACATTATATATTTGCACTCTTACATACAAGAAACTTGTACACATTCTCTCAATATACATTTACACTCTAACTTACATGACACATGCATTTCCTATACATTGACACTTACATAAAATGAAAAAATATAAATAACACTCTAAACTATAGACTCAACCTTGATCTATTACATATTTATAAATGTACCATGAAGGTACCATGGGGGTACAATATCATGTACCAAATAATGTAATATACCTCAACACCCCCTGTATTACATTATTTAATTATTGAAGACTTTAGTCTTCAATCTTAGTCTTCATATTTGTATTTAATATTCAAGTGACCTTGCATTGATCATGAACTTCTAATTGAGACTTACCTTTAGTTTATTTGAGTTTAATTTCATATTCATCTTCATTCTTTGATTCCTCAAACTTTGGATCTTCAATATTTCAATCATCAATTACTCGAGCTTCATATTTGACCTTAGGTTCAAGAGCTTGAATTTATTTTTCAATATTTGATATATATGACTCATTCTTGATTACTCTGTAAGATAAGTTTGGACCATAATTGATCCATTTTTCTTTACCTTGTTTTCTAAATATTTTATTATAAAATGTTTTTCCTTCCTGCATTTCAAAAATTGAATACTTTGCTCTATTGTTAGAAAATGCTTTAGAAATATTTTTTTTTTAAATATTTCCTAATCTGAACAATAGTGCCCTTTCAAATATTCTACAATACTTTTCTTTGTACCAACAAAATGCTAGAGAATGAGATTTTCTTCCACAATATTTATATGGATAAATATTCTAGCAATTATTTTTCATGACCAATTCTATTATAATAATTGCACTTGTACTATTTTTTCTTTATCTTATGTTTCCTTGTTAGTGATTCAAGATCTTCTATTTCCATAAGAAATAAATATAACCATTTATGTACAACCAAGGCTACTCTATCTTTGTTTTCATTATAAATAAGTTACAAGTTTTGATAGTCTATGACCTTTTGAGTAGATATAGATTCTGTAATAGAATCTATTTTTTATGTTCTATCAAATTGATATTTAGTAGCAACAAGATCTAATTTTGAGTTCTCAAGAGTATTTAGTGATCTTGTTATTTTCTTCTTTTTATCAAGATCGTCTATCAAATTTTGAAAATATAATATTAATTTGTTTACTATTTCTTCATTATCCTCATTGAATGCATTTCTAATAATTTCTTCCATGATATGAATCAATTCAATGATTTATTTTCTTTGAAGTAGTAAACCTTATAACCTCCAAATTAAAAATAAAAACTTAAATATAAATTTTGCAAATTTTCTAATCCTTTAATGTAGAAAACCTTTTAACTCCAAAAATATTAAATTTACAAAATTTCAATTCCTTCAAAAAAAATTTAAATAGAAAAACTTCTCCAAAAACCTTCACTCTATAAAATTTCCACAATCTTTAAAAAAATTTAAAATTCAAATTATTTCACTCAAGAAAACTATAATAACCCTTTTAACTCCAACTAATCAAATTTCTAATCTTAACTTTAATTTCTTCTAACCTTATATCTCTATTCAAATTTAAATCATGATTGATTATTTTGAAAAAGCTAATTAATTATTTTAATCGTATTTAATCCCTATAACTTTTTAAAAGATCATATATACTTTTATTTCCCTCCAAAAACTATAATAAGCATTGCAAAATTATGTAATGCTACTTTCCACTAGTGATACTTTTATTGTTGCTAACACTTTATGTTGTAAACACCTTGCTAAATGATTGCACTCGCAAATCCTAGGGTTCTCATGGATCCCAAACATTGGAATTAGGTATTCATTGCTTATTGTAGGCTCCCAAATATTAGAACTCAATGTACACTTGTTGTATGTGTTGTTGTAGAATCCCGAGGATTGGACCTCAGCGTATTATATTATAGATTCTTGAGAGTTAGATCTCAGTATGTGCTACTATAGATTGCCAAGAATTAGATCTTAGTATGCACTATTGTACACACAACTTCATAGTTTTATTTTCTTTTGTTGATGCTTGGAAACCAAGCATCTCTCTTTGCTATTGAACTAATGAAGAAGATCAAACATATTCTATTCTAAGCTAAGTTTATGGAGGAGACCAAACATCTCTTGTTCTTGCTAGGTTGATGGAGGAGACTGAATGTCTCTTATTCTAGATAGGTTGATCAAGAAGACTGAATGTCTCTTGTTTTTCTTGAGCTTGGAGGAGTCCAGGTGTTACTTGGATAATGCCAAGTATCCTTACACTTGGATAAGGTTGATGCCTTATAAACTATGCTACGAGAAGGATGAGACTCCTTACTGGTGGAAAGTCACCTTATCTACTTTGCTTAGAATAAGACGTAGATGTCTTCTACTCTTTTAATATTTCTTCTCATCCTTTCTTCTACGTGCATGATTCTCAAATTGTTATGTTGAACTAGTGCTGCTAGATTACAATGTTGGATTCCTTTAAACAATATCTTCATTATTAACCTCTGTTGGCCACTACACTTGTACCTTTAAAATACTTTCTAATAATTTTTCTAATGTTGTTCTACTCTCAACTGCTTATTGTTCCTTTAACTGAATATTGTTCTACTCTTAATGCTTATTCCTTTTCAATATTGAGCTTGCTATTTCCTCTTAATCTTCTTGTTCTTCTTAATTCTTGTACCTCTCAGGTAATTGTATATTTCAATCCAATACTTGAAGCTATATAAAGTAATATATGTACATTTATTTATTCTTCTTCAAGACTGATATATCTATCTCCTTTCTTTCTCTGGTTCTATGGATTTATTTTTATGTGGATGATAAATCAACTCTTTCGTCTTCTTCACAAATACACTCTAGTACTATTCTTCTTATTTGTAAATACTTTCTTCTCTATGGATAATAGCTCCACAAGATTATTCTCCTTATATTTTCTCTATTATCTATTCTACAACTTATTCTCTTTCTTTTCTTCTCTCTTCTCTTCAAAAAATAAAATTATTCTCTATCTTCTATAGGAAGCTTCCCAAAATTCTATTCTACAACTCTATCTCTTTCTCTTTCTTACCAAAAATATTCAATATATTAGGTTGTTCCTAAGAACTCAATATGATTCTCCTCCTTACTAGAGAACACAATATCAATGTTAGGGTGGCACTAAATATCCCTAAATGATCAACTATATTCTAATTTGATTCTATCTCAAACTTTAATCTACAATTCTTTAAAAACTTCAATCTTCAAATTCTTCAAATTCAATGTTAGGGTGGCTTTTCCCTGAATGACCAACTTCCCTTTGGGTTGGTTCTACCTATTAATCAATGTCCAACTTCTCTTCTAAGCTGGACCTTATCTTCAATATAGTTGATTCTTAGTCTTTACCAATTTCCATTCAACCTAGTGAAAAGACCCTAGCCTACTCTATTCAATAAGACCTTTAAAAATAATAGAGTCCAATTCCTCACAACCTTTAACATAGACATACTCTAAATTAACTTTATCAAAATGCAAAAAACTAATTAATAATGGTGGATAATAAATAACTTTATCAAACTAGACAAATTTTGGTGGTAGCTCTGATACCATTGTTGGTTTTTTAAGCCTTACTACCACAAAATATCATAGGTTATCTCACATAGGTCCCAATATAAAATAACCACAATATTAAAGGTCAATATAATAATAATATAAGTAGAATAATATGAGCAAATTAATATGTATATAAATCTTTATATAAATCAAATAACATTCATTTATATACTAGAAAATGAATGTAAATAGCCTGAATTATTTATGAACTACACATGAAGAAAACTTACAATATTAATTTTTAAAAATATATACAAGCTTTATTACTCCTCATCCTATTACAAATTTTAATTATCAATTCTAGACTCTTGATTTTATTTCATTCATATGGAGCATTGTCTCCATAATATAGAAATAGTAATGTGACTTTTCAAGTACTTGACTATTGCTCTCCATATGCCAAGTCTCATGACTCTTGTCTTATCAATTTCTCCCTTGCATATTTGATGGACACTTGAATATAGATACTAGAACACATGATTCTTACACTTCTACATGTACTCCTAATCTAGGATAATTTTACACATCCTCACATTACATATTTGCACTCTTACATAGAAGATACTTGTGCACATTCTCCTACTTTACAGTTGCAGTCTAACTTACACGACACTTGTGTATTTCCTACACATTGAAACTTACATAAAAGAGAAAATATAAATCATACTTTGAATTAAATAATCAACCATGATCTATTACATATTTACAAATGTACCATGAAGGTACCATGGGGGTACATTAGCATGTACAAAATAAAGTAATATACCTCAAAAACCTAAGGATGGATGACCTTATTCTAGGATATGATGATCGTATCATAGAGATAGAAAATCCTTGCATGAGGCTTGATGGTATGGTGTCATACCCTAACAACCTAGCACATGTATTATATGAATTAACTTGTCTAGATAATCCAATGTGTAATTCCTAGAAGTATCAAGTTCTATTGTATAGTATCTCATCATTGTTCCAATCCTCAAATTGCTTTATTCTCCTCATGCACTAGTATTTTTCTTACCATATGACCTTCACTTGTTGTTGTGTTACAATGCCCAACTCAATTATCAAGTGAACACCAATTTTTGATATAATTTTTCTTGCTTGCATTGTTGAAATGCTAATTTATATTACCAACATGTTGATTCTCTTGTTTGACTTGTTGATTCTATAAAAGCCTTAGTTGATGTTTTGGGCTAGGGTTTAAATTTCTACTTTTTCTTTCCATAGTTTCATTTATTGATAGAAATTTATTCACTTGTACTAGACTTATGATTTTTACTATTGTTGGATGAGGGTTTTCAACAATACCCTTAATTTTTGTTGCTCCTCCAACATACCCTAACTCTAGTTTGATGGTGAAATATCCTTCTTATGAGCTAGTTTACACTTCTTCCTTTCTACCATGGAATTTTTTATGATTAAAAAGCTATAGTTTTCTCTTCAATGTCTTGGAATGTGCCTTAGGGCATGTTCTAGTTGGCTCTAGATAACTAGCATTTACTTCCTACTAGTTGGATCTACATTGGTTCTTTCTCTTTACTACTCTTTGGCTCTCTTATGTATGATAATGCCACAATAATATTTATTTTCCTTTTTTATAAGTTGGGGAAGGTATATT
The DNA here is from genome assembly GCA_028583015.1 of Wollemia nobilis. Taxonomy (NCBI): domain Eukaryota; kingdom Viridiplantae; phylum Streptophyta; class Pinopsida; order Araucariales; family Araucariaceae; genus Wollemia; species Wollemia nobilis. The sequence continues at coordinate 33,686,183 of JAQPPZ010017052.1, forward strand.
GGCACTTTGTCTACAAGAACCAAGCTTGGAACCACCCTCCCAATTTCCACTTCAACAACTCCAACCATTCATGTAATTGCTTGACATATATGTTGTATTCATATTACATGTGCTCAAATCCTCCTAAATCTTAGGGATTGGTATGTGTAGATAATTATAACTGATATCATTATTAAGTATTTAAAAAAAATCAACACATCAACTAAATAATCAATCATTCAAATCAAGTCAACCATATTCAAGCTCAAAGTAGCAATATTTATTACTTCAAAAATAAAAGCATAGGAGTCAAAGCAATAGTGCTAGTAGTGCTTTTGCTTGCCTGGTAGCACTTTTTCTAGCCTTTCAAATTTTGCTATTTCCTCCCCAATTCAATCCAAAAATTATCATTTGACATTAGTGATGGATCTTTAGCATTGCTAATGCTTAGGAAGATAGTGCTAGACTATCATGATGGGAAAATAAAAAATGAGATATGCAAGCCACCTACTGCTCATGAGATTTGTGTTATGTCATGCCAATTTCATTGATCATCACCCTAAGTACATCATGGACTTTAAACTCACCAATCCATGCAAATGTTGTTCCCTATTCATCTATCAATCTTGATAGATTTTCTAAAAGCCTCCCTTAGGGAGCCTTAGCTTCCTATAAATAAATTCATCCCTTGAATGAGCCAAAACATGGACACTTTTTTATAGAGAAGCTCTACCAAAGTGACTCTTAAAACAATGTGTTCCTTCTAGTGAAGATATTTATAAAATCTCTCTCATGCATAGTTTTTTTAGCAATGAATTTCTATCAAAACCACTTCTTACGCTTGTCTTCTACAACAAAAAAAAACTAGCATCATCACCCATCAGTTGTGCTTCCAGATAGTGAATTCTCACCATAATTAGTCTCCACATGCTAGTACATAATAGTAAAACCCTACTATATAAAATGGGTAGCTACTCATGTCTTATACATTCTATTTATGGCCATTCCTCATGTAGTAGTAATCCCTCATATTCTCATCATAGTGTGGGCAACTACTAAGGTCATCATGATCATAAGCTTTATCTATAACTGATTGATTTTGCCCTTCTACCTTTATGTTACCACTCAATTAAATTTTTATAGTTATTTTGTCATTTTCTACTAGCTTTATTCTGATCTTCATATTCAATTTATCTATTATCATTTTATTGTCCTTATAGATACAAGTTTTTAGAATCAACCATTGTTTGATTGTCTCTATATGGTTATCATTGTCATCATATTACCATATTTTGTTATAGTATACCAATATTATTTATGTTCAATCTTAGAAATTTATAATTTAACTATTCATTTTATCATAGTTTTAGTCCAATTTTTATTTTATTTTTTATCATTATTATAATCCCTATATCCTCCTGGTTGGTATTTTTTTAAAATAGTTTACGAGTTAAGATGTCTTCCTTTGAGATTATTGTTATGCTATGCCTATAGGTAGAGGTGCTCTAGGATTACATTCTTAAGTATATCATAAAGAATCAATAGTGTTGCTAGCTGGTAGAAGCATTGCTATCATCCTCCTAGTGATGTTTTTTCCATTGATTAAAAAGTAATAATTGTAACTTTTAAATCTATTTTTATCTTCACTCTCTAAATAGGGGTTTGACAATGATCAAGGAAGTCAATTATTCTCTATTGATCTAAGCCAACCCATATACTATTAATTCAATTATTTTTAGTCAGTTTTACAAGTTTTAGAAGGTAGGAGATAATTAACAAAAGCACCACTAGACCATGATAGAGTTCATAATACTTCTACCTTCTTGATAATATTTTTATCACTAAGGCAAAAATAGAAAATATTTTGATATTGTCTTTGTCATTTTATATTGAATAAGTTGATTTTTGTTTATCCCATGCTTTTATCCATTGTTTTTTAGTTTTTTATTCATTCACTAATGACAAGAGAAATAAAGGATAATAGACCATAGTAAAATAGTAATATTAAGGGCATATCCATAGTCTTGAATCCATTAAGATTTTAACTTGCATGTAGGTCTATTTGGATGCATCTCTCTAAACCCTTACTCTAAAAAATAAATTATCTTTTACATTACTCATCAAAGTAAATTTTTTTAGTTCATAGGTCTTGTTTGTTGCACTATTTTGATGCATTTGTAATTAATATAGGATCATATTAAAGTATAATGCATTCAAAGAAATAATATTAGAAAGAAACATATTTTTTCTCAATTTAATCTAACAAGAATAGTCTTAGGCTCACAATTTCCCCTATTCTCATTGTGAGAGGTGAGACACTCTAGATCTAATAAGTTGGAGACCCTTCATGAATTCTTCCTCTCGTATTTTGGTGAACCTTACATGAACATCCCTATAGGTCCCAAAATATTTTTCCTTGACCAAGCTCAACTTAATCAAAGACTAATATATGGTAAACCTTAATCATGACTATTAAATCTATTTATGTAGTCAACACACACTAAATATAGATAATAAGAAGCCATCTAAAGGCTAGTCCTATTTTGGACCATTTATGGTCCTTTTATTAACTATTATATGAAACACTAGGATATATTAGGTATGTAACAAGCCCAGGCTACTAGCCACCCACATAGGGTCTTGTGCGTACTTAATCCTAATGTGGAGTATATTATAGCGGGCTAGTGAGAATCATAAGAAGGTACATTATTACCACTAACATACTATCTTGGGTCATGTATCCATGATGTCACTTTCACATACTATTACTATATCATGTATTGGTTGTCTCTCATGTACCAATGAGTATATAGAAAGTGGTCAGGTATATAAGGAGGTGCTTAAGGTATATAGTTAAGATTAGGTATATCAAGGGAAGGAAATATAAGGTTTAAAAAATATTATCTTTCTTGTCTAATTAACTCTCTAAAAAAATAAAATAGTAAGCAATTTTCTTTCACACCTATTCTAAACCTATGGCCAAGAAATACTACCTAACTCGTAGCATAGCTCATTAGTTAACTACCATCCCTATTATTCTTGTGAGAGATCATAATAAACACCCTAACCTTGAGGACCCTTCCTTCATGTTAGGAACCTACTATTAAAATAAAACTCACTCACACAAATACTGAAAATAAACATAAATTAATAAAATAAAATAATAACACTATGTAGAAAGTAATTCCAAAATTAAAATAATCTCACAAAATAACTCAAAATCATGGGCCTATTCAAGGAGGAAACCTCCTTCAATATTTTGTTAATTTGCAAAAATATACATTCATACATGGCTCTATGTATTTAAAAGAAAAATTCCTTGTAACCCTAACCCTAAGTTCAAGAGTTGGCTTACACATAAAATGTCATTCAAGATAGAATATTCTACCAAAAATAGGTTACAATCATGATAAAAGTTACATGAAATGACCCCACTTGTCTAGGTACCTTGCTTTCCACATGCATTACAAAGTATTACAAAATAACATTATGGATGGGATCCCCATGTTGTAAGTGGGTCATTACATAATCAAATAAGAATTACAAAATAATGTTAGGATGGGGTCCTAACATGTCCTTCCCCTTCAAAAATATTTATACTCAAATATGGATAGGAGGAAATTGCTATTGGAGCTAGTGGATAGACTTCCATGTAGCATATTTTGGTTGTAGGTCATACCACTAAACAAGGACCTTAGTAATGGTTTGGTTGTGTAAAGTGAGAGTCCTATGATCCAAAAAATAGTCTAGCTTGAGCAATATAGAACTTGTAGACACATAAAATGCATCATGTCGAGGCGACTACTCATATGGGACATGCTAACAAATCATATGAATAATCTTGGACAACTCCAAGGTGAAGCAATGGTTTTTAACCACTCAATTTTGTAGAGTTACTTAACTCAGCCTTAGCTACTACTGGCACCCATGGCTAACAAAGCTAGTTGTGCCTCAGAGATGTGGCTATCATCAAAGAAGTTTTGGATCTAAAATAAGTTACAATAGCCAAGGCGATGAATCCAAATGACTTTTGGGTGGGGAAGCCTCTAGAACTTTCTCTCCAACTGCTGCAACTGCATGTTTCTTGTTCTTGGCTTCTCCATGAATCTAGATAAAGGCCTTCAATATGCTATAAGACCCCCTCCAAATTGGGGAAAATCCTAGAAGAATCTCGAGTTGAAATGTAGTGAAGCTCTGTCAAATTATAGACTCACTAACTACCTTTGAGAGGAATAATATTGCTACCCAATTAGAGATCATGAATGCATTTGAAGCTATGGAGGCCCTAGAGATCTAGGAGAATCAAGAAATGCAATTCAGGACCTTCCATCACAAATTCGAATGATCCACACCGCCAATCCATTAGAGAACATTGAGGCAACCCTTGATCATCAATTCAACGAGGAGAATTGGAGATCCAAGCCCAAATTTGGAGAGCAAGAACATTTTCAGCTCAGTTGCGGCTGTCAGTCATGGCTAACAATGCTCACTGCGCCTCAGACATGCGACTAGAGTTTGATCCCTAATTTCACTTTTTTTAGTAGTATATTTATCTTTATTTACATTTGTTTAGATAGATCTTAGTTAGATTTATTTTCTTAGATACAATTATACGGTTGAATTAGAGATTTAGGATAGATGTCGTTCATTTCTTAGCATTTGGCAATTAGACTAGTTTCCTTGTTATTTTTGTGCATTTAAAATTTCTAATGGCTAATTAGATGGATTCATAGCTAGATATTTACTTCTTTATTATGCTTTATGAAAATTTTACCATTTCTTGCATAGATTGGTAGTTTTACAAGATTTATTGATTTCATGACATGTTTTATGCAAGATTCCTCTAAAAGCCTCATCAAGAAAGGCATCCTTTGCTTTTCATATTTCTTGTTGTTTCTTGAATGTAGTGTTTTTAGGACTCCATTGTCAAAGCATTCAAGGCATAAAATGCCTCTTCCAAGGAGAGAAGAAGGTCATCATTGACTTGAAGCAGTTCGTGCTATTTAGAGAGTCTACGAATTATACCAACCCCATTATGGGGATCAAATGATTGTATTGATTGTATCACAAATTTGGTATCTCTAAGAGGGACGAAATTGTAATCCATTGACAATTTATTAATACAAATAACTCCTTGATTTATCAAATTTGTTGTTATTGTGCTTTAATGTTTTAAATTTTGCATTTTATTGATACAATAGCTTAGGTATATGCTTTTAGGATGGTTACATATGGTGATCATGATGGGAACCCCAAAAAATTTGCAATATATGATTGAATTTTGAATGTTTTTGTTGCAGGTGTCAGTCACGCTTCACAACCATGGTGCACAATCCCCATCTTTCTTCACAGCCATGGTGCACAATCCCCATCGTGCTTAATAGCCACGGCTAGTAGCAGATCAAGAAAATAGACAGAATCAGACTATCTCTCCATCGGATGAGGAAAAAAGGTAGTCTTGAGCCTCTATAGTCTCTTTCTTGGTTTTTTTTGTTGTTCTAGGTAATCGAAACATCTAGAAAAATAGTAAAAGAAAATAAAATTTTCCAAAAATTTTATGTTGTCTGTCAGCCGCTTCTGACAATCGTGGCTAGAACTGTTAGCTGCGCCTGTCATACGTGGCTAGTTTCTTGGCCTGCAACTCTATCCTACGATGAGCACTGTTACTTGTGGGTCTAAAATATGGCTAACAATTAGAGTCTATTTACTATAATCTACCTATTATGGCCCAATCAAAGGCCGATTTTCATATATTAGCTGCATTCTCTGAATAGCATTTCAAAAATTAAATGCATCTTTCTGAATGATAAATATCATTTTATTAGGCATTTAGAAAAGATCATTTGTGTGCTTGGTGATGCATTTTTTTTTCACATAAATTTAAAATTAACCACACACACCATGTACTATCTAAATGCTAGTGAGTTGGAAGTTGCATTCAACCACTAGTAGGGTTCAACGATGGTGGTAGTGATTTCCATCCATTGGTCCAACTCCCTCGATCCTTGTTACTAGACAAATATCAGATCCGAGAACTGTCATAGCTCATGGAAAATTTGCACGTATCTCTCTTCAGATAGGTATATCATTGAGTACAAGTGAATAGGGTGAGTACCGGGAGGACTTGTACTCCCTGACCATGTGTGGAATTCATTACCACACATTATAGGTTGGCTTACATGACCATGACTTTCATTGTTGGTTGTTGAGCTGTGAGTATACAGGTGAAAGCATTAAAATATTGAGTATATCATCAATAATTTCAAACACGATGAGAGTACTTTAGAGTTTTCAACAAATCTCAAACACATCAAACTAGTTAGGCTCACAAAAAAAATTTAAAATAAATAATCATCATTGTTTAATTTGTTTGCCTTAAAATTTATATACGAAATAATATAATATCATGGTTATCACACGAAGTGGTCTATCTCGGTACATAACTGAGGTTGAAGTTGAGGCTCCACCTAATTCACAACACCACACACAGAACCCTCAATCACAAGATACTCCTGAATGATGTTCAGTGAGCATTACAAGGGACAAATCTACGCATGGGGGTTCTCATAAGAATACCCCACTAAAAGGAGGTAATGCACATGCCTCATGAGAGAGATCTATTTATAAAATATCCCAACATGGGGCCTTAGAACATAGGATATATATCATGATTGTACATCTCATGGATCTATTGGATCCACTGAAGAGTACATCATAGAGGAAGGAACAGTAAACAAGTTGGTTCTCATTCATACTTGAGATAAGGGTGGCTTAAGGCCCCCATCAGTTCAGAATAAAAAAGTATAAAATTCACCCATTTAGGGGTATGAAGAAAAGGATGCCTTAAGACATAGACCCTCAGGGACTCCAAACAAAGATCAACCTGGCAAGTTCACATTTGACATGTCAAAGGTTGGAGTCAATGGTATGCCGCCACATGAGCCATGGTGCACTAAAAAGTTGGATGGTTTGGATAGAGTTCTAGGGTAGCTAAGGTATAAAATCTTAGTTGCACATTCTCATTCTAAGAGTTCTTATAGTGAGAGCACACATCGGACCATTCAAGAGATAGGAGAATGCTCCAAGCATTCTTGTAGTATAATTTCCCCATAAACCCACGTGGGCATAGAGTACAAACAACACCAGAACACGAATGCCATCTACACAAACAAGGGCAAAGGCATGGAAAACAAGTCTATCAGAGGTCATACCAATAAATTTTCTTTAATAGAGTGAGTACACCAAATATCACACACGATCAATCTTATAGATCAATCACAGAGATTGGTATCAGAGTAATGAAATCAGATTCTCCAAGATCAATAGGAGGATGTTCATGCAGAGCATGAGTGCCTCAAAAACAAGTATACTCAAAGGTAGAGGTTGCATAGGCAATATATTTTTGAGCAATGCATGTGTGAAAAATGCATCCTTGAGCAAAAGGAGTGTGTTGAGCGAGAGGATCAATTAGCTCGAGCCAATTTACCCCCTCGTAGTGAGTATAGGGAGTGCACCATAGATGAGTTGCTTCGTAGCTTGATTTACACCCTGAACATATTGAGAATCATACTTGTCACATGGTCCAAAACATGATGCAACACTAAGCATTGGAACATCATGGGCATACATAGTATGAAGAAGAAGTGGGAGATGATCAAGAGCAAGAGTACCCTGAGATCTCCCTAGTAGATGTGGAGGATGATCCCATTCCCCCACCTCATCCAAATAAGTATTTACCTCCAAAGGCTCCTCATGGACCTCTTAGAGAAGAGAAAATTCTATCTTTTAAGGTCTATCATGCCTTAGCAGACAAAATTCAAGGAACGATTCATCAAAAGCCTACCTTAAACAATATTCACAATGAACCTCTATGCCCTTTAGTGCTAATTCTAGCATATCCTGAGCACTTCGAGATGTTGAAGCTAGATAATTTTCAAGGTGAGGAGGATGCTCAATACCATGTTACGAGATTTATGGATAAGTGCTTTTTGGGACATCATAAGTGAGGATGTAATTTCTGTTGTCATAGAATTCTAAGCAAGCAATCATATCCCAAAAGGTATCAACTCTACTTTTATTTCTCTAATTCCTAAGAAGCAAACCCATGAATCTATGGCTAACTTCAGGCCAATCAGTCTATGCAATGTTTCTTACAAGATCCTAACTAAATACATTGTAAATAGAATGAGAGATATTCTACCCCGCATCATAGATCCATGCCAGGGAAGCTCTGTCCAGGGCAGGTCAATCTTGGATGGAGTTATCACAGTTCATGAAGCTCTGGACTCTGCTCATAATACTAACAGGTCTATTTTTGCCCTCAAGCTTGATATGAATGGGTTAATTTGATCAAATAATGGCTAGGATTAAAACAATTGTTGAAGAGGCTAGGATCATTTTCCAGAGAAGACATGACAGAAAAGCCCAACATGTCTTTCGGGAAGCTAAAAAAATTGCTGATAAGCTGGCCAATTTGGGTGTCGATGGTGACAAAATTTTCAAATGGGAACACGATGTCCCAAGTGAAGTAGAGGAGCTTATTCAACAAGAATGCCAAGAATTATAGTCAAATTTACCAACAAAGAAGACACTGTAAGTTCAAAGGCTAGGAGTATTCCTATATCTTTTTTGAATTGGGCTCACAATAAAAATTATCTGAGCTGTCAGTCTTCGTGGATGCTTCTTGGAAATACCAAAAAGACTAATGGGGATAGTCACATGTCAGATAGCATGGCTCCTAGTCATCTTAGTAATTTGAGGTTGGTTGATAATCATAGGGAAGGAAAGAAATGACAATATAAGACTTCGAACCAAAGCCACGTGGACCACCAGATAGCCACCACCATAAATCTAGCCAGCAGGTTCACTTCTCCAAAGCTGATTGGCCAAGATAGTATGTGGTACCAAAGTATGTCATATACAAAAGAAAGTAATTGCCAAATAATTATTAAGAGTAACTGTTAATACAGAGCTTGTGGGAGTTTTTTTCAGTACTCTGCTATGTGTGTCTGCAACTTTTTGTTTCTTCATTATCTCAAGGAAGGGATCCGTGTCTATTTCTTTTTTGTAATTATGATGTATGTGTGTTTTCTCGGGGTATACCCAAAATGTTGTATGGGAAGTTTCTTTTTGATAACAAGCTATGTGCCTTACCGGATGTAATGGCTTTAGTGGCATGTAGATTTTACATATATAGGATCCTTAGTAAGGATATGTTCATCAACAGCCCTGGGCTGATTTTTGTAAAAGGTTTTGGGTCAACCTGTAAAACCCGGTATTAATGCTATAGTATCTTATCTACCAAAAAAAGTGCTTTTAGATTGAAAGTAATAATGCTCTAATGCTGAGAACCTTCATCATAACTCTCTCATGTCTTACCAAAGAGTGGTTCAATCAACTCAAATGACACAACATAACCAACTTTTAATAGATGGCTAATGCATTTCTTGAACACTTCTTTGACATCAAGAAAAATGCTAATATATCCGATCTAGCTACTTTATTGCAACATGATGATGAGCCAATTATGGATTACGATAAAAGATGGAGAAAGATAATGGTAAAGCTACCATTTTCTATTTTGACTACCAAACTGACTCAGATGTTTAACAAGAGTTGTGTGAAGCACATCTCATTATTGCTATAGCTGTAATAGTACCAAATATTCGAGGCCTTGGCACAAGCCAATGTGATAGAGGACTTCAAGTTACAGGAGGGTAACTTGAAAATCAAGAATAAGAAGGAATGGAACAAAAAGAACACCCACAATCAGAAGGAACAGGCCAAGTTAACCGATGTCAAACAAGTGGTGTTAAACCTCCAAAAAGGGGATAAGGGACATCAATAGAATTATCAAATTCAAACTCCTCCTACATGATATGATCAACGCAATAATAACAATACGGGTAAGAATAATGAACAACACCCACCTCGCTAGTTCACACCTTTGTCGAAATTGATGACATCGATATTCCATCAACTGTGTGAGGCCAAGGCAATAAACTTACCTGAAATAAAATTGATAGACCCTAACCAACCCAATCCAAAGGGGTATAGGGATGATATGTACTATGTTTTCCATAGGGTAAAGGGACATGACATCGAGGTATGTTGGATTTTCAAAAATTTAGTGTAGAACATGATTGAAAGAGGCAAGCTAACTATGGACAACCCTCAGGTTCTAGACAATCAAAATATGGGGATCTTCAAGAACCCCTTACCAAATCATGATCTAATTGAGGAACACTTCTATACATTTAAATCAAGTGTGGGTTGAACCATCAACTCAAGGATTTATCAGCATGGTTAATGTTATCATAAGGCAAGGGAGGTACAAAAGACCAAATCCACCTCCAACTCCTATTAGAGTGCATGCCGCACCTCAGCAAAGGCCAGCTCAAAATATTCTAGGCCCACCAAAAATATCGATGGTGACCATTAGGAGTAGGCTAGTTCAAAGCCTACAGATAACTCCAACAAAGTTGTCAATCTATGAACTAATTCAGTAGTCTCCCAAGCATAAGGATATGCTCAAGGATATTTTAATATTAATTGAAGTTCAGTCCTAGGATCCTAAAGCATTTACAAAATTTTTGGGACATGTGCAGCGGTGCAGTGAACAGGTGATCCAATTCAGTGACCATGATATTAATACGGTCTCCACTACTATAGCGGACCCGCCACTACATATAATTACATGTGTTAATCACACACCATTCAAATAGGTTTTGATTGATACATGGTCATCAATCAACATAATTAAAACCAAGGCATTAACATATCTGAAGTTGCCAAAGTCACATATTGTACCTTCCACTTTCACCTTGAGAGAATTCAATGATGCGCTATGCTCAATAGTAGGTACCATAGTTCTTCCAATTCAGGTTGGATTAAAGACCATCCTTGTGATGTGTCATGTGATCGAAGGTACCATGTAATATAACATCCTTTTGGGGAGACCTTGGATTAGAGAAATGTGTTGTGTTCCCTCGATCTTACATTAGTGTATAAAGTACATACATGAGGGATAGGTTCACATGGTACCTTATAACGAAGAACCATTCAAGTACGTGAACTTAGATGATTTGCCAGGGGATTTTGTTATCCCTTCAACGCATTTGGATAGACGACAAATATTTCCTATTATACATCCAGAAGGTAAACTCAAAGGATTGTGCATGGTACCATCAATAGTAGTACCATAATTATCAGAACACATTACAGTAGCTTCAACTAAAATTACAACATCCAAAGTGCCTAGAAATTACAAGAAGCTTAAGGCAGTTATGGGTGATAAAGAGTCAAAGAAAAAACCCAAAGAAGAAACTATCGAGGGTCCAACTCCCATGGATGAGGGGGAAGCTCAAAATATAGTCGAGGAGGCACCTCAGCCTACCTTTTCTGCATCTTCAGCAAGGTCATCGACACCATCAGTGACTATGCAGTGGGTTAACTCTGGGTTAGCAGAGTACATTATGTAGAATGTGACGCTCATGCTGATTATCAAAACTGCAAAAGATATGGACTGAACACAAGCCCATCACTTACCCATAGGGATAGTGGTACCTCTAGGGGTGCCACCCAACCAAACAAACTTCATTTATGAAGGGATAGATCAATTGACAAATCATATGCCCATAGATGAGGATGATGATAAACCATTCATGGTGAATGTTCATTATCTAACCCTAAATTTGTCTTACGCTATTTTGATTATTATCATTGGCATGGTTATAGCTTAGTCTTATTTGATCAGGGGCACAAAATTCCCATTGAACCATAATATCATCTACCAACTAATAGGTTTGGGTTAGGCTATCATATCCGAGGATGAGATGAGCTCCTAGCAGCATCTTTAGATCATCTGAACCTCACTTTGGGGGATGATGTGGATTGGAATCCTTATCACCCTAACCCTTATTATCTACAAGGGGTAATAGGTTGGTAACCTATGTCTCAGAAGTGCCACCAGAGATCTATCACGAGCACATCATGGTAGAGAAATATCAAGGAGACAATCCAAGAGCCGACTTGGACAATGAAAGTCATGAAGCTGCCAATGACACAGGCATGCAAATCCAGAATCTGGGTATAGTAGAGTCCATTACCAAAAGTGATGGACCAGATTGTGATTTTGGAATAGATGATGATGACCTATCCTCACTCAATTAACGATATGAGGATGAAACTAAGTTGGCCTACCTAGGCCCTCTAAATATGCATCATCTATTACCCATGGAACAAATGGGTGAGACTGAAGAATACTTCATGGTTGATAGTGACTATGAGGATGACACAGAGTGGGCCTACCTTGGGCCCCATATTTCTAATTACCCAATTCTAATGGGTAGGGGTGAAGGACTCATATATGACAACGATGATGAGGATGAGACCGAGAGAGCTTATCTTGGGCCTCACTATTTGTGCCATCGACATGAGCCGGTTGACATCGATGAGATGTATCGATGAGTCTATCCTGGTTTGCACCTCAGAGGAAGACCACCTAACTTGGATATGATTTATCATATAGTCTTCCTTGATCCATCGATGTACATGGAGCTCCTCGAGCCAAGCGATCCTATTTTTGAGTCTATCCATAGATCGGATCCAGAGATCCCCATACCCCTAGAACCACATATCAGAGGATGGAAGTTCTATCAATGTAGAGTCACATGCACATGGTCCTGGAGATCTAATCCATTCCATCAATATGATCTCCATTGATTTGACCACTCCACTTCACAATCCAGTCGAACCCTCCAAACCATTGCATCTGAACGTAGATGCTATTGATTAGGAACGCGCTGATTCACCACTAGAGCCTAAATATTTCTTTCCTAATGAAGAAATGTTGCAACCTTTTCATTTTGTGCCAGGCTATGCACATGATGTTTATCACGCTAAGGGAAATTCCGATGTAGGACCTTTAAACCTAGCTGATGACATCCACTTGATTCCTACACCTCACCAGCTTGAGGAGGGATCACATATTTCAATAGAGGAGACCTTCGATGTGGATATCAGTAATGATCCCACTAATCCAAGGAAGGTAAAATTTAGAGAGAGTTTGACTCCCGATGAGCATGCCACACTCATCCCTCTACTGAAAGATAGACCTGACCTTTTCGCTTGGACATACAAGGATATGCTAGGACTAGATCCAAAATTGGTTACTCATAACCTTTCTCTAGATCCCACTAAGAAACCTATCAAGTAGAAGCTCAGAAATATGCATCCGATAGTCACTTTAATGGTTAAATATGAGCTACAAAAGTTATTGGATGTAGAGTTCATAATTTCCATTGACTATCTAGAATGGGTATCAAACATGGTACCTATAGGAAAACCTGATGGAAGGATCCGTATTTGTACGAATTTCAGAGACCTCAACAAGGCAACACCAAAGGATTCATTTTTGTTGCCCAATATAGATGTTCTCGTGGATGCAACTACGGGTCATGAGATGCTCTCCCTGATGGATGGTTTTTTTGGTTACAATCAGATTCGGATTAAAGTTGAAGACCAACACAAAACCATATTTACAATGCCATGGGGGACATTTTTCTATAAAGTTATGCCATTCGGCCTTAAAAATGCTGGTGCCACATATCAATGAGCCATGACATATATTTTTCATGACTACATGCATAAGATCTTGGAAGATTATATCGATGACTTGTTGGCAAAGTCATTGTTATGAGAAGAGCATGCTGAGGTCCTGAGGAAGGTCTTCGATCACCTGATAGAGCATAATGTCAGGTTGAATCCCAAGAAGTGTGTATTTGGTGTAACTTCAGGAAAGCTCTTGGGGTTCATCATTTCAAAGTGAGGCATCGAAGTTGACCCAGTGAAGGTCAAGGTCATTTTAGAGATGCATCCTCCAACAAATATCAAGGAATTAAGAAGCCTTCAGGGCAAAGTAGCATTCATAAAGTGATTTATCACCCAATTATCGGATAAATGTCGATCCATGAATCGACTGCTACACAAGGGGGTCCCATTCAATTGGGACAAGGACTATCAAGCAGCCTTCACTGAGATCAAGCAATACCTGGCAATGCTACCAGTGCTAGCTCCACCAAGACCAGATGTGCCTTTTTTGCTATATATATTGGCAACCAACTTTGCATTGGGAACCATGTTAGCCCAAAAGAATGTGCAAGGCAAAGAGTAAGCCATATATTACATCAGTCGCACCTTGGTGAGTTATGAGCTCGGATATGCATATGTGGAGAAGCTATGTTTAGCAGTGGTGTTCGCAATGAAGAAGTTGCATCATTATATGTTAAGTCATACGACATACATAATATCCAAACAAAATCCTTTGTAGTATATGATGAGCAAGACATATCATAATACACGTACTATGAAGTGGATCATGCTATTGACAAAATTTGATTTGGAATTCATCAGCCAAAAGTCCATCAAGGGATAGGTCATAGCTGATCAGCTTGGACGAGGAGCCTCTCAAGAATAGTAGGCCTCTCACCATAGAGCTTCTTGATGATGCAGTATTCGCATTATCAGAAGCACCAAACCCAAAGAACCAGATAACAAAGTTGATATGACTATGTTCTTTGACGGTTCAAAGTGTGAGCAAGGGGGTGGTGCAAGAATTGTCTTTTTCATGCCACAAGGTGCTCCAATGCCCTTGTCGTTTAAGCTAGAATTTCCTTGTACTAAAAATAATGCTGAATATGAAGCCCTAATCTTGGGCCTCCAAATAGCTATCACCATGAATATTAAATGATTAAATATCTTTGGTGATTCCCTACTCATAGTCAATCAAGTGAAGGGGCTTTTTCAATGTAGGTGTCCCATCTTGAAAGCTTACAAGGATCTTGTTGAAACATATCTAGCCCAGCTAGAATGGTACGACATCGAGGCAATCCCTTGATCATAGAATATGTTTGTAGACACTATGGCATCTTTGGGATCCTTAATCCCTCAGAATCCATCTACCGACTTTACTACCATTCACGTAAAGATGCTATCGCATGCCGCGATGCAACATGTAGCTTTTGATAACAAGGAATCTATCAACATGATTCATATAGAACCAAACCACGAGTGGTTCTATAAGGCCAAATACTTTCTCAAGAAGGTGTCCTAGGGGTCTTTGATCTCGTAGGGTCCTATGGGGAATGGCACCACCATTCACCATAAGGTTGTATCCCAGTATGCATTCATGCATAGAAAAACGCCAGGGGAACAAGTCATCTTAACAATCGAGGTAGAAGTTTATCAGGATTGGATGTCACAATTACATGACTTCCTAAAACTTGGTTTAATCCCATAGGGATTATCGCATGTCATAAAATGCACATTTAGACAAAAAGCGACAAAGTATGTCTTGCTTGGAGATATCTTGTACCGTAGAAGCTATGATGGAGTTCTCCTTCATTGTCTTGAGCCCCAAGAGTCAGCTTGGGCAATATCACAAGCTCATGATGGTACATGCGGTGGCCATTTTAGTGGCATGGCCATTGTCAAGTGCATCCTTCGAATGGGTTATTATTGGCCCACTATGGAGAAGGACTGCATCGCGTATGTCAAGAAATGCATCAAATTTCAGCATCATGCTAATCTTATACACTTGCCATCATAGGCCTTACAACCCATTCAAGCGGCTTGGCCATTTGCTCAGTGGGGTTTGGATCTAATTGGAAATATCTCTCCTCCATCATTAGGTTGACATACATTCATTATAATGGCTACTGAGTATTTTACAAAGTGGGTGGAAGCCATTCCCTTAACAATGACAATTGGAGCACGTATTGCGGAGTTTATACTTCACAATATCATTAGTTATTTTGGGATACCATCCAAGATAATCTCGGATAATGGAACGTCATTCAAGAACAAAAATATGAGGGCTTTAATGTCTAAGTACAATATACAACACAATTTTATGACTCCATATTATCCATAGGAAAATAGGAAAGTTGAGGCTTCAAACAAGACAATGGTAGCCATTTTGAAAAATATGGTACAAGAAAACCACAAATATTGGCACATCCAGCTACCCCTTGCATTATGGGATTATAGGACTAGCATTCGGATGCCCACTGGGGCAACTCCATTTTCACTAGTATATGGCGTTGAGGCCATTATGCCCCTAGAGTTGGAAATTCCAATGTTGTGCATCACATTGAAAGAGTTCATCGATGATGACACTGCATGACAAGCTCACCTAGATCAATTGATGCTTCTTGATGAACATCATGTGAATGCCCTTGAGCACCTTCGCGTTTACCAAGAGCACTTAAAATGAGCTTACAATAGTAAAGTCCACTTGAGAGACTTTAAGGTTGGTGATCTTGTGCTGAAAGAGAACCAACAGAACTCAAACCTACCATCGCACTTGCGAGACAAATTTATGGCTAACTGGTTAGGTCCTTACATCATCTCATAGCAGATTGGACCTAGAATGTATCACTTGACATCACTTGAAGGTGTTGAAGAGCTTGAACCTCTCAACATCCTTCATCTTAAGGCGTTCCATACATAATAATTCAAAAAACTTAAAAATATGGAAAATTCTAAAATCCATAAAAATCAAAAAGCAATAAAATCTAAAAATATTGCACTTCATTTGCATCATGCATTTCATTTTGCACTTGCATTCATTTAATTGCATTGCATTAGGTATTTCCATCTGTCGCACTTGCATTAAGATAGGTTGTGCTTGCAATCTTACAAACGACACCACATTTGTGTTTCAATCATGCATCTATGCATTATCATCATCATCCATCACCCTTGTGAGTAATTGTGTTTCTCAACACAACCCTTCCTATTGCTATGAAGAATATACTAGGGTTTTTTGGTCATTCAACCATACCTAGTGGTCTTCTCAAGAGTTTAGTAGAAAGCTTGCTTTGCTTTTGTAGATGAGGTCTAGTTTTGATAGCACTTAGCATATCAGGATCCTATCACTAATCAAACACATTTAACAATCCTAATTAGGGTAAGGAAGGATGAACACTACAAAAGTGGTCCGGGTCACCTTAGGTGAAAGGTTTTATTACTTGCTCATCTGTGAGGAGCAGTGGTCTAGAGTAGAGGTCATTGGAAAAAGGACAAGTTCACCCCCTACCCGAAGAGATCCCTTGCTTAAATCAAAAGGAGCAAAATCCTAGAGTCAAATCCTATCCCTTGCTTTAAAAAATAAAAAAAGAGTATATACAAAATAAACAGTGATTTTTATCACTATCTATGAGCAAGTATCCCAATAAATTGAAGAAAAGAAGGGGGTGAACTTGAATCCTTGGAATGGTCAATACTCAAATCCATGGAGTGATCCCCAATACAACAATGGGTTGAATGAATCCCACCTGACATTGGGGTAGGTCTAGCAAGTCACAAATGAGCTAGCTTTAGGTGGCTTGTATTGCCTAGTGGTCTAGTCTAACTAAATCCAAACCTAGGATCGGGTGAACATTTGAGGATCCCCAATACAGCAATGGGTTGAATGAATCCCACCTGGCACTGGGGTATGCTTATGTCTCATCTAATATATTCATTTGCACACACAGGGGTAATGAATAGCTTGGTATTTCATAGCAAAAACTTTTTTTTTAGAAGTCTAGTATAGTCATTATACAACTTTTGATAAGTCAACTAGGGTGTTTGAGTTTCATGGAAAACCTCAAAAATTCCTAAAAAGCAACAACCATTTCAATCATTCAATTATCAATTTCTTCTTATGAGAGTTTGTTTATTAGGAGTGTTCATAATATAGGTTAGATACCGGATGGATATCAACAATGATATTTAAATGGCCACTGACTATGTTGTACACATTCTTTTAATTTACAAAAGCTTATGAATAGAAACAATACATCATTTCATAGCACACATGGGTGTTTAATTGATTAATTCTTATGATAAGATATATCAATTACAGTTCATGATTGTTATACATTCTGTGGTGTCATCCATTAGATTGTCAAACTCATATTGCATTCATACATTATGTTTTAAGTGATTAAAGCATACATGTTCATTTACATTAGAACAACATCATGTAAATAATGCATTACATACACTACATTTACCACATCATAAATTAAATGCATACAAGTATAGTAAATTAAACATGCATTTAACATCAGATAGTGCATCCATATGCATACATCATAGTAGTCCATCTACATATCTAGATCACAATATCTAGTCATACATCCATCATCTAGCTAGTGCATGTCATCCATACATCGCATCATATAGCATCAAATCAACATAACATATAAGCATTGCATCCATATGCATCTCATCAACATAAAACAAATAAATCTACACATATAATGAGTCTCATAAAAGTTTGATCATATATATGTGTGTATCAAAAATAGAGAGTGTCTAGGCATATGTCCAAAATGCCCGTAGGCTACAACTGTGTAGGTCCTCGACCTTACACTCAAAAATGGTACAAAAGCATCAGTCATGATCTGTACTAAGTAGGCCCTGTGCCTCCTACCTATGAAGCTCCTCCACCAGTGCCACCCTCCCTATGAGTCTGCCTAGAACTAGTGCCTGAGGATCTCTCTGTTCGATGGGTCCTATGGCTAGAACGAGCTGAGGACTACCCTGTCTCTTGAGTCTGAGTCCTCTGAGTCCCTGGATCTATGGTCCTCTTAGGTACCTCACTCCTTAGTAGCTCAATATCTCCCTCTAGGAGAGAGATATGTGTAGCATCAGATGCTCGCTCATCGAGGTGACGCTAAACCAGAGCTCGTAGCCTCTTGATCTCTGCATCTGGATCCAAACCGGTGCATCCCTATGCAGCTGGAACCATAGGACCAACCTATGGATTCGAGGGCTCCCCTCATGCACCAATCGCCTGATCCCTCTCTTGAGTCATGAGCTATAGCTGAGATCATGCTAGATCTCACTCGAGTGTCATCTTCTCTAGGTATGTAGTGGCACTATCAATCTACACCTAGTGAAGAGTCCTCTCCTCCTGGTAGCTCCACCATTGATCCTATCCCTATCTCAATTGGGTCTATGTTGCACTCAACTGCACTTGTAGAGTAGCCATGGTGGTATCCCTCTATAGGATATACATCTATAAGGTCCCCACCTATGTCTGTAGGCTGGCCACCTAGGCCCAAAGCTATGTAGTCTCATCATCAGACTCCTCCTCCTTATCATCAAGCTCATCAACCTAGGGCACATCCTCAGTAGCTACACCCTCTCCCCATCCGCCCTTGGTCCATTGGTGAACCCTACACCCATGAGGATCTACTCCCTCTAGGTGTGCCTCAGCTACCTCTGCTCCTGTGGCTCCGTCTCTATCCCTACCGAGTGGGTCACTGCCTCACCAGATCATAAGAGCCCACCAAGCATCATAATCTATAGTAGTCCCCACATCTGCTAGCCTAGAGTCCTACCAGTCATCATCCTCCTCCCCCAAGGGGGTGACCTATGGCCATGCTAGATATCTCTCTAGATTCAGGTGACGGTAGATAGTTGGCATAGGTGGAATGTCCTAGCAGATATCAAACTATCTCAGGACATGCAAGAAGTGGAGAAACTCACACATATCAAACTTGCACCTGATCAACCACCTATCTCATATAGTACACCTCAGGTATCTGTCTACCTTTGGATATGCAAGGTAATCTATGTAGGGCCTCCATAACCTATCTGGGTTGCAGTAAGGAAATCCAATTGACGTAGTGCTCTAGGTTTCTTGCCCGAACCCTGATTTGAAACCCCTCAGCCTCTCTAGGCCAACATGTAGCATAACACTGTGAAATTGTTGCAATATTGCCAATATGACATGGAAGTCCCCTTGGATGATCGATGGTGATATGTTGCCACATCCATATATGGAATAACATGCTGTAGGTAACTCTAATGCGGCCCTGCTATGTAATATTATATAGCTCATCATAGAGCTAGGCTAGGAGGGCGCTATCCAATGATAGAATTATTGAATCCTCTATAGTGCTCCTGAGAAGATCCTACATCCTAGAGAGGAGGTTCCAGGGGAACCTCACTCCTGATGTGTCTGGTAGGAGGATGTGGATGCATACAAACATCAAGATGGCCTATCTCTCTGAGAAGACGTGTGCCCTATACCAACGCTCTATGGGCACACCCCCATGGTCAATGTCCTCGAGTGCCACATCACTTCGATCATCGAAGATCCATAAAAAGACTATAGTCTTCACCATAGTAGGTGAAGAGGTGATGGCCTCACCATCAATAGGGATGCGGAAGATGTGGTAGACATCCTCCAAGGTGACCATGATCTCTCTAGTCGGTAGGTGAAAAGTGTTGGTCCGTGCATCCCAGCGATGGGCCAAAGCAATCAAGTAGGCTTGATCATGCTTGATAGTCGGGAGGCGGAGGACATAGCTGAGCCCTATAGTGCCGAACCACTCTTGATCAACATCACTAATCCCTCGGAGGAGGTCTCGATAGAGCTCATATTCCCTCACTCGAGAGGTCAGCTAAAAGAGCACATAATAATAAACATAAAATCAACCAAAAACATCAAAAAACAAACCTAAAAAGTCAAACAAATTCAAAAATCTTCAAAAAGATAAAAATAGTCACACATTGCACTTAAAAATGTTCAAAAACATTAAAAAAAATCAATTAAACCAGTTAAAATTCAAAAAAATTAAAAAAATTGAAATTTTTTCCTAAAGTTGCCTAACCGCGGATGGGACCCGCAGTTGACAGCAACGGTCAAATTTTTGACCATTGGAATTTGAACCTAGCCATGGCTGATAGCTGCGGCCCCCAATTTACCAATTGGGAGCCATGGTTGCCACCCACGGCTAAGGTTAGTGACCTTTTTGGGGTCACATCCCACCCAGAAAATGACAAAAAAAAAAAATTAAAATTAAACCCTCCCCACCAAAATTAACCTAGACTAATCCTAAGCTAGGGTGAGGTTCATTACTAGAAATTTAATTTGGTTCAATTAACCCATTACTTAATGAGGTTTGTTTTTAATTGCTAACCCTAAGCTACGGTGAGGTTCTTTACTGGTAGTTTAGTGTAGTTCATTTAACTCATTAATTAGTGAGGTTCAATTTTAATTCGGTAAATCAAATGAGAGAGTTGCAGTGTTACCTTTGTAGCACTGGCTCTGCCACTAGAAGATCCCTCTGGTAGGTCAGCCATGTTGAGTTGGTCGAGTGTGTGGTTTGACAGCGTTCCGTGTCAAATTTTTCACCTCACCTCTCAGAGCTCTCTGGACAACAACAATGAATTGGAAAATAATGACATTGAAAATGATAGAATTTTCTTTTGTATTTTCCATTTTACCTCCGACCGTGCCTAGCACCCATGGGTACAGAACTAGGGTTTTCAACTGTGGGTTGGAGCCACATATAAGAAAATGGTCTACGTATGGCATGCACGACTAGCATCCAACAATAAATACCCTCAAAATTCAACCATGAGGGGTTTCAAAATGCAAAATTAAAAATATCTAATGGGCCGGTACCCTCAAAATTATCAAAAATAACAAAAAAATTAGATAATTCAAAATTTCAAATGTGCCTCGTATCCAGTTATTTACCCTATACACTTGGCGGTTGCAATGACTTGCGATCCATGCAATCCAACAAGATGAGTAAATTACCATAAGGCCATTTGGGGTAAATTAGTCATCGTTGAATTGATATGCTTCACTTCAATCCCTAAGAAGGCCTAGATGATCGGACTGCTCCACGGGAATGAGGTATTCATCTCAATTATTCTGTGACATTTTTAGCAGATCATCGAACATTATGATTCAACATAAGCCTAATTGGAATTGCTATCATTTCGATTCCCTAAGAAGGCCTAGATGGCTGGACTGCTCCATGGGATAGAAATGTACAATTACTATTAAAAGTTGCAATCATGGCTGAATTAAGCCTTGCCAAGTAATCAAAGTGCTAAAACCTTAAATTGTTCAAGTCACTCATTGAGGTCAAGCGACTCGTCACTTCATTAAATTGTCCTACTCTCATCGACTCATCGCTTGAGGGGGTAGTCATTATATCAATTGTCATAATCAAAGTCAATAGAAGATCCCTTGATCTTGTCAAATTGTGTTCGTCTTATGAATCATTGCCAAAGACTATCATAAGCTTACCCTTTGCTAGGGAAAAAAACAACTATGATAGTTAAGTTAGTAGCTCTCCACCTATTGGTACTATTGTAGCAATGAAGCTACCCGATCATCACTGGAGCTTGCAAAATATTTTTCAAATTTTAAGCCTTCCCTTAGTTGGAAGCAATGATTCTAAGATGCGTGCCCCTTGGCAGGACTGGGCATCTAATGTTGATCAGATCAATGATCATCATTCAACCTATGACATCATTTTAGGAGGTCTATTTTTGCTCAGTGTTGTTCATTCTCACAACGCATCCCAAAAGGGGCATATGTAGACACCTAAAATGCATCATGTCGAGGTGACTACTCATATGGGACATGCTAACAGACCATATGAATGATCTTGGACAGCTCCAAGGTGAAGCAATGGTTTTTAACCACTCAATTTGGGTAGAGTTGCTTAACTCAGCCTTAGCCACTGTTGAGACCCACGACTAATAGAGCTAGCTATGCCTTAGAGCCATGGCTAGCATCAAAGTAATTTTGGACCCAGAATCGGTTACAACGTCCTGGGTGATGAATCCAAATGGATTTTGGGTGGGGAAGCCTCTAGAAATTTCCCTCCAACTGCTCCAACTGTAGGTTTCTTGTTCTTGGCTTCTCCATGAAGCTAGAGCAAGGCCTTCAATGTGCTATAAGACCCCCCTCCAAATTGGGGAAAATCCTAGAAGAATCTCGAGTTGAAATGTAGTGAAGCCCTATCAAATTGTAGACTCACTTGCTACCTTTGAGAGGAACACTCTTGTTGCCCAATTGGAGATCATGAATGCATTTGAAGCTATGGAGGCCCTAGAGCTCTAGGAGAATCAAGAAATGCAATTGAGGACCTTCCATCATAAATTCAAATGATCCACACCACCAATCCATTAGAGGACATTGAGGCGACCCTTGATCATCAATTCAACAAGGAGAATTGGAGATCCAAGCCCAAATTTGGAGAGCAAGAACATTTTCAGCTCAGCCACGGCTAATAGTGCTCGCTATGCCTCAAACACGCGACTAGGGTTTGATCCCTAATTTTCCTTGTTTTAGCAGTAGATTTATCTTTCTTTGCATTTGTTTAGATAGATCTCAGTTAGATTTACTTTCTTAGATACAATTGTACGGTTGAATTAGAGATTTAGGATAGATGTCCTTCATTTCTTAGCATTTGGCAATTAGACTAGTTTCCTTGTTATTTTCGTGCATTTAACATTTCTAATGGCTAATTAGATTGATTCATAGCTAGATCTTTACTTCTTTATTATGCTTTATGACAATTTCACCATTTATTGCATAGATTGATAGTTTTACAAGCTTTCTTGATTTCATGACATGTTTTATGCAAGATTCCTCTAAAAGCCTCATCAAGAGAGGCATCCTTTGCTTTTAATATTTCTTGTTGTTTCTTGAACATAGGGTTTTTAGGACTCCATTGTCAAAGCATTCAAGGCAACAAATGCCTCTTCCAAGGAGAGAAGAAGGTCATCATTGACCTAGAGCAGTTCGTGTCTATTTGGAGAGTCTATGGATTATACCAACCCCGTTGTGGGGCTCAAATGATTGTATTGATTGTATCACAAATTTGGTATCCCTAAGAGGGATGAAATTGTAATCCATTGGCAATTTATTAATACAAAGAACTCCTTATTTCTCATCAAATTTGTGGTTATGTGATTTCATGTTTTAAATATTTATCAATTGGTACAATAGCTTAGGTATATGCTTTTTGGATGGTTACAAAACCTTCTTCATCCAATTTTGGGAGTACATACTGGACCTATACCTAATTTACCACAACCTTCTTGAGAGAGGAGACATAAAAAATACGGTGGAGCTTGGATGTAGATGAGATGGCTAATTTGTAGGCCATGGCACCAATATACTATAAAATCTAGTAGGGTCCATAGTATTTGGTAGTGAATTATTGGCACCTATGAAGCTATAGGTATGACTATTTATATAATTACATGTGAAGGAAGACCATATCACCAAAATTAAATATATGCTTAGAACAATGTTGGTTAGCTTGTTGGTGTATATAGTTCTAGGATGCTTCTAGATTCATCTTCATTTGATGGATAATGTTAGCATGTTGGTTGAGTGTAGTGTTGAATGCATGGACCTTAGAGCTACTTGGAATGTAGAAGGATGGTGTGAATGGAGGTCACCTATAAACTACTTCAAAAGGGGTGATCTTGGTCATCATGTGATAGGAAGTGTTATACCTCCACTCAACCAAGGAAAACCACTTTACCCATTATGTAGGATGATTAGAGGTAAAGCAATGAAGGCAGGTCTCCAAATATTTATTGATAATCTTGGTCTGGTCATTCATTTTTGGATGATAAGCTAAACTCATTTTGAGTTAAGCTCCCTACAACTTAAATAATTTTTACTAGAAGTGATTAGTGAAGGTTGGCTCATGATCGAACACAATGAATGTGGGCATGTCATTAAGGTGGAAGATAGAATAAATAAAAATTTAGGTAACTATGGAGGCCGTGTAAGGATGGGAGAGGAAACAAAAATGATCATACTTTGAAATATGATCCACTACCGCAAAAGTAATTGATTTACCCCTAGACTTAGGTAACCCTTCAATAATATCCATGGAAATATCTATACAAACCTAGTTAGGAATTGATAAGTGTTGAAGAGTACCTGGAGAACACACCATTTTTCCTTTCATCCATTGATAATTTTCACATGTAGCCACAAAGATATGAATGTTCTTCTTCATACCTTTCCAAAAAATGTATGCTTAATCCTTTCGTATGTTTTGAGGAACCCAGAATGGCCTGTAGAGGGTGATGCATGCATTTAATTCATGAGAAGTTCCCATAGTGAAGATGTGTGAGGAACAATAAGGCATTGGTGGTATCATAAATCCTATCCATCCCAAGTGTATCCAAGACATGAGGTAGGCTCAGTTTGTAGGGAGGCAACCAAAGTTTGTAAACTAGAATCCTTAAGTACCTCCTCATGCAAAGAATTTATCCACTAGGGAATGGGGGAAGAAATGACAAATAACATATTATTAGCCTTAAATTGGTGAGAGAGGGCATCCACCATAATGTTCGCCTTAGCCTTTTTATAAGTAATATCATAATCATAGCCCATGAGCTTAGAGACCTATTTGTGTTGTTCGAGGGTGGCAACCTATTGCTCCAAGAAATATTTAAGACTTTGATGATATATTTTAATGGAGAAATGATGCCCAATGAGATAAGGTTTCCAATGGATGATCACATACAAAATTACAAGCATTTCCTTAGCCTAAGTGTATTTGCCCAAATTATAACTAGAGAGGGCTTTACTAGTGAAATCCAAGGGCCGCCATTCCTACATAAACACTGTGCCAGTACCACGGTTGGAAGCATCACTTTCAATGAAAATGGCTTAGAAAAATTAGGCATGGCTAAGATTGGTGTGGTTGTCATAACATGCTTCAATTCAAGGAAATCCTATTTAGCAGGCCCAATCCAAGTAAAAGAATGTTTTTTTAACATGGAGGTTAAGGGGGTGATGAATTTACTATAATTATGGATAAATTTATGGTAATAGCCTATAAGCCTCAATAATCCATGAAAATATTTTTGCGTGTGAGGTTTTGGCCACTCTTGAACCACATAAATCTTATGAGGGTCAAATTTAACTGTGTCCAAAATACTCCACTCCTATCAACCTAAAAGAATACTTGGAATGCTTAACATAAATTTGGTGTTGGACAAGGTGCTCTTCCCATAAGCGACTATAAACCAAAATGTCATCAAAGAAAACTAGGATGAATTTCCAAAGGAATGGATGAAAAATGTTGTTGATGAGACTTTGAAAAGTGGAAGGGACATTGGTCAACCTAAATAGAATCACCAAAAAATCATAGTAACCCTCATGAGTATGAAATGTGGTTTTGGGAATATCTTCATCCTTGAGCCTGATCTAATGGTACCCATAACAAAGATCTAATTTTGAGAAAAACATAGTCCCATGCAGCTCATCCAGTAATTCATCCACCATAGGGATAGGAAACTTATCCTTGATGGTGAGCTTATTGAGCTCATGGAAATTGATACATAATCATCAAGACCCATATTTCTTTCACATAAATAAGACCAAAGAAGAGTAACTTCTACTTGGCTAAATGACTCCCACTTTTAACAATTCCTATACTAACTTCTCTATCTTAGACTTAAGGGCATGAGAATATTGGTATGGCATGATGTTAGGTGGTATATTACCAGGTACTAATGGAATAGCATAATCATGAGAGCGAAATTGTGGTAGGTCTGATGGTTTGGAAAAAACTGCTTTGTGCATTGTCAAAACTAGTTGTAAATATTTAGGAATTGCATCCCCCTCAGGAGTGGGTGGTTGGATCACAAATATCCGAGCTATGACCCCACAAGAATAATTTTTCAACAACTTCTCCATATGGTTTGAGCTAATAATCTGAGGAGGCCCTACTTTTGAATCTCAAAAAGTATAAGACTATCCATCCTATGAAAATTACATCCAAAGCTTAACAAATTTCCATGAGATGGTTTCTAATGTACCTAAACATTGAGTACCCAACACAATATCACATATTCCTAATTGGAGAGCAAACATATCTTGTTTGAGCTCATAATTCCCTATTTTCACTTTCACATTGTGACATTTACCTTTGCAAGGCAAATCCCCACCATTGGACACAATAAACTCAAAGGAATTACATGTGTGTATGTAACAATTAGCTTTTTTGGCAATGCGGGGATTAAAAAAATTGTATGTATTACCTAAATCAATTAGGATTGTAAGATGTTGTACTTTGAAAAAACCCACAACTTTCATGGTTTGTGGAGTAGTTATCCCAACAAGAGCATGGAAATAAATGTTTTCCTATGGTTCTTTAGGTATTTATTTCTCATTTTGGGGTGGTTCCTCTACTAATTATGTGTCATCATCACTTTGGTCACTAGTAGTTAGCTCATCGACATATATGAGGAACAAATTTGTTTGGGTGCACCTATGTCCTTGAATATATTTTTCATCACAATTGTAGCACAAACCTTGAGCACGTTGTGAATCCGTTTCTTTTGTAGTTAAGTGTTTTGGGGGAACAATTTTATTTTCATTATGAGTGGAGAACTTAGAAGGAAAAAGGGATCTAGTTTGAAAAAAATTAGATGTCCTCCTAAAAAATTTGATTCAACCTACCATGCCAAACTTATAGCCTACATAATTATTTGTATTTTTAACATCTTGACCTCATCCTAGAGATCATCCTTCAATCCACTAATGAAATAGTTCATAAAAACTCTTCATTTAACCCCCTATTTTTGTTAGTCGATCTCTCAAATTGGGTTTGGTAATCCCAAACTTAGAGGTTTTTTTCAACTTTGTTAGTGCTCCTGTAAACTTGTCATACTCACTAGGGTCAAATTGAGTGAGTAATTGGGACTCAAATTCTTTTCAAGAATGATCAAAAGTGGTGTTTTACAACCATTGGTACCATTGTAAGGCTTCATATTCTAGGTTGAAGGAAGCCATATAGACGCGATAATATCAAGGGACATTGTGGGATATAAAAAATTGATCAACATGACATAACCACCTATTTGTGTCCTTCCCATTGAATCTTAAAAGAGGGGTCATAGTCAAAGAGAGGGTGAGAATATTCCATTTCCTTTCCTTTTCCTTGGCTTGATTGTTCAATATGGTAATAAAAACCTTTTGAGCCACCTGCAATTTGAACTCAAATTCAACAAGGTATTCTTCCAAGTGATCTTTAGAGTGAAGTTATTCACCTCTAAAGGATTTAGTTTCTCCCCTTATGATGGTATTATCATTGAGAAGGCTATCAATGGTGCTTTTTATGGATTCAAACATTATTATGGATTGATCTACCTATTTTTGATGTCCATGAGTGCCACAAGTCATTTTGGGAAGTCTTGAACCTCTTTTACTAAATTACTAAAAATAGAAGTGTGACTATAGGAGTTACTATTTTTAGTAAGAAGTTCAAAAAATTTCTTGGGTATTATATATCAAAATGATCAACTAGAAAATATGGTGAGCTATATATCTCAACATTGGTTTTGGACACTCTAAACTTTTGTTTTTACTATTGTTTTGATGAGTCTATTGGTGTGGTTGATTTTCCTCTAAAGTTTGGGTTCAAATGTTGGGTATTGTGTCAACAGACTTTGCCCTATCTATTCTAACTATGAATCATACCTAGCACTATCCTATCACCAATACTATAGCCATTATCACTATGGAGTTATTGACTTTAAAATTATTTGTACTAAGTGGATACTAACACTCTCTGTTCTATTTTTTTTACTAAACACCTTATAATTATTGACTATTATAGATAATGGTTATGACCATTGATGCAAATATTCCACTATTGACCTAACTATTATTACCATTATTGACCTAACTATTTTTGCACTGACCTGATTGTTACTATCACTATCTTGAACGTTACTAAAATATTTCTTGACTATCATAGACACTTGCAGACTCTACTCTGACTGTTTGGTGCATGAAGTTTCTTTTTTTGTGATAGGAAATTCTCCTCTGTATTCTCACTTTTATAGGAATTATTATAGGTTTAGCATAATAAGAAGGCTTTTGTTTTTGTAGGTTGAAATTTTTGACAAAAATAGGGTATGCTAAGCAAGGGAGTATGTGATACCCATAGGCCCTATATTATACTGTAGTGATGAACAATAGTGCTTGAACCAATATTTTAGGCCACTACTCAAGGATTATTCCACACATACCCTTGAGCACACTATCTACCTTTGCTAGTACGAGAGGGTAATATTTTAGGATGTCGTGTCCTATGTACTATGGATAATATAAGGCCAAAAAACTTCCTAATGGATAAAATTTTGTTTAACCCTATATGGTCTCCCTAAATACCCGAAGATATGTGGGAGCTCAATTCTATGCACTAGTGTTGTCTAAGGCCCGAGTATTGGAGCCTGATCACCCATCACTTCACTAGATGCTTTATGGGCTATCTAGATTAGCCAATAATGATAGCTCCTCTACAATATTTTAAAACCCATGACATAAGGTTTCTAACCTACACAACTAGTATAGAAAAAATACTATTTTGTTTCTAGTTTTCTCTCTTTCTTTAATATAAAATACAAAAAAAATGGGAAACATAGGAAAATTATACCTAATAGTTGGAGTAGATGGGCATGAATTGTTGCAGTTGCAGTAGAACATTGCCCTAGAAAGTTCTCATATACCACTTGTTAGGAACATACTATTAAAATTAATCTCACTCACACAAATACTAAAAATAAATAAAAATTCATCAAATAACATAATAACACTATGGAGAAAGTAATTTTCGGATTAAAACAATCTCAAAAAATAACTTAGAATCACGGGCCTCTTTGAGGAGGCAACCTCCTTCAATATTTCATTAATTTGCAAATATTTACATTTGTACATGGATCCATGTATATTAAAGAAAAACTCCATGCAACCCTAACCCTCAACTCAAGAGTTGGCTTACATATAAAATTTTACTCGAGTTAGAATATTATACCAAACATCAGTTATAAACTTGATAACGGTTACATGAAATGATCCCACTTATCTAGGCACCTTGTTTGCTACATACATTACAAAGTATTACAAAATAACATTATAGATGGGGTCCCCATGTTGGAAGTGGTTCATTACATAATCAAATAAGAATTACAAAATAATTTTAGGATAGGATTCTAAAACTTTAACCAAAGGGAGATGAATCAACCTTTCAAGGTTATTTAATTCTAGATCATGAAGAAGATGGATGTTAGGAGTTGAAATATACTAATCATATGGACTATTTTTTACAAAAACTTAGGGATGTTGTAGAAGCCTTCCTTAGATATGGATACAAACCCAAGGTATTTTAACATGAGATGATTCATTATTGAATCATACCTAATGTCCTAAATTTAACCCCTTATCAATAAGTCAAATGGACCTAGCCTTTAAGTCCACCAACTCATCAACATCTCACTTTATTTAGTTAAATCTACTTTCTCTGACCATATCAATAAATAAAATAATCCTTGCTACCTTTATTGGTATATCATTTATCTATACCTACCCTTGAAGAGCTATTATAGGTAACTGCTAGTTACCCCATACCTCAAGAGGCAGGAACTAGTTACACGCTCAATTAAAGTGTACCATCAAGGGATTAAATATTTAATCCTCATAGAAATTTATCCTATGGTCATCATTCTAATCCCGTAAGTGTGAGGATAGGTTTGGGATAAAAATATAACCCCATAATTTCTCATCACCAATCCTTAAATTCTTTTATTTATAATCTCTTAGAAGTAGACCATATGATTCTAGCTTTAATATCTCCTACTTTCATCAATCATCAATAGATATATTATATATCTCAACATGTGCCTTTTATGCCATAAAACCCCATTTTTCCTTAGATTGAATCCCTAACCACTTAGTTAGAGCAATTGAAATATAAAATGGCCCTTATTTAGGATTCATCATCCAAACACAAGTTTTCATATGATGAATTGTATAATCAACCTTTATATCCCTTTGTACCTAGTCATCCCTTCCTACCTAACTTCAAAACACCTGATTTGTATATGTACAAAGGGAAAGAGGATATTATTAACAATATTAGACTATTTAGGACTACTTTTAGTGACATTACTTATGTTCAAATATTTCTACTCAAAATATTTTCCAAGAATCTTAGTAGCCTCACCTTGTATAGGTACTACAAGATACCAAGGCATTGCCTAAAACTCTTTAGGAATCTTATCGATATATTCATTAAGTAGTTTTCCATTTAAAAATTGAATAAAAGGTCATCAATAATGATCTCTACTAGCTCAAATATTCTAAATACAATAGTTTAATCAACTTTATAACAAGATAGTGACCATTAGTGAGGAGGATGTAACATGTTCCCCAACTAAGGGACCTACGAAACATCTTCATAAGGAATATCAATGAGCAACTAGCCTTCTACCTTAAGAAAACCAATGTATCTTCCTTTAGATATGTGATTGACATGGAAAAGAGCATAGAGACCACCCTTTTCAAACAAAAGAAACTAAAGACTAAGTTCAATAAGAGGAAGAAAAACCTTCCTCTAATTCAAAAAGGCAATACAAGAACAAACACATTAGTGATGAGGTCATAAATTCATGTGATGCCAACAATGTTAGTATTTCCATGAGCCTTTACAAGATTTTCTTAGGGAATCCTTAATAATAGAAACCCAAAGGAGGTCTTCCAAATTGTATGAACCTCTTTTATCCATTTTGGAGTACATCCTCAAATCCTAAATGATAGAGCTCCCACTTATCAAACATGTTGAACCTAGAATGGAAAAGACTCACTGGTTTTATGCCAATGAGTTATGTTCCTTCCACCACATCAATGGTCATGTGACCAACCAATACATGGACCTAAAAATATAGTCCAATAGCTTATTGACAATGAACAAATCATTCTCAATGGCTCTAACTCCCAATATTATTCTAATCAATATCTATGACTATTTCAAAATTTGTTGCCTAATCACAACCAAAATGAAAACATAGAAAATAATATTCATGATAGGAATATCTTATCCTTAAATTAAGGGACAATAGGGATGCTTAATTTTTTTGATCATATCTCTCACATATTTATTATGATATGAAAACAATGTAGAAATTAATCATCTAATCAACCTTCAATACCTTATTTGGTCCTTCATGTAAAAATAAATTCTCCACCCAATAAACCTCCTCTAATCATACAATCAAGGACTAAGGCTAAGAGTGCTTATGATATACTATAGCAACTTGAGATCACCTTGGGTAAAATTTCCCTCCTTGAACTTCATAGGTCTTCTCCAACCCATGGATATTTCTTACTCAAAATTTTGAGCACATAGATTGTTTCTCAAGACCTCAATAATAATGATATTATTTCTATAATAGGATCCATTAGGATAAATCATTGCACTATATCATTGTATGAGAATGATATTCATAAACTGTTATTGATAAAAAAATCTGCTATTATACATTATAATTCATATTGACAATAAGTCTATGAAATGAATATTGGTCGATAATGATTTTGGTCTTAAAGTCTATAGCCTAGAATTCATCAGTTTTAGGGTAAAAAAGCAAGATATGGAGAACTCTAACCTTTTAATCATACCTTTTTACAATTGGGAATATAAATCTATTGGCACTATAGTCATACCCTTTAGAGTTAGATCTCACCCTCTTAACACTCCCTTCTATATCATGCCTTGTGACTTAACATACAATATTCTTCTTGACGGACCTTGGATATTTGATATTTGGGATATCCGTTAAAATTTTCATTAGTTCCTTAGATATGAATACAAGGATAATACTTATCATATCATAACTAACCCCAAATCCTTCACATGTTTCCAAATAATCGATGTCAAAAAACCTAAAAATTAGCTTTACCTTTATCTGAATCTGTATCTCAAATATTCTTATTCTACTTACTCTCATATCACTAATTAAATGAGGTATCTCACTTTAAATAATACATCTATAAATAAAGTTACATATTAAAATGATAATCCCATCAAAATTAATGATAATAAAAATAGATAATAATCAATCCATCTTGGATCTAGCCAAGCTTCCTCTATCTTCTTGAACCTTTAGTTTGACCTCTAATAATAAGAGAAAAAAATATAGATAGGAAGTTGCTCCTTCATTTATGTTGTTATTTGATACAAATAGACAAGAAAAAGGATTAAAGAACACCAAGTTGAATATATACATTACAAAATGGGCTATAAATAGTGATAATTACACTACCTATTGGATAAGAAAAAAATTGACATTAGAGTACACCTAGAGGCCTAATTATCCAACATGAATCCTTTGAGTGACCATGTACAATTATTACATGGGTAATTAATAAATGACCACATATAATTAAAAATAACCACCTATAAAATATTTTATTTAATATAAATCAAGGTGGCCTACATGCATAATATAAAATATTATATTTTAATCACTATCATCTGTCCCTGCTATAGAAGCATTGGATCCCAATGCATACAAATAGAAAAGGAGAATCATGATACATCTAGTGGTGAGAATAGACTAAAAGAAAAAAGGAGAAAAATATGGAACAAGAGCAATATCTAGAACAACCAGAATAGGAGTAGGAGTTAGAACAACCAAAACAAGAGCAAGAGTTGCAACAATCAAACTAGGAGTAGGAACTGGAACAATCAAAATAGGATAAAAAATGGAGATAACTGAGGATCTAGTAAACTAAATGTAGAAGCTAATTTATAATTAATTTATGTGATGTTACCCTATGAAATCCAATGAGTCTTGCTTACAAAGACATGATCCAAGCTGAAAAGTTGAAATGTTGAAATCCTCTAAGAGAGAGATGTGTTACTAGAGGGCTAAGACAAATATAGTGGTAGGAGGACCTATGTGATACCTATTGATCACATACAAATAGGAATCAAAATCCAAAATAATATTTAATAGACAAGTAGGAACAAGTCTGTTGTAGAACTTGCCTTAGAATAGGACACATAACAAGATTGCTACAATACTTTTTTTGATGTCAAAAAGTGGATTGTTTGAATAGAGTAAAATTGCTCAAAAGAAAATCTTACAAGAAAAAATGACAAGTGTCCTTATGGTGACATTCTCATCCTATTATATTTCATAGATAACCAATCACTTCAACTGCTAAATATGTTAGAGATTATTAGTTACTAGGTTTACTTGCATTGTGATTAGGAGTGTCTGTTACAAAAAAAAAATGCACTTCAAGTTACAAGTTACTAAAAGTAATTTTGGAAAAACAATTCAGAGCATCATAGGTAGAAGTAGACCTTTATAAAATAGAAAAATATTTCTTCTACTAGATTTGGCTTGGAAATTTTTTTCCAATGACTATAAATAAGGCTATATTCATGGTTGATTGAGTGCCTCAATTTGTAGGAAGACAACATGCTAGTCACGCAGCAAAAGGGAATAAGGGAAATACATTTCCATTTTTATAATAGGAATATTCCAATAGAATATTTTTCTAGAATATAATTGGTTTTGAAATCTTAAAATGGAATCCTTTATATTATAAAAGATCAAACCATATAAAGGTTGATTATACTTGCATCCACTCTGAAATTAATACATGTGCAATATCCCAAAAAGAGTTTATAGTGGCTAATATAATGGAAAATTTAAATAGAATTCCATATATTACATTTATTGCCATAGGGTTTTTGACTATGGAGAACACATGACTTCAGACGGATCATCGATATGGGGAAAATGAGATAAAAATGAAAATACCAAAACTTTCCATGTATCTTTGGACTAGACATATGTCATTTAGGTCATGGCAATTGGGTTATCCCTCTTCATGATAATATTTTAGCATGATTCACATTTTCACTATCTAAAGAGAAACATGGCATGCTAGTTTGACATCATAAAATCAAATATGATGGACTATCATCAATAAAAATTATTCCAACTCTTAAATATAAAGTTGTGGTCATTGATAGATATGATTGAGGCAATAAGATATGATGAATGTGGATCAAATATTTTAAAGGAAGATAGATCACAAAAAACAAGGGAAATAGTAGTTATTTGGCCAAGGGTAATACTTGCTAGTATTGTAGAGAAGAGGTAGAAATATAGTGGTGCAACACAAATAAGGTATAGTTTACTCAATGGGAGGGCATGAATAAGTATAGATAATAAATAAAATATAGAATATAACATCATATACATAGGTTTCATGACCTATGTATGATCTAGTTCCAATAGAGAGACATGGCCTATGAGCCTTGGAAGATGATGTTCAGGGTAATTTAGACACTTGGGATTTAGGATGCTTGGTGAATAACAAAAGCTTCTTAGATGCCACTAGTGGGAGTAAGAGGGAATTAATGACTAAATTTGAGCCTAGGATGGGGCAACTATTGGTTGCGTCAACAACAATGACACTAGAAAAGACTACTAGAATCTATAATGAAATGAAAGCGACTAGGAAAAATTGATACTGACACTATGCA
The DNA here is from genome assembly GCA_028583015.1 of Wollemia nobilis. Classification (NCBI taxonomy): domain Eukaryota; kingdom Viridiplantae; phylum Streptophyta; class Pinopsida; order Araucariales; family Araucariaceae; genus Wollemia; species Wollemia nobilis. Next base: position 33,721,354 of record JAQPPZ010017052.1, read on the forward strand.
AAAAAATGGGTTGTGGACTACTAACAAAAGTAAAAATAATTAGTGTGAGATGCATAAGTTGATTTGGGAGAAGGACCAAAATATGAACTATATTAGGAATACCACATGAAATCCTAGTTAGCTATGTTTGATAAGAAGTCCACCATCAAATGGAAATAATAGAAACAAATTCTAGGAGGGTAATTACACAAGACCAAATGTTATAGCTATAAAAAACTCATGGGGGAGGCGAGGATTTTAAGAGGAAATTCTTCCCTTAGGGAGTTACATAGGATCAAGATGCTTTGATACTAGTATGATATGGAAAAATAAGAGAAAGGTTTAAATAAACACCAAGCTAAATATTTATATTAAAAAATTATATATATCCAAAATTAAATTACCTATTGTATAAGAACAAGCCTAACATTGGAGTACACCTAGAGGATTGATTATCCAACATGAATCCTTTGAGTGGAAACATACAATTATTACATGGGTAATTATGAAATGACCATGTATAATAAAAAATAACCTAATTCAAGGTGGATTATATGCACAATATAAAATATTATATTTTAATCCCTATTAGTATTGCCATTGAGGAGAAAATGTATGGTAGCAATCCTTACCTGGTTGAGTGATAGTATGCTTCATGCTTTCTATAAAAATAATATATCATCCCTAAATGGATGATTTTCAACATGGGATATCAAGGAAAAGGGCTAGGCCTATATGATCAAGGGATCAAAGAGCCTCTATAAGCCAAAGTCTACTAGGTTATTATGGGAAAGGTTATATACATAGCTATAGTGATCCTTTTATCCTACTTATCCCAATAGCAAAGGAGAATTCAATAATCTAGGAATCCCATGATGGTATTATTTCTTTGAATATACTAGATTGAGATAAGGACATTAACAATAGGCCATAACTCTTCATAGTTCCTAGGTTTTCTAATTTTAATTGATTTATTAGTGTAAATGTGTTGGAGATATTATATTATTTCGTATATTGAGAATCATTAAGTACCTTTGAATACTATTGTAAATATTATATTAGGAACTATGTGTATATAAAGTATGTGCCAATATGTAAAGAGTGTTATGTTTAATGTAATAAAGTGTGAAAATTATCAAGAATGCAAGTGTAAGAGTGCAAGATGTCAAGTGTGCAAGTGAAGAGTAATAAGTGTTATGTGTTAGGTGAAGTTAATATTCATATGAGATGTGTCAATATGTGAAGTAGGAGGTTATGTAATCATGAGAGTTTTGTCATAATGTGAGGCATGTGAAAGGTTACATCTCCTAGGAGTTTTAGGAGAGCAATAGTCAAGAATATTGAAGAATTTATATATACTGGAGATATTTATTTTTGCTATGTAATCTATTTTGGAAAGTAATGAAATTAATTTTACATTGTGAGTATTTCTTGTGGATGTTATTTTATGTGAATGATATTTTATCCTAGAGAAATTTACCTATGAGATATTAAGGCATAATTTCCAACAATGGTATTAGAGCCACATTAAGTGGACTCTATGAGAGCAATCTTGATTAGATCCTTCTAGGTTCAAAGATCCACCTTGGTAAACTATTTTTTTATTAAGATATCCAAGGAGAATATTAGAGGAGAAAATTTGTGAAAAGAATAAGCTTAGAAAAGAAGATTGGTGAGAAGGAAAAGAAGATTGGAAAGACTTGTTGGAATATTGAAAGAATATTAAAAGTGAAGAATGAGAGAGAAAGAGTGGAAATATTGAAGGATAAGAATGAGATAAAAATAATGTGATAATACTGAATAAGTATGTGAAATTACAAGAAGAAGATATTGGTAAAGTGAATAATTTATTATAGTAGAAAGTTTGAAGGAGAATGAGGAGAATATTGATCATGGAAGGCTAAGTGAGATTCTATATGTGAGACTTTAGACATGTGAAGAAGAAAGAATAAGACTATGTGAAGAACGAATAAGAAGAGTGAAGAAGAGAAGAGAAGATTAGAGGTTGAATAAAAATATTGAAGAAAGAAGGAAGTTAGAGGAAGATTTATGATTGTTATGCAATGCATTCAGAAAAGTATTCCAAATTTTTAAAATATGGAAGAAGAAATCAATTTATCTTTTCTTTTGAAAGGAATTCAAGCACATGTTTTTTTACTTTACATGAATATTTTTAAAAGAAACTACATTTATTATTTTTGAAGGAAGAGAATATTTGCTTCGGGTAAAGTTGGAGGAAGTTCAAAAATTATTGAAGGAAAGAATAATCAATAAATTGTGGGATTTATAAGGGGGAGAAAAGAAGGGTTATAAGGTGGAAAAATAATTTGGTAAAATTGAAATTAAATTAATTGGGAGATATAAGAAGCAAAAGTTGAATTGATGAATTAATTATTAAAATTGAAGATTGATTGAGTGAAAATTAAAATTGAGAGAAAAGGTAAAAATTTGAAGGATTATTTTTGGAGTTATAAGGCTAGTAACTACAAAATAAATTGTAGCAGCATGACAAGAACAAAGCAAAGATAAATAAATGATAAAAAATAAAAAATACAAGGACATGGATTGTAAAAAACAAATGAAGAAAATAAACCAATTAAAATTTTATATTTTAAGAAGTTGAATTTTTTAAATGATCAAGAATATATGTCACTAGAATTAACATTTTTTTGACAAAATTCTTGAAGAATCCAAAGATGAAGATTTTTTAATACTTAAAAACTACTTCAATGTTGCTTTTGATGAAATTGATGATAATTCTATCACATTATCTATTGACATAGAAAAGATAATATATAACATTTCTCTTTTTGGGAGACAAGACTAAACAATAAGAAGAAATAATTAAATACTTGAGGAAAAAACCTATAATAAAGGATGTCACCTATGATGCAAATTATTTAAGGTCTATGACAAAAAATGAATGTTGTGAGACCATAGAATTAAAACTTATGATGATAGATACATGTTGTGATACTAGTGATCTTTAAGTAAAAAGAGAATTGTGATACGAGTTATTATTTGGGATCCATGACAAATACATGAGAACTTGTTCCAAGAGAAAACATTGCATGTGACACAAAGGATTTGCACCTGGTTCATGAAGACAAAGAGTGAGTAAATAGTATATGTGACAAAGAATATTGTGATATTGTTAGGGAAAATTAAAAAAAAACCTCAAACAACCAGATAACAAATATGGATATTATAGAAGGCATGGACACAAGTTAGAAAGTTATCGAAATCTTCATTTGTTTTAAAATTTGTGGAGGTAACAATCACTCTCAAAGACATTGTTGGTGCAAAGAAAATAATAATATGAATCATATATGGATAAGCATGCAAAAATGGGATAATATGAAAGAAATAATTACAAGAATAGTGCTAAATAGTTTTATTCAAGATTTTTTTAAATTCTAGTAGAGAAAAGGTATGAATTTCTTCAACAATAGATTCAAAAGAAAACCAATACCAGTAATAGTACCAAAGTTAGAGTCAATAACAATGATGAAAACAAGAAGACAAAGAAAAAATATGGAGATTGAATTTTGAAAGTCTTGACATAATAATATGCAATACAAGGGAGAGTGTTGGAGGTTTTACATTATTTGGTACATTGAGTATTATGAAGTACCTTTGAGTACTATTGTAAATATTAGATTAGGAAGTGTGTATGTCTAAAGAATGTTTCAATATGTAAAGAGTGTTATGTGTCATGTAATAAACTGTGAATAGTGTCAAGAGTGCAAGTGTGAGTGTGTAAGGTGTCAAGTGTGCAAGTGAAGAGTCAAATGTGTTATGTTTCAAGTGTGGAAGCGAAGAGTCTTATGAAATGTGTTAACATGTGAAGTAGAAGAGAATTATGATAACAACGTGAAGCATGTGAAAGGTTAAATATCCCAGGATTTTGAGGAGATAAATAGTCAAGAATATTGAAGAGTTTATGTAAAGTTATATAGTGGAGATAATTCTCCATGCTATATAATCTCTTTCAAAAAAGTAATAAAATTAGTTTTGTATTATGAGTATTTCTTGTGTTACTTGTGGATGTGATTTTACGTGAGTGATATTTAATCTTGGAGAAATTTACCTATGAAATATTTGATGGCTTTTTAAACCTTAATACTAACCACAAATATCATAGATTATATATTATAGGATCGAATATAATATAGCCACAATATAATAAGGTCAAGATAATGATAAGAGTAGAATAATATGAGAAAATTAATATGTAAAATAAGGATTATAATATATCAAATAACATTCAATAATATGTAGCAATATGAATGTAAATAGCCTTAATCAACATGTACTAAGCATGTAATACAAATTACAATATTAATTCTCAAAATGTGTACATAATTTATTACTCTTTCTCTTACGAAATATATGGATTGCAGTTGTTGATGATCATTGTATATTATCTATGGAGCATTGTATCCATAATATAGTCATTGCAATGTGACTCTTTGGATACTTGACTATTCCTATCCATATGCCAAGTTTCATGGCTCTTGGCTTATCTACTTGTCACTTGCATACTTGATGAACACTTGACACTATAGCAGATGCACATCTATACATAAATCTTACACATTTATAACTTGCACTCTCTAATATAAGACACTTATGCACATATTTACATTACATATTTATTCTCATACATACAAGAAACTTGTGCACATAGACTCAACTTACACTTGTACACTAACTCACATGATACTTGTGCATTTCCTGCACATTCACACTTACATAAAAGGGGAAATATAACTCACACTCTAAACTATGACTAAACCCTAATCTATTATTTACAAATGTACCATGAAGGTACCATGGGGGTACATTAGCATGTACCAAATAATGTAATATACTCCAAAAATATTAAGGTATAATTTCCAACAAAATGTTCTAACCTTAGTCTACCCTAAGCTCATTGATGAGAAAAACAACTATGAGAAAGAGGATTTCATGAACAATTTTTCTAAGATGGTCCCTCAAACTATCTAGCACAATTTATTTATTTATTTTAACAAATATTTTTCCCAAATTGCCAATGTGGCTATCTCATACCAAATTAATAGCAATTAATTAGCCTTAGATCATATAAATCTAGAAAGCTGGGAGCACTACTAGATCCCCTTAGCTAGAATATGAATCTCATACTTTGATTGAGAAAAGCATAGACATTAATTTTTGGACTCTAGATTATTCAAAAATACTAAAATTAGGGAAATTTTTAACCCTAACAAATCATGACGAATACACCAAGATCTTCATAAAGTTTAAATACATATTAACTTGTTCCTAGATCTATATTATTAGGCTTGATCCCTCCCTTGTTGTCCACTATTTAGTTGTCACTCCTAGTTCAAACCCTATAAATCAAAACTTATAGATAATACACCCTAAAGTCATGGTTTTGGTCAAAGAGGATCTCCAAAAGCTCCTTGATATTGACTTTATCAAATCCATTGACTAATCTAACTATATTTCTAACTTTGTGTCTATTGCTAAGAAAAACTATAGTATTAAAATATGCATTGATTTTTGGGACATCAGTAAGGCCTATCCTAAGGATGACTTCACCCAACATTGACATTGTTTTTTATTTCATTTTAGGATGCAAAATGCTATCTCTACTACATAGATTCTAAAATTACAACTAGATCAAGAATGCCCCTAAGGGCCAATATAAAATGGATTTCACCACCCTATGGGGAACATTCTACTATCAAGTCATGCCATTTGGGCTGAAAAGTCTAGGAGTCACCTATCAATGATCCAAGATGTACATATTTTATGGTATAATGAATGACATCATGAAAGACTATGTTGATAATATTCTTAGCTAGTTTTTAAACCAAGAATATCATATCCTAGACAAGATGCATCTTTGAGCAGCTAAGAAAGGTATACTTAAAATATTAAAAGTGTACTTTTGGGGTTACATTAGGAAAACTATTAGGATTTATCATGTCTCAAGAAGGCATCAAAGTTAATTCTAATAAGATATTGAAATTATTGTAATGTTGCTCATTTGAAATCTAAGCCATCTTAGTAGCCTCCAAGGTAAAACCTAGGCCATCTAGAGGTTTATCTTATAATTATCTAATAAGTATTATCCTTTCACCAAGATTTTAAAGAAATATGAGATCTTCACATGGGATGCTAGATGTCAAGTTGCTTTTGATGCTCTAAAATTATAACCTTTGTCCTCTCCTATCATTGTCCTACCTAATACCCATAAGCATATATTGTTATATATCATCCATTGACTATGCCTTAGGATATATGTTGGTATAGTATGATGATAAACATAGAGAAAAGGCTATATGACGATCAAAATAGAGAAAAGGATATCTACTAAATTAGCTAGACTTGTTAGTTATGAAGTGTTATATATACCTTTAGAGAAGCTTTGCCTAACCATAGTATTTACCTATTAGAATATTAGGCACAATATGCTTATCCATAAGAAATTTATTATCAAAAACATTAATCCCCTATGATAACTCATGTCTAAAATTCATCTCTCAAGAAAAATTACTAAACAAATCATTGTGTATACCAAAGCTGATCTTGGTTTTATTCATAAAAAGTCTATTAAATCTTAAGTTATTGTTGGCCCATTAACAACTACATCCTTAAATAATAGCTAGCATTTAGTAGTAGGCTTCTTGATGAGTCTTTCTTCAATATCAAAGTAGAAAAACTTAACTATTAACTCTATACTTTGATGGCACTATATTATTAATGGAGTTGGGGTAGGAGTCATTTTGGTTACTTCTCAACAACAACTAATCTCTCTATCCTATAAAATTAAGTTATTCTATACCAACAACATTACTCAGTATAAATATCTTATATTAGGGTTACATATGAATTTGGATATCAAGGTCAAAATTATTTTTATATTTGGTTAATCCCAACTAGTGATAAACCAAGTCAATGGCATTTATCAAACCAAATATGATAAACTCAATCTATACAAAGATATCATAAACAAACTATTGACTACTTTTTACAAGATCATATCTATACCTAGGTATATCAACCACCATGCTGACACTATGACCTTGATTACATCTCTAATACCCTTATAGATAGATTACAAAAAAATAACAATCACCATTTAGGAAACTAGGCAACATTCAACCCTAGAATCTAGTTAGCTTCCTCTAGAAGTATTTTTTGTAAGAGCAATTTCATCCCTTGATCCTTGGTACAAGGATATATTTACTTATCTCATAAGTGACATGTTTCTTGATAGTTTAAATTTTAATGAGCCTAAGAACATCAAGCAATAAACCTATAGGTATGTCATCATTGGCGGTATCTTATACCACCACTTCTTAGATATCTAGACTTCATGAAAGCCCAAATATTCATCAAATAGGCCCATGATGGATCACATAGTCACTAATTTACTAATGTTGCCATCACCAGTTAACTCATACCAACGGGCTATTATTGGTCCTCCATGAAGATGAAATATTGTGACTATGTCAAGATTTGTCATAAGTATTATAGGCATGACAAACTTATCCACACCCCATCCTAGGTCTTTTAGTCCTTAATATTTCCATTGCCTTTCTCCAATTAGTGATTGGACATTATTGGAAAGATAAACCCCATGTATTCTAATGGACACAATTTTACCATCATGAGTATTGAATACTTTACTAGGTATTTCAAAGCTATACCATTAGCCTCAACCATTAAAGTCTAAGTCTCCAAGTTCATCCTTAATTATATTGTCTACTATTATGATATCCCTTCTATCATAATATTAGACAATGAAACACCCTTTAAGAATAAGGATATACAAAATAATTATGCTAAATATAAGATTTAACATGATTGTACACTCCTTAATATACCCAAATAAATAGTCAAGTTGAAGTCTATAACAAAATCCTCATCAAAATACTTAATAAACTCATTAATAAGAGTGGTAGATATTGGCATCTCCAAATTGTACCCAACCTTATAGGCCTATCATACTAGTGTTAGAACTCCCACTAACATTATGCTCTATGCTTTGGTCTATGGAACCAAAGTTGTATTTCCATTTGAGCTTGAGGTTCCTTATCCATTTTTTTGGCCTATGCCTTTGTTGTAGATAAATATGATATCACTTATCTCAACCAGCTAGAAATATTTATCAAAGATGATCAATGTCTTAGATATTTTGAGGGTCTAATAGCAAAGGCTTAAATATACATATGGTAAGAAGATACAATCTTGATCCTTCAAAGTTGGTGATATTTTTCTCATGGAGAATAAAAAATATCAATTCTAACACTAAGCTCAAAGATAAATTTGAGTCTAATTAGATAGGTCCATATATCATAACCATCAAATATGGTTCAAGCATTTATCACCTCACCACACTTGATATAAAGTAATACAAAGAACCAGTGAACATAATGCATATTTAAAAGTATTATGTCTAACTAGCATTGGTGTCATGACCCTCCTTTGACAAACTTTGCATATTGACGTATTTATATTTGTTATGTATTTTACTGTTGGAATGCTAGGTTTTTCTTGACTAGATACATGGTTATGTATGGTTTTTGAGGGTAATCGATGAATATTAATGATGGAATGTTTGGTTGCCTCCTCATGAACTTTATAGGATATGAATTGTAGGATGAAGTGATATTTCTTACCACTAAAATGATTGATTATTTCATGTGTGATTCCTACAAAATTATTTTAGTCAATAGAATATGATTCTACTAATGGAACTTCACTCTCTTTGTAGGAAAATATTTCATATAGTGGTGGAAATAATTAGCCACTAAGAAGGGATGCCTTTGGGAAGTGATGTGATTGGTTATTTGATAGAATGTTTCTGGGGGCAACATATAAAAAATGCTCCTTTCATGAATATGCACTTCATGATTTGCTTGAGAAAAGAAATGAGTGTTTGATTCTATTTATACTGCTTTCACAAAAGAAAGGAAACATATTTTATTTGAAATATTGGAATAACACTTGTATGAAATGGTTTACTAAAATAATTAAAGAACAATAATGAGAAAGGATGGTCATTAACCTTGTTTATGAAATGAACTTCTTTTCGATTATTAAACAAGTCTAGAGTATAGTTTTAATCATCAGATTATCTATGAAAGCTTTTGGTTTTATGTGTTGCTTTGGATATTTTTTTGTTTAGTCATCTTGAATTTAAAGCATACTTTTAAAGATCGCTGCTCATATACTCTAAACTATGGTTAGTCAACTCTTGCTATCAATGATTTTTACTCTACATGCCAATGGAGTGGTGCCATTGGAGTGGAGGTAAGTATGACATGTAGTTGGGAAGTTACACCTAATTTTTGAAGTTCACCGGTAATATAGGTTGAGGGGATTTGAGTTGAAAGAAGGAAAAAAAATAGAAAAGAAAAGGAAGGCACTAGAATGGAGTGACAAGAGGTTCTTGGAGCTTGGAAAAGAATTGCACGTGGTTTAGGTAGTCTAAAAAACTTAACCATATGTTGTGTGTCATTTATATTCATTGTATGTCTCTATTTATTTTTAAAGATACCAAAAAATATAGAAATCTAGCTCAGTACAGTGGAAAATGTAGGTTGAAGCTAAACTCCTCAATAATGTATAAGAGAATAGAAAAAATATTATGTTTTTGCTTTAGATGCAGTCTAGTGCATTTTTTGTATCTTGGGTTTTTAGTTTGGGAGTCTTTGTCTTAGAATATATGTCAAATGTTTGTCATATCTTGGTTGTTTTCCATATTGACCTAACTATGTAAGTGAGAAATATTGATGACTGTGTAGAAGTTAGAGTGGCTATATTTTTAGCGAAACATCTACATATTGAAAAGAAACCAAGAAGTATGGTTTTATTTTAGAGAGGGTTGTTCTTTAGCCTTGTTTCTTGTTGGAAGAACCAGGTTTGGCAGGGAAGTCTCCATGTTAGTGCATGCTCAAGTAAGTTTGGTAAAACCTTGTACGCCTTGGTTACTATAGGATTAGATATACGAGCGAATGCTCATGCTGGTTTGGATGGCCTTTTAAGCCACTTATGTATAGATGTTGTAGAATGTTGAGGGCTAAAGGATGGTTTCTTATTGTGTCATAACTTTTTCCAGTACAAATATCATTACCAAGTAAAGTTGTAGATTTTCCTATCTTGAATGATTGAATTATTTGTTAACTAGATCATTTGGGTATTTTTGGATTGGTGTGGTGTTTTAGTTGCTTTTTTTTTGGGTTTGACTACATCTTGAGTTGTTCTGGCATCCTTATAGAAAGATAAAATAATATTTTAGCTTGTACATATTGATTTCCAAAAAAAGAGAAATTGTAATGCTTAATGACATGTTTGTGTGCTTTTCAAGATTGAATGTGGTTTTTGAGTTCCACTTGGTACATGTAGGAAACTCTTTATCTTTACCAATGAATGATGAATTCCTGAGGAAAGTATATTTTATTGATATAGGATAATCATTAAGTAGAGGATATGAAATGCATGTTATATTTTTGAAATCTTGCTTAATATTTATGGAAAAAGAAGAGAAATTATAATCTGCATTGTGCTTGTTGGGTAAACATAGTTAAGATGGATGTTTTACCTATTAGATTCAAAATTGATGCCATGTGAATAAAATATAAAATATAATTATTGGAGGTTGTCTTTGATCCCAATAAAAGCACAATCCCTTATCAGTGGCCAAATAAGGAACACATACAAATAGTGGAGTACAATGCCAACCAAAACCAGTAGAGGAGGTGACTTAAATATTATATACACTAGAATTTGGATCATTTCTCAATGATATCTCGAAGAACGGATTGCTATAATCATTTATAGAACCCTTATGTTACTTTAAAAGTATTGTAAGGGAAACTTATCCAAGAAATATTGATATGTGTAATAGATACTATTGATAAAATCATCTTAAGAATATATGTTGGGCAGTTGAATATCTTAGTAGAGGACATGCACATTCGATTCTTGCATTATTGTAAAGCCTTTTGGCTATTCCTGTAACCATTTGAGTTAAGCCATGAAGTTTCCTATCAAAATAACACATGTAATCTATTATGGATAATAATATTTCCTATTCTTAAAAGAGCTATGGGTGTTATTGCTTTGTCATGCAATAATTTAAAATGAATGAGATTTGGATTATATAAGTAGTGAGACATTGTGTATTTTGCTTATCAAGGGTAGTTCAGCATTTGTGTTATGCTTTAAACTTGGAAAAAAGGATTATGCTTTTTGATTAACATTGTGCTCTCCAGCATAAAGGAATTATGATGAATTTCCAATTACAAATCTTGGAACCTTATTTGATTTGTTCTAATGATAATAAATGGTAGGAAGAACCCTTGCAAGTGAAATACTAGTTAATGATATTAGCTTTAGAATTCTAAATAAAAGTAGTTAAGGGTTTTAAATTAATTAACTTGATTTTTAATTTTAATAATAACTTGGGTCAGGTCTGAGGTGTAGACCAATTGGTTTGACCAAACCCTGTAAGGGGGATGAAGGTCCAAGGTTCAAATCTCGGGCCTCATTGGACTGAATTCTTATCCCTTTCCTAGTGCTTTCAATGGCATAAAAGATTTAAAATGATTGTGGCATGGTGGTTATAGGGGTAAACTGCATGAAGATCTATGTGGTGGCTTATAGGGCAAACAACATAGAATACTATGGTGGCCATACAATCCAAAAAATTGTGGTGGCTACAGATTCCACCATGTAAATTCAAAATAATAATAATAATAATAATAACTTGGGTTCATATATTAAGGTTTAATGTGTTATATCTTTAAACAAATATTATAGACAAGAGAATTTATAGGGTATCAACATATAAGAGAGACTAGCTCATCGGTTTATGAGATGGATAGTCAACATGTAGTGCTATGTGTACTCACATAGATGGGCTTATGTGTAGTACGAGGATTAGTATGACTCCTTTTGAATGACTGTAAGGAAGGAAAAAGCTAGCCCACTGGAAAGGGAGAGATAGCTTGATCAAACACCTAGCACCCTCACATAGATAGATTTATGTGATCAGGTCTATTTTACATAGATAGATTTATGTAAGTAGGTGTATCTACATAGATGGATTTATGTAAGCTAGAATAACCATGTTGTGAAGGTGTATACTCTAGGGCCTATGTCTAGTGTTGGTTCATTAGATTAGTAAGAAAAAAACAACTCATGGAGATAAATAGAATTCTCATGTCATGACATCTGGTATCAAAGCCTAGGTTCATAGTGGGATAGGTTTGCTACACAAGGCTAGTTGTGGTATGTGATAGGAAATATACTTAGGTAGGGTTTTAACTCTACTAAATAGAATGACTAGTATTATAGATGGTACTTTGAATTGACTCCTAATGACTCTTCTGTATGTGGCCAGGGACAATGCCATCAAAGAGAAGGAGAGGAAGTGTTACCCCAATGACGAGGTAGACATGATAGACCAATGTAGAGGGTAGAACCCAGGATGTAGGTTCAAAGAACCCTAGTGATGAAAGAGAGGATCTCATAACAATGATGGCCCAACTTTGTGAATAGGTAGAAACACAAAGATAGATGTTGGATACCATGTTGAACTAGGAAACATCGACTAGAAACTCTAGAACAAAATAGAAAAATGAACCCCTTACAGAAGCACAATAGGCTAGGGTTCATCTGGAGGTCAAATTGGGTAAGGATATGAAGTATTTAAAGTCTTCCAAGTTTAATGGAGAGGAGGATGGTGACAAAGCCAAATCTTGGCTAAAGGAAATAGAAACCTATTGTAACATGAAGAATTACTCCTCCGGAACTTGTACGTCCTATGCCACTTTACATCTTCAAGGTGTTGGCCTAGACTGGTGGGAGACACTTAGTACAAGATTGGATCTTGAGGCAATAGTGGATTTGAGTTGGAATGTGTTTGTAAAGGATTTTAAGGATAGATTCCTCATAGAACACTTCTACTCCCAAAATTTCGAAGAGTTCACTAAACTTTGGTAGGGAATTAGGACAGTAGAAAACTATTATCAGAGATTTGTCAAGATTTTGAAGTATGTGCCAACATACAATGAGAAAATAAAGATCCATAAGTTCATACTAGGAGTAGATCCTAGAATAGGATAGGAGGTGGACATGCGCAAACCTGTTACTCTTCAAAAGGCCTATGATTTGGCTAGAAAGGCTGAAACCTATCTCAAACCCTATTTTTATTATGATGGGTTAGACAAACATGGCAAAGAGGCACTAAGGAAATGGAATAGTGTAGGTTTTGTAAAGTGGGAAGGAGAATAGATGAGTAAAGACTCTTCCAAGTAGGATCGAAGGAATGATAGGAAGCAAGGGAGGTTCAGAAAATGGTTTCAAGGAAAGAACCACAACTCCAACAATCACAATAATGGTAACAATAGATCATCTCAAGGACAAGCTAGTCCTCCCATCACAACAGAGAAAGTAGTTGAGGGGTAGAGATAGAAAACACATCCAGGACCCAAAACTAGATGTTTTTATTATGGTGGACCGCATTACGCTAACAACTATCCATGCAAAGTAGGATTGAGTTCGAAGGGAAAGGAACCAATGTACAAGGAACCTACAAGCAAGGAACCGATGCACAAGATTTATGCAACAATAGGAAAATAGGATCTAGAAGGGCAAGCCACTCCATTGTTGATAAGGGGTAAGGTATTTGGTAGGAATGTTAAAATTTTGATTGATAGTGGTGCTACGGATAGTTTTGTTTCCACTAATTTAATTAAATATGTATCCGAAAGACCCAGAATCTTAGCACATGGGTGGAAGGTTGAGTATGGCTCGGGATAAACCTACTCTATGAGTCAGTGCTACCCTATGGAAAAAATTACCTTACCTAGTGGAATGACCATAGGATGTTTGTATGTTGCACCATTGCATGCCTTTGATGTAATCCTAGGAATGGATTGGTTGCAAGCACATAGGGCTGTAGTCAACTTTCAAGATAGATGGATAGAGTACATGGAAGATAGTGGGAAGGTGCAAAGGGTGTACAGCTTGCAAGGGGCTTTCCAACCCCAAATTCTTTCAGTAATGCAACTCAAGAAAGCCATGAAGAAAGGGGGAATGGTTTATGTTGTTAAGATAAATGAGCTAGATGATGAAAGAAGGAAGAGGTGTTTGGTAGATACCCACTTTTGCAAGATTTTAGGGATGTATTTCTAGAATATTTACCTAGATTACCACCTAAATAGGAATTTGACTTCACAATTGAGCTCCAACCTAGAGTAGAACCCATACATAGAGCTCCTTACAGAATGAACCCCATAGAAATGCAAGAGCTGAAAGTGCAGCTACAGGGGTTACTGGAGAAAGGACTAATCAGACCAAGTGTGTCACCTTGGGGTGCACCAGTGCTATTTGTGAAGAAAAAGGATGGTTCCTTGAGATTATGTATAGATTATAGGATGTTAAACAAGGCAACTATCAAGAACAGATATCCCCTACCCAAGATCGAAGACCTCTTCGATCAGCTTAAAGATGCCACAATATTTTCAAATATTGATTTGAAATTTAGATACCACCAATTGAGGATCCGGGAGGAGGATACTCACAAGACAGCCTTTAAAACTCGCTATGGACACTACGAGTTTATTATTTTACCTTTTGGTTTAACAAATGCTCCAGTTGCATTTATGAATTTGATGAATAGTATCTTTAGGAAGCATTTGGATAAATTTGTGTTGGTGTTCTTGGATGATATTTTGATATATTCCTAGAATAAGATAGAGCATGATAATCACCTTAGGGTTGTGCTAGAACTACTGAGGAAAAATCAACTCTATGGGAATTTAGCCAAGTGTGATTTTTATGTGTCAGAAGTGCAATATCTAGGACACATTATTTTGGTAGAAGGGATCATGGTAGATCCTAAGAAAATAGAGGCTATTTTGAATTGGCCACCACCCACAAATGTGATAGAGGTCCGAAGTTTCTTGGGGTTGATTGGATACTATAGGCGTTATGTAAAATACTACACCAAGATTACCTCTCCAATGACTAACCTACAGAGGAAAGGGAAGGAATTCAAGTGGATAGATAAGTGTGAGGTAGCTTTTGAATTGCTTAAGAAAAATCTTACCACACCTCCTATATTAAAGGTACCTAATCCCCAGGGGAGTTTTTTTGTGTGTACAGATGCATCCTTGGAAGGTTTGGGTGGGGTGCTCTCTCAGGAAGAGGTAGTGATAGCCTTTGGGTCAAGGAAACTGAAGTGACATGAGGTCAATTATGTAACCCATGATCTGGAGCTAGAAGTGGTGGTGTTTACTCTCAAGAGTTGGTGATACTATTTGGTAGGGAGACCTTTTGAGCTAAGGATAGACCATTAGAGTCTACAATACATATTTACCCAACCTCTACTTAATGCTAGATAGAGAAGATGGATGGAATTTCTCATAGAATACAATTTTGGCATTGAGTATATTAAAGGAAAGGAGAATAAAGTTGTTGATGCACTGAGTAGAAGGAGGCACATGGTAGTATTGTCTCATGTCCATGTAGACTTGATGGAACAAGTCAAGAATATGCAAAATCAGGATGCATACTGCAACCAAATTTTTGAAAATATGAGAGGAAATCTAGAGGATAACAAAGATTTTAGCTTCAAATATGGTTTCCTATGCTTCAAGGATAGGGTAGTTATTCCTAAAATAGGTGATTTAAGAAATATGGTCTTGAATGAAGCGCATAGATCACCATATTCTACTCACCTAGGGGGAGCAAATATGAGGGAGAATATGAAGAAAAATTTCTTTTGGCCTAGGATGAAGAGGGACACAACTGAATTTGTCACTCATTACCTCGAATGCTAGAAAGTTAAAGTAGAACACAAATATCCTATGGGACTATTGTATCCACATGATGTACCTATGCAAAAATGGTAGGTAATTGCAATGGATTTTATTGTAGGGCTACCTAAAAATTGATTCCAGCATGACGCAATCCTAGTGGTGGTTGATAGATTGACCAAGGTCATGCATTTTATACCCAAAAATACTAAATATGATGTCGTGGTTGTGGCTAATAGATTTTCCAAAGAGATATTTTGACTTCATGGTTTTTTAAAAGTAATTATATCGGATAGGGACTTGAGATTTACATCCGAGTTTTGGTAAGCCTTGCATCATGCCATTGGTACCAGATTGAATATAAGTTCTGCTTATCACCTAGAAATTGATGGATAGATAGAAAGAGTGAACCAGGTGTTAGAGGACATGCTTCGCATGTATTGTATGGATCAGAAGACCCATTGGGAGGATTACTTGCATCTGGTGGAGTTTACCTACAATAATGGTTACCATTCAACTTTAGGTATGGCTCCTTTTGAAGCACTTTATGGTAGGAGATGTAGGACACCCTTATCTTGGGATAATCTAGAAGATCAAATTGTACTTGGTCCAGACATGGTCAAAGATATGGAGCAATAGTTAAGGATGATCAGGGAATGGTTGAAAGAAGCTACATATCGATAAAAGAGTTATGTCGATTTGAAGAGATCACCACGTGAGTTTGTTGTAGGTGATAGAGTATTTTTGAGGGTGAGACCAATGAAGAGTGCTATTAAGTCCACAAAGTTGGATCCTCACTTTGTGGGACCCTTTGAAATTATAGAGAAGATCAGTCCTATGGCATATCGACTTGCCTTACCACCTAATTTGTCCAAGATTCATGACACCTTTCACATTTCTTTTCTTAGAAAGTATGTTGCTAACCCTGAGCATGTGTGGGACTTTTCTAACTTGTAGATGGTGAATCTAGAGGCTATAGAGGTTTGACCAGTAAGAATCCTTGAGTTTTGATTCCAAATCGATGAGGAAAGGGACTTTGGAGCAATGCAAGGTCCAGTGGGACCGATATTCAAAAGAAAATGCTACTTGGGAGAAAGTAGCATATATGGAGAAATATTTTCCATACCTATTTGAAAATTTGATGTGTAATTAATTATGTTGAACACATAGAGGACTATGTTAAGCCTATAGGTGGGAGGATGTCATGACCCTCCCTTGGTAGAATTTTCATCTTTATGGATTTATATTTTTTTTATGTGTTTTACTATTGGAATGCTAGGTTTTCCTTGACTAGATACATAGTTATGTATGGTTTTTGAGGACAATCGATGAATATTAATGATGGAATGTTTGGTTGCATCCTCATAACTTTGTTGGATATGCATTGTAGGATGAAGTGATATTTATTACCATTGAAATTATTTATTATTTCATGTGTGATTCCTACAAAAGTATTTTAGTCAGTAGAATATAATGTTGCTAATGGAACTTCACTCTCTTTGCAAGAACACATTTCATACAATGGTAGAAAGAATTAGCCACCAAGAAGATATGCCTTTAGAAAGTGATGTGATGGGTTATTCAATAGAATTATTTTAGGGGCAACATATAAAAAATACTCTTCTCATAAATATGCACTTCATGATTTTCTTGAGAAAAGAAATGAGTATTTGATTATGTTTATATTTATTTTACAAAAGGAAGAAAACATCTTTGATTTGAAATATTGGATAATGTTTGTATGAAATGGTTTACTAAAATAATTAAAAAACAATAATGAGAGATGATGGTCATTAAACTTATTGATTAAATGAACTTTTTTTTTATTATTATTAAACAAGTCTAGAGTATAGTTTTAAATGCCAGATGATATGTGAAAGCTTTTGATTTTGCACATTTCTTTGGATGTTTTGTTGTTTAGTTGTCTTGAAGATAAAGTATGATTTTATAGATTGTTACTTATATACTATATACTATGGTTAGTCAAATATTACTACCGATGAAGTTTTCTTCTACGTGCTAATAGAGTGGTGTCGTTGGAGTGGAGGTAAGTACAACAAGTAGTTGGGAAGTTACACCCGATTTTTAGAGTTTATCGGTAAGCTAGGTTAAGGGGATTTGAGTTGAAAGAAGTAAATAAAAAATAAAAAAGGAAAGGAAGACATTGTAACAGAGCAATAAGAGGTTCTTGGAGCTTGGAAAATAATTGCACGTGGTTCAGGTAGAATTAATTTTTTTTATTGAGTAAATACTTCTTACATATGCATATCCACCGTGGGGGTTGAACTCGGGTCACATCACCGATAATGCAAGTGGCATCCTTGATGGTAGACCACAACATGTGGATAGTATCAAAATATTAATCATCTATTGTGTGTGATTTGGATTCATTGTATGTCTCTGTTTCTTTTTAAATATCATAGCAAATCTAGAAATCTAGCTTGGTACAGTGGAAAATATAGGTTGAAGATAAGCTCCTAGATAAAGTATAGGAGAAGAGAGGAAATGTTATGTTTTTGCTTTAGCTAAAGTTTGGCATTTTTTTGGTATCTTGGGTTTTTAGTTTGGGAGTCTTTGTATTTGAATAGACGTCAAATGGTTGTCATCTCTTAATTTTTTTCTAGATTGACCTAACTGTGTAAGCAAGAAAGATTGATGACTGTGTAGAAGTTAGAGTGACTGTAATTTCTATGAAACATCTACGTCTTGAAGAGAAACCAAGAAATATAGTTTTGTTTTAGAGAGGGTTGTTCTTTAGCCTTTTTTCTTGTTGGAAGAACCAAGTTTGGTAGGGAAGTCTCCATGTTAGTGCATGGTCAAGTAATTTTGGTCAAGATAGATGAGAGAATGCTCATGTTGGTTTGGCTAGCCCAGTAAACTACTTGTGTATAGATGTTGTAGAATTTTGAGTGTTAAATGATGGTTTCTTGTTGTATAATAAAATTTTCTGATGCAAAGATCATTGCCAAGTAAAGTTGTAGATTTTCCTATCTTGAATGATTGAATGATTTGTTAGCTAGATTACTTGCATATTTCTATATTGGTGTGGTGTTCTAATTGCTTTTTGTCTAGGTTTGACTACATATTGAGTTGTTATGGCATCCTTATAGCAAGATAAAATATTATTGTAGCTTGTAAATATTGCTTTCTAGAAAAAGAGAGACTGTAATGCTTAATGATATGTCTGTGTACTTTTCAAGATTGAATGTGGTGCTTGATTTTTACTTAGTGCATGTAGGAAACTCTTTATATTTACCAATAAATGATGAATGCTTGAGGGAAGTATATTTTATTGAGCTGGGATACTCATTAAGTAGAGGATATGAAAATGCATGTTATATTTTTGAAATCCTGTTTAATCTCTATGGAACGAGAAGAAAAACTATTGTCAACACTGTGCTTGTTGGATGAATATAGTTAAGATGGATGTTTTCCCTATTAGATTTAGAATTGATGCCATGTGAATGAAAGAAAAAATGTAACTCTTGGAGGCTATCTCTGATCCAAATGAAAGGACAATCCCTTATCGGTGGATGAATAAGAAATACGGATAGATAATGGAGTACAATGCCAACCAGAACTAGTAGAGAAGATGACTTAAATGTTATGTACACTAGAATTTGGATCATTTCTTAGCGAGATCTCAGAGAATGGTTTGCTCATAATCATTTAGAGAACCCTTATGTTACTTTAAAAGCATTGTAAGGGAAAATTATGCAGGAAACATTGATATGTGTAATAGATACTATTGACGAAATTGTCTTAAGAATGTATGTTGGGCAGTTGAATGTCTTAGAATGGGATGTGCACTTTTGATACTTGCATTATTATAAAGATTGTTTTCTATTCCTATAACCATTTGAGTTATGCCATGAAGTATTATTTCAAAAAAATGCATGTAATATGTTATGAAGAATAATCTTTCATATTCTTAAATGAGCTATGGGTGTTATTGCTTTGTCATGCAATAATATAAAATGAATAATATTTGGATTATATAAGCAGTGAGATGTTATGTATTTTACTCATTGAAGGTAGTTCGACATTTGGGTTATGCTGTAAACATGGAAAAAGTGATTATGCTCATTGATTAACGTTATGCTCCCCCTTAGGTTTAAAGGACTTTATTTTTTTAATTATGTAGGAGTGAAATCCATCATAATGGAATTATGATGAGTTTCCAATTGCAAAGTTTGGAACCTCATTTGATTTATTATAATGATAATAAATAGTAGGAAGAACCCTTGTAAGTGAAATACTGGTTAATGATATTAGCTTTAGAATTCTAAATAAAAGTAGTTAAGGGTTTTTAATTAATTAACTTGGTTGTTAATTTTAATAATAACATGGGTTCATAGATTAAGGTTTAATGTGTTATATTTGTAAACAAATATTATAGGCAATAGAGGTTATAGGGTATCAATAAATAAGGGATACTAGGTCATCGGTTGATGATATGGATAGTTGACATGTATTGCTAAGTGTACTCATATAGATGGGCTTATGTGTAATATGAGGATAAGTATGACTCCTTTTGAATGACTATAAGGAAGGAAAAATCTAGCCTGCTAGAAAGGGAGAGATAGCTTGATAAAACACCTAGCACCCTCACGTAGATAGATTTATTTGAGAAGGTATATTTTACATAGATATATTTATGTAAGTAGGTGTATCTACATAGATGTATTTATGCAAGATATAATATCTGTGTTGTGAAGGTTTATACTCTAGGACCTTTCGCTAGTGTTGGTTAGTTAGCTTAGTAAAAAGAAAAAAAAACTCATGGAGATAAATGAAAATCTTGGGTCATGACAATTGGTTTCTTGTGTACTTTCCAACTATGAATTGATGTTTTCTTGTATTTTCCTAACCTCATATATGTTTGTGTGCATGTGCCTATATTTTCTTGGACTATTTGTAGCATTAAGAGTTACGGATCCATAATGACATGCAAATTATGATCATATTTAAGATAAATTAATTTTATTTTACTTGTTGACTAATGCAAGTAGATCCTCTTTAGTCCCATATTGCAAACTATAGATAATTTGCATAACCCTACTATCTTTCTTATATCTCAAAATATCTTATCTTCATCTCACAATAGTTTATAATCAGATCACAAACTCTATATTTTCATCCTCCATATTCTTACTTCTATTTGATCAACATCTTTCCACATGATGAATACTATAATATTTATAGGTGCGTATGGTAAGATAAATAATTTCATCTCTTGTACCTCTAGTATTTTGGTGTGCTAGACATTGAGAAAAATATGTCTCATATTCATAGCAAAATTCTCCTTTTACTAGGTTTAAATCCATTGTCTAATAAAATAACTATATGGAATTTGTTTAAAGGTAAGGCATCATCATCTAGGACATCTCACAAGTCTTTTTTTGCATTTTTTTTATGAGACAAGTCCATAAACATAAGTCTTATATGGCATTTTTCTATAGTTAAGGCAAATCCACAAGCAAATTTCCTATATGATATTTGTGTACAAGAAAAGCAAAAATCATTTAGACATTTGTTTAAAGAAAAATTTATTAATAGAATTCTTTTATGATATTTTTTAGGGTAAGGGTATTTTGGCACATCTATAAAGTTATCACAAAAAGATTATTCTGAGGCAAATATATTTTATAGCTTTCAATTAAATAATAAAGTACTCCTTTGGCATTTTCTTGGGGGACCAAAAATATTATATTTATATTATACTATAGCAATGAATCATAATATTATCTAAAGTCCCATTGAGCACATATTTTAGCTAAAGTACCCCTAGGAAAATATTTCTCTATATCGTAGTAATGCCTTGAAACATTATCTAAACTCCCCTTGGGTATATCTTTTATCTATATTATAACTTAATTCCCCATAAGAAAATATTTTTATATATAATAACATGTATCATAGAAATTTATAATGAAATTATTTAAAATCCCCCTAGAATTTATTTGTATTATAAATAAATTCCCTATTATTGTATTTGAATGCACCTTCCCATCTAGGTTGCAAACCTAATGAGCCAAAGGCACTCATGCCTCATGTAGAGAAAAATATGAGGAAGAATTATAGATGGAGGATTGCCTATGCAGAAACCTCTATGGTTTTTAATTGAGGTTGGTTCCTTATTGAACTTAATCCTTGATGCATATAGGCTTAGATGAGTTGAGGATATGGGGTTTTGTAGGAAAAGGAATTGCAATGAAAGTAAATATAGGAAAAGTAAATACCTTGCAAAAAATTAAAACCTAAGCTACAAGGGAAATGCACTAAGAATTAAAATACCTTTTTCCAACTACACCAAGTGGCCATACATAAACATAAAATACATTAAATAATAACTAGAATGAACACAACTAAACAATCACATTGTTAGGAATAAAAAATACATTAAAGCAAGGAGGACAAAGTGAAATTAGTCATTGATTTCATTAACATGCTAGAAATGATTACAAGACATGATACCTAAATGTTTTAATGCTACTTAGAAAATGGATCAAGGTTTGAGCTCCACTTATTACAATAAAAAAGAAGGTTATGAAAGGAAGAGTGATGAGAAACTCAAATATCTTATTATTTTAGTTTTGTTAAGATGAGAAACTGCCATTTTTGACCAATATCATAGTTAAAATACCAAATGTTTTGATTATTATGCATTAATATGTTAATTTTAGCATGATGAAATGATAAGGAATATTGCCCTACTGTTCAAATAGTTTTATGTATTTTCTATGATTACATGTTTTTAGTAGTTAAATAGCATAAATAAGACATTTGAAAAAGTATCATCAATAGATTTTTGTTGAAATCTAATTGCTAAAAATATTTGAAGTGTTTTCCCACCTTAGAAACTATTTTTGGATGATGTGGCATCAAGAAATCCATGTTGCAACAAAAATAGGGCAACTAGCTTGCAAAAACAGAACCTGTAGGTTCTACTTTGGAACATTTAGGAAACAACCTAAAAATTAATTGGAGGATGAGGATGCATACCTAATTTGGGGTCTAAAACACCTTGGTAAAATTAAATAAGGAAAAAGGAGTGTAACTAGTCACAAAATTTTGACCTATTTCAAACTATTCCAAGCATCTACATCTAATAACTGTTCAGCTAGATGTTCCAAAGTAGTTGCAAAAAATGCTACAAAAAAGGCTAAACTCACTTTTTAGCTAGTTTCCAAGGAAGGCAAGCAAAGTGGTACATGGATAACAAACAAAAATCATGTTAGAACTATTACAATCATAATACATAGCATTTAGAGTTGAGGAAAAGAGGACATCTAGCTACAACAAAAGTTTATCCTAATTTTGGATAGAATTTGTCGACTACATATTAGCAAATAAAAAATTGATAGTAAGGAGAGCATAATGTAACTTTCAACCATAGGAAAGATAAGTGGGAGAATTTGTATAAATATTCCTTTCTACCTATGTTGAAATATAATAGATAAATAAGGAAATAGCAATAGGACTTCATTAGGAATTTGTCAACATTTTTTGTAATAGAGCAAAAAAGTCAATAAAGTGCAGTTTGTTTCTCAAAGTAGACTTCCATGATTGTTTGATATTATAAACATAAAACTTGGTAATTTTCACTCCTAATAGACCTAGGATAAAGGGACCACTCTCGGGGCTAGTGGAGGGACCTTTGTAACATAATTATAGGTTTTCTTATTTTGCTATTTTTCTTGTCAAAAAGTTGCAAGTTTTATTTTGTTGCTATTTTTCTATAATTTGTTGCAAATCAATAAATACCCTATTTTCCTCTATTTTTCCCCTATTCCATGTGTGAATATTTTCATGTTATTTTTAGCTAGTTGAATTTCTTATTTCTTGTATTTTTCATTTTTTAATGCAATTTCATTCAACATTTCATTACAATTTTTTAGCATTTAATTTCCGTTTCAACATTCTAGTTAAGAAACATTAATTTCCAACATTTGTCAATTCTATAATTTTCATTCTAGCATTTTCATTTTCTATCATTTCAATTTAGCAAGTGTATATCAGTTTCATTTTTCTTTTAGCAAAAATAATTTCTATAATTAAACAAGTTTTCATTCTACAAATGAGTGCTAGTTAAGTTTGCTTCATACAAAGACATTGTGATTCTCAGTTTTCAGACAAGCAAGTGCCTTGATTTCTAAAATATATATCCATAAACATCCTTTATCATCTATAGCCTTCAACACTTCCCTGGATTAACAAAATGAATTAAATGATGAACATTAATGACACTTGTCATTTTTGTTACCATTTTTGAGGAGCAAATTGGTGTTAGAAAATCAATAAGTCATTCAATAATTATCTTGTGAAGTTGTAAAAACTACAAAAATAATAAAAACAACAAAAACAATACCAACAACTTTACATGAAAATAGTTGTAGTTTTTGGGATTGTATCTAGGATATTGGGATGTTAGAATAGTTCTTTATTTATTAGAATGTATGAGTAGGTTAAAATATGAAAGAGGTATATTCATTAGATAAAACCTCCCACCAGTCATAGGAAGATGATATTCACAAGAAGGGGTTGAACCTATACCTAAATTACCCAAATTTGAAATTCTTGATAATTTCATGTTAGACATACAATCATCATCATTATTAAATGTAGAAACACCTAAGAGAGAATTGAGAGAAGATAAAATTGTTAGTTCATCCTCATACACTCCTGATAGATCGATACATTTATACCAATTTTGGAAAATCTATACTTATTATTGAGAATGTATCAAGGTAGATATATAAGGAAATGTGGATAGAGGTAGTAACATTCCTAATATAGGATATACCCACACCCATAACTAAACCTTTGAATATCTTATATACTTGAATTCCACTCAAAACTCTCCTATGAAAATAATCTCGCCATCAATGTTACCAATATTTAGTGGAGTTGTTGTTGAGGATTTGGATTAGTTCCTATTCAAGTTCAATATTTTATGTCAGACTTATGATTATATAAATGACAACCAAGAACTTAAAGTCTTTCCTTCCATGTTAAAATACTCTACTTTATGATGGTTCATGAGCTTAGCACTTGATTCAATTCGAACTTGGGATGAAATTGAAAGAGTTTTTTAGAGAAATACCAAGAATACTGTAGAGTAAATAATAAGAAGAATGAATTATTTAGGATAAAACAAGAAGAGGATGAAACCTTGGAAGACTATTTGGATATATTTGCCTTTTTCCATAAAATATGTGGTGGTATTGAACCAAAACTTAGTAAAACCATATTCTTGAGGGGATTGCAAGATGAATCTAGAGAAGTATTAGATCTCATAGGAAAAGGATATGTAAGCACATTTGAACTTGATGAAATCATAAAAATTTACAAAAATTATTTCCATGCAAAATATAGAAGAATAAAAACTGGTAATAACATAAATGATTTGAAGGAATTGATGGAAGAGTTTTCCAATCATAAAATTGACATCTTAGTACATCTAAATACTACATTAGGAGAATTAAATGAAAAGGCTATAACTACTGAACCTTTGGCAATTTTTATTCAATATGTATAAATAAACATCCTCTCCATGACTATCCCTTAAACAATACTTCCATATCTACTATATGTAGCATTTATGACAAGAGACACCCCATAGATCAACATCAATTGTTACCAATACTAAATAATATAGTTGAGAAACAATTTAAACCTATCAAAGAGCTTAAATTTGTAGGACAAAGACAAGGATTTAGTTTCCCTCAATACCCATACCAAAACACTTCTTGATTTCCCACAAATTGGAGAAATAGTCCCTAGACTATGCTATGGCCTAAGTTAGGACCACAACCTTAGAATCGATCATCATAGGCATCATATTAGGAATGGTCACAACCTGAATGGATGAATAAAAAATAGAATCAACCATCATGTATGCATACAAAAACACAAGGACAGTAATGAGGACCATAATATCAACCATACCAAGGGTAATGTAGATATAAAAATCAACAACAAAAATTGTTGCTTGGTCCTGCTCAAAATTACCATAAGGGTAGACAACAACAATCACACAATAGGTAAAACAACCTCCACTTTTGGCTCAACCTATGGACACTCCAAATAACACTAAGCATATAGCCCCTATCTACATGGCTAAATTAGAAGAAATAACCATAATGAATGGCATATATTATGATAACATTCAACTAAGTTTTGAAAGGACACTTCCTGAACCAACTCCACTTGTCATTGAAGAAATGGAAATCGATGAGAATAAACAAGATCCATTTCCACTAGAACCACAACAACAACATCTTGAAAAAGGGAAATAAAAATAAGAAAATTTTCCTCAATATGATTTACCTTCTTCATAATATTAAATACCATACCCCAAATGATTTGATAAAAAAGAAGTATCTTTAGAACTAGAATTGATAAAGGAATTAAAATGTTTAAACATTATAATTAATTTATTACAAGCTACTAAATATTTACCAACAATCACTAAAATAATTCAATAATTATGTATTAAAAAACTAGTAAGGAAGAAGAAAATATTACCAAAAACCATACAAGTAGATAGGAAGTTAGCCAACCTCAGTGCAGGAAAGCTTAATCCATCAAAATATGGTGATCTAGGAAGCCCTGTAGTCATAGTAACCATAGGATAAGTCGAAATATACAATGTTTTCATTGATCTAGGGTAACCATCAATATTATAACAAAGGAGACAATGCAAATATTACAATTGAACAACCTACATCCTACATCCATAATATTAGAAATGGCTGATAGGTCGATTGCCAAACTAGAAGGAATAATTGAGAATATTCTTGTATCAATTTCATCATGGTAATATCCAGTTGATATTTTTGTATTATAACCATGAAATACTATAAATGGTTACCCAATAATTCTTGTAAGGCCTTGGATTGTGACAAAAACTGTCTTGATTGTAGATCAGGGGATATGTGTTAGAGTTAGAGTATATTACATCATTTGGGTCATGTAAATGTACCACCTTTGGTACATAGTTAGAGTAGGAGATTACTTTAGGGGGAAGTTAGCTACTTACTTCAAGCAATGTAATAAATGCACAAGTGTCAATGTGCAAGTTGTAATGTGCAAGGTGTCCCCTTGTACAACTAGGTAGAGTGTTGGCCAAGGAATCTATCTTCCTATATAAAGGGCCTCATAGAGATATCAAGTACATATCAAGCATATCAAGTGCATTATAGTAGAGAGTAGTAGATAGTGGTAGAACTCTTGTATGGAGTACAATGTAGTTCTTTAGCTTATATTAATGGAGTGACCATCACCTCCATACTGCATTGTATTTTTACCACTTTCTATTTATAGTATATTTTAGTCATATTGCAGAATCACTTTCTCTCATATTTTCTACATCTTATTAGGACCTGTGTTAGATCTCTCCCATTGCATATATCCTCAAAAGCTAACAGTGGTATCAGAGCCATGGTGAATCGAGAATAGGAGGGCCTACATCCATCATAGTTCCTCTTTGCATTTTTGCAAACCGGACTCGCCATTGTGCACCGCCACTTGCAAAAGTTATCATAAGAGAAGTCCAGTAGGTCAATAGGAATAGGGAGAGTCACCATTGCTACTATTGACCTACATATTTGCAAATCAGATCTATCATTGTGCATCACTGCATGCAAATGCTGCCATTAGGAATCGATTGATAGAAAAAGCCATAGTAGTCAATAGGATTAGAGAGAATCACAAGTGAGGACTGAAATAAATCTCAGTTACAAAAATTTTGAGATTACATTTGGCTAGAGTCTTTCCATAGAGTTGCAGAAAAACTCGTGAAGACTAGGACTCAACATTCATACCACTAGATTGACAAATCAACTAGTGAAGATTATTATCTCCAGAATTATAAATTCTTCCATTCTAGTTTCTAACAACTTGTTGCAGGAAAAGGAGATTCAAAAAAATGTTGGGAAGCTTCCTACAAGAGAGCTAGGAAGAATATCTTCTTAGAATCATTCCAACACTTGCAGCAACAAGGAGAAGACTGAAGATTTCAAAGACCTCAAAAAAAGGTCTCATTACAAGAGCTGCAATCCTGTAGATTGTAGAAGTGAAGAAAAGGCCACAGTAGCCTTATAGCAGACTCAAGGAAGAAGAGACTCTAGAAGATGAGTCAAGGAGGAGATAGGAGATTGGTGATCTCCATTCAAGATCAATACCTATAGAGTGCAGAAGTAGAAAAGGCCATAGAAGCCTTGATCTAGAAGAAAGGGCCACAAAAGCCTTAATTCTGAAGAAGACTCTAGAGAAGAGTTCCTAATTTAGAAGAAGAGTTCCTGATTCAGAAGAAGAGTTCATGATTTAGAAGAAGACTCTAGAGAAGAGTTCTTGAAGAAGACTCTAGAGAAGAGTCCATAAAATAGGAGATTGGTGATCTCCATTAAAGCCTGCAAATTGTAGAAGAAAAGAAGGACCAACAAGGTCCCATTCTAGAATCTAGAAGTAACAAATTTCAGAGATCCAAGAAGAAGATCTCATCACCAACACTTCCAGAAGTAGAAGGTTGAAGAAAAGGTCTCAGTTGGAAGACCAGAGAAGCTGCAAGATAGAAGACCTTGGAGAGGTCTCAAGGAGGAAAAGAAGAAGGCTTGGAGAGCCTTGTTGTAGAGCTCGTAGAAGCATCATCAAAAGAGTTCCTAGAAGAACTCATTGGAGAAATCCACTACCAAGGAGAAGCTCCTGATAGTGAAGGACTTGGGATAATTATCACCATATGACAACAAGCCCAAGAGAAGAAGAATTTGGTAAAGAGTGCCAAATCTCGAAGAAGAATCTAGTGAAGACCTCAAGACATTCAAAATCTTGAGAAGAAGAAGATCCTGTTTGAAGTCAAAATTCAACAAGAAGATTGAAGGAAGATTTAGATAGAAGAAGCCTACCAAATCCAAGAGATTTGGAGATTGCCTCTCATAACAAGAAGGCACATTTTAGAAGCAAGGAATTTCTGAACCTACTACAGAAAATCAAAGATCACTGGAAGGATCAAGCCACCAAACCCTAGGCTCAAGATAGAAAGTTCAAGACCACAGTTTGGTGAAGCAAGAAGCTATTTTGGATAGCCAACAAGAAGCTACGAATTCATCCATTACAAGGTAGCAACTTGGTGAATCAAAACACCAAGATCTACATCTACGATAAAATCCATTAAAGGTAAGCAACTAGGGTGCAATTAGTTGAACTTCAAATTAGGGTTCATTATCAAATTCCATTAAGCACCATATTTGGATTAAAGTTGCAAGGAGAAGGGCTCATATTATAGTCTTCAAGAAAGTGCAAAAAGGAGAGTTCATTTTAAGATATATTTGCACATTAAATAGGAGTTGGATATTTTTCGAAAGAAAGAAAATTATCACCTACCTATTATCTATCTAGAAAGAAAGAAGACTACATCCTACAATATTGATTGTAGTGAAAATTGTAGATTATTCATTAAGGGTTCTTTACAGATTACTCTTAAAAGTTGTAGAGATTATTAAGTGCATTTGAAATTACTTTGAGAGTTTATTTACAGGAGCAATAAGGTGAGATTATTGTTACCATTAAAGTGCATTATTAATCCATTAGCACTATACTAGTTGATCTTTAACTAGTTACTCTCAAGAAATTAGTTTGTGTTTTGATTATTAAAGGCACAAAACTAGCACAAAATTTGCAACATTTCATGGCCAAAAGAAGCCACCAATACAAGTCAAAATGTGGAGAAGGAAGCCACCATTAAAGTCCTTGAAGGAAGCCTCAAATCGAGACTTGGTGAGTCTCAAGATTCAAGGAATATATAAGGGTTTCATTTAAGTGCAAAGTGCAGAAATCCTTACTTTAAAATCAGCATATTAAGAGTATCTTATTAGCTTGGATTAACTCTTATTAAATTATCCAAGGAAGAGGATTAGTGAAGGCAAGGAGCTGCCTCATCAAAATAAAAAAGGATTTCAGAAAAAAGGTCTATCATATTGGTGCAAATCTAACTATTACAAAGCACCTCTTTTGTTCCTTCAAAAAAGGATAAAATAATCTCTCATTGTAGGAAACAACACGACCATTATCTCAGTAGGTTTTAGGGTAGAGTTTGAGCAAGAGGAAAGAGCCACTAAAGAGCTCACACTTCTAAAAATCAAGGTGTTTAAAAACACCATTTCTTCACATCCAATCCAGCCCTAGAAGCAAGCATTTCACCTACAATATTGGAGCCATTACAAGAGGCTATTATCATCTGAGTCTACGTAGAGAAAGGAAAACATACAGAAGGATATTATCTACATGGAATAGCACTATCAAGCTAAGCACAAGGGGCTACTACAAAGGATACAAATCAGCATTCAAATAGGTTACAAAAGCTACACAAACAACATATTACAAGCATCAAGGTATAAGGGAAAAAGTGCTATACCCAAGGCCATTACTTGGAGAGAATGACCACAAAAAGGCTACCACAAGACCACCATTAGGAGCACCATAGAACCTTGGAGCATTATAGATAGCATGCAAAAGGAGAAGAGGAAACACTTGCATTCCAAGAAACATAGCAAGCCAACGTACAATACAAAGATATAGGCAAATATAGGGTTACAATGCTCATCCTTGGAGCGTTAGAAGAAAGGCTTACATGCACAAGCCTTGAGTGCCACTTGGCACAAGAGTTCTAAGCACCCCAACGTTCATGAATAATCCAATGCTCACCTAAAAAGGAGTTACAAATATTTGGGAGGTTACCACCAAACTCATCATTGCATAAAGGTACGTTGGAGGAATATCATCACCTACTTAGTAACGCCCAAGTGACACTTGTCCATAATATGCAAGGAAATAGTCCTATTTAAGGCACCCATTTTGGAGGAGGAGGAAGAACGAGGTCAAAGGAAGTCAAGCATTGAATGGTGTGAAGCACGTTCATAGGAAGGAGGCTAATTCAAGCTTGTGCGCCATTCAAAGGTGTAAGTCTGCATTTAAGAAGCTATCATAGACCAACAATACCAGCACCCCATTTGTGGAAGATATTTGTCATAGACCAAGCATTCCTTAAGGAGAATATCAATGCCATTTATGGAGGAGAGAAGCGCTACTCAAGGGAGAAACCAACACCGATCAAAGAAGGCATTGACTGCCCATGAGCACCACATTCCAGAAGGTTTCAAATCCACCACCTCACAACATCAAGGCAAGATAATCCAGAAGGGTTATTAAGGTAAAATCTCATATTATTTATTGCTTGCTATAAACTAAAGTTATATTGGAGTTATAAGGGTACATTATATTTACTATTGCAATCATCCATTTAGCATTAGTAATATATTAAGCAAGAAGATTTCAAGAATATTTATATTTGCAAATAATAAAGTAGGAGGTATAAGGGTTTCAACTTGGAAATTAAAACCCTATTATTGCAAATATTATTGTTTTCTAATATTCCAAATTAGGGAGTTATAAGGAATACTACACCAAATAAATTATTGGAATTTAGAAACATTAAACTATCAAATATCAAAGGCTATAAAGGATAGAATGCAGCATCGGTTGGAGAAGTGGTGGGTATTGTGTATCTACTATCTACTGAATCCCAAATACCATATCCCAAAGCACAAAGATATGTATACATCCTAAGTCTCCAAAATGCGTAATTATTTCCATCAAACAAAGGTTGTTTGATGAGAAGCCTTCACCACCTGCCATTGTGTCACTTCCAAGATCACCCTAGCCAGTTAAGCTTGTTTAGGAACTTGGCTCTAATACCAATTGTTAGTCTCACAATGACACTGAGAGGGGGGTGAATCAGTGTAGCTCTTTATAACTTAAATCTTCAACTCTTAAAGCCAAAACAATGAAAACTTAAAACCAAATAAAGCAAGTATAACAAGAGAGCATCACACAACACAAGATGTACCGAGGTTCACCGATTTGGCTACTCCTCAAAAATGACTGTTTGGACTCCCATCCAAATCCAGCCTTTGCAAAGCACCAACTTTACAATCAATTTACCAGCACCCACCTGGAAGGAGCACCAACCCCTGATTTACCAACACCAACTAGAAGGAGCACCAACCCCTGATGCCAAGCACCAACTTGGACTTCAATTTTGAAACTAGAAGATTGACATAAAAATGCCTTCACTTTTACAAGACCCTGACTAGTCTATTGCTTACCCAACATCGCCCACAATTCACAAAACACACACCCTTCTCGCTCGCCTATCGCTCTTCACAAAAAATTCTCCAAGCAACACTCCTTTTATAACAATCCTTTCTCTTTGTAACTCCAGTTGTAACTCCTTTCATATTCTCATACGCCACTTGTCAATTGTAACTACTTCTTTATGTAACTCCTTTTGTTTATATTGAGAAGGCATTTCATCAAACACGTCACATGCAAATAATTGACACCATATTCTCCTACCATGACTGTTCATTTTCTCGGTCATGACTATTCATTTTCTCCTTCGATGACTATTCGTTTTCTCCTTCATGACTATTCATTTTCTCCTTCATGACTATTTGTTTTCTCCTTGCATGACTATTCATTTTCTCTTTGATGACTATTCATTTTCTCCTTCATGACTATTCATTTTCTCCTTGCATGACTATTCATTTTCTCTTTGCATGTCTGTTCATTTTCTCTTTGCATGACTATTCATTTTCTCCCTCATCTTTTTTTTTTTCCCTTATGCATGCATGTGTTTTGGTTTCCAAAAAAGGCTTTTCATTTCTATTTTGAGGCCCTATTTAAAATGCAACATTATATCTGACACTTTTTTTCTCTCCCTCCCTTTTTGAGTCATAAAATGTGACATGTCGTGATATCATGACACTTTTGTTTCTCTTCCTGCTTGGCCTTTTTGAGTCACAAAATGTGACATGTCGCGATATCACGACACTTTTCTTTCTCTACCTGCCTACCCTTTTTGAGTCGCAAAAATGTGACATGTCGCGATATCGTGACACTTTTTTTCTCTGCTCCTCCCCTTTTTGAGTCACAAAATGCGACATGTCGCGATATCGCGACACTTTTTTTCTCTTGCTCTTTCTCCTTCTTTGAGTCACAAAAATCAACATGTCGCGATATCGCGACACTTTTTCTCCTTGCTCTTTCTCTTTGCTTTGGCCCAGAAAATACAACATGTCGCGATATCGTGACACTTTTTCTCCTTGCTCTTTCTCTTTGCTTTGGCCCACGAAAATACATGTCGCGATATCGTGACACTTTTTCTCCTTGCTCTTTCTCTTTGCTTTGGCCCACAAAATACAACATGTCACGATATCACGACAATTTTTTCTCTTTTCTCTTTCTCTTTTGGCCGCAAAATACAACATGTCGCGATATCGCGACACTTTTTCTCCTTGCTCTTTCTCTTTCTTTTGCCACGAAAATGCAACATGTCGCGATATCGCGACACTTTTTTCTCTTTGCTTCTTTCTTTCTTGGCCGCGAAAATGCAACATGTCGCGATATCGTGACACTTTTTTCTCCTTGCATTTTCTCTTCTCTTTGGACCATGAAAATGCAACATGTCGCGATATCGCGACACTTTTTTCTTTGCGGTGTTTTGCTTTTTCTTTGATCTTTAGCATATGGGCCACTTCGGTCTTCTTGGAAAATATGCAAAAAGGTGGATAAACATCCTCATAAGCATTTAACATCACTGTACATACTATGAGTAACCTCTGAACTCCTGTCCACTGCATCAACCGATCTATCTGATCTGTGTTGACAACAATGACAATATTGTCGTTGCACCTTGCTCAACAATCTCCCCCTTTGGAATTGTTGGCAACACACGTGCAATTTCCTGTAACTCTTCTCCCCCTTTGACAACAATATCAAAGGGTTACTACAAACTCCCCTGAGTCCATGCACAACATTCTCAGGCAAAAATTATTACACTTAGCAAAAATCACAAACATGAGCAAAAAGATAAACAAATACACAAATGCTCCCCCCGAGAATGTGGTCCCGATAGCTAGTCAATTCTTGGGAAGCGTGACCACTCCCAATTTATTGTGAAGGTACTCAAAGACTTCCTTGGGCAATGGTTTTGTGAAGATATCCGCTACTTGCTCTATTGTTGGAACAAAATCCAACTTAACCTCACCTTCCGCAACTTTCTCCTTCAAAAAGTGATATCGGATAGCAATATGTTTTGTGCGAGAATGCATAACCGGATTCTTTGAGATGTTAATGGCACTGGTGTTATCACACTTAACTGAAATTGGCTCACTGAAGTTAATACCAAGATCTTTCAAGGTTTGTTTCATCCATAATACCTGCGTACAACACGTTGTCGCTGCAATATATTCTGCCTCTGTTGTGGATAAGGAGACTGACTCTTGTTTCTTACTGTGCCACGCGACCAACCTGTCTCCAAGATAGAATGCACCTCCACTGGTACTCTTTCTGTCATCTACACATCCTGCCCAATCTGCATCTGAATACGCAATAAGGGTGAAGTCCTTACCTTTCGGATACCATAACCCATACTCCATAGTACCCTTGAGGTACCGAAGAATCCTCTTCATTGCTTGTCACATGAGTCTCCTTGGGACTAGCCTGAAATCGTGCTACCATGCATACTCGCCTGCAAAATATCTGGTCTAGTAGCTCGTCAAGTACAGTAAGCTCCCAATCATAGATCTGTACATGGTTTGATCAACATGTGGAGATTTGTCATCCTTGCTCAACTTGCAACCTGTCGTCATGGGAGTGCTAACTGGCTTACAATCCTCCATTGTGAACTTTTTTAGTATCTCTTTCACATATTTAATTTGAGAAATAAATATGCCCTTCTCATTTTGATTAACTTGCAACCCGAGGAAATACGAAAGTTCACCAATCATTGACATTTCAAATTCTTTCTGCATCTTATTTGCTAAATCTTTACACGACTCATCTTTGTTGCTGCCAAATATGATATCATCAACATATACAACAAGAACAATAAGATGGCCATTTTTTGTTTTGACATACAAATTACTATCCACCATACCTTTCTTGAACCCTTGTTGAGTAAGATAGTTGTCTAGCCTTGCATACCATGCTCGGGGTGCCTGTTTTAAGCCATATAATGCTTTCTTCAACTTGCAAACCAAGTTGGGATCATCACCAAGTTGGAAACCATCCGGCTGCTCAATATAAACCTCTTCTTCGAGTTTCCCATTCAAAAATGCTGATTTCACATCCATTTGATAAACTTTGAAATTCTTGTAAACTGCTAAAGCCAGAAACATTCTAATTGCCTCTAGTCTAGCCACAGGTGCAAAGGTTTCCTCAAAGTCAATACCTTCAACTTGTGCATAGCCTTTACATACCAATCTTGCTTTATTCCTGACTACCTGTCCGTCTTCATTCAATTTGTTTTGAAAGATCCATTTAGTACCGATTATATTTTTATTTGCAGGTCTTGGTACTAACTCCCAAGTTTTGTTTTTCTCGATCTGATCTAATTCTTCATTTATTGCCTTCATCCAACTTTCATCTTTGCTTGCGTCAGCAACATTTTTGGGCTCAATGCTGGATAATAGAGAGTAGTTGCTTACTACTCTTCTTCTTGTCTGAACACCAACTGTGGGGTCTCCAATTATTTGCTCTCTAGGATGATCTTTCTACCAACTGCCTGTTTTGAATTTCTTATTTTCTTCCACTTCTGAATCACTTGTTTGAATCATCTGAGTCAATTTTTTGTTTCTTTTTCGTTTCCTTTTCCTCATCTCCTTCAATAACCTCTTCATCAATTGGATAGTTCTCTTCATAGCTAATTACTCGTTCCCTACCTTCATCAACTTTAACATCGGCACTATCCACAATTTTCCTTAGCCTCTTGTTGTAGCATTTGTAAGCTTTGCTTTTTGACGAATAGCCAAGAAAAATACCTTCATCCGCTCTATCTTCAAACTTACCAAGGTTTTCTTTCAGTTCTTTTGATGTAACACTTGCTGCCAAAAACTTTAAAGTATCTTACTGTTGCCTTTTTACCGAACCACAACTCATAAGGAGTTTTGCTTTCATGCGTCCTCAACATGCACCTATTTTGGATGTATACCGTAGTATGGACTGCCTCTTTCCAAAATCTGTCTGCTACTTTGCTCTCAGTCAACATAGTCCGTGCCATTTCCTGCACTGTCCTGTTCTTTCTTTCTACCACACCATTCTGCTGAGGTGTCCTGGCTGCTGACAACTGTCTTCTAATACCATATTTTTCATAGTACTCTGTAAAATCCTCTGAAATGAACTCTCCTCCTCTATCTGATCTTAAACATTTAATCCTTTTTCCTGTTTGATTCTCAACTTGGTTTTTGAAAACCTTGAACATCTCAAAAGCTTCTGATTTATGCTTCAAAAATAGTACCCATGTCATCCTGGAATAGTCATCTATACACAACATAAAATATTTGTCACCATTTATGCTTTGCGTTCTCATGGGTCCACATAAATCAGTATGTATTAGTTCCAAAGGTTTGCTTGTGTAGTACTCTTTTGTTTTAAATGAGACTCTAGTTTGCTTCCCCTTTTGGCATGAAGCACAAATGCTATTTGATGGTTTTCCAATGGTGGGAATATCTCTCACTGCCTTTTTTGAGCTAATTTTTACTAGATTGTCAAAACTGATATGACCGAGCCTCTTGTGCCACAACCAATTTTCTTCTTCCTGTCCAATCAAGCAAGCTCCTTCTGAAGTCTCTGAGAGAGTGTACAGGTTGCCAGATGTCCTCGATCCAGTTGCTATCAACTTTCCACTATTTGCTTTTCTGACTTCACAACCCTGCTTCTTAAAAATCACTTCATGACCTCTATCACAAATCTGACTTACGCTCAACAAGTTATGCTTCAGACCAACCACAAACAAGACTTCTTTTGACTTGATTTTTCCATCACTAATCTTAACTGAACCTTTGCCAACTATCTTAGCTCCATCATTATTTCCAAATTTTACTGAACCACCTTCATATTGTTGTAACTTCTCAAATTTTTGTTTGTCACCTGTCATATGACTGGAGCATCCACTATCAAGTATCCATGGTGCAGATTTATTCTGTGCTTTAAATGTTGTTTGTACGATCAGGGATTCCTTTTCTTCCTTAGATCGATCTTTTTCTTTCCACTCTGGTTTGATTACAGTTTTGGGCTCTTGTTTTGACTTTTCTTTTTCAGTAGCTTGTGCATGTTTTTCGAGAAATTTTCTATTTTGTCTCATTCCATTTGGTTGAAATTTTCTTCCCTGAAATTGATTTGATGCAAATGTACTTCGACAATTTCTTGCAATGTGCCCAAACTTATGACAGTTATAACATTCTACTGCATAATCCATCAAAGGTGAAAAAACATTTCTACTTGGTAAAATTCCTTGGTCCTACGTTATACTTGCAATCTGAAATCTTATGTCCATAACCATTGCATTTAAAATAGTAACCAGAAAAGAGATGATTGAACCTGGGTGATGGTCTTTGCCATGTTGTCGTAGGAGTCATAAATCTTCTTCTTCTTTGATGTGTGACATTGGTGAATCCATCATTGTCAATTCTCCTTTCGTGCCTTGCATTATTGCTTTCTTTTGCATGAGTCAATTTTTCTTGATCAACCTGTTTCTTATCTTCATTCTTTGATCCATTTGATGATTCTCCTTCGTCAAAGCCCAAACCAAATTTCATGCCTGTAGTCCTTTGGTTATTTATGATCTTATCCAGCTTCATAGAACTTTCTTCACGTTTGTGATGACAACTAATTTTACGATTCATCTCTTCTATCTGCATTCTTAAACCAACAGTCTCTTCTTCTAGCTTGCAACAATAATCTATTTTCATGGTTATTTGCACTTCGAGATCTTCAGATATTTTCTTGGATTCTTCTATCTGTACTTTCAAACTGGTTATGATTTCATTTGCATCCTCAAGCTTTCTTGAAATTTTCTTATTCTTTTTTCTTTCTATCTTCAATTCATCCAGAGCTGCAATTAGTTCCTCTTCCAAATTTACTTTTGCATCAATTTCTTCTTCATCACATTCCTATTCTTTTTCTATTTTTTCTTCTTTGAGTGCCATGAAAAGAGCTTCACCTATTTCCTTTTCAGAATCCTCACCGGAGCTATCTTCTGATGAACTGACATTCTTGGAGATGAAACTTTTCTTCTTGAAGTTGCCTTTTCTGAAATTTGTTTTTTTCTTCCAGTCACTTCTTTCTTGGTGCGATCCTTCATCACTTTTGTTCTTCTCATTAAGTGGACATTTAGCTGCAAAATGCCCAATGCCTCCACAATTGAAACATTTAAACGGTAACTTTCCTCTGTATTTTCCTTTTCCCCTTTTTAGTTTTCGAACAAAGTTTGCTTCCATTTCATCTGATGTCTCTTCTTCCTCGGATTCTTGTTTTGCTTTCATATTTTTATGGGCTTTAAAAGCAGCTTCTCTGTCTGTGAGTTTAGATTTTCCTATTCTCATCTCATATGCAGTCAAAGAACCATGCATCTCATCCATACTAAAAGAATTTAGATCTTTAGCTTCTTCTATAGCTGAAACTTTAGAATCAAATCTTTGGGGAAGAGATCTTAATACCTTTTTCACGATGACAGAATCTTTGATTTCCTCGTCGAGTCCTCTAATCGCATTAATGACTTCATTAACTCTCAACATATATGCCTCTATGTTCTCATTGTCATTCATCTTTAATACTTTGAACTGAGCTCGATGTGTTTGTAACTTGGCCTCCTTGATCTTAGCGTCTCCTTCATGAATGCTCCTCAGTTTGTCCCATATTTCTTTTGCCATTTTACAACTCATAATTTTTACCAATTCACTGTCCACTAATCCGCACATGATAGCATTCTTTGCTTTTGAGTTATTCTCAAACAGTTTCTTATCGACAACATCGGTTGGAGAAGTGGTGGGTATTGTGTATCCACTATCTACTGAATCCCAAATGTCGTATCCCAAAGCACAAAGATATGTCTGCATCCTGAGTCTCCAAAATGCGTAATTAGTTCCATCAAACAAAGGTGCTTTGTTTGATGAGAAGCCTTCACCACCTGCCATTGTGTCACTTCCAAGATCACCCTAGCCGGTTAAGCTTGTTCAAGAACCTGGCTCTGATACCAATTGTTAGTCTCACAATGACACTGAGAGGGGGGTGAATCAGTGTAGCTCTTTATAACTTAAATCTTCAACTCTTAAAGCCAAAACAATGAAAACTTAAAACCAAATAAAGCAAGTATAACAAGAGAGCATCACACAACACAAGATGTACCGAGGTTCACCGATTTGGCTACTCCTCAAAAATGACTGTTTGGACTCCCATCCAAATCCAGCCTTTGCAAAGCACCAACTTTACAATCAATTTACCAGCACCCACTGGAAGGAGCACCAACCCATGATTTACCAACACCAACTGGAAGGAGCACCAACCCCTGATGCCAAGCACCAACTTGGACTTCAATTTTGAAACTAGAAGATTGACATAAAAATACCTTCACTTTTACAAGACCCTGACTGGTCTATTGCTTACCCAACATCGCCCACAATTCACAAAACACACACCCTTCTCGCTCGCCTATAGCTCTCAACTAAAATTCTCCAAGCAACACTCCTTTTATAACAATCCTTTCTCTTTGTAACTCTAGTTGTAACTCCTTTCATATTCTCATACACCACTTGTCAATTGTAACTACTTCTTTATGTAACTCCTTTTGTATATATTGAGAAGGCATTTCATCAAACACGTCACATGCAAATAATTGACACCATATTCTCCTACCATGACTGTTCGTTTTCTCGGTCATGACTATTCATTTTCTCCTTCGATGACTATTCATTTTCTCTTTTGCATTTTCTCCTGTTCATTTTCTCCTTGCATGACTATTCATTTTCTCCTTGCATGACTATTCATTTTCTCCTTGCATGACTATTCATTTTCTCTTTGCATGTCTATTCATTTTCTCTTTGCATGACTATTCATTTTCTCCTTGCATGACTATTCATTTTCTCTTTCCCTTATGCATGCATGTGTTTTGGTTTCCAAAAAGGCTTTTCATTTCTATTTTGAGGCCATTTCCTTTTGAGTCGCGAAAATGCGACATGTCGCGATATCGTGACACTTTTGTTTCTCTCCCCCCCTTTTTGAGTCATGAAAATGCGACATGTCGCGATATCGTGACACTTTTGTTTCTCTGCCTCCCTTTTTGAGTCGCAAAAATGTGACATGTCACGATATCGTGACACTTTTGTTTCTCTCTCCTCCCTTTTTGAGTCAGAAAATGCGACATGTCGTGATATCCTGACACTTTTTTCTTTTTTATTTTTTCTCTTCCCTCCCTTTTTGAGCCATGAAAATGCAACATGTCGCGATATCGTGACACTTTTTTCTCCTTGCTCTTTCTCTTTGCTTTGGCCCGCAAAAATACAACATGTCGCGATATCGCGACACTTTTTCTCCTTGCTCTTTCTCTTTGCTTTGGACCGCGAAAATACAACATGTCGCGATATCACGACACTTTTTCTCCTTGCTCTTTCTCTTTGCTTTGGCCCACGAAAATACAACATGTCGCGATATCGTGACACTTTTTTCTCTTTGCTCTTTCGGCTACGAAAATGCAACATGTCGCGATATCGCGACACTTTTTTCTCCTTGCTTTTTCTCTTCTCTTTTGGCCGTGAAAATGCAACATGTCACGATATCGCGACACTTTTTTCTCTTTGCTTTTTCTCTTTGCTGTGAAAATGCAACA
Organism: Wollemia nobilis; assembly: GCA_028583015.1. NCBI lineage: Eukaryota > Viridiplantae > Streptophyta > Pinopsida > Araucariales > Araucariaceae > Wollemia > Wollemia nobilis. The sequence goes on from JAQPPZ010017052.1 coordinate 33,761,884, forward strand.
TGTCGCGATATCGTGACACTTTTTTCTCCTTGCATTTTCTCTTCTCTTTTGGCCGCGAAAATGCAACATGTCGCGATATCGCGACACTTTTTCTCTTTGCGGTGTTTTGCTTTTTCTTTGATCTTTAGCATATGGGCCACTTCGGTCTTCTTGGAAAATATGCAAAAAGGTGGGTAAACATCCTCATAAGCATTTAACATCACTGTACATACTCTGAGTAACCTCTGAACTCCTGTCCACTACATCAACCGATCTATCTGACTGTGTTGACAACAATGACAATATCGTCACTGCACCTTGCTCAACAGGTTCATTAAGGATTATCAAGAGTTGGAAATTAATTGGTATACTTATCTCAAAACCACATTAAAGGGATAAAAGAAATCCAACCATTAGGACCTCATCAAATTAGAAAGTGCTTAAGTTCAATAGGAGTAATAAGGTGTAATAAAGTTGATTTTTGCTATTTACAAAAAATTACAAAATCAACTCAAAATTGAACTATTATTCTCAAGAATCACTTTATCAGTCATATAGCATATCAAAAAACACTAGGGAGTCATAATGCATTCTACAAAAACTTGATAATAATAGAATTCATCAAAGATTATCAATTACTCAATCCATTTGGGAGTCATAAGGTTTCTAAAAAATATAAATTTTACAATAATTTTATCAAATTAATTCACATCTCTTAACTAGGGAGTTATAAGGTAGACCACTTAGAATATTCTATCTCATTAGATACAGGCTCTATCAAAGCACTTTATACTCTAATATAGGGAGCTATAAGGATGTCTACCTCAAGTAATACAATAAATAATGATATGAACAACACTATTAGAAAGGAAAGAGCAAGTGTTATAAAAAGTGGAATCAAGAATTCACTTATAAAGTCTTAAGGAAACTTAGATCTTACTTAAAAGGGATACATAATGAAGCTTTAAAAGATAGATTTGAGATGATGGAGCATTATATACATGCTTGAATCACTGAAGCAATTGATAATTAAAATAATGACATTCAAATTCCTTTAGAATATGAAATCATGCTATATATGGCACTACTTACATTCAAATGTTATAAGGATGAAAATGTGGAATAGAGATGATTGATAGAATTAATTAAACTAAAGATAGAAATGGATGAATCATACCTAGCAAATATATTCCAATCCTCATGAAATATTAGTACTTCAAGTTCTACTAACTCAAAATCTTATCATGATGTTCTAATTTTATGTTCATAATATTCTATACAGGACATAGAGAAAGATAAAAATGACAAAAATAAAGAGAAAATACTCTTGAAAGAATTAGGTGATAGCACATCCACCTATGAAAGTACAAACTCCAATAAATAAGAATAAGAATAACCAATTCAAAGAGGTATACATTGTAATGTGAATTAAATGGAATACAAAGGATAAAATCAAGCTAAAGAGCATTCTCAAGAAAAAGATCCATATTATAGATTGAAATATTTAATACCCAAAAAATGTAATACAGGGGGATTTTAAAGTTATAATATATTACATAATTTAGGTCATGTAATTGTACCACATTTGGTACATAGTTAGAGTAAGAGATTACTTTAAGGGGAAGTTAGCTACTTACTTCAAGCAATGTAATAAATGCACAAGTGTCTATGTGTAAGTTGTAATGTGCAAGGTGTCCCCTTGTACAACTAGGTAGAGTGTTGGCCAAGGAATCTATCTTCCTATATAAAGGGCCTCATAGAGATATCAAGTACATATCAAACATATCAAGTTCATTATAGTAGAGAGTAGTAGATAGTGGTAGAAATCCTGTATGGAATACAATGTAATTCTTTAGATTATATTAATGGAGTGACCATCACCTCCATATTGCATTATATTTTTACCACTTTCTATTTATAGTATATTTCAGTCATATTGTGTAATTACTTTCTCTCATATTTTTTTCATATTATTATGTTAGGATTCTAATACTAACCATTAATTAATCATTCACCATTATTATTTTATATGAACCATTGTGTCCATTCACTCACAACTATATATAGGTATTTATGATTAATAAAATAAGTGTAAACATCCAAAAAATTATAAGAATATACATACTATTTTATCCATTGGTAGGGTTTCCTCTAGTGTAACAGTGATTCGATTCAAAGGTGGTTTTATTAGTTTCATTTATTTTTCCTGTATTCAAATCCATCCATTCCATTTATGTAACTCGCTAGGACTTGGAGTCCTACCATATAGTATCATAGCCACTCCATTACTATGCCTCATAACCACTCACTCATTGGAAATCGATGTACAAGTTGTGCAAAATCATCTACATCTCACCCATCATTCTCTCTACCATCCCCAATGTCCTTCATCAACATTATATTTAGCACTACTTTTCACTCATTAAAACACCTCTTGTATCATAAACCAAAATATCGTTCATACCCAAAACCATCACAAAGATGTGCACTCAACAAATTATAAAGGTCATAGAACACCCACAGATCCATTGTGAACACCGACAACCAAAACTGTGAAGGTTAAATAATTCTTGAACATATCTTGTGAAGAAAAAAGCTCAAATATATTTAAATTTTTTTTTCCAAAATTCTTTTGACGTCACAATCATCACCATATTGAAGAAAAAATCAAATAGTGATGAAAAAAGTTGATTTTCAGTGCGATGTCAATTTTTCGATAGGAATTTCAGGAATCCGGTGAGAGAAATAAAAATAATTAAAAATAAGATAAGGTTTTTATAAATATTCGGCATCAAAATTTGAAGTTGGGAACACCAAAATATCATAGGGCTAAGTCATTTTTAAGATAAAGGTGATAATAATCCCACATTTAACAAGCAACAACATTCAAGCGATTAAAAGGTTCACGTGTGATATAAGGTGGTTGTGACTACCACCCAATAGTCACACACATTCAACACTTGCCCTTGCTTGATAAATCATCATCACTGCTCATACTTACCCACTCTTCCCTTGCCTTACCCTTGTGCTCCATTCTCCTTGTCATTATCCCTATGACCTTCATTGTCCCTCTAACCTGTTGACTCCACCCCACGCTTTCCCTCATGCCCTACGCTATCCACATGCCACTGACGTATGGTGCCTTGTGTTCTCACTCACTATTGAGATTCAAATTATTCTACCCATTGACATCACCTACTATCTGCACTACCACCAAGAAAGTGATTTGAATTTCAAAATTCAAAATCAATTGACCATTGATAAACCAAATTTTGGCCAAATTTTTATCAAAAATTATACAAATTTTTGCAAATTTATTTTAACCAAATTACATAATTTTTTGTAATTTTTTTTTGAAAACTAAATTACTCTTGCCATAGAAGACTTAAATTTTGCAAACCAACCCTAAAAATGACTGATAGTAGAAGATTGCAAGACATGACTATCGATAAATTCTACCAAGAATTTTTCTAGTGGAAGAAATAAATTACAAAAAGTACTATACGAAGGGAGGAATTTGATAACATAATTTTAGCAATGGATTTAAAAATCAACACCTATAACCACTCTGTCGATACAATACAACAAAATATGGCACTAGTCCAAGCTAGCCAATCTACTAGAGGACCAACATACTAAACACCACTTGGGGAGCCACAAATGTCCATTCTACCTAGAACTACTAAATTGGATTTTCCCAAATTTGGAGGTGACCCCACTAACTAGATTTATTAGGCCAACCAATACTTCTCCCTCTACCAGATTCCTAAGGCACAAAAGGTTCACATTGCATATTTCCACCTAAAAAATAACACCACCCAATGGTACCAGTAATACAAAAGACTAATGGTATCCCTACATGGCTAGAATTCACAAAAAATATATTAGTACAATTTGACCCTAGTAAACTCAAGAATTTCATGGGAGCCCTTACCAAGATTTGTCAAACCACTTCAGTGCACGAATACCAAGATCAATTTGAAAAATTGGCCAATCTTACATCAGGGTTAGATACCTCATTCTTTCAAGATTATTTCATCCTTGGATTAAAGAAAGAAATTTGATTAGAAGTAAAAATGTTCAATCCCACTACCATGATGCAGACCATGGGATTAGCCCAAACGGTGGAAGAAAAATTCAATAACCAGTGTCAACTAGGAAGACCACCTATGGGAAAATCACAAAAAAACTTACACCACCCCAAAACTTAATAGAGTCTTACTAATTAAACATATCATCCCTGAAGAAATGAAATAAAGAAGAGAAAAAGACCTTTGTTATCATTGTGATGATAAATTTTTCCTCAATCACAAATGTATTACACCAAAATTATATATTTTGGATACGATCGATCATTGTAGTTCAAATGAAGAAGATAATATTGAGGTGGACGTGGTGACAGATACACTGAAGGATAGCACTGAAGATACACCAGAAATATCTTTTAATGCCCTCGCTGGTTTTTCTACTCCAAAACTATGAAAGTCTAAGAATGCTTTAAAAAACAAAACCTCATCGTACTTATTCACTCGGGAAGTACACATAATTTTATTGACCCAAGGGTGGCAAAACAAGCTAACTGCTTTATACATATTTGCAATAGTTTTGAGGTCATGATTGGCAATGGGGGAAGGATTGCATGCAAAGGAAAGTATCAAAATATTAAGCTCAATATGGGAAATTACAATATGAAGGGTGACATGTATGCACTTCCCTTAGGAGGATGTGATATTGTCCTAGGAGTGCAATGGTTATGAACACTCGAAACAATCCAATGGGATTTTGAGGACTTATGGATGAAGTTCACACTAAAAGATCAAATATATACTATTAAAGGATTACAATCAGGCCCTTCCAAAATAGTAAGTTCTCATTGAATGGAGAAAATTATTTGCAAAGGAGGCAAGGTTTTATTGCACAATTATTTTCCATCCAACTCACTAATGAAGAACAATAAGAAGTGCTCGAACTACAACAACTTCTAGCACACCACTCTCAAGTATTTAATAAACCAAAAGGGTTGCCCCATCAATATAGCCATGATCATGCAATTCAACTTCTCCTTGGGAATCAACCCCCTAATATCTAACCTTATCGATATCCTTATCTACAGAAAACATAAATAAAAAATCTTGTGCAAGAATTACTAAAAGCAGGGGTTATTATACCTAGTGTGAGCCCTTACTCTTCCCTAATTTTATTGGTTCATAAGAATGATGGATCATGGCATCTATGTTTTGATTTTTGTGCCCTTAAAAAACTCACCATCAAAAATAAATTTCCCATCCCTATCATTGATGAGTTGTTAGATGAGCTTCATGGGGATAAATACTTCTCAAAATTGGATTTACTATCGGGATATCATCAAATTCAAGTAAAAGAAAGCAATATTCCAAAAATAGCCTTTCAAACTCATGAAGGGTATTACAAACTCATGGTTATGCCATTTGGCCTTACCAACGCCCCTTCAACATTCCAAAGTTTAATGAACCAGGTATTCCACCCTTACCTTCGAAAATTTATTTTAGTTTTCTTTGATGACATTTTGATTTATAGCAAAACATGGGAGGATCACTTGCTTCACTTAGAACAAGCTTTGTAAAATTTGAGGGATAATCAACTCTATGCCAAAATATCAAAATTTTCTTTTGGATAGCAAGAAATTGAATATCTTGGACATATTGTTTCCAAAGAAGGCATTAAGGTGGACCCTCACAAGATTTAAGATATGAAAATTTTGCCTACCCCTAAAACCTTGAAATGCTTGCATGGTTTTTTAGGTTTAACATGGTATTATCATAAATTTGTTAAATATTATGGCAAGATCATAGCTCCCTTGATAGCTTTACTCAAGAAGAATGCTTTTCTTTGGTCTCCAAAGGCTAACGATGCTTTCACCACCTTAAAGAATGCCATGTGTTCCACTCCTATGTTAGCCATACCAAATTTTTCCAAACCATTCATAATTGAAAGTGATGCTTCGGGATTAGGAATGGGAGTCATTCTCATGCAATATGAAAGACCTTTGGCTTTTACTAGCAAGGAATTTTATAGGAAGAATTTAGCTCACAATACGTATGCGAAAGAGATGTTGGCTATTATTCATGCCATTCAACATTGGAGACCCGTTGTGGCTGCTCCACAACACACCCCAAAATTGGGGACCCCCTTTTTTGCACACTTTCCAAGAAGATTGCAATGGCCCAGATGTTAAAAGAGCAAAGAAAAGCAAAAATGATAAGTTGTCGCGATATCGCGACATGTTGCTCCGTCGCGACCAAAAATGAAAAGTTGTCGCGATATCGCGACATGTTGCTCCGTCGCGACCAAAAATGAAAAGTTGTCACGATATCGCGACATGTTGCTCCGTCGCGACCAAAAATGAAAAGTTGTCGCGATATCGCGACATGTTGCTCCGTCGCGGCCAGAAATGAAAAGTTGTCGCGATATCGCGACATGTTGCTCCGTCGCGACCAAAAATGAAAAGTTGTCGCGATATCGCGACATGTTGCTCCGTCGCGACCAGAAATGAAAAGTTGTCGCGATATCGCGACATGTTGCTCCGTCGCGACCAAAATGAAAAGTTGTCACGATATCACGACATGTTGCTCTGTCGCGACCAAAATGAAAAGTTGTCGCGATATCACGACATGTTGCTCCATCGCGACCAGAAATGAAAAGTTGTCACGATATCGCGACATGTTGCTCTGTCACGGCCAAAATGAAAAGTTGTCGTGATATCGCGACATGTCATGTTTTCGTGGCTAAGAGCAACAAAAAAAATGTCGTGATATCGTGACATGTCAGAGTTTCACGACCTGGAGTAGCCAAAGTGAACATAGAGGAAAAGTGTCGTGATATCGTGACATGTTGGATTTTCATGACCAAAGACAGGAAGATAGAGCTAAAGAGAAAAACATCACGATTTTGTGACTGATCAAAAGATCAAGAAGTGTCACGATTTCACGAAAAGCAACGAGATGGTATGGAATGAAAAGGTGTCACGATTTCGTGACATGTCACGTTTGCGGCTAAGTACAACAAAACACAGCAAAGGAAAAAAATGTCATGATTTCATGACAGGTTGCATCCACGCAGCCCAAAGGAGAAAAACATCGCGATATCGTGACATGTCTCATTTTTGCGGCAATTATACATGTCTCATTTCAGGTGCATGAAGGCGAACAAGGCTGTGGACATAAAAATGTCACGATATCGCGACATGTCTTATTTTCACGATACAGGTAGAGGAGCAAAGCTATAGATATAAAAACGTCGCGATATCGTGACATGCTATTTTTGGTCACGATTCATGGCGGGCCATTACAGAATGTGCAAGGAAGTGTTGAACACGTGTCATAGAGATGAGGGGCTATGATAACATTTCAGGATCATCAGTTACAGTTCACTGAGGAGACCAAACGTTTCAAACCCGAGAAAAAAGCCAAAATAGCAAAGAGGTGGGAAGATGAAACGAAGCGACCTGGGAGATGAAACGAAGCGTCACAGAGCGAAGCAGAGGGCCGTAACAGAAAGTTTAAAAGTAGAAGCGAAGATAGGCATAGGGGTCAGAAACCGCTATGAGCAGAGTTGCAGAGCTGAGGGTGATAAGCCATTCTGGGCCTGCTTTGGAGTGTTTTTCTTCCCCTTTTTTTGGTTTTGAGAAAACTAGAGATTTCTGTCATTGTAAATTGATAAATTCTTAATACAAAAAATTCAGAGAGTTGCATCTCATGGACAAGAAAGGAGTTATTTTCTGCATGCAAGATTAAATGTTTATTTTTCCCTTTTCAGATTTTAGGCTTATAGGTGAAGTTTAATGCAAGTTCTCTTGGTTGCTTCAAGCGAATGTCTAAATCTGAAAATCATATTCAAAACCCTAGGAATCAGCACTTAGCTTATCAGGATTGTGCATGTTTGTAGGTTCAATAGATTAGGTTACATGCAGAAAACCTCATATCTTCGGTTTTGTCGGAAATAGGATTGCATCACCCCTGAATGCATTTCATTTTCATTCTTTGCACTTTATTTTCATTTTTTTGCATTTTACTTAATTTACAGGCATTAAAATAAAAAATTAAAAAATGTCAAAATCCAAAAATAGTTTCACCATTGCATAGGTTGTATTGCAGATTTCAAATACGCATTTTAAAATTTCATTTTTGGAGTTTTTTAGTATTTTTTTAAAATTCATTAAAGTTGTTGTTTTGTTGCAGACCTTAAAAATCCGAAAATAGAAAATTTCCATTTCAGGGCCAGAATTTCATTTTTCAGTTTGTTTTTCATTCATGAGCCGATGATGACATTCCCTTCATGAAAATTCCAATTTCATTGAAGGAGTTATGTTTTATGGCATTTCATCAATTTCCATTTTGAAGTTACAACGTGGTCATACGAGGGCCAAATCACATTTGCTTTATTTGGGTTCAATGAACAATCATTAAAGTTTCACAATAAAATAAACCAACATTGCCCCTTGTTTACAGTTACTTGCAACCACTAAGGTGTTCCAAGCATTTAAATTGAATATCTTTATTTGAGATTATTAATATACATACACAAATGCTAACATAGCGGAGACCTTGGAGAAGTTACTTGTTTAATTTCTTTGCAAGAGGGGATTTGGAACCCAAATCCTATCGGAGAGTGTGTTTTCACAATCGGGTGAAAATACCACTCAACAGATTGGCGCTAGAAGGAGGGCTAGATGGGTTTATTTTAGTGAGATTTAAATTTTTGTATATTTCATGCCCTATTGATTGTTATCTTTAGTCCTCTAACACTCAGCAAATTGTTAAAAGGAGGGCCTGAATTGGTTTACTTTATTCTATTTACGTTAAGCAATTCAGGTATGTTGTATATTGTTCTAACGCTTTTTGATTGTTCATACAGAAATAATGTGATTTGATTTAATTTTGAAAATTTTGGTCTCGACTAACGAAGTGTTGTTTCCATGCAATTACTTTTCATTTGATTTTAATGAATACATCTCTTGGTTGATGCTAACTTGATTTTTATACATTGCAGGTTGGATATTTGCTAGTCATTTCATGCTGATGTGTCGTGATTCCTTCTGTCATTTTTGACTAACAGATTTGGTTCTAAAGTTACATTTTGAGTTTCACTAATGGCAACACTTGAGGAGCAAATGGTATCCCTGAGAAAATAAATGATGTCTCTAAGAGAAAGAATGGTATCTATGATGGAGGATCATTATAAGGGTTTGTCTATACATGTGATACCCTATCAAATTCCTAAATTGTTATTGGAGTTTCTACGATGTTTTAATCAAGAGGTGCCACTAGGATACTTGCAAAAACTACATGTCTACAAGGATACATTATGTCAATTCCAAGTTTTCTATGAGGAGGTGGCTTGTAAGTTATTTGCATACATTTTGGATGATAAACCATTCTTTTGGTACAGCCAACTACCCATGGAGGTTAGGACTTCTTGGATACAACTAGAAGCAGCCTATCTTTATCATTTTGATAATCAGGTTGACTTAGAAATGTTGAAAAATCAGTTTACCTCCATATGTAAGGAGCCTAATGAATCCTTGAGTCAATTCAATGGAAGATTTCGTGAGTTGCACTCCCAAATGTGGGAAAATTTTAACACATTAGAAGAGGAAGCCATGGAAGTATACCTGGGAGCCATACACCCCACACTTGCTTCACTCATTGAGGAAAAAATGGGTGGCTTGTCTCTAGAGAAAATCTATGAGATCCTAGAAGAGGTAGAACGACAAGGTCTTGAAGAAGAAAAGGCACAACATGTTCACATGAGAGATTGTCCTTCTAAAGATATTGATGCCAACCTACACCAACCATCAAATATAGCACCCTCCACTCCAATGATACCTAAGGTAAATGATCAAGGGGATGAATTTGAATATCCAAATGTTACAACCACCTTAGATGTAGTCCAAGAGGAGGTGCAAAGTGCTAAACCAACATCCGCTAGTGAAGATTATGCAGAAGCGATCTCATTCATAGAGATGCACGATTATGCGGATAAAGGGGTCCTAAATTCAACAAGGTTTGAGATAGGTGATAGGACGGAACCTACCCTAGAATTGAATGAAGTGGTTGAAAGTGAAATTGGAAGAAAATCAATGAATGAATTTGAAGATATGATAGAATTTCACCACTTGTTCTTGGAAGAAACTCTCGATGAAAAGCTAGGAATTAATGATCAAGAAATTCTTCACCCTCCAAATTGTGATAAACTTGAATCATGGGTTACTAATTTGGACGATGATAGCCTTATAAATTTGAATTCAAGAAATAACCCAATTTTGGAAATAATTGAACCATCTAAGGAAGGTGAAGGTGAATTTGATGAGAAACACATTGATGAATTGGAGGATGTTGAAGAAGTAGTTGAACGTCACCACTTGATTTTGGAAGATGATTATTACGATGCTTGGAAGAAGTGGGAAGACTACACTCACTCCAAAACTACTAATGAAACTTGTGTGCCAATTGATATGTAGGATGACACAATCGCCTACTCAAAGGAAGATATCACAACTCCTGTACAATTTGAGGATGTTTTGGAAGAGGGTTTCAAGTCTCATCAAATTTTGAAAGATTATAATGATTCCATTACCAAGGACAAAGAAGAAAAATATTTGATGAATGAATCAAAAGATCATGCCACAAACATCATGGAATTTCATTCCATGGATTTGGATGACAATTTTTACAATGGTTGGGGGAGATATGATAATGCATTCTTTTCTCACACCCCTATAGATGAAACTCATATTTCACTTGATATGCAAGATGTTGAAACTTCTACTCATCCCCAGCTCACATGAAGAGATACAATGGATAGTGAACAAAGAATTAGAACCAAATAAAAAAGAGATTGATCAATTGGAAGCAACTCGAATAAGTGATCATCAAAATAGATTACTTGACATACACTTTGACCAAAAACATTTGAGGGTTGAAAAGGAGGGCCATGTTTTCAACTGGGTGCATGACCATATTTTGAATTTGAATGATGTTTATGGTGAAATGTCATTAAAGGTGAATGAAAAACAAGGTATGATTTCTAATCACACCTTTGATAACATTGTTTTAATGAATGGAAAAGAAGTTGATGCACTTGAATTGTTAAATCAAATTCATCAACAATTACTAATTGAATCTAGGGTAAAAACTGTTAATGATCCTAATTTAGTAAATATCCTAGATGCTTGCAAACTGTTACACAAATTTGATTGGCCTACAAATTTGGAAAATGATTTGGCTTTAAAATTTTTAGAAATAGGCTCTTGCTTACAAAGTCTCATTTTGGATAAAGAGAGCCTAGTTCTAAATCATGAATCGAATTATGAAATGGATACTTTCAAGAATAGACAAGATAAAATTGAATATCATTTATTGTCTAATCATTTTAGTATTTTAACGCTCACCTATGAGAGTACTAATGGAATTAAATCTAATTGGTGGGGTGAGCAAGGGAAGTTAAAAGTTGTTGCATGGTGTGGTCTAATCTTGTTTTTTTTGGATTCCTACAACATTTGGCATGCACATCACGTTATATTTTTGTTGAAATGTTCTAATCATGTTTGGGATCCGGGAAAGTGATAGTCCAAGCTTTGCATCATCTTGTATTATATTGTACATTTGTATATAGGTTTTGATTTTTGGTTTTGGTTTGTGTTTTCAAATTTTCATTTTTGGATTGCATTTTGGTTTTGGATTGAATAAGTTTTGATTTAAAGTTATGTGTTGGTCCTATGGACATGTTTGGTTTGTTTAAAAAAAAAAATGAATAAAAATTTTGAGATGTCAACTTATGCCTAAGATCAGGAGAATATGAAACATTGGAATTGTGTTGTAGAAAGCTCCACAAGTAACACAAACATTTTAAATAATATCGTTTGAAACTTGTGATGCATGAAGTTGTCAGTTTTACAAATTATGGCAATACTCCATCCGCAATTCAAAAGGCAATGCATTCATATTACATCCCACTTTGCATATACATGCCATCTTAGTTGCATATGCATTTCAGATACAAATCATTTGAAAATGTGTCAAATCCTCTTAGGGTTATGCTATAACATAAAAAAAAAAAAATCCTAAGGTTGGGAACCGAGGCCCGAGATATCTAGAACCAAGCACATTTTATTCACATTAAAGAGGATCTTGAGCAAAATGATCAAAACCTTGCTTGGAAGAAAAGGTGAGGCGAAAGAAGTATTTCATGTCTATCCTATTATGCAACATGATCCTTAAAACAGTGGTTTTTACCACTTCCATAAAGCTTAAAGCCTAAAATCAGAGTAGTAAGGATAGGGTTAAATCCTCATCGAACTTAGGTTGAGGATCCAACTCCCCAAAGCTCCGATTTGACCTACATGGAGTAGTAAGGATAGGGCATAATTCTCATCTCGCCTAGGTTGAGAATCCGATTCCCCAAAGCTCCTATGTCTCATTTCATCATAAATCTTGGATTGGAAGGATCGTACTACATGTCCTCTGCAAAGGATGGGTAGTCATCCCCAAGGTCCAAGAAATAAAATTAATATTTCCCATTTCATCTAAATCTTGGATTGGAAGGATCGTACTACATGTCCCTAGCAAGGATGGGTAGTCATCCCCAAGGTCCAAGAAGTAAAAAATTAATATTTCCCATTTCATCTTAATATTGGATTGGAAGGATCGTACTACATGTCCCTCGCAAGGATGGGTAGTCATCCCAAAGGTCCAAGAAATAAAAAAAGAGAATGAATGAAGCCAAATCATGGATTATGGGGTTAAGTATGCCCATGCGTGGCAGCATGTCTTGTCTAAAACAAGACCACTGATTGTTCAAACGGATAGACTAGCATGACCATTTCATCCATAACTGGTTAAATCATTTTGCTCAAAGTGAGGTAATGAATTCCATATTAGAGTAGTAAGGATAGGGTTAAACTCCCATCTCGCTTAGGTTGGGAGTCCGATTCCCCAAAGCTCTGATTTCACTTTCACTTGCACATGGGTTCAAGATAGTAGTGACTCATAACCAACTTTGGGATCTAATAAAGCAATTCATTATACATATAGTTGATCCTAAGAGGGTTTGATAATTTTAAATATTTGTATATGATATTAGAAGGTTTAAAGCTTTTATAAAGCAGGTAGTTATATCTCTAGACCATTAATTAGGCTATGCAAATCATTCACAACCTCACATATGCATTCATGTAAAACTGACAATGGAATGTGGATCAATTTCAAACGATAGAAAATGGAACACACTGCACACACCGAGCTGATACTTAATGATTCTAATGGTTCATGTATTTCTGATCTATCGGCATTTGTTTTTTATGTGTTGACGCTTGTATCTAAGCTTGTGTATTTCAGGTTAGGTTCTCACCGAAATGCTCAGGAGCATTTCCCAACAGAGTCGCCATTTGTTGTGGCTGCTCCACAACACACCCCAAAATTGGGGACCCCCCTTTTTTGCACACTTTCCAAGAAGATTGCAGTGGCCCAGATGTTAAAAGAGCAAAGAAAAGCAGAAATGATAAGTTGTCGCGATATCGCGACATGTTGCTCCGTCGCGACCAGAAATGAAAAGTTGTCGCGATATCGCGACATGTTGCTCCGTCGCGACCAAAAATGAAAAGTTGTCACGATATCACGACATGTTGCTCCGTCACGACCAAAAATGAAAAGTTGTCATGATATCGCGACATGTTGCTCTCATCGCGACCAGAAATGAAAAGTTGTCACGATATCGCGACATGTTTCATTTCAATAAATGAAAAGTTGTCACGATATCATGACATGTTGCTCAAATGAAAAGTTGTCATGATATCATGACATGTTGCTTCGTCGCAGCCAAAAATGAAAGTTATCATGATATCACGACATGTTGTCATGAAAATGAAAAGGTGTCACGATATCACGACATGTTGCTCCGTCGCTACCATAAAATGAAAAGTGTCACGATATCGCGACATGTTAATGGTAAGAAATAATGAAAAGTTGTCATGATATCGCGACATGTCATGAAATCGCGGCAAATGAAAAGAAAAATGTCGCAATATCACGACATGTCATATTTTCACGTTGAAGGAGCAAAGAAAAAACGTCACGATATCACGACATGTCGAAGTTTCACGACTGGAGAACAAAGTGAACATAGAGGAAAAGTGTCGCGATATCGCGACATGTTGGATTTTCATGACCAAAGGCAGGAAGATAGAGCTAAAGAGAAAAACGTCATGATTTTGTGACAGATTGCATCTGCACAGCCCGAAAGAGAAAAATGTCACGATTTCATGATAGAAAGCAGTGAGATGGTACGAAATGAAAAAGTGTCATGATTTCATGACATGTCACATTTTCGTGGCTAAGTACAACAAAACACAGCGAAGGAGAAAAACGTCATGATTTCATGACAGGTTGCATCCACGCGGCCCAAAGGAGAAAAACGTCGCGATATCGTGACATGTCTCATTTTTTGCTGAAAACAAAGTTGATAAAAATGTCGCGATATCGCGACATGTCTTGTTTTCACGATACAGGTAGAGGAGCAAAGCTGCAGATATAAAAATGTCGCGATATCGCGACATGCTATTTTTGTCGCGATTCATGGCGGGCCATTATAGAATGTGTAGGGAAGTGTTGAACACGTGTCATAGAGATAGAGGGGCTATGATAATATTTCAGGATCGTCAGTTATAGTTCACTAGGGAGACCAAACGTTTCAAACCCGAGCAAAAAGCCAAAATAACAAAGAGGCGGGAAGATGAAACGAAGCGACCTGGGAGATGAAACGAAGCGTCACAGAGCGAAGCAGAGGGCCGTAACAAAAAGTTTAAAAGTAGAAGCAAAGACAGGTACAAGGGTCAGAAACCGCTACGAGCAGGGTTGCAGAGCTGAGGGTGATAAGCCATTTTGGGCCTGCTTTGGAGTGTTTTTCTTCCCCTTTTTTTGGTTTTGAGAAAACTAGAGATTTCTGTCATTGTAAATTGATAAATTCTTAATACAAAAAATTTAGAGAGTTGCATCTCATTGACAAGAAAGAAGGAGTTATTTTCTGCATGCAAGATTAAATGTTTATTTTTCCCCTTTTCATATTTTAGGCTTATAGGTGGAGTTTAATGCAAGTTATCTTGGTTGCTTCATGCGAATGTCTAAATCTGAAAACCCCAGTTAAAACCCTAGGAACTAGCACTTAGCTTATCAGGATTGTGCATGTTTTACTGGGTCCAATAGGTTAGGTTGCATGCAAGGAAACCTCATATCTTCGGTTTTGTCGAAATAGGATTGCATCACCCTGAATGCATTTCATTTTCATTCTTTGCATTTTATTTTCATTTTTTTTGCATTTTACTTTTTTTACAGTCATTAAAATAAAAAATTAAAAAATTTCAAAATCCAAAAATAGTTTCACCATTGCGTAGGTCATACTGCAGATTTCAAATATGCATTTTAAGATTTCATTTTTGGATCTGTTTAGTATTTTTTAAAATTCATTAAGTTATTGTTTTTAGGCCTTAAAAATCCGAAAATAGAAAATTTCCATTTCAGGGCCAGAATTTCATTTTTCAGTTTGTTTTTCATTCATGAGCCGATGATGACATTCCCTTCATGAAAATTCCAATTTCATTGAAGGAGTTATGTTTTATGGCATTTCATCAATTTCCATTTTGAAGTTACAACGTGGTCATACGAGGACCAAATCACATTTGCTTTATTTGGGTTCAATGAACAATCATTAAAGTTTCACAATAAAATAAACCAACATTGCCCCTTGTTTTCAGTTACTTGCAACCACTAAGGTGTTCCAAGCATTTAAATTGAATATCTTTATTTGAGATTATTAATACACATACACAAATGCTAACATAGCGGAGACCTTGGAGAAGTTACTTGTTTAATTTCTTTGCAAGAGGGGATTTGGAACCCAAATCCTATCGGAGAGTGTGTTTTCACAATCGGGTGAAAATACCACTCAACAAGACCTTACCTTATTGGCCAAGATTTTCTTATTCGGACTGATTACCATAGTCTAAAGTATTTTCTTGAGAGACCTTACCTTATTGGCCAAAATTTTATTATTTGGACTGATTACCATAGTCTAAAGTATTTTCTTGAGTAGCATATATCCACTCTTGAACAAAAAAAGTGGGTTACTAAATTATTAGGATATGATTATGATATTATATATCAAAAGGGAAAGATAACATGGTTGTCAATGCCTATTCATGAAAGTTCGAAGATGTACCCCAATTGCATGCCCTCTCATCTCCTATTTCCCAATGGATAGACCAAGTAATACAAGAATGGTTTAATGATACTTCAACACAAATGTTAATTTAAAAATTCCAACAAGACCCCACAAGTAAGCCTCACTAATATTGGAGCAATGGCTTACCTAGGTACAAAGGATGCATTGTCCTATCTCTTACCTCCTTATATTGAACCAAACTCCTCCATGAGTTACATGCCACACCTATTGAAGGACATTCTAGATTCCTCAAAACTTATAAATAGTGGCTCGATCCTTTTATTGGGTAGGAATGAAACAAGATATTAAGACATTTGTGGCTGAATGTGAGACCTACCAAATACAAAATGAGAGACAATAGGCACCCTTGTCCTTCTTCAACCTCTCCCTATCCCAATCAAAACATGGACCAATATTTCGATGGATTTTATTGAAGGCCTTCCAAATTCAAGAGGTAAAACTACTATTCTAGTTGTGGTGGATCTCTTGTCTAAATATGCTCATTTTTTCCCTTTGGCCCACCCTTACACAACTAGTACTGTCACCCATCTCTTTCTTGATAATATCTTTAAACTACATGGTATGCCTTCCACCATCATAAGTGATTGTGATTCCACCTTCACTAGTAATTTTTAGAGGGAATTTTTTAAAATCCAAGGCAATCAACTCCGTATGAATTCCATTTATCATCCCCAAATCGATGGTCAAACAAAAATTATAAATAAATGTTTGGAAACTTACTTGCGTTGTTTTATTTTTGCTCAACCCCTTCATTGGATCAAATGACTTCCTTTAACCGAATGGTGGTATAATACCTCATACCATACCACCATTAATATGACACCATATGAAGCTTTATATGGTCAAGTACCACATTCCATCACCTATTATATTTCAAGAAGTACCAATGTGCCAGCTATGGATTCTAAATTCTCTACTCAAGCTAATATTCTTTGCCTTCTAAAATATAATTGACTCATGATCCAATATCAAATGAAGCAGCAAGTAGACCAACATAGGACCAAATTAGCATTTCAAGAAGGTGATATGGTACTCCGTATTCAACCTTATCGTAAAAATTCCCTCAAGATCAAGGGTTCACAAAAGTTAGCTCCCAAATTCTATGGGCCTTATAAAGTCTTACAATGCATTGGGCCCATTTATTATAAACTAGAGTTACCAAAATATTCCAAAATTCATCCCGTGTTCCACGTCTCTTGCCTTAAATCCATAGTTAGCACACACATTACCATACAAACTCAAATACCTGAGTTCACATAGTATGGATCACTCATGGTTGAAACTGAAGCTATCTTGGATCACCACACTCATCAACTTTGACATCACACCATCACTGAGCTTTTGATTCAGTGGAAGGGCCTACCTTCCAAATATGCTACATGGAAAATGCTTCATCACATCCAACAACAATTTCTTCACTTTTCGCTTTGAGGACAAAGCTATTTTTAAGGAGGGTGGCATGTTAGGATTCTAATCCTAACCATTAATTAATAATTCACCATTATTATTTTATATGGACCATTGTGTCCCTTCACTCACAACTATAGATAGGTATTTATGATTAATCAAATGGGTGTAAACATATAGCAAATTATAAGAATATACATACTATTTTATCCATTGGCAGGGTTTCCTACAGCTTAACAATGATTCGATCCAAAGGTGGTTTTATTAGTTTCATTTATTTTTCCTACATTCAAATCCATCTATTCCATTTGTGTAACTAGCTAAGACTTGGAGTCCTACCATATTAGGACCTATGTTAGATCTCTCCCACTACTTATATCCTCAAAATATAACAATATGACCATTTCAAATGGAATAGAATCAAAGAAAATCTCTTTGTATCCTCCTACAAAATATTTTTTTGAAGTGGATGAAGAAATTGAATACAATATTTCATCATTAGCCACCATAACTATGAAAGATCATGCCAAATAATTGGATTTATCTGAGAGAATTATCTTTGAAAAAGATATTGTCCTGATGAATAATTTGTATGATTCAATATTGGAAGATGCACCAATTACTATCAACCATTTACTATGGAATTATGAAGAACAATAACTTGAACCATTACCATCCATTCTAATACAATATAGTTATTTTAACTTTCCACATGGATGGAATCATCATCTTCTATCATATTTTTGTTTTCCTATATCAAATTTAATTCCATCAAGAGTTACCTTTGATAAAGACACTTGAATATTCTATTCTCTGTTACCATACCATTACCCACTCAACTCATTAATCAATAATTTTGAAGTAATTAATTTGATACAACCTAGTACAAAACAAATTTAAGTACAACCAAATAAAATTTTGAATATCAATAGTTTGTTGACAAATGACCAAGAAGAAAAATTGTTCAATTTATTGAGTCGACATCCTAATGCTTACACATGGGAATACAAAAACATGATAGTCATGTAAATTTTCCCAACCCTAGATAATCACTATCCTATGTTATTTTAGAATAAATAAGATCTAAAAAGAATTTATTCAAACATGCAATAGTCACACAGATGGTTGGAAAAATAAAAAGTGTGAACAATAAAAGTTAAATATATTTATAAACCTAAAATATTACAAAATAAAGGAGGCTACAACTACAACTGAACACCCTTCTCTCTTATTACCTTTTTGGCCAGAAATTTCATTATTCTTCTCCTCCTAAGCTTGCAAATTTTCCTTCAACAATCTGTTCTCCTATTCTTTCAGTGTATAAAAAACTCTTGACCTTATTCTTTTATCCTTGAAAAATGTAACCCTAATCTCTCTAACCCTAAGATTAGATCTCATCTCATATTGATATGTATGGTTAAAAATAGAAAATCACTTAAGTGATTTTCAAAATAGAATCACTTAAGTGAATTACAAAATAGAATCACTTAAGTGAACTTAAAAATAAAAAATCACTTAAGTGAAATTTAAAATAGAATTTGAAATATCTCGAAGCGTTCTAGCACGTTTATACTGAATCCTGTGCAAGAAGTTACTATCTGAGCTACATTTCTCAACACCTCCTCTTAAAGAGGAAGGAATTTTACACCAATCCAAGTTTATCTCTGAATGCTTCAAACTTCCCTTTCACTAAGGGCTTGGTCAGAATATCAACTACATATTGATCTATGGGAATATAGTATAGATTTATGGCTCCCTTTTGAATCCTACATCGTATGAAGTGATATTTTGTATCTATGTGTTTGGAATTATCATAAAATACTGAATTGTCATAGATTTTGATACAACTCTAATTATCATAGTATACCATAGTGGGATCCAGCTCCTGATAAATCAATACTGTAAGCAACTTACGAAGCTAGATAACCTCACAACTAGCAATACTGGCTACCATGTATTTGGCCTCTATTGAGCGAAGTGCCATAGAAGTCTGCTTCCTTATAAACCAAGATATCATGCCTATTTTGAAGCTAAAACAACAACCTAAGGTACTTTTCCTATCTACTACACTGCCTATCCAATCTAATTCTATATACCCCTGCAATCTCACTTCACTATCTCCAAGATATCTCAGACCATATTCCACCATGTCCCTCAAGTATTTGAGCACATGTTTTACTGCTACCCAATGCTCTTGCCTTGGCTCCACCATGAACTAACTCAAGGTGTTCATTGAAAAATATATATCTAGTATAGTATTGACCAAATACATCAAGGATCCTATCATCTTCCTGTACAACGTAGGGTCCACCAATTTTGAATCTAAATTTGTCACCTTATTTAGATTAGTGATCATGGGTCTGGCCATAGGTTTGCAGTCCTCCATCCGAAACCTCTTCAGGATCTCAACTATATACTTACCCTACCCAAAGGAATATCTTCCCTAGTCTCTGCAAAACCTTCAAACCCAATAAATAATGCATTATGTCGATGTCCATCTCAAAATTAGCTACCATATCTGATTTTTACACAATAATGAGCTTCTCTGCACCTATAATAAATAAGTCATCTATGTATAGAACCAAAATGAGTAGATCAGTTCCAACAAATATGTAATATAGATTAGGGTCTGCATCACTTTTGGTGAAATCCACACTCTACAAGTATCCATCTATCCTAGAATACCATGCTCTCAATGCCTATTTGAGTCCATATAAGGCTTTATTCAATCTACAAACATGGGACTCCTTCCCATTTACCTCAAAATCTTGATGCTGCTCTATATACACTTATTCCTCAATTAAGATAAAGATATAATTTCTCTAATGTAAGTGTATCTAGCAACTAGAGCAAAAGTCTCCTCATAGTCCACTCCCTCTTTTTAGGAGAACTATCTCACCATCACCATAAAAGTTACCTTGAACTTCTCAATGCTTCCATCTACAACATGCTTAATTTTATAGAGCCACCTAGAACTCACAACTGAATTCCCCTCCAATATTGGCACTATGTTCTAAATAGTATTCTTCATGATGGAGGTGTACTCCTCCACCATGGTATCCTGCTAAACCTAATGGTCTATTGCCTCCTAAAAATTGGAAGGCTCTAAATTTATGATGTTACTCATCAATGCCATGTAGTTTGAAAAATTCCTTGGAGGTTCACTCTCCCTAATCATGTTGCTAAGAGCCTTAACATACTCTTGACCATGTTAGGGTAAAATAAGGTAGTGTATTGCATTACACTACGTGGGGTTATTACATTTACTTTTCTATGTAATTATGTAATTACCATGAGATATTTTTCTCATGGTTAAACTAGGTAAGTACCTAAATATCTTATGTTAGATATTTAGGTTAGTGTTATGGTTAGAACTCTCTACCTAGGTTAGTGGTTAGCATCACGCAACTCCCTCCCTATTCTATTGTTAGAGGGTAGTTAGCGCTATATTCTACAAATTGTTAGTTAGTCTATTATTTAAGCATAGACTAAACTATAGCATTGGTTAATTAATTTCATGATTATTTTGTGATCTATCCTATGGGACCTACATTGGTATCACTCGTAAGGAGGAGAATACAAGCTACACTCATTCCACATGGTTTGGAATCTCTCCCATGGAGCAGCTGAGGTGCTCGATGTAGGGAGTCCCTCACGAAGTAGCCATGGCGCTCGACGTAGAATCTCTCCAATGGAGCAACCGTAGTGCTCCTCGACATGCCACATTGGCCCGTAGACCTGGCCGATGTATTCGACGCTGACCAGGGCCTGCGCTCACCTAGACCGGCCACAGTCGATGTTCTGAGGCATCTAATCCTCAGCTCTTGCATTGACCCAGGGCCCGCAGTGCCACATAGGTCTATATATAAGCAAGGATGATGAAACCTAGTTGAACCATGATAACAGTTACCAACTGATAGGTCTACCCTAGGATACCATATCTTAAGCTATGATGATTCATTAGAAACATCTCTAGATAGGCTAAGCTTAGGGTATGGGGAATATATTGAATGGAATCCATATCACCCAAACATAAGCTACATGGATGACAGGTTGGTGACCATGGTCACTATAGAACCACCTACTGTGTATCATCCAAATTTCTCTCTCGATGCAAGCCCCTCACGACTTATCCTGTGGGAGGATGAGCCAAGTGGTGAGTAGAAATCATGTCTCAAAAAACAATCATTTCTCTTCCATAAATTATCAATCTGGTAATAAATTATCAATCTGGTAAGTCCGTAAACTTATGAGTGTCATGCACAGTATATGTCTATAGTGTGGGGAATGAATCCTTCTATAAATAATTTAGTTTTTTGGGGTATTTTTGTGCATTTTTCATTTCATCCAAAATCAGTGCAGAATAAGATGCAAAAAATGAAATGCTAAAAGTAAATGTACAGGAAATTAAATGTGCTGAAAATAAAACACACAACTAAAATTAAATAAAATAGTAAATCTATTCTAATGAAAGAAAATAACAAAACTAAAATAAAATAGGGAAGGACTACTACAGGGAGTGGGCCCAAGATCCCATAGATAGTCCACCTGGCTAGCTACGTAGAGCTTGCTCAAATAAGAGGAATTGCACTCTTAATTAATTAAACAAAGAATGAAATGAAATAAGTTGTGTGTAAAATTAATCATCGATTATCTTCATTCATCTGGCCTGCGTATTTATATAAAGCGCATTCATATCTCATTACAATAATAGATTTATATATTTCTAATCACATGACATGATTAGTTACAATTGGATTATACACATATTTTATTCCCCTATTAATAGCATGGTCGTTCACCGAATATAATAATCCTTAGGTGTAATAAACTAAGAATAATGCATCCTAAAAACAATGTTGTTAAAATCTGAATAGTCTTAAACTAAGATAGTTTAGTTACAATAATAGATGCAATCACAACAGTTGAACAACATGTTTTCATATTTTCTAAAGATGGTAGATTTTTTGGTCTAGCTCGTTTATCACTCGCGTTCTGTTTTAGCTAGTAGTTATGTTATTTCCTCCTATGCAAATGAGATAGCTCACATGTTTTGGTAGCTATCCAAAACTGGTGCATATGACGTGGAGTCAATAGTCATCTATGGTCAACATGGTCCTTCTGCAACCATCCGGTCAATGTGCATACTCATTGCGTAAGGCGCCTTCTTAGCGCCTACTTGAGTAAGGCACGCCTGCTTGGCGCCTACTTGAGTAAGTTACCAGAGTAAGGTGCCAAAGTAAGGCGCCAGAGTAATGTGCCTACTAAATATACCTTAGAATGATTGAAGTAGAAGCATGACAGGTCCAAGTGGGATGTTTATTGAAAAACACCAGATTAGTAGAAAAACTTGCATTTATACACAGTTTCCACTAAAAACACCAGTCAAACATAATACCGGATTTTCTATCAATTATATGCATAAGTTAAATAAAAATATATCTCACATGCTAATTAAACCAGTAATGATGCCCATTAAGAATATATAAAATAAGTATTTCAGGTGGTCATCATGCCCCATACCTAAATATTATCACGTCCTCGTGACAACAACCCTCAAAATAATAAATTTTTTTTCATTGAGCACTGCTCTGTTTTTTTCTTCCTTTGAGCGCGGCTATTTTTCTCTATTGAGAATTGCTATTTTTTTCATTGGGTATTGATGTTTTTCCTCCATTGAGTGTTTTTTTCTTTCATGGAGCATTGTTGCACCAGCAGGAGTCAAAAATACATCACAATCGACCATCAAACTATGGGAAGCAGAAGCAGATGTTCCTATTTTGCACAGTGATCAAATTTGGTGAGACCAAATTTTAGGATGAGTGTAGTTGTCTGCCACTACTTTTTCCCATATATGAAACATGTTTGACCCTCCTTTGTGGTACAAAGTAGCATCATCTACATGTGTTGGCCACCATTGAAACAATGCCAAATTTATTCACGCAAATGTTGTAGCTCTTTTTTTTTCAATTGTTTCGAGGTAATAAATTTTTCATATCCGAGGCATATCACATGGTTGGGAGATTTTGACACATAATTTAAGGGGGCATCTACTGATATTAGCAGAGAAACAATTTTTAAAATAACTCTGCACAAACACCATAACGGGGGCGGAGGTCCAAGGTTTAATTCGGGGCCCGCCACGCTTGTCCCTTCCCGGTGCTTTCCCGGTGTAAAAGGTTTAAAATGATTGTGGCATGGGGGGCGGGCGGGTGGCCACCATGGCCGCCATGGCCCGATTCGACATTGTAAATACAAAAAAAAAATAACTCTGCACATAATTAATGGAAAAATTAGTACATACCTGGGTGAATTTCACAGATTCTGATTTATATAATTTTGATGGTGTAAAATGTCTTCATGCTACTGTAATCATGGTGTACCAGAAAATGAGATTGTTGGTGACGTTTGTGCATCTAGAGGATTTTATTCTATTTTATTTATATATTTTTTCTTTCTTCTTGGTTGCCTTCATTATCCACACCACTAGTCATCATTGTTCTTCCTCTGAGTGTTGCTACTCCCGCAGTGAGGTTAGTACAGTGAATATGTCTGAAACAACCATCAACGACCCTCACAATCAATGAAGACGTCACTTTCCCTGAGCATGAAAATCTGGAAAATGATGCAATTTTTTAATTTCCATAGACGGATCCTTCCTACGTAGCTTTCAAAAGGCAGATATAAAATTTTGTGCCCATCCATATTGTTGATAGAGAACAGTAAGAAAACATGGCATTCTTTCTATGGTGTTCTTTGCAAGAAAATAACAGTTATTTTGCATGGATCACACACCACCTTTTAGTGGAATTTATATCCATTGATGTATTCCTCTGTAGGTGTGGACTTAAACAAGTCTAGCATCGCAACGATTTTTTTCTCTCTTTTTTTTTCTTTCATACCGGATATTCAAGTTCACGCATCCTCTCCCCCACTTTAATTGGTGACATCCTCATCACCAGTAACAGGTCCCTCTATGCAACAGGTTTGCAGCCCTCTGAACATCAGGTCCCACACTAAAAAATAGGTACCCCCATCCTAGGGAGAGGAAGTTTGAGCATTACCGGGGATAAAATGGGTCTATCGATTTCTTCTCAAGGAAGGCCCGCAACTTTTTTGTTCTTAGCACTCTTTTCTTTCCTTGCCACCAGATTCTCCACAAAAATTTTCAAATATATGGGCACCACTCTTCCTGGTGGGAGAGTGACACTGCTTATTGGTGCCTTCCTCCAGGTGGAAAAATGCACAATTGTACTGGGCTGATTGTAGGCACTCTCTTCCTGGTGGGAAGTAAGTTCCTTTTTTGCTTTGTCGTACTCCTAATTATAGGGCATGAGATGTCACATCCGTTGGGCCTAGTTTAATTTGGCTTTGCCTACAAATTATTCTCATGGTTGTATCCTATGAAACTAAACACATAAAAGCAAAAAAATAGGAATCATGCTTGTGCCTAAGGCCCTAGCTCTTAGGATGCCTTCAGATTGCATTCAGAGGGCATGATGACCTGCAAAGCAAAAACACACGAAAGTAGGAAAACAAGAGTCATGAATCCATGCCTGTTAGGCCCTAGATCTCAGGATGCCTGCAGCTTGCATGCGGTTCATGATTTCCTGCAAAGAAAAATAAAAGAATTTTTATGCTAAATAGGACATGTTCCATGCAATTTTTTTTTAATAACTACAGACCATCAAGAGGATTTCTCATGATTTTTTTTTATTGAAGGAAATTTGGGGCACCTCCGGAGTAAGGTGCCTACTTGGCACCAGAGTAAGGCACCAAATTTGAACCAAATTAAGACGTTAGAGTAAGGTACTTGCTTGGCACCAGAGTAAGGCACCTTATTGACCACTTTTTGTTTTCCAAAATTTTCGGAGTAAGGCACCTTACTATGGGAGTAAGGCACCTCCTGATTTTTATTTTTTTTCAAAATTTTTGGAGTAAGGCACATTACTCTAAAAATTTTGGAGTAAGGCACCTCCCATTTTTTTGTATCCTCCCTATGCCAATGTTTGATCCAGTTTCACAAATGTGAGGTAGTTGTGAATGGAGCTCATCGACCATTACTCGAACATTGTCTCGACACTCTACTCTGCACTTGGTGTAGCATCTCTAACTCTGCTTATCATTTACTCAGGTTGTAACAGTCACACACCTTGTAGAAAAACTTTCCCAAAGTTCCATAAGCACCTTGGGCTGGAAGCCTTTCACTTGATCAAGGTTACTTAGCCTGCCTTCAGGTGCCAATGTTGCCAAGGCAAAACTCCGCTAGCTTTCACCTGCTAGACTGGATGCTACACGATCAAGGTACACGTGATAGTTCGTATAGTGTTATTACGAACTCCACATATAAATATCAATTCATGAAATATTCACAAACACCTCCTTATTTTTCTACATCGCACTTCATGTCATCCTGCAAAACATAAAAAAAAATCTAAACTAAAGGCATTTAAATAAAAATTCTAACTAATTTTTTTTGTTTGTTCTGCCATGACCAAAATAGGTCTTGGCTCATTTTTTTCCATCATCTACATCAAAGAATAGAGTCAAATGAAATAGATGAGCTGGTGATTTAAAAAAAATGTGGCATTCTCCTCCACTATAGTGAAATTCCATCTCTTATCTGTAATTTCTTTTCCACATATTTAAAAATGCTACCAAAAAAATTTGTAATTTTGGCACTATGCATTTGAAATACTCAGCTCATCATCAATGGCACATAAAAATATTTTAACATGAATTTTGACATTTCTAAGAGCGCTAACTCTTTGGATGCATTATAGGGATTAATATTTGTGCATTATTATTTTCTCATTGTGTGCTCCTGAACACGTCACTCTTTTCAATTGATTTTATACCACCCTAATACATATGTGCCTGAATCATAATGATCTCCCACTCTGAATTATTTCTTTTGTAGGTAAAATTAAAGCAACACTGTGATCCTCTATTTTATTTCTTGGAGTGAGGTAAAAACAATTTTATCCATCATCATCCATGACATCTGTTGGGTGTTTAGGTGTGACGTTTTCATGAGATGCAATGTTGAGATTTATGTGCTACTATTCCTGGCCACTATGAGATCCATTCATATGATTTATCGTGCTCAAGCACCATGTGGCCTTTGTGTAGACATTTGACATCTAATTTCTTCTAGGCTCCTCCCCTATTTTATTTAGCTACCGGTTGGAGATTTCTCATTTCCCTTCTAGACCAAGTTGGTCCTCGGGAAAGAGGATACTCTCTTCCAACAAGTAGAAAAAATAAAACTCTATTTTTGAATTGCTCTTAATCTTGGAGCCTTTTCAGTAGATGATTTATTTTTTTCATGAACACTGCAACCAACGTTCATTGTGTTGTTGGTGGCATTGATGAAGGTGGGATCTCCCCCATGCCTACATCTGAACTAGTCTTCTAAAAATCATATCCTTCCTGATCAACTAGTTTGATACGCTATAATATGCGAAGAGTATTTTAACTCATGGCCTCACAACCAAACTCTTTCAACGTAATGGTAAAATGTGCAGGTTGGAAAATGACTATCTATGGGCTATCAACCTAAAGAAAACATGGCATAGCAGTCTGTTAAAAACACATGCTAGTTTTTGATTCACCAGGTCGCCTTAAGTGCAAGTGAAGAGCATACTCCATAAAAATGTGTTCTCTTTAAATTATGCTCTGCCATTTTTCCTACATTATTAGAGAGCTACTTAAGCCAAATGATCCCATATTATCATCTATTCATAGACTGAATCCTAATATCCTTATACCCGAGAGCCACATCTTGAGTATGGAAGGTAAGTCAAAAATGTAGAGTTGTACCTGCATGGTCTTGGAGATTCCATTCCTTCCATCAACATGATCTCCATTGATTTGACCACTCCACTCAAAAACCCAACTAATACTTCTAAACCATTGTTTCTTAGCTTAGACACTATTGATTGGGATCAAGATAATTCACCCTTAGAGCTTGAGGATTTATTCCACAATGAATAAATGCTACAACTATTTCACTTTGCACCAGGATGTACACATGATTTTTATCATGTTGGTGTCAACAAAGATTCAGTTGAACCTTTAAACCCAGCGGATGACATCCACTTGATCCCCACTCCTCACTAGATTGAAGAGGGGTTGCACATGTCAATAGAGGAAAATTTCAAAGTGGACATCAATGATGATCCTTCTAATCCAAAGAAAGTTAAGTTTAGAGAAAGCTTATCTCCAAAAGAATAGGCCACCATAATACCTCTATTGAAAGAGAGACCTAATATCTTTGCTTGTACCTACAAGGATATGTCAGGTTTAGATCCAAATTTGGTTGTCCACAATATTTTGCTAGACCCTACAAAGAAACTGGTCAAGCAGAAACTCAGGAAGATGCATCCAACTATCACCTTGATGGTAAATAATGAGATATAGAAGTTATTGGATGTAGTATTTATTAACCCCATAGACTATCCAAAATGGGTATCAAGATGTAGTATTTATTAACCCCATAGACTATCCAAAATGGGTATCAAACATGGTGCTTGTAGGAAAACCTAATGGAAGGATCCGTATTTGCACATATTTTAGAGATATCAATAAGGCAACACCAAATGATTCATTCTCATTGCCCAACATAGATGCTCTTGTAGATGTAAGTGTAGGTCATGAGATGATCTCCCTTATGGATGTTTTTTTTGGTTACAATTAGATTTGGATTAATGTCAACACAAAACCAAGTTCACCACTCCATGGAGAACATTTTGTTACAAAGTAATGCCATTTGGTCTTAAAAATGTTGGTGCCACATATCAGCAGGCTATGACATATATTTTCCATGACTACATGCATAAGATCCTAGAATATTATATCAATGACTTACTGGCCAAGTCATTGTTGCGTGAAGAGCACGTTGAGGTCCTAAGAAAGGTCTTTGATCGCTTGATAGAGCACAATGTTAGGTTGAATCCCAAGAAATGCATCTTTGGCATAACTTTAGGAAAACTCTTGGGATTCATAATTTCTAAATGAGGAATCAAATTCAACCCAACAAAGATAAAGGCTATCCTAGAAATGGCTCTGCCCACTAACATCAAAGGGCTGAGAAGCCTACAGGGAAAAGTAGCATCCATAAAGTATTTCATCACACAACTATTGAAAAATATCAACCTATGAATTGAATTCTACATAAGGGGATCCCATTCCACTGGGATGAAGAATGTCAACAAGCCTTTGCTGAGATCAATAAATACATGGAAATGCCACCAGTACTAGCTCCACTAAGGATAGACATACCATTTATATTTTATATATCAGCTATTGATTTCTTGTTGGGTACCATGTTGGCTCAAAATAATGTGCAAGACAAAGAATAAGTGATATACTATATCAGTCACACCTTGGTGAGTTACTAGCTTGGGTACACATACATAGATAAGATATACTTAGCAGTAGTATTTGCAACTAAGAAGTTGCACCACTACATGTTGAGCAATACAACATATGTGATACCAAAATAAAATCCTTTGCAGTATATGATGAGTAAGACATATCATAATACCTGTACTACAAAGTTGATCATGCTACTGATAGAATTCAATTTGGAATTCATAAAAAAAAATTTCATCAAGGGATGAGTCATAGCTGATCAACTAGAAGAGGTACCTCTTTAGGATAATCGGCCTCTCATCATAGAATTTCTGGATGATACAATCTTTGCATTATCAAAAGCACCCAAACCCGAAGAACTTGATAATAAAGCTGACATGAATTTGTTATTCGATGGTTCAAAGTGTGAGCAAGGGGTGGTGCAAGGATTGTATTTTTCATGCTGCAAGGTCTGCAATGCCCTTGTTTTTTAAGCTAGAATTCCCTTGCACAAGTAAAAATGCTAAATACAAGGCCCTTATATTAGGTTTCCAAATAAAAATCACTATGAAGATCAAAAAACTAAATATATTTGGTGAATCCCTTCTCATAATTAGCCAAGTTAAGGTATTATTTCAATGCATGTGTCCAATATTGAAAACTTACAAAGAGCTTCTTGATGCTTACCTAGCCCAACTAGAATGGTATGACATCGAGACAATCCCTCGTACATCCAAAAGATTTGTAGACACTATGGCATCTTTGGAATTTTGATCCCTCAGAATATGTCTACTGATTTCACTACCATTCATGTGAAGACGCTATCGCAATTAGTGATGTAGTCAGAGGTTTTTAACAACAAAGATTCAGTCAAAATGATTCATATAGAACCAAATCATGAGTAGTTCTATAAAGCCAAAGATTTTCTAAAGAAGGCACATTGGTGGTATTTGATCTCGTAAGGTCCTATGGGTAATGGTACCACCATTCACCACAAGGTTGTCTCTCAATATGCATTTTTGCACATCGAATTGCAGAGAGACCAAGTCATCTTGTATGTTGAGGTTGTAGCTTATTAGGATTGGTTACGCCAATTACAAGATTTCCTTAAACTTGAAATCATTCCACAGGGATTATCATAGGCCAAAAAATGAGCATTTAAAAAAAAAGTGACTAGATATGTCTTACTAGGAGATATATTGTATCATTAAAACTATAATGGGATACTCCTTCATTGTATTGAGCACCAAGAATTAGCTTGGGCAATTTTACAAGCTCATGATGGTACCTATGGTGGCCATTTCAGTGGTATGACCATCATCAAGTGCATCCTTCGGATGGGTTATTGTTGGTCCACCATGGAAAAGGATTGTTGTGAGTATGTCAGGAATTGCGTTAAGTGTCAGCATCATGTGAATATGATGCATCTGCCATCGTAAGCCTTACAACCCATTCAGGTGGCTTGGCCAGTTTCTCAATGGGGTTTCAATTTAATTGGAAATATCTCTCCCCCGTATTTAGGTCGACACACGTTTATTTTAATGGATATTGAGTACTTCACCAAATGGGTGGAAGTGGTCCCCTTAACGTCAATGATAGGACCATGAATTGCAGAGTTAATACTTCTCAATATCATCTGTCACTATGGAATCCCATTTAAGATAATTTTAGATAATTCATTTAATAACAAAAATATGTGGGATTTAACATCCAAGTATAACATTCAATATAGTTTTGCAAAACCGTATTATCCACAAGCAAATGGGTAAGCAAGAGCCTCAAACAAAACAATCATAGCCATATTAAAGAAAATTGTAAAAGAAAATTATAAGGATTGGCATATGCAGTTGCCTCTTGCATTATGGGCTTACAAAACTAGCGTGCAGATGTCCACTAAGGCAACACCATTTTTGCTTGTATATGGCATTGAGGTCATTATACACTTGGAGTTAGAAATTCTAACATTGTGCATTACATTGAAAGAGTTTATCGATAACGACACTGAACGACAAGCTTACCTTGATCAATTGACCCTTCTTGATGAACATCACATCAATGCTCTTGAGAATATTCGTATTTACCAAGATCGTCTAACATGAGCTTACAACAATAAAGTCCATATGAGAGACTTTAAGTTTGGCGATCTCATGTTCAAAAAGAACCAATATAATTCAAACCTGCCACCACACCTACGAGACAAATTTACGACCAACTGGATAGGTCCTTATATTATCTCAAAAAATATTGGACTTGGAACATATCACCTAACATAGTTAGAAGGTGTTAAAGAGCCTAAGCCTCTCAACATTCTCCATCTAAAGGTATTTTACAAAAAAAAATAAAAATCCAAAATAATACATACAAACCAAAAATTCAAAAACATTCAAAATAATCAAAATTTTAAAAACATTTTAATATCATAAAATTCCAAACAAATTAGAAAACATCAAAATAAAAAGGCTCCAAAGGCATCATAAGCTCTTTGGTAAACTCACAAAAATCTCTAAAGGAATCATAAGATGTTTGGTCAATTCACAAAAAGCCCCAAAGGCATCATAAGTTCTTTGGTCAATTCACAAAAAGCTCCAAAGGTATCATAAGCCATTTGGTCAATTCACAAAAAGCCCCAAAGGCATCATAAGCCCTTTGATCAACTCAAAAAATCCTCCAAAGGCATCATAAGCCATTTTTTCAACTCACAAAAGGATCCAAAGGTATTTAATCCCTTTGGTAAAAAAAGAACACAAAAACAATTGAAAACATTAAAATACAAAAATATCTGCATCATACATTGTGCATTTGCACTTATGTAATTGCATTATATTAGGCATGTTGCATCCACTACATTCAAATTAGGATAGAATATGTTCAATATTGCAAATGACACCACGTTTGTATGCCAATAATGCATCTTCAAATCCTCATTCATCCATAAAACATGTGAGTAACTGTATTTTTTAACACAACCCCTTCCTACTGCTATAAGAAATATAATAAGGTTTTCCTGTCATTTAGTCATACCTAGTGATATTTTCAGATTTTGTTAAAAATCATATTTTTTTTTCTAGATGAGGTCTAGTTTTGATAGCATCTAGCATATATCAAAATCCTATTACTAATCAAAACACTAAAATCCTAGTTGGAACAAGGGAAAGATGAACACTACAAAGTGATACTAGGCATCCTAAGTGAAAGGTTTTTACTTGATCATATTGTGATGTGCATGGTCTAGAGTGTTTATAATTGGAAAAAGGACAAGCTCACACTACCTAAGAAATACCTTGCTTACATCAAAATGAGCAAAATTCCAAAATCAAATCAAATCCCTTGCTCAAAACAAAAGAAAACAAAAATACAAAATAAACAGTGATTTTCATCACTATGCATAAGCAATTATCCCAATAAAAGTGAAGAAAATAAGGGGGTAAAGAGATTGAATCCCTATAATTTTCTAATACTCAAATCCAATGAGTGATCCCAAATATAGCAATGGGATGAATGAATCCCACCTAGCATTGGAATATCTATAAGCAATTTGTAAAAAGAGTTAGCTTTAGGTGTCCTGTATCACATAATGGTATAATCTAACCAAGTCTAACTTAGGATTGTGATGAGCATTTGGTGATAACCAATATAGCAATGGATTGAATGAATCCCTCCTAGCATTGGGGTAGGCTTATGTTTCATATAATACATTCATTTGTACACACAGGGATAATGAATATCTTGGTCTTCATAACAAAAAAATTTCTTTCAGAAGTCCTGTATGGTCATTATACAAATTTTGATTAATCAACTACGGTGTTTGAGTCTCATGGAAAACCTCAAAAATAACCTCATAGAAACAAATCATTACATCAATGTAATCATCAAATTTCTTTGTGAGAAACTAGCTGCCAATGGTCAAACATTTTACCGTTGGAATTCAAACTAGTCGTTGTCGGTGTCAACAACCCCTCTTTACCAATTAGGGGCCACCATGAGCGACAACGACCGTGAGGCAACATGCCAATGGTGTCCACATGCACCCAAAAAACCAAAAAAAATTGACAAAAACAAAAAACTAATAAAGACCCACCTAAATTAGCCTCAAATAAAGATCCAGTGAGGTTTGTTACCAATAGGTTTAATGAGGTTCGTTTACCAAATTTCTTAATTTGGTTCATTTTACCAATTAAATAACAATTTATGATTTGAAGAAATACCCGTGAAGCTCTGACTTCTTCGCTCATGGATACCTCACCCTGCTCTGCCATAGTGTTCGGTAATCACGCAACATCTTGGGTCACTATCTCTCTCACCACAAAGCTCAAATTGCAAAATGATAGCTAGCAAATTGCATGGCCACTATCAGTGTTAGCATCCTACACTTTCTAGCCACTGACATTAAAAGTGACCATAAAATTGCAAAATAAGGTTGTTGCTGTTGATAGCGGCTAGCAAACAGTAATAAATACATCAAATTTCTCACCATGAGGAGTCTCAAAATGGATAATTAAGCATATTTGATGGTCCAAAATCATCAAAAATTAAAAAATACCAAAAAAATCAAATATATCAAAATTATAAAATAAATTAAGTTTCAAAATAACAAAAAAAACAAATAATATCAAAATTTCAAATGCACCTCATACCTAGCTATTTACCCTATACACTTAGAGGTTGCAGCGACTTGCGCTCCATGAAATATGACAAGATGAGTAAATTAACATAAGATCATTTGAACCAAATTAGGCAACATTGAACTGCAATGATTCACTTCAATCTCAAAGAAGGCCATAAAGTCCAGACTACCCCATGGGAATGAGGTGTTCGTTTTATCTCTTCCATGACATTTCAGCAAATCATCGAGTGATTCAACACAAGATAAATCAAATTGCTATCATCTTGATTCTCTAATAAGGCCATTATAGTTGGACTGCTCCTCCGGATAAAGATGTACAATTACTATTAATGGTTGAAATCACACCTTTAATGGAACCTACCATATAAAAAAATAGCATCACCTTAAAATTATCCAAATCAATCATCTTGGTCAAGCGATTTGTCACTTTATTCATTGTCCTTTCCTCATCAACTCATCGTTTGAGGGGGTATTTATAATATCAACAATTATAATCAAAATCAACAAAGGATAAATCGATTATGCCAAATTGTGTTTGTCCTAAAAATCATTGCTAACAACTATCATAAGCTTACCCTTTGCTAGGAAAAATTCATGTGATAGTTAATATTGTAGCTCTCCTCCTATCGGACTTATTGTAGCACTGATGCTACCCGATCACCGTTGGATTTGTGAAAGCTTTTACAAATTTAAGCCTTCCATCCCGTTGGAAGCAATGATTCTAAGATGCACACATTTCTCATGACTAGGGCATCTAATTTTTATTAGAGCAATGATCATCACACACCCTACAATATGACCCTAAGTAGTCTATTTTTTCTCAAATCTATGTTTCCCATAATGCATCACAAAAAGGGACATCTGTAGACACCTAAAACATGTCATGTTTAGAAGACTACTCATATGGGCACCTCTATAGACCATATGACTAATATTGGACCTTTCCAAGAGCTAGCAGTGGTCCTAACCACTCAGTAGGGGTATTTATGACCAGTTTAGGTGCAATTGCTATTGACCATAGTGGCTACCATCAACAACCGCTATCATTGAGAGCAGCCACGACTAGCCGCTGCTATGGATAGCGGCTATCACTGAAAAAAATTTAGCCATAAATGTAGGCCTGAATAATGCAAGTTAACTAAACTGACATTGGATTCAAGTGGTTTTGGGTGTAATTTTCCTAGAGTTCCTCCTAACTACCACTCCCATGCAAGTCTAGAATTGGGACTTTCCTCCTAATGACCAGTTTCATGCAATATTGGAGCTTGGCTTCTCAAAGAAGCCAAGATATAGAATATTAGAAGCCTACATATGAATCCTCCCAAAAACAAGAATGCATTTGATATTTTATGTAGCGAATCCCTATTCGAGTGAGCAACAAGTTAACAACCCTTGAGGAGAGTCGAAGTGCTACTCATTTTGTAGATTGCTGAGCCTATAACTAACCATGGAGATTATAAAGGACTGAGAAGCATGCTTCACAAATTACACAAATATAATGTGAATCCCCATAATTTTCATCACCAATCCATATCTAGGCACAAAGGTGACCCTTGAACATCAATTTAGACAAAAAATTAAGTGTCAGAACCCTTGGTTTTTGAGGCAAAAGATCACAGTTAGCGATCGCTATCATTGCCAGCGACCTACAGTCATGGTCACTTTAAGCGATAGTGGGTAGGGTTTGAGTCATCATTTCTTTAGTTTTAGCATATATTTATTATTACTTATGCTTTGTCAGCTTAGATTAGAGTAGATAAATCTTTTCCATTGCATTTGTATGGTGATTTCCTAGTTATTCATTCATTTTTGCTTATCTTTGTATATTTTCATGCTTTATTGCGAGATTTATCATATTACCTATGAATATTCGAAAAGAGCCTCATCATGAGAAGCCGCATATGATACTAATTGCTCTATGTTGTTTCTTAAATGCAGATCACAGGTTCTTGACAAATTCAAAGCATCTTTGGCATCAAATTCCTCCAAGCAAGTGAGAAGAAGGCATCTGTAAGCCCTTGAGCAAGTTTGTGTCAAATCTAAGAAGCCTACAGATTGCACCATTCCAAATTAGGGGGATTTTCATATTTATAATCATTGTATAAATAATTTGGTATCCCTAAGAGGGACCTATTTGTAATCTGATTTTAGTATGAATTAATAAGAAGAGACCTTGTGTTTTTTTAATTCATTGTCTTTCATGCTTTCATGATGTTATGCTTGATATAATTATGTAAATAGCTCAGGTGTATGATTTTTAGGATCGTACACATGATAAGGTATAAAGGGCATATTTTCTTCTCCCCCACATACTCCTATCATGCAAAGATTCTCCATGAAATACATGCCACACCCACCATAGGACACTCTAGATTCCTAAAGACTTACAAAAGAGTGACTCGATATTTTTACTAGGAAGACATGAAAAATGATATTAAGAAATTTTTGAATGAATGTGAGACCTACCAATGACAAAAAGGAGAGACAGTGGGTACTCTGGGTCTTCTGCAACCTCTTCCCATTCCAAAAAAAACATGGGCCGATATCTCCATGGATTTTATTGAAGGCCTTCCAAAATCTATAGGAAAAACAACTATTCTAGTTTTGGTGGATCGTTTATCTAAATATTTTGATTTTTATCATGTGGCCCACCCCTATACAACTAGTACCATCACACAAATTTTTCTTGATAATATCTTTAAATTACATGGCATGCCTTCCACTATTGTTAGTGATCGTGATCCCACTTTCACTAGCAATTTTTGGAAAGAATTGTTTAAAATCCAAGGCACTCAACTTCGTATGAGCTCCAATTACCATACCCAAACAAACGGTCAAACCAAAGTTGTTAATAAATTTTTGAAAACCTACCTCTGTTGCTTTATCTCTACTCAACCTCTTCACTGGGTTAAATGGCTTCCATTAGCCGAATGGTGGTATAACACCTCATATCACACTGCCATGAAGATGATCCCATATGAAGATTTATATTGCCAAACACCACCATATATTACCTCTTATATTCCAGGAAGTACAAATGTGCCAATGGTGGAGAGGGAACTTTCTACTTGAGATAACATTCTTTGCATTCTCAAAGAAAATTTACACACCACCCAACACCGTATGAAGAAACAGGCAAACCAACATCAAATAAAGTATGTTATTCAAGAAGGAGATATGGTATTCCTTCACCTTCAACCATATTTCTAAACTTATCTAAAACTCAAGGGTTCTCAAAATTGAGCCCCCAAATTTTATGGACCATATAAAATTCTACAACGTATTGGGCTAGTTGCTTATAAAATTGAGTTGCCCAATTCATCCAAAATTCATCCAGTGTTCCATGTATCCTACCTTAAACTAGTAGTAGGTGCACACATCACTCTACACACTCAACTCCCTGAGTTTATCGAATATGGAGTACTCATGGTTGAACCTGAAGCTATCCTATATTTCTGTAGTTGCCACCTTCTCAATCGCACTATCATCAAAGTTATTATTCAATGGAAATCTCTACCTTTATAAGATGCCACATGGGAGATACCTCATCATATCCAACAACAATTTCCTCATTTTTCAGCTTTGATTACAAAGCTCTTTTAAGGAGGGTGGCATGTTAGGACCCTAATCCTAACCATTCACTTTTACTTAATTTACTAAATATAATTGTGGACCAACATGTTCGTTCATTAATTCACAACCCTAGATAGATTTTTATGTGCAATCCTTGGGTGTCTTAAAGGCATCATCGAGAAATATAATTTACATTCATTGTTTGATTTTTCCAACTTTGCAAAGTTGATTCCTTCAGAAAACAATGATTCTATTTCAATTTCTGTAATTTAATATTTTTATCTCTAGGTACAGATAATAATAAATCAGGTTATTACTAGTATGTGAGACCTTATATGGGTGGTTGGTATCTCTGGCTCACAATATGTACAAATTATCCTATAAGTTTGTATTGCAATTTCTTAAGGGATCATATACAATCCACAATAGGACTAGTCTTTAGTTATGTTCTTCTAAATATTCATTAATGTGATTTAACTAAGCAAACAAGTTATGTGGTATTTTTTAAATTTTTGATATAATAATTTCTTAATTAAAGGTATCAGGTTGGATAGAAAAGACCTTTAGGACCTGTGTGGTGTTCATGTTAGGTTCACCAAATATGTGATCATGTAAATTGGGACAATCACAAATGTGTTTCTTTTTATGTGGGATCACACTCAAGATTAGGGGACATTTGTGACATCTAGGAATCTAATTTCATGAAGTTAATTTGTAAACTTAGGGCTTTGTGGGAAGAAATAAATTCTATTTAAGATTTTATCTTATCTTGATGCCCATAACTTGATTTATAGCTAAAATCCATAAACCAATATGCAAGCATACATGTATGTAATATATATAGCTCTTCAATTTGAATGATGATAGCAAGTAAAAAAATTAATTTTTTTTTTGGTTTTAAATACCAAAAATATGTAAACACTCAAGAACCTTATCTATATGACTCTTTCTATTTGAGTTATTTACAAAGCAAACAAATTGCAAGCATGTAAATTCAATAATGTAACTATGTGTGTTTTTGGTTTTATGCCCAATTTAAAGATAACAAATTAAATTTTGTCCCCTTTAATAATTTTCAATAAAAAATGGTTTTCAAATTATTTTGTAACATACCCTTTCAAAGTCAAATAAAAATTCAAAAATAGGTCAAAAAATAATGGATTTAAATTTTCTAAGACTTATACAAATAGAATATAAATATTCAATATCTAATCTCAAACTAGATTAGAAGTGCTTGACATAAGTACCATGCAAAATTACCATCCAAAAGTTCTAGACAAGTATCATATGGAAGTGACATAGGTAGATTTGTATGGTGATTTTTGTCCTAAACAATGCTTTTGACTATAGCTATTAAATGGAAACACTTATAGATAGATAGAAGGAAAATAGGCAATTTGTGCAAAGGATTTTTCTAATTTTAGCAAGAATCATTGATATTCCTTTATCAAAAGGATCAAAATCTATTTTTTGTTTATATGAGAGAAATAATTTAAATCATAAAGGAATAAATGATGTTGAAAGTAAAATATTTTAGATAAATAGATGAATTAAAGGACAAATGTTAACTAGATTTAAAATTAAAGAGGAAGTTACAACCCAAGAACTATGGATTGCTCCTTCATTGATAAATATAGACATGGAATGTTGGTTGGTCTTCTTAGAGGCTAGTGGATGCTTGATGGGTGCTCACTAATGCACTTGAATCACTAGATGTGCCGCTTTAAAAGGAACAAGGGTATGGATGCCTTCAACCCCAAAGTCACTCTAATTGCATATCAAAAATATTTATGCCAAGGAGATTATAGCATCATGAGGGTAATAAAAATATTTATTGTCAAAACATTCTATCCAAGGGAGGTTTTTATAGATAATTCAATTCCCTCATGGAGAGCTATTGGACATTTTTTTTGTAAAGAGAGCAATATAGGTGTATTGGGAGTCACACTGAGTTGATTTAGAGTAGTAGGTAGTTTCAAATAGATGATTGAAGTTTGATTGGAAGATGCAAGTAGTGAAAATTCATGCAAGTACCAATAAAATATATTCCATGAATTTTGGTCCCTTGATTCACATTAACTCATATAGTGAGGTGGGATTCATGATGGAACAAATATTGATGAATAATTTAACTACCAAAATTTTAGTTTTTGTGGTGGTAAAGCAAAAGCACCACGAAGGCACAAAATAATTATAGTGCTTTTTTTTATGGTGCTACTACATCTTGATAGATTAGGAGGTAGAAGGGCAATATGTTTAACTAGCAAAAGCATTGTAGGGTAGTAGAAGTGCCATGTAGAAGTGTTTTGGTACTTTTATAGGGTTATATTTCTTCTACATTTAGGACACTTGAGGGATCAGTTCTTGTGCAATTATAGGTATGCTTATACTCATTAGAAAGTGTTTTTCAATACCAGTTCAACAACATAATTTTTATTTTTTTTTGTGAGTTTTTATGGTAATTTTGTGAACCTTAATGATGATGTTGATTTTTTATTTAAATATGGATACAACAAAGTCAAACTAGCTTTGTTTGCTTATAAAACTAGTTGGTAAGGGAAATGACTCTTTTTATGATCTATTAGTGCATAAAATTGGATGTCTACATATAGTATAACTATTCATAAATAATTATGACCTTCAATTCACATTGAATAAAATCAAAATATATTTGGATGATTATTATTTATTAGATCATATTTCATGAGAGTGGCATTGTGATTTGATACGACTTGCAATAAAATATATGAAGAGATCATATACTCCATTTGCAATGATGTATTAGATAACAAAAATATATTTAATCTTTATGTTACATGATTTTTTCTAATAATTTTGTCATCCCATGTATATTCAAATATTGAATGAACATCGTCGCAATTGCTATATACGTTAATAAAGAAAGAAAATATATCCATTGATTTAGGTCACCTAGGAGTACAATCCTTACTTTTCAAATGATATAAAACTATGTTGAAGTCTTCCCCAAGAATAATTAGATCACAATTATGAATCATCATTGATTTTGGTACAAATATAATGATGCCCTTTCAACATATATCATGAATATTAACTACAATCGAATCATATACATTTATAACTCCAAATTTGATATTTTCCTATTTCCTATTAAGGAACATGAGCAACTCAATTACTTCCTACTTCTAAAGTAATTGTCCATCTCATATTATTTTAGTACCTTCTAAATATGCTATAACATAAACTACTAGACAAATAGATCCCATCTTTCAAATCCTTTTAAATGAATCCTTATGTTCCTAACGAGTTATTTTTGTTGTATTAAAATAAACTTAATATTATAACATTATATTAACTTATTTATTACTCTTTTTTAAGGTGTCGTATTCATACACCTAATATTTCAAGATGTCATTTTCATAATCACATTTTATTCTTATTTGTGGGCTTAGATCCACTTGTTTTATCACTTGTGATATATATTTTCTAGTTTTAAATATTAATATCCCTTTGAATTTCCTTTTATCCTTGTTCTTGCTTTAAGGGTGTTCATATATTTATTCCATTGCCACAAAGAATTTCATCATCATAAATCTCTACTATTTTTCAAATAATTCATAGTGATACTTATCATCGATAGGTTTATGCTGCATTTAAGAACCTAAAGTGTTAATAATATCCTCTAAAATACTTTCTTATTTAGACTTCCATTGAAACCCTAAAGTACAAGGATCATAGTCCATAGTATTTATTTATGATTCCCTAGAATCCCTAAATTTACATGAATATCCTCCATATTCCATTCTTTATTATGCTACACTTAAAGATCTAAAATTTAAGGGATAAACTCTATATTGCTTAAATTTTATTACATGAATATGATATTTAAGTATAAGAGCAAAATAAAAATGAGTTACCTGGATTGAAATTGATAATTGTTTCCTTATTTATTTTAAAATTCTCCTCCACATAATCCTTCATATTTAATTATTTCTAAACTCGAAATTGCACATTATATTTTCTCATCCCTTGCATCCTTCTTAGTTTTTTAATGTATGTTTCAAGAGAATTATAAGGGATTTGACAATCTGGTGATGTAAAGGGAACTTTTTAACCAATTACATGGGATTGAAATGACCTCATCCATATTACATCGTAATCATATTACTACAACAATTCACATAGTAGAATTACAACACCATATAAATATTATGCATATATCTACTATATATGATTTGAGATTGTGTTTTCTCTTTGAAATTTGATGTGTCAAATTTTAACCTTATTTTATGGTGTGATACTCTTCATTTCTCACCATTTTCCCCAAATCCCATCACCTTTAGAAGGGATTTTTTTGTACTTTTTAGGATTGGAAAATAATTGATCTAATATAACTTCCACTACAATATCCTCTCCTTGAATAACCCTGTAGTTTATATCATGACCAAGAATTTCTATTTCACTTTTGATTCTTTTCTCTTTGAATTTTTTATACATGTGTCTAGTCTCAAAAAAATTGTGGAATCAAAATCTAATGTTTGTATAATCTATTGTTGATCCCATTCTCTTGATTTTGTTTTAATCTTAAATTTTTTTAGTAAATATTTTCAAATATCCATGGAAACATATATATGGGTATATACATCATGCTTATGATCCTTAGTAGTTTATCACTTTCCTTGATAAGCTGATTAGAAGTTCAGAATTTATAATCCATACTTTTAATAGTTTTATCTCCATAGAAAACTCTCACTCTATTGACTTAAGTATAGGTAATATATACCCCTAAACCATGGGCTAGCACTCATTAATTCCTCCCCGATATTTAAATTGTAGAGTATGATAAGGAAATTATTTCAAAATAAAACTCATGGAGTAATATGAATTCAATTCCCACTTCTATTTAATCAAATTTTTAAACTTTGAAAATCCTAGCTAGTTTCTATAGAACTTAAATACTAAATCTCTATTTTTTGAATCGTTATATCATGCTTGATCACCTCATTATTGATAATCACTTTTGGTGTAACATTTTATACATTTAAGGATTGCCATAGATTTGATCTTCCTCTAATCCCAATCTAGGATATCTATTCTTGTAGATAGAGTATACTTTATTTCAATTAGAACTTCCATAAATGAATTTCCTTTCATGAAACTTATTTTTCCTTATAATATTTATTCATTTTTTGAAGTTCTCTAGTTATGTAGAATGAGAAATAGTGAGGTTCACTCGTTGTTCACACTTACTCCCTACTCAAATCAATAATATTTGGTAATAATTAATTCTCTTTAAATATATCTATAGATGTTTTTGAATTTGGATTTTAGAAACATACTTTCAGTCCATATTATTTCAATTTATTTAAGGATATTGATAAGTAACTCAAGAATACTTATTATTTGGATCATCCTTCTTTTATCAAGGATATCAAAAAAGTATAGTGCTAAATTCAAAAAACTATTATAGTTACTAAATTTAATCTATACTTAGTGTTGAATCTAAAACATTGATAAATAAAATTTCTTTTTAAATATAAACTAGTAGATAAATATCTTTATATTAGAAAATATGAAGCAATTATAGGATATTTTTTCATAAAAAAGTAAAGAAAACTATAGGATCATTTTGAGGGGAACTATAGAACATGTGTTATTACATGAAAAAATTGGTGATTCTAATATCTTTATGTATTCCTTGTACAAAATCATGAAAACTTGTTTTAGACAACTATATAATGATAAAATTTAAAACTTTATGAAAAATTACGAATTGGGCAAAAACAAATATCTATTTAGTAGTAAATTTGATGCACAATTAGCAAGTGCCACATAGTATATAATATCCAATAATTCATTTTGTTTTTCAAGTTGATTTAATATTGGGGTTGCATAGTCTAGTAGAAACTGATTACTAGCTTTTCAAGTGAAGTATTTAAAAAATAGATCAAGCTAATGAATCTATCCATACTATCTTTTAAGGTTTATATACATAGTAAAAATAAATAGAAAATATTTCAATCAAGAAGCAAAAATGTTTAACAATAAGCATAACATGATATATATATAATATTCTAAAAATATACAATGGCTAATGTTTTTGGTATATTATGCACAATAAGCACCTAATCAGGTCAAAATAATCAAATTAACATCTAGTCATTTCCATTTATAACAAACCACATAGTAAAATGAAAGAATGATGAATATTTATACAAATTGTAATATCCTAGTTAGAGAGATATCTTTCATGTGTATTTGATTTTATTTGGTACATGTTATTTTACTTCTAAACATTAAACCATCCTATTGGCATACTTATCATTATCATTGTTATATGCTTAGTTATTTTAGTGTGAAGAACACAAGCTTATACTGAGAGGGGGGGTGAACAGTATAAGACCTCTTTTTATTTTTTCCTTTATACTTCAAAATAGTAAAGCAATATACCCAAAGCAATATCAAAGCAATGCACAATATCATCCACAAAGTGACACCAATTTTAACGTGGTTCACCCAAAATGGTCGGGCTACGTCCACAAAACTTTTCTCTAAAAGTTATCTCAAAGTTCTTTGGGAATCCTTCCCAATTACAATGTTTATGAGCCTCGGCCCAAAGGAGATACCTTCCCCTAATTAGAATTTATGAGCCTTCGCTCAAAGGAGATACCTTCCCCTCTGCTCTGGAAATGATCCCTCAGAAGATCAACTGCCTCTACCTCTTGCCAGAACGTGGAACTCCTTTCCATCGAAGACATGTCCTCAATGCTTAGCCTAAGAGACTTCTGCCTTCTATGATCACGTCCACAACAGCTCAAAAACCTATACCAAACATAGTCAGTCGGTCTAGTACAAGTCTTCCTCTATCCGTCAGATCTGTCCAATGCTTGAACAAATCAATCCTCTCGCACACAAGCCTTCTCAAAGACTTGCCAAATCTGTCCTCGAGGTTCTTCT
Organism: Wollemia nobilis; assembly: GCA_028583015.1. Classification (NCBI taxonomy): domain Eukaryota; kingdom Viridiplantae; phylum Streptophyta; class Pinopsida; order Araucariales; family Araucariaceae; genus Wollemia; species Wollemia nobilis. The sequence continues at coordinate 33,806,030 of JAQPPZ010017052.1, forward strand.
CAAAGAACCAATGCACCTCTGTCCTCAAGTTCTCCGATAGAACTATCAAACTCAGCTCACAAGTCCTCTGCTAGGACCTGTCCAAATCTGCTCACAAGTCCCCACCGAAACTTGTCCAAAACTGCTCACAAGTCCCCACATTCAAATCGCTCACAAGTCCCCACCAAACCTGTCCAAGACTACTCACAAGTCCCCACCGGAACCTGTCCAAAAACTCAGCAAGCTCACCAAGAAAAAAACTTTCTTAGTAGGAAATCACAAGGTGAATTGTTAGAGACCCAATGTGATTTTTCAAACTCATAGAAGCATAAAGAGAATTGTTAGAGACTCAATATGTTCTATACTCAACTCCCAATCTCAAAACTCAACTCAAATCAACTCAACTCAAACTCAATCTCAAATCTGAAAACTCAACTCAATATCCGAAATGGATAGGATAGAATGCTTTCTTTCAAGAACATGAAACCCCAACAATTGCCAACTATGCAAAGAATCACATAACAATGATACTCATGTTCTTTTCACCATCAATTAGGGCTTCAACAACAATGCTCATCAAACAAGGTTCAATCAACACCATTCAACTCAAAACACAACCTTGAAGCATTTCACAATCAACATCAGAAAAGGAAACAAGTAGAACTCCTTTTCTCTCCAATATTGTTTGAACAAAAAGCATCCACCAACTCAAATCACAATAGCACAAAACAACTTTTCAAATCATCAACAAAGGAGTAAGCCCAACACTTTAACCAAGTAAAGAATAGCTTGATTATTACCAATTTAATGAAAGCAAATGTCAATCTCAAAGCTGCCCACTTAAGGTTTCACAACTTCACACAAGAAGCAATTTTAACCTTAAAACATCATGCTTTCATTTCCATAATCAACCAAAAGCACTCTCAACATTACAAGAAAAATTTATCCCTTATACACCTTATTTCTCCCTTATAGTCTTATCAAAAATAAAATTTATCTCTCATAAGAATGCAATAAGATATTTCAAACAACACCTTCAAAAGAATATTTTATCAAAATAAAACAAGCTTTAAACTCCTTATAACTCCTAAGTCGTTTTTCCCTCTAATAAACTTCCTCCATCCGCAAAATACACTTAGCAAAAATTAATTTCGAAAATACCTTGGCCAACATCAAAAATCGCGCTATGGAGAAATTGCGCATGAATTCTAACACCACCCGCTGCGTCCACTTCACGATGAAAAACCCTTTCACGTTATTCGAACGCGGAACCTCCCGTTCGGGTAGCGCGCCAACAACCTAGCCGCTACCGGTGCGCCAAAGGCGCCCGGTGAGGTTTAAACCTCACGCTGTTAGCCTTGTTCCTTCTGCGCCAGGGATTAAATAAAACAACAGTGCCTCCCTTTCTTCTGACGCGAACACGAAGACAAAAACCTTACGATGGATTTACGACAAACGACGAGTACAAAAAATGAACAACGGATTCACGAAAACGGTGAAGACACAGTCGAACAACAGATCACGAATTCACAGCGAGCAACTCTTTTCAAAATGCGGATGGGATAATTCTTGATTTTCATCGAGGGAGATTTATATGCATTTTTACCATAAGCTCTTGACGTCGGCGAGGAGTTTAACACGTCGGCGGAGGTCTTGGCTAGCGCCCACAATCTTAAAACATAGCGCCATGGGTTAGGATAACCCATTGCAAACAATAATTTAATATTTATTTAAAAATAATTAAAGGGAACCTTAACAAGGTTTTTAATTATTTAAATAAATACTTCCTCCTGGACCCAAATGCATTAAACTAATGCATCCACCTGTAATATTTAAACTTGCCAACTTGGGGTTTACAAAAGACCTTTGAAACTGTCATGCCGTAACCTTCATCAAAACAAATTATTTGACATCAAATCAAATTCCTTCAAGAGCTTCTTGACATCAATGACAACTTATACACTTGAGCAAAGGCAATGTACCCAAAGTACCCAAAATTGCCAACAATCTCCCCCTTTGTCATTGATGGCAAACCTTTACCGAAAACACTTCTCAAGAGCCAAAACCGAAACCAACTGTGCTAACAACCGACCAACTGTGCCCACAACCGAGAATCTTCCTTTGAAGTTTTGCTCCCCCCGACTTGAAGCTCTCCTCTTCACTTTGAAGCTCTCCCCCTTACTCATATCTCTCCCCCTTTGTCATCAATGGCAAAGGGTCACCTTTGGGGCTCGGGACTAAGAATGAGCCTCTTAGCTTAGTCCCTCCCCCACCTCCCGATGAGGTGATTAATTCTGGGGTGGGAGTAAAACTCCCATTAGGCACCGATCATCATCGGTGTCTATAACTTCCTTGTCGGGCCTTCTCTTGAACTCTTTGTCCATATTCCTATTCTTGTCACTCTTCTTGTTCTTGTTCTCATCCCTGTTCTTGTCCATGCCTTGATCCTTGGACCCGATCATGCCACCGTTCTCGTTCTCGTATTCTAGAATTTCAGCTCTACACCGTCCGATTATGTGACCTTCATTGTTGCACTTGAAACACTTGACGATGTTGTTTCTCCGAGGTAAACCTGATCTTTGAATCCACCAATTCTGACCAAACCTGTTCTGACCAAACCTGTTCGACCAAACCCGTTCGCCAAACTCTTCGACCAAACCTATTCTGACCAAACCTATTCTGACCAAACCTATTCTGATCAAACCTGTTCCTGTTATTTGCCTTGCAATAAACTCGCCTTGTGCCCAAACTGTTGACAAGAGTAGCAATACCCTTGAAAGAAACTAGCACTTCTAAAATTGTCATTTACCTTCTTCACTTGAGCCATGCAATGTGAAGCCATGTGACCAAACCTGTGACAAGCAAAACATCTGCCTTGAAACTTTCCTTTATTTGACCTCTTAGGTTCTGAAAACTTCTTCTTCTCATTCTGAATTCTGTTTTCTGTTTCTGTGCATCTATCATTCAAGGACTCCTTTTCTGAAATACTTTCCTCATCAGAACTCTCTTCCTTTTGGAGTCTCTTACTAGACTCTCCAACTTGTTCCTTGTGTGGCTTAACAAAACCAAGGCCTGTTTTATCTCGTTGTCTTTCTTTGACCTTTGATGAGTGACTTAACCTTTTTGGAGCTATCTTGAAACCCGTAAAGCTTATCCTTGTACTCTTTAGTTTCCTCTTTCAAAGAAGCCATTTTCTGTTCTAACTCACTATACTCAAGAACCTTAGACTCTAACTCATCCTTGAGTTCTTGTGTCTTAGCTATAGAGAAGTCAAGACTTTCTATAAGATCATCTCTCTCCATACAACATTCATCTAACTTATCCTTGAGTCTAGCATTCTTCTTTCTTTCCTTTTTCAAAGCACTAAGAGCACTAATAAGTTCACCTTCAAGATCTACTTCACCTTCCTCTATATCTTCCTCTATTTGTTTGCTTTTTGAATCATCAAAGCCTTTTTCAGATTTCTTATCACTAGAGGTGCTACCCTTTTCAAAAACCATACATGCATCTTCCTTATAGTTTTCTGAAGCATCCTCATACATACTAGAAACCAAATCATTATTTGTGCAATCATCCTCAAGGTGACCAAAGTTTCCACATCTAAGACATTTCATGATAATGAATCTATGTTTCGGTTCTTCCTCTTTTTCCGATATGAACAACATCTCATTTTCATCATCACTTGAAGAACTTTCACTATCACTACTAGAACACTTACTTGCTTTGTCTAGGTAGAAACTCTTCTTGTGCTTGTGAGAATACCTCTTTCCTTGATTGTTGTGCTCATCTTTGTTCTTCCTGTGATGCTTGTGCTTTTCAGAATCCTTGCTCTTAGAATCCTGTTTATCTTCATCACTTTCATTCTTGGGAACAATACAGTTCAAGTAGCATAATGACCAAACTTTCCACAATTGAAACATCTTATATTTTTCATACTTTTGTGCTTTCTAGAGAACTTGCCTTTCTTGCTGTAATATGCCTCTTCATCACTAGAAGACTCATCACTATCTTGAAGTTGTTTACCCTTGGATTTCTTGGTAGCCTTGAAAGCCGCCTCTTTCTTGACATCAACCTTCACTTGAGTTCTCAACTCAAATGCTGCAAGTATACTATGGAGCTCATCCTTTTTCAACTTATCCAAATCTTTAGCTTCCTCAATAGCAAAAATATTTTCACTAAATCTATTAGGAAGAGATCTTAAAATCTTATCACAAACATCATTTTCAGCAAGCTCAAGACCTAAGTCTTTCATGGAGTTAACAACCTCATCCATACGAAGCATGTAGTCACTAATATTTTCATCATCATTCATCTTGAGTTGTTCAAACATACCTTTGAAGTGTCTCAACTTGGCCTTTCTGACATTTGTATCACCTGTATGAACCACCTTCAACTGTTTCCACATTTCACTAGCTGTCTTGCAGTGAATCACCTTGGTGAGATCTGCTTTCTGTAAGCCTTTCAGGATTGCATTCATTGCCTTTGAATTGCTGTGATGTAGGAGCCTTTCTTCCTTAGTAATAGGACCATGTACAGGAATAGTGTACTCATCTTCAATCACTTCCCAAACCTCATTACCAAGTGCCATTAGATGAACCTTCATCCTTGCACTCCAAAGACCAAAATCTGACCCATCAAGAATAGGTGCTGCATTGCCACTTGAATGATCCATTGTGTTCTTTACTAGCTTTTCCTTCAAGTTGTTAAACTTTTCGAAGGCACCTGCTCTGATACCAATTGAAGAACACAAGCTTATACTGAGAGGGGGGGGTGAACAAGTATAAGACCTCTTTTTATTTTTTCCTTTATACTTCAAAACAGTAAAGCAATATACCCAAAGCAATATCAAAGCAATGCACAATATCATCCACAAAGTGACACCAATTTTAACGTGGTTCACCCAAAATGGTTGGGCTACGTCCACAAAACTTTTCTCTAAAAGTTATCTCAAAGTTCTTTGGGAATCCTTCCCAATTACAATGTTTATGAGCCTCGGCCCAAAGGAGATACCTTCCCCCAATCAGAATTTATGAGCCTCTCGCTCAAAGGAGATACCTTCCCCTCTCGCTCCGGAAATGATCCCTCAGAAGATCAACCGCCTCTACCTCTTGCCAAGCACGTGGAACTCCTTTCCACCGAAGACCTCCTGTCCTCAATGCTTAGCCTAAGAGACCTCTTGCCTTCTATGATCACGTCCACAGCAGCTCAAAAACCTGTACCAAACACAGTCAGTCGGTCTAGTACAAGTCTTCCTCTGTCTGTCAGATCTGTCCAACGCTTGAACAAATCAATCCTCTGCACACAAGCCTTCTCAAAGACTTGCCAAATCTGTCCTCGGGTTCTTCTCAAAGAACCAGTGCACCTCTATCCTCAAGTTCTCTGATAGAACTATCAAACTCAGCTCACAAGTCCTCTGCTAGGACCTGTCCAAATCTGCTCACAAGTCCCCACCGAAACCTGTCCAAAACTGCTCACAAGTCCCCACCGAAACCTATCCAAGACTCGCTCACAAGTCCCCATCGAAACCTGTCCAAAACTCAAGCAAGCTCACCAAGAAAAAAACTTTCTTAGTAGGAAATCACAAGGTGAATTGTTAGAGACCCAATGTGATTTGTCAAACTCATAGAAGCATAAAGAGAATTGTTAGAGACTCAATATGTTCTATACTCAACTCCCAATCTCAAAACTCAACTCAAATCAACTCAGCTCAAACTCAATCTCAAATCTGAAAACTCAACTCAATATCTGAAATGGATAGGATAGAATGCTTTCTTTCAAGAACATGAAACCCCAACAATTGCCAACTATGCAAAGAATCACATAACAATGATACTCATGTTCTTTTCACCATCAATTAGGGCTTCAACAACAATGCTCATCAAACAAGGTTCAATCAACACCATTCAACTCAAAACACAACCTTGAAGCATTTCACAATCAACATCAGAAAAGGAAACAAGTAGAACTCCTTTTCTCTCCAATATTGTTTGAACAAAAAGCATCCACCAACTCAAATCACAATAGCACAAAACAACTTTTCAAATCATCAACAAAGGAGTAAGCCCAACACTTTAACCAAGTAAAGAATAGCTTGATTATTACCAATTTAATGAAAGCAAATGTCAATCTCAAAGCTGCCCACTTAAGGTTTCACAACTTCACACAAGAAGCAATTTTAACCTTAAAACATCATGCTTTCATTTCCATAATCAACCAAAAGCACTCTCAACATTACAAGAAAAATTTATCCCTTATACACCTTATTTCTCCCTTATAGTCTTATCAAAAATAAAATTTATCTCTCATAAGAATGCAATAAGATATTTCAAACAACACCTTCAAAAGAATATTTTATCAAAATAAAACAAGCTTTAAACTCCTTATAACTCCTAAGCTGTTTTTCCCTCTAATAAACTTCCTCCATCCGCAAAATACACTTAGCAAAAATTAATTTCGAAAATACCTTGGCCAACATCAAAAATCACGCTATGGAGAAATTGCGCATGAATTCTAACACCACCCACTGCGTCCACTTCACGATGAAAAACCCTTTCACGTTATTCGAACGTGGAACCTCCCGTTCGGGTAGCGCGCCAACAACCTAGCCGCTACCGGTGCGCCAAAGGCGCCCGATGAGGTTTAAACCTCACGCTGTTAGCCTTGTTCCTTCTGTGCCAGGGATTAAATAAAACAACAATGCCTCCCTTTCTTCTGACGCGAACACGAAGACGAAAACCTTACGGTGGATTTACGACAAACGACGAGTACAAAAAAATGAACAACGGATTCACGAAAACGGCGAAGACACAGTCGAACAATAGATCACGAATTCACAACGAGCAACTCTTTTCAAAATGCGGATGGGATAATTCTTGATTTTCATCGAGGGAGATTTATATGCATTTTTACCATAAGCTCTTGACGTCGACGAGGAGTTTAACACGTCGACGGAGGTCTTGGCTAGCGCCCACAATCTTAAAACATAGCGCCATGGGTTAGGATAACCCATTGCAAACAATAATTTAATATTTATTTAAAAATAATTAAAGGGAACCTTAACAAGGTTTTTAATTATTTAAATAAATACTTCCTCCTGGACCCAAATGCATTAAACTAATGCATCCACCTGTAATCTTTAAACCTCCCAACTTGGGGTTTACAAAAGACCTTTGAAACTGTCATGTCGTAACCTTCATCAAAACAAATTATTTGACATCAAATCAAATTCCTTCAAGAGCTTCTTGACATCAATGACAACTTATACACTTGAGCAAAGGCAATGTACCCAAAGTACCCAAAATTGCCAACATAGTGTTAAACATGTCAATATCAATATACTAGTCCATCATGTTGTCGAAAACAAAACACAAATAGTATAAAGGAGAGGTAAAGTAGAAGAAACATTCATTTACTTTTGGAATATAATGGTTAGATAATAGATCAATATTTGCATCACTTTAATTTTTGTAAAAAACTAAATGTGGGTAAAATTTGATTGGTATTTTTCAAATATGATAGTCTCTAAGACTACATTATTTTATATATCTAACACTATTTTTCATAAAAACATCTTTTAAAAAGGGAAGGGAAAAAAAAGATTCATTTACTTAGACTCTTGGATATCATAAACTTTATGAATCTATAAATATATAAATATTAGTAATTAATGTTTGTTAAATGTAGTATGTATCATCAAGAAATTCTTGGAATTATAGGATCTTTATATCCTTCAATGCCACAATTTTTATTTATTTAACTCTTGATGGTGATTATAATGTGGAATATGTCTATGCAATGATTATAGGAGGATGTATTGTTGGCCTTTGTTTAAAATAAAGCTTGAATTTTTTTTTTTTATTATAGTGAGTCCTGGAAGAACAAATGTGTGGGTGCACGTTACTAGAGTTACAAGGTATACTATACAAATATTTAGACCCATCAATAGTTTTAACAATGTTTGATTTTATTGTGTATAATATTTATACACTAATATTTATGATTTGAAAATATCTTTGCTATTTGATGTCATGCATATGTTATCATCATTGATAATTTTTCTTATTCTAGTGACTATAATGTCATTCCATAATAAATTCTAGTGATGCTTATGTGACACAACATGAAAATTATGTGGGTTGCATTTGTATGCATGGGATGATTTTCCTAGTTAAAACCAATGTTATGGTCCCTACCAATAAAAAGTGGTTTTCCATGTGTATGTTTGTGATCTATTAAGGGAGCATGGTGTTGTTGTCTTCTTAGTTGGCTCATCATAGAGTATTAGATAAAATATCAAATTTAGAGGATGAATATGTAGGTTTATAGATGGCATGTTACGAGGTTGATATCATCCAAATAGAGTGTCAAAAATTTATGTTAGGACCCCATACTAACCTTATCATAAAATAATCCCCTTACTAATGTGAGGATCCCATATTAATAATGTTATGTAATGTGTTGTAATATATATGTGGCATTTGAGGTGCCTAGACAAATGGGTCTATTTTATGTAACTGCTTGTTTGGTAGAAGTTTCTAGCTTGGGTGGCCACTTGCATGTGAATCCAACCCTTTAGCATTATAGTTAGGGTTATGAATAATATTTTAAAAGGAAAGGGGGTATAGATGAAGGTGTCTATGATATTTTGTATCAAAGCTCTACTTCTAAGGAGGTTGTCCCCTCATAGAGGCCTATGCTATTCTATTGTGTTTTTGCTTTCTACAATATAATTTGTTGTTTTTCCATTCCATCTTGTAATATTTTCAATTTCAAGTTTATATTTATGTTATTATTGCAATATTGTGTGGGTGTGTTTTTATTTTTCTACAAGGTTCATACAAAGTGATATCAACATGTTTTCCAAGGTCACATTTTTCTATAATACAAATAATTCATGTTCTACCATTTTGACTTGTTAAGTATAAAAATTTCTTTCATTTTATTATTTATTTTTATATAAAGAAAAAAGAAAACATCGAGCCAATTTTACCTTCGTTTTAGTTTAATATGTTAGAAAACCTATGTTGAAGGTTTTAAACTACCACGGAGGAATTTGTATTGGCTAAGATATTTTACCCATAAAGTATCTAGTGAAGTGAGGTATGATCAAGCTCCAATACCCAGGATTTAGATAACACACATATATGGACTTGAGATCCCATGTATCTTTGGGTATATTGAGAAACACCCCTAGGATTAGCAGAAATATTTAGCCCTAGGAATATTTTTGAATGTGTATCTATCCATAGTGTACCAAGAATAACACTTGATAAGATCACCCTCCCATATTATCAGAGAGGTAGGTAGTGCACTCAATTGTATGAGTGGAATATTCCTTGAATAGTGGCTTTAAATATTATTTTGAGCATTATTATTCATCATTGTGATATAATAGAGGGTTATGGACACTGCATATACCTTGACCTAGAGTACCTTTTTTTATTGAATGTTTAACCTAAGCACCAAAAACCCTACCACATAAATTGAGAATATTTAAGAGCTTAAACTATCATATAATTGACTAAACTAAAACATATAAAAGAACTAGTGGTGAAAGTAGCAATCAAGATAGGGTTTGTTAGTAAAGTTAGCCATCATTTTAGACAAGGTTGTAGTAAGTAATAATCAAGATAGAGTCTAGTGATGCAATTGTTAGTTACATAGTTAGTAACAATCAAGATAGAGTTTGACCATGCAATTGTCAATTATAATCAAGAATTATAGTATTTAGGGTAGTTGTCAATAATAGTCCACCAAGAGAACCATTAGAAAAAATGAGTAAAAGAGTCATACATAACAATTTCAACGAAAATACTGTAGAGCCTACAAAGGGGGTTGTTAATTTTTTTTGAGTGAACCATGATTCTAGGAGAAAAACAAACAACACTTGCCTATTAAAATAAAGTCTAGGGTGCTAAAAAACATCATTGTGATACACATCCCATTGTATTCGTATTTTCAAGCTTATTATTTTGATATATATAAACCATACATGTTTTGACCCATTACTAAAAATAGTAACTCATGGAACAACACTTCTATTTTTAGTAAGTTAATTAGAATGGTCCAAATCACACATATATTGCTAAAGGAACTAAAGGAGCGATACCTATAGAGCCAAATATCCCACATTATACAAGAAGTTAAACCAATGAAATATGACATGCATATTATAAAAACTGATCAGGTTAAAGTCAAAGAAATGTATGAAGAAAAATTCCTAGAGGTTAAAGAACATTTAAAGAAGACCCAAAAATATTCCAGTATCTTAACACTGAAGGATTGGGTGGTAGTTTAGGCAATAAATATATAGAAACCCATCATACTATTTTCAACACAAATACCCTATTGAATATGCCTAAATTATACTTTCCTAAGTTTAATGGAAAGAACATTGATGGTTGGTTGTGTAGAGTAGATCAATTATTTAAACTCCATAATGTTCGCCAATATTTGTGGGTCACCATGGCATATTTTAACTTTGAATATGAGACCCCACAATGGTATTAGTGGTTACAAAATATGACTCCTGACCCTTCTTGGGAAGATTTTAAGTCTCAATTACTCTCTTATTTTAGCCCTAGTTAATATGAGGACTTTATAGGAGCCTTAAAAAAATTGAAACAAACCTCTAATGTTCAAGAATATTAGACTCAATTTGAGAAATTAGATATTAGGAAAAATGGATTGAATCAAGGATTTTGAGTTGTTTTATTAGTGGGTTGAAATATGATATAAAGGAAAAAATAGAAATGTTCAAACCACAGCCTATGATGCAAGCCATAGGATTGGCTAGACTAACAAAGGAAAATATTTCTACCCAAAGGTGGTCATCTATATTTTCGCAAGCCAAACCTGCATTTCCATCCAAGTTCACATTGAATACTAGTAATAAATCTCCACCAATCAAGAGGATGAATAGGGAGGAAATGGATAATCATAGAGCACAGGGCTTATGTTATGATTATGATGAAAAATATTCACGAAGGTATAAATGTGTATAATAGAAGTTTTTGCTAGATGTGGATGAATCAATAATGAATGAAATATCTGAAAATAAAGTAAACCCATAGGAGAAAGAGCTTTAGGGTGACGATGAAGCACAATAAGAACCATAGCTAGAGATCTATGTCCATGCACTTACAAGAATTTTTACCCCTTAGACGATGAAGGTAGTAGGACTATTCAAAGAAAAATAAATTACAATTCTTATTGATTCAGGTAGTACACAATTTTATTGATCCCTGAGTAACTAAACAAGCAAACTATTACATACATGCTTGTAACTCTTTTGAATCATGGTGGAAAATGGAGGAACATTACCTTGTAAGGGTAAATTCTACAATGCTAAATTGAAGATATGGGACTATGAACTCCAAATTGATATGATTGCTATTCCACCTAAGGATGTGATGTTGTGCTATGAGAATGATGGTTGTGTACCTTCAAAATAATAGCCTAGAAATTTGTAGAATTATGCATGCAATTCTTACAGAATGGGAAATCCTACATTCTTCATGGTATACTAATAATATCTCTATAGGTTATTTGTTCAAGTTATATGAAGAAATTATTAAGAAAAGCCTCACATGGGGTAGTATCCCAATTATTTGGAAATCAAAAATAGACTTTAGAAGTAGATGAACCTCAAGGAAACTTGCAACTCATTTTGGCTAAACATAAAGCAATTTTTGTAGAATCAACAAAATTGCCTCCACATCATTACCATGATTATGCTATATTATTAGTACATGATAGATCTAAAACATTGCATCCAAAAAATTCTAATAAACAAAATTTATTTACAAATATAATAAAACAGATAAATATCTTTATATTAGAAAATATGAAGCAATTACAGGATATTATTTTTAGAAAAAAATAAAATAAAAAATAAAACTATAGGATCATTTTGAGGGAAAAGTATAGAACATGTGTTATTACATGCAAAAACTGGCGATTCTAATATCTTTATGTATTCCTTGTACAAAATCATGAAAATTTGTTTTAGAAAACTATATAATGAATAATTAAAACTTTATGAAAAATTACCAATTGGGCAAAAACAAATATCTATTTAGTAGTAAATTTGATGCACAATTAGCAAGTGTCACATAGTATATAATATCCAATAATTGATTTCATTTTTCAAGTTGATTTAATATTGGGGTTGCATAGTCTAGTAGAAACTAATTACTATATTTTCAAGTGAATTATTTGAAAAATATATCAAGCTAACAAATCTATCCTTACTATCTTCTAAGGTTTATATATATAGTAAAAATAAGTACAAAATATTTCAATCAAGAAGCACAAATGTTTAACAATAAGCATAACATGATATCTATAATGTTGTAAAAATATACAGTGGCTAATGTTTTTGGTATATTATGCACAATAAGTACCTAATCAGGTCATAATCATCAAATTACATCTAGTCATTTCCATTTATAACAAATTATTAGCCACATAGTAAAAGGAAAGAATGATAAATATTTATACAAATTGTAATCTCCTAGTTAGAGAGATATCTTTCATGTGTATTTAATTTGATTTTGTTCATGTTTTTTACTTCTAAACACTAAACCATCATATTGGCATACTTATCATTATCATTGTTATATGCCTAGTTATTTTAGTGTTAAACATGTCAATATCAATAGACTAGTCCATCATGTTGTCGAAAACAAAACATAAATAGTATAAAGGAAAGGTAAAGTAGAAGAAACATTCATTTACTTTTGGAATATAATGGTTAGATAATAGATAAATATTTGCATCACTTTAATATTTGTAAGAAAATAAACGTGGGTAAAATTTTATTGGTATTTTTCAAATACGATAGTCCCTAAGACTGCATTATTTTATATATCTAACACTATTTGTCATAAAAATATATTTTAAAAAGGTAAGGGAAAAACAAAAGATTCATTTCCTTAGATTCTTGGATATCATAAACTCTATGAATATATAAATATTAGTAATTAATGTTTGTTAAATGTAGTATGTATCATCAAGCAATTCTTGGAATTATAGGTTCTTTATATCCTTCAATGCCACAATCTTTGTTTATTTAACTCTTGATGGTAATTCTAATGTGGAATATGCCTATGCAATGATTATAGGAGGATGTTTTGTTGGCCTTTGTTTAAAATAAAGGTTGAAAAAACTTTATTTATTATAGTGAGTCCTAGTACAACAAATGTGTGGGTTCCCGTTACTAGAGTTACAAGGTATACTATACAAATATTTAGACCCATCAATAGTTTTAGCAATGTTTGATTTTATTGTGTATAATATTTATACCCTAATATTTATTATTTGAAAGTATCTTTGCTATTTTATGTAATGGCTCTGTTATCATCATTAATATTTTTTCTTATTATAGTGACTATAATGTCATTCCATAATAAATTCTAGTGATGCTTATGTGACACAACATAAAAATTATGTGGGTTACATTTGTATGCATGGGATGATTTTCCTAGTTAAAACCTATGTTATGGTCCCTACCAATAAAAAATGGGTTTCCATGTGTATGTTTGTGATATATTAAGGGAGCATGATGTTGTTCTTTTAGTTTGCTAATCATAGAGTATTAGATAAAATATCAAATTTAGAGGATGAAGATGCAGGTTTATATATGGCATGTTAAGAGGTTGAGATCATCCAAATATAGTGTTAAAACTTTATGTTAGGACCCCATCCTAACCTTATTATGTAATCATCCCATTCCTAATGTGAGGACCCCATATTAATAATGTTATGTAATGTATTGTAATGTATATGTGGCATTTGAGGTGTCTAGACAAGTGGGTCTATTTTATGTAACTACTTGTTTGGTAGAATATTCTAGCTTGGATGGCCACTTGCATGTGAAGCCAACCCTTTAGTATTATAGTTAGGGTTATGAATAGTATTTAAAAAAGCAAGGGGGTATAGATGAAGGTGTTTATGATATTTTGTATCAAAGCTCTACTTCTAAGGAGGTTGTCCCCTCACAAAGGCCTATGATATTCTATTGTGTGTTTGCTTTCTACAATATAATTTGTTGTTTTTCAATTCCATCTTGTAATATTTTCAATTTCAAGTTTATCTTTATGTTACTATTGCAATACTATGTGGGTGTATTTTTATTTTGCTACAAGGTTCATACAAAGTGATATCAATATGTTTTCCAAGGTCACATTTTGCTATAATAAAAATAATTCATCTTATAACATTTTGCCTCATTAGGTATAAAAATTTCTTCTTTTCATTTTCTTATTTATTTTTATATAAAGAAAAAAAGAAAACATTGAGCCAAATTTTCCTCTATTTTAGTTTAATAGGTTAGCAACTGTATGTTAAGGGTTTTAAACTACCACGGAGGAGTTTTTATTGGCTAAGCTATATTACCCATAAAGCATCTAGTGAAGTGAGGTATGATCAAGTTCCAATACCCAAGCATTAGATAGCACACATATATGGACTTGAGCTCCCATGTATCTTTGGGTATATTGAAGGACACCCCTAGGATTAGCAGAAATCTTTAGCCCTAGGAATATTTTTGAATGTGTATCTATCCATAGTGCACTGAGCCTGACACTTGATAAGATCACCCTCCCATATTATTAGAGAGGTGTTGGTCAAATATCTACCTAATTAACAAAATCTACGTTAGTGCCCCCTAGACATGACCAATATTGAAAGGCCAAAGAAAAGAAATGTCCTCCATGCCGATCTCTAGATGGGGCTAACTCCCTTACTAATCCTACATAGGTTTAAGACTAGAGTTGTAGGAAAAAAATTGGAAATGATAGAAAGAAAGGGAAATATGGCCACAGGCCGGAGTGCAGGATTTGGGGCATACTAGCAAAAAAAATTCCCACCAAGCATTATATAGCATATCATAAAAAGTAAGCAACATAATTAACTCATAATTTTTCATAGACAAATTTTAGAATCACACTCTAGTACTCACTCCTTCACCAACAATGTTCAAACTTAGATTTTAGAATTTAAACTTTATAATAGATAATGAACGTGAGCAGGAAATAGAAGTGCTAAAATAGAAAGAAATCACATAGAAATTGCTTGCAAAATTTGGAAGTCAAGTTTCTTATATTTATAAAAAGAACTTGTCGATTTTTCTCGCAGAATTTCTAACCTCCATTTTTTACAATGAAATGCTTAGTATATATAGAAGGATTTTTCCTTTGTCATTTAATGCATATACAAACAAAATGCTGGTAGATCAAAAACCAGTGTGCCTATTTTTCTCCTCGGCATCAGTGACATCTTCAGTTAAAATATTCTACAAGGAAAACATGATCCAATTTTTATGGAAGAATCACACAAAGAAGTGAACAAGAGTAAATTCTTGAAGCAATATTGGTCTTCGGTGCATCGAGATGCAACAAAATCGTTTGAAAATTTGCATTTGGTCATTGAATTTGCTTCATATCTCACCTTGGAAATTCACTTTTGCTAGGAAAGTATACCGAGCATTAAATCTACTTTAAAAACTAGCAAGGTTGATAGGCGGTGCATTGGAAATGAGTGAAAACTCCCTCTGATCCTGCAAAATTGAAGTGAACATTCTGGAAGCACTGCTAGCATTGATCCAAGAATTAGATTATACCTTTCTTTACCTCTTTCCCAGAAAATATATGAAATTGTACCTTTGGAAGCAATGTGCCTGAGAATTCAATGTAGGGTTATGCATAAGGGGTTGGACTCAAAATGTACTTGTAAAAAAATGGCGAATCCTAATCAAAATCAAGGTGAATTATGGAGAATCCTAAGAAAATCAAATCGAGCATATTCATACCAAAATTTGAGGTATTTGAAGCCCTAAAATATAAGGTCATATTTAGGGCCACTTTTGACCTATTAAATCATATTATAACTTCATAAAAACATCACCATTAGATCAGTCTTGAAATTTTTTTTCCAACAAGTACAAATGTGCCTATGTTTGGATATATATTGTGGTGAATTCACCCTACGAAATAATTGGTCTTGAAAATTTTAGGCGAATGGGCCTACGTCAAGGGTCCTCATATTTGCGAATTTACAATTTTGGAAATCCTAATATTCGCCCAATTTGTGAATATTCGCCACTATGCATAACCCTAATTCAATGCCAATGAATTGATTTCACCCAAAAACGAGGTAAAACAACGTTTTTGGGGCAACAATAGGCGACAACGGAGCTTGGTTAAACATATTCAATAATATCGCCCATCACCCATTATTTTTTAGTTATTTTATTTATTTTCACCTTAGAGGAGGGTGACAGAGACTTTTGCCCCCTTGGGAAGGCGAAATCACCTTTAACTATTTTTTCTTTCAATGTATTACATGGTGCAACTTTCTTCCTGAAATCATGTTTTGAAGACCTCATTCGCTCCATACAGAGGTGAAATCTTAGGGTGCCTCTCAATAGGTGCGCCTCCCATTTGATTGTGCTTCGACTTTGCAATGAGCACTTTAATTTTATTTTTACCTCTACCATGAGTGAAAACCTCCAACGTATTTGAAATGGGTCCCACATTGCTATTTATCTCTTTCACCTTAAAACTTACTCGAAATTCCCTTTCGTCCCAAATAGGGGTGACAATGAGTTTCACCCCTCACTTGGGGTGAAAGCGTTTTGCTCACTTAAACCTCTTTCTTATGGCTTTCGCCCTTGTTTCCATTTTTGGCAATTTCCCCATTTTTAGAAACTTTCCATTTTTGGTGACTTTCCATTTTCGATGACTTTCCATTTTCGAAAATTTTACATTTTCGGTGAAAGGGAGTTTTGAAACTCACTTGGGGCGAATCAACATTTGACTTTTTTGACCTTAAAATTGCATTTTCTTCCCCAAAATTGATTTTCTCCCCCGAAATTGATTTTTGCCAAAAAAGTGTCAAAAATAGATTTTTGGTGGTAAATACTTTTGATCCGTTCATCCGATTGTCTATTGTAATATATCATTGGAAAGCTTGAGAAAATATCTACAACAATGAAATATCTAAATATCATTTCATCCAATTTTTCTTTCACCACTGGATGTACTTCATACTTGGATGAATTTAAAATTTTATTTTTAGTGTGGCAAAAATGCCAACACTTTTGGCGGCTTGCAGGGTATTCAACTTGCCTAGATGCAATCGATCCTAGGGCATTTATCCATTAGAAAATTAAGTCATAACCACCTACTACATCAAATATTTTACTGCTTGCACCAGCTTCTTCTTGTGCTACTTGATATTGTTCAACCACCCTTTTCACCCAATGCTAGGAAATTCGCCGAGCTTAGATGATTTTCTCTACTTCAGGGTGCTCTAGTAAGACTCTGATATCTAACACCAATGTATATTGCAAGCTCCAACACAATTTGAACCAATTATGTGGGTGGTTGCAACCTTAGATTTTTTTTTTTGGATCACACCATTTAGTGCTCTCAGCACTTTATTTATCAGTCGACCTATTTACACTATTTACACAAAAAATTGTGACATGATTGACATACCGCCACCACAAACCTGGATTTGGGTGCTTATCTAGTGAATCTGTAGTGTCCAAACCAAATATGATTGTACTTCAGTTGATATTTAAAGTTTGGCTAGCCTCTACCCAAATTTTTCCAGGTTGCAAAAAAGATGCAACATGGTAGGTTAACATGCATGCCAATACTCATAAAGTTAATGAATAATGCAACAAAGAGATTGCCACATGGAAGTCTTATTTGAGTTCTAGTTGTGGTGATGGCTAACCCCAATATCACCACTATTGAGAGTCCACTGGCTGTGAGATATTGGGTATGTGCTCCTATGACTTCTTGATGTGACATCAAGATCTTTTTGGTGATAGCCCTACTGTCAAAATATCCTTAGAATAGTTTCCTGATGAAGTATGCTTATTGGGTATCAGTCGAGTACTTGTGTGCTATCCTCAAGGATAAAAAATGGTGCAAAATTATTCCCTTTTTGCACTCAAAGCTTGTCGTTAGACTCTTCTCTTCTTCTTGGTCCTTCTCTTGAAGAAAGTTGCAAGCTACCATATTGTTCATTACTGGGGTAATGCTTGCATATTCCTTCTATCGGTGTTGGGAGACATCCACCTCTTCTTGCTCCATATCCTGATGGAAGCTACAAGCAACCATATTGTTCATTGCTGGAGTAGTGCTTGCATATTCCCTTCATTGGCCCTGGATGATATCCTCCTCTCGTGCTCCACACAGTCATGTTCTAGGTATCAACATAGTTTGAGGGATCTTACATTGTGAATATTCTACAAGACATACAGGAGCAACAACTATCGAAGAGAGTGATGGAAAGGCAGTTTCTCTCCACTATATTTTTCCTGATTGAAGCACGAGTTGTTCTGCTTGTATTGCTTCCTAAAATATTTGAGGGAACCTCTATTTCCCAAATTGTATCAGGAGGAGGCTTATGTTTGGGTGGAAATCCTGAACATAGTAGAGGTGGGCCTAGGAGGGTGTCGGTTGAATTTACCTGGAATTATCCTCAAAATCCTTCAAAATTAAACATTGAAGTCTGTGATGATCTCTACAGGTGCTCTTGTTATGGTGGAGAGGTGCATCAAAATTTGAAAGGTATCTTGAGAGCCATCAAATGTGTCGACTAGTACTCCTGATAGGTCCATCCATGAGAAGATTCTCTTACATCCAAGAATTTTGTACCACTACAACACCCTTCCTTACAGAGATAGGACTAGAAGTTTGATCATAACATATTCGTAGGCTGTTCCATGGAGGATCGCTAAAGTAATAACATATTCAAGTTGCTCTCAGGCCATTCCATCAGTGCCATTGCATTTTGTTAGGTTTATTAGGGCACTTTTGGGAATATCATGTTGACTTTGGATATTCAGAGGGCCAAGATCATCCTAGCTGGGATAGCACACCTGTGCCACTATAGTAATGGTCTTAAAATATCACAGTCCTTACCACTGAGTTGGAGTCACCAGGTGAACATTATTTCTCTGCTTGTGAGGTCAAGGCTACTCACCAAACCTTGATTTCTCTAGGGTATCTTCTTTCAGCATAAAAGGCATCCATGATCAAAATATTTGGATATTTAGCTCAACAGAGTTTCCAGGTGATTTTACCATATGAAGGCAATCCAGAGATTCACCAAACTTGGGCTCCCTTAAAACATAGAGACTGTTTGTCCCACCGGGCGTGCCAAAAACTATTGGTAAAATATCTACCTAATTATCAAAAACAAGTTTGTGTACCCTAGACACGGCCAATATTGAAAGGCCAGAGGAAATAAACATCCTTCATGCCAATATCTAGAGGGGGCTAGCTCCCTTACTAATCCTACACAAGTTTAAGAGGTGGTCATCTATATTCCCGTAGGCTAAACCTACATTTCCATCCAAGTTCACATTAAATACTAGTAATAAATCTCCACCAATCAAGAGGATGAATAGGGAGGAAATGGATGATCATATAGCATAGGGCTTATGTTATAATTATGATGAAAAATATTCATCGAGGCATAAATGTGTATAATAGAAGTTTTTTGTAGATGTGGATGAATCAATAATGAATGAAATATCTGAAAATGAAGTAGAACCATAGGAGGAAGAGCTTTAGGGTGAGGGTAAAGCACAAGAAGAACCATAGCTAGAGATCTATGTCCATCCACTTGTAAGAATTTTTACCCCTTAGATGACGAAGGTAGTAGGATTATTCAAAGGAAAACAAATTACAATTCTTATTGATTCAAGTAATACACATAATTTTATTGATCCCTAAGTAGCTAAGCAAGAAAACTATTACATACATGCTTGTAACTCTTTTGAAGTCATGGTGGCAAATGGAGGAACATTACCTTGTAAGGGTAAATTCTACAATGCTAAATTGAAGATATGGGACTATGAACTCCAAATTGATATGATTGTTCTTCCACCTAAAGGATGTGATGTTGTGCTAGGAGAATGATGGTGGTGTACCTTCAAAACAATAGCCTAGAAATTTTTAGAATTATGCATGCAATTCTTACAGAATGAGAAATCCTACATTCTTCATGGTATACTAATAAGATCTCTATAGATTATTTGTTCAAGTTATATGAAAAAATTATTAAGAAAAACCTCACATGGGGTATTATCCCAATTATTTGGAAATCAAAAATAGACTTTATAAGTAGATGAACCTCAAGGGAACTTGCAACTCATTTTGGCTAAACATAATGCAATTTTTGTAGAATCAACAAAATTGCCTCCACATCATTCCCATGATCATGCTATACTATTAGTACCTTATAGATTTCCACCTAAAATTATACCCTATATATATACCTAGGTTCTTAAATAAAAAATAAATAAGTTGGTTCAAGAATTGCTAAAAATAAGGGTAATTTGACCTAGTACCAATCCTTATTATAATTCAATACTACTGGTTAGAAAAAATATGGGTCATGGTGACTATGTATAGACTTTAATGAGCTTAAGAAGCTCACTGTTAAGGATAATTTTTTTATCCTTGTAATCGATGAACTATTGGATGAGTTAAATGGTGCAAAGTTTTCTCCAAGTTGGATTTCTACTCTAGCTATCATTAGATAATGTTCAAGGAGGAATATATTTCCAAAATGACATTTCAAAATCATGAGATACATTATTAATATTTGGTTTTTCCATTTGGCCTAACTAATGCACCATGAATATTCCAGAGCCTCATGAATAATGTATTTTACCTATTTATTCGCAAGTTTATTTTGGTTTTTATTGATGATATACTCATCTACATTCACACTTGGAAAAACACTTATAATGTCTAGATCAAACTTTGAAATTATTATGGGACCATTAGTTATTTTTTAAATGATCCACATGTTACTTTGGCATGCAGGAGTTTAAATACTTAGGATATATATTTTCATAATAGGGAGTCAAGGGTGATTCCAAGAAAATTGAAGTTATCTAGAATTGGTCTAAGCCACAAAATCTCAAGGCATTTCATAGTTTTTGGGGCTCACAGGCTATTACCACTGATTTATACAAAATTATGAAAAAATAGTTGCCCCTTAACAACCTTGTTGAAAAAGTGTAGACACCAAGATCTAGGCATTTGAATTTCATCACATAATTTTGCATATTAAATTATATACCTAGGTCTAAACTTAGGCATATTAATTACTACACATTTTACCCACATTGCACATCACAATTATACATAATAATATATGCCTAATTCTAAACTTAGGATTATAATTTCTACACATCATTCATTCACATTGCACATTTTAGTCCTGCATAACATTATGTGCCTAAGTTTTGACTTAGGCATAAAATCCTAAACATAATTATATTTTCTATATTTTATTAAATCTAGGAAATATCCTTCTAGGATACCCTCTCTCCTCACTTGACATGTGTCCTAGCCACATCACCATCACCCCTTTGCCACCTCTCATACACCCTTGTCCCCTTTATCCCTTCACATGGGGTAACCCTCCACACTTCACTCTACTTTCACGTACCCACTTGCCACATCTCACACCTCACTCCACACTTCACCCCACTTCCACCTACCCACTTGCCACATCTCACACCTCACTCTACACTTCACTCCACTTCAAACCACCCACTTACCACATATCCCTAGTTAAGTGATACACTTATAGTGACTCACTGCAACTACCCAGTATAGGTGGCCACCCTATCCTTACCACTTGGCAGCCTTGGATTTCTAACTATCCTTCCATCCAAAAACCTCAAAGGTCTATGAAGGCACCATCACATGACCAAGAAAAGGGAGGAGAGAAAGAAGGAGGGAATGCTAATGTTATGCTTCTTGGATTGTGCTCATGTAAGCAATCATAATAATCATCTTCTTTTATTTTCATTTTGCATTAGTCATTTTATCATAATCATTGTAAACAGGTGCTACTAACATATTTCTTGCTTCCATGTGTGCAGGTATACAACTCAACTCAAGGTGCAAAGCTCATTTCAATGGTGGTCACAACTCACAAACCCACCTCCAACCTCGATTGTAGCATGAAGAGATGAAGACACCATGTTTATTGTAAAAGGGATTACCCCTTGTGGACATCTTATTGTAAAATGCACCCTCAAAGGATCAATTTGTATCCCAAGGGACCACTTTCCCGAACATAATACAATGATTCATTTTTATTGCAATGGTGTTTTTTTATGTTATAAAAATAATTCATTTATGTGGTTACCTCCAACATAACAGGTATTTATAGGTCTTAATAAGGCTATGATTTTGACCCTAGAGTTAGATACACTTGATTTTTTCAAACCATTTATAATTGAAAGTGATGCTTCTAGTCATGGCATTGGGGCTTTATTAATGCAAGAAGGGTGGCCCTTAGATTTGACTAGCCAGGTGCTATCAGATAAAAAATTGGAAAAATATACTTATAAAAACGATATGATGGTCATCCTCCATGTTGTTAATCATTGGTGATAATATGATGCAGGAGCATCCGGCGACATTAGAACAACCTCGCAAAAGTATTGAAAAGCAAGGGAGAAGTTTAAGTTTAGTAAAGCAAGCTTTACTTTCTCTAAGGCAAAAGTTGGGGGGGGTCACGAAATCGCGACCCCAAAGGCTGCGGCCAGGCGGGAGCTGTTTTTGTCACGATATCGCGACGTCGCGATATCGCGACGTTTTTGAAAGTTAAGACGGAGGCAAAGGCAAGTGCGGAGTTGAAGGTCTTTTGTCGCAACGTCGCGACGTCCAAAAGGCAAAGGCGGAGCAAAGGCAGAGAGAATGGATGGCAAGGCAGGGTTTTTTTTTCGAAGGCAGGAAGTCCAAGGCAAGGAAGCTATTTTCGTCGCGATGTCGCGACATCGCGATATCGCGACGTCACGATATCGCGACGTTGTGACGTTTTTGGCAGAAAGGTGCGGAAGGGGATTTTGGTAGCGATTTTGCTACGTTTTTGGCTGATGAAGGCAATGCGCCAGTTTGGTCGCGATATCGCGACATGTCGTGATTTCACGGCCAGAAGAAGGCGAATAAAATTTGGACACATGGACGGCCATGCGCGCGGGAAAATAGACATGCGGGCAGCCACATGTTCTAAAATGAAGATGAAGTCCATGTATCTTAAAATGAAGATGACAGCCGCGTGTATTAAACAGGAATAACCACTGCAGGGACGTGTTCTGACAAAGTGACAGTTGCAGACCATAGACAGTATGGGATGAGACAGCGTGCAGATCGGGCAGTTGCCCATTTATGGCAGACAAATTTGAAATCTCGATCGAGGGGGAAAATCAAATTTTAAAATTTTGTTAGGTGGGGCATTTATTGCTAGAGGGTCGAGGCCTCGATAAAAACTCGTTTGAATGTTTTATTTAGGGGGGGGACTGGAAGATCCAGGGAACAGAGGGTGTGCTGTATACCAGACAAGCTCTGGCCATTGTAAAGCCTGCGGGCTATTTTATTTTGATGCATGTAAATATTTTTAGCAGATTTTAATGAGAAAGTAGAATTTGTGAAGGTGTTGGATTTTTCGGTCCCCGTCAGTGGTATCAGAGCGGGAGTTCCTGAGTGTGTGACAGATCGTCGGACGTGAGGCAGTCACACCAAGATCTGTGGGAAGGCTTGAGAGAAAGTGAGAAGATGCCTCCATGAAGAAATCATGGTGGAGTAGGAAATGTGGTGCCGGTCGAAGATTTTCGAGCTTTGCAGCGGCAAGTTCAGGCCCTGCAAGAAGAACTGCGTAGAGGACACGAACCGAGAAGAGATGTAGACAGTGAAGATGAAGCGGATGAAGAAGAAAATCAGTTTGAAGAAGAAGAAGAAGAAGAAGCTGTAGATCCGGCACAAGCCAGGCTGTATAGGGCCATATCCCAGATTGGGAAAAGACCGAAGATGGAAGTTTCCACGTATTTCAAGAACTTGGATCCGAAAGAATTGATTGACTCATTTGAGGCCTCGATAAAAACTCGTTTGAATGTTTTATTTAGGAGGTGGACGGGAAGATCCAAGGAACAGAGGGTGTGCTGTATACCAGACAAGCTCTGGCCATTGTAAATCCTGCGGGCTGTTTTATTTTGATGCATGTAAATATTTTTAGCAGATTTTAATGAGAAAGCCAAATTTGTGAAGGTGTTGGATTTTCCGATCCCCATCATAATATCTCATTGGGAGATAATTATCCATTAAAAAATACCACTAGAGTCTAAAATATTTCCCATAAGAGTCTCTACTCCAGCATAGCAAAAATAGGTTTTCAAATTATTGGGGTATGATTATGACATCATGTATAAGAAAGGAAAGGAGAACATTGTGGTAGATGCTCTATTTCTTATCAATATGAGGATCAAGTGATAGTGTGTTCCCTGTTGTACCCATTTCACTAATGGGTCTCACTACTTCAAGAAGAGACAACCAAGGACCAGTCTTTATAAAACTTATAGGAACAACTACAAAGGGATCTCAATTCGCATGTTGGATACTCATGGGAGGGATGCCTATTATGATACCAAGGTCACATTATGGTATTCAAAACTTCATCACTCTTCAAGGATATTATGAGGAAGATGTGTATTTCACCTGCTACAAGCCAATTAGGATTCTTGAAGACATATGAGAGAGCTAAAAGATCATTTTATTTTGAGGGAATGAACATAGATATTAAATTTTTTATGGCCAAATGTGAAATTTTCCAATGGATGAAAGGTGAAATAGTTTGTACTCTAAGCATACTACAACCATTTCTAATTCTAAAAAATTTATGGATTAATATCTGCATGGATATAATTAAAGGGCTTTAATTTTGGAGCAAAATCAAACATTTTTGTGGTGGTGGACCATCTCTCAAATTATGCTCATTTTTGTTCCCTTTTCCATCCTTACCATACCTCCACCATTGCTCAAATATTAATAGACTCAATTTTTAAACTCTGTTGTATGCCCAAATCCATTGTGTCTGACCATAACCTCTTACAAGTCAATTTTGACAAGAATTGTTTAAATTGTAGGGAACACAACTAAGAATGAGCTCATACTACCATCCATAGAGAAATGGGTAAACTAAAATTATCAATAAGTGCTTGGAAATCTACATTTGTTGCTTTACTTTTGAGCACCTAACATAGTGGGTTAAGTTTTTGTCTTTACTTGAATGGTGGTACAATACTTCCTTCCACACAACTTCCAAAAAATCTCCTTTTGGGGTAGTGTATGGATACCCACATTTGTTGCCCTCTTCATATGTTCTTGGAAACTCCAAATTTCATGTGGTGGATGCAACTCTTTAGGAGCATACCCAAATTTTGTATTATTTAAAAGAGAAGTTGTTGCTGTCTCAAAACTGGATGCAATAGTATATTGACCAACACTATTCTAAGCATAGCTTCAATGTAAGCAATATAATTTTTCTTTGACTCCAACCCTACAAATAATATTTCATGCAACTTTGAGCTCATAAAAATTGGTAACATACTTCTAAGGACCATATTATATAGTGTAACAAATTGGAAAAGTGGCTTATAATATTGCGTTACGACCTTCTTCTAAGATTCATCCAGTCTTTCATATCTCTTATCTAATGAAGGTACTTGGCAATCACATACAAATTTAGTCAACATTTCTTGAGTTAGATGAAGGCTCAATCATCTTGGATCCTGAAAATATTTTGGACAATCACT
Organism: Wollemia nobilis; assembly: GCA_028583015.1. Lineage (NCBI taxonomy): Eukaryota > Viridiplantae > Streptophyta > Pinopsida > Araucariales > Araucariaceae > Wollemia > Wollemia nobilis. The sequence continues at coordinate 33,831,648 of JAQPPZ010017052.1, forward strand.
GAAGTCATGGTCTAATGACAAGGATTATATCCATAAGATGCTACATGGGAGATTTTCCAATAGTTACAATAATAGTTTCCTCATCTCTAACTTTGAGGACAATTTTTTGAAGATAAAGGGCATGTTAGGACCCAATCCTAACCTTATGTAATTATCCCCTTCCTAATGTGGAGATACCATATTAATAATATTATGTAATGTGTAGGTCAAATTTGAGACACCTAGACAAGTGGGGCCATTTTATGTAACTATTATTAAGAATGTAACCACCACTTTTTTAATAGAAGATTCTAGCTCGGTGGCCACTTGCATGTGAAGATAACCCTCTAGCATTATAGTTAAGATTATGAAGTGTCTTTAAAAAGGAAAGGGGCCATAGATGAAGGTATCTCTAATATTTTGTATTGAAACACTACTTCTACGGAGGTTGCCCTTTTAAAAAGGCTTGCAATATAGTATTGTGTTTTTATTTTCTGCAATATAATTTACTTCTTTTCCATTCCATATTGAAATATTGTTAATTTCAAGTTCATCTTGATGTTATTATTTCAATATTGTATGATTGTGTTTTTATTTTACTACAAGGTTCATAATACTTTATGTGAAGGTGTCAAAAACCATGAAAATAAATCATTAATATAAATATTTTCATAAATATAAAGTATTTTAATGTGAACAAAATATATTGTGTTTTTTATATAATATGCTCCTTTTCCATTCCATCTTGTGATACTGTTAATTTTAAATTATATTGATGTCATTATTGCAATATTGTATGCATGTGCTTTTTATTTACTACAAGGTTCATAATATTTTGTGACAAAGGTGTAAAATACCATGAAAATAAATTATTAATATAAATGTTTTCATATAAATATAAATAGGGTTTGAGGTGTAGACCAATTGGTTCGACCAAACCCTATAAGGGGGCAAAAGTCCAAGGTTCAAATCTCGGGCTTCGTCAGACTGAATGTGTGTCCCTTTCTTGGTGCTTTTAGCAACATAAAAGGTTTAAAATGATTGTTGCATGATGGTTATAAGAACAGACTACGCAAAAATTTGTGTAACAACTTCTGAGCGGACTGGCCATAAAAGCCAAACATCTTACCCAAATTCGTGGTAGCTACCAATTCCACCATATAATTTATATATATATATATATATATATATATATATATATATATATATATATATATATATATATATATATATATAATATAATATAATATAAATATAAATATAAATATGAATATAAAGTATTTTAACATAAATAAAATATATATATATTTTGTTATATACATAGGAGAAATATTTATAAAAATATTTAATATAAATTTACACTATAATATAAAATACATTTAAAGTTTGTATTTATATAAAATCCAAAGCTTAACTAATATATCTTGGGGAGATAGTACAACACTTAAAGCATTGGATCTTCTTCGAAAGGTCCAAGGTTCAAACAACTACATGGGCGAGTGTGTGAGGGAATGGGTGTGTGTTAAATTTCCAATAGATAAGTGTAGCTCTCGCTTTATGAGGGATCATGGTTGAAAGGAGACTGCTCAATCATGTACGTTTGTTGTAGGGATTATCACACTACACAAATAATAATTTTTTTTTACAAGGGATCATAGTTGAAAGGAGGTACGTCGTTGTAGGGATTTATCACACTACACAAATAATAAAAATAATATATTTATTTTTACTATACAGATCTTAAAGTTAAAAAGTACAAAAAAATTTCACATAGCACATGAAGGTTTATATCTATTAAGTGTAGCTCTCGATTTACGATCATGGTTGAAAGGAGATTGGTGAGCCTTGTACGTTTGTTGTACGAATTTATCATACTACACAAATATTAAAAAAAGATATTGGTTATTTTTACTATCAAATCGTACAGTTAAAAAGTACAAAAACATTCACATAAAACATGAAGGTTTATATATATTAAGTGTAGCTTTCGTTTTATGAGGGATCATGGAGACTGCTCAGCCACATTTATTGTAGGGATTTATCACACTATGCAAATAATAAAAAAAGCTTTAGGGGTGGGTGTGATAGGTGTGTATTAATTTTCCTATTGATAAGTGTAGCTCTAGTTTACAAAGGATCATGGTTGAAAGGAGATTGTTCATCCCTACAATTTTGTTGTAGGAACTTATCACACTGCACAAATAATAAAAAAATCTTTGCGAGGATCATGGTTGAAAGGAGACCGCTAAGCCTTTGTAGGGATTTATCACACTACCCAAATAATAATAAAAAAATATTGGTTATTTTTACTATACGAATCGAAAAGTTAAAAAGTACAAAAACTTTTACATGAAGGTTTATATTTATTATGTGTAGCTCTCGCTTTACGAGAGATCATGGTTAAAAGGAGACTGCTCAGCGCTATACGTCTGTTGTAGGGATAGTTTTTTTGGTTACATAGGAGAGTTGGTTTCAACCACCATTTTTACTAATTGGCAAGCGCAAGCTTCAAAACGATGGGGATCAAACCACATGGACTGTCCCAACAAATCTATCCATCTCATTCTTGTTGATGGGGATCAAACCACATGGACTATTCCAACAAACCTATCCATATCGTTCTTTTTGATGGGGATCAAACCACATGGACTGTCCCAACAAACCTATCCATCTCGTTCTTGTTGATGGGGATCAAACCACATGGACAGTCCTAACAAACCTATCCATCTCGTTCTTGTTGACCCGATGTGAGATGGAGACCATTGGTTGCTCGGGGTTCGTATCGTCATTGTCTCGTTCTTGTTGACCTAGCGTGAGATGAGGATCACTAGTTTCTTGGGGTTCATACCGTCCTCGTCATCATATCGTTCTTGTTGATTTAAATTTTAAGATGGGGACTATTGGTGTTCGTACCATCATCGTCAGTCAGATGCACACTCAGAGGATTCAAAACAGACTGTAACCTTTGCAAAAGGTTGGCTTCCCCTAAGGTTTGAACCTAGATCTCTTCTTGGTAAGTGCCCAACCAAAACTACACTTACCAATCCACCTTGTGTTTGGAGGTGATTGTTGTAAAAATTTATCACACTACACAAATAATAAATAAAAGCTTTACCAAAGATTATGGTTGAAAGAAAACTGCTCAACCTTCTACTTTTGTTGTAAAAAATTATCACACTAAACCAATAATAAAAAAATATATTAGCTATTTTTACTATACAAAACCTAAAGTTAAAAAGTACAAAACCTTTTACATATAACATGAAGGTTTATATCTATTTATAAATATGAGAAAGGTTTGTTTCAAATAATGTTAACTAAGAGAATCGTCCCATAGAAGTGTTTTATTAGAATGTCTTAGTACTCTGAAAATTTAAGAAGCCTTTTGCAACAATATTAGTTCGAATATAAAAAACAAATTTAATGTTTTTATAGTCCGAAGTTCACCCAATTATTTTTATCATGAAAGTTAAAATTTACTGGATAGACGCTTTAAATTTCTAGCTTCGTCTTCATAATCAAGTAAAGTTTTTCTCAAACAATAATCGCTCTATATTTCGTAGAAGGATTCTGAATTATGTGAAAGCGGATAAAATACGTTTTCATGAAATCAGCAACTATATGGAAATAAAATATATTAATAGGTAAGGATGCCATTTGTATTATTGGTAATGTGATCCAGGTTCAATCTTTATGGTGGATGTGTATAAGAAGTATTTACTAAAAAGATATTAACAGGCCTAAAAGCAGATAAGATGTTTCTTCCATGAAAAATATTTAAGAAACTTTCTTTTGGTGGTTCTTTCACGTTGGATCAACAATAACGAAGCAGAATAAGGTTTGGTGGAAGCAGTCTCCTCAGTGGACACCCTAGTTTATTAATTATTAAAAAATAATATGATTGACCAACTCTTTTATGTAATTAAAAAAAAAAAAAAAAAATCATTATTATTTAAAAAAACAAGGATTATTATTTAAAAAACAAGGATTCTACTTTCAATATTTTTTTAATTAATTTGATTTTAGATGTTTGATGAAAGTTACTTTGTTTTCGATGACTTCACGTAAGAGAATTAAAACAACAAAAATGTTATTAAGCATAATATTTTTTTAATTAATTTGATTTTAGATGTTTGATGAAAGTTACTTTGTTTTCGATGACTTCAAGTAAGAGAATTAAAACAACGAAAATGTTATTAAGCATAAAATATTATATAATATATATATACCATAAGTGATTTTGTAATGGATTTTATGTTATTGTTAAAATTGAAAATGGTCGTTAACCTAATTGAAATGATAGAATGACGGTTAGTTAACATTCAAAATTTTTAGTCTGTTTGTAATATTAAAAGAAACAATGTTTTTTTTTATTAGATAGGAAAGAAAAGGTTTTAAAAGATTTTGGAACTTTTACACATATATAATTAGGATTATTGGAATTTTTTTAACAAACTTGAATAAAAAAACAAGATAAACCGAGCCTAACCTTTAAATATTAAAAAGAGGAGCCACATAACAGGTAAACTAAGGGACCCTAAACATAGCTGAGAAAAAAAGAAGCAGAGGAATCTAATCCAAAATTTCCTCAGAACTGTCACGATTGTTGTTCTTGAAGTAATTCATCATCCAATTGATTTCTTTCACATAGATGGTAGACATTTTAACGGACCTATTGAAGGAGCCAAGTAAATAATTCATGGTTTTCCATGTATTCATAGGAGTCTTAAGGGGTCCCAAGACCTCAAAGGATCATCTCCTTTCATGGATGAACATCTAACTTCGATCTTAAGCTTTTTTTCTAAGGTCAGGACCAAGATCTCCAAAGATAACATGTCAATTCTTCTCTTCTTGAACTATTTTAAATCTCAAGCATTTTGAATGCCTAACAACATTATTATTCACCTTGGGGGTCTTCTAACCTTCAATATTTCCCATTGAATCTTTAGGAGTTTCTTCTTTATTCTCATTAGGAGAATCAGAGCCATCTATCTTCATGCGATAGTTTTGAAGAAGTCAAGGATGAAGACATGGGTCCTTTACTTCCAAAATTTTCAAAAGACCCATCCTTGCTAGTCAATTCAAACACAAGCTTACCAAGAATTATATTTTCCACCTTATCCCCATACATTGACACATGCTCAAAAAATAGTTTCAGAAGGCCTTGGTGAAGAGGGTTGGAGATTTTACCATGTTTCACCTAGTCCATCATTTTTTCAATGGAAGAGAACAAAAATGTAGGCACATTCATCAATTTTATCCTTCGCATGTAATTTAAGAAAGTAAAATGAAAACTGCAAACAATGTTAACTTGACCACTTAGATTACACGGGAAATTTACAAATTGAAGGTGATTCCATGAATGTTACAAAATCTATCATCAACGACAAAATTCCTTCATGGAACATGCACACTATTATTTAGGAAGCTAAGGTCTTGATGTAGAATTTTTGCAACACTACAACCTGCCATGTGTATCGGGAAGCTAACAAGTTTGTTGATTTGCTCACCAATATTGGGGTTAGTCACGCGAATCTGTCCATATGGCACTAAAATTTCACTCAAAATATTCTTAATGCTATCGTGAGAGGTATGCTCACATCAAAAAGTCTAATGATGGTAGTGACATAACTGCTTCTTCGGTGGGTATATTAACCTCGATCCACAAAACCATCATCAATAGCATCATTAGTGGCATGGATAACATCAACACCTCCCTAAAACTACTGTTCAAGAAACATGGCCAACAGAGCTCTATAGATGAAGAGATTGTTGATGTTTAGAGTTCATTTTTTTTGTCTTTCGAGCTCTATTCCCTTGCATGGAAATTTTGGTACTAATATTTTGATCCCTGCATGGGTACTAGTCTGATTTTTCTTTATGTTATCCTTAGACCTTGCGTGGGCTCTCTCTTTTAATCTTTGTTTTTCTGTTAAACAACCCCTGCGTGGGTCTATTTTTTCTCTAGTCTGGTTCATGGAGTGGCTAGGGTGTAGACACCCTGTTTTGTGCTTCTCTACATACTTTTCATCATATGCTTATGTTTTTGGTTTTGGGAACCAGTTAAAACCCATATAATATAATTTCTACCACCTACCAAAAAAATACTCCATCACCGCCAACACCACTCTGTCCCAAGGGGCTTTAAGAGATTCTCAAAGGTATCCATTTTGATATTTGGTTGGGTGCTCTCCTCTACCTCTGAAATACCTTAATTATCTAGCTAGGAAGTGTTTAGCTCTATTTATGCATTATCCATCAATAAGAACACTTGATATATTGGAAATAAAGGGAATGAAAATTATGAATTCCATCCTCTTAGCCTTGAATTTGCCATCCTCCCAAGTGTGAGCAATTTTCTTAGAAAGTTTAGAATCATATCCGTTAAATTTTCTCACTAGCTTCATCACTCCTTCTTTCTCTAGAATTCTGTGAACTTCATCATCTAGTATCAAAGTGACTGATTCAACTCCTTTTAGTTCTTCTACCATGGGTTTTCTGTTAAACTAGAAATGACTACTATAGTTGAGTAATTTTCAGAAAGGGTCCGACTATAGAAAATGGGACTAGCACAAGGCAAATTCTCTTTTCTCCTTAAATTAAAACCATCATCTTCACCTATAAGATTCATAATTAAAGGGTGGGTAATGACCCAATCCTTCACTTAGTCCCAAGAAATATTCACCACCCATTGATAGGCTCATGATTTATGGGAAGGAACCAACACTTGGGTGAATGCAATGGGTATCTATTCCAACAAACGAAGCATCAATAGGATTCATGACCATCAAAAAACAAACTACCTCAAGCATAATCATTAAAAGTTGCATTATCCCTCCAAGCCATAATATTAAGATCTTGAGGGATGCTTTCCCTCCAAATGCACAGGCTTTATTGAAGGACCCTTATACTAGCTAGATAGTTTACAACCATGATACCTTCTCTGAAAGCATGCTTACACGAGGCACTTTCAATTTTTTGGAGAATTCATTTTGATTCTACCATTAAATTTTCAATATTCCAGCTAGGGGTGTAAAGGCGAGTGAGAATATTGATTAAGTTTAAGGAATCCCCCTCAATAATTATCCTCTCATACTCTAGAAATTCAAGCAAAAATAAACCTTGGAAGAGAGCCTTGGCCTCTACAAAATGATCAGTTTGGATTCCAAGATTCTTGGCAAAGGTAAGAGTAAATTCTCCTTTATTGTTTCTAATCACTTATCTAGCCCTTACCAAACCTAGATTTCATTTTGAATCTAGATAAAAATTTACTTTTATCCATCCCATGGGAGGGAGAAGACCTTTAGCTTGAATTCTACTAGATTTTATTTGAATACACCCATGATCTATTTTTGGTAGATCCGATTTATTTGCTAGCCTTGCTTCTCTAGGATTTTCTTTAAATAAAAGAGAAAGACATGTTGGAAACATTTTTAATAAGATATTCAATAATTATGATTCCCATAGAATGGGGATCTCTGGAGCAATTTTTGAAGGCCCTATTATTCCTCTCCTTCTACATTCCCCGAAGGTAATGGGGAAGACCAAATTTCCAAAGGGACTAACATCTTGGGGTAAAAATAGGGGAGACCATTGCTCAAACATTTCTAATAAGGTCCTCAAAAGTACCCACTAGACCCCAAGAGTTCTTAAGAAGAAGTTAAATATTTCCAATGATAAGGAGCAATTCATGAAGAGGTGCTAAGAAGTCTCCTGATTCAATCCACATAGGAAACAATGGTTTGGAAAGGTCACCCCTCTTTTCCTAATATTTTCTAGAGAAAGAATTTTATTTTGAAGGGCTAACCAAAAGAATAAATTTATCTTAGGAGTAAGCTCCTTGGACCAAACTTGCTTACCAAGGAACCAAAAGTGATTCACATCAACCACAAGGTGATATGCAAAATTCATAGAGAAAATACCATTTTCTTATGCCTTCCAAATTGGGAAGTCCTCACAAACAAAATTTCTTATCACCTAGTTTTTCAACTTGAGGAACAGGAACAAAGATTTCAAACTTTCCTCCTTGCCATGGACAAAGTCAATAGACTGAATAGTCTTTTATATTTTTCTACCCCCTACTTCTTCAATTAAATATGTCACTTTAGAGATAAAAAGCTAAGAAAATTTAGGTTTTGAAAAGGTAAAAGAGGGATTCTATAAAAGATGAGAATCTTCAATCCATAAGTCTTCCCAAAATTTAATCTTTTCACTATTACCCAGTCTCCATTGGATGCCTTTCTGAATTATATTTTTAGATTTGACTATGCTATTCCAAATGGTGAAGCCATAATATGGATTTTTCTCTTCCAAGAAGCTTGCTCCCCTATTTAGATATTTAGCATTAAGAATTTGAGACCACCCATTGTTCTCTTGTTTTATAAACCTCCAACACTACTTGGTCAGTAGAGCTTTGTTCATAACATGAAATTTTCTCATCTCTAATACACCTACATATTTTTTGGCACACACTTGATCCCAAGAGACAAGATGAAATATAGTTTTTCCTTAAATCCAAATCAAATAAAGGTTTTTTGAAAGAATTTAATTTTTTGAGCAATTTTTGTAGGGATTTTGATTAAAGATAAGAAGAAAACAGACTGGCTTTGGAGATTATATTTTACCAATTGTGCTTTACTTGGATAAATGAGCATAGCTCCTTTCCAATATTCTAATTTCCTTTGAATTCTTTCTAGAATGGGATTCTAGAGCTCATCCTTGATTCTTCCTTTAAAAAAACACAAACCTAAGTAGGATGAAAGGAAATTAGCAATAACACAACCAAGAATCTAGACAATGGATCTTTGCCTACTGGGAGGGGTATTAAGGAAAAATATTTTACTTTTTAGAAAGTTAATAAATTGAATTATAGCAAGCTCATAAGATAGAAGAATCTCTTTGATTTCTCTTACTTGGAAAATAGAGAAGGTAGAAAAAAGAGTATCATCAACAAACTATTGGTAGGTGATTGGCTCAAGAGGGTTAGTTGGCTTAGTACCTTCTATGAGAACAACTACTTTAATAAATCTTCCCAAGGCTCAAGCTAGGATAATAAATAGGGAGGAAGAGGTGATATCCTTATCTCAAATCTCAAACACTTTTAAAGTATCCAGAACTCTCCTTTAACAATGACCAAGAACAAGGGAGTTGAGAAGCATTCCTTGATGAGGGAAATCCATCTAAGATGAAATCTGAAATGAATTAAAGACTTTTTTCAAAAATTTCTAGGAGACTTTACCATACACTTTGCTCATGTCAATCTTAAGGAACATTCTTACTTTTTTGCTCTTATCCACATAATGGATTAGTTCATAGACTTTAATAATTGCATCTAAGATTTGTCTTCTACTCATAAAACCTCCCTTATTAGAATCAATGATTATGGGAAGAACTATTTTCATGTTATTGGCCAACACTTTAGATAGAATTTTATAAATGGTATTATAGAGGTTGATAGGTCTAAATTATCTGAAGTCCTTGGCTCCAATGCTCTTAGGAATAAGGACTAGGAAAGTAGAATTCACATATTTTGGAATGAATCCATAACTTTAAACTTTAGAATTTGATTCCACCACATCCATTTCAATGATATGCCAATACTTTTTAAAGAATATGGTAGGGAATCCATAAGGACTCGATGATTTCTCACCAGCCATAGAAAAAATGTTAGCTTTTGATGGGAGGTAGTATGACCACAAGATGTAAAATAACTAATCTAATATGAATGTAAACTAATGGCACAATAATATGCAAGAAAGTAATAATATGAACATTTGCAAATAACTCAAAAATATACCATTAATGAAAGTGATGAAAATAGTACAATGCTATATAATGGAGGACATGAACACTCCATATACAGATATGAAAGGACTATATTGTACCATACTACTAAACTATAACACACACTCTCTATAATAACTTCCTCACTTAAAATAGTCATTATGATGCCTTTATATAGGAAGATAAATTCCTTGGCCCTTACTCTACCTAGGACTTATGTACATGTGGACTACATGCACATTTACAACTTGCACATTGACACTTGTGCATTTATTACAATACTTGGAGCAACTAAGTAACTTCACTCTAAAGTAAACTCCTACTCTAGCTATGTACCAAAGGTGGTACATTTACATAATCCAAATGATGTAATATACTCTAATATCCCCTTGTATTACATTATTTGGGTATTGAAGATTTTAGTCTTCAATATGGATCTTTTATCTAGTACTGGAGTTTGAGTTCTCCTTTGTTGTGTGTATCTTGTTCAAGTGAGTAGTTAGTGTCTTCATAAAATACTATATTTACGAAGAGAGCATCATTCATAGGATATTATAGTTCTTCAATTTTGAATTATTTGAGGTATGTGTCCCTTCTGATTTCCTTATTGATATTCCAATTGAGGATAATTGTATGGTCACTAAAACTGTTGCTGATGAGGATTAATTTGAGCTTGATATTGCCTTTGTTGGAATGCCCTATTTGGTTGGATTCCATGGTTTGTTTGATTCTCTTGATTAAAGTTTTTGGGATTGAATCTACAATAATTTGTACTATGACATTTTCTCCCGCATACATGACAATATCAGTTATTCCATGGTCTTCATCCTTTTGATGATGAGACAACATTTCCTTGTGAAGTATCTTTTTAAATCAATACATTGTTAGTAATTTCATACTTCAATATATTATCCATATCATATTCTTGAAGAATATTTATTAGCTCATCAAATTATGTATCTTTACTTAGAACCTGTAAAGTTGTAACTAGATGTTTGTAGCTATCTAGAAGTGCTCTCATTGTAACTTGAACAATGAATTTATCTTCAACCTTTTCTCATAAGGTTAGTAATTTTCCTGTAATGTATACCACCTTCCTTAGGAATAGTTCTATATCTTCTCCACCATTAATTTTTAAGAAATGTAATTGTGTTTGAAGATTTAGGATAATAGCTTTATTTTTCCCTTCAAATATTTTCTCTAGGGTTTTCCAATATTTTGTGGATGTTCTTGCTGAACTGATGTAAGTTTGTATTTCATATATGATGGAAAAAGTTATTATCATCAATGCTTTTGCATCATTCTCTTCAAACTTCTAGATTTATGTATAACCTGAATTAGATTTAGTAGTTATTTTCTTTGACTATCTCCCAAAGCTTCTAAACTATTAAAATTACCCTCACTTTGTTTTTCCATGAGGAGTAATTTGGACCTTTAGATTTTGTAATAATGAATTTATTTATTTTCATGATGATCCTTGATGGATTCCTTATGTCTCTCTAGTGATTTAGAATAAGCTATAAGCTTAATAAAGTGCTTAGTAAATAATAGTTCACCTTTTGATTTGATTTTGTAATGTTGTAAATGATAATAGTCAACTTTTATTTCACCGTATATTTCCTAATGAACTATGCACTTAATTTGAAGTTCTCTATAGTTGGATTTATTTTATCTCTTTAATATGACTATGAGACAAGTTTAAGTATATAATTACAACTTCTTTAAGTAAATTAATAACTTCTTTGTATAGCCCTTGATATTAATGTTTCTAAATTCCAATAATATATTTTTGTAGTATACCTTATAACTCCTTAATTTGGAATATTAGAAAAAAATAATATTTGCAATAATAGAATTTAATTTCCCAAGTACAAACCCTTATAACTCCTATGGTTTTTTAATTACAAATATTAACCTATTAAGTATATAAATCTCCTTTACTTTTGCTTTCAAACGTATGGTTGATTTTGCTATTATTTAAAAGGTAAATAATAGAATAATTTCAACATTATATTATACTCCTTATACCTCCTTAATGAAAGCAATTTGATTAAGGTAAAATCCTTACATTTATAATACTCCAAATCCTAAGTAATTAACATTTGGACATTGTCTTATTATGAACTGCTCTCCTTCAATGGTAGTCGTATGACAATGACAATGATTATTTAATGTTGCTTTTAACCTTTTTGTAACCTTGATCTTGATACTTTAATGTAGTCTGATCCTATTTCATTGCGTATGGATACTCTTTTTGGCTCATTGTGGATACACTATTCTCCTCCTTGAGTTTAGGTACTTTAAATAGTGTGGACATCTCTTGATGTTGGACAAGTGTCACTTGGGAGTTACATTAGGTTTCTTCAATGCTTAATCCTCCTTGTAATATGTTGATGCTCTTGACACTTGGTGTATTCATTGCTTAGATGTGAGGATGGTAGATAGACATTATAGTCTCTTCGAACATTGGTTAATGAGTCTTCAATGCTCTCGATTGGTTAAAATGATTATTAAACCTTTCACTCCTTCAAATGATGCCTTTTAACACTTCTAAGATGAGAGTTATGTAACACTTACTTTTCATACACAAAGTGTCATTTGCATATGAGGACATATTCAATGTCTCCTTTCCTTTAGTATTTATTGTCCAATGGGTGCAAGTCATGTAATATTAGCTTCAATGCTTTTCTCCTTGTTAGTGAGTGCAAGCTTGTGCATTTTCCAGTAAACGATGACTATATTCTCCTCAAGGTTGGTTCTAGCTAGGGTATTTTTAGGATTCTCCAACACTATCCTCTTGGAAAATTATGTGGCTTTAATCGATGGTTACTCTTGGATACTACGATTGTTCCTTTCCTAGCTGGTGTTTCATATCCAATCGATGATAGATTTTGATAGCTTTAATTGGCCATTTTCCACGTGATCAGTTGGGTAATGTATTCCTTATCCACATATTGATTTTACATAATATATGCTTGGTTAACCTTAGATCTACCTACCTTACACTAAGTGATATGCCTTACTTTATGTGTTGTAGGCTCTTATTATGTAGGTGTTGATCTAGTGCTTCTATACACCTTCGAACACCAATTTATGAGCCTTTTATGGATCAATTTCTCTACCTATATATCTTCCCCCCTTGACGTCGATGTTGCGACTTCTTGATGGATATATAATGCTAGCTGATGTAATTCCTTTGAATGGCAATAACTTATGTCCTTATATTTATGTTTAAAGGACAAGAATGATGCTCCTTTATCACTATAAATATTAGTTGTAATAGTTAAGATAATGTACCTTAACTTACACCAAGTTTTTTACTGAAAGTCTCCTTTTCCATGCTCTCTAAGTTTTATGGTAAGGTAAATTCTTGAGAGAAAATTTTACCTTCCATACTAGACAACATAATCCTCTAATTTTTGCACTTGGATAACTTAGTAAGAATGAATCCAAGTATGCAACTAATTTGGTTATTCAAGAGGTTTATCTTTGCACTATTATTTACTTTAACTAAAGTACAATGCAGTAATAATGAAATATCAAGGTAACTCGAAGTATGCACTAATTTTAACTATAACTTAAAATACTTAGTGCACATTAAATCTCTTAATTTTATGCATTCAATGCATCTTAAAAAAATATTTTAAGAACTACTAGTATAGTGCAATATTGATTTCACCTTATTACTCCTTCAAATGAACCTTAAATCATGCACTAGTAATTGCTCCTAAATGCACTATAATTTTTGTAACTTAATATAGTATTATTTGTTGTAAATTAATAATAGGAAGATTATATAACTCCTATTTTAATGTGCAGGTATAAACCTTAAAAGAACTTCCCCTTGCACTCCTTTTTGAAGACTTTAAAAAGAATGCACTCTTTGCAACTTTCACTCAGTATGGTGCTTAATGGATCTCTAAATAAATCGTTGTTTTAAAGTTTAAATAATGAAAATTTTGCACCCAATTTTATTATCTTTAATAACTATTGAGGATGGTGTATGTCTTGGTGATTTGAGTCACCAAATTGCTACACTTGAATTTATGATCTTGCAACTCTTCTTGGTTGTCCACAATAGCTCCTTAACTCACTAATTTATAGCTTAGTAGATGTAGCATAGGGGTGTAGTATTCCTAGTGGGGAGGTGATTTCTAATGCTTAATATGGTCAATTTACTAATCCCAACTTGTTTACCAAATCGTACGACCGTACGGTCTCTAAAACTACTAGTTTACGCCCAATGAACAACTTGTACGGAAGCCAAATCGACACACTGTACGATCTAAAATCATACAGTGATGGAGCTTGTATGATTCCACACTCAACCAATCCTTCAGATTCGGTTTTTCAGGCTGTCGTACACAGTTTTGTAACTCAACAAGTCGAATTCCCAAAACTGCCAAATCGGGTAAGTTTCTTCCAATCGCATAAACTGCCAAATCGGGTAACTATCTTCTGTACGATTTGTACGGACTATGGTGTACGATTTGTATGAAATGAAGGTACAACCAAGTGCCAAATTGGATACTCTAATGGACCAATCTCTCTCAGATAGGTTTTGTAAGGGTTTAATGTAGTAATTAATCCTTTTCCAGTAACATGCAAAACATATCAACGGGGCTTGAGAGAGTTGCAAATCCAATGGCGATGCCCAAAAATCATACAAAAAGGTTCAATACATCTTCCTTGAGATTACCATCATTCCATATCATTCCACAAAGCTACACCAATGCCGGTTCCATCCATTATTCCACAACAATGCATAAATTAGCCAAAATAATCAAACAAAAGTACATGCAATAGAACTAAACCATCAATTGCTATTCAACCATTCCAGAATCATACAACACATGAGAGAAGCCATGAGTTCTGATTATTATTCATTTCTATTCAGTAATGACATACAATCCTTCTCTCAGAGCATAGTCTAACTCCTAACACTTGTTAGATTAACCAGAAGAATCCAACTCTATCAGATTATATTCAATATATGTCCAGACCATCAAAATAAAAAATGGGGCCTTATATAACATTGCCTAGGCCATTCCAAAGTGGTTCCTGAGGAAATTAGTTATTTACAACTACCCATGCATAACAGAATGCATTAATTAAGACTTTTACTAAGTCTAACACCTTAATAATCAAATACATGCGCAATTACAACTTCAAATTACATTTCCTATGCATTTCACTTCATTTCATTGCACCTTGTACGATTTACCTTTACCTTGTACGGTTTGCCTTCCTGGATGTATGGTTTACTCCTACTTGTACGATTTACAAAATTTGTCAAAACTATCAAAATTGGGCAAATCCATTTATCACTTCTTCTTCTAGGAGGAGGATTTGCCGCCTACATCTGCCCTCCCCTTTACTTTGGTCGGTGTCCTCACCGACTCATCCTTTTGTTTTAGTCATACTTCATAATCCGTGACCACCTCTTTCAAGTCATTCACTTGGGATTGAAGAATTGCATGTTCGTTCTTCAACCTGGCTGCATAGTTTTCCATTTCCACTACTTTCACCCCATGGTAATTTGCTTTCTCTTCGGTAGTCTTCAGGAGTTCCCTCATTTTATTTTCATGATCAGTGGCACTCTTCTTCAAATTCTCCTACAAATGAGCTTCTATTCAAGTTGCCACCTGAAGCTCCTCATTCTTCTCTATAATGGTCTTCAGGTGGTGGTCAACATCAGCTTCTAAGGCATGAACAATATCTTCTCTAGCCTTCAATTGTGCTTGCTTCTCCAGGACCATATCATTATATATTTTGTTGTCCTTCATAAGCTCTTCTATCTTCTTGGCCTGTGCCACCATTTTCTCATATTTTTTGGCCAACTATGTTTTCACCTGTTCATCCTTTGCTCTGAGTTGAGCCTCCAACTCCTTAATCCTATCTTCTACCATTTGCGAGACCTATCACTTCTCTTCTTCAAGTGAGCTAAGTCTGGCCTCAAAATCAGTTTTGGTGCTTAGCAATTCTTCTTCCAATTTCTTTATTTTCTCCTCTATCATAGCCTTACACTTTTGCAATTCTTCCTCCATTGCAATCATTTCTTTCTGAGTGGCTTCCGTCTCCTCCTTCTGAGCTTCCTTGAGCTGATAAATCTGCTCCAATCTGATGCTCAACCACTCTATCCAATGTGTTAGGAAGTTCAACTTCCTCAGAGTGATAGCCAATCCTGTAGTAACCCTCTTGTGTTCCAAATCTGTTATATTCATGGGACAAGTCGGATGATTGGTTCTATCTAGGTACAACCTCGGATACTACATGTAGTTGGTTCTCACTCCCTCTAGCAAGTCATCTCTTCCCAACATCATGGTTACCTCTTCCCTAGGTAACTTCCATGGGTGTTGTACATGAATGTCTATAATTCTCCTTGTACGCTCCTCATTGCTCACCCATTCTATTATCTTCTCCAATTCGAGAGACACTTGTTCCTCCCACAACTTCAATTCTCCCATGCATCCAATACAAAACTATAATTTAGTGCTAGCTATGGCATCGCCTATCTGAGAGAAGAAATGTTCCACATCATCTTCTACTCCCTGCAGCCTCCTCAATTTTGATCTTGCCAAACTACGGTACCTTCAAAAGGTAACTTGTTTGCATTCTTCACAGTTCCTCTTCTATAGGAGTTTATTCTTCCTCCTCTTCCATGTGGTGGCTAGAGCTTCCCCCAAGCTCTAGTAGTGCTCTCTCTATATTTATATTTTCTCTTGGTGGAGTCTATTCCACTATCTTCTCCACCTCCATATCATCTTCTATATTCACAATCTCCTACTAAGATTGTTGTTGCTCTATCTATTCCTAGGCTTCTTTCTATTCAATGGAGCCCACCTATTGCTCTTCAATCACCTACTCTTCTTCCTAATTCTATTGTGTCTCCATTACTATGACTTTTTCAACAATAGGTTCTTCTTGTTCTTGTGATGCTTTCGCCTCTTCTTGCACATCACTTGGATTATTTTATTTTGAACTTCCCCCCATCATAAATTTGAAATGGGGCTTCTTCTTTTTCCTAGACTCTTCCTCTGAGGCTTCCACTCTCACTTTAGTTTCCTCCTTTTCCTCCTGAGTAGTGGCTACCACTTCTTATGCTATCTACCCCACCTCTATATCCTCCCATAATTTTGAAGAGTCTAAAATTTCAAATTTATTATGCTAGAAGATTTGTGGGGATTCTAGTATCTTCTCTACTTCTACCCAATTCCACTCATGCAGATCCAACTTCTCCGAGTCTGACTATCTCTTTTCCTCTTGTTGATCCTTTTGTACAGTCTCAATTTGTTTTTCTGGAATGGGATTCTTTGCCATTCTTTCCCATTGTCTCCTTGTCCTTATTTGTATTGGGCTGGATTGCCTCCCCATAATTTCCTCCCTTTCCTGAACTGATGGTTGCTCCTACTACCATTGTTGAATTGCTTGTTGCTCTAGTTTAGGTTCCAACTTCCTAGGCCTTTTTCTTTGGGGGTGTACATCCTCATCATCCGAAGGAGTATCCTCCTATACCTTAATGGCCTACTATTCTTTCTTTGTTCGAGACTTCTCTAGAGTCTCCTTCTAAATAGGTACTAACTTTGCCCACCTCAAAATGGTTGGCTATCCTACCCTCACATTCCTAGGTTCTATCAAACCTGGAAAGTGGATTCCCATTTCTATAACAACATTTAATAACAATCCAATGGCATGGAAAGTCATTCCAAAGTTCTTCGATCTTTTCATCAGTACTTCATGCATATTTCTTTCTAGATAGGTACCCCAATCATACTTGATCCCTTTGGTGATACCTTCTACATACTGAGCCATCCATATTGGCATCTTTATAGCCCATGTATCTCCTGACAGTCGAGCCATCACAGTATTCATAGCACATGGCCAATCATTCCCTTTCAACTGGCTCTGTTTAATTCCTTGAGTCCCTACACCCGAGATATTTGCATCAATCGATGACTTCACATTGGTTAATGAAGTGATGATTCGATATGTCTCAATCAGATCAACCAACTTCTTAACTATCTCTCGTATTATATGTTAGAAATCCGAATGTCTTCCTGAATGCATCCACCATAACTTCTATTCTCATCGACCTCTTGCCCACATTGACAAAGGTAGTTCTAGTTGTAGGATTATACACCTGAACCATATACAATAGATAATTATAGAAGAAGGTCTTATGGTGTGGTGGCACTTGTACTATTACAGCTACACCAACCTCCTCAAACTATTTTCTCCAAGGGTGGTTCTTATTTTATTCATTATTCCACCACCTCCTACATGTTTCTCCTCCATGTTGTACGAATGTTATATTCATTATTTCCACCTGACCTTCCTCAGGTCCACTACTCAGATCCTCATCTAGATCTAGAACATGTACCTCACTCCTCAATTCCCTCCTTAAAAGTCTTTCTTGTGCCATCCTCTCCTCTCGATATCTTGGTGGTGTTCTCCTTCTATCAACCCTCTAGTACCTCTGACCTCTCCATGACCTATATCCTCCTCTTCTCCAAGGATGAGTACCATGCCAATCATGGGACTAAAACTATCACCCTTGGTACTACCATGGTCATGACTCTCTCTCATGTGCAGAGGTCCTGGTGATCGTTCCACCCTATTGGCTGCAATTCTTCTTAACTAGTATCCAAACTCTTCGACTGAAATCATTTTCTCGCCATACCTCTGGTTATCTTGCTACTCAAACATCACCAATTCTACAATTAGAAGTGTCTCAAAAATCATACAATCTACTACAAATCATACAATATGCTTTCCCACTTGCTTCTATATGGTTTCCTTATCAATAGCCACCTTCAGATCGTACACTGTTCAATATTCAAACTGTTCGATCTTCTACAAATTGTACAAGTGTAGCTTGAAATCATACAAGGATGTACTACTTTGTACATTATCCCTGTCCAACTACTCCCCCTCATCGATTTCATATGATTTCGTACGATTTTCTCCAAATGGCTAAAAATAGCCCAAAAACTACCCAAAATCGCACAATATTCTTCTTGAGACTGTACACTCTATCACAAAATCATACAGTACATCTTTTCAAACCCTTATCCACCTAAAAATCATATTTTTCACTTTCCTTCTATGATTTCTCTCTGACCTAATTGTCGAAATACCTCGATCTATCTTTTCAATGCTTTTCGAGAGCAATTTTCCAAATTTTCCACCCTTGGTACAATTTATCCTCAAAAAAAAAATTTTTGGCTATCAATTATGGTTATACGATATTATCCTTTCCTTCCTCCATCTTCTCCCTTTCATTTTTGGCCACTTTTATTCAATTTAGGGTTTGTAACTTCCTTTTCCCTATAATTTCTCTGCTTTGGCTCCAATCTACCACTTCTTTGAACCCTAATGTATATTTTTCAATGACCTAGTTCATGTTTGGATATCGTCTACTACAAACCCTCCTTTATTTCTAGCTGAACTCGAATTCTTCCCTCAATGGAGTCAAACCCTCACTTTTTCTCCTTTTTCCTTCTTCAGGTTGATTTCTTCGAATGCGAAAAGTCTCCCTGGTGCAAATTTGAAAATGGGTCACAAATTATTGTAGCTTACTGGTGAATTTTAATGCCCATGTAGTTGCCTCCATTCAGTTGCATGCTTGTCACCTTCATTCTCCTAAAAAAATTTGAACTCTTCTTTGTACGGTTTAAAAAATTGCTAGGGTAAGCCTTCTATTTAAACTATCTCCAAACCCTAACCGCTCAAATTTTAAAATTGTACCATTTTGCATGTCTCTTCATCTTCCTTGCCTGGATGATTGACAACTCATCACTTTTCATGCGATTTTTAACTTTTTCCTACTCTTTTTTGACAACTCATCGATCCACACATGCGAACATTTAATGCGATGGTTGAAAATCATACAACTATGCCTAAAATCATACATTGTATGACCTAAATCATACAACATGCCTTCTTGTATGATTTCCAATGTACTTTTTCCAATTTCACTTGTACGATCTCTCATTTATGCTTTTTGACTTCAAAAATTGGCTTGTACGATCTATCACTTGTGCTTTTTCATCTTAAAAATTGATTTGTACAATCTATCACTTAGAGAAATTTTTGTCTATTTTCTCTCTTGAAGAGGCCACCATTTCTAGTTTTCAACCCACTTCCTTCCTAATTGCATCCCAAGGGATTTTCACAATTAAGGCATTTTATTTTATTTTATTTTTATTTATTTTTTTATTTTTTTTCATTCCTAACCTATTTACACTTACCATCATGGAAATCGTACAATGACATTCACTTGTACGATCCCATCAAATTCTTCTCTTGGAGGTTTGACTATGATATATTCTAGAGTGGTTGTGTCACCTAGTACCACTTGCTCTCTAGATCGATTCATCTCCACTTGTGATGTTACTAAATTCCCTAGCCTTCCACTACCATGTGTACAATTTGGAATTGTACAATTGCAAGCTGGAGTATCTTCACCTAGTGTCCTTTCCTCTTGTCGTACAGGTGATTGATCCCTTGGTAGCGGTGTCCTTACTACTCTACTATCATTCGAGTGACTTCTCTACCTATCCCCTAGGATCAATTCTAGCTCTAGACTTGGTGATCGGATCCTTAGTTGTCCTAGGTTCCTTTCATATACAAAATGTACTCTTCCTCTACCAACAAGGCCTCTCCCACATGAGTGTCTTCCCCATCCTATTCCTCTTGACATCAGGTTTCTCTACACCAATGGTGATTCCTCCATTTCTTGGAGTAATCCTCTACCACCTACCACTCTTTGAGGTCCTCATCAGATTAGTGGTGGTCATCCTAATGGATACTACCTTGTGGGGCTAGGTAAGATTCCTCTCATCCATGGTAACCCTCACAGATTCCTTATCTAGTTCATACAAGCTAAAGGTGTATCTCCCGACCATCTAGGAGTAGGGGGTCAAAACCTTCCTCATCCTCTTCCTCCTCTAATTGTAACATCACCTTGTCCTTGCTCACTTCATAGTCGAATACCTCCTCCCCTTCTTGGCTGAAGCCTTAGGGGTCCTTCTCTATTCCTTCCTCCCATTGCTCGATTATCAAGAGTTATCTCTACCAACTCAATGTTGGCTAGTGGACTTCTACTTCTTCTTGTGCTTGGTGACAATTGTCGTAGTGCTCTGATTCTATGATCTACACATGCTAAGTGATATCTCCATATTATTTCCTCGAAGCTTCTTTGTGGAGATGAAGTTGCCAAGACCTCTCTATATGCGTCAGAAAAGTCTATCTCAGAACTTGAGTTATTCTGATTCTCTTCTCTCTATTTCACCCAATCTATTGGTAAATTCATTAGTCTCTCCAATATTTATACTTCTCTCCTTTGTCTTCTCAACTATCGATAGGCTATTATATATGCTTGTGGATCAAGGTTGGTTTGATGTTCCTATGATCTCCCTAGTTGTCGTTGTGTTGTTGTACATGTTGGGGGATCATGATTATCTCGAGGATTCTAGGGGTTCCCTAGGCAATCATCATCATCACTACTTTCTATGCTAGGTTCCCTTACTAGCCAAGGCATTCCTTCATTACTAGAGTCACTCAAATCCAATCATGCATGGCCTTATGATTCAGGTGATGTAGTTGCTTCCTCAATATCTCACCACAACATTTTTGCATCTTCATTCATCATTGGTGGATCACTTGGTGGTACTTGCGAACTTGTGCTCACTCCATAATTTCTTACACTACTTCTTGGAGTTATCCCCTCATCATCCTCAAGTTCTCCTTCTAGCTCTTATAGCCTAGCTATTCTTTGTTCATCCAATCTTCATATTGTACTATCCAATTCTTAGATGATTTGTTCTCTCAACCTTGCATTATGACCTCACAACGTCTGGTATTCTTCTTGTAGTTGTTGAGTCTATAATCACATTCTCTACTATAATAGCCCTATCTGAGATAATGGAGTAAGTCCAACCAATTCTTCATCGATGGTCTCATTCCTATCTTCTTTCAAAACTTCCATTTCAAAGGTGTCCACTCTATCCTCGTACCATACTATTAACCGTATCCTTCTTCATCCTTCAACTTGTTGGGGTAGTTCCCTCCATTCTACCCGAGGATACATCATATTTCTACTTACTTGGGGTGCTTCTTCTTACCTTCCCCTATTTTTGGGTAATAGTACTATCTCCTGATGTCCTCTTTCATTTGGAGGAATCCATTCTTCATCTTCCTCCTCTACTCGTTCGGTCCCATCCACAAATCTGACATGCACTCGCAATCTTCTTCTTTCTCTGGGTCGAGGTGCCAACTCTTGTTATTCTATGGTTGGTCATGTCTCCTCCCCTTCTACAAATAAGTGTGTGAGTCCTATGTCAGGCTCCTCTTATGATGGACCTGGCTCATCTTCATTGTTCAATCTCTTTTGAAGAAATGAATAAGCATTGTACCTTGTAAGGCTTCAAATTTGAGCCATTTACAGTGTTGAGTACCTCCATCCCATTCAAGTTCTACAACTTGACTACTCCATTATTCATTACTTCAACCACTTTATAGGGACCAAGCCATAACATCTTCAACTTACTAGGCTTGATTTCCCTCTTTCCATTAAACTTTAGAACCAAGTCACCTAGACTAAGTTCTAACTTCCTCAAATGTTTGTCATGCCATGCCTTCCTTATTTTTTGAGCTACCTCAATCACCCATTGTGCCATGACTCTTATTTCATCTAATTTGATCAGTGTTGTCAATCACTCTTCCAAACTTTCTTGATCACCCAAGCGATGCTCTACCGTGACTCTCAAACTTGGTATCAAGAATTCAACTAGCACCACTGCCTCCTATCCATACATTAATTGGAAAGGTGTATGCTCTATTGTAGGTTTAAAATTTGTTCTATATACCCACAAAATAGATGGTAGCCTTTCCTCCCAATATGCTCCCTCTATTCCATAGGTTTTATACAAAGTAGATACCAAGACTTTATTTGTTGCTTTTGCCTACCCATTTGCTCTAGGATAATACGGACTAGACAATGAGTGCAAAATCTTGAACTCCATTGTCAATGTTTTGATGATTTCATTGACAAAGTGTCCTCCTCGATCACTTGTGATCTATAGTGGAATACCAAATCTTGTGATTACCTACTCGTACAAGAATCTCATTGTACTTTTTGTTGAGTTATCAGGTAATGCTCTCGCTTCAACCCATTTTGTCAAGTATTTCATTGCTACTACGATGTATCTACACTTCCTTCTCT
Organism: Wollemia nobilis; assembly: GCA_028583015.1. NCBI lineage: Eukaryota > Viridiplantae > Streptophyta > Pinopsida > Araucariales > Araucariaceae > Wollemia > Wollemia nobilis. Next base: position 33,854,635 of record JAQPPZ010017052.1, read on the forward strand.
GAGATGTCTTCAATGGTCCGACGAAGTCTAATCCCCACATTTCAAATAGTTCATGGGGTTGTGATGGATGCAATGGCATAAAGTCCCTCTTTACCGGCTTTCTTACCCTTTGACAAGTATCACATGCTTTCACATACTCTTTCGCATCATTATACAATGTGGGCCACCATAGTCCAGCTAGTAATATTTTTCTAGTTGTCGCATCTAGTCCCATGTGCCCTCCTGCTAAGCCTTCATGAGCTTCTTTCAATGCTACTTTGACTTCTTCTTCCATCACACATCTTCGTAAGATACCATCACTTCCCATATTATACAACAATCCTGCTATCAACTGGAAGGGTGTTGACTTCATGATCACTTTATTTTTCTTGGTTGTCATCATTTCTTGTGGCAACTCACCTATGGATAGGTACTAGCCAATCAACTTGTACCATGATGGAACAACATTGATGGTGAATAATTGTGCATCCGAGAATTCATCCGAAACTCCTGTTCCTATAGGCTCTCCTGATCGTATCCGAGACAACTGGTCTGCAATGACATGCTTCTTACCAGGTCTCACTACTACTCGGAATACGAACTCCTGTAGGGTGATGAGCCACCTACTGACCCATCCTTGTATCATCGGTTTATTTATCAAGTACAATAGAGCTTGGTGATCGACGTAGAAAGCAAAGGGATTTACCAATAGGTAATGCCTAAAATTTTGGACTGCATATACCATTCCCAAAGCTTCTCTTTCTATTGTACTATAATTTCTCTCTAGCCTTGACAATAGGTGACTAGCAAAGAAAATAGGTTGATCTAGCCTAAACTATCCTTCTTGTGCTAAAGCACATCCAATTGCAAAATTTGAAGCATCAATATGGACATGGAATTCCTTATCCCAGTTCAGGAACACCAAAATCAGGCTACTCACAAGCTTAGCCTTCAACTCCTCAAAGGCTCCTTGGTGCTCCTCTATCCATCTGAAAGGAACATTCTTCTTCGTCAAGGAATCCAATGGGTAGGATACATGTGCATAATTCCTGATAAACCTTCGATAATATCCCATCGATCCCAAGAAGGTTTTAAGTGAACTCACATCATATGGTTCTTCCATGTGTAATATCACATGGATCTTATTCAGGTCTATTTTTAATCCTTCACTGCACACTATGTGTCCTAAAAATTTCCCATATGGTACCATCAGGTAGCATTTCCCAGGATTTAATGATATCTGTGCATTTCTACACCTGCTCATACATTCACTGAGGGCAAGAAGATGCTCCTTGATCTTCCCATAAATGGACCAATCATCCAAAAATGCTTTGAAGTTCCCTATTGCCAATTGATCAAATATATATAGTATGATGCATTGAAATGTAGTTGGGGCATTACAGAGCCCGAATGGCATTCGATTGTATGCATAGATGCCATTCTCCATAATAAATGTGGTCTTCAACTTATCCTCCTTGGCTATACTAATATGATTGTAACCCAAAAACCCATCCAAAAATGAATAGATCTCGTGCCCTACGACTTCCTCCAAGATAGAATCTATGAAGGGAATAGGGAAGGGGTCCTTGATAGTTACTATATTTAGACTTCTAAAGTCCACACATATTCTGATTTTGTCCACTTCCTTCTTCAAGGTGATCACTATAGGTGATACCCATTCACTGGTTGTCACCCTGAAGATGATTCCTACCTCCAACATCTTCTCTATCTCTACGTTCACTAATGCAACATACTTTGGGTTCATTCTATATGGTCTCCTCCTTACAGGTTGTGCTCTAGGAATTAGTGTAATCTTGTGGACACATAACTCAGGTGGTACTCCCTTCAAGTCCTTATATGTCCATGCAAAGACATCCTTATATTCCAAGAATATCTTAAAAGCCATTACTTTTAGTATAGGGTTCCAATCATCACCATAGTGAATCATCCTAGGTTCCTCCTTCATTCCTAGATTGATGTCCACTATCCGAGGTCCTTCATATTTGATATTCTTTAGCTCACTCACTGCTTTCTCTACATTCTTTGGGTGTGTCGATCTTGTATCAATCTCTGCATCTCCTATTGTATATTCTACAAAATTTTTGGGAATGTCCATTTCTCTTCTACCTCCTTCTTAGGTTCCTGGCTGACTTTTGGTTCATCTTGTTTTTCCTTGATCTCCTCTGAATCAATACAGAGGTAGTTGGGCTGAAAAATTTTATACTCCTCCATTTTCCAATGAAGAAGTCCGCTATCAGATCTAGCTTCATCTTCACTACATTCATCCAGGTACAACATTCCTTCTCCATCAGGTTCATACCCTTCATCTCCTGAGGAATTTTTTGATTCATCCATCATAGCTACATCCTCACTAACTTTTTGATTAGCTAGATTAATCATATATTTATGTTATCCCTTCTTGAAAGTGATCTGATTCTTTCCCCAGTTGTGATTAACTTTGGCTACTCGTAGCCACCCTCTTCCCAATAGAGCATCATATGCAGGCTTCTGCATTGTAATCACAATGAAATCCAAGACAAATTCTTGGTCAGCTATCACCACTTGTTGTGTTGTCAAGACTTCCTTTGTCTCGATACCATATTGGTCAACACCATATAATCAAAAGCTCGAAGCCCATAGAGATGGAGTACCTAATTCTAGCCAGGTTCTTTCAGGTAGCACATTGATGTTGGATCCTCCATCCATAATAACTTGTGTCAATTTGTGCCCTAGGATCTCCATATGAACTAATATGGGTTTCTTTCCCACATCAATCATCAATATAGTCAGATCCATAAATTGATCTTTTCTTTCCTTCTCTTAAATTGGTTGGCTCTGCACTTCCATCACCTTATGCGGTTGTATTTCTTCCACCATTACTTTCTGCAATGTTGGAATAGCTTCCAACAGGTTCGACACTTTAATCTCTACTATGGTGTCCAAAACCTATGCTGCTAGACTTTGCACAATCGCCTTCTCTTCTGATGGCTTTTTTAGTTCCTTTTCTTCAACTAACTTTACTTGTTTAGCTTTTTGTGCTTCATCTTGTAGTATTTTCTTTGCTACTTGCCAGCGCTACTTTTCCTTTGCTGGCTCTGGATACTTATCCTTTTTAGCCTGATTTCTTGTCATGGCTAAAACTTCTTGGGTTTCCTCCTTAACTTGAGGAACCTCAATGTCTAAATAATTTACATTCTGTGGGTTACTTGAACTCACCTACTTTGGGCAATTTGCTTCTTTGTGGTTCCTCGGACCACACCACCTACACATATGTGTAGTGCTTGCTTGCGGTGTTTCCTGCCTCTGAGGTGAAGGATAATTTTTTATAAAATGCCCCCATTCTTGGCAATTGTGACACTGTATGATCGACCTCCCTTTCGAGTCATACTGCAAATGGCTCTATCCTCCTTGTCGATTGCCCTAGTTCGGCCTTCCACCTCACTTGCTATTTCTATAACCACCACTTGTTACCTATTGCCCACCTCCTAGGGTCTTCTGTTTCTCTTCCTGCTCCTGGATTGTCAAGATCTATGGATGTACTCTTGCATTATATGGACATAGCATTACCTCATGTCCCATCACATTACAGATGTGACAATAGTCATTTCATGGACACTTTACATTTGTATGCCCTTCATTTTGCATTATGTGCACCAAATGTCATTCCTATCAGGTTTTCTCTTTTGTTCTTTCATGATCTTATCAAACTCCTGATGAAATGATGCTACTATCCTCTGTATAGTGTCATCTTCTCCACTATCTAAATCATTAGACTTGGGGTGAGATAAAATTCCTATATACGTCTATTTTGATTCACTTTCAAAATTATTTGCATGCTTCACAACTTCTTCATACATTTTTGATGGTACTACCTTCATATTTTTCTTATATTTTGGTAGTAATCCATCAACAAACCACCACTTTACCAAGACATCTACCAGAGGCATCTGCATCTTATCTACTAACTACTTTAGTCTGCGGTTGTATGATTTTACATCTTCATCCTACTTTTGCTTCATCATGCAAAGCTCAGTAACAATATCTCCATCATCCTTCAAAGGATGAAATTCTTCAATGAATTTCTCCTTCACTTGAGTCCAAGTCTAAAAATCTATAGTATTTTCCCTTTTCAGATACCAATCGATCACCAATCCTCTCAAGGTAGCAGGAAATAAAGTTACCCAATCATCTGGTCGATCTACACCATTTGCCCTCCAAATGGTTATACAAGTTCCGATATGTCTTGTGGGGTCTTCCTTACCCTCACCTATAAAATGTGGACATCTCTGCTTGGCTGCCTTATTAGCCATATTTGGAGAATCATCACTATCACTTGAGGTCTCCCATGGAATCTCTATCTGATTCCTCCTTGGGGGTGTCTTGCTACAATTATCATCAAAATTTTCTATCCGAGGTATCTTATTCTATCCCACCAATCATTGACCAAACTCATGTGCATCTTCACTCCATGACCTCCTTCATTGATGTGAGGGAGATGGTCTTGGTCCTTCCTCCTGAGACCTCATGCCCTGTTGCTCTGGTGCCTGACTCCCATCCTCTACACTACCTTGCAACCCTTCCATCACTTTCTTAGGTGTCACCATCCACTCTCCATCCTCCTACACTACCTTTCTATCAACTCGTGCCTCTACGCTAGGTGGTTCTAGTACCTCCTCTTCTGTTTCTATCAACAATGCCTCAAAGTCTCCTTCTTCAGATGTCCAAACTTGCTCTATTTCTAGTTCATGTGTACTATGGTCTGAGTTACTTGCATTATCTCTTTGAGAAATCCTCATGCTCCTTCTTACTAGAATTTTTTCTCATACTTCCCATCTCCTACACCTTTGTACATTGGTGTCTATCATTCACCTCCAATTTTGTAGTATTCTTACTTTGTCAATTTGACCCATTTTAACAAAAATGCCAGATTCGATAAGGCAACGATGCCAAATGTAGCATAGGGGTGTAGTATTCCTAGTGGGGAGGTGATTTCTAATGCTTAATATGGTCAATTTACTAATCCCAACTTGTTTACCAAATCGTACGATCGTACGGTCTCTAAAACTACTAGTTTATGCCCAATGAACAACTTGTACGGAAGCCAAATTGACACACTATATGGTCTAAAATCATACAGTGATGGAGCTTGTATGATTCCACACTCAACCAATCCTTCAGATTCAGTTTTGCAAGCTACCGTACACAATTTTGTAACTCAACAAGTCGAATTCCCAAAACTACCAAATCGGGTAAGTTTCTTCCAATCGCATAAACTACCAAATCGGGTAACTATCTTATGTACGATTTGTATGGACTCTGATGTATGATATGTATGAAATTAAGGTACATACAAGTGCCAAATTGGATACTCTAATGGACCAATCTCTCTCAGATAGGTTTTGTAAGGGTTTAATGTAGTAATTAATCCTTTTCCAGTAACATGCAAAACATATCAACGGGGCTTGAGAGAGTTGCAAATCCAATGGTGATGCCCAAAAATCATACAATAAGGTTCAATACATATTCCTTGGTATTACCATAATTCCATATCATTCCACAAAGCTACACTAGTGTCAGTTCCATCCATTATTCCACAATAATGCATAAATTAGCCAAAATAATCAAACAAAAGTACATGCAACAAAACTAAACCATCAATTGCTATTCAACCATTCCAGAATCATACAACACGTGAGAGAAGCTATGAGTTCTGATTATTATTCATTCCTATTCAGTAATGACATACAATCATTCTCTCAGAGCATAGTCTAACTCCTAACACTTGCTAGATTAACCAGAAGAATCCAACTCTATCAGATTATATTCAATATATGTCCAGACCATCAAAATAAAAAATGGGGCCTTATATAACATTTCCCAGGCCATTCCAAAGTGGTTCCTGAGGCAATTAGTTATTTACAACCACCCATGCATAACAGAATGCATTAATTAAGACTTTTACTAAGTCTAACACCTTAATAATCAAATACATGCGCAATTACAACCTGAAATTACATTTCCTATGCATTTCACTTCATTTCATTGCGCCTTGTATGATTTACCTTCACCTTGTACGGTTTTCCTTCTCGAATGTATGGTTTACTCCTACCTGTACGATTTACAAAATTTGTCAAAACTATCAAAATTGGGCAAATCCATTTATCACTTCTTCTTCTTATGGGAGGAGGATTTGCTGCCTACAAGTAAATCCTCTATCATACTACTTGAAATTATAGTATGCTAGTTTTTATTCTCCTTTAAAATGCTTTCTAAAGTTCTACAACTAGTAATGTTGTCCCGATTGCTGCTCTCTCACAATCAATTTCTACACTAAAATGCTGATCTTGAAACTCAAAAATTTGGTAGGGATTTCCTCCAAATCATAGCTGAGTTTTCCTTCAACCCTTCAATATTTTTTTGAATATTCAACAAAATCCTATCTCTGAATGAGCCTCCTAGCCTTCAATGAAAATATTCAAACCTTTTATATTTGGTAATAAAGTTAGGCTCCTATCTCCTTCAACTTCTTTGTTGAATTCTAACTTAAATCTCATTCCTCTTCTCAAGAATCTAAATGTATTGAGATCTTCAAAAATATCCTCCAGAATATGGAACTCCTTACCAAATTATTCTTATTTTGGTCTTGTTGTCAAATGGCAAAAATTGTCCTAAATTCTACTCTGTCAGTAACTTCTCCTTGCTAGTAGATTTATCGAATGAGTTATAATAGGAACTCTTTTAATGGCCTTCTCTAAATTTTATAATAAGGCTCTCCATGATTTCTCTTTATTTCTCCTTGGGACCTCACCAAGGTCTTCAATCTCATAGATTATTTGGTCTTCTAAATGAGACCTTTCCTTCAATATTATACTATGGAAGTGTTGGTAAAGAGATCTTCCTCACATATCTCTAAAATCTATTACTGTTGGAATTCTAGAATAGGACCTTGCTGGTCCTTCTTTACTTCTACAATCTGCAGGATTTAATGGAGATCACCAACCTTCAATATTCCAAAACTATAGGTTTCGTAACTAGAACTTCTAAGGGCCTCTTCAACTTTTTTAGGCTTATTTCCTTATTCTGTTGTCTACAATATTTAATGGATATCACCAACCTTCAATATTCTTCTGGAATCTTCTCTAGAGTGTCTTGAATCAACTATAAGGCTACTATGGCCTTTTCTTATTTTGTAATCTCTAGTAATGGGACCTTTTCTTAAGTCTCTAAAATATTTAGTCTTCTACTTGTTACTGCAAGTGTTGGAATGATTCTAATAAAGATGTTCTTCCTAGCTCTATGTAGGAAGCTTCCCAACTCTCTTGAATCTCCTTTTCCTAAAACAAGTTGTTAAAAATCTGAAATGTATGACACTTTCAAATCTAGAGATGACTAATATTCACTAGTTGATTTGTCAATTTGAGTCCTAGTCTTCATGAGTTTTCCTATACCCCATGGAAAGACTCTAGCCAAATGTAATCTCAAAAATTTTGGAGATGATATTTCTGGATTTCTCTGTCTCATTTATGGCTCTCCCTATTCTCTATCTGATCTACCATGTGCTCTAATACCACTATTAGCTTTTTATGGGAGGTAGTATGACCACAAGATGTAAAATAACTAATCTGAGATGAATGTAAACTAATGGCACAATAATATATGGGAAAGTAATAAGATGAACATCTACAAATAACTTAGAAATATGATATTAATAAAAGTGATGAAAATAGTACAATGCTATATAATGGAGGACATGAACACTTCATGTACATATATGAAATGACTATATTGTATCATACTACTAAACTATAACACACACTCTCTATAATCACATCCTCACTTAAAACACTCACTATGAGGTATTTATATAGGAAGATATATTCCTTGGCCCTTACTTTACCTAGGACTTATGTACATGTGGACTACATGCACATTTACAACTTGTACATTGACACATGCATTTATTACAATACTTGAAGCACCTAGGTAACTTCACTCTAAATTAAACTCCTACTCTAGCTATGTAACAAAGGTGGTACATTTACATAACCCAAATGATGTAATATACTCTAACAATAAATGAATATTAAATAATTTTTTTAAGTAAATAAAAGTATAACAAGTACCACAACTAGGACCACACTCCCTTGGGTATAATGAGGGTTTCCATCATCATGATTTGAACTTGGATAACTTGAATAATAGTGTAATTACACACCATTAGGGTATCCTTATTTTTACCAAATTATTAGAAACTTTCTCATTAAAATAAGCACATTCACAAAAATATTACAATAAAATATAAATACATGAAATATAAGATATTGCAATACAAAATATAAGTGCAAAAATGAAAAAATCTCTTGAAAAAATCTCTTAAAGTAACATAGAATTGTAGTCCTCTTCAAGGGGGTAACCTCCTTTAATAATTTCATTCAACTATGTCAAAAAGAAGCATTTATTATACCCATCATAGTTTTAAAGACTCCATTTCTCTACCTAATTCTCAAGGTTTTTTTACATACAAAATGACACCCGAGTTAGAATATTTTACCAAAAAACAATAACATTCTTTATAATAGTTATATATAATGGTACCACTTGTCTAGGTGCTTCTAATACCATAAACTATTACAAAATATTATAATGGATGCCCCCCATGTTAAGCAAGGGTTATTACATCGTAGTGTTAGGATAGGATCCTAATATACCTTTTCCATTTCAAAAGCTTTATCCTTAAATTTGAATATGAGGAAATTGTTATTAAAGTTGTTGAAGTGGTTTCCATGTAGCCTCTTCACGTTGTAAGCTATGACATTGGATAAGAATATTGATGATGACATGTCGACAAAGAGTATGTGACTTATGGTCTCTAATGCATTCAGGTTCAAGAATGATGGAGCCTTCATCATACAACTCTAGTAGTATGGACTACACTTGGACCTTATTGCCAATAACTTGCTTGATAGAGGAAACATGGAAGACTGGATGAATTCTAGAAGTATCCATAAGGGCTAGTTTGTAGGTTGTTGACCTGATATTTTATAATACCTGATATAGACCATAATATTTTATAGCAAGTTTTTGACACCGAAAGAGTTGGAGAGAGGATTGTTTGTATGGTTTTAAGTAAAGAAAACCCATACCCCTAACTTCAAATCTACATTCAATATGGTGGTGATCAACTTGTTGTTTCATATGGTTTTGAGCCAAGTCTAGGTTGATGTTGAGTTGGTTAAGAATAGAATCATACTAGCAAAGAGTGAAATCCATAACTTGAACATTGGAACTACCTAGAATTTAAGAATATGGTACTAGTGGAGGTTAACCATAGACTGCTTCAAATAGTCTAAACTTAGTAGCAATGTGATATGTTGTGTTATACCACAGTTCATACAAAGGTATCCAATTGGACCATTGAGAATGATGTTCAAAGGTTAAGCATCAAAATTTTATTTCCAAACATTTATTCATAATTTTAGTTTGGACATCAGTTTGAGGATAATAGGCCAAGCTCATATTGAGTTGGGTTCCCTACAAGTTGAACAATTCCTACCAAAAATGACTCGTGAAGGTAGGATATATATCAAAGACAATGGATTGAGGCATTCCTTGGAGATGAAATATGGAGTATAGGAATTTTCAAAATATAACAAAGGTGGTGTAAGGGTGAGATAGGGAACAAAAATGAGCATACTTTAAGAGAAAATCCACAACCACCAAAATAATCGATTTTACTCTAAATTTAGGTAATCCTTCAATGAAATACATAGAAATATCTATCCAAACTTGTTCAAGAATTGACAATGGTTGAAGGGTACTAGGGGAACACACATTTTCACCTTTCATATGTTGGCAACGATCACATTCAACCATAAAAGTATGAATATCCTTTTCATTCCCTTATAAAAAAGGTACGCTTGGTCCTTGTATAGGTTTTGAGAAACCCTAACTGGTGAGCTGTTAGAGAAGCATGCATCTATTGTAGGATGAGGTTATTCATTTGTGAATGTTTGGACATAACAAGACGGTCACTATATCATAAATATTGACCATCCCAAGTATAGCAAGGGTATGATCAACTTTGATTTTATGGACTAAAATTTGCAAAGAGGAGTCTTTGATCAGTTATTCCTGGATATGATGAATCCATTGCAAAAAATGTGTGGATATAACATGGAGCATTTCCTAGTCATCATGGAGTCAATATAAGGCATCTACCACAACACTCTCCATACCTTTCTTATAGGTGATTTCAGTCATACCCCAAAAATTTAAACCTATTTTTGTTGTTCTAGGGTGACCACCCTTTGTTCTAAGAAGTATTTGAGACTTTGATGATCAGTATTGATGGAAAAATATCTCCCAATGAGATACAATCACAAATTAATTAAAATATGTAAAATGGTAAGCCTTTTATTTTCATAAGTACACTTACCCAAATTCTTGTTGGAGAGTGCTCAACTCATGGAGGCCAAAGGTCTCTTGCATGAAAATCATCCCAATTCCATTTATAATGCATCGCTTTCAATGATAAAAGATTTAGAGAAAGTAGATATGGCTAACGTGAGAGTAGTGGTCATAACATGCTTCAACTCTACAAAATTCTTCTCTATAGGTTTTGTCCATAAAAAGGAATTCTTCCTGAGTATAACTATCAAGCGGGTTGTTATCATTCTATAATTCTTCACAAATTTCTTGTAATATCTATAGAGTCCCAAAAATCCATGAAGATCCTTTATAGTATGAGGTTTTGGCCAATATTTAACAACTTGAATTATTTTGGGATCAATGTGAACTCCATCCTTAGTGATAATATGACCCAATTATTCAACCTTTTGTTGTCCAAAAGAATATTTGGACCACTTTGCATAGAGCTGATTTGTAGACAAAAGTTAGAGTTCTTAATCCAAGTGTTGGAGACACTCTTCCCATGAATGACTATAAATAAATATATTATAAAAAAGGACAAAAAACAATTTATGAAGGAAAGGTCAAAAAATGGAGTTCATCAAACTATGGAAGGTAGAAGGTGCATTTGTTAATCCAATTGGTATAACCAAGAATTTATAATGCTCTTCATGAGTTTTGAAATCCATTTTGGGAATGTACTTATATTTGATTCGAATTTAATGATACCCTAACCACAAATTCAACTTGGAAAATTATTGAGTCCCATGCAACTCATCAAGTAATTCATCAATCAATGGAATAGGGAATTTGTATTTATTAGTGATATTATTGAGGTTCTGATAATCCACACATAAGAACCAAGTTCCATAATTTTTTTATATTAATAACACTGAAGAATAATAGGGACTAACAATGGGATAAATAACCCTGAGAACATGAAGCTCTTGAACTGTTTTATCAATTTTAGATTTTGAGCATAAGGATACTTGTAGGGATAGAACTTTAGAGGAATACTGTCAAGAAAAAGTTTAATGGTATGGTCATGAGAGTTATTATGAGGTAGTCCCTTAGGTTCCTAAAAAACTTGAGCATATTTGTTCAATACACCCTACAATTGCATTGGAAGGTCCCATTCCCCTTCCTTGGAAGCATCGATAGAAAAAAATTATGCCACCACTCCATGAGAGGATTTTTTTAACAAATTTTATATATTATGGGTAGAAATAAACTGGGCCACACCAAATTTCATGCCATATAAAGTATATTTGGTCGCCTCTTGACTAAAATTCATCCACAACCCAGAAAAATCCCATAAAATTGGACCTAACATTTGCAACCATTATGCTCCCAAAACTATATCACACCCACCTAATAGTAGGGAGAAAATATCTATCTTGAGATTATATCCCCCAATTTGGAGTTTGAAATTATGACATTTTCGTTTGCATGGTAGGGTGCCTCCATTAGCTATCATGACTTCAAAGTAATTACACAGTAATTTACTAATTTCTCTATTTGACCACATGTGGATAAGTAAATTTATGTGTACAAGAATTATGACCATTTGTAATTTAAAGTATCTAATTACTTTCATCATTTGGGGATTTGATACTATTGCTAAAGCATTCACTAAGATTTTTGGTTGGGATCCCTCTAGAAATTCGATCGGTTATGTGGTTTCTACCTATTAAGGATCATCTTCTTTCTCTATATATTTTGTAGTTGATATCTCATCCATATCTAGTAGATGTAATTTTTAATACACACACTTGTAATCTGGGGATAATTTTCATTGTAATCATAGCATAGCCCTTGGGCCCTTCTATTCTCCATCTCTTCCTAAGTCAGTTTTTTGATGGTTGGAGATTCAGTGGTAGGACTTGTCATAGGATTAGGCAAAAAAGGTGGTAGATATTGCAAAATATTAGAGGTGCATCCTTAAACATTGAATTTATATTTTTCCAATCTATACAAATTTATGTCTTGATGTAATGTTTAGGGCCTCAATATTTAAACCTCAGTCTTAATGTCATCCTTCAAACTGACAACAAAACAAATTTGAAAGAACTTAACATTTAAACCAATGGTATGATTGGTCAGTTTTTCAAATTGAGTGTGATACTCTCAAATAGTTGTAGTTTATCTAAGTTTAGAAATGGCTCCTATAAAATCTTCAAACTCACTAGGACCAAAGCGAGTGAGTAGATGTTGCTCAAATTCATGTGAAGAAAGATCGGTTTCAACATTCCTAAGCCATTAAAACCAATGTAGTGCATCTAATTCAAAATTAAAAGATGCAACAGTCAAACACATGTAGTGTGGGATATTATGAAGACTAAAATATTGTTCTACCTTACAAATCCACCATTTAGTATATTTTCCATCATTTTTTGGGAAGTCTAATTTGGGTAACTTAAATCCATTGTTATTTGGTATGTTTTGCTGACAATGACTCATACCTAGATCTTGTTGATCATGATGACCAAATCTATCATGGGAGAGGGGATTAGTAGGGAGACAACTGTCCTATTCTTCAAGTGTATCTTTTAATTTTACCTTCATTTTCCTTTGTCTTAGTGATCAAACTCATATACTCCTAGAAATTTTTGAGTTTTGTCTTTAACTACTCTAAGCTATTGCCTAATTGAGCCCCTAATTATTTTTAAAAATAATCCATGTGCTTAGAAATTTGTGCCTCTAATTCTTGTTGATTTTATTGTTCCCAAGTACCTAAAACCATGTTCTAAGAGTTATGACCTATTGGTAATTCTTACTAAAAATATAAATTTGATTTTAGGGGTTACTATTTTTAGTAAGGATCCCAAAAAGTTGTTTGGGTGCTATATATAAAATTATTAGCTCAAAAAGACAATCGTAATGAACTAGGTCCCATGATGAAATTTTTTTAGCACCCCTAAAAAGATACATGGAGGCTATATACTAAACTGATCAACTCGACAAGATAATCACAATGAGCTATATATCACAACATTGGTTTTAAACACCCCAATTATTTTTAGGGGGGTGTTGTCTTTTAGTTTTGTTGGTTTTCCTCTTAGAGGCTTGGTTCTCTTAGAAAACTATTTTTTTGTCAGCCAACCTCTTATGATACTCTACTGTCTATTTTGACTATTGACACTGTTCAAAATCTTCCTATAAATAATACAAGGCTAAAAATCTTCCTAAGGGCTAAAGGTTTCTCTTAATTCTAGGGGGTCTCTCGATATACCCAAAGATATGTGGGATCTCAATTTCATATATGGATGTTGTTTGAGGCTTGGGTATTGGAGCATGATCACCCCTCACTTCACTAAATGATTTATAGGAAATATAGCATATCCAATAACAATAGATCCTATGTGACATTTTAAAATCCCCAACGCAGGGTTTCTAACCTAATAAACTAATGTAGAAAATAAAAATCTACTAGCAAAAAATAAAAACACAAAATATTATACCTAACAGTTGGAATGGTAGAAACTATTATAGTCACAATAGAATATGGCCCTGGAAAGTGCTCTGATACCACTTTTTAGTAACCTTCTCACTAAAATTATCACATTCACAAAATATTGTAATAAAATATAAATGCATGAAACACAAGATATTGTAATACAAAATATAAGTGCAAAATTAAAACAATCTCACAAAGTAACACAAAATCACAAGCCACTTTAAGGGGGAAACTCCTTCAATACTTTCATTCAATTATGCCAAAAAGAGACATTCATTCATATCCCTCATAGTTTTAAATACTTTATCTCTCTACCTAATCCTCAAGGTTGGCTTACATGCAAAATGCCACCCAAGCTAGAATCTTCTACCAATAAAATAGTTACATTCTTGATAATAGTTACATATAATAACACCACTTGTCTAGATGCTTCTAATACCACAAACTATTACAAAATATTATCATGGATGTTCCATATGTTAAGTAAAGGTTATTACACCATAGTGTTAGGATGCAGTCCTAACACAAACCATTAGAATAGTCAATGATAATCAAAACCATCCAACTTAGACCAAAAAAACATATTTTATACAAACAAAACAACCTTCCTTTTACTTATAAATAATGGGTAGTCATACAAATAGACCACTATATAACATGGGCATAAAAATTACATGAAAAATGACCAAAAAATGTAGTTTAGCATCAAGTATGAAAATTAAATTTTGAACATGCTTTGAGCCCTTTTAAAACCATTCGCTCTCATAATTACAATTAATGGCAAACAACTCTCTCTTCATGCTTCCCTTGTGATAGGTTTTGGAACTTAAATTATTTTATTGTATATTTTTATACTTCAACTTTATACATATATAAATACATATAAATGTAATTTTCTTGGTTGTTTAAGAAATTCATAATGTTTCTCTTTTTTAACTTTTCCACCTCCCTCAAACTCTTATAAGGTGTAATATTAATAATTTAATAACCATCAAATAATGAAATAGGTATCTAACATCTCATCCTTATTAAATTATTTGGTATAATAAATATTTAAAGTTATTCATTATAGTTTAAAATATACCTTTTACAAACAATTACTATCCTCAATTTTGAGAGTAATAGAATAAAATTTTGATGTGGCTTTCACTTTCATGTTGACTCTTGTTTTGGATTTAGCATAGGATTTGGCTCTATCTTAGACTTTTGTATTGGATTTGACTCTAGATTTGGCTTAGAATTTGGTACTGGCTCTAACTCTAGCTTAGACTTTGGTACTAGCTCTAACTATGGATCTAGCTTCAGTTCTAGTTTAGACTTTGGCTTTGGCTCAGGTATTTTCCACCACTCATTTGAATTTTTTCATATGGTTTTTTATTGTAGTCTCTACCATTGTAGGATTTACAAGCATAGCCCAAGTCACATATATAAATTTTGATATGGAAATCATGCATCTCTTATTTTTAAACCATCGTAAAGAATCCTAATATTGCATTGCTCCATGGAAAAACCATCACTATGGTCTCTCTCAACTATTAAACTTTATCGTATACTTACTCTATTCTAAGGGCAAAATATTCTCTTGCAAAATACATTAAACATTTTTTTTTACTTTATCCCATTATATTACATGCATCTATCAACAATCAACATTTATTTTGTTGGTGGTTTTATCTTTGTACCAACAATATTTTTGAGATATTATTTCCACCACACATTTCACAATGATGTAGATCCCAACACCTAGCTATCACATATCCAAGTCATCCACAATGACTAAAACTATTGTAAGTGTTTTGTCTTTGCATAAGTTTATCTTTTTACAAACATGGTCTCACCTCTTCCCATTTTTTTTTATTTGTGGAAAAAATCCCAAAAGGGATGCCACTTTCGGGTAAGTCCCAAGGAGGCAGGGGTATCCATTCCACCAAAAAAACCCAGGACTCGGAACTGGCCTACCACCTTTGACATACTCAATGAACAAACAAACACACAAAACCAATTTAAAAATAATTAAATAACAACAAAAATAATAAAATAAAATAAAAAACATGCTCCTTGAGTGTGTCAAAAACAAAAGCACAACCAAACACGCACAATAAGATAAAAGAAACCACAACACAAACCACATAGAAAAACACAAGAACCACATAACAAAACATAAACAAGACAAAAACAACAAAACACTACAAAGACATAACCCAAAAAAACATGAAAAATAAACACAACCAAAACCTAAAAAATTAAAAAAATAAAATAAAAATAAAAAACAACCAACAATAGACAATAAACAAAAACAAAATACATATAAAACACTCACACATAAAAAAATGAAATAACACAAACAAAGAGAAACCCAAGAACAAGAACGAAAAAAACACAAGAACAATAACAAAAAACATAAAAATAAAATAAAACAACAAAAACACAAGAACAACAAAAAACAACACAAAGAACACAAAAACAAAACAAAACAAAAGAACCCACCCACCTTAAAAAACTAAACAAAAAAAATAAAAAATAAAAAAGAAAAAAAATGAACAAAATAATGTCCTATCTAGACCAGAAGACTATTAAGGCAAGAATCAATAGAGGAAACAAAATAAAGAATAGAATGATCTAGGGAACTAAAAAAAATTGAATGAACCAAAGAGAAGCAAAAAAAAAAAACAAGAAGAAACTAGGTACCTTCAAAATTGGAGCCATCCAAAGAAATGATAGAAAGAAGAGCTTCCCTAATTTGAGAAGCCCACCATATAGGAGGGTGGCCATAACAAGTAAGATAACCTTTGTCCAAAGCCCATTTAGCTAAAGCATCAACACTCTTGTTTTGATCTCTAACCACATTATTGTAATCAAATTTCAAAAATCCCATCTAGATTAACTGAATCTTCTCAATAATTCTTTTTATTCTCCAATCCACCTTATGATTCTTAGGAGTCTTCAAGATATTAATCATAATTTGAGAGTCAGAATCAACTAACACCTTTTCCCATCCAACCTTAGTAGCCTCCTGAAGACCTCTGAGGATACCATACCCCTCAACAAGGTTATTGGAAAGAATACCCAAATTCTCAGCAAAAGTAAAAACTAGGGAGCCATCTGAAAGTCTACCAATTTCTCCCACTTTGGCTTTTCCAGGGTTCCCTCTAGAGGCTCCATCAGTATTGAATTTTCCAAAATTCTTAGGAGGAGGTTGCCAATTTCTAGTCCTATCCATCTTATTAATACTCACATTCCCTTTAAGTTGGTTGCCCTTAGAAGGTTTACTATTCAATATTTGCATCACTTGATCCCATATTTGGTGGGAGAAAAGTGAAAACTAATTTATAGTGGAAAACACCCCTTTCGAGGTGCCACTTTCAATAGGTTGAGCATAAGAGAAATGGAGCCTTGTCGACCTCGACCAACACATAGGACATTCCTAACTATACCATATATCTGCAGGATGGAAACAAGGGGAATGGAACTTGCGTCAGCCTCTACTAGCACCCAAGGCATTTACCACTGCACAACAACAAGCAGATAGAATAGTTTTGTCAGAAGTGGGATTTGAACCCACGCCCTCTCTTTTTTATAGTAGAAAACACCCCTTTCGAGGTGCCAATTTCAACAGTTTGGTCATAGGAGAAATGGATCCTTGTCGACCTCTACCAACACATAGGACATTCCTAACTATACCATATATCTACAGGATGGAGACAAGGGGAATGGAATCTGGGTCGGCCTCTACCAGCACCCAGGGCATTTACCACTACACCACAACAAGCGATTCACCTCTTCCTATTTTACCATCATAACCATGACCTTCATTATTAAGCTTTAATTTTGGTTTTATGGTATTTATTATATCTTTCTCACTCCTTTTCAACATTATATCCCATTTTCTTCATTAATTTTGTGTAAATACCTTTGATGTTTTTTCAAAGCACATAATTTCTTCATCATCACTATGGCCTTTGTCATGATCAACAATGAAAATATTGAAACACCCAAACTCTTTATCATCACTATGGTCTTGAGAAACATGGCCTTTGTCATGACCAACATAATCAACAAGATTGAACATGAGATCATGATGCTCATATTCAACACAGACACCAATATCATCAAAAATGCTTAAATTATTAGTATCACAAATGAATTATGCTCAAAACCACTATCATCAATAATGTTTAAATAATAAGTATCACAAGAAAAATATATCCTTTGGATAAGATCACTTATATCACAGTAAACATTTATCATCATAGGCTTGAGATCACTTGTGTCACAATAAGCATTTACATTTATAGGCTTATCCTTCACTCTTTTATTTATTTTCGTTTGCTTTTTGTGCTTAAACATGTTAAGAATGATTAGTGCCAACTATACCATCTTCACAACATCTATATGGAATGTAATACCATTTAAAAAATTATTTTCACAAACATTATCTTCTTTGAGAATTATTTTCAAGTAGCACTTTAGTGTTAAGAACTCTCCATCTTCATAAATTTATTTATCTTTTTGAAAATAAATATTCTTATTTTTTGTCACACACTTTTGAAATTTAGGTTGCTTCTCTCTACTTTCACTAGATTCTTGGAAATGAAGATCATTATTTGGTGTTGCACACTTTTGAACTTATATTTCCTTCTAGGCTTGTTTCCTATTTGTCTTTCCCATTTAGTCAATTGATGTGAACACTTCTTGTAGGCTTTGGAATTTGTTTTCTTCAACACAATCGTAAGGGTTTCTTATCTCTCCCAAATTGTCCCTCTTTCAAATACCACTAATTCAATGTACTAAACCTTTGTATATACCCATCCTTCCTATATACCTATTGGTATATGGAATAATCCAGTTATCTTAATATATGTGGTCATATGTAAGAGAGACGTTAAGGTACATGAAATAAAATTATATATGGTACTAAGTTAGTATGAAAAGGGATTAATTCTATCAATGACATATTCTTAAAAATAACCCAGGTGTTGTAGGTGAGCTGGAGAGGAGAGGGCAATCCTCCAAGGGAGGTCCCAGGTTCAAATCTCCACCCTACCAAAAAGCTGAATTGGGTATCCAAAATCCAATTGATAATGTTAGTGCGGGCAGGGTCGGGTGCGACTCCTAGGTGATTTTGATGGTGTAGAACCCCCTGTTCGTGGTCTCTCAGACCAAGGCAGCCCCGCAAGGGGTTTTTCACTTAAAAAAAAAACATTCTTAAAAATAAATTCTTGTATATAGACATGACTTCCCTAGATACTTGAAATTTCTCAATTTGAATATATATGTCCAATGATAGTAATGAACATGGTAAAAATTAGAGAGAAAATAATCACACAAATGATTTTTTAATTTCTCTAATGATATATAGGGTCAATGCCCATATGTCGTTATGGCAAATTTATTAGACTATAGATACAATAGCTTAAAATGACATTTTTACTTGTAAAGCAAGCTAAATGTGTCATTTATATTGAATGCTACAAGTGTGCTTAAGGACATATTGCTTTTCGACCATAGAGTAACCTTTTATTAAAAGAACTATATTGACAAATTTTGACACCTAAAATACAATGACTCCTCACCACATTATCATATAGCTCTCATATTTCTTCTTGATTATTATTACTATTATTTAAATTATTTACCATAATACCTTTTCAATATAATCCTTTTACCTTTGATTTATTAAAACTATGAATCTTTTTATATGTAAACACTATATACTAAAATATATTATTGGAGAACATACACTACTCTTATAATATGAGTCTTGATGGTTCACACTTCAAGAATTGATAGTTCACACCTTACAACTCATCTTGACATAATAAACTTTAGATTTTAAAAAGATGCTTTACATCACATAAATTTGAACAAGAACCTATAATATGAAGATGCTTTACATCACTTTATGTGTGCTTCAATGATATTTTAAACTTTTTCCCTCATTTTATTTTTTTAATTTTACTTTTCTTTTCTTTTTTATTTGTAATTTTTTTTTTTTTAAATTAACTTTTACTTTTCAAATTAAAAATTTTAAAATAAAATTATGAGTAAAGGACTTGAACCTAAGGCCTTTAGATTTTAAGTTCTTCAAAATTGCCTTAGTGCCAAACCAACTAGTCATTCTATATATGATAGGATAAAAATTTGTATAACCTTAGTATTGCATCTACTCATGCCATGAAAGAGAGGGCAAGTATAAAGTTGTGACACTTAGGGTTTTTTATCTCATTCCCAATCAAACCAAACATATCTAGGCATGAATTGATTTTAGAAACTAGAAATATTATAATCTTCTGAACAACTTGAGGACTAGTTTAATTTTTCTTTGCCTCCTCATCAAGTGGATCTAGATCAAATAAAGAGTGGTATAACATCTCACATTCAATGCTCCCAATATCCTTGTCATCAATTTTAGTCTGGAGGATATAACAAGGATGTAAGACGAAGTTTATTTTTCTATAAATCTTAAAGTAAAAAACATTAAAGTGAGAAGTTAACCTCTCTAATATCTCCTTCTTCTAAGTTCTATACAAATTTTGTGGTTGACTACCAATAGTTTTCTTAAAGATACGAAGCAAACAAAAAATTCTTAATTTCTAAACACTTTTAGCCTCATGGTTAAATCATGATCAATTTTAACATCTTTATAAAATTCTTTACTTTCCTAGGTGTTCTACTATGAATAAATTTTGTCCTCAATTCTAGAAATATTTATTTTGATAGGCAATAAGAATGATGCTAACTCACTAGAACTACAAGCAAGAAATTGAATCATATTCACCATGTTTGTCCACCAAGTAGGTATAGATAGTCATTTTACATGAGAAAATTTATTGGAATCTTGTATGCATCATGTTCACTGAAATACATTATTTTCAAAACAAATTTAGTTAATTAAAAATTCTCTATAAACAATTGAAACCAAATTTTTTGCCTATTTTATTTTAATTATTGGTGCAATTATTGTAAAATATTGTTTCCCTTAAAATAAGCACATGAAAAAATTTTCATCATCAAAATTTTTTTCCCTTATTACTTTTGTCTTTGGAAATGACATGTATTAACTCAATGAAAAACCTATACTAGAATTTTTCCATAGAAAACTACCAATGAAAATCCTTAAATTTATCCACCAAATCTACATCAAGGGACATGTTAACTTAATATGGAACATAATATTTTCTATCTTGGCACACAATCATAGCATTTCAGTCTGAAGTCTAGCATCATAGGAGCTTGCTAGTGGTTTACACACTCCATGATGTATTTTATATTAACTACGAAAATGAGCCCAATGAGCATAACCTCTTCATATCCATACAATGACATAACATATTTGGAATCCTACTAGACATAGAAAAACACATTTGACACTGTTACATATGTGGTAGACATAGAGCTCATTTGAATGCTTTGACAACACTAGTGCTTAGTAGACAACTTGTTCAATATTTCATACAATTTTCAATATGGACCCTCTTCATGATGGTCCTACCTGGGTCTTTTAAATGACCCATGAATCTTCATAATGACTGCACACTATTTCAACATGCTCTCTTGATAAAACTAGTGCAAAATATTCCAATATGATTCTATGTTAATAGGACGCAACACATATTGAGCTTATAAATATTGTATGTCTTCTTGACACTCGTCACAATGTATCTCCATGTAATAGGTGTTTCTCATGCTTCCTCACAACATGGAAACTCCCTTGATGGTGGCTCCTTCAATTAGTAACATGCAATAAAACTTGCATGTGTTTACTCTAATACCGATGATAGGATTTGAAATAGATTGTTTTGCTACACTTTTTTAGACTTTAGCTTTGCACATATATAAAGACATAAAATGGTATGTCTCTTGGTTGTTTCAATAGACTCTTGGTGCTTCACTTTTTTTTTCTAAATTTTTGCCTTCTCTCGACCTCTTGTGAGGTGTAATAATAATAATTCAATAATCATCAAATAATGTAATAGGTATTTAACACCCTACTCATATCACACTTGGATTCTAGGTATACACAATGTATTTTAATTTGCATAATATTGACCTATATATTTTTTAAGAAATATTATCATGTAGACAATGACTATCATAAGGATGTGTTCTACTTATACCTCAAGTGGTGGAGACTGAAGAAAAATACAATTGTTTAGAGTAGGTGATAGATTTCTAGCTATGGGTATGAATAGGGAAATGATTTTATTATTAGTAGGAATGGAAATAAAGAGGTATTCATCCATATTTGTAGAAATAATATAATCATAAATAATATCTATACATAATATTAGGGTTTATGATTAAATAAATGTTGATTTAGATAGATTTATATGGGTTAGAAAAGTTTTTCATGTTATGAATAACCATATTTAGTATGTATTTTTATCATAAGTATTTTTGCCTTTGTTTTCTATCAAATATGTTCTTCATCTTCCTCAAAGTGCTATATTTCCACCTCCTTGACACCATTTTCATTAAGAGATAAAATATCACTTGACCATTTGCCTTCTAAAATTTGAATATTGCCAGTATTAATATTGAAACCATAATTATCTACTACTCAATTTGCTTCTCTATATATATGTTCATGTTTCCTAGATATTATCTCTAATAATATATGATGAACATCAAAAATAGAATTATTTTTATATAGAGTTCCCTCCTCCATTTTGATAGCATTAATCATAACTTGTGAATATCGTTTAATTGAAATATATTTAAATCCTTCTTTTATTACAATTTTAATCCCTCTAAGAAGTACCATAACCTCCACATAGTTGTTACTTGAAGTTCCATATGATTATGAGTGAGTATAATTTTACTTTTATTGTTTTGAAAAACACAACCTCCATTAGCTTTTCCTAGATTTTCTTTAAAAGCACCATCAAAATTAATTTTGATAAACTCAAATTTTGGACATTTCCATACATTGGATTAAAGTAGATTCTTTGTTTTGATGCTTATACGATATATGATTATTCCATATATATTTAAGTCCAATAACCAAGATGTTACCTCCTACTATACTATACTCGAGAATTATCATGATGAGCACCATATCTATAAATATTCTACATGAGACAATAGTACGGTTCCAAACTTGCACGATTTTAAAATTTATTCTTAGAATTTTTATTTTTCCTTTCAAGTTATAAATTCCAACTAATAAAATCAAAGATCAATCCTCCAAATGAAAGGTCAATAATATAATCTTTTTCATAGACTATCTCTTATAAGAATACTAATATAAATTGCTAACCAAAGGAAGGCCTTAGGAAGAGCCCCTAGTGTCCAAACATTCTTCCAAGGGAAAACATTGGGAGTAAGATGTTTCTGCTTCTCCAAATCCTCATACCCAAACTTTATTTAGTATCCATCATCCTTTGATATATTCCAAGCCAATTCATCCTTTCATATTAAAATTGGAAAAGTAAAACTACATATTTTCATGTTAATCTACAATCTGCTTGATTTCCTCTCTTTAACTAGTTTACTAATAGAAATCCATGATCTAGAGTTGTGGCTCATATTAATATAGTTTTTGGTATTTGAACCTTTACAATCTAGGCAAGCCCAAGCCAATGGTTACCATTTTGAGTTAGAGATAAGAAGATGATGCTTCAACCAAGCTTCGAACCAATAATTTGCAAGAATCCGCTCATTGACTAACCATTTATTTTATTTCTTGATCAATTGTAAACTATCTGATATGAAGTTCTATGTTGATGATATTTTGGGTAGGTTTCTTTTTTGCTAAATAGTTTCACTGCATCAAAAAAGCCTATATATTTTTGAAGTAACACTTTTTCCCAATTCTTTCCTTTATTTTAAATAATCTCCACTCAAGCTTTGCCCCTAATGCCAAATTCATAAGTTTACTATTTTGCAAGACTTTATTCTTTCCATTAAAAATCCTATCATGCTCACACATAAGGAACCTAAACTTTTCTTTACATCCTTTCTAAAGAAATTTAAATTTTATCAAATTTTAATGGTATGCTTATTAAAAATCTTAATAATAACCCAGGACGGATGTGTATAAGAAGTATTACTCAATTAAAAAAAAATCTTAAAAATAACATCATGTAAATAAAATTACATTTAAATATTATAATTAAATTACAAATATTTTTAATATTGTAAACATGTAATTTAAAAAATAATAATTTTAAAAACAATTTATCTATATTAAACTAAATCTAACATAACACTTTATCATTTGACCACCCATTACCAATAGCCAATAAAAAATTTCCAATAGGTTTAATTGAAAATAATGCAACAACTATTTTTTATAAAATTTAAAATGAAAACATGGTTTGAACTTGGGTCTTTTGGATAATAATTTAAAGAAATACCACTACTAAAGCACTGCAAATTTGAATTCTATTTTGTGATCTTTTAATATTCAAAGTTAAATTAATGTATTTAATTATGATTTTGTTTTTGTTGTATTGGGTTATTATTTTTTCTATTTTTTTGGTTAAATAATTGTTTGATAGTTAATATTAATAAACCTTGTGCATATATTATTTTCAATGTTTATTTGAATTTTACATGTTCTTTTAGAGGTCACATACATAGAAGAAGATATTTTACATTGGATATTCAAATATTTATAGGATAATATAATTAAATTATAATAAAAATAAAATTCATTGTATGATAAAATATGTAGGCTATTTTATAAATATTAATATTATATAGTTATTGGATTAAAAAATTTAAAATATGGTTACATGATGGGACTAGATTGTTTCAAATGAATATTATAATTAATTGTAATATGTTAGATTAATATTATAAAATTTAGTATTTAAATTTGATTGGTTTATCTATCACACTAACTATAAGTTATTAAATTTCATATTTTATTAAAAAAATTATAAGGGAGTGTATATTATGTATATACTCTATGGGATTGAAATGACCTTACTTTACATTGTGATCACATAGTAGTATTACAACATCTTAACAATTATATATGTATCCTTCCAATAAGTTTAAATTTAGGTCTCCATAAATGTTGAGGAATTTATTTGAGATAATGTCTTTTGATAAACATAGGATATATATATAATTCACAAATTAAAATAATTTATAAATGAATTTGGTATTTTAATTAAATGAAAATACTTTAAAATAAGAATATAATTTTTATAAGATTACAATTTAAATAATTATTTTCAATGTCTTAATTGAAATTTGCTAACACATCTTTTAGATTTTTTTTATAAGTAAATTATATATATATATATAAAATATTTTATTTTATACAATTTATTTTGACACTTCCATTTAATAAATGTTTTTATAATAATAATATAATTATATATTTTATATATTATAAATAAAAATCAAATGACATTAATCTATTAGATTCTTCAAAGAAACCAAAGTTTAAACCTTGGAAACAATACATCTATAATTATGGTGTGATGTTAAATAATAAAACTTGTTTCAATTCCATATAACCTATTATATTTTTTTATATATTACATAATTTTTTTTTTTTAATTATAAATTTTAAACATAATTAAAATTTGTTGTATAATTAATCAAAATATATATATCCTCATTTATTTACAATTTAATCATTTAATTAAAAATATATATATACTTATATCACCATTATTGAATATATGCTGTTTAAAATCATAAATAAAATGTATAGTGATATGAATTTAATCTGAGCTCAAATCTTATCCCTACAATATTTTATAATATAATAACTTATCATAATTAAATTCTTAAAAAAAATAATTTTAATAAAATCACTTCAAATATATCTTTCTCACACAATAATTGTTATTAATTGAATATGTTTAAAATATTTTCATAGCATTTATAAAATTATTTTAAAATTTATTAAATAACTTAATTAGATACTTGTGAGCAGTAATTTATTACAATCTATCGAAAATAAGATATTATTTGATCACGGTCTCTTAATTCGAATTACAAACACTAAAATTAAATTGAGAACACTAATTGAATGCGAAAACCAGATGAATACAACTCACCTCTAGCCCAACCTAGCCGGTGGCGGCGATCTGCTTTCGAACCACTCCGAACCGCCGATTCAACGTGTGGCCTCTCTTTATAATTACCCTTATCGTTTGCTTCTGTTAAACGACTGGGTTTCTATTCCGAAATTGTTGCTTTTCAATATATTATAAGGGAATCCTGTGACAATTGATGCAGCAGCTTTTTACCTGTAGGCAGGATCCTATTTGAGGCATAAAACCGAGATAGCCGAGAAGCAGGCTTTCACAAGATCCACAGCAGTAAGAGTTTCTTTATAGAATTATAGATTTCAATCTCATAATTTTTTTCTATCTTCAGATACAAAATGTGATTCTCTTAGAATTTGGTCATTGCAGGAGCAAAAAAATGGCTTCAAACCCCACAACCTTGATGGTTAACTTTGTATATGTAGTATTATGTCTTGGCATCGCCCGAGGGGTACTGGGGGACGACGACAGTTTTTCATGGGATTGGGATCGGATGGCAGAGTTAGCAACTGATGGTGCAGCAGTCGCGCCTTCCTCTTACACTCACACTTATAGTGACCTTGCTATGGCTCCAGCTCCTGCCCAGATGCCACCTAACAGTAAAAAACCACCGCCTGCCGCCAGGTCTGAGCCCTGCGACCACAAATCCCCGGCCGAGCCACCCAAGTCAGCGCCGACCTCTAACCCCTCCGCCTCCAAAGCTCCAGAAATGGCACCCACGTCCTCCCCACCTGAAAATCGTACACAAGAGTCTCCGCCCTTAAAGGCGCCCTACCCTCCGCCAGCGCCGACCTCTCACTCCCCCTCCGAAGCTCCAGAAATGGCGCCAAAGTCCTCTCCACCTGAAAATCGTACACAAGAATCTCCGCCCTTAAAGGCGCCCCACCCTCCGCCAGCGCCGACCTCTCACTCCCCCTCCGAAGCTCCAGAAATGGCGCCAAAGTCGTCTCCACCTGCAAATCATACACGAGAATGTCCGCAGTTAAAGGCAACCCCTACTCCGCCACCGCCAACCTTTCCCTCCACCGCCGAAGCTCCAGAAATGGCGCCCACGTCCTCCCCACCTGCAAATCATACACAACAATCTCCGCCCTTAAAGGCGCCAACACCTCCTCCTTCAAAAGCTCCTGCCGAAGCTCCACGTCCTGAACAATCTTCGGCCGCTTCTCCTACTCCCCCTCCTCCTCCCAAGTCTCCACCTCCACCCCCAAAAGCCGCCTCTCCAACTCCTCCACCTCCAAAGGCCGACTCTCCACCTCCTCCTCCTCACTCTCCTCCACCTCCAAAGGCTGATTCTCCTCCTCCTCCCCCTCCTCACTCTCCTCCACCTCCAAAGGCTGAATCCCCACATTCTCCGCCTCCTCCAAAGGCCGAATCCCCACATTCTCCGCCTCCTCACACCGCCTCTCCACCCACCGCTACACGTCATGCACCTCCGCCATCAGAAAAGGAGGCTCCTGCATCCGCTCCCTCAAAACAGGACCCCAAAGATCCCAGTGCTCCCGCTCCATCTGCACCACCTTCCGAAAAGAGGGCTCCTGCGTTTGCTCCCTCAAAACAGGATCCCAAAGATCCCATCGCTTTTGCTCCATCTGCAGTCAGTAGTCCTCCCACACAGCCTTCTTCCTCTATGACTTTATCCTCGCCAAACTCTTCACCTGCACCTGCGCCCGAATCTCATTCAGAGGTTAAAAAATCCTCCCCCTTTGTTGTCACTCTTTTCCTATTGCTTGTTCTTTCTTTATTTATTTTTTCATGACATCGTGGATATATATTTGTACTTATATTTGGTTTGGTATTGTAATTGCAGAGCGGAGGAAAGAAGAGTTTTGTTGCAAGGGGCGTATGGGAGGGCCTCGTCCTTTACTTCTGCCTCTTTTTGTTCGTTTAGTGGTGCAATTTCATTCCGTTTTCTGGACATTGATTATGGATTATACTCACGTTCAAAGTCACAATAATGGATTCGAATAAGGTTCCTTTGTGATCTGTTACGTAATATTGGTTATGAAGGTTGATCGTTACTCTCGATCCACGCCATTTAGTAAAATATTATATTGGATCATTGCTCTCTTAGAATCATTTAACTTATGTGATGATTAAGTATGATATCAATTACGAATTAAAATAATTTTTATCGGTCACAATTTCTCCATGCCTAACAGATTCCTATAACAGTTCATTATTTGGATTTCACCTATCTCACGTCGAATTAAAAAGGAATGGATAAAAACAATTTCTATTGCTAAATTTTAGATTTTTCCATCTGTCTTATGAAAAGGCGGTGCAATTGCATAAAGAGACAATATCATCACCATTTTAAAAAGCTTTTTCACTTAGTCGTTATGTATTCATTTGTCTAAGAATTCCGTTTTTCCAACAAAGAGAAAAAGCTGTTTAAAGCTGTTTAATGGTGAAGAATTTCGATTACCAAATTAAAAGTCTAAGAATCCAATCTTAAAAGACAAAGTTATATATAATACTTGAGTAGAACATGGTTTTAGTTCAATTCCCAAAAGAAAAGGTTATAAACAATATTTGAGTGAAACATGTTTAGATAAACATAGGAGTCTAGGACCATGTTTCAATACTAAAAGAGTTCTATACTCTTTCTAAAATTTAATATGCACAGATAAAATTTTGTGGCAATTTTTTTAAAGAAAGTATATTATGAAGATGTGACAATTATTCTGGTAAATAGCCTGATTTTCACAATAAACTATTTATATATATTAATATAATAGTTTTTTCTAAAAATATATATGTTATAAGGATTACGCTCTAATTAATAATTAATTAATTTTAATGCTTTTCATCATAATTAAAAATAAAAAATTTAAAATATTTTTTAAAATTTAACATGGTTAATGAATAGATGGTTTTGCTTTGACGTAATCTTAGAAAAAAGAATTTTACAAAGCAATTCTTTAATCTTGTATTGCATATAAAAAATAGATTGTTCATTATTTAATAAAAAAATGGATAATATTTGTTTTTAAAATTTATGGTATGTCATACTATGTATATTTTTTTGTTCTTTTAAATGTTGGTAAAAATTTATTGAATCAATAAAAGCATACAAGAAACAGAGAATTCCAAAACAATAACCCTTACAAGGGTAAGGAGAAAGATACCCCTAAAACCACCAAGCACTCGACCAAAATACACCCAACAAACAACAACCTCAACCAGGCATATCCATAGCAAACTAATTAGCAAGATGACAAGAACAATCTAATGGGAGGTGATCCCATCAAAAGCCCATTTTTACAAGCAATCAACCACACCATTCCATTCCTTGGGAATATGAACAAAGGAAATAAACTCCAGATGCCGATAAATTTGAATGATCTACCAAGCCACTAACACCAACTGCCAATGAAAATTAAAAATATTATAAGTCTTCAACAAATTAATAACAATCTAAGAGTTTGACTCACATAATATCCTCTGCCAGCCCAGAGCATAACATTTTTTCAAAGCAACACGAATAGCAAGGGCATCCATATAATTATTAGTTTGCTTTCCCTTATAACAGGAGAAAATGAAAATAGCTACAACACTACTATCTCTTCCAACACCACCAATACCTGCATACCCAATATTTTCTCTAGAAGAGCCATTAGTATTAATAGTAAATACCCCCTGATGTGGAGGATGCCATCTGCCATCTCTCTGCACTTTTTGATTGAGACCTCTCCTCTCAACCATAAAAGAAGGATGAGGGTAATTCTCCACTAAACCCAAGTCATCCATCATCAAGATCTCAGACTGCTCCAAATGAAGACTGATCTGCCATTTAGAAGAAATAGTATCTTTGATTATACTAATAATCCACTGCCAAATCTGATAAACAGTTAACTTTCTACCTTGAAAAATTATTTGATTTATTTCAAGCCAAATCTACCATATAATACATGAGGGTCCAATACTCCATGCAACTTGAAGAAAGAAAGCCTTAGTAGGAGGTCTTCCTAAACTCCTCCAAAACTCAACAAGAGAAGAGGCATGAGAACAAGACCATTTACACATCCTCCACCAAAGATGCCAAATATCCCATGCAAATGACAACTTTAAGAGCAAATACCCTAAAGATTCATCACTATTATCATAATGTCACACTATATAAATTATTTTTTCTTATGTGAATGATATTTGTTTTGTTTATTTCGTTAAGTATGTCACACTAGGTTCAACATTTTGACATCAAATCTTAGGTGGGAATAAAATACTAGAGGTTTAAATTTTTAAACAAAGAGACCTTTTCAAGTTGGTATTTGATATAAAGCTATAAAAAATAAGTACAAATAAAAATTTATGGTATTTTTTAAGAAAGTACATCTCGAGAAGATGTGACAATTATTTTTGTTAATAGACTAATTTTTCAAAGTAAACTAGTCTAATTAAATGTAATGCTTTTCATTATAATTCACATAAAATTATAATAAAATAGTTGTTCAAAAGTAAATGTGGTTAATTTTGGAGGTGTTACATTGTTTGGTACCTTGAGTGTCATAGTAAATATTTATATTAAGAGTGCGCTTATTGTTTCTTAGTAGTATGTGTTAAGATGTGAAGTATGTTTGTGTCATGTAATAAGTGTGAGTTATGAGTGAAAGGTTTCATGCATGTAAGTGAATATTTATATGATGTGTCTTATGTGTAAGTGAGAGTTATGAGTGAGTGTGATGTGTCAAGATTAGAAGTAGGAAGTTATGTAATCATGAGATACTTTGTCATCATGTAATATGAAGAGTTATGCATCTCCTATGAGTTTGAGGAGAGCAATAGTTAGGAGTACTACAGAGTCACATGTAAGGTTATATATTGAGGATAAATATTTATGCTATGTAACAAATTTGGATCATTGTATTGAGAATCTATGGTTATCAACATAGATTTTAATTTGTGCAATATTGGTATTATTATTGAGTGAGATTATATGGTTGATTATACAATCTTAGAAGATATAGACCGATGATATTTGGGCTTATTTGCTAACAATGGTATCCGAGCCACTTTAGTAAGATCTATCTAGGGTAGAGAAAGAGGAAGATATCACAAAAGGATATTGGAAATCGAGTGAAGAATAGCTAGCATCAAATTCTAGTGTGAATTTAGATAATATTAGATATGAAGAGAATGTCAGAGGATGTTGAACATGGATATTGGAGGAAGATATTGGAAGAATGAACATGGAAAATAGAGAAATATATTGGAAGGATGAATGTGAAGATTAAAAATTGATATTGAAAGGATGAATGAGAAGATTGGAGGAAGATATTGGGAGGATAAATGAGTGAAATAGAGAATATTATGGATAATAATAAAAAAGTACATGCAATTTTGGTGAATGAAAATCATTTGAAAAAGAGAGTTTGGACGTTTATGTCTTGGGAGACTTATTGTTTCAAATATAAGAGGAGATTGCATAGAGAGAGATATGTGAGTGCTTGCGTATGAAAGAAGAGTGCTTGTATTTGAAAGGAGAGCATCTACATATAAGGAAGGATACATTTGGAAGAGAGTTCCTAAGAAGAGAGCACCTATGCATAAGGAAATATACATATGGATTTTGTGAAGATAGCATTTGAGAGGAGAGTGCCTGCAAGATATGAGTGCCTTGAAGTATTTCAAATAATAGCATAGCAATACACCTAAAAATATAAGTAGGCTAAGCAGACTATGAGAATATAACAAGTAACACTAAGGAAAGCAACACCCTAAAGCAAGAAATTATTTTTCTCTAGAATAGTGGTGAAAGTAGAAAGTATAATGTGTCCCTAATGAGCTTCCACATATGCATGTAAAAAAATTAAGTGGAGCACCATAAGAAGAGGTATAATTTTTTAACCTTAGCCACACATTGAATTTTAATGAAGCACATTATTTTTGGGTATATTTGATTTGATTGAGTTTTTGGGAGGTATAAGAAAAATGGTTCACTAGGATATATAAGGAAATTAAATATTTTAAATGTAAAACTAGGTATTTATTTTTTGATTTGGTTTATGTGAGAAATCTCTACAACCAACGCATAGGTCTGAGCAGTATCCTCCCAGCCATGATCCCTCATAAAATCAAGAGCTATACTTATCAATAGGGAATTTAACACACAACCACCACACACCAACTCCCTCACACACTCACCCACACCACAGTTTGAACCTTGGACCTCTTGAAGAAGAGCCAATGTCCAAATTTTTGCGCTGTCCCCCATGGGACCTCAAATTTTAGGATAGTATGAGAAACCCCTATGACCAACAAACAGGGTTGAGCAGTCTCCTCCCAATCATGACCCCTTGTAAATACAAGAGCTATGCTTATCAATATGGAATTTAACATATAGCCTTTGTGTCCCTATTTACATCGCATAGGTTTGAACTGTGGAACTCCTATTCAATAAGGTCAATATCACGTTCTCTACTTGTGTTACAAATATGGAAACAATATTATGTTAAGGAAAATTGTTCCTTGTATCCCATGGGGGCCAAGACTTTTCATTCTACGGGGTCTATCCCATCTAGGTATACCCCTCAGGCTATTCAGGGGGGGTTTGTATTTGGTGCAATCCGCAAAGCTTGAACCCCAAACCTCCTTTTGAGGATTGAGGTAACTTGCTAGTAAGGTACCTTGTGCAAATGTAAAACTAGGTATTTATTAATAGATTGAAATTTGGGTAAAATTGAACTTTGAAAGAAGAAATTGTGAAATTGAAAATTAAGAAGTAAATTGAATTAAAATTGAAAGGAATTAGAGAATTGGAAATATTAAAGGGAAACATGACAAACATTAAAGAAGCATATGACACATTTTTTGTAAGAAACTATTAGTACATTGATTAAGGGCCAAGTAGAGATATGACTAAAAGTAAACAATGATTTAATACTTTTCAATAAAAATATAAGAAACTAGATGTTATAGTATATAATAGGACATATGAGGTCAAAGGTATAGGAAATATATTAATCAGTTTATCTGATGGAGAATGCATGATTAAAAATGTTAGTGCTTATGGTAGAGTGGGATGCGGTAGAGGGACTTCAAAAAGGTTCCTATCTTACTGGGCATGGATAAGGTTTTTCATGTGTACCACGATTGTATGCCAAATAAAGTTTCCAATAAACTTAACTCTTGTAAAATCATGGTCCTTGATCTACAAGGTTGTGTTGCAATAGAATTGTGGCATAAAGTGGGTAAATTTTATCCATGAGTTGGTTGCTCTTATGCTTGGTATGTGATTTTTTTGATGTGGATATTTTGCATTGTGGTTGGATAGAGTGAGCATGGAGAGAGAGAGACAAGCCAAACTTGGATGTCTTATACTCTTTGCATGTATGGGTACTTGGTAAAGGTGCTTGGCATTGGAATTTGTCTTTGGTGCAAGGAAGGCATGCAGGTAGGCCAGGTTGGAGTACTTTCTATGTAGTTAGTGCAATGAGTGCTAAGGGTCCATTGGTTTAGTGTTGGATCAGTAGGGATATATCCCAATGATGAGGCAATGAATTTTTCTACAACATCAAGGGTATCATTGATTTAAGTTAGTGAGGATATGGTAGATAGGTTAGTCTTGCCTTCTACCCACACCTTGAATGCCTTATAATCACCATTATCATGAGTGGGTGCATGGCAATAATGGAAAGGAAATATGAGATAGTTGGCTTCCCTATCTTGCAAAGTGAAAGTGTGAAGGTGGGAATGATAGTGGGGGGTAATTATAGCACCCTATAGACCCATTTTCTTGGGTTTTTCCATGAGTTAAGCATAATATGGTGGAGTAGAACTGAGATGGGTAACCTCATGGGAAGTCTCTATTGGTGCACATATTGACTTAATCTTTGAATATCTTGGGCTATAAGATGATGTATAATATGCATGGGAAGGTTGGATGTCCTTGGTTATTGTGTTGTGTTATGCAAGAAGTGTTTGCCTATGTACTAATTTGGTGGTATGATGCAATATAAATATCAAGTCCTTATGAGGTGCTATTATTTGGGCTTGTCCAAGTGCTAAGTCAAAGGAGGCCATGTGTAGCAGGTTTATCATGGCCTTGTCTTTGTAAAGCATGTGTGGAATATTGCATATTGAGGCTTGGATAATATTGTTGGTTTGTGAATGGCATGCTACCAAGATGGTCATTGGATATCATTAGTTCAGGATGGAGTCATGAGTTGCTTTGGTATGGCAAGGGACCATGAAGTACCTAATATTGTATAAGTAGGTTGTCCAGGTTATGTTCTTGCTCTATGCAATGGCATGTTGTATCATCATGATGGGGAGCATTATGGTGCTATGTCCCTGTGTTATATAAGGTCCAAATGTAGGTGTAGATGATGAGTCTTGCAGGTATTAGTGATCACGAGTCCTATGGTTCTTGGATTATAGGGATAAGTCACAAATTATGTTGTAATGAGAAACCAACATATGATTCCATAGAGTTGGAAATATTAGGGACTTATAGTGAGACTATTGATGGCACCATGGTGGTGATGGACATTGCTCTTATATGGAAAGTGGGCTATGCTGGAAGGGATAGTGGACATGGTGGTAGCTTTTTTATGTTGGGATGTGCAAGGAGTTATAAAGTAGGTTTAACTCAAATATTGGAAGTGGTTTGGTACTGAATGGACCTAGAGTAGGCACATAGAATTATGGCTTTGCCTTAAGTGAGGGAGCCTAAATTATGTTGCTCTAGAGAATAGGTAGGTTTATTGGAAAGGGCAATGATCTAGGAAGGAGGTTCTTTATTATTGTTCAATATGATGTGTCTCATTGGGGTCTAATGCTAACGTGACAATTGGTATATGTTAGAAGAGCAAAGGATATTATAGATGGATAATTTTTTAGGCTTAGGACTGGGTGTGCCTGGTTGAAGATTAAGTTGGTTCAAAAGTTGACTCCTTGGGGAGGATATTCCATGTTATCATATTGTGTTGTGGCCATGGGGATTGTATTATTTGTAATGCATTGTATGTGATGGTTTTAATATATTTGGAAGCCATTGGCTTGCTAGTTGTAATATAAGACCGTTTGATCTCAATCAATGCAAAAAATATACTTTTTCTCCAAATGTGTGCCTTGTGGTGTTTTGTGGATGTGCTATCTTGGTTAGAGTGGGTTTCTTTTCATTGCAAGTGTATGTATTTCTTTCATTGATTTTCTATGTAAATGCAAAACCATATCATCTATGTGTTGTCATGTGCAAGAGAACATTCAAAGGTATATTCTTTGGCTCTTGGCAAGGCTAGTTTGACGAGGTATACTCAAAGGGAGTGCAAGATGTGGTATGTATGTAGGTTTAGCCACCTTGGGTATGCAAAAATTGGAATTATTCACATTAATGACCGTCCTCTCATGCCTAAAGCCCCTCTCTTTAAATTAATAAGGTCGAGCGCGATCAATGACCAACCAAAGGACCTTATCTCTATATCCCTCGGTCGAGCGTCTAAATGACCCTAGTTTCGTTATATGTACTTGGTATAGCTACTAATATGATATCAATATCTGAGATGATAGATCAAAATCTAGTGGTTTATTTCAAAATCATTGAAAATAAAAAGAAATGTGTTGTTACTAAATAGGAAAACCTATAATAACTAGATCCATAAATGGTTCTTTTTCTCTTGATACTTCATCAAATATTGTTCTATTAGTAATAATAGTAGATACAAGAGATATTTGGAATAAAGGTCTAGGGCATATAAGTGCATATTATTTAAATTAAATGATTAGATATCAAATCATTATAGGATTACCTTAATTAACATGGTAAATTACAATCTATCCAAAATGCCTAGCAAGAAAACAACATAGAATATCTTTTCAGCTTAATTTGCACAAAGCTAAGGAATCACTAGAAATAATGCATACATATTTATGTGGGAAAATAGAAGCTAGTATTAGAGGAAATAAATATTTTCAACTATTTTTTGATGGTTATTCTAGGAAAATATGGATTTATGTCTTAAAATTTAAATTTGAAACCTATACATATTTTAAATAATTCAAGCAACTAGTAGAAACAAAAATTGGAAGATCAATCAAGAGTCTTCATTTAGGTAAGGATGGGGAACATATATCAAAATAATTTGAATTATTTCTAAAATAAAATGGTATAAAAATACAAGCCATTACAACTTATTCAACCCAACAAAATGGTATAGCAGAAAGAAGGAATCATTCCATTATAGAAATGGTATGGTGTATGCTAAAGAAAGCAAATATTGGTTGTCAATACTAGGCAAAAGTTTTTAAAAGTACAATATACATAAAAAATAAATCACTAACAAGAATTCTTACAAAAATTACTCTTGAAGAAGTTTTATCATGATGAAAACCTTTATTAGAATATCTTAGAATTTTTTGATGTAAAGCATTCATGCATATTCCAAAGTAGAAGATAACAAAATTAGATAAAAAAATTGTGTGGCATATTTATTAGATATGATTATGATTAAAAAGGATATAGTATAATTGATCCAATCAATAATAAAATTTATGTAAACAAAGACGTGGTTTTTGATGAATAAAATAAAACTCTTATTGAACTCCCAAAGACCAATACAAGTCCTATTTTGGATATTTTATTAGATACAAAAGAATATTTAGGTGAAGAGTCAAAATAAATATAATTTAATAACCTAGTTCAAAACTCATAAATCATAACCTCTCCACAAATAAAAGAGGTAAAATGATGAATAAATACACTTAAGGTCTCAAAGCTAAAAAAATTGCTAAATATTACTACTACAAGACCTCAAACTCATAGTATGACAAGAAAAAATATGGGGCTAATGAGTTCAATAATAGAACCTACAACTACACAAGATACCATAAGACAACAAAAATATAAAATAGCCATGGATTCATAATATGCAAAAATAATGAAGAACAAAACAAGGATTTAGTTGATCTATCAAAAGGAAAAAATAGTAGGATGTAAATAGATCTACAAGATAAAATATAAGAGAGATGGATCTCTTGACAAGTATAAGGTAAAATAAATTACAAAAGGTTATACTAAAATAGAAGAAATTGGTTATGAAGAAACATTTGAACCTACAATAAAAATTTCTACTATACATACAATTTATTCATTAGTATCTCAATTTGGTTGGAAACTACATCAAATGGATGTTAAGAGTGCATTTATTAATGGTGATTTTGAATAAGAAGTATATATAATTCAACCAAAGAATTTGTTGTCAAGGGACAGGAAGAAAATATTTACGAATAAAAAAAATCATTATATGATTTAAAACAAGCCCCTAGAGCATGGAGCATTAAAATTAAAGATCATATGCTATGATACAATTTCAAAAGGAGTACATTGAATTCAAATATTTAGATGAAAGATGTTGGATATGAGATAATAATTCTTGTAATGTAGGTTGATGATCTAGTAATCACAAGAAGCTCCAAAACACTAATAGATAGTGTAAAAAGTAATTTGGAAAAATATTTTGAGTTGACAAGTTTGGGACTTTTACACTATTGTATTGGACTAGAAATTTATCAAAAAGAAAATATCATCACAATAACCCAACCAAAGTATGCAAAATAATTACTCAAAAAATATAGAATGACAAAATGCAAATCTAAAGATACCCCAATGGAACAAGGACTACAATTAGCAAGATATGATGAATCACTACAAGTTTTAGCTACTTTGCATCAACAACTAATCAAACATCTTCTATATTTAACAAATTCTAGACTAGATATTGTCTTTGTTGTAAATTATCTCTCTATATTTATGTAAGACCCTAGAGAAAGTTACTAGAAATCCATAAAGAGAATACTACATATATTAGTAAAACCATAGAATATGGTCTTAAGTATAAGAAAAATGATAATTTATACCTATAGGGATATTTTTATCTTAATTATGTTGGGTCAATAGATGACAAGAAATCAACATCATGCTATGTATTTCATCTTGGATAAGGAATTATTTCATGGCATAGTAAAAAGCAACATGCAATATCTCTCTCATCAATAGAAGTAGAGTATCATGCAACAAGAGATACTATATGTTAAGGATTTTGGTTGCAATTGTTGAACTAAGCATGACACTGATAGGGGGGTGAATCAGTGTGTATTAAAAATTTAATCCAACTACAAAATCAAATCAAAACAAGCAATCACACAAACATGCATCACATAACACCATATTTATAGTGGAAACCCGATGTGGAAAAACCACTGTGCCAATGGACTGTTTGGACTCCCATCCAAATCCACCCTCGAAAATATTGGGTAATTACAATATTTTTGTAGCACCAACTACATGGAATGGCACCAACCAACCCGGACTTTATTAGCACCAACTTCAAGGAGCACCGACCCTTGTTGCCAAGCACCAACTCGATAAATTTAAGAAGATCTAATAAAAGTTTTAAATCTCATAAAAAGACCCTGAGTGGTCTAGATCACAAATATTCTCCTCTAAAATATATTTTTAACCTTTTAAATCTTCTCAACTTTGCACATTGATTATCTCACACTTTGCACATTGATTATCTCACACTTTGCACATTTTTTCAATCAAAATGCCAAAGAAAAAAATTCTTCACAACATGTACCGACAGTCCTTTCTCCAAAAAAATCACCTTATCCATTTTATTTTAAAATATATATATGCTTCACATTAAAAAAACACAACTATTTTTTTTAGTTATACAAAAGTACCATTCAACCGTTATATTCTTAGAAACTGCCAAAATTGCCAAAAAGAGCTGACAGGGCTTTTTGTAACAGTCATAACTTCCTCCTCAACTTTCCAAATGGGATAAAAATTGTAACATATATTATTCGAAAAACCAACTTCAGTTTAAATTTCATATTTTAAACCTTTATATATTATTCACAGTATCTCCGAAAAAGTGGCCTCTGACGCTGATTTTACATGTCACATAAACTGGAAAAAGTGCTCCAGAGCCATTTTGCAATGCTCACTGTTTCTTCTTCCAGACTCCATTTGTGCTGAGATTTAAAACTTAAGCTATCAGTATATCTAGATACCTCAAGTGAAACATTTGAGGTCCAATTCCTCACAAAGTGCTTAATATTCCTCCCATAAAGTGACCTCCAATGCAGATTTTACACCTGTTACATAAAGCATGAAACTGACCAACAATGCACCGACGAAGCAACCGGCCGTTCCAAAACTGAAAACACACTTTCTAATGATCAAAAAACCTCCAAATAGTATCTTGGGCTGTCCAACACATTCCATTGACATTGTTGTAACTTTGACGAATTTTGCAACTTTGACAATTTTGCTACTTTGACAACTTCCTGACAATTTTTGCAACTTTTGCAAATTTGCACAAAAAACTTGTAACAACTTCACCCTAACATCAAAAACATCCTCATAATCATTGAACACCACTGTACATACTTCGAAAAACCTCTTAAAAATTATCCACTGCATCAACTTTTCCATCTGAGTGTGTTGACAACAATGACAATATTGTCACCGCACCTTGCTCAACAACAATACATTCTATCATATATGAGAATAAAAAAAACTTCTATAATATTAAACTATGATAATCGAGTTCAAAAAATAACAAAAAATCTAGTGCTATGAAAGAAAAAAACACATTGAATCTCAATTTCACTTCATTAAGGACCATGATTCGGACCATCATATTGAAATAAAATTTATTCCTATTGATGATCAACTTGTATAAATTTTCACAAAAGCACTTGGTCAAAGCAAATATAATATATTTTAAAGCCATTTTGGTAACAAAATATCTTCATACCAAATAATGTAATAAGGGGGGTTCTGGATGTATTATATTGTTTGGTATCTTGAGTATCATTTTAAATATTTAGATTAGGAGTGAGTTTATTATTTTCCAATAGTATGTGTCAAGATGTGAAGTATGTATATGTGTCATGTAATCAAGTGTGAGTTATGAGTTAAAGGTGTCATATGTGTAATTGAAGAGTTATGTGAGGTGTCTTATGTGTAAGTGAGCTATGAGTGAGTGTGATGCATCAAGGTTAGAAGTATAAAGTTATATAATCATGAGATACTGTGTCATCATGCAATATGAAGAGTTATGGATATCCCATGAGTTTGAGAAGAGCAAGAGTCATTATTATTGAAGAATCACATGTAAGGTTATATATTGAAGATAAATATCTATACTATATAACAAAGTTAGATCATTGTATTGAGAATCTATGTTTATCAATAATGCTTTTATTTTGTGCAATATTGGTGTTATTATTGAGTGATATTACATGTTTGATTATATTATCTTGGTAGATATAGACCTATTATATTTGGGCTCATTTTTTAACAATTAATGGATAGATGGTTTTTCTTGCACTTAGCTTCACATTTTTTTTTTATAAAGCAATTCCTTGATCTTGTATTGTATATAAGAAATAGATCATTCATATTTTAATAAAAAATAGGGGATACTATTTGTTCCTTAGATCCATGCTATGTCACACTTCATGCATGTCATTTTTCCTCATGTTAATGATATTTATTTTGTTTATTTTGTTAACTTATTGTATATAACACTCATTGCATTCAACAATTGGCATCAAATATTGGGTAGGAAGTAAATAGTAGACATTTATTATTCCATTATAGTTTGAATAATATTTAACACTTGTAACACATTTTTCAATATCGATGTGGATAACTTCATTGGTAAAAAATCAACCTACTAAATATTTAGATGGAGTCAATTTTTAAGCAAAGAGATATTTTTAATTTGGTATTTGATACTAAATATATTTAATAGTTATTAATATGAGTAAAAAAATGACAATAATAATATAGTTACAATGAATTTGAGTCCTTCTAATCTAGTTCTAATAAATTTGATCAATCCAAAGTCAATAAATTACATGTGGATTAGATGCAATCAATTTTTGAAGAAAAAATCCTAGGTAATAAAATATTTTGATAAGGAAATATTAAAATTTGAAGATGTGTATCACTTTAATTTTTGAAATTGTATTGCATAGAAACTTAAAGATATTGAAATCCATGTGAATTCATAGAAAATTTACATGGTTTTATTGAGCAATATTTCAAAATATTGTGAGTATAATATAGTAGTAATAAAAATACTAATGTATATGTATTGAATTGTGTTAATATAATGTTCATCTTCTTAGGGAGTCGATAAGTAGATAGAATTCAAAATCTAGCTATATGGAGTTGAAATTGTAGTCTCAAGAGATAAATCTATGTAGCAACATGATGATAAATCAACTACAATAAATATATATAATTCAAGTAAAATGCATATCAATAGATGAAGTCACAAGCATATTATTTATTAGAAGTTTCATCTATAGTGAGTAATAAATAAAATTTATAAATTAATTTTACATAACAAGAAGAGCTTGTTATCAAATATTCATTACGTAAAATAAAGGAATGAGAAAACATTAATTTATTATTATTATTATTTTAATTAGTTATATGGGATTGAAATGGGCCCTAACCGTATTACATCATCACCACATAGTGGTATTACAACAAATCTTGGATATTATCCATGTATCGCTTAGCAAGATTTGAACCTTGGTCTCCTCCTTAAATCTTGAGGAATTTAACCGAATGAGCTAATGTCACTTGATGTTCAATGAGTTTACACATGTTTTTATGAGAGGTCCTAGAATGGGGTTTGAACCTTATACCTCTTAAAGAGAGGTCAAAGCCCTTACCACTACAATAATATTGCAACTTAGAAAACCTTCATTTATTACACATGTTTTTTGAATTTTTTATTTATGGTTTTCAAGTTGTTCCATAACCAATAAGAAAGATATTTTTGTGGGCTATGATAAAGGAAAGTTTGATAATTTATTCTTAAAAGATGATTATGAGTATGGCATAGTTAAAATTGGAATTGTGAAGATGTATTTGTGTAATAAGTCTATAAAATATTTCCTAAGTCTAAACATATTTCAAGTCTCAAATGAATCTTTTATATATGAGTCAAACAACTGATGTAGAGATGAAAGTTATCTTTGAAGACATCACTTAAAAGTAGGTGAGAAAAATTATGGTTCTAGAAAAATAAACCATGGTTATATATGATGATATCCCTTTATATATTTGATATGTCTATAGTTTTCAAGTTGGAATGGATAGATAACATTAAATTAGGATGGCAATAGAGGTTATATGATAAAGTAGTTTTTAAATTTATAAAGGCTTATGTTATTGCAACATCCATTTGGATATATTGGTGAGAAATTTGGAAATTATTACATAATAACAAGTAACCAAAAGGCTTCATCAAAAATAACAATAATTATAGAATTCCATGGGATTTTATTTTTGAGAAATCATAAGAGGTACATATTAGATTTAAATTAATGTGATTTAAATTAACTACTTAGTTTATAACATTATAATATTTGTGGATATTTAGAGGTTATATCATAAGGAAGAGGAGAGTACTTTATCACTTTCATAACAATTATTCTAAGAAATAATGGATTTAATCCACAATAAAAATGAGTTATGTACTAGAATATATGAACAATAATGAGATCAAATGGAAAGAAAAATAAATAAGAGATTAATAGGTTGAATAAGTGAAAATTGATTATAATAGTGAACAAAATCATATATTATTTCTATTAAATAAATAGTATCATAAGAAAAAACCATTGCAATATTAAATAAAACTCCCCCAAGATAAGAAAAAGTATGGCGGTTAAGGTTAATATAGGATTTTAGGCAAAAAATCTGAAAATTTTATTGTCTAAAATAGTGATAATTCTTCTATTTTAGGAGATCAAACTCTGATGAATGGTGTGGGATAAATCCATATGTTGGTTAGCATTTAAGAAAGTCTAGAACGTGAATAGATTCAGAGTATGTGAAAATCATGTTTTTGGATTATATACATGGAGTCAAAGTATAAAGGCTATGGATCAAATATAAAGATATGATTATGCATAAATGTGCTTTAATAATAAAATAATATATATTTTAGAGTGGAAATAATAAGTATAAAGGTAATCATTAAAGGTTATTTCAAAAATTTAAGTTAAAAATATTAAAAACATAAATAGAAAACCATATCATGATACACAAAGCCATCAAGATATATTTATGCAACAATTAACTAGATGATATTAGTATGATATATAGGAAATTCATATAAATTTAACTAGATATAATACATTTACATTATAATTTAGGAGTATGTAATTTAATCATAAGATATGTATGGATACCCTTATGAAAATTATGACTATCTCATTTAGGAAAAATAGAAAAATAGATTTAGATTATTGATAAATCCACTCATAATAAAAATAAAATGAACCAAAATATACTCATTTCCAATATTGAACAAATAAAATATAGGATATCACAATACCATAAAAAATATGAAATATATGATGTGGTGTCCTTTGAGGCCAAACATTTTTTACTAATAAACATATAAATATTTATTTGATAAACATAAATAATGAGTAATTGGAGCTTAGATACCTCTAGTGGATTTCAATATTTTTTGTAGCATGTTTTTAGGTCATGATAAAATACAAGGATCATCCTATGTGGTGATCATGGGTTAAGAGGACAAATAATAATATAAGATTATAAATGATCAATAATAGAATATAGAAAATGATAACACATATCAAAAGTCCCCTTATGTAGAGTGATACTATGTAGATATGCCCTTATGAAACATATCTCTCAAGGAAAACTCTCCTATGTGAATATGATACTACAACCTAGTAAAGGTAACCTCAAGCATGACCTTGGTAAATATATTCAAAAGTCATTTGTGAGAGGTACATATGTTGGAACAAGGTTTCTAAAAGAATCAAATTGATCAATTAATGCATCTAAATATCAATGTTTTGGGTCTACTAATGCTCAACTAGTTTGTAAACTAATTTATTAGTAATATAAATATCATAATTAAAGAAAATTTGGGACATTTTGAGGAATAACCAAATTTCTAAGAATAATTTATGTCCATTTAATATATTTAAAAGCAAGGATATTGTTGTATTATTGTATTTCCATGTAATATAAAGATATAATATATTCTTTCATGGACTTGAAACCATTGGGTCCAAATTCAAAATATAACAAGTAAACTTAAAGTGGAACTTTACTTATGAAAATCACCCATCCAATATGTATATATTTATCCCTATAGATCATTGGGAAGATCTATAATATAATATATGTCCATGTGAACTATTCCCTTAATGTTATAAATAATGGACATAATATCCTTTAAATGAATATTATAAGGACATGTATATACCTAGAACAAAATTTGGCCATAATTGCTACTCTAATGGAGTGTTAGCAGAATAAAATAGACTCCCTACCATTTGATGATGAGTTATGACATAAACCAAATACATAACATAGTGAGTATTAAGGTTCAATCAAGAATGGATGTTGGTAGACTTTGGATTTGATCCTTCATCCAAAATAATATAGTAGATTTAAAGAATGTGCAAAGACAAAGAAATCCATTAAGAAGACTAGACTACCTACATACCTATAAGATAGTAAAATATATTTTAAAAATTTCATCCTAAAGACTTTTTAAATAATGGAATCATATCTCAAACAAAGAAATTCAAACTTTTGATTATGATTCTAGATATAAACATAAATGATAAGAATAAGAATTATATATCATTCTACTTACATCATGCTCCAAATTTTTCTAATAGAATCCACGATTAGGAAAAGAGCAAATCCTCCTAGTCCATGCATAAAGAGGATAACAATATAAAATACTTCTTTATCCCATAAACCAAACATGTAAACTTATTCTTCATAGGTTCAATTTGTTGTTAGATGTAGATATCCTC
This sequence comes from Wollemia nobilis, assembly GCA_028583015.1. Taxonomy (NCBI): domain Eukaryota; kingdom Viridiplantae; phylum Streptophyta; class Pinopsida; order Araucariales; family Araucariaceae; genus Wollemia; species Wollemia nobilis. The sequence goes on from JAQPPZ010017052.1 coordinate 33,899,341, forward strand.
CTAAATTTATTTGTAAAATATACTCTTGAAATTTGTTTGATAAACTTTCCATTTTTAAAAGGAAGCAATGAAAAGGATCCTATAAATGAAATCAATGTGAGTCATAATAATAGAACATATCAATATAAACCACTTAGTAATTTTTAAAAATACCTTATCAATAAAGTGATTCTTGTGGTTGTCAATGTTTTTTTTTTTTTTTTTGAAAAAAATGAAAAACTTGTATTAATACAAAGAGCAATTACAAGCGGGAGAGAACACATCCCAACCAAGAACAGCAAACAACACTACAAGAGAAGAGCACAAAGTCAACCCAGCACAACACAAAGCAAAGAAGTCAACTGGGCGCGAACAAGCGACATGTCACGAAATCGCGACATGTCGCGAGATCGCGACAGTCAACCCCGGCTCCTCCACTCTGCGGTGCCAACAGTCACGAAAACGTGACATGTTGCGAAATCGCGACATGTCGCAAAATCGCGACGACAGCACCCTCCAGCAACCCTTCGTCAAAATTGTCGCGAAATCGCGACATGAAGACCAGCTTGCTCCATAACGCCAAAAAGGTCGCGAAATCGCGACAGAGAGCCTCCGAAGCATCCAACCATCAAAAGTGTCATGAAATCGCGACGAATTATCCTTATGGCATCCAGATCGCAAAAGCGTCGCGATATCGCGACAGTTTTCTCCATTCCGCTGGTAAGCCAAAATTGTCGCGAAATCGCGACGAGATTTTCATACAGCAGCCATCGCCAAAAAATGTCGCGATATCGCGACAAAATATCCACTTTGCACCACATCAGCAAAATGGTCGCGATTTCGCGACGGGTTTTCCTTATGACACCAGATCGCCAAAAGTGTCGCGATATCGCGACGGTTTTTCCTTTCGGCGCCCAGTTCTCAAAACTGTCGCGATATCGCGACGAATTTTCTTTTCGGCGCCCAGTTCTCAAAACTGTCGCGATATCGCGACGAATTTTCCACTTTGCTCTCCATCTGCAAAAGTGTCGCGATATCGCGACGGTTTTTCCTTTCGGCGCCCAGTTCTCAAAACTGTCGCGATATCGCGACGAATTTTCTTTTCGGCGCCCAGTTCTCAAAACTGTCGCGATATCGCGACGAATTTTCCACTTTGCTCTCCATCTGCAAAAGTGTCGCGATATCGCGACAATTTTACCAGTTAGCCCCAAATTGCCAAAACTGTCGCGATATCGCGACAATTTTACCATGCGCCTTCCCCGAGGGCCGCGATGGCGCGACATGTCGCGATATCGCGACAAAAACCCGCCAAAGGCCGAGAGGGCGCAACCTGTCGCGATATCGCGACAGCTTCCAACTTGAAGCAGCGACGGCGCTACATGTCGCGATATCGCGACAGAAACCTTCCTTAGCATAAAAACACTGCACATCATTTCAGAAAATGTTCAAGGCCTTGTCGGATCTCTGCATCCTCCACAGGCATGTCACTGTGCAGCTGCATCCCAACCTCCCTTTCAGCACCCATCTTAGCAAGGAAATCGGCCGCCTTATTGAGATCTCGATTCACATAGACAGGTATCACATCATCTAATTCCCTCCAAAGCTCTTTGATTTGGGAGACTAAGATCCGCAACCTCCAAGCTTTCGAGACAAAGTTTCTCATACAGTCAAGAGCACCCACCAAGATTTGGGAGTCAGACTCAATAATAATCTTCCTGTGTCCCTGTTTGGCAGCCCAGAAGGAGGCAGATTTAATGGCAAAGGCCTCGGCTTCATTGTTTGTGGCACATCCCAGACCCTGCAGTTCCCAATAGAGCAAAGACCCAGCATGATCGCGGCACACTACTCCAATTCCAGCACTTCCCGGATTGCCTTTAGCAGCTCCATCAGTATTGATTTTGATCCATCCTTCAGGAGGAGGTTTCCAACTACCACTCACCTGCCTTTGTTGAATAACAACTCCCTCTTCCAAAGGCTCAGAAGCAGACTGAATTTCCCCCTCGGCATGAATGGCAACCGTTTCCGCCACTTTGCTCCAAATGACTTGCCATATTCCTTCTAGAGGGGAGAAGGTTTCACGGAAAATACGGGCATTTCTCTCCAACCAAACCTGCCACCAGATAAAAAATAAACCAAGCTCCCGACCAATTCGAAGAGCTTTGGATTTAAATCTACCTTTCTTCCAGCTTTCCCAAATGTTGTTTCGAGACAAGACCCCATTAGCCTGAAGTTTAAAGTGGGAGAACCAGCGCTTCCAGATCTGTCGTGTGAAAGAACATTCAAACATTAGATGATCCGCAGTTTCCTCCTGCTTGTGGCATAACACACATTGAGAAGGGCCAATGATGCCTCTGAGTCTGAGATTGTCATAGGTGAGAATTCCATTATGCAAAAACTGCCAGGCGAAGAAGTTCACTTTCGGCCAGCCCTGGGGATGCCATATCTTTCTCCAATCATGAACCAAAAAAAAGTGTGGGGGGGGCTCTGGGAGGATCTCATCATATCCCTCTTTCACAGTATAAACCCCAAGGCTCCCATAGCCCCAGGCCAGTTCATCCTCCTCATCTCTCCCAGTAAGAAACCGTTCTGCCAAGATTTTTCCCAAAGTAGGTACCAACTCCGGAGGGATTGGTATTGGCCACTCATCCAGCCGCTTAAACTTTATGATCTTGTAGTCCCCCAATTGACTAGTGTTAAAGTAGCTCTCAATTTGGATCCATCCCTTATCTTCTATAGCAGATTTTATCGGTTGCAATTCAGGAAACACAACAATAATGGGAGGATTCTGGTCCCAGGAATCAGTCCAGAACCGAGCCTTATCCCCTCTCCCCACTTTCCAAAATAGTTGATCTTTGATGAGTTGAGCTCCAAGCTTGAGCGCCTGCCACACTGGTGATCCAAAACCTTCCAGAGGAAAGCGGCCCACATCATTAGGATGGACAGAACCCAAGTATTTGCTAGAGAGGATTCTGCTGAAGAGGGATGTTGGCTGAGAAATCCACCTCCAGTACAGTTTGCCAGCCAAAGCCTTGTTGTTAAACTTGGAGCTTCTTAGTCCCAACCCTCCTTTTTCCTTGGGTTGGGTAACCTTGTCCCAGCCAACCAAGGCCCATTTCCTCTCTCCCTTGGCACCTTCCCATAGAAATATTCTAGCCATTTTATCCAGCTCTTTCCAAATAGACTGGGGAGCAGCCAGGACGGAGAATTTATAAATTGGCATGGCCTGAATAACTGACTGCAGAAAAGTTAGACGACCCCCATAACTTAACCATCTATGAGACCAATGGTTCATTCTATCTTTGATGCCATCCAATAGGTCCTTCCAAACATCTATTTTCAGTTTTTTGAAATGGAGAGGGACCCCCAGGTAAACTACTGGGAGAGAGGTCCGAGTGAAACCTAAAATCTCAATAACTCTGTCCTGTAACCGTTGATCAATATTGAAGAAGATCACTTTGGATTTATTGTCATTGATGACTTGATTAGAGGCCCGGAGGTAGACATTTAGAGTATCTCTGATTCTTCTTGCTTCCCTAAGGCTGGCCACTCCCACCAATCCAGTATCATCTACAAACTGTAAATGAGTCAAAACTTCAGCCCCGACCTTAATACCTGTTATCTGACCTTGAAGTCTTCTTCTCAGAAAGAGTCTACCCAATCCTTCAGCCAAGATGAGGAAGAGATAAGGAGAGCAAGGGTCTCCTTGCCGCAGGCCACGAGAGGCACCAAAAGGAGGCGAGGGAAGTCCCTTGATAAGAACAGAGTATGAAGGCGTAGAAATACAGCTCATGACCCAGTCTGTCCAGTCCTGAGAGAAACCAAAGGCAGTCAACATCTTTGCCAAGAAGCCCCACTCCACCCTGTCATAAGCCTTGGACATATCCAGTTTAATGAACATTCCTTTGTTCCCAGATTGGTGCATTGTATGGATAGCCTCCTGTGCAAGAATCACTCCATCCAAGATTTGCCTCCCTTCAACAAAACCCCCTTGCTCTGGGGAAATTATATTATGCAGGATAGGTTTTAACCTTTCAGCCATAATCTTAGTAATTATTTTATAGATCACATTGCATAAGGCAATAGGTCTAAAATCAGATAAATGAACCCCCCCTGCTCCTTTTGGAATTAAAGTAATGAAGGTATGATTTAGAGCCTTGAGCATTCTTTTATTGGTTCTGGACTCCTCAGTGACAGCCAGAACATCTTCCTCCAGGGTATCCCAAAAGGCCTGGAAGAACTCAATAGGGAAGCCATCAGGACCGGGCGATTTACCAGTACTCATCCCAAAGACCACCTTCTTAAGTTCATCTCTATCTATAGGTCTAAGTAGGGCCTGGTTCTCTTCAGGAGAGATTATAGAAGGAATGACAGCAATAACTTCATCTTGGGCTGCCCCATCTTGCTCCATACTTTCCTTAAAGAGTTTTGAGAAATACTCCATTGAGTGGGAGTGCATACCAGGAAGAGTGTCAAAAGAGTATCCATTCTCATCTTGAAGGAAATCCATATTATTCACTTGTCTCCTAGCACAGGCAGAGCGCTGAAAAAATTTTGTATTTCTGTCTCCTTCTAATAACCAAGTATTTCTTGCTCTCTGTTTCCAATAAATCTCTTCTTGATTATCAATATCCTCAACCGCTTTGCGCAAAGCATCATCCTCGGATTTAAGGTGCTCGAAAATGTTTCCTTCCCTGAAATGTTTTTGCACCTCATCCCATCTGGCCAACAAGGGGGCCCGTTGGTGCTGGAAGTCTGATTTGTTAGTTTGCCTCCACTGTTTCAGTTTACACTTGACAAATTGAAGCTGTTTGTGAAATTTGAACATTGCAGTCCCAAAAGGTGGGCGGCCATCTTCCCACCACTGAGGAATTTTTCTTCGGAGATCTTCTTTTTGCAACCAAAAATTTTCAAATTTAAATGGTTTATGGTACTGCCCTGTCATAGCCCCTCCCTCCAGTAAAATGGGAAAGTGGTCTGAAACTGGGCCTTCCAAAATCTGAAATTTAATATTCCATTTCACAAATGCTTCCTCCGAGACCAGAAACCGGTCTAGTTTTACCTTCCTACTGTGTGGCTCTCTTCTCTTATTAGTCCACGTAAAATAAGTGCCAGGACCTTTGATATCAACAAGGTGAAAGGCCTGGACTTGAGCAATCAGAAGCCTATCCCCTGGATCCAAAACTGGGAAACCACCTTCCTGATCCCTGGCAGATAATTTGGCATTAAAATCCCCAGCAATAATCCAATCGCAATCTTCCCGGGAGGATCTCATTGAATGAACAACATTCCATTGAAGCCGCTGGCCATCAATGCTTTGAGCCCCATAGAAGTTTGTGATTAAAACCTGTTCAATTGTAACAATGTTCTTAAAGAGAGATGTGAGAACACCCCTCCAAGTCGTATGTTCTATTGCTATCCACACCAGAGGGTTCCAAAGAGTAACAATCCCCCCGAAGCTCCTTGGGCCGCCACATCCATATATCCAGCGCCCCTCCATATTCTACTAGCAATTTTACACATAAGATCTAAAGACATTTTTGTTTCTTGAAGGAGCAAAAAGTCTGTTTTGTGTCTTCCTAAAAGTCTTTGAACAGCAGATTGATGGGTTCTACTGTTTAAACCCCTTACATTCCAGGATTGTATAATCATTGGAAACCTTGGGAGCAATAAGAGTCAATTGTTCTCACCGATCCTCCATTGATCAGCTTGTCCCCTTGCGCTACTAGTAGATCCTTATTGGATTTTCTACCAGCTCCTTGGGAATTACTATTCTTAGACCTCTTTTCCACCTGGGTAATCCCCAACGCTGGTCTTTCTCTGTTCTTTTCTGCACTTCCCATGTTGACATCCTTAATAACTGGTTGTGCAGGGGAATGGATTACCATAGCCCCTAGGTTCTCTGGCTGCAAAGTCTCAGGGGTTTCAATCACCTGTTCTAAGACAGGAGTAGATGATAGAGGAGCATGAGAGTGGGTGTTAGTATCCTCAGCATTCCCATCCACTCCTTCCATGACTTGGTCTTCTTGGTCTACAAGGGATTTGAAGATTTCATATCGATTGGTTGGCTTGGTTTGGGCCTGCTCTTTGCCATTTCTCTTTTTGTTTTTCCTCCGCTTCTGCTGTTCAAAGCCATATTTCTGGGCATCAGAACCCTGGGGGATATTGAGGGGTTCTTTGACCGGAGTGAACTTACCCTCTCTGGGGCGATTTGGCGCTCCCGACGGAGCTTCCGCTTTTGTGGTCAGGCTATTTGGGCAGAACCTAGCCAAATGGCCATGCTTATGGCAGACTCTGCATCTGAAAGGTAAGGCTTCATAGTCTAGCTATTGTATCCAGGTTAGTCCTGCCAACTCCAATTCCACCTCGACTGGAAGTGGCTGGCTAATGTCCATTTCTACGCATATTCTAGCAAAGACAACAGTATTTCCCTCCATGGTATCTCTTGAAACTCCCAAATATCTACCTAGAGAATTACCAATCAACTCAAGAATCTGCTCACCCCAAAACTCCATTGGGAGAGCGTACAACCGTATCCAGACCGGGACAGCCGTGGGCTCAATGCGAGGATCAAAACCCACTCTCCATGGTTGGACAAATAATCCTGTCGGGCCGTGGCTCCTCTTCTCTGATTCAAATGCTCTGTTTCTATCTGCTAAAGAAGAGAAACTAATAATAAAATACCCATTGCTTATAGGCCATAGAGAGTACTCACCAATGGGCTCCCAGTTCTGTCTCACCCAGGTGTGTAGAAAGTTCAGAGTGGGCCGGATACCCATGAATTTGCAGATCAGATCATGGGTAGCACGGTATATAATCGTATCCTCAACCAGTTTTGGTTCTATGACAATCTTAGGCCTGGAAGCAGATTGTGGAAGGCAGCCGTTAACTCTGTTTGCAGGTAAACCCTTTCCAGCATTCTTAAATAGCATTTGATAAGCACTTCGTTGAGCTTCATCGGAGGAAGATGCAGGGTTTTCTTTTAATATATCAGCATATGAGCTTTTCTGCCCATCGATAGATCCTGGAGGAGACCCCATTGGGCCCTCCCAAGGCAACGAACGATCCTTCAAAGAAGTGTAGATTCAATCCACAGGAGGTCCTGGAAGAATCTTCCAACCAGAGACCCTGGAGCTTCGCCCGGTGCCTGCACAGAAGGTTTCCCGCCAAATCGCCGAGCTCGGTGAAAATGAGTGTGGTTGTCAATGTTAGAAATAGATTATATTACATTATTTGGATCATGAAAATGTACCTTTATTGGTACATACTTAGGATAATAGATTACTTTAGGGGGAAGTTATCTAGTTACTTCATGTAATGTAATAAATGCACAATTATCAAAGTGCAAGCTATATATGTGCATGTTGTCCCTTGCACAACTAGATAGAGTGTTGGCCAAGGAACCTATTTCCTATATAAAGGGTCATAGACATAGAGTAATATATAGCAATAGGAAGTAGTGTAGAATAGTGTGGTGTGATCTAGCAGTGTATGATGTAATGATATGGAGTGTGATATGCTCAAAGATCATTCTTGAGTAATAGATTTATTCATGGAGTGTTAATTTCCTCCATAGCTACTTTGCAAACATCTCCATCATTTTTATTTATAGTATATTTTTAGTCATCTTGTAGATTTACTTTATTTCATATTATTCTACATCTTGTGATTGATATATCCCATTACATGTTGTATCAAAAGCTAACAATGGTATCAAAGCCATGGTAGGTTAATAAGAAAACCACCATTATCATTGACCTTAAGTTTTTATCAACTTGATGTGCCATTGGACTAGTCACTATAAAAAATACTCATAAGAGTCTAGGTGGTAGAATTAGGGAGAGCCACAAGTAAGGACTAAAATAAATCTTAGTTTTTGGAATACTGAGATTGCATATGGCTAGATTTTTTTCATAGAGTTTCAAGGGAAAAATTGTGAAGAATAGGACTCAACATTTGATCTATTAGTTTTATGAATCAACTAGTGAAGCTTATCTAAGAGATTTGGAGATATTTACCTATTTTTTTTATTGTGGGGAATTAATTCTCAAATGATTGGGACACCTCCTACAACAAAAATCTAGGATATTGTAATTTCGTTGCTCAAAGGTCAGAGTGCTTTCATTGTGCAGATATTAGTTTTTACGAGAGAATAATACTACAGAAGAGACTTCTAGAGAAGAATTATGGTGAAGTTGGGAGACAGGATATCTCCATTGTTATATTGGAAACTTCACAAGAAGAAAAGGCCACATAAGCCTTAATAAAAAATAAAGACCATAGAAGCCTTGATCCAGAAGAAAAGGCCACAGAAGCCTTGATATATAATAAAAGGTCATATAAGCCTTTATATAGAATAAAATGCTATAGAAGCCTTGAAGAACATACCACATAAGCCTTGATACTGAAAACAGACACAAAAGCCTTGATATTGAAGAAGACTCCAAAAGAGAGTATCTAATTCAGAAGTAGATTTTGGTACTAATACTTTGTTGCAGGAACATGGATATTCAGTGAGTTGGGAAAGCTTCCTACAAAAAGGATATGAAGAGTATCTTCTTCAGAATCAATACAACACCTAAAGAAAAAGAGATTAAGAGAATATCTCATTGATGAACTTCCAAAATTGGAAGAAGAAGGACTAGGAGAGTCTTGCTCGAATACACAAGTAGAATAATAAGATATCTAGGAGAAGATCTCACCACCAAAACTTCCAAAAGCAAAAGATTTAAGATAAGTTCTTAAGGAATACCAAAAGAAGTTGCAAGATCAAAGGACTTGGAGAGGTCTCTACGAGAATCCAATAAAATTCTTGGAGAACCTTGGTAAAGAAATCATCAAAGGAGTTCCAAGGAGAACTCATTGGATAAATTCACTAATGGAGATAGTGAAAGATTTGGGACAATTATCGCCATATAACAACTAGCCCAAGAAGAATTTGATGAGGAGTGCCAAATATCATAAGACCTCAAGACATACAAAATATTGAGAATAATATCCTATTTGAAGTTAGAATTCAATAAGAAGCTTGAAGGAAGATACAGATAGAAGAAGCCTACCAAATCCAGGAGATTTGGAGATTTCCTTTCATAGCAAGAAGGAACCACTTTAGAATCAACGATATATTCAAATCTACAAAAAAATGAGGAGAATACAAGAGGAGACCAAGCCACTAAAATCTTAGGCTTGTGAAAGGGAGTTGGAGACCATATTTTGGTGAAGACAAATTTTTTCAAGGTATCCTATATAGAGCTACAATATCTTACTCAAGGCAATAACTTGGTGATATTAGACACCAAGATCTACATCCTCTAAAAAAGTGGCAAAAAATGATTAAGGTAAGCAACTATTGGTGCAAGTAGATTCATTAAGTGGATTACTTATCAGATTTGTTTAAGCACCTTAATTGGATTAAATTTGCAAAAAGAAGAGTTGAAGTAGAGTCTTCAAAAAGTGCAAAAAGAAAGGATTGTTTAAGGTTCATTTGTACTTTAGGAGTTGATTAGATTTCAAAAGTTCAAACTATCTATCAACTACCTATCATCTACTTTAGAAAGAAAAAGAAAACTAGATCCTATTCCCTTTATTATAAATAAATTACAAAAAAATCTTGAAGATTCATTTCAGATTACTCTTGATTAGCTGCAATAAATTGATTAAGTGCATTATTTTTTAAAGTTGATTAGAGTGATAAGGTGATATTTTTAATATAAAACTAAAATATTATTAGATTCATTTGCACTATTATATTGCTCTCAAAAATATTATTATTTGTGTTCATTAGAAGGGCACAAATGATTTCCAAAGGGTCCATTATAGGACTTTTACATGGGGGATTTTGATAAAATTCATTCTACAAGATTGGACTTATAGCCCAAATGATGGTATTAACCTATTTAAGAATAAGACAAGTTTAAGTTAATTGTGTTCCAAGAGGCATGACATAATTAGTTTAAGCATAATCAAGACCAAAGGTACCTTAATATTATCAAAGTTTAAATAAATTTCCACATTCAAAGAACTATAAGAAATAAAATCAACCTTCTTAATTAAAGAGGTAGGTGATAGATGATAAATTATTATATTTAGAATAACCAAATAGCTAGAATATGAACCAAGAACAATATTCAAAACTGGTGTATAATCTATAATATATAAGAGAATTGACTAACTAAAACATGTTCTTAGCACATGTGAATGATGCCACATATAAATAAAATAAAATATTTAGAGGAAAATTAGTACAAAGAAATGAGAGAGATTTAAAATATTCATAAAAGGATCTCATAATAGTTAACATATTAACTAGTGGCGACATATTATATAACTAGATTATAGATCTAATATGCGTTTAACTCCTCACAACACCCAATAAAAAATTATTTGCAACTTATATTACCAATATTACTTCATTTGTTTATAGGAATATTACCCCTAAACAACCAGACCAAATATATTAAATTTTAATATCAAAGTATGTCTCCTACCATGTCTAATATGTGCTCATCACCCTCACTACACAAGTCATTTCTTATTGGATGTATATAATATAATATATTGTATAGCCCTAAACTTCATGATCCAGTTGTTTTCAATGCATCATATTAGTTCATTTCCAAGATGACCTTATTCTTCTGTTCAAATACCCTATTGTATTGATAGGTGCATTCCATAGTTCATTTTCAACTAATATATCATAATAAGAGATAAAACATTAAATTTCATTAATACTGTAATATTCAATTTGATTATTTGCATGCCATTTGATATTTTTGCTACTATAAATTTTTAACAATATATATCTATAATTTATAGTTTTAGTAGTTTGATTTGATGGTGCAAGTCCAAATAACCCTAAAAATCATCAATGAAGGAAATATAATATCTAATCATTTCAAGAGAGGAATTATTCATAATATAATTTTTTTTAAGAGTATGAAGAAAAAAAATTAACTACATTACCCAAATATCAAACAAAAAGATAAATATAAAACTTAGAGAATAGGTAACAAATAATATTATGAGGTTTTAATAGAGTTAGTGGGGTAAAAATTTACACCACAACATAATGTACATATCCCTATAGCAATCAAATTGAAATATTATGAAGCCATTTAATTTTACGATCACTTAAAAAGGTAAATCTAGTTTTAAGGGAAGATAACAAATAACCACAATACAATATCAATTAAGTAAACACATAAACATAACCATATTAAGGAAATTTTATAGAGAAATTTTTATAGAATAAATAAACAATATCCATAAAGAAACTTTATTATACAATGATTCCTCTTAAGGGTGCCACACCAAGCCAGCCCTAAAATCTTGTCAAAGTCATCTTGGGCATGACCTTAGTTAGGTTATATTTGGATTGATATACTAAGAACATATATAATGAATCAATATATCCCATGAGTTAAACTGATAATTATACTACACTCAAAAATGTTCTTAGCTCATTAGTCTTCACTCGATTCTAGACTAGTTGAAGAAGAATTTGATTATCATAAAATAAAGTGGTAAGATATTTCTAAGGACTGATATGTTAAAAACCATATACATTATATATCAACCATTTTTTTTGGATTAAAACTGACTACACAATTATAGTAAGATACCTCTAATTACTACAAGAAATTATTTCCAATTTGAGGTAACCTAAGAAAATATAAGTAGATATACATCCATAAATATCATCATCTCAATCAACATTGTAATATCTCTGTAGTGTAACAAGATATTTTGAGTAAGAGTGAATTCTCCATTTTAATAAGACCCTTGACATAGTATAAAGTCCTTTTCCTAGCCTTGATCTCACTCTTGTGAGACTCCTACATGTACTTAAGTTGTAAAATACAAATATGACCTATGTATGGTAGAATGTAAGTGAGGTAAATAAGACTTCCATGATGGATCAATAGGTAGTAATGCCAAATAAGAGAGTTAAACAATTACCTTATATATTCAAGATAGAATAAATGAGAGTGTGATTTGAAATATAATACAACATTCAAAAATGTAGCAATAGGTCTAAGGTATATTGAATTTGATAAATATATCCTTGAAGAAGATAAAATTATATAAATATAAAAAATAGTAATATAAACTCACATCTATTATCGCAAAATACTCATTAATCATTAATTTTATCTCTTGAATCAATGAAAGTTGATTTCATATGATGCTAAAATCATAAATATAAATCACAATAATGATATTATGTAGATTCTTAGCATAAAAATCATGCTCCATATTATACCATTAAAACTACAACTAGGAAGTAAAGTGTGGATCTTCTCATAATTATTTCTTCAACATGTACAAGTACTTATTTAGTTTACACACTAAATTTATAATTACATCCTTTTTAAAGATAATTTATATTAATAGATTCCTCCTAAAGGTATCCATTAAGAATTTCACTCCTAACATCCATTTTATAAAGTTCTCATTATAGCAATTTAGTAATGAAAATAATGATGTGAATATAATCCATGATAAATATAAGGGTAAAAACATCCATTTGATTTGCAATTACTTCTTTCTAAAAGAACTCCTTTAGAAACAAGGTAATGGTTGTGACTTTTAATTTGACCATTAAAATTTAATGTTTTGTTAAATATTAGATTCTAGAATCTCCACTACTTATTGTAGAGTTCTCAACATTTCAAAACTAGATTCCAAGTTCTTTGATTCTTTTTTAATTCATCATCCTAATTTTCTAATATAAGATTTTCCACATGAATATAGAATTGGGTAAAATACTTTAAATAATATAGAATCCATCCTATACTTAGAATTTCCAAGAATTTTTTTGTAATATGTTTAAGGGCATAAAAGACACTTTAATATTATATTTTTAAACATTTAAGTTAGATTCCTAGGAATTCCTTATATGGAAGGAAGTTTAATTCTAATATATCTTATATTTTTTCTTATCTTTATGAGATTAATCCCTTTGGAAACATCCATTTATTTTATTTTTTAGTAATCATTCTTTTGAATGACATTCAATAGGTTATCCTTATCATATTCAATGTTTTTTACTTTAACCTTAATTATTGCTAAAGTGTTAAGAATTATTTATTTTTACGAATGATAGTGATGTGAATTCACTCTAAGGTATAATATTATGTGTTTTTCTATTACACCATGTTCAAAAATACCATCCTCCATTTTATATATCCCAATATCTAGAAATCGAAGTTAGTCATTGTCGTTTAACTCTATGGTGAATTAAAATTGTTTACACATGCTATTCAACTATGTCAAGAACATACACACATGTTGTAGTTTAATTAGAGGAAGTAGCATAATCTTCCAAGGGATGTCCCTGGTTTTAATATCCACCCTACAAAACATACATTGGGTACCCAAATTCCAGTTGATAATGTTGGTGTGGTTAGGGTTGGACATGAATCCCGGGTGATTTTGATGGTGTAGAACCTCCTGGTCGTGGTTTGTCAGCCCAAGGCAGACATGCAAGGGTTTTTTTTGCTAAATTGAAAAAACAATGTCAAGAATATATTCAATTATTTATTCCTTATGGTCAATTAGAGAATCTATATCATCTAGAAATGTATGTAACCATTTTGGTTTTATAGGATAAAATTTGATTGTTATTTTCTCAAAGCGTTCTAGATATACATGTACTATGATAGGGGATAACAATGAACCAATACTAATTCCTCCCATTTTCTTATAAATAACATATCTAAATACTATGTATGTCTATTTGTAGGATAGTTTTGCTACTTTTGTATTGTAAATCCTTTGTATTGTATATGAAAGGTCATCCATATGTAAAGGTGGTGTTTCACCTTCCATTAGTTAGAAGATCACCCATATGTAAATATAATGATTCATATTCCATGAGTTATAAGGTGCATATTACTTAAAAATTACATATGTGTGACTTATCCATTTTTCTTTTATCTTATACTCATATGTCAACATATCTAGAAATGCATTTTATCTACAAAAATCTAAAAATAGAAAATTACTATTTTTAATGACAATATTGTTTTTCATTTTTGAAGGCCTCCAAAGGATTTTTCTTACCACAAACATGTTGCAAAATTGTCCATGATAAATTTTTCTATGGAAATTATTCTTCCCTTTCTAATATTTTCAATTCTTCTTAGATGGATCAAAAGGGAGTCTCGAGCACAAAGTTATGCCCATAACCATGTGGTTAGGATAAAATATGGTTTCCAGGCGCTTTTGATCATACAACCATGCTATAAATATGTCATGTCTGGATTATTCTTTTTCCTTGAAAATAAATGGCTTGTTACATCAACTTTTGACATCAGTTGCAAAAATTATTTCTTTATTTGATTTTTTGTGAGCCATTCTCCTTGGTTACCAAATTTTCCTCCCTTAATTATTGTGTACATCTAAGTGTTTAGCCTTTAGGTGGTTTTTGTACATGTGTTAATAATTTGATCCTTATTCAATAATGCTAATCTATATGGATTGAGTTGTTTATTGTCCAACTATTCTTCTACAGCGGAATTGTCCAACAAAGTTGGATAATAAGACCTAAGAAGTTGAACATTGAAGATTGGATGCAAACAAAGATAAGATGCAATATTCGATTTAAAGATATTTTATCCAACCTTATTGGTTAGGGTGCATTATCCATAGTGAAAAAAAATTGTATTTAGATGGGGTCTTACAAGTCTCTCTTTCTAAATATATAACCATACCTTATCTACAACCTCGAATAGATGTGACATTATTTGTATTTTTTATTTATATTTTCCAAGAGTTAATAGATATACTAATGGATGTGTTGAATATATTCCACAAGCCATGTAAAATTTTATACTCCATGAGGTGATTAATATATGGGTTTCATAGGGATATATCCATCATTGGGTGCTAAGGGTTAGGACCAAAAATATACATAAAATGGATTATGTTTAGTAGATCTACATATAGCTCAATTGTATGCATGTTGAATGTAGGGGAGGGTCTCATATCATGTTTGTGGATGACTATAATTGTACATTCAAAGAAGATATGCAAATAATGGATTAACAACTTATGTTTGACTATCATTGTATGGATGGAAGGCTATGGACATGATCAACTTGGTGTCCATTATTCTCCATGGGGTGGACCAAAAAATCTTAGAAATAGGCTATAAATACAATGGACATTGGAAATCCAAACTTGAGAAACCCATGATTAAAACAATGCCTAGTAGTATCCTAAACTAAAAATTATTTCTTACAAAAATTCATCATAGCAATTTTTGAAAAATGATCAAATACTAAAAAATACAACCATTACAATACCTAGATATGGGTGAAATTGAGAATAAATCCATGGAGATAGATTCTCAATGCTTGGATGTCACTATAAATGATGTAAATAGTCCCTAATTCCTTTTGGTTAGTTTGGAAATAGGGTAGGGGGTACATGAATATATGTACTTCTTGACATCATTCCTCATCTTGGACCAATAGAAGAACTTTCTACTACCAACATTTTCTCACCCCAAAGTAACTTGTGAATTTTCTTAAGTGTGCTTCCAATTAATCTTTGAATGCTTACTATCTGATGCACAAATGTCCCAAGTGGAAGAGAAGGTTATCTTAAAAATAAAAATAAAAAATTTGCTTACCCACACAAAGATATCCATATGTGTTTGCAAAATCAAAATCTACTTCATACAAAGTGGACCAATTAAAAGTATTATACCCACAAGAATCAAGAATGGTGATCAGTGGTATAATTGGAGGTCAGCTAAAAAAATATGCTATTAAATTGGAATTACCTTTCTTATGCTCAATGATATGATAAAACTATTGTAGATATATGGTCCACTTTTGATGTCTTCCATTCCTTAGCTTACTCAACATCTAAATTAACTCCATAGGTCTATGATCTATATGGATGATGGTTTCCTCATCCAAGATGTAGTGCTTCCACTATTTGCATGCTTAGACAATGGCATACATATCTTGTAATAGATGGGGTATATTTGAATTTCATCATTGAATAGTTTACTATTATATATAATTGGATACCCATGCTATGTGATAATAGCTCCCAATGTGTACTTCAATACATTAATTATTACCTCAAAATGTTGATCCAAATTAGGTAGGAAAAGTGTAGTAGCTAAACACAAATGGTTCTTCCACTTCTCAAATGCCCTTTGTTGTGTATATCCCCAATGGACCTTGGATTTGGTACCTCTTCTATCATTTCGTATAGTGGCCAAGGAATGTGTGAGAACCCCAATACAAATATTTGATAGAAATTGGCAAGAACTAAAAAGCTATGAAGCTTTGTTAGAGTCTTTGGGGTAGGTCAATATCTAATTACCTTAATCTTCTCAAGATCAATATGGACTTCTTATTTCTCAATAATATACATAAGGTACTTGTACAATCCAAAAAAGGCTCACATCTATTGGTTCCTATTGCAAGAATTGAAAGATACACAAAACGCATACAAGAACAAGAAATTGAAAATAAATTGATAATAAGAAATACACTTTATTCCATTATATTTTTAGCCAAAGTCAAATTACAAGTATGTCCCACTTAGGGATAATAACTTTGATACAATTGTTAAAATAGGATGTAATGTTCCCCTCTCAAGGGTAGGTATGATTTACAAGTGCCTTTCAGGATGACACAAACTACTCTAAGGTGTTGATGACCCTCTTCTCCATGATTAGAGGCATTTTTTGACTTTCATCCCAATACCCTATTAGTCTTGCATGCAATAAAAAACAAGAAACATTAAAATCAAATGATGCCTATATTGATGAGGCTTTTAAAGGGTACTTGCACAAAACATAATATGATAATCAAGAAATCAAGAAAGTGATTCAATGCATGTAAATTTATCTAAATCATGATGACCTACCATTATAAACATGAAATAAACTAAGATGAATCTATTTAAGCTCCTAATTACTCAATTGAAGACATGAAAGAATGAAAAATATTCATTATACCTACACTACAATAATTAAGTAAAATTATAATTAGCTCCTAATTTGTTGGTCAAAATTCTCTAGAATACTGAATTAAACCTATAGCATGACTAATCTAGCCTAGTTAAACAAATTGCAAAATAGATAATAAGGAAATAAAGGATTACCCTTTGACCGTGGGTCATTCAAGTGGTAGGTATTGTTCACCATGGCTGACAGTTGTGGTTGAGCCTAAAGTAAGTTTACCCTCCAAATCAGGGCCAATTTCTCTGATTCTCCTTGCCAAATTGATGGTCAAGGGTCGACTTTGTGTCCTCTGACATATTTGGTGGTTGAATTGCTCAATGAGTACACGGATTGCATGAATTAGCTTTTCTTTGCTCTCTTATCCTCATAGGACCTCCATGGTAATGTGATATCCAATTGGGTAGCAAAATTATTCCTATCAATGCATGTGAATGAGTATGCAATTCAATAGGGCTTCACTGCGCAATTGATTATGCATATCTCTATTTTTCGTAATTCGAAATGGGATTATATAAAAATTTCCAAGGGCTAGGGGTGGCTTCATGACGAAGCCTAGATCAAGATTGGGTGGTTGATCTTTTTGGATGGAAATATCGAGAACCGTCCTCACTCAAACCGCTCCAATCCGCAACCAATTGTCCATTGCAATTGATTTTGGGTTGGATGAAGACCAATTGACTTTGAGTTCTGACCACAGCTGAAAGGCATGATCAACTCTGCTAACCATAGGTATCAACAACGACTAGCACTAACTAGGAAAAGGTTACCAAATTGAGTGCTAAAAACCACTGTTATACCTTAGAATCTATCCAAGGTCTTCCATATGGTCTTCTAGCATATCTTATATGAGTAGTCACCTTGTCATGATGTATTTTAGGTGTCTACAAATTCCCCTTTTGAGATGCATTATGAGATAAAACAACGTTGAGCAAAAATAGACCTCCTAAAACAATGTTGTAGGTTGGGTTATGATCATTAGTTTGATCAACATTAGATTCCTAAGTCTTGAAAGAGGACACACATCCTAGAATTATTACTTCCAACTAGATGAAATGCTTAAATTTGAAAGGGTTTACAATCATCATTAGACATTCGGGTAGCTTTGGTGCTACAATAGGAGTTAGGCCTATATAAACGAAAGGAGGAAAGCTACAAATAAACTGTCATATATGCTATTTTCCCCAACAAAGGGTAATCTTATGATAGTCTTTGGAAATGATTCCTAAAATAAATGTAATTTTGACAAGATCAAGGGATCTACAATTAAGATATCTTCTGTTGACTTTGATTATGATTTGATATTATGATTACCCCCTCAAGCGACGAGTCGATGAGGGTAATGACAATAAATGAAGCGATGAGGTCACTTGACCACTATGAATGATATTGAACAAAGTAAGATTTAGCATTTGAATACTTGGTAAGGCCTAATCAACCATGATTACAAATGTTGATAGTATATGCCAATTTTTATCCCATGGAGCAGTCCAGCCACAAAGGCCTTCTTAGGGAATAGAAATGAAGACAATTATAATTAGGCTTATGTTGAATCATATTTTCAATGATATGCTGAAAATATCATAGGAGAATTACGATGAATATCTCATTCCCTTGGAGCAATCTGGTCATCAAGGCCTTCTTAGGGATTTAAATGAAGCATACAATTCAACGATGATGGATTTGCCCCAAATGTCCTTATGGTAATTTACTCATATTTCTAGATTGCATGGAGTGCAAGTCACTGCAACCACCAAGTGTATAGGGTAAATTACTGAATACGAGGCACATTTGAATTTTTTATTTATTTGATTTTTTTAATTTTGAATTTTTGGTTTTATTGGTTGGGAGTTGTGGCACTCAAAGAAAATATTTCCATAGAAACGACCTCAGTTGAATGTACTTTATAATCTCATATAGTTATTCTATTTTACCTTATGATGCCATTTTACAATATCATGGTGCTTTGTTTGGCTCCTTTTGATGATTTTGTATCACCAAATATGCTTATTTTATGTTTCCTGTGGCAATTCTAGTTTGGTGAAATTTTTTAATTTGACCTTTTAAGGCTCTCAACGGTAGGAATTGAGAGCATTTATTACAATTTTTTTACCATGCCTATTAGAAGCGATGGAAAATTCTAATTTTCTTGACCACAACTCTAATTTGGGGATCGCGGTTATCGGGTGTGGTCTGAATTGAATTCAAAAAATATATAAGGTTTTAACATTTGAAATATTTAATTATTTACCTGATACTGATAGTAAAAACTAAGATCTCTGAGAGTTAAACACTAAAATATGACACGAAACGCTACCGTAAACTTGACTTGCTCACTCTACATCCATCCACATGGCTAACCAGATGGAGGCTTCGACCAGTGGAGGAGTCGGTGCCGCTAAGGTAACTCAAAAAATGATACCATGCAATCCCATTACTAGATTAAAATTAACCACACTAAAAAATGGGTTAACGAACCACACTAAATTTTCGGTAATGAACCTCACCCTAGTTAGGTTTAGCATAGGTTAGCTTAGAGGGGAGGATTTTAATTTTAGGGTTTATTTTGGGAGGGAAATGACCCTAAAAAGGTCATGTTCCCTAGTCACGAGTGGTAGATGCGGTTTCCAATTGGTATATTGGGGACCACAGTTATCAGCCACGGTGGGATTCAAATCCCAATGGTCACATTTTTTACCATCGTGTCGACTGTAGTTTAGACCTGCAGCACACAAACTTTAGAAAAAATTTCAATTTTTTTTTATTTTTTTGGGTTTTTTGGGCAAATAATGCCTTTTAGTGCATTTTTGAAGTTCTATTTTTGACTTTTTTTAAAAAATTTTGATCATGTGTGTGCATGTTTTTTATTTTTTATGATATTTTCTATTTTTTTCATTTTTAAGTCATTTTTAATTGTTTTTCTTCTTGTTTTTATTTGATTGCTTTCACTCAGGCCCTGATGAACAAAGCGAGGGAGACTGATCTCCTTCGTAACTTGTGATGCACTCTCACTAATGCAGAGCAAGAGTGGTTTTCTACTATGGGGTTTGGCTACATACTAGATCTCCCCACTATTAGAGTTGATCAATTATACATGACTGCCTTGGCCCATTGTTGGGATGCGCATACCAACACATTTCACCTATTGATGGGTGAAATGATAGTGACTCTAGAGGATGTCTACTACATATTCCACCTACCTATTAATGGTGAGGTCATCACCTCATCTCCTACCATGGATAGGAAGTTCGTATTTGATTCGATACTTGGTGGATAGAGCACTGAGGCATAGGGTCACATCAACCATGGAGGCATCCACATTTAGGAGTGGTTCCTGGTCATTTTTTTCATAGTGGGAGGCTATTTTCATGTATATGATCATCCAGATAGTCCTTATAGACTCATCTAGTGTGAGGTTCCCTTGGAACCTCCTAGCTAGGACCAGGGAGGTTATGGTTAGCTTGACCATGTAGCATCTCATCCTAGTGTGGGGAGCACTCTCTTAGCACAACTCTATCATGAGCTAGATCAGATCACACGTTGTAGCAGAGTGGGCATTGGATGCATCATACTTATACATATTTGGGACTGGTAGCACATTCCGATAGAGTTCCATATTGATTTACCCCTAGAGATTACTACGATCCCTACAGATTATTAGTGCTATGTAGCTTACTAGCCCTGGGATAATTAGGGATTCAAGAGTAGGTCTCACACAAGAGACTCGGCTCACTATATATCTTTATTTACATAACTTCACCCTCAGCATATATAGTGGTGACCATACATTGGCTATCCAAACTAGATATAGGTAGATAGATACTTATGCCAGGCGCATCAAGACAGGTGGATTATCCACTGGAAGGCCGACATACATGAGTATCAATACTTCTCTCATGTCTTGAGGTAGTTTGGGATTTGATAGGATGTCCTAGAGGTGCCTACTATCTATAGATACTTGGTCCTAGAGAGGGACCTGACCTAGCCCCAGGTGACTCCACTAGGGGATGCTAATGATGACTTCTAGGAGTCAAGCCTAGTGGATGTAGGCATGACTACTGATTATGACACATGATGGTCTAGACTACAGTGGCACAAAGAGGGACCTCTAGGTCGGCTAGCATATGACTTTGTAGTAGAGGGCATAGAGGTGGACCATCATAGATGTAGTACCCATCAGAGGACTAAGGGTGCATGGGGCATAGGGGCTACTATAGAGGAGGGCCCATAGGTAGAGGTAGAGGAGGAGGCATCCAAGGAGGGTGAGGCACCTCCTGATAGTGAGGTAGGGCAGTTGAGGGCACATGTTGTTGACCTCTAGATCTAGGTTGGGAGACTTTAGACTTAGCTCCTACACAAGGATACTACTATCACCACTTTAGAGGTGAAGTTATCTCATGACCAGAGCTAGTGGTGCGACTATGAGGGAGAGAGGGCCACTCTATAGGTGAGGATTACTATGGTGGAGGCAGAGATATAGAATCTCATAGGGTAGTGCATGATTTTTTAGTCCCAAGTTGATGCTTCTGTAGTTCTACTTATCGCTTACCAGGTTGGGGGATCAGCTCCCCCATCTTCACAGGTTGCTTTAGCACCCCCAATTTTTCTAGCAGTACCAACAGTACAGGGAGTAGTAGGCTTAGATCAGGGGGTCGAGATCAGGAGGCTTTAGGATCTGGTTGAGCAGCACATTGAGGAGACCTCACTCATATATGCTTACATTACCACCTTAAGAGGGAAAATTAGATTGCTTGGGGGTGAGATTCCAGAGATGCCCATAGCTATAGGGTCTCAAAGGACTCACACTCGGGAGACAGGATAATCTTCAACTAGCTTGAGTCACAAGACTCACAGATTTGAGAGATCTTCTAGTTCCAACTCATGGAGGATCCATCGAGAGGGTGGAAGCGATGATGGTGCCTCACAGACTAGGGGCACAGGCCCTGGCTAGTATAAATTTTATAGATATCATTGTACCATTTTTGAGTGTAAGTCGAGGACCTACACATATGTAGCCTACAAGTATTTTTGACCATGTTGATGTACTGCACATTATTTATTTTTGGTACACACACACACACACATATATATATATATATATATATATATATATATATATATATATATATATGATCTGACATTTGAGACTCATTATATGTGTAGATTTTATTATGATTTTTATTGTTTATGTTTTATGAGATGCATATGGATGCAATGCTTATATTGATTTAATGTTATATGATGTGATGTATGGATGACATGCACTAGCTAGATATGAGATAGATGATTAGATGCTATGATATATATGTGTAGATGGACTACTTATGATGGATGCATATGGATGCGATGTTTATTGTTAAATGCATGTGTAATTTTCTATACTTGTATGCATTTAATTTATGTTGTTATGACATAATTTATGCCATGTATGTATTGCATATTTTTCTATGATGAATGCTATGTAAATGAACATGTATGCTTTAATCACTTAAAACATAATGTATGAATGCAATATGAGTTTTAACAATCTAATGGATGACACCACCGAATGTATAACAATCATGGATTGTAATTGCTATATCTTTATGAATGTTTGATAAATTGTACACCCATTTGTGAGATGCAATGGTATATGGTTTCTATTTATCGATTTTTGTAAATTAAAATAATATGGATAATATAATCAGTGGCCGTCTAAATATCATTTTTGACATCCATCCGGTATCTAATTATATAGTACAAATAATTCTAATAAACAAACTCCTATAAAAGAAATTAATTATTTTTGATGATTGCAATTTGAAAATTGATTGTTGCTATTTGGGAATTTTTGAGGTTTTCCATGAGACTCAAACACCCTAGTTGTCTTATCAAAAGTTGTATACTGACCATACAAGACTTCTAAAACATAAGGCTTTCACTAGGATAGGCCCTAACTATTCATTACCCCTATGTGTGCAAGTGAGTATATTTGATAAGGCATAAGCATACCCCGATGTCAGGCGGGATTCTTTCAGCCCATTGCTAAGATTGGGGGTCCGCAAATGTCTTACCCAATCCTAGGTTTAGATTTCAGTTGGACTAGACCACTAGGCGATACAAGACACCTGAAGCTAGCTCTTCCACATTCAAACATTGGTTAGCACACAAGCAAAATGCTAATGCATCAGACATATCATCATGCGTAAGGTACAGTAGTGTAGACAATTCCAAGGATTCAAGCTCACCCCCTTATTTTCTTCAATTTTTTGGGATACTTGCTCATATAAAGTGATAAAAATCACTATTTATTTTGTACTATAGTGATAAAAATCATTGTTTATTTTGTACTTTCTTTTTGAGCAAGGGATTTGATACTGATTTGAATTTGAACTTGATTTTGATCTTCATTTGATCTTGATTTGAACTTTGATTTGAATACTAGGGATTTTAACTTTGAGATATCAATTTGGGATATCGATCTAGGATATCAATAAGGGATATCAATCTTTGATATTGATCTAGGATATCACTCTAGGATATTGCTCCTTCATTTGTAAGCAAGGGATTTATATGGGTAGGGAGTAAACTTATCCTTTTTCCAATTGGCCACATGTCCCATACCATCCGCACAGGGGGATAAGCAAGAATAAAATTTTCACCTCAGGATACCTGGTCCTGCTTTGTAGCTTTCATCTTCCCCTAGTCCTTATTAGGATTGTTTAATTTTTTGATTAGTGATAGGATTATGATATGCTAAGGGCTATACTAACTAGACCTCAACTACAAAAGCAAAGCAAGCTTTCTTACCAACTCTTGAGAAGACCACTAGGTATGGTTGAATGACCAGAAAACCCTAGTATATTCTTCATAGCAACAAGATGGGTTGTGTTGAAAAACACAATTACTCAAAAGGGTGAATGATAGATGGTAATGTAATGCATAGATGCATGATTGAAACATAAACGTGGTGTCATTTGTAAGATTATAAACACAATTCATCCTAATGCAAGGGTGACGGATGGAAATGCCTAATGCAATGCAATGAAATGAAATGCAAAATGAAATGCAATGATGCAAAATGAAATGCAACATATAATTGAAAATGCAATGATGCACAATGTTTTTTGATTTTGATACTTCTATATATATATATTTATAGATGTCTTTCATTAATTTTTTAATTTTTATGGAATTTGAAATTTTAATTTGACCAAAGGGCTTACAAATACCTTTGGAGCCTTTAATGGGGTGACCAAGGGGCTTACAGAAACCCTTGGAGCATTTTTGAATTGACCAAGTGGTTTTGAGAAACCCTTGGAGCCTTTTGGGGAAAGGTAAGCTACCTTAGGTGCCCCTAGTGTGTGTGCCATTCAATGAAAATGAGGGAGGTGTGATACCTCTAGAATCCTCACTTTGCCTCATTGAATTTAGTGTGGATGGTGGGGAAGGTATGCTACCTTGAAGACCCCCAACGTGCATGTTATCCACTGAAATGTAATTAGCTTGCTTAGGAAGAGTGACAGAAATCAACTCTCTCAATTGAAGCATGGACCTCTGCGGGGTGCATGTGTCCTGAGGGGGTAGTAACAATGACCCATATGTGGATATGATCTTTCCATAGATAAGGTCCTAGACTACATGTTTAAAGATATAACAATCATTAATATCATGACCCCTCATTCGGTGATACAGGCAAGCTTGTTCCCTTCTATAAGTTTTAGATCTGGCCCTATATGGGTTGTACAAGGGTACATCCGACAACGTGATTGTATTCATTTCTTGTAGCTTACGAACGATGGTTGACATCGATTCAGTTAAAGGTGTCCAAACATGCTGGTCACACTCTTGGTGAGAAATAGGATGTTGAGGCTTATGAGGTGACAAATGACCTTGGGGTCACACATGAGAAGATGTGGCCTCTACTTTGGTAGACTTAGGCACTATGGATGAACCATCTATGGGATAAACTCTGCTATCTATGAAATCTTGAACCACATCCCTAAATCCATAACAATCATGAATGCCATGGCCCTCTATTCGATGATACAATAATGATCCTCCCTATAACCCTTAGGTTTAGCTCTATTTGGGTCTATAGGTTTGATGTCAGGCAAGGTGATAACCTCAACTTCTTGCAGCTTCTGAAAAATGTTTGACATGGACTCATTTAAAGGAGTCCAAATGTGCGATGGCTATTTTGAGCGCTTAACCCGCATTGGTTTAGTTTGATGACCCGATGGTTGGGTTGTTTGAATTGGCTCTTGCTTTTGCTGAGGCTTTTCCTGTGACTGTACAGGAGGTGGTTCGGCCTCAGATACGGGTTGCTTTTGTAATGCCAAATTTTTGAGTTGGTTCATGATACTATGCAATGCCTTATCTTGCTCATCCATTCGATGCTCCATTCTATCTAGATGACTTAGAATGGATCACAAAACTGACAAAGAATTCATGTGTATTTCCAACGATTGATTCAAAATACCCTTGTCCACTAAATAAGGTGAAAGAGTGGGTGCTAAAGATACAACAGATAATTGTACATCACCCATTCCCTTCCTCTGAGCCGATGTGGATGCTTTTTGATGATCCACTTTGTTAGCGGCATCCACATGCTCATGTTCATGACTCAGTTCATATCTCTGTTTCACTTTAGGATTTTGAACTGTGTTAGTTTTAGTACCCCCAGCCTGATGTGGGGGAGACACCTATTCTTGTTCTTGAGAGGGTGCTATGAGAAATGAGTCAGGAGTGACTAATTTCAATAGTTCTAGCTCCTTCGATGTGGAAGCAACATCTGATTGCCCCATATCTTGTTTTATCTATTTTGAAATCACTTGATCCTCTGACTTAATGTCAACCATTCCCACAAACTCATGAGAAGAGGCCTCCATAGTTGCATGATTTGTAGGTGACCCTTCTACCTGCTGAGGTTGTTCTATTTCAAGTGTGACAACTAAATTTTCCTCATGCTCGGGTGGAGCATCAAGTATGGGATCAACAAATAGCAACTCGATAGAAGGTTGACCTAAATCCTCAATGGACTCAATGATAGGTGTAACCGTAGGGTCCACCTCTACATGCTCTTTGACTTCAATGTCATCCAAATGAACTCTATCTTGTGATGTGGTGGATGAAGATGGTATGACCTGATCTGATCCATCCATGACCATGCTAGGTTCTTCCCCTTTGATAGGAGTAAGAGAGTCCTCTAATGACATATTTGCAACAACTATGAGCATCTTTGTGGTTGTTTTGGTCAATATCTCCTCGTTGGGTGAGACCAAATATGGAGATGTAATGGGTGAAACCATGGGTAATGGCGGTGGTGAAGGTAACTCCACAACAGACCATGAGGTTGCATCTAAAATTTGGATAGGATCACTATGTTTAATGTTCGGATGTGTGAGCGACACACTAGGTCCCTATGGATAGTCCACTGGTTTGTAATACTTGAAAGGATCTGGGTCCACCTCAACTACATAAACCTTATTTGCATGGATGTACTTAATGCACTGATGCATTATGGATGGTATGCACTCCATGGCTCTTATCCATGACCTTCCAAGCAGTATGTTGTATTGTCTTGAACCCTCTAAAATGTAGCACAATGTAGGGATAATATTTTGTCCCACCTCAATGGGGAGGACTATTGTGCCTGTTGTAGGGGATTCCACATCATTAAAGGCTTGCAGCATGAAATTCGATGCTCTGATGTGAGAAGGTGGAATGTTGAGGTGTTTGAATGCAGTGGTAGTGATGATATTGATAGACGATCCTGTATCAACCAACACTCGCTTGTACGAAATCTGATTGATCCTCGCTATGATGTGCAATGGGGGATCAAACTCCTTGACAGGGACATGTTTGATTTCCTATTTATGGAAAGTAATCATAGGTTCCTTGTATGTCAGAATAGACTATAATTGCAACAAAGGTTGTGATGACTTTCGAGCATTGGCATTGCTCCCTTGTTCCTTTTGATCTTCCTTAGCCTCGTGATTGGGCAAGGGATCTTTGAACATGTCTATTCGTTGCTTATCTATAGCCAAAGTTTTGTTTGTCTATCCAAAAGGATGGCTATCTACTTGCTTAGGAGGCAACTCTTGATGATGCATTGGGTGCATCACATTGATTTGTTGCCTAGTGGTTCTAAGTGTGAGCTTCTTTTTGGGAGTTACCCTACATGATTGTTCTTCACGTAACTTCTGCTGGTAAATCCTTTCTTCACGTCGTTTAAGCTCATCCCGCCTACGTTGTTGCAAAATTTTCTCTTCTAAGTACTCTTGTTCTAGGCATTCATGCTCAATGCATGCTTCCTCCAATTGATCTTGGAGTAGCCACTTTCTATGGACTGCATGAGACTTAGGTTCCCTATACAACCGGCTTGTTGTGCAAGATCCACAACTTTCTATCTCACTAGGGGGAGATCTAATGACTTTGGTTCTTTCCACATGTGTGGAAACCCTATCACCTCCATAGGTGGACCCCTTGTGTGAGGAAGGAGTCTCGCAATGACTATCAGAGCATCGTGTGGGGAGGATGAGATCCTCAGGCGAGTGATGGGTGTGATGCCTAGCAAGGTGGCACGCGAGGTTGGTAAGATCCTTAGGGTAATATTGGGGGCATTCCACATCATGTTGTGCATTAGGTGGAGCTTGGGCTTCGATCTCGAGTCTATGCCCGGGTTGACCTCTCCATGTTTGCACCATTATGTATCCTATGTCTAGATTTAAATTTTATTAACACGTAAAGAATACAATGATGATTATCTCTTTTTACAGTTTTAAAATGAGCCCTAAACTGTTTGATGTGTTTTCAAATTTGTTGTATCAGTAAAGTAACTCTTATCATGTTTTGCAAAATGTTGATGATTTTCTCAATTGTTTAATGGCTTTCACCTGTATGCTCATAGCTCGACAACCTTGCTGTGAACTCCAGGTCACGTAATCCCCCCAAAGTATGAGGAAATGAAAGTCCACACCTAGACAGGGAGCACAGGTCCTCCCATATCCTCACCCATTTTCACCCAGTCAACGTCATACCCTTCGAAGAGGAGTATATGCAATTTTTTGGGCTACAAAAGGTTCTTGGATCTGGTATTGGTCTAGAACATAAGGTACATGGGAGTTGGGCCAATGGATGGAAATCACCTCCACCATTGTCATTGAAACCCTACTAGTGGTTGGATGTGACTTCCAACTCACTAGAGTTTAAGATATGAACGTGGTGTGTGTGGTTCCTTTTAATTTGCATGAAAATAAAGATGCATAATACAAGCATTCAAATGATTCTACATGCTTGGGCATTTCATAGGAATGCATGATTAAGCTACATGATATTCGAGAGAATGCATACTATCGATGACGTATATGGCCACTAATCGGGCCTCATGCAAGCAAAAATAACATACAAGAGGGGCCTAGACCACTGGATACTAGGGTGGACTGCACTCAAAGGTCCGTTGTTCCTAGCAGCGACTAGTAGATCCTAATCAAAAGACCTAAGGACTCAATGCATTTAACATATTTCCATTGCCTTCCCTAATTATGCTAATATTTTGCACTCTCTAGAAAAACATAGATAGAGAACAAAAAAAATAGAATGACAGTGGGACCTACCTCAGATCCTCATTTGATCAAGCTTTTTCTCCTTGTTGTCTGATTTATCAGATTCTGACCATGGCTCTATGGCACGGTGACCATTGTTGCCCGTGGATGTCAACCATGGTGACAAATTTTGACCATGGCTATCAACCGTGGTGAGCACCTATCATAAAAAACAATAGAAGTCAAAAATTTGTGGCATGAAATGCGGAGTTCCATCGTGATCACCTTATGTATGATCCAAAAAAGGCTCACACCTATCATTTCCTATTGCAAGAATTGAAAGATACACAAAATGCATACAAGAACAAGAAATTGACAACAAATTGACAATAATAAATACACTTTATTACATTATATTTGAATCCAAAGTCAAATTACAAGTACGCCCCTCTTAGGGATAATAACTTTGATACAATTGTTACAATAGGATGTAATGTTTCCCTCTCAAGGGTAGGTGTGATTTCCAAGTGCCTTTCAGGATGACACAAACTACTCTAGGGTGTCGATGACCCTCTTCTCCATGATTAGAGGTATTTTTTGCCTTGCATCCCAAAACCCTATTAGTCCTACGTGCAATAAACAACAAGAAACATTAAAAACAAAGGAGGCCTCTCTTGATGAGGCTTTTAAAGGGTACTTGCACAAAAGATAATATGATAATCAAGAAATCAAGAAAGTGATTCAATGCATGTAAATTGATCTAAATCATGATGATCTACCATTATAAACATGAAATAAACTAAGATGAATCTATCTAAGCTCCTAATTACTCAATTGAAGACATGAAAGCATGAAAAATATTTGTTATACCTACACTACAATAATGAAGGAAAATTGCAATTAACTCCTAATCTGTCGGTCAAAAGTCTCTAGAATACTGAATTAAATCTACAACATGATTAATCTAACCTAGTTAAACAAATTTCAAAATAGAGAACAAGGAAATTAGGGATTACCCTCTGATCGTGGGTCCTTCAAGCAATGGGCACTGTTCACCGTGGTTGACAACCGTGACTGAGCCTGAAGTAAGTTTACCCTCCAAATTAGGGCCAATTTCTCTGATTCTCCTTACCAAATTGATGGTCAAGGGTCACCTCTGTGTCCTCTGATAGATTTGGTGGTTGAATTGCTCAATGAGTGCACGGATTGCATGGATTAGCATTTCTTGGCTCTCCTATCCTCCTAGGACCTCCATGGCAATGTGATCTCCAATTGGGTAGCAAAAGTATTCCTATCAATGCATGTGAATGAGTATGCAATTCGATAGGGCTTCACTACTCAATTGATTATGCTTCTCTCTATTCTTTCCCAATTTAGAGGGGGATTATATAGCAATTTCCAAGGGCTAGGGGTGGCTTCATGAGGAAGCCTAGATCAATATTGGGTGGTTGAGCTTGTTGGATGGAAGGATCTAGAACCTTCCTCACTCAAACCGCTCCAATCCACAACCAATTGGTCGTTGCAACCAATTTTGGGTCGGATGAAGGCCAACTGACTCTAAGTCCTGACCATGGATGACAAGCATGGTCAGATTTGCTAGCCATGGGTGTCAGTAGTGGCTAGCACTGACTAGGAAAAGGTGCCCAAATTGAGTGGTAAAAACCACTGCTATACCTTGGTATCTATCCAAGGTCTTCCATATGGTCTTCTAGCATGTCCCATATGAGTAGTCACCTCGACATGACGTATTTTAGGTGTCTATAATACTATATCTACATCATGCAAAATAGGTACTTCAAATTGTCATATAGATTATGTCTTCAAAGAATTTGAAGTACCTATAAAAAATGTTGTAAATTTTCCTCCCAAGTCTTACTCTAAATGAGAATATCATCTAAGTAGATAGCCATAAATGAGTTGGTATAGAGATGTAGGATGTCATTCATCATCCTCATGAATGTGGTAGGTGCATTGGTCAATCCAAAAGATATTACTTGCCACTCAAATAAATCTTAATTGGATTTGAATGCAGTATTACATGTGTCATTGGGATCTAATGATAGCTAGATTTGAGATCAATTTTGGTGAAGAATTTTGCACCATAGAGCTTGTACAACAAGTCATCTATCTAAGGGAGTGGATACAGGTTCATCATAATGATTTTATTCAAAT